>BSBM01000321.1:6152000-7590500 GCA_027924585.1 Larix kaempferi
GTGTTAACTAAGAGGCAAATAGTGCAACGTTTAGATTTTTTTATTTAGTTAAGGAATAAAATATCATAATTTAATATTTGGAATTATGTCTCAAGATTGGATTTAGAAGGATTATTATTTTAAATTATGTGTCGAAGGCTTTAGCTTCATTTATGATATACATGATACTTATTATTGTTGACATGTTGGAAATTTGGTTTATGACACTTATTATTGTTAAAATGTGTGTAGACATTCTGTTTATAATATTTATTATTGTTTTGAAATGCCTCATGATATTGGTGGGTTGATGATTTTGATTATTTTTAAATGTCTAGGGGAAAATGATGGTGGAAGGAAGGGTTTCTGTAGGAGAAGAAAACCTCAATCTTATAAGTTACGAAGGAGGGATATTTTGGAAGGGAGAATAAGTTTTGGGATGTTTGGTTGTTGGATTTTCTTTTGCGAAAGAATGGATATTTTTTTGGAAATTTTATGAGGAAAAACTTGGATTAAGAGATGAATTTCTATCAGCCTGGAGTTATCAGAACCGAGGAGTCACATAGACTAATCCCGGTAAGCTTGTTGCAAATTTGAAGATTCAAGTGACTATAGGGTCTTTTCTAACGAGAGACTATTTTCTTATTAAGGTATTTAAGTTATGAATATTTATAATTTAAATTAAATTATTACAAAATTGAAAAAGAATTATTTTAATGCGTAGCACAATAGAATAATTTAAGTTGTTTAATACCAAATATTATTATTACAAGGAAACCACAAATTAAAAGAAAATAATAGTTTGAAGTTTATTTACAATTTCATAAAATGGTTTAAATAGATAAGGACTTATTAGAAGTGTGTGCGTATGAACCGAGTCTTAGGGTTTGAAACAATGTTAAGATATAAACAACACTATCGCAGATTTCCTGTCTTATTTGATTTTATTACTATTTGAATTTATGTTTAAATTTAAGGTAAATTTATTCATATTGTTGATTTGTTTGATATAGTTGTAAGTATTGAGATGATTGGATTGATCTTAATGTGTAGATGTTAGTACACAATAAGTTCATTAAATATAGATGAAATTAAATATAATTTTCAAAAAAAATTAATGGCATAAATATTTTATAAATACTTCTCAATGTTTAAGATTAATGAAAAAAATTATATAAATTATTAATTTAAAATAAATGAATGAATGCTAAAAAATTAAATATTATTTTTGATTGTTAATATATATCCAACTTTCCTCAAAAGAAAACTAGGAGGCTATGGAGGAGGCTCCTATTTCACATTTTAAAGCTATTTATCAACAACATAGTTGAAGTAAATTGGATGAAAAACTATAGGTTTTGAAACACTATGTGAGATTCTTCAATAACAAGGAAGGACATATAATCGAGGATGTTGTCAATTCAGAGGAGTTAAAGTTTGTACTAACCAAATTTGCTAAGGCAGAAAACCCAGGTCCAGACGGGTGGACTATGGAGTTTTTACTTCACTTTTATGAATTATTGGAGGGGGATTTAGTGGAGACGGTTGAAGAATCTAGGAAAATGGGGTATGTACCAAGTAATATGAATGCAACCTTCATTGCATTAATTCCAAAAAAGGATAAACCTAAGTCCTTTAACGATTATCGTCTGATTTCTCTATGCAATTTAATTTATAAAGTCATAAATAAGATCATCTCTAATCGGATCAAGCCCATATTAGAAAGGAACATTTCAAAGGAACAATTCAGCTTTCTATCCTTGATGTAGTGGGTGTGGCTCAAGAGAGTCTCCATACTATTAATACCAAGACTATTCAAGCTTTTATCCTTAAAATGGATTTAGTTAAAGCTTATGACTAGGTGGATTGGATTTTTTTGTGATTTTTTCTTATTAAGATTGGCATACCAGTTGAAGTTACAAATTGGATTATGGCATGTATTACTTCAACAAAATTTTCCATACTGATCAACGGTTCTCCTACTGCCTTTTTCAAAATCAGTAGGGGACTATGAGAGGGCTATCCTTTGTCTCCTTTACTACTTCTTTTGGTAATTGAAGGACTCGGTAGCCTCATAAATGATGCAAAGGTGGAAAATAATATAATAGGTGTCAAATTTTCTCTTACACTCTATATTTCACACTTTCTCTTTGTCGATGATGGTCTTATATTTGGCAAAGGGGTTGTGTCTAAATGGGAGCACTATCTTGTCTTAATTAACATTTTATGTGCAGGCTCTGGAATGGTTATGAGTCCTCAGAAATCTATGTTCTTGTATTATAATCATGATCCTAGGATATGTATGCAAATTGCTCAATTATCCCCTTATAAAATGTCTGAGCTAGGTGAAGGTTTAAATTACCTCGGTTATTTTTTGAAACCAAACTGCTATTTGAAAGGGGATTGGGATTCGTAGATCCAAAAAGTTGAAAAAAGTATCAGTAACTAGAGTTTCAGATATATGTCTATTGGGTACATAATCATTTTGGCTAAATTAGTATTAGAAAGTTTACCGGTGTATTGGCTATCACTTGCAATTATTCCTAACTCTGTAATGAGTATTATCAGGAAGAGGATGTTTCATTTTCTGTGGGAAAGTAATCTCAGTAATCATAAATTTCATCTAGCTTCTTGGGATAGTATTTATCTTCCTAAAAATTTGGGGGGTTGGGGTTTGAAATGCATTGACTAGTTTGGTTCAACTTTGAGTATTAAAAGTATGTGGAGAGGGATTTTTGGTGATGGTTTGTGGAGCAATTCTCAAAACAAATTATATCAAGTTATGCTCTGTAACACAATGGATGAGAAATCCTCCGAAATCTGCTCATAATGCCTCTATCATTTGGAGGGGTTTTATAAAAAAGTATCCTATTTTGGGAAAATGGTTCTCATGGAAGATTGGGAGGGGTACTCAAGTTTTTTTAGGTATCTATTCCTTCACTGGAGATGGAGGAAACTATCAGTTGTCTGAAGGTTTACTATCCAAGCTACATTTCAGGAATATTTAGGTAATTGCAAAGGTTTGAAGACTTGATGTACCTAATGGTATACCCTCTTATTCAATTATTTTCTAGATATTTGGGATTATATGGTCATTTGGAAAATGAATGGGACAATTATGTTATGGTTTTAAATAGAGCAAGTATTAGATTATCTAAGCAAGAGGACATGATTGTGTGGGGTTGGAAAGATTCTAATGGGATTATTTTCAATAAAGAAGGTATATGATGCCATTATAGATGAAAAGGGGATCCCTCCTCCAAAATTGTGGGGAAAATATATTTGGAAATGGAACTTACTATTAAAATTAAAATGTTTCATGTAGTTATGTCGTAGAACAAAATTATTACATGGGAAAATTTGTTGAAGAGGGGGCATCAATGGACCTGGTATACGTGTTTTTGGAAGGGATGAATCGGAAAATATATCTCATATATCTACTTACTTTTATTTCTTCGTAACTATATGGGAAGAACTGTCATACTGGATTAATATACATGATGATTGGGTCACTTATGAATTCCAGGACTGCATGAATAATTGGTTTAAAAAAAAGGTCAAATTTAAAGAGCTCCCTCTTTTGACATGTTCAAGGATTCTTAGCTTATTATTTGAATACCATATGGAAAAGAATACTGGTAGGGAGAGGACTCTATGTAATCCACAGTTGGAAGATTTCATAGCTACAAGTTATTTTGATAGTGCAACATTCGATGGTATGTGTGGAGAGGGCATGGTGTTAAAGTTTAAATTTGACACTATTATCAATCTAAAAATGGGGGTTGGTCTTGCGACCAATACAAAATCAGAACTACTTGCTCTTTGGGGACTACTATGGTTTTCCAAGAAACATGGAATTTTCAATATTCAAATTGCAAGCGATTCAAAAATTGTGATTGATTGGATAAAGGGTATGTCCAAGTTAAATGTGCTTAATATCGAATATTGGGAAAATAGAATTAGAAAGAGAAGATCAAATTTTTTTCCTGTATATCCTTTCTTCACAAATATAGAAAGTTTAATGGTAAAGATGGCATCATACGTTATGAAGAGTACATTTGTGAGAGCTTGGTTGACTTAGGATTGGTGGATTTTTTCTAGATTTTGGATATGCAAGCCTTTCAAAAATATTTTGGAGCATAATTTTTGTAACAAATGTTTTTTGTTGGCTATCCTTATGATGAAATATTGGAAGTGCTTTTTGTAAGCTTGATTAGGAATAAATTTGATTCAATATGAATAAGAAGTTACTTTTTTTTTTAAATATATCAGACTTTAAAATAGATTTATGTTTATTATTTCTTTTAAATTTTTGGGTAAAACATTTGAATGCTTTAAAATTGTTGAAGAAAAATCCATTATGTTAATTTCTATTAATTAAATAGAATTATAACTTTAAATTTAAAAAAATGTAAAGATTTTTAAATTTTGAATTATGTATTGAAATTTTTTAAGGGTAGATTAATGGTGTTTGATATTTATTTTGAGGACTAATGAATTTTTTTTTTTGTTAAAAAAGGCTAAAATAAATGGGTTCTTATGTAATCATTTTTTAAGAACTATTATAATAAATAGGAGATTAATGACATGTGATAATCATTTTTTAAGAACTATTATAATAAATAGGAGATTAATGATATTTGATATTTAATTTGGGGATTAATGAAATTTTGGTTAAAAATTATAATTTGAAATATTGAAAAAATTGGCAGTATTTTCATTTTGTACTTATATTTCAATTACCACATAAATTTATATTATATTTCCATTTTCTACAAATTTTTTAGTTATCATATAATGAGATTCATAATTTATTGGAAATTAAATATACAATATCATTCCTAAAACATGTAGGTGGAAAGGATTTTCCATCTCTATGAGATTATGAGATCGCAGTTTCATAATCTTTGTTACAATACAAATCTCCCTAACCTTCTAGCATCTCAAAAATTTGACAATCTAGGAACGCGTCTTTCTAATATTTTTTAGCATAAAAAAATTTTACAGCAATCCAAATAATCCTCTTTAAGTTTCAATATACCAAATGGTCTTAGTAGACATTAACTAGCATCATCATCATAAAATCTAAGTTTTTTGGAAACCAAGATTTTATGGGATAAAAATTCTTGGGACATTTACAACAGGCTCTACCAAAGTTCTATAAAAAGCATATTTCATAAACAATGATTTACAACTTTAATTATAAACCTGAAATAATATTTTTTTTTACCTATGTTTTAAAATATACTTTTGTTAACATAAAATAAATTATTTAAAATGTGTATATTTGTTTTCTATAAGTTATTAATGATTAAGAAATTTAAAGGTCCCATGGATCCTTATCCAAAATTATTGTTATATGTGTGAGTGAAATTTCTATCTTAAATAGCTTTATGAATCTTGAGATATCAAATATAGCATTCAAACTCTTTCTACGATAAAATAATTCTTCTCATTAAAACCCATTTATTTTGGAGTTAAGAGCATGGAATATAGAAAGGATACAGACATTGAAGGTTACTAAGTAGAAATCTTAAAAACTGGGGGGCCTCCCCATATCCCACACACACATCCACAAACTCTTCAATCTAGCGGTCAAGCAAGGTTTCCCTACAGCTTGGACTGAGAACCTCATTATTCTATTTTCAAAAGTGGAGACAAAAGTAACCCCTCTAATTATCATACCATTATGATTAGCCCTCTCTTAGCTAAGATTACGGTAGTATCTTATAAATGAAGATCGACGAACGGCTAGAAATGGATGGTAACTGGGATAAAGGAAAGGCATGTTTTAGAAGGAATCACTCAACCACATACCACCTCATTATGCTTAGGATCATTGTGGATGAATACCCTAATAATAAGTCATATCTGTTTTGTTGCTTTATGGACTTTAGAAATGCTTTCGATATGATTCCTGGAAATAACCTATGGAATAGGGTAGAAGAGATTAAGGTTCCTTTCGAGTTAATAGTTTCCACGATAAGGTTATACGAAAAGGTCATTTCCAAGTTTAAGAACACTGAGGAGTGGTACATGGATATAAACTGTAGTATTGGATTTAAGTAAGGCTGCCCCCTCTCCCCTACCCTTTTTGGCATTTACATTGATAAACTAGAATGTTGTTTAGAAGAAGCAGATTGCACTGACATGATCTTAGCTGGGATAGTTATCATCCTCTTGCTTTATGCTGATGATATCGTTCTTATGGAAAGGTGTCCCTTTGATCTCGATAAGCAATTAAGAATTCTCAAATATTTATGCTCTAATAAGGGTATGATTGTTAATACCAATAAGAGAAAAGTTATGATTATAAAGTCCAAGAATGACATCTACACTAAGTTTAAATATGACAATAGAAAACTGAAGGAAGTGACTTACAAATATCTTGGAATTGATATTCACCACAAGCTCAAATGGAACTATAGCATCAAGAAAATGATTAATAGAGGGTGGAAGCTATTTTGGTCTTGAAAACAATTGTAAATCAACCAATCTTATCATGTGGGATAAAATGAAGTTCATCTTTGAAACTCTTGTCATTCTGGTTGTCTTATACGATTGTGAAGTATGGGTTTGCAACATCTCTAGAGAATCTTGGAGAAATATTGAGCAAATCCAGAAACATTTTATAACTTATAACCTCAAAATTAAAAAAAATACACTTTTTCCTATTCTCCTCATAGAAGTGGGCATTTTCCCCATCAAGAACATGGCTATGACTAAGTACCTGATGTACAAACATAAGATAAATAACATGGGAGACGCGAGATTTCCTAAAATTGCTTTAAAAGCAAGTCAAAACCACATGTGCCTCAAGAGGGGTTGGTGTAAAGATACCATGGCTTGGTTAAACCATTGGGCCAATGACAAAAATGACACTTTGCAAAATATCAATAATATCAAAAATATTATTACGTCTAAGTTTAAAGAGAAAATGTAGCATGAGAAAGATTTAGATGTTAAAAGAAAATTAAGATACTATAAAGAGGTCATTAACCCTAATCTGGAAGATCAGAAGTATCTCTCATTTTTAACTAGGTCAAAGAAGAAACTTAATATAGCCAAGATAAGAACAAACTCTCATGAGCTCCATAGCGAAACAAGGCGTTGGTCAATTCTTAAAATACCATGGACCGAAATGATTTGTCATCTTCATGAATCTACGAGCATTGATGATGAAAATCACTTTCCCTTCGAGTGTCATGCTTACACTCACATTAGATTTCAATTTCATACTATTTGATATAATACAAACATTTCTAACCTTCAAACTTGCCAAAACTATAGTGAGCTAGAAAAGATTCTCTCCAAACTTTTTGAGCATAGGAATACAAATTCAGAGCAAACTAAATAAATCATTTATTTTTTCTTAAGATCAAATAAACTAAAATTGATCTGGATGTTCATCATCATCATCATCATCATATATATATATATATATATATATATATATATATATAAATAATAAAAAATAAATTATATAAATTATATTTATTAACCCTTTCATATAATTGTTTTCTTAATACAATTAAATGAGAACAAATTATCAATGTTGATGGAAATGAAATCAATAATCATGTTATGAATATTATCATGATACAAAACATGTTCAACCACTTTTGAAATTATTTGTAAAGAGATATCAATATATATAAAAAGAGAGTTGTTTAAAAATTCAATCATTTAATTATGAATCCAACATAGAATCTAATATTTTTTATTTTGTAAAATCTGAATTTAATTATGTTTTAATGATGATTTTGATGATAGAAATGGATTCAACACCATCAAAAACTCCTTAGACACTCAAAATTTTAGAGTTTAAATTGTAACCAAGATTTTCAAAAATTTATGCCCCAAAACATCAAATTTTTTAATTTGAAATTATAGAACTTTTAGGCTACGCTCATATAAAATGTGAATCTAGTTTAATATCCAACTCCTCAAAATATTTTTAGTTTTTAGTTTTTAAAATTAAATATTAATAAATCATTTCCATTTGTATTGATATTTATTTTTATTTTAAATACTTTAAATGTATTTTTTTACAATTTTACATGAAAATTATTTTCCAAAACAAAAACCGTCAAAAGACTTCAAATTTGATACCTGGGTTAGCTACATGCAGTGCCATATGCACTTATTAAGTCACTAGCTGGTTAACTTATAATCTGTGCAGTTCAGCTCGGTTCAAAGGTATTTAATATTGAATTTTTGCGATTCCGTGAATGAAGGAAAAACATGGCGTGTAAATATGTACCTTTCACTAAAATATATAGATTTAAAACAAAAAATTCTGGTAAATATGCTTAAGTAATTAAATCAGATTTACAATTTAACAAGATAGAGATATTGTTAAATATAATGTTTATAACGTCATTATATAAAAATATAATACTTATATATTAATCAAATAAAAATATATAAAAAAATATTTATTTGTATATATCACACTTGTAAATTTAAAATGTATAAAAGGATGAAAATATATATAATACATTTACACATAAATAGAATGATCATGTGTCCCCTTTGAAAAATATATAATAGTTATGATAATTAATATTAAATGTTAGGCATAAAGGATATCATTCTAAAAAAAATATTTCTATAAGTATGAAGGAGAAATAGATAGAAGCTCAAAACAGATATAAAGTTTATTAAATAGATGTAAAATCAATATTCATAAATGGATTTTTAAAATAAGTTTATGTTTTCTATTAAATAGATGTGAAATCAACATTCATAAATGGATTTTTTTTTAAAGTTGATGTGAAGCAATTATTAGATTACAAAATCAAAGGGCATTAAGATAAGGTATAGAAATTGAAGAAAACATTTTATTAGCTTAAGTAAACACCTAGAACCCGGTATAGTAGATTGATTCTTATCTGGTTAGTAATGGTTTCAACAAAAGTGACAATGATTTCTTATTTGGTCAGTAATGGTTTAAACAAAAGCGACAATGAACTCACCCTATATAAAAAGTAAATGAGCAAAGTCAAATCTTGATTTTTTGCTTGTAGATTGATGATACGGTTTTCACAAGAAGTTTATTAGTAAACATGTTTAAAGAAGGCATGGAACAAGAATTTGGAATGACTAATTTGCAGATAATGAAATATTTCCTTGGCATTGAATTTTTTCAAACAAATTCAAAAAAAATTGTGTGAAACAAAGTATGCAAATGATGTGCTTAAGAGGTTCAGGATGATGAATTGCAAATCAACACCAACTCAAGTTGCAAGGGGTATAAATTAGCAAAGAAGACGATGGATCAAATGTCAACCCCACTTTGTTTAAGAGATTTGTTGGTAACCCCATGTATCTCACTACCATGAGACAAAACATAATATAATGTATGCAATCAATTTGAACTCTAGGTTCATGGAGACTCCAAAAATATCACATTGGTAAGTTGGTAAGAGAATCCTAAGATATATTCTTCAAACATTGGGATATGGTATATTATATTTCATCATTAATGATGACTTTTTGGTTGGATATAATCACATTGATTTTGCAGGTAGCATGGATGATAAGAAAAGTACTTCTAGTTATGTCTTCCATCGTGGTTTATATGTGATCTCATGGGCATCCAAAAAGAAACCCACTGTGATGATTTTGTCAGTAGAATCTGAGTATGTAGCAACTACAACAAAATCTTGTCAATTCATCAAGTTGTGTAGAATTTTAAATGAACTTCAACAAGAACAAGAAGGAACAACGTCAGTATATTGTGACAACATCTCAATAATATCTTTGTCAAACAATCATGTTTTTTACCCAAAGAGATAGCATATCGACGTCATATATCATTTGATTAGAGAACTTGTATCTAATGGTGCAATCTACTTGAAATCTATTCACAAGAGATGTTTTCAAATTTCATAAACAAAATCTAGGTGTTTTAAATGAACTGAAACAATCATTAATTATAATTAAGAGGGAGTGTTAGAATAAAGTAATTATTATCACTAAACAAGTTAGTTATAAGAAGTTCTAGATATAAAGTAGTTAACTAGTTATGACTAGACTCTTCCATTCATTGCATCTTGACCTTTCGAGAATGGAGATCTACATGTATTTATAATCCATTTGAGATGTACAATACATTTCGAATTGAAATAAGCATTTTGAGATGTAGAAATAGCCTTATCTCTTCTTTATTATAATGATGATGTAGCATTTCTTTAGCATTTGTTTGCCTCGTTTTATCAATTTCTACTTGTCAAACTACTTTTTAAGACATTTGGATTTTTTTTTTGTAAAATATCCAAATTGTATTAAGCTAATAGAAATACAGTAGAGGTTACAGTCAGTGGTGGTCTTATCCAGAGGTGACATCCGTATCTATCATCAGTGCTATAGAAAATAAAAAAAGGACAGTACAAAAAGCCCCTACCCACTGTGGGGAGACCAGGGTGAAAATGGAAAGTGTTCATAGCCATAGAGGCATATAATAGACTGGCAGTCATGAGCATATATAAAACAGGAAAAAAGTAAAACAAAGACAGCATAAAAACCTCCTCAACCAGTTGACGAGGGGTCTTCTGCATCAGACGGTGTCTCCTCTAGAATAGGACAACTATAGCCTTCACTATCCTTCCAAGCATTTGCAAGTGTCGGAGTGGCAATCCCCAGTGTTGAGGCGGCAATCCCAGGAGTCGACGTGGCATTCATAGGCTAACAAGTGGCATGAGAAGGGAGCTTGGCAAGTAGTGGCGTGGTCTTCCTGGGCAAGACAGGAACAAAACCAGTCGGGTCATTACGTGTGCGCTTGGCCAGGATCGGGCCCAAGGAGCTGAGGATGGGGAAGGAGGCATGTGGCTGCTCCTTTCCCTTCGGAGGGTCCCTACTACGTGTCAGATCCAAAGAGATGCCTCCAGGGTTGAGCGTATTCAAGCCAAGCGGAGTAGCTAGAGTGTCAAGGGTGGCTTCAACTCTAACAGCAGACAAGGTGGTTCCAGGTATAGTGTTCCCAGAATGGATGTCACGACATAAAGGTCGTGTGGGAGCATAAGATTCCCAGCAGTGCGTGTTTTCCAAGGTGCCGAGAGTGGTCGCCAAGTTAGGAAGAGTTGCGCACAGGGATTGGGTGGCATGGCGAGTAGAGGCCCAATTTCTCTGCATGTCCTCCATGAGTTGGCCCATCATATTCTTAACTAGCCAGTATGGGTCCCAAATCTGCTCCTGATTTTTGTTTGCCAAAGTGTCTGCAATTATCTTGCCCTCCCAGTTATCCAACACCAAACGAATTCGGATGGAGACTTCGGGACCATATCCTTTCCTGGTGGGACTCGCCTACGGAGTGTCCTCATTCATCTTATTCTTGGTATTGGATCCCTTTGGCATACGCATAGGATTCGTCGAGAAGGTGATACAGGCATAGGTGTGCATGTGCATGGGGATAACAGCAGCACAAGGAGTCTGGAGCACAGGGAACCTGGAGCCGAGAGCATGAGGATCCTGGAGCAGAACCAGGAAAATGTGCAGCACCAAACATGTTGACGGGAGTCTTGTACTGTGAAGCTGGAGCCTGCACTTTGAACACTGGAGATCCATCCGAGTGGTTTCCAGACAGGATGAGACAACGTCGGGGGCAGACATATTAAAGATCCTAGTGACATGACATCGCATGGCTTACCTTAGAAAGGCTGCATGTTGTGAGCCTATGGCCAAGTGTCTCATGGTTGGGTTCCGGTGTCACTTGGCTGGAGCTGGCACCCACATCCGGGAGAATGAGATCCCTGTTGGCCAGAGTTTGGCACTAGAGATTGATTGTCCTGGAGGTTGAATTAGTGAGGGAATCCTCCAAATACACATTGTTGCAGGTTACCCTTTCATTAGCAAGGTAGTCCACTAGCGTATTGGCTTTCCTTTTGACAAATTGGAAGGTAATAGAGTTGGAAATTGTAATAAAGTTAGCAATTTCCTGGAGTCTCTGCATTAGTCTCCAACTAGATGAGATTTTTTCCACTTTGGATCCATTGTGAAGTCTACTGGCGAGGTTGAGAATGATCTTGGAGTCTCCTTCAATGATGAGGGGCAGCCAGCCATGCCTATGAGTGCATTTGAGACCTTCTAGTAGACCAGAAATATCAACAACATTGTTGGTGTCGTGGTCGATATTACCCATGAAGATATTCTTAATGGCACTTGTATCATCCCGGATGGCTCCTCCGAATCCCGGAGCGCCTAGATTTCCCTTGGATTCTCCATCAAAGTTGATTTTGAAGAAACCATGGGGGGGCAAGCTCCAATGCTTAGGGTTGGGCGTGATGGCAGAGGATTTACGAGGAGATCAAGAGGCTGAATGGAGGATAAGGTTCTAGCCAGAAAGGATGGATCTTTCAACGGGGAGAGTGGGAAAGTCAGAGGAGCTCCAGGGATTGAGAGAGATAGTTTCTTGAAAGTTGGTGGTAAAAGTGGCCCAAATCTCTTGAGGCTGAGCTTTTTTGGAATCAAAGATTCTTCTGTTGCGTTCTTTCTAGATGTTCCAGACCAGCAGACCAAGAATAATTTCCCAAATTCTGTTGAGAAGAGCGCTCTGGAAGGGAGTGGAATTCCAATTGGTGATGGCTTGGACAATGTTCCCTCTTACCCTATTGGGTCTTTTGCTGAATTGAGCCACTTTTTCCCAAAATCCATTGGCAAAATCACAAGAGTTGAGGAGATGATCAATTGTTTCAGAATAAGTTTCGCACATGGGATAGCAAGAGGGTCCCTGTATGCCTCTTGTTTTGATATTATCCCAAGTTAGGATGCGTCTGTGAGCTAGGAGCCAGAGGAAGGAGGAGGTCTTGGGCTAGAGGTGAGACTCCCATATTTTCTTCCAATTGGGTCTAGGTGTTTCTTCAGGAGTATCTGTAAGGATGGAGTATGCTTCTTTGGTGGAGAAGGTTCCCGTTGGGAGGTGCCCTCATCGGAGAATGTCCGGATCATTACTTACACGGATTTGTCTGGTTTGCAGACTTTGCCAAAGGGGCTCGACATTGTCTTCCAGGACTGGAGGAGTCCAAAGGTCATAGTGCTTCCAAGCTAGGGTTTTTGTGGAGTCAGAGAGCGTCCAATAGTCCTGGATAGTGCGTTGTCTGATTTGGTCGCAGTGAGCATGAAGGTAAGGAGAAAGTGTTAGAGAATGAAGGGAAGGAAGTTGTTGCCAAGAATCATACTAGAAATTTGCATGGGGGCCATTGCAGACCTCCCAGAAACTATGCTGCTGAATGAGAGCTCTCTGACAATTGGCAGCTCACCAGATAAGAGATCCTGGAGGATTTTGGTCGTAGTGGATTCGGAGTTGAGCCAGCTAGTTGCGAGCATATTTGTTGTTCCATAGGAGGCACCAGGGAGAGACGGTGTTAGTTACCCATTTCCACCAAATTTTGGCAGAAAAGACATTATTGTTGATTTCCGGATCTCTAAGCCCAAGGCCCCCATGTCTTTTTGGAGTACAAAGAGTATCCCATTTCACAAGGTCCCACATGAGATTGTTATGTGTTCCCCCCCAAATAAAAGACTCTTGGATTTTTCTCATTAATTTGAGGACCCACTTGGGGGCAGCAAAGACCAGGAAGAGATAAAGAGGCAAAGATTGAAGTACCGACATGAGGAGCACCAATCTGCTGTGCAGGTTGAGAGTACGAAAGGTCCAGGATGAGATTTTGTTTTCAAGCTTGTACAAGAGCTCTCTCCAGGAGGAATGCTTGATAGCTGAGTCAAAAAGAGGGGCTCCCAAGTATTTGGAGGGGAGGGAGGTTGTGGAGTAGCCCAAGATGCGTGAAATATTCCTTTGCATGATGGGGTCAATGCGGAAAAAGAAATCTGATACTTTTCAAGGTTTACCGTGGTACCAAAGGCTTCAGAGTAGGTCTGTAAGATGCGCTTCAGGGTTGAGGTCTCCTTGACCGAGGGATGAGCGAAGAGGATATTGTCATCAAAAAATTGTTGATAGACTATGGGGGGGCTGCTGTGTAAGGAAAGGTCAAGAAGGGTTCTCATAGTGATCTTTTCTTTTAGCATTCATCCCAATCCTTCGACCATGAGAATGAAAAGGAAGGGGGAGAGGGGGTCCCCTTGACGGATGCCTCTAGTGGGGGAGAACATGGAGGAGGGGTAGCCGTTGACAAGGATGGAGAAGAAGGCTGAGGAGGTTAGGGACATGATCCAGTTGATCTAGTCTTGACAAAACCCAAAATCCAGGAGCATCTTTTCACTAAAATTCCAACTGAGCTTGTCAAAGGCCTTGGAGAGGTCAATCTTGATAAGCATCCTAGGGGTTTTTTCCATTTTTAAGGAGTGTATGACCTCATGAGCTAGAATGATGCCTTCGAGTATTTGGCATCCTTCAACATAACCGGTTTGTTGAGGAGAGATCAAGAGAGGTAGGAGCACTTTGAGACGGTTGGAAATGACTTTAATGATGATTTTGTAAACAAAATTGTAGAGGGAGATGGGCATGAACTTTCCAAGGGTGGTTCTGTCAATTTCCTTGGGGATGAGGGTGAGATGGGTGGTGTTGAGCACCGGGAGAACCCATCGCTTGGATCTAGATTCCTCAACAATTTCAAGGATTTCTTGTTTCAACATGTCTCAACAGTGATGAAAGAAGTTGATGGTGAAGCCATCCGGACCAGGGGCTTTACCTTCTTCCATCTGATTGACCACGACCTCTAATTCCGTCATTGTGATTTCCTTCATAAGAGTGGCATTGTGCTCCAGGGTAAGAATGGAGGGAATGTGTCTAGTAACCTGGATGATGGCCTAAGATCTGTCATCATTTTCCTCAGTGAGCAAGGTCTTGAAGTGGTTGATGAGTTCTTGTTCAATCTCCCCTTGGTTGCTTAAAGTTGTGCCATCCGCATAAATTAATGAATTAATCTTGTTGTGCATTATGTGCTGGATGGTGGTGCGGTGGAAAAAGGTTGTGTTTTTCTCCCCCTCTTTAAGCCATTTGATTCTGGATTTCAGCTGCCACAACATTTCTTCTTGCTCACATCTAATATCCAGCTGCTTCAGGTGATCTTTCTCCTTTTGTTTGAGCTCTTCAGTGTGGCCCTGTTCCATGATATCTTTTTGGATGTTCTCCAGATCGTTCTCAATAGCGCTCTTAGCCGTGAAGATGTTTCCAAAGGTTGTTTTGTTCCAAATTCTCAGCTGGGATCTGAGCATTTTGAGTTTCTTGTGGAATATGGCCATTTTGGAGAAACCTTCAACCTCCATGGTGCACCACCAGTCTTGTATAGTGTCCTGAAAGGAGCGTTGGGTTAGCCAAAAAATTTCAAAGCGAAAGGGGCGAAATTTTTTCAGACCTAAATGTTTCCAGTTGAGGGAGATCGACTAGTGATCCGAGCCTCCAGAGGGCAAAACAGTAGTGGTGAGTAGTCCTCCTGTGTCGATGAATTGTTTTGAGACTAGGAAGCAGTCAAGACGAGAAACGATCTAATGGGCCCCTCCTCTGTGATTGTTCCAGGTGAAGAATCCTTTAGAGGGTTGGAGATCAATGAGCTCACTGTCATTTATGTAGTGCTTGAAGAGGTTGTCTTCACGGGTGAGAAAATGACAGCCACCTTTCTTTTCCTGAAGGGAGGTTAACATGTTGAAGTATTCGCCCGAAATGAATAGAGATTCAAAGTGCTGCTAGGTGATCCAGGAGATGGTGCTGAGGAATTTGAGTTTAGCAGAGGGGGATTGGGGTCTGTAGACATTCATGAGATGTCCCGATAGGTTGGTGCCGAGGATGTGGAAAGAGGCAGAAAGGGAGTGGGCAGTTGCAGTAAAATTGTTCAAGGTGAGAATGGTAGGATTCCAGGCTATTGCAATTCCTCTAGAAGCACCCAGGGCATCATTTGCTATGACATGGCATCCCTTCCAGAGCTTGGAAAAAAGGGATTGGACTTTCTCATATGTACATTTGGTTTCTTGTAGAAAAATGACAGAGGGCGTGTCTTGCATTATTTTGCGCTTGAGCATACGGTGTTTGGTAGGCCCGTTGAGCCCTCGAACATTCCAGGAGATTAGCTGCATTGAGAACCTTGTAGAGAAGTAGGGAAGAATTCCATTAGCTGGGCATATTGCCTTGATTACACCAGTCTTGTTCCTAATTGGCTGATCCGTTGGAGATTAGTTTTTCTTCCTCTCTTTTTTGCATCTCGTTGCATCTCGAGTTTCTCTTTTTGGGGGAGGTTCTGAACTTTGAGTTTGAGATGCTTGACTTTGCTTAGGGCCTCTTTTAGGAGTTGTATCTATTTGGGGGAGATGGTGTTGAAGGATTTTTTGGTGCATGCATCCTCCAGGCTCAGGAGGTCCAGATCCCCAATCTCTAGATCTATCATTTCATCATCCATCTGTACTTCAGGTCCTTGGGTGCCAACTTTATGTATTGGCTCGTTTGCGGGGATTACGTGTTCCTCTAATATCTGTCCTTCCTCGGGAGACGGTTTGTCTTTGAGGCATTCATTTGATTGAGGATTGTCAATTTGGATCTGATCCATTGCCATTTCAGTAAGGAATGGCTCTTTTTGTTGATGTTCTTTGGTCGTGGGATCCTCCAGTTGTCCTTCTAGGGTGGCAAAGCTATTGCTGGTGGATGGGTCTTTAGTTTATTTCCCCTCAGTAGTTGTCTTACGGTGTTGTATTTTTTTCCTTCCAAGTTTTTGGAAACCCTCTTCATCTTTGGTATTTTCATGGGGGCTTCTATTGTTAAGATGACAGTCACGGTACAAATGGCCATGTTCATGTCATTTTCTGCATCGAAAAGGGACATGCTCATAGTCTAAAGGTTGAATCCATTCTGTATCTTCGTGACTGAGACAGATCGAGTCGGGGAAAGATTTGGCAATGTGCATGTAAACACATATATGAGCATAAGAGGTGTATTTACTATTTTTTGTTTGTTCCACTACTCTTACCTAGCTTCCAAGAGCGTTGCCAATGTCCATGAGCATATCTTCGTCCTAGTATTCTTGAGGTAATGATTACATCCTTATCCAGACTAGAGCCCATGTAAAGTCTTCTTTATCAGGGTTGAATTTTTTCGTCCATTGTCTGAGGTATATGCCTGCTGAGTTGAAGAAGTATGGTCCTCCATCCTCTACATTTTATTTGTCCTCAAGCCAGTGAAAAATGATGGTGAAAAATCCTTTTGATCCAAGCTGTAGATCAAAGTGTTCCTTGGGTTTCCACTTGGACATTATCCAGCCACGGAGGGCTTGTTCTGTTGGCCAAAAAACGATGAATTTTCCCACCAGGGCATGATCTTTGAGTTTCTGTGCACAGGCGTTGATGCGTTTGGCTGGGAGAGAGAGCTGGGTTCTTTCTGCAGCTTTGGCTATATAGGTGTTTGTGCTAGTAGACGACTTGGAATTCAGATGGATCTTCTGAGCGATCGAGGCTTCAGGGTACGTTAGAGGTGCCTCAGTCATTCCGATCTGCACAGAGACGGCAATGTTGGAGGACGAGGGGGTTGATCCAGGGGGGGCCTCCGCCCCTCCCCGTGGTTCATCCTTGGGTTGTACCAAGGGTTCGGGTCAACAGAAGAGAAGGTGGGGCAGAGGGGTGGGGATGAGAGAGCAACTCAGGACCCTAGATGCAGCATGCAAGGTTGCAGAGCTTCGGTACAACACAATTATGTTCCTACTTGTTTACATCAAGTCTAAGACGTTTGGATATTACATGTCATAGAACATATAGTTTAAAACTCCACCCTTTACAGATGAAGTTTTGCTAAAAGTATCACCTTGTAATAGTTATGTTTTGTTAATGAAATATGTGTGATATTGGAAATCATGGGCACATCTATTTTTTTAACAATAACAATAGTAGACAAACAAAAAATACTAGATAAACAAATTAGTTGTTGCACTATTGCTATAAATATGAACACAAGTTATGTATTAAAACTTATAACCATTCCAAAATTGTTGTTCTCCCACCATAGTTAGAAAATATGTTAACACTATAAACCTTAGTGTATAGTTCTTCTACAACCATTGACATTATAAACCGAATTTGAAAGTTTTGGAATATAAATGACATTTTGAGAAATATACTGCCAATCAACAAAACAAAACATTTAGTTGAATAACCCACTGTCCTCTAAAACGGTTTTATAAAACTTTTAACTGCATATGATGGGAAGATAAATGAGTCCAACGACTTTTTTTGTTTCCCTTTCCCTGCCTCATAAAGTTGAGTCGTTGCAAGGTCCAATTGGAAATTGTGAAGTTGGTTGTGTGCGTAAAGGGAGAATATTTGAGATAATGAATAATGTTAGGTAAGTCACTCTAAAATCAGTAAGGAAGAGCTAGTGTTATGCCAACGTGTTGGGAAAGTTTGAAATCAATGAAAGACTTAACCAAACAAAGGGGTGTGGTCCAACCTTGGCTAGTAACTATAATTTTACACTCAATGTAGTACTCGGTCAAATAAATAACACCTAATCATCATGATGATGCTCATTCATATGTGTTAAATTCAAAGCGTGTTACATAATGGATGATATTGAATTTAGAATCTCCACTTATCCTCAAAGATATTAACTTTCCTTCCTCGAGACAAAGATATCTAATAAAATGATATTACCTTCTTCATGAACAAGGATCACCATGGAAGGAATGCAAGGACCGTCCATAAACCCATGAGTTTTTGTAAGATTTGTATAAGGATACACACCAATGTAGATTCATATTAATTCCGGATCTATCATGTGTCAAGAGGGATCAATCTCTTTAAGGTGCAAACCTCATGATAGATCCATCAAATCCCTTGAGGTGCAAATTGATCTGAATTTTGACTTTATATTCTTCCTTACCACCCTCATTCGTTATTTGAATTGTAGTCTTTTTCTTTCACAATATTTTCTTCATTGTTCTTCTCTTTCATCCTCATTCATTCTTTCTAGTGTAGTCTTTTTCTTTCACAATCCTTATTTTTGTTTTTCTTCCCTTAAATCTTCAATCATGTGTTGTTGTCACAATACTTGTCTTTCATTTTTATTTTCCTCATCTCTTCTCTTTCATTCTCAACAAGTTGTTGTTGTTGGAATATTCTCACCAACATCATGAGTATTTGCATGCATGCATCCAGTCATCAGTATGGTAGTCTCCCCAACACCTAGAGCTTATTTTCAGCCTCCTAGAACCTGGTTTTATCCATTAGTAGTCCTCCTACCTACCTAGTGCACCTTATTTTCATCATCTGGATTACAAATGTGCCCTACTACACACACTTGGATTCCAGCAGTCAGTTCATGCATTTATTGCTTAGTTTAACTTATTGTAGCTTCCAGTCATCTATATCGGAGTGCCACTTGACTACTGATAGTCCTCATGCGCCCACCGTGGAGTCTTCTTCCCTACATTTGTGCTCACATGGTTCATTTAAACTCAGTTAGACTCACATTGACTGACATTTGACTATTTGTGACTACTACCCCTGATTGGGCGATGTCTCCTATGATGTCCAAGCCACACCTTGAGGATAATTAGAATCACCTTTGGAGTATTCGAATTCATTCTATTGTACTCTCACATTTTTTCTAGCTTACAGTCAATGAACATGATTACAACAGTTTTCCACATTCTTTGAGTTTTATGTGTGAATATTGATTCAATTCTTCTTCTTCTTCTCTGCAATTCTTTGAGTGAATTTGTGAGGTTTGTTCAAGTTAAGTGATCTAAACCTATAGAATATCACATGGTATTAGAGCTTGATACAACTATTCGAATTGCATCTATTGCAACAGTTTATTGAGCAAATTTTTTTCAGTAGAGCACTAGAAGCCTCTGGATTTCCTGAGCAAATCCTGGTGCCATTGCATTGAATTCACTGGAGAAATCTAGTGAGGTGTAGCCAGGTGTGAAGGATCTAGTTGTTGATGTATATGTAACTTCGGAATGTATTTCATATATATTTATTGTACCTTTATTAGAGATGTGTTATTCCTCTATAAGGAAGTGTCGTCATGTGGATTGACAAGTGTCGCAAGTGTGTGTACTTGCCGATGGGTTATTAGACCACCATGTGTGGGGTCAGCCCTGAAATATATATATTATAATGTGGATGTACCTAGCTAGATAAGTCGGCCCCATAAGGTCACTAGGCAAACAGGTTAGTATAAATAGAGATCAGGTGATCTCTATTTAGATCATTCAAAAAAGTACATCTCTCTCACTCAGAAAGTGGCGTACTAGTGAGGAGGAGGATCATCTGATACTAGGAGACTATCTCAGTGTATTTTGGTTGTACTTTGGTTGAGCCATTGCTATCTCTATCTCCGAGGAAGTTTGTTAGAAACCTATGTCAACCCTTCTCTTTACTATGTTAGTATATTGTTGTTGGACGCATATGCTTTGTAAGTCGTCCCGTAGTATTTGTTGATCCGTAGTTTATATTAGCCCATAGTATTGACCCATAGTATTGGACGCATATGCTTTGTAAGTCGTCCCATAGTATTATATGTCCCATAGTTTTGACTCATAGTATTGGGCATAGACTTAGTATATAAGTGTGTGTTGAGGTCATTGAAGGCACCGTGAAGTTAATTGTATTGAGCTTGCTCAAAGGAGGTTGCCCCCTCGAAGTGGCCCGTGATCAATATAAAAGCGATTATGTTCTATTATTTATGATATCTCGTGTATTTGTAGGTTCATCACATCTGTTATCAGAGCACTTTCTTGGGCTCGTTGGGTGGAATTTCTGCCAAAAAAAATTCTGCATCTGTTGCAGCTTCGAATTTGGGAATAATCCCTATCTGCTTAACTGTGGGAAGTACTTGGGCATAAGCCCTAAAACTCATTGTGAGGAGTACCACAGGAAACCCAAAGTAGCTGGCCCATTGAGAGGACCTACCAGCGAAAAGGGCAATGACCCCTACCTGATTGACTAGTTCCCACCCGTGAGGTAAACCAAGAGCTGTCGTTTGTGGCAAAGCGGTCATCAGTTTTACCTGAGCCATGTAGTGAGGGGTACTGCCCCAATATGCAAGCCGTCAGACAACATTGGTGCCCGAGTGAAACACCTGAACTGTTAGGAAGCCGTACATACCTGGGGTCCATATCTATTTTCAGTTGAACTGTTTCCGATCACTTCCGCTCTAGATCCAGCAGTTTCAGATCTATTCTGAAATTCGTTCCAGATCCAGTCGTCGTTTCAGATCCAACCATTTTTTATCCCTTCCGCGCCATTGCTGCCGATATCTATTTTGCATCTTTCATTCCTGAGGACCCTATCCCCAATTCCCCTTCCCAAAGCCCAAAATCCCACATTTGTCTATTTTTAGGGTTTGCCATAACTTCCTCAGATTTCACCCAATCACCTTCAAATTTTACCACAGAGTTCCTTTCTGAATTCTGCTTCTTTGTCCATCTTTGCCAAATTTTCTCATTCTATAACCCCGCTTCTTAAATCCCCCTTTTGATTTCTTGTCCTTTCGACAGTGTCCAAAATCTATTCAAACCCCAATTACCCATCAGATTGTTTCCCCAATCCAAATTTCCCTTTACTAAATCAGCTTCTGTTTGTGTTTTTCTACCCATTCCACCAAAAAAAAAAAAACTGGTTATGGTTGTCACCCGTGCAGGAGCACACACCATGGAGGAAACACTTGCATCCATCCAAACCAAACTCCAAGATCTAGATGAAAAATTTCTCAGCCTCCATCTTCAGCATTCAGCCATGAACAATACCAAACAGCTAGAATCTTTTGCAGCCACTGGGTTCTCTTCTTCTAGCAATTTTCGTGGGCCGAAGCTTGATTTTCCTCGCTTCAATGGTACTGATCCGACGGGATGGATATACCGAGCAGAACAATATTTCATTCTGCATAATACTTTTGATGTTCAGAAAGTTCCACTTGCATCCTTTCATTTGGAACAGGAAGCCCTTCAATGGTACCGTTGGTACATCAAAGCTCATCTCGAGCCAAACTGGACAGATTTTTGCCAACTCATTTTGCCACGATTTGGTCCTAGTGCTTTTGACGACTTCATAGGAGCACTCACTAAACTTCACCAAATTGGCACAGTGAGAGAGTATCAGCCGAAATTTGAGAAACTAGCCAATCACACAGAAGGATTGTCTCATGAATTCTACAGGAGTTGTTTTATCAGTGGTCTCAAGGATTAAATCCGCTCAGAGGTCAAAATGTTTTGTCCCAACACAATGATGGAAATCCTAGGGTTGGCTAAGCCGGCCGAGGAAAAAATCATAGCTCAACAATGCTCCATACCCACCTTTGTTCCCTTTAGAAATATGGGTTCCCAACGACCTCCCATCACGCCTGCTCCTCAACCAACTCCTATCAAGCATTTGTCTGAAATAGAAATGCAGGCACGCCGAGAAAAAGGGCTTTTCTATAATTGTGATGAGAAATTCACTCAAGGACATAGATGTGTTCAACAGAATCTCTATCTCTTGGATATGGATTCTCCGCCTACCTTAGAACTTGGTGAAGAAGCTACAGATACAGTAGATGATCAAGTCAACATTCAACACTCGCCTGTTGACACCCCATCTCAGGACGACCCACCCGAGATCTCTCTCCATGCTGTAACCGGCGTCACCGCCCCACAAACAATGCGGGTCAGGGGATACTTCAAGAAGCTCCCTCTTACCATACTCATTGATTCTGGTAGCACTCATAACTTGCTTGACCCTCGGATTGCCAAACAGGCTGATTGTTTTGTCCGTCCTTGCTCCAACTTTGAAGTCATGGTTTCCAATGGGGGCACCTTACCTTGCAAGGGGAAGTGTCACAATGTGCGTATCTCTATGGAAGGTTATAACCTATGCTCTAACATGTTTGCCTTGTCCTTAGGCGGATGTGATGTGGTTTTGGGAATTCAATGGTTACACACACTTGGACCCATCTTATGGGATTTTGTTGAACTTTGGATGCAGTTTAAAGTCAATGGGGCACAACACAAATTTATGGGCTTACAACCAAGGTCTCTCTGCATCATCAATTCACATCGCCTGGAAAAAATACTTAAGAAGAATTCACATGGTGTCATCGCTCAGCTCAATTCCATTCAAATGCACCCATCAACAGTCTCCACTACTTCCTTGGATAGATATGCAGGTATCTTTGCTGAATCAATGCACTTGCTTCCTTCAAGAGACCTTTCTGATAAGAATGTAGCCACATCTACCTCTCAGTAGGAAATGATGGCTATTTTGCATGCAGTATAGAAGTGGCAGCCATACCTATTAGGGAATTATTTCTGCATCAAGACTGATCTCCCGAGTCTGGAAAATTTTCTGGAACAATGGGTCTCCTCCCCAACACACCTGAAATGGGTTATCCAACTCATGGGTTATCCCTATGTGATCACTTACAAGAAGGGTAAGGACAATATGGTGGAAGTTGCTCCTTCTCGCACAATTGATGACCCAGTTTCTCTTACAACTCTTTCTCTGCTGTTCCAAATTGGTTGCAATATGTTCAACAGGGATATCTCTTCTATGAACTCCATGCTTCTTCATCAACAGGGCACTCTGGGTTCTGCAAAATGTATGACCGGGAACAATGTAACTTCTTTTGGCCGGGACTAAAAATGACAAATCAATAGATGGTGGCTGACGATGATACTTTCCAAGTCAACAAGGGGGAAACGACACTCCTTTCGGGATTGCTCAAACCCTTGCCCATCCCTACACAGCTTTGGCCAACTATTTCTATGCATTTCCTAGCAGCGCTCTGGTGGTACAATACCACATCTCAAAGGACACCATATGAAGCAGTCTATGGAAAAACACCACCAGTTCTTCTTCCATACACCCTTAGTAGCTCCCCAGTTCAGGAAATTGACTCGGTTCTTCGAAACTGCAATCAGATTCTTCTCATTCTGCAGGACAATCTTCACATGGCCAGAATTCACGTGAAACAACAAGCCGATCAGCACCGTTCTGAGCGCATTTTCCACGCAGCTGACATGGTTCTTCTTCATCTATAGCCTTCCAAGTAATCCTCCTTGACACTCCAAAGGCGTCAGTGGCCTGAAATGCAACCCGAGGATGCTATTGGGGAACCACTCCTTCAACTTCTGCAGCAATTTCTCCAACCAAATCTTTGAGGACAAAGCTTTTTCTAAGGGAGAGGGGATGTTAGGAACCTATGTCAACCCTTCTCTTTACTATGTTAGTATATTTTTGTTGGACGCATATGCTTTGTAAGTCATCCCATAGTATTTGTTGATCCGTAGTTTATATTAGCCCATAGTATTGGACACATATGCTTTGTAAGTCGTCCCGTAGTATTATATGTCCCATGGTTTTGGCTCATAGTATTGGGCATAGACTTAGTATATAAGTGTGTGTTGAGGTCATTGAAGGCATTGTGAAGTTAATTGTATTGAGATTTCTCAAAGGATATTGCCCCCTCGAAGTGGCCCATGATCAATATAAAAGCGATTCTGTTCTATTATTTCTGATATCTCGTGTATTTGCAGGTTCATCACAAAGTTGTGGGGTTTTTCACCTTAGGGTTTTCCCCACGGAAACTCTGTGCCTCTTGTCTCTCATGTTTTTTATTCTTGTGATGAATGTCATGCTTATTGTGATTGTTATGCATTGATATACTGTATATGTTATTCTCTCAGTGAAGATCCTAGAGTATTGTGAATTAATGCTCAAAATTTAACATGGTATCAGAGCTAACCTGAGAAGAAGACATTTTGCAGTGACGAAACTTGAGTTTCTTGTTTATTGGGTTTCTCTCCATAGTTTTTGGAAAAGTAGTATAGTAGATTGACTCTACTCATCAAGGAGAATCTATCTGTCCAATCAGAATTCAATTATGAGCATTTTTCAGATTTGGCCCTAAACATTAGGGTTTCCACAAAAACAGGAATTTCTAAAATCTGAAGACATAGCTGGAAGCTCCTTGCAAAAATCAAAGTTTAGAGCTTTGGATGGAGTTTTTTGGCTGGGTAGATCTGCGGGAAACTCAAACCCTAATTCAGGGCTCTCCCTAGTGAACCCGAGAGGACAAAAAGGAAAATCTGAAGGGTAAAACTTTGTTGATATCAAATTCTGAATGCACCAGGCTGATCAGCTCATCAAAGCGCATCTTTCTATCCTTTCAGAAAATTGAAATTCACATTTTGAATTTTTTAGGGTTTTTTCGACAAACCCTAATCTGGGACCAGATCCAGTTTTCAACATTTCAAGTGGTAAGACCTAAATCTTTTCTACTTCCATTTGAAGTACTCTTTAAGATGTCTCACCACACCAAGCTTGAAGGGGTTGTTAACTTCCGAGCTTGGAAGTATAGGATTGGGTTAATCCTGGAAGAGAATGAGTTGGACTCATATATAAAAGAAGACATCCCCATCCCAGAGGATGAAGAGGCCAAGGTATTGCATAAGAAGAACTTGGTCAAGGCAAATAGAATCATTATTGATTCTATCAAAGACCATCTCATAGCCCATGTGTCTTCTTTAAAGACACCCAAGGAGATGTTTGACTCTTTGACCAAGCTATTTGAAGGGAAGAACATAAATCGGAAGATGACTCTGCGAAATCAATTGAAAGGGGTCAAGATGTTGAATGGAGAAACCATTCAATCTTACTTCTCCAAGGTCTCTCAGATCAAGGAGCAACTTGAAGCTGTGGATGAAGTAGTGGACAATGGTGAAGTTGTTATGACCACTCTGAATGGCCTACCTAGGTCATGGGACTCCTTTATTCAAGGAATCTGTGCAAGAAAGAAATTGATCTCTTTCAATAAACTATGGGAGGAATGCTCTCAAGAAGAAGCTAGACTTGTAGCTCGTGAGGAAAATATGGGAGGTGAAGATCAAGCTCTCTCAACTCACACCAAAAGAAGCAAGCCCAAGAAGGAGCACTCTTGCTACAAAAGATCCTATCAAAAGAATAAGAAGGATCTAAGATGCTTCACATGCAATGAGAAGGGTCACTGATCCGGATTTATGTGGGAACGAAACAAAAGATAGCATATACAGAATCATATACAGAGATATATTGCAAATAACACAGTGATACAGTAAACACATATTCTATTAAATAGCGGAAATAGAACAGATTGTAAAATACAATAGCTAGAATGGTGGTAGCTATCTCTGAGAAGAGATGTGGCCACTATGCTCATTCGTGCCAAGATCAATACAAAGAGAGGCCGAAAGGGCCTATTTATCATAAGCATGAGGGAAAGAATCCAAAACATCCAAAAACCTAACCCTAGGAGATGAAGCGCCAAAAGTCATGTGGGCCCCGTTTGGGTAAGTTAGTACATCAACTTCCCGGGGTCGTAACTTTTGCATACGATCTCCGTTTGGGGCGCTCGGTAGCTCGTTGGAAAGGTCTATCCGAGATTTACAACTTTCAATAGGGGCCAAATGCATGCCGAGGGCAACCATTTGGCATCCCAAATTGCCAAAAAAGGTCGTTTAGGGCCTCAAAATGGCCCCGGAAGTTCAGGACCCGAAAAACTGCTAAAAATAGCAATTTACCAAAATTGCCAGAAGACTGTTTTGAGCCAGTTGGAAGAGGTGGGCCGCCACCTATATCCACCTGGATCAGTCACTTTGCTTCAGATTGTCCCAAGAACAAAAGGGATAATAACAACAACTTCACCAAGAAGAAGAAGGGCAGTAAAATAAAGTTCCATGCTCATGCTACCGAGGATGATGAACCTCCAAAGAAGAAGGCTAGGGCAGAAAGTGATGATGACTCATCAAGTGAAGAAGAGTATGTTCTAATATCTTCTCTCACAGGTACTATCTCCCATGGTTGTAATGATTGGTTGATTGATAGTGGGGCTTCCAAACACATGACTGGGTTTAAGGAATCTTTTATGAATCTATCTAAACATGAATCATCCCATAAGGTGAAACTTGGGGATGATTATTAATACCCAATCAAAGGAAGTGGTGAAGCCTCCTACAACCTAGATTCTGGAAAATCTTTGAAGATGAAAGAAGTCCTTTATGTACCTGGGCTCAAGAAGAACTTACTCTCCATCTCTGCATTGGATGCAAAAGGTATGAGGGTTGCATTTGTGGATGGCCAAGTCCTAATGTGGCCAAAGGGAAAGACCATAGATGATGTAGTAGTAATTGGAGAGAAAGAGGGAGGATTGTATAAATTGAAGGGACAACCTGAACATGCCATGGTGAATGAATCCATGGAGCCAAGTGAACTTTGGTATAGAAGACTTGCTCATATGCACTATAGGGCACTTCCAATTGCAAGCAAGGATGTAGAAGGTATGCCTGAAATCAAGACCAAACATGAAGGTGTTTGCAAAGGATGTGCAAAAGGTAAGAACATTAAGAAGGATTTCCCAAGCAGTGAAAGCAAGGAAAAAGACATCGTGTAAATCATCCACTCAGATGTATGTGGTCCTATGTCATCCAGTTCTCTGAGTGGGTATGTTCACTATGTCTTATTTATTGATGACTTCTCCAGGAATACTTGGGTATAATTCTTGAAGAGAAAAGATGAGGTGTTTGATAAATTCAAGGAATTCAAAACCTTGATGGAGAATCAAACTGACCAAAAGATCAAAACATTCAGATCCGACAATGGTGGAGAATTCACCTCAGGTGACTTCAAGAAGCTTTGTAGTGATTTAGGGATTAAGAGGGAGTTGACTACTCCTTATAATCCTCAACAGAATGGAGTTGCGGAAAGGAAGAACAGAACAATCATGGAAGCAGCAAGGGCAATGCTGCATGACCAGGATCTACCTATGCATCTATGGGCAGAAGTAGCTAGAACATCTGTATATGTGTAGAACAAAACACCCTACAAGATATTGGATAACAAGACACCAAAAGAGGTATTTTCTGGTAAGAAACATGAAGTCAACCATCTCAGAATATTTGGTTGTCTAGTATACACTCATGTTCCAAAGGAAAAGAGGACTAAACTAGATCCTTCAGGGAAGAAGGGTATCTTTGTGGGTTACAGTGAAAGCTCGAAGGCTTACAGAATATACTTTCCAGGGTTCAAGAAGATTGATGTCAGCAAGGATGAATATAAGTTCAAGAATAGGTAATCCAGGAAGTAAAGATCAAGAGGGAGCACACTCCAGCAACTCCTGCAAGGATGCATATTTTCAAAGGGATTTGACCATCTTCCTACATTCCACAATAGAAAGGTGTAGAAGAAGCTACTTCAGTAGCTCCTGCCAGGAAGCAAAGACTCAGAGGGAGTCCACCCAACAAACAAACAAAGATAAGTATTTCAATTATCATTTCTTGCCTATTTTGTTTGTTTAAATAATATTATGCTTATGTTCCTAGACTTAGGAGATGTATTGTGCATATTAGAATGATTGCATTAATGAACAGTATACTACTAATATGCATGTATTGGGTAAGTGGCCTATGGCACTGTACAACATTCCAGTGCTACTTATCTAGAATGAAACCTCTTTGCTGACATGTTGGGAGTAGTGCAAACTCTTAACAATGTTCTGGTAGAGACTGGAAGGCATCTAGAAAGTTGTGGAACATGGATAAATGTTGTATTGAAGCATTGGCTAAGATAACTACATGACATATTTCTTTATGTGTAATGAATTTGTTCTGGAAATTATGAGATATTTCTAATCATGCAATTTAACTTGTTTTGTAGGAAAGACCGTATATCTTCACCTACAAAAGAAGGACTACAACATTTGTTCCAGCAACAAAGATATCTATTGAAGATATTGAAGTTCCCATGATTTGGGATGAAGAAATGGAATGCCATGATCTTTCGATCATGAAGATGATCTTTGGGATGCAGTCCCAAGACCTGACAGGGAGTCACATGTGTACAAATTGAAGAAAGCCTTGTATGGCTTGTAGCAAGCTCCCAGAACTTGGTATTGTAGGATGGACAGTTTCCTATCTATTTTGGGCTTTACCAAGAGTAAAGCGGATTCCAACCTTTACTACAAGGTTGAGGAAGGGAATCCTGTGATTCTACTCCTGTATGTGGATGACTTATTTGTAACAAGAGATGACAGATTGATTGCAGATACTAAGAGGAAGCTTGTTGCCGAGTTCGATATGAAAGATTTGGGAATGATGCACTATTTCCTAGGTATGGAGGTGTGGCAGAGTGCAAGTGGGATCTTCCTTGGTTAAGGGAAGTACACAGTAGATATCCTGAAGAGATTCGGGATGATGGATTGCAAGGCCATGGCCACACCTATGGAATCGAATCTGAAGCTTCTATGTGATGCTTCATCTGAGCCGGTTGATGTCTCTATGTATCGTCAGATGATTGGGTCCTTGATGTACCTGACAAACATGAGACCAGACATTTTCTTTGCTATGAACACATTGAGTCAGTTCCTGACAGATCCGAGGAGTGTTCACCTGGTTGTTGTAAAGCATGTTCTGAGGTACCTGAAGGGTATAGTGGATTATGGGCTCAAGTATGAAGCGAATCAAAAGTTTAACCTATAGGGTTATGTTGATTCAGATTGGGCTGGCAGTGCTGCAGATAGGAAGAGCAAATCTGGGTGCTGCTTCAGTATGGGATCAGGTGTGATATCTTAGTTTAGCAAGAAGCAGTCCCGCATAGCACTGAGTACAGCTGAGGCAGAGTATGTTGCATCATGTTCAGCTAGTTGTGAGGCAGTATGGCTACGGAAGCTACTGTCTGAGTTATTTGATCTCCCGTTGGATGCTACTAGTATCTTTTGTGATAAGCAGAGTTGTGTGAAGCTATCCGAGAACCCAGTGTTTCATGACAGGTCGAAACACATAGAGATCAAATATCACTATATCAGGGATATGGTGCAGAGCAGAGCTGTGAAGCTGTTGTACATTGCAACGGACGAGCAGATTGTAGATGTGTTGACGAAGCCACTAGCCAGGGTGAAGTTCGAGTACTTCAGGGAGAGGCTTGGTGTTCTTCAGATTGATGACACTTCGAGGAAGAAGTGATGGACACATTTGCAGAATCCATTCCAAGCATGTTAAGGAGGATCCTTCACATGGCTGTGGATGTAAGCGCTGGATGATGAGCATCAGGATGATGCTCCAGTTACTGCTCTATATACACGTCATGTTGGATGTTGGATATGATCAGTTGGATCATTTATATATGTATATGCATCATGTTGGATGCTTGGACCATGTATCTATATATGTATCAGGTGGATACATTGTATGATCAGGTGGATCATGTATGGTGATATGTATCATGTATTTGTATTTGTATCAGGTGGATACACTGTATGATCAGGTGGATCATGTATGATGATATGTATCAGGTAGATACTTGGTATGCATTAGGTAGATGCATTGTATGATCAGGTGGATCATGTATGGTGATATGTATCATGTATTTGTATTTGTATCAGGTGGATACACTGTATGATCAGGTGGATCATGTATGATGATATGTATCAGGTAGATACTTGGTATGCATTAGGTAGATGCATTGTATGATCAGGATGATCACGGATGACGAGCTTCAGGATGTTTCTCCAGATGACATGCAGCAAGATGTTGCAGTGATGATGATCAGGATTATGTATGGTGAGTATCAGGTTGATACTCTATGGCCGTGGATCAGGTTGTGCAGATGAGCATATAATTTGGCCCTGGGAGATTTGCAGATAGTCTTTCGAGGTTTTGCCTATGGCATATAATTTGGCTCTGGGATATCTGGAAAATGCTCTTTCAAGGTTTTTCTCTGGGAGGACATATAATTTGGCCCTAGGAGATTTGCAGATAGTCTTTTGAGGTTTTGCCTATGGCATATAATCTAGCCTTGGGATATCTGGCAGATGCTCTTTTGAGGTTTTGTCCTATGGCATATAATATGTCCCTGGGAGATCTGATAGGTTGGGCTGTGTTCCCGTAATAAGTCCTGGGATGCTCTTGCGAGGTTTTTCCATGACCACATATAATCTATCCCTAGGAGATCCTATAGGTAGAGCTATGTGCTCATAACAGCCTGGGATGCTCTTGCGAGGTTTTGTGGTGACCACATATAATCTGTCCCTGGGAGATCCTATAGGTAGAGCTATGTGCTCGTAATAGCCTGGGATGCTCTTGCGAGGTTTTGTGGTGAGGTCACATATGATATGGACCTGGGAGATCCTATGGGTAGAGCCATGTGCTCATAACAGCCTGGGATGCTCTTTCGAGGTTTTGTGATGCACATAATAAGTCTGGAGGATTCCACAGTATGGCTAGTGATGACGAAGACTGGCTTTGTAGAAAAAGGACTGGCTTTGTAGAACTTCCTATGATGAGTAGAGTTAGAGATTGGTTGCGATAGCAGCAGCAATGACGATGACGATGACGATGCATCGATGACGATGATCCCAAGAAGAAGACTTGTCTAGCAGATCTATGTCGAGAAATACCTTCCTAGTTAAGAGGGAGTGTTGATGTATATGTAACTTCGGAATGTATTTCATCTATGTATTTCATATATATTTATTGTACCCTTATTAGAGATGTGTTATTCCTCCATAAGAAAGTGTCGTCATGTGGATTGACAAGTGTCGCAAGTGTGTGTACTTGCCGATGGGTTATTAGACCACCATGTGTGGGGTCGGCCCTGAAATATATATATTATAATGTGGATGTACCTAGCTAGACAATTTAGCCCCATAAGGTCACTGGGAAAATAGGTTAGTATAAATAGAGATCAGGTGATCTCTATTTAGATCATTCGGAAAAGTACATCTCTCTCACTCAGAAAGTGGAGCACTAGTGAGGAGGAGGATCATCTGCTACTAGGAGACTATCTCAGTGTATTTTGGTTGTACTTTGGTTGAGCCATTGCTCTCTCTATCTCTGAGGAAATTGTGGGGTTTTTCACCTTAGGGTTTTCCCCACGGAAAATCTATGTCTCTTGTCTCTCATGCTTTTGATTCTTGTGATGCTTGTCATGCTTATTGTGATTGTTATGCATTGATATACTGTACATGTTATTCTCTCAGTGAAGATACTAGAGTATTGTGAATTAATGCTCAAAATTTTACATGAAGAAGGTTAGACCAACAACATCGCAGAAGTGTCGAACATCGACTAGACAAGGCAGATCCAAAATCGACACAATGAGGAAATCGTCGAAGTATTGGAGGAACGCAAAGTGAGACGCACACAAAGTTTGCGGAAGAAGGAATATCTAGTCCAATGCAGAGATGATGAGTTGCAGGAAGCAACATGGATTTTTGAATAAGAATACAGGAGACTTATGGAGTAGTTGAGTTCTTTTTCACCTAGGGATTCTGATGCAGGAGCATTGGGGCCTAGGAGAAACCGTAAAAGTTGATCAATAGAAGAAGTCAATCATGGGGATTACCGATGACCACTGGTGTGAAAGGTAGATTGGTTTTCATAGCCAAGTAGTCGATATGGTATAGGAAGGAGAGAAAATTTGAGAGTCGACAAGTCTAAAGTCGACAGACGACAGAAACAGAGCAAAGAGGTCGGAGGCCGACATGTTGTCGAACAAGGACACCAACATGACTGCGGTGGAACCCAATCTTGGAGGACGGGGCATACTGGAAGCCGTAAAGACTAAGTAAATATGACAAGTAAGGTCGAATATGGCGAAGTGTAGTATGGTCGAAGTCAGTGATGGGACCGACTACTATAGAAAAGTCAGAGATGCAAGATTCAAGGAAGTAGTCGTTGGAGATTGTTGAGGAAGTTATGAGAAGTTATGAAGGTGGTTGGGATCATTCCAAATGTCACCATAGGAGAAGGTTGTGCAGTAGGTCGCGAGGGCCCTGACAACTGCAGGTATGCAGGATCAGGGAGAATTCGACGGACAAAGAGGTAGAGTTTCTCATGGAACGAAGTGACCTTGGGAGAAGCAGTAGAGCATAGTAGAAGACTAGTACGAAAGCATAGGAGAATACAGTTAGATCGATCATCAGAGGATCAATGAGAGATCACTCATCCATATCTTAGTGATTTCTTGCATTCAGTGAAGACCGTGAGAGGGAGGAAGATCGCACATAGCTGAGAACACACTGGGAGACAAAGTTTCATTTCTATAAATTGTAAGAGGCTAAGGCCGACTAGTTCATTTGCTTTGTAGTTAAACATTGTAATTTGATTCAGTTTAATAGAAGCCAACTTCTAGAATTCAATTCACATCCAGTTTGTATGAGCACCTGTGTGTTGTTGTGTGTATTGTTAAGTAAGAGGCCCCTTGTCAGGACCTCCCTTGCGCCAAATGATCAACAAAAGTATAGTAGAGATTCATTTCATGGTCGCTGTATCTTGCTATGCTTAAATAAAGGGAATGTTTATTAATTAGTATTTTTTTATGTTTATATTAATTAGTTTAATGTTTATATTAACTAGCACAACCACTTAACGTGTGGCCGGTGAACACCGATAGGTCACAATTTAAGTGTCATGAACAATTTATATGTATTTTTCTCTCCAAGTTTGGTTGTAATCACCTATCTATGCTTCAGTTACCTGTGACCTTCTTTAGTTAAAATTATGAGTTGTTTGTCACTACCTATGATGCATGAGTTATAAGTTATACATGTATCAAATAATCCTTATATATATATATATATATATATATATATATATATATATATATATATATATATATATATATATATATATATTACCGGTCGTCGCACGAAGTTGAGGGACCTTTTAGATCCAATCGCTCTTTCACGAAACGCGCTAAAGTTTAGTGAAAGGAAAACGCGCGCGCGTTTCTTTCAACTAGGCATGGGAGGGCCCAAGCCTACCATGTCACTTAACACACATGATAGGAATTCATATCGTGCAAGCATTATGAATTCAATAATGTGTGAGCATTATGTATCACTATAATGTGCGAGGGTTATTGTAATACATAATGCTCTCATGTTCTAGTTAATATATTAAAAGACAAAAAATAGGCCGCTTCCGCATCCACTATTCATTGACCAAATTAACAAAAAACGCGCGAGCTATCAGAGCTTCCAACGTGGACGTGGAGAAGTGGAGGGAGGGTGAATTCAAAGATCAAGGAGGGTGAATTCAAAGAGTGAGGAGGATTGGAAAAGTAGGCATCCAAACATTCATCGTTGCCTCATTTCCTCAATAAAAATATAAAATTTTATATTGCCCTAAATTAAAAATCCATGTAAATGAAACTTCCAAAACTAAAAAATTAAAAAAAAATTATTTAACATATGGAAATTCCTCCATAATATCAATCCCCTTAATGAATTTTGCATCCACATAAGAAATAAGGGATTTGAGTCTCAACACCAAATTTTCCTCAATATTTTTTCCACATCTATTTCAAATTGGAAAAGAAAAGCCATCCACCATTTGGCTAGAAGGAGGAACTATGGACTATAACCTAGGCTTGCTTTCTATACTTGACTCAACCAAACCCTATGTTTTTTTCCCACATTCTTTTACTCTAAAAATGTCCAACCAATGCTTGTGAAGCCAACCCAATGGCATGATGGATTTTACATCATCCCCCAAAACCCAAGGGACTAGGTTCCCCTCCTTTGTAGACACACCACTTACTTTGTTGCTAAGATGAACTACCACATCTTTTTTGACCTCCTTCACCACCAAGACACTCAATCGATAGATTTGGGTCTTCATACCTAGAAAATGATAATAGATTTACTTCATGGAACAAGCGTAGATCAACCCTCACATTCAAAAATTGCCCCTTCTTAATGACGCAGAGGACTTCACCACCAAATCTTCCTCGTCATACAGTAGATTCTAAGCAAGGAAAGGGCCACGAACATGAAATGAATTAGATACAAAGGACAAATTTCTGAAGGTAGAGGATGACAAATACCATCTTCTACAATTCCTTGGCTCTAGAAAGGTGTACATAAAGTGATTTTAAGGCCCCCATTGTTTCAATCCTTTAGTATTAATTGAATTAGGATCTCTCTGCCATCGATCATTAATCAATTTACATGTAGTTGATCCTCACCTTCCACTTTGGTTTACATGTAGTTGTTATTATAGTATATTGAGATGATATTTATGTTTGTAATGTATTCATTCTTGCACAAAGTTTTTTCATTTTTCATTTTTGAGAGATGTCATTATAGCACATGTATATGTTTCTAATGATTTGTTTTTTTTTTATTTTTTGATTGCATTGATGACCATGGATGCACATTCAAACATCCAAAGAGAAACTGAGAGGCTCATATACATTCGAGCATCAATAAAAATTGTTGATGATATGAACCGTATACTTGCATCCAATTTGGATTCAATGAGAGAGACCTTTAGTAGGTCAAATGGTGCACTGCAAGATATTGCGACATGCAGAGAGAGAAAGAAGGAAGAATATGATGATGGATTTAGTTACAAGGAAGTTAATAAGTTGAAGATAACGAAACAACATATCTTTTCCCTTTTTAGAGATCCATGTACAAGTGAAATCCCGAATGTAAACAAAAGGCATATTTCTATCGAGTGGTGTACATATCAACCATTCATAGATAATTGGATGGACTGATGGTACATGGTATTTGATGTACCACCACATAAAAATAGGGAAATGCCTCTATATTTTCTTAGAAAGATGTACGCAGAATTTGTTTTGGGGAAGCATGTTAATTATTTTGATATCTTGGAGTACCAGGGATTTGGGATGGGGATGCCTCAACAATGTCCTATTGTGAGGCACATAGATCCCAATCGCTCAATATCTCCACCTAGTAGGAATATACCCATTCCATATGTGCCACATGCACATCAGTTGGTCCCACAGACGCAGGAGTCATTACTACTATTGGAACAAGAGGTTGTTCTCCATAGCACATATATTCAATGTGCATACTAGGAAGGGCCATTAGAGACACCATCTATGCGTGAAGTAGAGACACCACCTCCCGATGGTGTAGATCTACCACCTCCCGGTGGGGTAGAGCCACCACCTTCCAATGGTTGAGGAGCATCTAGTAGTGGCACTAGACGTGCACATCATGAGCACAGCCGAGAGCCCCACCCATGCACAATATGCGGCCATCCTTGCTTTGGTCGTGTCCAGACAGATGATAGCTTTACTGGGTATTTTACACAGGTAAGTAAATGGTTAAAAATTTAGTGTTTTTTGTAAATTATTTTTCCTTGCTATACACATATATCGATTGCTAATATTTTTAATGATTTTAAAACTTGTAGTTTCTACAAGAAGAGGACAAGGGGCAAGAGTTTTCCACTGATGATTCCTAGGATATTCCATAGGATCATGCACCAGAACCTTCTAATGTACAAGATGTTGTCATACCTTTGAAGACAACAACTCACACTGAGGTAACTATTTCAACATGACATTAATTTAATACATGTTAGTTTGTTATCACATGTTACTTAATTAATGCTACATGATCTAATATTTACAAATTTCTAAATTGTAGGTTGTAGATACTATGTTTGTCATAATGTCTTTACTGCTTGCAAATGATTAAATGCATGTATTTATGTTGTCATTTACTGATGGATGTTTTATTTCCATGTTTGTTTTCTGAATAATTATGGTTACTTCTTTAAATGTATAAACATCGTCAATTAACTTATCTCTTTCTATGGTACTGTTTTTTCCTAAGTACTAACTGTTTGATTTTCTATTTGATGAAGGGGTCCTATAGGCACCCCGAGGCTTACTTAGCTATTTATAGCTAACGCTCTTAAACTTCTGTCGCTGATCACAGGTAAGAGCAAGATTCCTAACCGAAGCATTATCGATGTATGTCAAAATGACTTTGTTATATTTCCTCTAGCCTCCGATGTTAATTACAAAAGTATAGAGAACTTAACTTGTTCAAGGGTAAGATCTACCTTAGCTTCAATCATCAGTTTAAAGATGTCACCCATATTTTTATGTATTTCGAAAAGCATAATATACGTAACTCAAGATTGTATTATATATTTACTTATGTGTTCCATAGAGTTTAAACTTCATATTCAAAAATCATGCTTATGCCATCTTTGTATTAATGTCAATGCTTGCATGTATTCGAAATCAACTATAGTATTTATACCTGTATGGTTAACATGGAAATGTTATGACAATGAACTAACTTATAATGTGAAGAAATGGTGACGAGACCTAACTATATGTTATAAGCTATGTGCTTTAAACTAAATGCAATTATAAAATATACTATGGACTATATGCGTAGTATGGCTTTCGAATTGCTCTAAGTGGAACTATACACTATATGTTATGACTATATACATAGACATACTTTACATTGTAAGCATAGTGAAGACCACAAGTTAACCTCAGTGGATCTCTACATTGGCAGGCATACGAGCATCTAGTAGATATAACACTTAAATGTTATTAAATGTGTTTTTGGGTGGAATGCCCGTTGGCAATCCTCGTGGCAAGGCTTCATGTGAAGGTTCTTGGTTTTTGTGTTAAACCCTAGCTGAGTTTTGAACTACCTCAAGGAGACAATAACTTGGAACATTCATTTGCATTGAAGGTGGGAGGAGAGGCCGATAGGCTCTCAAGTTTTTAGGGTTTGTAAACAACAATTGCAGTCTCTCCCAGGGTTCGATACTGAGACCTTGCATCCTGTATGTTGTCAACAATAGGTTATATGAACCCGAGTTCTTTACAGGGTTCGATGTTGAATCTTTGCACCACTAGTGTTGATGCTAAAAACTTAACCACCACATACGTTGATGAAGAAAATGCTCAAGCATACTGATTAGTTGCAAGTAATGTGATAATAGACCCTACGTGTTTTGCAAAGTGTTTTAAAGTTAGCATTGTTTAAATTTAAATGTCTGAGTTACTTTAAGATTTAACCAGTTGTCATGTTGATGTCCCTGACAGGTCACTTCCTCGGCATTTATTTTAAGGTTGTCCAGAAAGGGATAAGAGCTTCTTTGGCCCTGGTAAGCGTCAGTGACTCCCTATGGGCATCTATTTGCACTCAGAAGATTTTGGTGAAGCTTGGCACTGATGCCGATCTTATTTTGGTTAGCTGAAACTTTGGTTTAAATTATAATTTATTTTTACAGTTGGTTGTAATCCTATAAGCCGTTTGGCATTTGGTACAGGGATGGTTGAACCCTCGACCTTGACTTGCGTTGGTTTCTCAACGCTTCCTTTCGTTACTGTATATGTATAATTGTTTATGGATAATATATATGGTTTTTCAAGATCAAAGTATAGTTTGAAATACAATTTTCAGAGAGTTTACTCTCAGAATTTTCGTTATTTTTGCAATGAATAGATTTTGATACAAGTTACCCGTGTTTTAGGGCAAACCCCGTCTCTGTTGGAAAATGGTTGTGATGTTCATTTTTAAGCGTTGTTTCAAACATTGGTTATAAGGAAGGGTTGGAAACCCTACCATAACTGTTTACAGTGTTAAAGATTTGCTTGTGGAAAACTAAGGGTTTCAAACCCCGAACCTATTATGTATTTTATTTGATAGCTTAAAAACATTATTATGTGTATAGGGTTAATCGAGACTCCACCCTGCACACCTGCGCTTTAGAAAGCTTTGTAAAGGTCATGTTTATAATTTTATGAATGTATGGACTAGTTTTAGGTGAACCCTTACGGGTATTGAACCCTGGTCTTGTATTATATTCTCTTTTTGGAAAAGAATGCAATGTTATTATAGTATTACCAGTTGTGGATTATGAACAAGGTTTTCAACCCTAGAATGGTTGATAGACTGTTTAGAGTTACTATTTGCTTAGTAAATCTTAGTATAACTTAATGGTTTAATTAAATGGTAATTCTTTTGAAAGTGCATTAAGATGCAGTGTGTTTGAAGATCCCTGTGTAAATGTTTAAGTGGTTAATTATGATGATTCATTACATGATACATAATGTGTGATAAGGAATAGGTACATGTTTATAGATGCATTCACATATAATACTTATAACTTCGATTTGTTTATACAAATATTTTGTATCATGAACTTGCACTACTATTAGGGTTTTGCAACATCAAATGTTTATAAAAAGAGTTAGATTAATTCTGAAAGTAAACTAGGTTTAAGATTGTTACTTCTGTATGAAATAGTTGGAATGTTGAGTAAAGTTGTTCGGTATACAGGGTGATTCCTGTAATTTTTCCTACCTTATTTGTTTATTGATACAGAATTATAATAGTTTATTGATACAGATCTTTATAATACATTTTCAACCCATGATAAAGAATCATTCTAATCTACTCCTAAATTAACTTCTCTGTACTAGAGTACGATACATAATGAATGTGGAAAAATACAGAGAAGTATTTCTACTCTATCATTTATCATTTTAAAAATTTAGAATTATTCATTCAGTTTTATACCTAGCAGACACATGAACTTTTAGCATAGATAAAATGATAGAAATTTAAAAGCATTTACTAACAGTTCAAGAGATATCTAAGTTTTAAACAGAAAGCTGATAACTTAATATAATCATTTCCTTAGTAAATAATTGGGCATAAAGTAAATAAGATAACACAATTAGAACCTGGGAACTGTAGAAGATACAAACAACCAAAGGAGCCCATTCCACCCAACCTTTTTCCTGAAGACAACCAAGTTACTTGCCTTAGGACCCCCGAGCCTGTTCACTGAACCACCAGAATGAAGATACTGTTTGGAGAATGGAATAAATTCCTTTGCAACTCAGCAGTAGTACTTGATAGTAATACTTCTTCCTTTAGCAATATTGAACTCAGCAATGTGGCTGCACTAGTTCAGAATGCAATCTTAACTCACTCACTCACTTCTATCCTTCCCCTCATCAAATCTTTTATGCTCTTTTGTCTTTCTCTTTCAGAAATTTTCACAAGGTAAGAATTGAACAACCTCCTGCTGAATTCGATGGGTGGATAAAGTATGCCTAGGTCTTTGGTTAGTTTTCTTTAGTTAATTAGCAACCTGCTCAGTTCCACTTTCTTGGGGAATATGACCATAAAAATAGGGAAGTTGCCCCCTACAATAGCTATAAGTTAGTTGAGGATGCTGCCAAGTGTCAGTTTTCTCTCCACCCCGGTCCATTCCTCCTAGTGGGTCAGTGAACACTCATTCAACAATCTCCTTTGGATATTTGTCTCCTATTTTATTTATAAATAATAAAATATTTAGAGTAATTAATCATAAAACATAATGTTTTCCTGACAACATAAAATGTTTAGAATTTGGGTATGTGACATAAAGAGAGAAATTCGAATGAGCATAAGCCAAGAGAGGCTCCATATCAGTCAAAAGGGGCTTCGAATTCTAAGAGAGGCAAGCAATCTCAAAAGGAGAAGAGAAAATGCCCCTATTGAAAAAGGGGCTTTCATCCTAAGAGTGCTTGTATGAAGAAAACAATAGATATGATGGCACAACTATTGGAAAAAAACAACCTTCCAGTACTAACAAATGCTAGAAGAAAATTTGATCCAAAAGATGAGGACAAGGAGAGGTGCCATGCTCTCATGGTTGGTACTTCCAATGATTCCTCTTCATCATTGATTCTAGAGCATCAAGGCACATGTTTTCTCACAAGAATATCTTCTTTGATTTTGAATCCACAGTTGGCCCTTGAATCTTGCTGGGAAATGATTTTGAGGTCTCCTCTGATGGGATTGGAAGGATAAACATTGAGCATGGGTATTTGAGTGATGTACTCTATGTTCCTACTCTTGAAACAAATCTACTTTCTGTCTACCAAATGGCTCATACAAGAGTACCCAAGAAGGTCATCTTCAATCCTAATGAGGATGAGATCCAAGAGATCTCCACTGGAAAAATCATAGCAAAAGGTATTGCTGATCACAATTTCAAAACTCTATGAGTTTTCTCCCTTCCTACCTTACACAAAGTCGAATGCATTGCTCACACATGCAAATGAAGAAAGTAGAATTTGGAATGAAAGATTTGGGCACCTTAACTACAAGTACTTGCAAGACATGCACAATCAAGAAATGGTTGAAGGTCTACCCAAGATCAAGTTTTCCAAAGGCACCTATAAAGGTTGTTTGATGGGAAAGCATCCAGAGCATAAGTTTGAGAAAGGGAAGGAAAGGAGAGCCTCTCAACCTCTTGAGCTGATTCACAGTGATGTTTTAGAGCCACTTCCATATCTGTCTTTGAACAAAGCAAGGTATATCTTAACTTTCATTGATGACTATTCTAGATTCAGTTGGGTGTACTTTCTCAAATTTAAATCTGAATTTTTTGGATATTTCAAGTTCTTTAAAGATTCTGTTGAAAGGTTCTCTGACAAAAATATCAAGGCCCTCTGCACTAATAATGGAGGAGAATATGTGAAGGGTGAGTTCCAAACCTTTTGTGCAGATGAAGGTATAGAGATGTAGCATATTGTTCCCTACACACCACAAAAAAAACGATGTTACAGAGAGAAAGAACATAACCTTAAAGGAGATGGAAACCTGTATGCTAGAGTCCAAAGGATTGCATCCTAGTCTTTGGGCAGAGGCCATCAACTATGTTGCTTACCTTCAGAATAGATTCCCTCACAAAGATATGAAAGGGATGACTCTTTTAGAAGCATGGATGGGTTACAAACCTGTTGTATCTCATCTCAGAGTGTTTGGATCTAGAGCTGGGGATTAGATTCCAACAGAGAAAAGGAGAGCCCTGGATTCTCAGAGAAGAGAGTGTATACTGGTGGGTTATGCACTAAGTGCAAAATCCTACAAACTTCTTGATCCTTCTAATATGCAAGAATTCCTTGAAAGGAGTGTTCAGTTTGAGGAATGGCCTCTACATGATGCTCATCCTATTGAGTAAATAAATTTTCCTACCACACCACCATTTCTTGATGAGCAAGGGAGATAAGATTCATCTTCTGATAGTTCAGATTTAGATTCTAAAAGTGACAATGATGAAGTGTGAATGCTAGATCCAGATCAAAAAGTACCTGAAGATCTAACAATTGATAATGAATATGAGCGAATGTTAGATCCATATACACAAGAACCTGAAGATCTAGCACCTGACAATGAAGATGAGCGAATGGTTCATCCATATCTACAACCCGATGATCATCCTCTTCCAGAATGGGCAACCAAAACTCTTAGCTCTGTTGGTGATATTGTTGGTGATCCACTTGATCTAAGGAGAACCAGATCTGATTTTCAAAACGAAAGGTTTCATCCTTCTCACATTGATCATTTACACAATGATCCATTCCTTGCCGATAGATCCTTCCTCGGTAAAGAAGGTGACTTGCCTCCTCTTGGGGTGAATGATGCCATGCTACATTAGCATCTTACAGTCTATTTGGGGTGGGGGGGGCTCTCTTCCCACTGGGTTTTCCCTCTTTCCTCACTTTATTTATTTAGATTGTTGTACAGGTGACCTTTGGTCTCAGTTACTAGGGCCCTAATTTTCCAGTTACTTCCTCATAGTCCAGCTTGCAGGGGGTTGTTGGAATATTCTCACCATCATCATGAGTATTTGCATGCCTTGCATGCATGCATTCATCCATTCATCAATATGGTAGTCTCCCCAACACCTAGATCTTATTTTCAGCCCCCTAGAGCCTGTTTTTAGCCATCAGCAGCCCTCCTACCTACCTAGTGCACCTTGTTTTCATCATTTGGATTAAAAATGCACCCTATTACACCCTCTTGGATTCCAACAGTCAGTTCTTGCATTGATTGCTCATTTCATGCATGTATTGCTCGGTTTAACTTCCTGTAGCTTCAAGTTGTCTATATCGGAGTGCCACTTGACTACTGACAGTCCTCATGCACCCACCTTGGAGTCTCCTTCCCTACATTTGTGCTCACATGGTTTAGTTAGACTTTGTTAGACTCACATTGATTGAGATTTGACTATTTGTGACTACTACCACTGATTGGGTGATGTCTCCTATGTTGTCCAAGCCACACCTTGAGGAGAATTCGAATCACCTTTGGTGTATTCGAATTCATTCTATTGTACTGTCACATTTTTTCCAGCTTACAACTGATGAACATGATTACAACATTTTTCCACATTCTTTGAGTTTTATGTGTGAATATTGATTAAATTCTTCTTTTTCTTCTCTGCAATTCTTTGAGTGAATTTGTGAGGTTTGTTCAAGCTGAGTGATCTACACCTGTAGAATATCACATTTGTATTTGATTTAGTGCATTTGTTTTAACTGGCCGTGTCTTCTAACTCATTGTCATTTTCAACTTCTTACATCTTCCATCTTATCATAATTCACTATAGACATGATGTTTCTTAATTTTCAATTATTTATGATTTATATTCATGTATCAATCAAAAGCAACATAAAAACATGAATGCTGTTAATTCTAAAATAGTTATAGTGCAATAGTAAGATCAATGTTGAAAACAGGAGAAAAGAAACCAATGCATTGACTACATTTTATTGTCAATTTTCTAATCAAATGCATATTGAAATTGTAATATCCTTGGGAATATTCGACCAAGATATTAACTCTAACTTCAGATTTTTTTAATAAAGTTCACTGGTTAAATTTTTTAATAATTCTTTTAAACCAAGTAGGAGGTCAGTGATGGGGATGGAGACTGAATCTGAGTATGGTGGGATGAACTTTCAATTCTGGAAATTTTATGGGAAAATGTACAACAAAAAATAATAACATCAAAGGGAGAGTCCTAACCACAAAGCACTAGAGCCATTTATGTTTCGAACATCAGCTACCGCTGAAGCCTACCGCAAAGCTTCTTGGGTGCACCAGCATATGCTTACTAGACTGGGTGGGTACAAAACTGATTTATGAAATTAGAATAGGTTCAATGGACACAATGACCAGCATTCAAAAGGATTTGGGAAGAGTAGGAGTGGTTTGAAAGTTTTAGGCCCTGCTAGGATGAAGAGCTAGTCAAAATGAAATCTTTACAAACAGGGGTTAAAGCCTCCCAAATTCTGTAAGTAGGGACTGATATAGATAATATGATGTGTTATTGACCTCCTACAACTTATAGAAAGTAAATCTGACATTTAGAACAAATTTGGCAGTCATTCTTGCAAAACTAGTCAATTAACAATGCTCAATGAGCTAGTCTTCCAATCTGAGTTAATAAATGACTTGATTTAATTAAATGCTCTATTCTGAAATATTAATATGCTCTGATATAATGTAATTAACAGAAGCAAGTCGAATTATTAATCACTGAACCAAGTTTGTACTCTTTAATGAGCTCCTCATTAGTACAATGTCTTGTAGACTAGAAAACCCCCTCTTAGGGCCATAGAATGACTGGAAGAAGAGATGTATTGGCTAAATCTCTGTTTTGAAAGTGTACTCTGGTCTTCAACAGGTCTAAAATAGTGTATGGATTTTTACTGGGCTTCCTGAGCTTCAATGGGCGCATTCAATTAACTGGAACTACACATGTGCGCTCGTTAACACATGAAATCTTGGCTCCGATGAAAATGGTTGTATCTTGGTCATCCGGACACCTTTTTCGATGAGACAAAAAGTGTTTCCTACTGGAAATGGCCCTTCAAACGCAATGGAATAGGTCTCAAATCCCAAAAATTATCAGAAGTGCTGAACCCGAAACCTCCATTTTGGCCCTTCAATGTTGTCTCCTCTGAATGTACCCTGTATGATGATGAATCCTTGTAAGCTTGGATTCTTCTTAGTATTGGATTATATGGACCTGCATATCAGATCTCCATGGCTGCAAATCCTAAGAGAATATTAGAGAAGAGAAGTAGAATAGAAGAATGGGGCACATCACCCATTAATTAGCTTGGGCACATCACCAAACCTTGAGAAGCTAAAATGCTTCACTCATAAACTCACAATGACAAAAGGTCTTGAATGAAGTTGGAAACCTTCTTAAATAGAATTCTTGTTGACCTGTTGAGCAAGTTACTTAGCTTGGTGACCTGTGAGAATAGGTCACCCATGAGTGGACATACTTTCCTTGCTTGCTCTGCTTTGGCTTTCCTTCCTTTTTCCTCTTTTTCTGACTTTCCTTCTTTTCTAAACTTCCCTACTTTTCATACTTTCCTGCTTTCTAGATTTATGCTGGTTTTCTTGAAATATTCCTCTTTTCTCATTTTTGGCAACATTTTTGGACTCTAGTGCTTACTTGACTTCTACTCCAAGTAATTCCTTGATTTTCTGAGTTTCATCACTTAGGCAAGTTTGGATCACTTACCAATTTGAATTTCCTTGCCAAGTCATCAACCACTTGGCACATTTATTAGCAATAATTATTTAAATGAAAATAATACCACTCAGAAATAATTTAACTTAGCAATTAATTAATTATCCAGTAATTAATTAATTAATAAGGTGTAATGCCTCAAAATTTCCCCAATTAATTAATAAATCACCTTAGCACTTGAATTGGGGGTTAATAACTTCATGGGGGCCTTGTTGGCTTGGTTTTGCAACCAAGCTTAGTGCAATGGAGACCTGCTAACTAGTAGCAGCAGTTTCAATATTAAGCAAAAACAATAAACTAAATCTAAATCTAATCTAAACTAGCATGTGCGTTTTTTAATTAAAAAACAAGAACAAGAAATATAAAAAATAAATTTGTATTGAAAATGGGGGCAAGCAAGTGCTTGCAATAACAATACCTCCAAGTGATGAAGATAGTTGAGAAGCTCCAAGGGTGAGCAGCTCCAAACTCCAAAGGGTCCTTTCTCCAAGGTTGCTACAATGGCCAAAAGCTCAAGGGAGATTTTGGCAGCATGAGGATAGGAATATGGATGGATGTGAAATGAGGAGCCCCTACCACCTTTTTATAGGTTTTGGTGGTGGAAAATACCATTATGGTTTTATGAAAACCAATGGTATTGACCAACATGGTTTAGGTACTTTTCCCTCCTTTTTCCTTTTTTGAATAAAATTAATATTTTTATTCCCTTTTTAATATTTTTGGGAATTTTGGACCCTTTTTTAGGGTTTTTTATGCTTTTTTAGGAAAAATAATCTTTTTGAGTGGGAAAAGGGGTGTATTAAGGTCTTTTGGTGACCTTTTGTTGGCTTTAGAGGCTCAGATGGTGGAAAAAGTGGACAAATGGGTCATGTGAATAAGGAAATGAGATAGTGAGCACTTTTTAGGTGTTAACAGGCCCCTCCTTATCCATTTAATTCTTCAAATTCACCCTTAGGAATCTTACTTCATCCATCCATTAATTATTTAATTAATGCCTAGGTGACTTAGGCTAAAATCATCCCCATGGACCATAGGAAAATTTGGGAACATGACAGACATCAATGCATGCAAGTGAATTGAAATCAATGCATGGTTAGAATAAAGTTAACATTTATATGACAATTTGAAAACATTTCAATATACACTAAAATCAATGCATGCAAATTTATTGAAATCATATTTTGAATGTTTTAACTAGGGATCTCCATTTATTAATTCAAATAAATATGTTATATATTGAATAAACCAATGCAAATTGATTATAGTTTATAGCCATTTTTTGAATTGAATGCATACTGAAATCAATGCATGCCAGTGCATTAAAAGCGATGTCTACCATCCCAAGATATCTTTCCATTGCTTAGCATTTCACACACTGCATGGAGAACACCTTCTAGCAAAGGTTGTAGCGGAGGTTTTTAGATTTACAAGATTTGGGAAAATTGTCCAAAAACCCTCCACTACAACCTCCACAATTGGTAACTTAGGTTTAGCAAAGGCACTAACAAATGTTTTTAGCAGAGGTTTTTTTTTCAGTGGCCAGATATTTTAGCGAATGTTTCTAGTGGAGGTTCAATGTGCCTATATTAAATAAGCACATGTGCACTTATACCAAATATGAGCATCAGCGCGCTTTCACCAAAGAGGAGAACTAATGCTGGTGTGCCTTCACCAAAGAGGAGCACCAATGTTTTTTTGGTCAAAAGCACACTAGTGCACATGGGTCATGGAGCACTAGTGTTCCTACAGTAAAGAAGCATGTGTGCACTCATATCAAACATGAGCACCAATTCACCTTAACCAACAATGAGCAACAGTGTGCCCATACCAAAAAGGAGAACTGATGACAAAAAACTATTTTCCATGTATGGACACCTAGTGAATGTGCAGATAAAGGGAGGTGATTTAATATAAATACATGATCATTAAGATGTAGTGATATAATAACTTTGATTTTGAATATTCCAAGTATTAGTTATTACCCTTCCTTATTAATGAATCTCTTATTTACAATTTAAAAATGAAGTACTTGTTGAATATTTAACAAAAAATATAATTTTGATTTTTTGAATTAAAAAATTATAGTTAAATGCATATGAAATAAGACATTATCAATCAACATAAAACAAATATCATGAAATTGTACAATAATTAATATTGAAATGTTAATCATATAATTTATAGTAATGGAGCACAAGTATGATGCATTGATGGAGAATTAATAGATGGATGATCTAGTTGCTTATGTTCCAATTTTATATCCTCTAATAGTAGAAACATAAACTCAGAATACTAGGAGTTCTCAACTAGGAGGTAAACACTAAACTAGTTCTTATCTTAGAAGATATACCTCTTTATATATAGTTGCTTATTCTTTTTTTAAACGTCGGTATACTCACCAAGATCTAGTTTCTTATGTTCCAACTAGCACTGAACAAGGAGTGAACATCTTGTAATTTTCTCTCTTCTAGAAGCATGCAAGGAGTGACAAACTTGTAATTTTCACCCTTTGGGCCACTGAGAGGGAGTGACAATCTCAATCAAGGCTTTAAGTAGGGTTTGTTAATATTGTTATTCAACCTCGAAATGTCAAAGTACCTTCCCAAACTTGTCTAGGAACTAGGTAAACCATATTATCATGGTACTAAGACCTCTAGGGAGCATCACAACCTTCACTTCTCATGGTGATGAAGTATATCAGGTCAAAGGGTGACCATTTGAGCTATAACACTATTGCCTAAATCACATGTATTTTTTCATTATGAATCCCATCACACCTATTATCAATGTTTAGGGAAATGATTTTGATACTTGAACCCCCGACATGAAGGTTTTAATTGCATCGCACTAAGTGAAACCATGGGTCTAAAACTCATTTAAAGAAACACATGTTGAGGCATTTGAGCAGATGAGGAAGGGTTCTACTAGTGTAATTATGATGTTTGGAATTGAATGTATCAAACAACTCATTGATTCAATGCCTAGTTTCCATTTTATCATATGTTTCATTTAAGATCTAAATGGAATCCAAGGACACCTACAAGAATGGTCTCAAGAGTGTGGCTAGGGTTTTCACCCTAGCTGGTGCAAATGAGCACCTACTAAGGAGAATGGACTCCTTAGTAGCAATTCAATAAACAGTAAATTAAAATGCGAGGCTTTTTTGATGGTTTTGTGGCCTTTTGGAGGCTTTTTTGATGGTTTTGTGGCCTTTTGGAGGCTTTTTAGGCCTTTTGGGGGCTTTTTAATGGGATTTTAGGGTTCTGAAGGTAAATATGGTAGGAAATATGGACAAATGAGTCATGTAATGGGTAGATGAGGTAGTGAGCACTTTTTGGGTGTTAACAGATTTCCCCCTGATGTGTGAGGGCAGGATCTCATCGTATGGCCGATAGACATCATAAGTCCAATGGGGTTAGAAAAATTCTTATGTGTTCCCCAAGTGGGGTTAGAATGTTGGTTGTGTTAAGTAGTTTTGTAAGGCTCACTTGAATTAGGTGACAGAGTGTGTGCATGTGAGGTGATGAACCCAAATAAAAGTGCCACAAGGGGGGCAACTTTCTAACTAACAACAACAAGATAGAATGTAAACTTTGACATGCAAAATTTTCTCTTTTTTCAAATGTTTAAAAAATGATTCTGTAAATGGAACAGAAATAAAACTGTAGAAAAGGCTATAGGGAAGTATGGTTGCAGGTAGGACAGATGGTTGTGCAGGTGCAGAAAATAGTGCAGCAAAGTGCTGGGTTTAAAACAAGGAAAAAAGTGCAGAAAGTAGACTGCGGGTTTGTGGCAAATACCGGCAGTCGGACTGCGGGAAACAGAGAAACAGTCGCGGATGGGTTGCGGGTTTTTGGCCGAAATTTGCAGTCGGACCGCAGGAAACAAATAAAAAGCCGCAAGCGGGTTGCAGGAAAATGGTTGAAAGCCGCAGATAGGACGCAGAAAAAAGGTCGACAGACGCAGTCGGGTTGCAACAAAAGGGCTGAAAGCCACAGTCGGGACGCGGGAAAAGGGCCGACAGACGCAGGCGGGTTGAAGAAAACTGGCCGAAAGCCGCAGGCGGGACACCAAAAAATTTGTAACAGCCGCAGTCGGATCGCAACAAACAAGCGAATTAGCCGCGGTCGGATCGCAGGTAACAGACTTGAATCTGCCGGCAGGTCACCGGAAATAGTCTGAGAGCCGCGGTCGGGTCACAGGTAAATGCCTGAAAGACGCTGTCGGAACGCAACTGCGGGGGTAAAAGGCGCGGTTTACGGCAGCCGAAAGGGACAACCGAAAGGAAAATATTTAAAAACTATAACCAGAAATTCAAACCAAGGGGAGTCGCCAAAACTGTGGCTAGGGTTTTCACCTTAGCTGGTGCAAATGAGCACCTACTAAGGAGAATGGACTCCTTAGTAGCAGTTCAATAAATAGTAAATTAAAATGCTAAAACAATATAAATTCTAAACTAGCATGAGCATTAAGAAACATAACAAAACATGGGATATAAATGGTTTTTCTTTTGTATTAAAATTTTACCTCAAGTGTAGAGGTTGGTGAAGTTCTTGCAATGATCCAAGAGGGTTGCTCCAAACTCCAACTTTGATCCTTCTCTTTCTCCAATGGTGGAAATGGGCCAAAAGGGGCACTCAATGGTGAAAGTAGCTCAAGGGTGAGCTAGGGTTTCAAGAGTGATTTTGGCAGAGTAAGGGTATACTTGACTATGGATATAAAATGAGGGTTCTCCATCACCTATTTATAGGTTTTTGGTGGTGGAGTGCTGGCCCATGGTTTTGGGAACCATATGGTTTAGGTAAGCTGTATAGGGTTTTTTCCTCCTTTTTCCTCTTTTTCCTCATTTTTTTATATTTTTTATTCCCTTTTTAGAGGGTTTTTGCTATTTTTGGAGGAATTTTGGATTATTTTGGGGGAAAAAGGGTTTTTTTAGCCTTTCTGAGGCTTTTTTGATGGTTTTGTGGCCTTTTGGAGGGTTTTTAGGCCTTTTGAGGGCTTTTTAATGGGATTTTAGGGATCTAAAGGTAAATATGGTAGGAAATATGGACAAATGAATCATGTAATGGGTAGATGAGGTAGTGAGCACTTTTTGGGTGTTAACAAAGAGCATGAAAAACAAAGAGATAAAAAAAATCGCATTCATCACCTCAAACATCTATATTTTCCATGATGGATCCTAATGCACCATATGTCAATGACACCCCCAATGTGAACTTCTACATTGTATCCCACTGAACAAAATCCTAGATCTAGAAATCATTTGTAATAAAAAGCATGCCAATGCATGTGACTGGAAAACTAATGGTTCCCCTAGCATAATTATTATCTTTGGATTCCAACAAAATAAAGGATGTGTTGATCTAACACCTAATTTTCATTTTATCAAGAGTTGCAACTCGCAACCAAATGGTATTTAGGGACACTTACAAAAATTATCTTAAGTGCATAAGGACCAAATCAATTAAGAAAATCCATTTTTTCACCTCTCAAATATGTATTTTTTCATTCTAGAGAGTGGCATGTGCCCTCCAACAATTCCAAGATATTTCTTTGCAAATTCAACCCCCCAATGCAAACTTTTGTGTTACATCCCAATAAAATAAACCATGGATACTGTAGTCGTATGAAAAAATGCATGTTTCTGAGGCATGTGATGAGAGGATGAAGGGGTCCCTAGTTTAATTATGCTTTCCAAAATCCAAAGGAATCAATGGCTCGTTCATCCAAATCTCGGTTTCCATTTTATAACGAGTTGTAACTCACATCCAAAGGGAATTTAGGGACACTTAGTACTAAAATGGCTTCAGAGGAATAAAATCAAATATATTAGTAGAACTAAATTATATGTCACCTCACATACATGTGTTTCTCCATTCAAAATCCCAGTGCACCCTTCATCAATGTCCAAGGTAGTGACTTCTGAAGTTGGCCTCCCAGTGTCCTCCAAATATAAAAAATTTCATTGCATCCAACTGAACAAAAACGTGAATATATAATTTGTCTTAAAAAATACATGTGAGTGTGTGACTAGTGGACAAAGTGACCCCATCGCCTAATTATGATGTCTATAATAACAGCTCACTAATGGTTGATTGAACAAATAGACAATTTCCATTATATCACAAGTTGAAACTCACATTAAAATGGAATTCAAGGAAACCTTCAAAAACGATCATCATTAGAGAAAATTTGAGGTCTTTAATGGGCCTCCTAAAGAAAATAATAAAATAATAGTGACTTAGATTGATCTTGCGTATACCTAGGATTGGGGTTCATCCAAAGAGATTACAAATTAACTAACAATACTTATAAGTTATTTTCCCAATTTATAAATTAACTACATAAATAAATTGACTACTACCCAATAATATAACAAAAGAACATTGCATCCATATAGGTTATGGGTGATTTTGATGTCCTCCTCCTCATGGAACTCTTCTCCACAATTGTTACCTACAAAACTTATAGGTAACCATTTAATTTGACCAATATGATTGCATGAATAGAATACCATGTCATTTTATCCTTAACATGTTCGTATTTTATTCATCTCACCACAAAAGTGTTTGTGAGCTATAATTTTAACTTGCGTAGCTAGGAGATGGATTCATTCTTCAAACATTATTCTCCCTGCCAACAAATATCAATGTCACTATGATGGTTATAGAAGTAAGTGAAGTAAAAACAATGTCATCATGTGCAAGTGCACTAGAACAACCAAGAACAAGGGTCATTTGAATGTTTGGTGCAGTTAGGGCATAGAATATTCTTGCCAATGGTTATAATAACTAGGTGTCAAACTAGTTAGATGACATACACATCTAACTTGTAAATTTTAACCACTTGTAAAATAATAGCGAGGAAATAACAATGGATGTGATGAGAGTAGATTCACCACTAAAATGTGGTCTCATAATAGATGCATAAGCAATAAAGTGTACAATAGTGACCTCACTCAAACTGATAGAGGGTATAGTGATGGGTGAAAGGAAAAAAACATTGATGTGTAAAGGCACATTAGATGCTCTAGGTACAAAGGTTACATGAATCTATGGCACAATTGGTGCATACAATAATCCTACTGATGGCTACAATAATTATGTGTTGAACTAGTTAAGTGCATGATTTGATGATAACATGAATTAAATACACTTGTAAATTGTAAATTCTAACCATGTGTAAAATACTTTTGGTTAGGGTATGTATGCAGGGACTAAAACAACAATAGTGGCATAGATAGATGAATAAAGAATTAGAGTAAAAATCCACGACAATGAACCAAACTTATCATTAGCTATAAACATTGAGGCACACAAAAGTATACATTATTTATAATTGATCAAGGTGGATAGAGTAATACTGTGATATTATGTACTTCAAATAGACCAAAGAAAACATTGATTAATGAATGCATTTAGAAACTTTACATTTAATCTTCACAGTCAATAGTTCTGAAGGTAAAATTCATTTAAAGATATTTTCTTAATTATAATAAAATATTTATTTGCACTCTAACATATGTAAATAAATGATTTAGGAGAAGAATGAGAAGATGAATGCACTCTACCTGGATTTGGGCCATGCTAAGAAGAATAGGAATGTCAATGGTGAGAAGGCTAATTGGTCCAACTAAAAACTAGATCCAAGGAAGCATGTTATATGTAAAATTACTCTATAAGTCAATATAAAATATTAATTTTTAAATCAATATAAAATTTTACATATGATACTAAGTGGTTACCTCTATGTGAGTTGGTGCCATCGAACATGTAACAATAATAGTTGTTCTGACCATCCATGTTGAACCCAACATACTCATATCACTAAGAGACATGACACTCTAGTCTATGAAGATGGTTTATTGGGAAGGCATAGTTATATCTCTAGTTTAACACTACAAACATGCATGTATAAACACTTAAAAAATACACATACAATGAATCAATTCAATTAACAAATAAGAATAAGTTATAGGTTATTGAGGATTTATTAACACCTTATTATGTCCACACTTATTTATTTATTTATTGGAATGACCCTTGTCTATAACATGATGAATCACCTGCACCCAAACCATTAGAATCTACTTTTATAACTAGACATTGAGAATAAATGGATTTTATTTGAGAATTCAATTCAATCATTACCTGAGTGATATGATGGTAGAGGCACTGTGAACATGAATATTTTGGGTTCAAAAAGACATATAACAATTACAAGTTCCAAGGTAGGGAGAGACCAAAAAATAGGAGTGGCTGATGGGGCTTAGGATGTCTGATTCAACCTACAAGGTAGGGAGAGACCGATGAATAGGAGTTTCTAACATCTATGTTGGTCACCCTATATGCCAATCAATTACAACTAACACACAGGATGCTCAATATAAATTGTCAAACCAGGTAGGTCTTTTATCTCAAAGGCAATTAGCACAATCTATGCATAAACACTCAAGTATCTGATTGAAATAAAAGTGAAAATCAATTATCCTACCTAACTGCTCAGTCAGCTCAACTCATTACTAAAAATGAATCTAGATTATCCATCTAAGAACTTCAAAGGACTTCTATCTTCCTACAATATCAATCCAGCAGTTACTGATCTAGGAATAAATAAACTAGACTTACTTTTGCAAGAAGTTAAATTCTAAAAATATCAAACTACAGTATTCAATCACAACCTGTCTAATCCAATTAGCAACTATTGCAACTCAATCATAACATGTCTAATCTAATGAATTCTAATAAATATAAATAGTAGTAAAGAACTAGAATTAAACTTGAACCATTTAATTTGACTAAATTGGAAATCCTAAGAAAGATAAATGACTGAAAGGAATCAGAGCTGAGCTTGACTATAACAGCTAACTAACACACTTTGCATCAATGGAAAACTATTATACACAGTCGACTGTCACACCACAATGTTGTAGCACACCAAAGGAAATGCAATTCATAAACGATCTACCATTGCAGCTAACTGGAAATATACCTATTGTAATTCCACACTGAAAATAACTGAAATGAACTATAACATCTACCTAACTTGGCGATCTCCGTGAGAAGACGGACCTTGGCCTTCTAACAGAGATGCCAGGAACTAACACAAATTAAAACGTAAAGATATGAAGAATTATGCTCCTTATATTAAAATAGTGAATCACAGTCACAATACTCTGTTACAGCCCTCACGATCAAATGTTAATCAGCCAACCCCAGGATCAGAATGCCTTCTTACATTTATACATGGATGACATGGATTCGTTCCACAAATATCGGGCAGCCATGAAGATCTACGATCTTTAGGTTGTCAAATTACAATAGAGCAGTTGCAGCCATAAATGAACTTGAATGAGATCGTTGCGTTCAGGCCTGAGCCGTTACATGCTATTAGCAGACTGGAATAGATTCTAACTGTTTGGACTGAATGATACTCGGTTGCTTTTTCATGACCCAGTCAGAGCTGACCACGTGGAGGAACACTTGAACTATCACAACAATATGTGGAACCATACTCAGAAAAGGATAACTGGTGCCACGTATGCCTCTTCTCCAAAGGTTTAGCGAGTTGCTACACCTGTGGTCTTTCCAAGGATTCTGAGCTATCTTGGTCAAGTCAATTCATATTAGCATAAGTCAAAAGATAGAGTTCATAACCATAAACAAATTAGGCATTAATGAAATGAAGCAATAATAAATTACACCTGTTGCAATCCATGCTCTACTTAGGAAGATATTTGCTTAGGTTATGGAATGGTGAGGCAAAACAGGGAAAAAGATATAGATAAGTGTAGGCAAATAAGGGCTATTTTGGGGCCCAACATCTCCCCTAAGATATCCATTTGCATTTCCAAATGCAACAACCAATTAATCTGAATTAGAGTCTAGTCCTCATTCATGTTGAGAAGAAAAATTGAAGGAAATTTGAGAAGCAAAATTGAAGGAAATTCCAGGTTCCTTACCTACATCTAGAAATCCATTACAAGCAGCCCAATGTTCCCAACACTGTTTTTATTCTTCTTTGGTTAGTGTATAATTATCCCTGTATTTCCCTGCTAGCCATCATATGAGTGGAAATTTTAACTTGAGTCCCAACCAATGAATTCTACACATCTTCATGCAATTGGCATATCCTTCCACCCTGGGAAGACCCTGTTTAAAATTATTGAAGCAGTAAGGGTCACTTTTCTTCAAAGTTGAAGAAGAGGTTTGCCACCCATACTTGCTGCCTTCTAGGGAAAGATGTTGTTTTTTGTAGATAAGGTCAACACAGGTAGAGATAACCTTCTCTTGCAACTTCTTCTAATGCTAAGTCTTCATAGGAGATAAGAGACTCCTTCCATGTTTTACAATGAGAAGCTAAGGAGATTGAGGTTCACTCCTAATCCATAAATTGGAGCTAGCCTAATTCTTAGAAATTTTATGAAAGGCATCTTCCCACTGCACATGATTATTAATAAAAGAGGCAAAGGCCCTCAACTGAACATCTCCCAAATAGGGAACAGGGTTAGAGCGAGAATCCATGAAACAAACTATATTATGCAAATAGACTTCACACAATATATTATGCTCAAGGAAACTGCTTGCCATAAAGGTCTCTATGAACTGAAGAGAGGTTACCAATTGATAAGGTCTACCCTCCTTTAAATCTTTCAATTTAAACAAGGTCATTTGTTCATACAGAAACACTAGATAGGAAGGGGATGGGGCTCTAGAACTCAACAATTCCTGAGAGAGGGCATACATTTGGTCTTTTTTTTGCATGGATTTGAATTCCTTCAACTCCTCCAATTCGTTTTGCACCTCTTCCCACCAAAATCTCTTAAAAGTTAATTCCTCTGCCCATTTCTCCCTTAATTCTTTGATAATCCTCTTATATTCAAAAATGGGAACCATCCTTTCCTGACACCGGTTAGCATGATATTTCCACTTCTTCACTTCAAGTTTCAGTAGTGAAATCTCTTTTACCAGGACTTGAACCCTTCTATCATTTGCATCTTCCTTCTCATTTGCATATTTCTCATCATCATAATACAAATTAATAATTTTTTGAGATAATTGCATTCCTACCTTGTCACCAGATGTCTCATCCTTCTCATTTTGTATTGGAAGTGTAACGGATTCCTTTTCCATCAGTGTTGCAGTGACCTCTGTCTGTATGGCTTCCTCAACAAATAATTTTGGGAATGTTGGTTCTTGTGTAGCAGCATCCCTCTTCTAAATCCCATCCTCAGCAGCTTCAGTCTGTGTTGGAGTCTCAGCAAATACTTTTGGGGATGCTGGTTCTTGTGTGGTAGCATCCTCTCTTTGTAATTCAACCTTGACAACTTCAATAACCATTTTTAAGGATGTTGGTTCTTGTGTAACAACATCCTTCTCTTATATCTTAATCTCAGCATCTTCTGTCTGAGTTGCAGCTTCATCAAACATTTTTAAGGACGTTGGTTATTGTGTAACATCGTCCAATTTATGTGATTCACTTAAAGTGCATGCTGTTTGAGCTGCTACTTCAATGACGGATTCCTGGAGTGCTGGTTCTTGTGTAACAGCCTCCTGTTTTTCAATTTCCTTAGACTGTTGAGGTTGCTCTTGAGTTACTTCAATGTCTTCTAAAAAATGAGACTGACCCAGGAATAGTTTAGTATCCCCCGACGCCTTAGATTGCATCTCTTCATCTTCTCCTAGCTCCAGATCAGGGATTATGTCTATTTTAGGCTCATTTCATTCCATTGGGTCCATTGTAGGTACTTGCTCCCATTCTTGCCTTGGTTTTGCAGATTTTTGTGCTGCTAATTCCAGCATTGTGACTTTACACCCTGCCAATTTGAATATATCTCCACATTCTGGGCATACCACTTCTTCATGTCCTTCATCCCCCAAAACAGGAGGTGAATTCTCCAACTGATCTACAGCCTCCACCAATGTGTTCAAGCTCTTCTATGCCTGCTTCCTACATGCTTCTTTCCATTTCTTCAATTCATTCCGAAGCATTTGTACCTCCTCTTTTAGCATCTCATTCCTAAAAAGAAGATTTTTTATTTGGGGTTCTTCTACAGCAGTTTCTTGTGTAACAGCGGGTGATCAAGGTTTTAGAATTGGAATTTCAATATTTGCCCCGATTGAATGCATCTCTTTTGCTACAGTAACAAATCTGGTTCTTCTCTCTTTTTTTCGGACTGGATGTCTAGCCCTCGTTCCTTGGTCTTTTCCTTCTTTTCTATGACCCAGAAGTCTCTATAGTTTCGGGAACATGGATAAATTCTTCCTCTTGAATTATAGTTCCCCTTATTTCAAGGAAGGATTCAACATCCAGAACCTCCATGTCTCCTCCTTCCACTTCCTCTATTTGATGTTCTCCCTCTGCCATTGCAACTTCCATAGCTACAGTTTCCACTGTCGCAGCTTCTACAACTGTTCCAATTTCAGCTTCCTCAGCTGCAACTGCTAATTATGCCATCTCTAATGCTTCATCTACGACCCTAACTGTTATTTCTATCGGGTCTGTTGCTTCTTCTATAGGGTCTTCTACTGTTGCAGCTTCTAATACCACAACCTCATTTGCCACAACTTCCATTATGTCTTCTTCTGCAACAGGGTTTGCTGCTGTCGCAACTTCTCCCATATCTACCTCCTCTTCATCCTCCAATTGGTATTCTAATACTCCATCCCTCCCCCCAACTGAATCTGAGGAGCTATGGTCCTCATCCACTATTTCAATACCCCCTACTTCCAAGGCAGGTTCTTGAGGTACCCTTGGCCGATCAACAAATTGTTCCCATGTAAAATTATGGTGTGCAAGGGCCCTTAAGACTAACAGTTTAATTAACCCATGATTTGTGAGGGAAGATAAGGGATGTAGAGCACTTCTGACATAATGAGCCATGCTTTGTAGGGATTTTAAAAGATAATATGGCATATTTAGAAATCTGCGATGGCATAAATGTGAAAGGAGGAAAAATTCATATATGTAAACGACTCGGTACCTACCCTCACAAGTAATGTATTTCTTTAGAAAGATTGCAACCTCGTCCCAAGGACTTGGTAGGGTCTCCAATGCTGTTCCTCTACCCCTTGGATGAACACTTTCTCCTACTGCCAGAAAATATTCAGCTGCAATCAAGTTGTGGTGCTTCCGACCAAACCATTGCCTCCCAATTCTGGGAAATCCTATTACTTCCGCCATGATTTCCTCTGTAACATATATCCTTATACCTCGAACCTCTGAGTGGGTGCTGGTCCAGTTTTGAGGAAATTCAAGTATCAATTCCACATGAAAACCATTCAATCGTTGGAAATAATCCGTCCACCCAGCTTCCTAAAAGATGGAAAAAAAATTCTCTATTCTCGTGCAGAGATTCTATCGTTAAAGGTTCATATCTCACAGCGATACCTATATTGCTTATCTTCTGCGAGTTCTGCTAGCGAGTGCACCAGTTACAGTTTCAGACGTTGGAATTACTGCATGCAAACATGGTTGACGGATAGCCGAAGATGATTTGGGAATTTTTGGAAAGTTGGCATAGTTATTTTGGGCAATTGGCATGGTTATTTTTGGAATAAAATTGGTGGCAGGATTATTGCACGAGTTGGATAAAATGACGGTCATAACATAAGTACGAGCAACAGCTTAAATGTGGTTTCTGTTTTAGTTGATTGGCTATGGTTTGATGACATGGACTAACGATAAATATAATCATTATTTCTTGTTGCATCAACACATTCCTAATCATGGTTATGGTTAGAACCCGTACCTTTGAAATTAATGCTAGAGCTGTCACTTTGCCATGGTGGCACCATCTCACAGTCGCATCACTAGTGGGAATATAAATATGCATGTGCTTCCATGAGTTGGTCATCATCGACTGGGCATATAAAGTACATCCATGTTGGCATCAATCAAAAGAGTGCATGGTGAAAGTAGAGCAGACTAACAAAGGATGGCGGAGAAAGAATGGTCTTTCAACTATAGAATTAGCAGAGTTGCAGCCAAACTCAGAAAGATCTGGCGGAGTCGCAGCTGCGGAAATAGGGAAAATAGGCCAGATTTAGCAGTGTTGTAGCTGCGAAAATAGGGAAAAGAGGTCAGATTTAGCAATGTCGCAGCTGCAGAAAAAGGGAAAGACAGGCCAAATTTAGCAGTGTTGCAGCTGCGGAAAAGGGAAAATAGGCCAGATTTAGCAGTGTCACAGTTGCGGAAAATAGAGAAATGGGCGGGATTTAGCAATGTTGTAGCTGCGAAAAATACAGAAATGGGAAGGATTTAGCAGGATTTGGCAGGATTTGGCCCTGTTGCAGCTGCGGAAAGAGGGGAAATTTGGCAGGATTTGGCCATGTTGCAACTGCAAAAATAAGGAAATGGGCGGGATTTTAGTAGAGTTGCAACTGTGGAAAAGGTTGGAAAAACCTTTAACTAAGTAATTGGCGCTACAACATTGTTAACTTTTCATTCAATGAGTCATCCATGGAAGGAAGATCAACCAGAATCCCGTAATTGCTTGGCCCGAACTACGACTGCCTCCATTCGAGTAAATCTTTCTGCTTATACCTATACAAAATTCTAAAAAAAACAAACCCATCAAAGTTGAAAAACAAAATCAAAGAAAATGATTTATTTATGTACAGAAAAATTTGTGTAGAATTGCAAGAGTTTTTTTTAAGAATTATCAGGGACAGGGAAAAATACTTGCTCCTGAATAAGTTGATAATATGAATCAGCTGCAACATGCGAAATGAATGCATTCTTTGAAATCGGTTTATGATACAATTGCAACTGATGACCATTGGAAAAAAATGGTGTTTTGTTTTCATCAATGGTGATCAACCGAACTATTCCATTGCTAAAGACTTTGTCTATCTAGTAGGGTCCTAGCCATCTTGTACGTAGTTTTCCCTTGAAATCCCTTTTAAACCATGAATCATACAACAGAGCCCAGTCTCCTTCGCAGAAGACTTTCTCCTTTATAAATCTATCATGCCATTTGGAGCGTTGCTGTTGAATTAAAGTTGTATGATGTACTGCAGTTGTGCGCTTCTCAGCCAATTCATTTAGTTGATTCAGTCGGTTCTTCTGAGCTTCTGTTAAATCAAGGTTTGCTTCTATGGCTATCTTCCAAGTTTTGATTTCAAATTCAATCAGGAAGACAACATTTTTCTGTACACCAATTCATATGGGGAAAAAATAGTAGCGTTGCGCCCTGTGGTATGGTATTCCCATAATGCTTTTGGAAGTCTTTCAGCCCAATCTCTGTGGTGGCTCTTCACCATTTTTTTCAAAATAGCCTCAATTACCTTATTTGTGCTTTCCACTTGACCATTGTCCTGTGGATGATATGGTGAGGTTATCTTCTATTGAATTCGATACTTCTGCAACAGGGCTCCCAATTTGTGGGACACAAACTGTGGTCCTCCATCTGTAGCTATCTATTTGGGTACTCTAAAGCGAGTGAAGATCTCTTCATATAAGAAATCGATTACAACTTGATCATTAACCTTGACCAAAGCTACAGCCTCCACCCACTTGGTCATATAATCTATGCAAAAGAGGATATAAGCTTTCTGCTTCAAAGGAGGGTTGATAGGCCCTACAAAATCCAGAGCCCATCTATCAAAAGGTTCAACCACCAGCTATGGCTGAAGAGGCATTTCATCTAATCTGTTTGGCTGGCCCATTCTTTGGTAGTTGTCACAATCCTGAACATATTTCTTCGCATCTCTGAATATTGTTGGCAAAAAATACCCCATCCTTAATACTTTATGACTAGTTCTTTTGTCAGCAAAATGTCCCCCACAGGGCTCATCATGGCAAGCCTTCAAGATATTGTCAATTTCATCCTCTCTTACACATCTTCTGATTTCCAAATATGGACCTAGGTAGAAGAGATGCCCATCTATCCAGCAGTATCTAGCACTCCGTTGTATGATTTTCCTTTTTTCTCTTTTTGATAGATGTGCTAGAATCTTTCCTGCAGCCAAATAGTTAGCAACATCTGCATACCATGGGGAATAAGCTGAGACTGCAAACAAATGTTCATCAAGAAAAGAGTCTTCGACTGGTGTATCATCAACATTGTTAGTAAGTCGATAGAGAAAATCAGCTACAACAGTTTCTTTTCCTGGTCTGTCTACAATTGTAATATCAAATTCCTGTAACAGTAATAGATATCTAGTTACTCTAGCATTAGTGATTGGTTTATTCATTAAGTACTTAATGGTTGAATGGTCAGTGTGCACGAAAGTAGGATACGCAGTAATGTAGTGTCTAAACGTGTTAATAGAATAAACGATGGCAAGAAATTATTTCTCTGTAATAGTGTAGTTCAGTTCAGTAGGGGCTAATTTTTTACTGATGTAATAAACAACATATGGATTGTTACCTTCCTGTTGTCCCAACACTGCTCCAATGGCAGTATATAAAGCATCTGAGGAGATTTGAAAAGGAAAATCCCAGTTAGGTCCTTGTAGAATAGGCACTGTGGACAACCTTTTCTTGAGCTCTGCAAATGCTTCTTGACATGCACCTATCCAAACAAACTGCACATCCTTCATCAGTAAAGAAAATAAAGGAGAAGCTAGCTTGGAATTTTTTTCTATAAATCTTATGTAATAACCAGCATGCCCGAGAAAGCTACGTATCTCTTTCTGAGTTCTAGGAGTGGGAATATTAGTGATTACCTTAATTTTCTATGGATCTACCTGGATACCCATAGCAGAGATAAAGTGTCCCAGAACTATGCCCTCGTCCATCATCATGTGGCACTTTTCAGTGCTCAGAGAAAGATGGGTTTGTTCATAACGTTCCAGAATGCTTTCCAAATTATTTAATGCTTCATAAAAACTACTACCATATGGAGTGAAGTAATCCATAAAAATTTCAATGCAATCGTTTACCATCTTGGAAAATATCCCAATCACAGCGCTCTGAAATGTGGCCGGTGCATTACACAACCCAAAAGGAAGTACCTTGTATGCAAAGGTGCCCTAGGGACAGGTGAAGGTGGTTTTGTCTTGATCTTTGGGAGCAATCTGGATCTTATTATAACCACTGAATCCATCCAGAAAAACAAAATACTTCTTTCGAGACAAGGTGTCAAGAACCTGATCAATAAAAGGTAGGGGAAAGTGGTCTTTCGGCATTGCTTTATTCAGTTCTCTGTAATCTATGCAGACTCTCCATTTCCCATTCTTTTTCGGTACGATCATGAGTGGAGAAACCCACTCGCTATCTGAAATTGGGTATATAAATCATGCTTCCAAAAAATTTTGGATTTCTTCCTTCACGATATCCCTTAAATTCGGGTTCATTCGACGTTGAGGTTCACACACTGGCCGGGAGTAACTTTTGATATAAATATGGTGGGTACATAGCTTAGAGGGGATACCCATCATATCTGTGTATTCCCACGCGAAGGATCCCTTATGTTTTTTTAGCAAAGTGATCAGGCATTCCAACTCATCGGGCGCAAGATTCGGATTAACGTTCAATGTTTTTCCTAGCTCGATTTCCACTGGAATGCTTTTCGAGTTTTTAAGTACTGGAATTATGTTGGCATCACTGACTAGAGTCTCTTCTGTTAGATTTTATTATTCTTTTTCATCTAACGTACTATTCAAAATTTGGTAGGCATTTTTAGTGACAGATGTGGGTTCACTGATGAAAATGTTAATGGTGTCGTCCTTAGTTTCATCCTTAAAGGTTAAGGTTCTCCCTATCGTTAATAATGGTTGAACACCTTCTTCTTCTTCTAGATCCATCCACAGTGGAGTTTTAGCTTCTAAGATTGGTTGGGATGGAGGGTATAAAATCAGGATTTTAATGTCAGTCCCGTCTAAGATAGTCATGGACCCTGACCTGCAGCTGATGCAAGCATCTGTTGTGGCTAACCAAGGTCTTCCTAGGATCAGCGGGTGTCCCCCCAGCTGTGACTTCAATTGAAAAACCAAGAAGTCCACAGGGTATTCAACCGAATTGACAGAGACTACAAGGTTTTCCAGGATTCCTTTGGGTTTGATTGAATATATGTCAGCGAGTTCTAATATGGTAGGGGTTGGCCGAAGATTAGTGAGTCTGATTTTCTTCACAGTTTCGATGGTCATAACATTGATGGCTACGCCTAAATCTACCAAAACATTAGGTATCTGAGTGTGTCCAATGTGTACTGTAACAGTAGGATTTCTAGGGTCATCATACTTAGCCAAAGGGGTCTTTGCCATGATTAATTCAGAGAGTTTTCCCATTACATGGACAGTGGGAGGATCCCTAGGTTTTCTTCCTAGTTTTTTAACACACAAATCTCTAATGGTCTTGGCATAGATGGTAACGTCATGAAGGGTTTCTAATAGTGGAATTTTAACATATAAATTATTCAATTACCCTAAGAGATTGAACCGAGGTTGTTCCACTGTCTTTTGTAAGGCCAATCGTTGAGGATATGGTGGTTCTCTTGTCAGTTGTGTAGGTTGTGTTTCTTCATATGTTTCAATTGGTGTTTTAGTAGGATTTTCAGCATCCTTGATGATGGGAATTGCTAAGTTAACTAAATTCTCGAATTGTTGTTTCATTCTCGCTTCGGTCACTGAGGATGGAACATCCTCAATGATAATGGATTCCACTACCCTTCCTGATCGTAAATGTATGTCATTGCAGGGAATTTGGGAAATGGAATAAGCTGGCGTATTGGCATTTTCACACTGATGTATAGCCTTGTTATTTGGGTTGGGGTTAGGTTGTGCGGACAGTTGTGGTTATAGTGGTGCATTCATAGGTGCGGAATTGTTTTGGAGTTGCAGCTGAGGCTGCTGATACTGTTGTTGAGGGTATTGTTGATGAGGAGTTTAGTTGTGAGGGAACTAATTTCCTGGGTAGTAGTCTCTCCAACCAGGAGACTAGGGAGCTTGCTGGTTTGATTGTTGTTCCCATGGAATCCAGTTAGGATTTTGCATTGAATTTTGAGAAGGATGCCATTGGTTATTAGAATAATGTGAAGGGAATTGAGTATTCATATTATTCATCTTATTCCAAAAAGGTGATGGATCTGAGTTCATACCTTGATTCTGAGGCTACCAAGGCTTCTTCTGAGCAATAAAAAAGCTTGCTCCACATATGAAGTATATTCCTACAGGATTTCTTTGACCTTGGGTAGTGAAGGACATTATTTGGTGTCATGATCTAGTTCACATATACGAGATACCTCCACTTTGTCAAGCAGACATTCCTTCAGTGGGTGCTTATTCCTGCATTTAACACAAAATACACCAAGTTCCAGGTCTTCTACTGCTTGCCTCTATTTTTCTCTCAAGACATCCAACTTCAAGGAGATGGAACTCATCATATCTATTTTGAAATCCTCAATAAGTTTTCCTATTTCTGCCCGAGTGGCCCCTCCACTGGCTGACTTCTATGTCCTAGTGAGGACATCTCGATCTCGATCTCTGTCTCAATTGTTGGTTCTGGAGGATCCCCTCGAATATCTTCGACATAAGTCAATGATCTTTTCAAAAGGTTCCTTTGAAATGTCCCCCTTCCCCAACAAATTCAACATTTCCAGGAAATATTCTCTTATCCCATGCAGTAAGATAATCTTGAGTACATCTTTCCATATATCGGCAGGGCCAGACCTCTGTAAATTATACAACAATCTCTCAACAAAATATTCTAGGCTCTCCTCTTCTTTCTGGACAATTTTAAACAGTTCTTCTCTCTTATCTTTGGTTCTGCAATAATCTTGGTATTTGGAAAGAAAGCTTTGTTTCATTTGTTACCAGGTAGTAATGGTTTCCCGTCCCAAGCTCATGAACCGGCACATAGCATTTCCTTTCAAGGTGGCTGGGAATAATTTTAGTTTCTGCGCACTGGAGGTGTAGTTGTAACTGCGATAGAGGATGTCGAATTCAAAAAGGAATTTGTTTAAGTCTTCAATGGACTTTCCATGGAAATTCGGCAATATTGAGCATGAGATATTCTTCATAGGAGCAGCCCCAGGTGTTTGTCAAATCGGGAATTCGAGCGTGACAATCATGTCTTGCTAGTTGTCACTTGTTTCTTCTTCATGGCCATTAGTATTTTCATTATTTCCTTCACGTTCTCTATTTTCCATGTTTCCCCAAAATTTTAGTGCTTCTCTCACTCTTTCTTCCTTTTCCCTTGCTTCTTCTTATCTCCTCGTTTCTTCTTCTCGACTTCTTTCTTCTTCTTCTTCTTGCCGATATTCCAACCACTCTTATTTAGTGACTCTGCACCCATTAATGTGATAAATATTATTTCTACCCATTGCACCCACACCACTTCCTTTATCTTCTGGAGGTTTCTTCTCAGTAATGGGATTTGAAGGTCCCATTGCGTTCTCCACGGTTGATGTAAATGTTTCAAGATTAGGAGGAAAGGAATTTCCTCTTCCCAAAGATGTCCGCGGTAGTCTGGTAGAGGAATCAGCTTTGGCAATTATTTAATCAATGAATGTCTGTCTTCCCAAACCTTGGTTACTACCATGACCTCTTCCACCTGCAGGGTTAGTATTTTGAGGTGGTTCCCGAGTTTTCCTTCATGTATTCATGCATGCTTCAAATAATCATAGCTAAAATGAAATCAAATAATCAACTACTATCTATGTCTATGAATTATCATCCCAGTCAATGGCGCCAAAATTTTGGTCACCCTATATGTTAATCAATTACAACTAACACACAAGATGATCAATATAAATTGTCAACCGAGGTAGGTCCTTTATCTCAAAGGAAATTAGCACAATCTATGCATAAACACTCAAGTAGCTGATTGAAATAAAAGTGAAAATCAATTATCCTACCTAACTGCTCAGTCAGCTCAACTCATTACTAAAACTGAATCTAGATTATCCATCTAAGAACTTCAAAGGACTTCTATCTTCCTACAATATCAATCTAGTAGTTATTGATCTAGGAATAAATAAACTAGACTTACTTTTGCAAGAAGTTAAATCCTAAAAATATCAAATTACAGTATTCAATCACAACCTGTCTAATCCAATTAGAAACTACTGTAACTCAATCATAACATGTCTAATCTAATGAATTCTAAGAAAGATAAACAAAAGTGAAGAAGTAGAATTAAACTTGAACCATAATTTGCCTAAATTGGAAATCCTAAGAAAGATAAATGACTGAAAGGAATTAGAGATGAGATTGACTGTAACGGCTAACTAACACACTCTGCATCAAAGGAAAACTATTCTAAACAGTCGACTGTCACACCACACTGTTGCAGCACACCAAAGGAAATGCAATTCATAAACGATCTACTGTTGCAGCTAACTGGAAATATACCTACTGTAATTCCACACTGAAAATAATTGAAATGAACTAAAGAATCTACCTAACTTGATGATCTCTATGAGAAGGTGGGCCCTAGCCTTAAAACAGAGATGTCGGGAACTAACACAAATTAAAATGCAAAGATATGAAGAATTCTACTCATTATATTAATATAGTAAATCACAGTCACAGTACTCTGTTATAGCCCTCATGATCAAATGTTAATGAGGAAACCCCAGGCTCAGAACGACTTCTTACATTTATACATGGATGACATGGATTCATTCCACAAATATCGGGAATCCATGAATATCTACGATCTTCAGGCTGTCGAATTATAATAGAACAGTTGCAGCCATAAATGAACTTGAATGAGATCGTTGCGTTCAGACCTGAGCCGTTACATGTTGTTAGCAAACTGGAATAGATTCTAACTGTTTGGACTGAATGATACTCGGATGCTTTGTCGTGACCCAGTCATAGCTGACCACGTGGAGGAACACTTGAATGATCACATCAATACGTGGAACCGTACTCAAAAAGGGACAGCTGGAGCCACGTATTCCTCTTCTCCAAAGGTTCAACGAGTTGCTACACCTATGGTATTTCCAAGGCTTTTGAACTATCTTTGTCAAGTCAATTCATATTAGCATAAATCAAAAGATAGAGTTCATAACCATAGAAAAATTAGGCATTAATGAAATGAAGGAATAATAAATTATACCTATTGCAATCCATGCTATGCTTAGGAAGATATTTTCTTATGTTATGGAATGGTGAGGCAAAACAGGGAAAAAGATATAGATAAGTGTAGGCAAAAAGGGGCTATTTTGGGGCCCAACATTCTACTTCTATACACTGTTTGTTAATCTAGATAGATTCTTGGAAACTTCCCAAGGGATATCATTTTGAATTATATTGATCTAGTTTCTTGTCCACAATTTTAAACTCAATTCTCCATGATTTGTGCATTTTTTTGTAGGATAAAATATCGCACAAGTTGCAGAGAACATAAAAAAAAAAACTGTTATTAGATGGATGGGTTTTGTGGTCTAGGTGATGTTTGTGGACAACTAGAATACGCAGATCATAATAGATGTAAACCCTTAACCCAACTAGCATATCTTCTAGGAGGTATACTCGCCCTCACAAAAGATCTTGGTGCTCCTACCTGACGTTAAGCATACTCACAAGTATAAGTTTTATCCAACCTGTATCTGGAATGTACAAGTGCCACAAGTTTAGCAATAAACCTATAAACAACCCTCTCTCTCACCCTTATATCCAATGTATTCATACTAGTTAGACTACATGTATCTATAGTGGATATCCCTCTCTGAACTCCAATGTGAGTTTTGGTTGAATTGTACTGAAAAGTTAAGGTGTATGATCATTATTCATAATGAGGTACCATGTGGACAACTTAAACAACTCTTTGATTCATTTAATGACCTCTTTCCCTAGTGTATTTTTTTTTGGGTTTCTATAGGATGTTCACCATCTTGAATAATGGTTTCTATGATCTAGTGGGCTATGATCTTTATCCTTTTTCATTTGTCTATTGAGTATGGATTAGGTAGGGGCCTCTTAGCCATCTGGTCATGGAATTGCAATGATGTTTTGTGTTCAAAAGAGAGTAAATTATTGGTTGAAATTAGTGTTTTATAGACCTCATCATCAATGGAAAATGCATGCCTTACTGCCTTGTAATTTTCTAATATGAATTATGCATACCCAACAAGGTCCTATTTGAACTTTTTTCCCATGGTGCAGGTAGAACCAAACAAGTATTTGTCATATATGTCTTCCTCGAGTGAGGGGAGTTTAGGAAGACTAGAGGAAAGTGAGACATCTAGTAGGTCTACAAGAGTTATATCAACTAGATGTCAAAAGATCAGAAGAAAATTCCATAAACACATTGAAATTTTTCTTGCTGAAGGGGGGTCATGTTCCTATGATGCTGAGACAATAGGTGACATCGAGGTTCCCTTGAGGTACAAACATCTAGTGAAACAATGGGTACCCAAGGATCTTCCTCAACTAAACACATATTTTTGTGTGAACGAGAGGATATATTGAATTGCACCATCGCCATTACATGGTTTGGGGTTGTTTTGCATTGATGGCATAAAGGTTGGTTATGGTAGATGTACTGAATTGATGGAGTATGTTGGACCCTATTACACCTACAAATATTGGATGCGACTAGTCCAATACACACAAAGTATGCGCATATATGGAATGTCTACAAATTATTTACATCTGAAAGAGAAGGATGAAAATAAAGGAGCAACGATGTACATTTACGGAAGCCAAAAGCTACAGGGAATGTTGCAAGGTTTATATATAGTACACAACTAGGGTTTACAATTAAGCAACCTAATTGCATATTTGAGGGGCATGAAGGAAACCGTGTTTTTGTATGTGCCATTAAATCAATAGTTGTAGGTGAAGAGTTACTTATTAATTACAATTTGAATCGAATATATACAAACACAGTTACTATGGGAGTGGTACATCTAACAATTTACCCAACCTTTAATTAATGAATTTAACATCTTATGTATTTTTCATTAGTCTATTGTTATAATTTCGTTATAATTTTCTATATTTATTTCACAGGGTAGTGATCGGGGCATCTGCCCGCCAGCTGGTGAGAGGAGTACAAAATCCTCGAAACAATAGGTATACATATTTGTAATTGTACAAATATAATATGAACAAAAAGTTTTTTTTGTTGTGTTTTTTCATGAGTATATTTGTTTTGTTTAGATCATGTTATCTATATATTTGTTGCAGAGTGTTGATCAGGGAAACTACCCTGCTGCTGATCAAACGAAAATAGCATCGAGGCAACATGTATACATGATTGTAATTGTACAATTTAGATACGATCAATATGTTTTTTTCCTGAGTATTTTGGTTTCATTTAGATAATGTTTTATGTATTTTTGTTGTAGGGTGTTAATTGGGGCACCTCCCTAGCAGTAGATTAGACCAAACTAGCCTCGAGGCAACAAGTATACATCGTTTTACTTGTACTACTATAATATGCTCAGTGTGTTTTTTTATTATTTCTTTTTATGAGTATATTGGTTTCATTTCGATAATGAATTCTATATTTCCTTCACGGGCTAGTGATTGGGGCATCACCCCGGCAGCTGGTCAGAGGAGTACACCATCCTCGAGACAACATGTATACATCTTTGTAATTGTACAAATATAATATGAACAAAAAACATTTTGTCATGTTTTTCATGAGTATATGCGTTTCGTTTAGATAATGTTATCTATATATTTGTTGCAGAGTGTTGATCGGGGAAACTACCCGGCTGTTGATCAGACGATAGTAGCCTCGAGGCAACCGGTATACCTGAATGTAATTGTACAATTTAAATACGATCAAAATGTTTTCTATTATGTTTTTTTCATGACTGTTTTGGTTTTGTTTAGATAACTTTTCTATATTTTTGTTGTAGGGTGTTGATCGGGGCACCTCCCTAGTAGTAGATCAGACCAAACCAGACCATCCTCGAGGCAACAAGTATACATCATTGTACTTGTACTACTATAATATGCACAATATGTTTTTTTATTATTTATATTCATGAGTATATTGGTTTCATTTCAATAATGAATTCTATATTTTCATCACAGGATAGTGATTGGGGCATCTCCCAGGAAGTTGATCAGAGGAGTACACCATCCTCAAGGCGGTAGGTATACCTAATTGTAAATGCATAAATACAATTATATGAGCAATATTTTTTTTTATTATGTTTTTTTCGTGAGTATACTGGTTCCATTTCTATAATTTTTTATAGAATTTGTTTTCAGGGAAGTGATCGGGACAAGTCCTCGACCATTGATCAGATGAGTACATGTTCCGTGAGGCAGCAAGAATAACTCATTGTAATGGTACAAATATAATATGAGCAATATGTTTTTTTTGTTATGTCTTTTTCTTGTGTATATTGGTTTCATTATGATAATGTTTTCTACATTTTTTTTGTAGGGTGATGATCGGGCAAGTCCCCAGCTATGGATCAGATGACACCAGCCTCAAGGCATCAAGTATACCTTATGGTAATTTTAGAAATCTTACATGAGCGATATGTTTTTTTACTCAATCTATTGCTTTCACATCAGTAATGTTTTATATATTTTTGTTGTAGACTACTAATTCCGCATATGAAAAATACATAAGATGAGCTCATGCATAATGTTGACATTGGATCTTCTCTACACCCAAGTATAATTATCAAGAAGACCTTAAAAAAATTCATAAGGATATCCTTCGTCTGCTATTCATTCAACCGCAGAAAAATGAGATTAGAGCAAAGGTTGATGTTTTGGTAAAGAGATCTCAGTCCTTGAAAGTAACTTGCGGGGATATTGAATTAGAATATAAATTCATTTATTATTTTATAATTTTTAATTGTATATGATGGTGAACTAACATGGTTTGTATTTATAGTATTTTTTGCGCCCACACACTAGTGGTCAAGGCGATGTTGGTACTAGTGATGCTCGTGGAGAGTCGACACATGAGAAAATGACTCCACTTTCATATCATGTGCCATTGTTTTCAACTGAACATTCGGAAACAGATTCTACGACACCCCCGAAGCCAGATGTGAGTGCACCCGCTAGTTGTCAGTGCATGCCAAATCGTGTAGAAGAAGGGGTCGATGCATAGACTAGTATTGATATTGTTGAATTGGCATTTCCTGGATCTTCTCATGAAACTAGAACGGGTAAACTATGGACCACATTTTTGGTGGACGAAGAGCTTGTTCCCATAAATATAGAGAATATCCCAGGTATTTATACATTGTTAAATTTATTGTTTATAATTTTATTGTAATATAGTGATAAAACATTGTTTTTCAACTAATGATGGCATGATCGTGTTGCAAGAAATGATATTTTTTATAAAAATCTAAATGATTTGTCATTGGATATATTTGGGCCCACCATCCACACAAGGTGGGATAAACAAAGTAAAAATTTAAAAGATGAGCTCACTAATCGCTTGGTTGGCCTGTTCGGCATCAAGACCTTTAATCGAGCCGAGGTCCTAAAGAAGGATGGACAAAATATGAAGATTGTGAGGACCAATATAGGTTTCATCTAGAAAGGAACCCTAGGCATGAGCTCCCTCCAATGATTTCAGGAAGAGAGTGGAAATTCCTAGTGGAAGATGGTAAGGAGAGGGATTTGAGAAAAGAATGAAAGCTACCACCGGGCACAGGAAGGTATGCAATACTTTCCACAATGTAATTATAAACCTTTTATTATTAATTTTTAGATCAAATTTGAAACATATAACATATTTCAACATTTTCATGCGCTATTAGACACATCAAAGGCCACAAAGGCAAGACAAGAAAAAATTGGTCAGCATAAGATTGGGACTGGTCATTATTCGAATTTGGCAACACAAATTGTAAGTATCAAAAAACCAATATTGCATCCAAATAATAAATTGCAAATTACTTTTCGTTTTATTGCACTCTAAAAGGTAAATTCATGGCGTTATGCAGATATGTAGGCCGACCGATTCAAGGAAGTTCCCATAGAGGAAGACTTGAAGCTTGGCTTCCAGCATGACTTTGGAGTTGTTGAATGCCGAAAAAGATTTCCTGGGAAATATAGTCTTCTAGTGATCCATATTGCACACAGGTATATAAAATCAATATAGTTTAATGAAGATTTATTACTTGTGCAATCTATTCGTTATAAATATTTGCCATAAAATATTGGCTATGTTTTGAGCAGGAAAGCAACAATCCACTTAATGTCGAGGATTGAGAAAAAAACAATCGAAGATCATGCTTCGAATTCTGGTAATGAATATATTCATATGCTGCAATTTAAAATATTACATTGCAAATGGTGAATATTAATTGTACTTTTCAATGTTTCAACTGCAAAGCATGTAGAGGGTCACACTATACAAGATGAGCCTAAACAAGAATATGAAGTACATGATGTGGCCACATCAGGTAAAAAACACCTATGTAATGTTTTTTTAATGAAATACTTGTCATTATAATAACATAAGATATCAATGTAACATTTTTACATTATTGCAGCAAATCCAGACCCCTTTTCGTAACATCCACATCGCGAGTACTCTACTAGGAACACAGTATGACAAGTTGTATATTCCACAAGAACTAAAAAAACAAGTTGCAGAAGATGAGTTGCTTATTGATTTTGTCAAAAGAAAAAAACCTAGAAAGAAGTGACTGAAGAAACACTATGTATACTTATTTTTTATAATACAATGTCATGCATTATTTTTTGCCTACTGAATGAATGAGTAGTTTAATGAATGTTATATTTTAATGAATGAATGATAAATGTTTCTTTATGATGAAATCCACATGTTTGCACATAATGTTTTTTTTCAAGTACAAGCATTGGGTATGGGGAATTGAGAGTGATGTGAGGGGGGGGAGGGGCCATAAGAGCTTCCACCTTCACATGGTTGGCCCTATTCAATAGAGAATATTAAATTAATCTCAAAACAAAGAGGATCTCAATGAGGTATTTATTCATGTCATTAATGAAGTAGATTCAGTACCTATCATAAGTGAGACCACACTATTATGATCACAAAGATCATCTAGGTTTCAACCCAACAAATCCTTCACACATGCAAGTGCTCATATCAAGCACACAAGGGTTTCACCATTAAGCAACCACTCCTAGGTTCACCAACTGAAATACTCGTGTTTCAAAACAACAAGAAGGAAATTTCATCCTAATAAACCCCCCTAGATATAAGAAGTTAATTCCAACCAAAGCTAGCTGCTTTGTCATTCATATCACAGAAGTGAACATTCAAGTACATCATCACATCACATTCCCAAGAAAGGCATCTCTCCAAAATCCATCAATCATGACATCACATCAAGATCCAATTCCTCCAAACAAATCATCTCACCATGCTCAAGGTCTTCACGTTAGTGCTCTTGTAGACAATAGGTCCATTTATCACCGCTAAAACCTACCCTATACAATATATAGTATTTCCAAAACCGAATAAGTTTTCCCATACTAGAGATTACATGATTATGATGCCTAAAGTTTCCCATACTATAAAATATTTTGTGAACAGGTTGAAGGAATTGTGCCTTCAATGGTTCAGAAACCATCTACATTTGTCATTATCAAAGATATTGATGCACCTGCAGAAAGTAGTCATCCATGACATGGAGACTGAATTTGGCACACCTAGGGTCTATAAAGAAGACACAAAAACAAATGTATCAAAATTGCAAGTGATTCCGGTGCAACCAAACAAAGAAGATAAAAACAATCCTGGCCTAGCAAAGGCTAAACAAAGGCAAATTGTTGTAAGTCTTAAAATATGGAAAAAACTTGTAAAATCATATGAGAAGTCCGATGCATGGAGGAAGTATGGAGAGGAGAGTACCTAGGTAATTAAATTTTCTCATAACATTATATCATAATTAATAAACGATTTTTTATGTTTTATTTGTGCATATTTAAATTGATTTGGTATATGTTTCAGGACAAGGCCTCCAAGGCTAGGATTTCCAAACTTCATGCCACACATCATAATAGCCATAAAGGTCTACAGGCTTTGATATGTACTTTTGTAAGTATATTTAATTTGTGAAATGATTTTTTTAATTCCTAGAAAAAAGTAAATGATTGCATAATAATTAGGTTAACTAGTCCATGTGTCATGTGTTTTACAAGAGGAGAAACATGGTTGGCATACAACACCATTTGAAAAAAATGTTTCAAAGAAAAAAGTGGACCGAATTTGTAATATGGATGGAGAACAAGGTATGTATATTTGACTAATAACTCTTGTTCAGGCATTTTACTAAATTGCCATTCTTTCTTTGAGAATCTATAATATTAGGTGGTTTATCACATTTATTAGAGTTGAACTTAGGCACACTTCACCATCCCAAATATAGAATAGGTTGTCCCATGTCATACCTATCCTCATCTCGTTCATAACCAATAAGAAATTGAATAACACATCAGTTCCATCCCTTTGCATTCCTTTTTGTTGTAGATGTGAAAAAAAAACCCTCATCTTTCTCACTATCTTGGTCTTGCAGTTTGGTTCAATGGAAGTGGAGAATGTTGGATCTCTTTATGGACATTGAAACTTGCCTCATACTAGAAATTATTGAGTATCAAACAGACATACTCCAAGAGATTGATAATGAGGCTCGGTGCATGGATTTGGTCATATTTTAGAATCCTTAAGAGCTATGGAAGGAGAAAAATATGTTGAGCATAACTAAGTCTGAGCCTTTTTGTGGAGACATCATAAATGTGTTGGCTTGAGAACATAAATAATTGCATTGGACAATGGAATACAAATAGTATTCAAGGCTATCATAGGAAAAGATAAGAAGAGTAAAGCATGTTATATAGGGATGGATAAAGTTGGCTCTATGCACCCAAATAGAGTTTTGGAACTTCTTGAAGTTGACACATTTTTGGAATCTCAGGGATCATAAGATTGAACCTCTTAAAAGAATATCTTGCATATCCATTAATGAGTACTTTAATCCCTTGCCAAATTGTAGTCGGTCGTATGATGGACCCACATAATGAATTGCCTTGTATTTTCACCCAGTTGGTCATATGTCAAAATTTGTACCCAAATTTAGTAGTGAGGAGGGATTAAAGCCCCATATGGCATGTGGTAAGTTGGATTTTTGTTATAAGGCTTGGATATGGATTTGGGACACCTCGGGATTCAATAGTGTTCTTCTAGGGTTGACCCAATATACTACATTGCTTAGGAGGATCAACAAAGTCTTTGGAGGCTTGTCATGAAGGTATGTGGGATTTCCTTCTGTAGCTACATCATCTTGGAGCCATTATTTTGTATAATATCACATTGGAGCATGGCACGCATACTTTAGAGTGGACATCTTACTTGTGTTGGCCTATAAGGATCATGTAAGTTGCTTATAAGTTTTTGTGCTAACATAATATTGTTGAGATCCCATACCTCTCACTCAAGTAGAGAAATGACATAGTATCTCCATTCATATAATATTTTTTACTCTTTTATTTGTACATAGCTTCTTAGGAGTCATTAGGTTTTCCTTATGTACCTTAGGAGGAGTTATGAAGTCTAGAGGATATGTCTTTATTGGGGCTTGATTCTTCTTACTAGGGTTTTCTCCTATGGAGAAGATGGTGGAGATGATCATATCACTTGTATGTTGATTCTTATTCACTCTTATGTAGAAATGTGACCTAGAAGAGGAATGCACTTGTCCTCTCTCTCTCTCTCTCTCTCTCTCTCTCTCTCTCTCTCTCTCTCTCTCGAAGTCTTCACTTGTACTTGGTATATCTTTCTCTCTTGAGGATGCATGGTTTAGTGGTATTTTTGGAATTTCTTGGAGCATCTTGGATTTATAGGGTTAGGGTTTATCCATTGGATATTGGAGATCAGTTTTTTGAAGGAAAAACCTAGGGTGGGTTGGTGAAGAAGAGAAAATGAGGAGGATGTATTTCCTGGGAGGTTGCATTAGAGAGATTCTAGCACTTGGATATTCTTGGTGGAGCTAGGGCTTGTTGATTTACCCTACCTAGGGATTTTTGGATAGTTGGATTTTTTGTACTATCCTTGACATAAGGATCTGGTATGTACTTTACTTCATCTTGATCTTATATATAAAGTTTATATCTTTCATATCTTGAGCAATTTTCAGATATGAATTTTAGATATATATGTTTCTTATGCATTGTTATTTACAACTATTATGCCTTGTTATTTACATCCTTATCAACACATTATATTGACCTATTTTTTTCAAATAGCCCGTGTGAATATAAAAAAATCCAAAGAAGAGCCATTTTTTATGTTACATATGTATATTGTGCTAAGGATGTAACTTTTGTATTTGCAAAGAGATGATCTTTGTGAAAATAAGTGACAATTTGAACATGGTTTTTGAGCATAAGTGCATCAAAATTAACATAGTACATTGTGGGATGATCATGGTTCATATGTAAAAAGCATGATCAATCTACCATAGATCTATTACATGTTCTTAGAGTGATATCATGTTTCTATAACAAGAAGCATAAGATTTGCCTAAAGACACTACATAAGACCTTGATATAACAATTTGGTTCCAATCTTTTAGTTGTTGAATTCCAAATTTGATATGTGAACTATATTTTGAATATTCTTGAGTGATTGAATGTGTTTCCTACCTTGATTCCTTCAAAATTCATACCTTGAATGAGTTTCTGGGATTCTAGATCCTTCCATTATAGTGGAGGATGAATGACTAGGTTAGAAACAAGGCAATTCACTAGTGCAATAGGAACTAACCTAAGCTCTATTGTAACAACATATGCCATAGAGTATTTGTATATTTGATCGAGTTGGGCCAATAGGGAGTGTCAAATATTGTCAATAGTAATGGCTTCTTGTGGATGGACCAAGTTGTGATTTCTCCGCCATGTTTTGGTTGGATCCAATTGTCATTCCTTGAGATGTTCTTGGCTAGGGAATTATGCCAAGGAATCCATAAATGTAAAACCTATTTCAGGATTGCATGGAATAGTCCAACAACATAATAGCATTTTTTTAATGATTGTTTTTTTAAGCAATACTAGGACTATGGCTCTCACTTGGATTTTATTGAAGCAAATACTCAAAAAAATATAAAGTAAAGATATGGGAAAATAATTCTCCAAGGAACCACAATCAATGTATTAGAGGCTTTAAATTTTAGGTGATGGAGAAGAAGAAATCAAGAGGAGTTAATAGTAACAGAGGGCTCATTTCTATTCTTGAAATATTTTCTGAGATATCCTCCTTTGAACTTAAATCTTGATAAGTAGAAATACTTTACATCTCAAAATTGTTGATCCCTTGGCTTCAAGTTCCTTTCTCTCTTTATACCTTCTTTCTTCATAACTATTGCTATGATCGGAGTGAGTAGTGATTCTAAAGATATATTTTCATTTATGTTTATGTTATTTTCACCAATATTTTAGACGAGTGGCCATACCCAAATGTCGGCTATATAAACCCTCTTCTCTTCATCTCTTGTAGACCTAACTTGATGAGGAGGAATTCGACAAAGAAGGAGGGCCTTGCTTGAATAGCTAGCAATGCACTGTTGTTCTTGTCCTATTTGATATACATAATTAATTGCATTTTTATTTCTATTATGTCGAATGGTGTATATTGGTCATATGAAAGGGGACGAATTCTTTGAAATATGATTTTGATTTCTCCCAAGTGTTCACAATCATCATATAGTTTATCTATAATAACCTTCTCCTTCAAAGAATTCCCAAGGTTTTTTTTTTAAATTCCACAATTCCATCGCATATCCGACGGCAACTCAACTAGCTCCGATGAGGTTGCTATACCTCCAACAACAATTCTCGTCGGATTTTGTCTTCTCATTGTGGTCAAATATGTCGGATATTCGACCGTTTTTTGGTCGGTTATCTCACCTTGTGGTAAGTAAATTTTGTCGGATATTCGACGATCTCTTGGTTGATTATCCGACCTTGTCATAAGTAAATGTTGTGAGTTAATTGACTAAGCATGTGTCGGATATTCAACGTGTTCCTAGTCGGTTATCCAACCTTGTGGTAAATATATGTTGTCCTATATTGAACGTTATTAGTGTCGGTTATGCGACTTATTGATTAAAATAAATGCGTAGGTTATTCGACAATGTGTTGTTGGTAATCCAACAAGACGTTGTTGCTGTCGAATATTAAAAAAAGAATACTTTGTCTTTGATGGAGTGTTGTCGAAATTCAGACATATATGTCGTCGGGTTTTAGGTTCAAATTTACCCGTGTGGAGAAATTGTGTTCAATGTTTCTCTCTTTCATAATTCCATTATTGCTTGTTACACTCTCTGAGAGAGAGTGCTGCGTGGAAGTGTTTCTTGGCGTTCTAGTGCATGGTGGTGATCCCGATCGGGGGTGGAGTTGGGCTAACAGTTGTGTTACTCTCTGCTATGGTTGGGAGGAGTTGATTCTCCAAGTTGTCATTTGCATTGATCCAAGTAAGTATATGTTTATTTGTGTGAATGTATGAACAATGTTAATCGCGCAAGAAAAATTGCTGATTTGTGTTGATTGTATGAAGGATTTTGGATTATTTATATGGATTATTTAATTATGGGACTTATTATTAAAACTGTTCTTATAAGCCTAGCCATGGCAGCATTGATTGGATTTGTTGGTTAAACGACATGATAAACTGAGTATACCTATCAGAAATCGCGCATACTCTCTGAATTTTATTTTATTTTTAATGAAATGCTATGCATTAAATCTGCGTTCTGATTTGAAAGAACCGAGTATACATTTTTTATTTGAATAAACTGAGTATACCTATCAGAAATCGCACATGCTCTCTGTATTTTATTTTATTTTTAATGAAATGCTATGCATTAAATTTGCGTTCTGATTTGAACGAACTGAGTATACATTTTTTATTTGAATAAACTGAGTATACCTATCATAAATCATGCATGTGTATTTTATTTTAATGAAATGTTATGCACTAAATCTGTGTTTAGATTTGAATGAACCCAGTATACGGTTCGGATATGAGTAAAATGAGTTATATATATCATAGAAATCTCGTAACGGATCAAAAAGAAAACCTCTGCATATGGAATTGATTGCATATAAATTAGATTGAAAATGACCATGGAAGCATTGGCTTGTGAACCAAGTTCATGTATAGCCCTTGAACTTTGAGCTGTAACCATTTTTTTTTTCTTGGTAGTGTTGGTTCATCCCATTGATTTTCTGTGCTTCGATTCTTGGCTTAGGTATAAGCTATATGTTTAATAACTTGACTCTCTCAAAATGGTTAGCCGAGTTGCAGACTCATTTTAGTTAGGGTTTGACTTAACGTAGATCATCGGCGTGAAATTTATTTTTATATATATAAATCTTTAGGGCTATAAAACCATGTGAGATTGTGAAAGGTGTATTCATGCTTATGTGTTGTATTGTATTATTAATTTTTTGTGTTGATAAAACGTAGGGACATTGAATGAGATTTTTTAAATATATAATGGTTTACTAATAGAAAATTGTCTTTTATAATAGGAAAATAAATATATGGTAAAATAGAAAAATGGTCATTACAAATATTAGGGATTTTTAATATACACATGTATATAAATATAAACACTTACATTGAGAGATAACTTTATATTTTGATGTGCAAATTGAATCCATATATATGTATGTGGAACACTCAAGTGATGACCATGAATTTGAGTATATTATTAATGATCACAAATGTTGAATTTCTATATAGTTAGAAAAGACGTTAATTTGTTGGAAATTGCCTTTGAGGAATATTCAAGATTTTATTACATTAAGATTTTTTTATATTAATTTAATATTGTATTGCAGCGGGGGTTTCATTTTAAGAGTATGAGTAGACTTAGCAGTAATCTTAGAAAGTTTATTTATATTTATATTTAAATATATGGATAGAGAGTTTTATGATAAATGGAATATCTCTTTAAGATTAAAAGTGTTACGCAATTTTTTAAATTTAAAAAAAAAATGTGTATTTTTGGGTATATTACATTGTTGTATCTTAGGGTTATTACATGTAGAACATGAAAATGGAATCTTCATTATAGGACAATTCAAGGCACTCTTGACATCTCCAAAACCTCTTGGGTATGCCCAATGTTCATTTCTCTCTCTCTATGCCATTGCGAAATTACTCTAGTTTTCAATTGTCATATCTCCCTCGGAAATTGGATCCTATATCCTATTCATCCTGCTAAACTTAAAATAACTAAATTCACTACAGCATTGTGGTATCTTGTTTGAGGACAGTGGTGGTCATCTTGTACAAAAATAGAACTAATGGACTAATCGCTAAGTGCTATGGGAACCAACTACCATTGAATCGCCATGGCTTTGGAAATTTTCCCATAATGTTTGGAAGATGCAAGTCCAAGATATTCCCTTGTGTTGAATTCCAAGCTCCCCAGGTTTGGATATTAGAACAAAATGTGAGGGATTTCTAGGACTCTTGAAAAGGAATTCAGCATACTAGCTTCCGAGTGTATATTTATATCTAAATTCTTCAATGTGGTAATACATCCTAAACTCCACCAACTATTAAAATAGGACTGTATCTTAATAACAAAGAGATCACTTGATTCTTTTAAAATATAACCTAGTTACTACCAATGTTTCCTTGTAGAATCTCTAGACTAAAAATATTTAGACATTATATTGATTGGTAAAATATACAACACTAGATATACTACATCTAATGAATGAAGATAATCTACTATAATTAGTTTGAAAAAGGAATTCAGCATACTAGCTTCCGAGTGTATATTTATATCTAAATTCTTCAATGTGGTAATACATCCTAAACACCACCAACTATTAAAATAGGACTGTATCTTAAGAACAAAGAGATCACTCGATTCTTTTAAAATATAACCTAGTTACTGCCAATGTTTCCTTGAAGAATCTCTAGACTAAAAATATTTAGACATTATATTGATTGGTAAAATATACAACACTAGATATACTACATCTAATGAATGAAGAGAATCTACTATAATTAGTTTTAATTATAAGTTACATTACATCATATAAATCATTATAGTATGTATGTACCTTATTAATATAAAGTAAATTATGTTTATAATTATACATGTATGCTTTATCCATATGAAATATATGTTGTAGCTTTGAGCTATTTGATATAAATTAGATGTGTATTTTTTTATTTCTAGGTTTATATAAATAAATACAACTAAGGTAAAGATTCCTCGTTTTTCACGTTCAAAATAAAGTCGAGATGTGGAAGCCATACTCAAGCTAGGATAGGGTAAATCACTCTTTAGTAGTGATCTACAAGAACTAAGACCATATCTAACACCATTGCCACCACTTCTACTCACTCTACCTTGATTTCAAATGTCATCTTCTGTGAAGTAGTGAGGTGATGGGAGTATTCAGCTTGAAGTCTGTCAAAAAATATAAAAGTTTGAATGCACACAATCAGCAAAGGCCAAAATACTTTTGTTTGAGTGGTTGCAGGTCATGGTTATAAGTTGAAATGTTACACACTGATGAAGAAAATATTGATCATGACCACAAATATATATTTTTCATGTCATGTTTCAAATATTTAAAGTTTAAACTAATCCATTTTATTTCTTAGGTATTTCTATATTTGTTTTTATTTCTAACTAAAGATTGTTAAGATTTAATATGCTAAGACATAAAATAGCAGCATTACATTCCATTTCACAATAATAGCATATACAGGATCACTGAAGAAACAACAAGCATAGCATAAACACAAGAGACAGAGATTTATCCTGGGAAACCCTCATGGGGTAGAAAACCCAGCAAAGCTTCCTCAATATAGATGACCAGCAATATACAAAGATGAAACCCTGAGACATGATCTCCTCCTCCACAATAGCAGACCTCTCCTCCACAAGTGCGCTAACCTCAAGTGTGTGAGTGTATCAAATGAGGAACACACCTCCTCTATTTATACACTACTCTGATATGTATTTCACACAAGTACATGTAGGCTCGTATTTAACCATTAGGTTAAATACCCCATTATAACTGACTGGGCCGACCCCCACATGGTGGGTCTAATAACCCTAGTTACCACACCCAACTCGGAGGAATAACCATCTCCGGATTTATAGTATAATCACATCGGAGGTATGGAACATCTCCGGAATAAATAATATACAAATATAATATTCTTTGAAGTTACAATATTTCAACACTCCCCCTTAATGAGAAGGATATTATAACAGTATCTGCACGAGCAAGGAGTCATCAACATCATACATGATACATCTATAAATCATTGGAAGCTTTCTCAACATCATCAGTAACTCAAGCAGTTACTGGAACATCTTCAATACTGGAACATCAACATCTTCAGTACTGAGTCTTTATCTTCTGCAGCACTCGAACAGCTACAACAACATCAACATCTGGATCCTCACGATCATCAGTATCGTCATCTCATGATCATTAGCATCGTCATCACACGATCATCAGCATCATCATCACACAATCATCAGCATCGTCATCACACGATCATCATCATCGTCATCACACGATCATCAGCATCGTCATCGCACGATCATCAGCATCGTCATCGCACGATCATCAGCATCGTCATTGCACGATCATCAGCATCATCATCTCACGATCATCAGCATCATCATCACACGATCATCAACATCATCATCTCACGATCATCAGCATTGTCATCACACGATCATCAGCATCGTCATCTCACGATCATCAGCATCGTCATCACACGATCATGAGCATCATCATCACACGATCATCAGCATCGTCATCTCACGATCATCAGCATCGTCATCAATACAGGTATCCATAACAATACAAGTATCCACATCATTAGTACACGTATTCATGCCAATACAAGTGTACATATCATCAATACAAGTATCCACACTGATACAAGTAACCATATCATCAATACAAGTATCCTACCGATACAAGTAACCATATCATCAATACAAGTATCCTACCGATACAAGTAACCACATCATCAATACAAGTATCCTACCGATACAAGTAACCACATCATCAATACAAGTATCCTACCGATACAAGTAACCACATCAAAAATCACTTTCTCGGAGACCATACGTCTACGGTTCAATTCAAGGACCGAAGTCCGGGGATGATACAATCCCCACTTCTCGGAGACCATACGTCTACGGATCAATTCAGGGACCGCAGTCCGGGGATGATACAATCCCCACTTCTCGGAGACCTCACGTCTACGGATCAATTCAGGGACCTAAGTCCGGGGATGATACAATCCCCACTTCTCGGAGACCTCACGTCTACGGATCAATTCAGGGACCGCAATCCGGGGATGATACAATCCCCACTTCTCGGAGACCTCACGTCTATGGATCAATTCAGGGACCTAAGTCCGGGGATGATACAATCCCCACTTCTCGGAGACCTCACGTCTACGGATCAATTCAGGGACCGAAGTCCGGGGATGATACAATCCCCACTTCTCGGAGACCACACGTCTACGGATCAATTCAGGGACCGAAGTCCGGGGATGATACAATCCCCTGCCTGTTCATTCAGGACTTCATTATCGGAGACCCAGTCTACGGCTCTATTCTGGGACCTCAGTCCGGGGACGATACAATCCCCTGCCTGTTCATTCAGGACTTCATTATCGGAGACCTCACATCTACGGCTCTCTTTAGGACTGAAAGTCCAGGGATGATCCAATCCCCTCAACTGTCCACTAAGGACTTCATTCTCGGAGACCTCACGTCTACGGCTCTCTTTAGGACTGAAAGTCCAGGGATGATCCAATCCCCTCAACTGTCCACTAAGGACTTCATTCTCGGAGACCTCACATCTACGGCTCTCTTTAGGACTGAAAGTCCAGGGATGATCCAATCCCCTCAACTGTCCACTAAGGACTTCATTCTCGGAGACCTCATGTCTACGGCTCTCTTTAGGACTGAAAGTCCAGGGATGATCCAATCCCCTCAACTGTCCACTAAGGAATTCATTCTCGGAGACCTCACGTCTACGGCTCTCTTTAGGACTGAAAGTCCAGGGATGATCCAATCCCCTCAACTGTCCACTAAGGACTTCATTCTCGGAGACCTCACGTCTACGGCTCTCTTTAGGACTGAAAGTCCAGGGATGATCCAATCCCCTCAACTGTCCACTAAGGACTTCATTCTCGGAGACCTCACGTCTACGGCTCTCTTTAGGACTGAAAGTCCAGGGATGATCCAATCCCCTCAATTGTCCATTAAGGACTTCATTTTCGGAGACCATACGTCTACGGATCAATTCAGGGACCAAAGTCCGGGGATGATACAATCCCCACATGTATTCTCATCAATACAAGTACAAGTATCCTCAACCATACAAGTACATTAATCAATACATGTGTCATCAAAAGTATGTATTCTTACCAATACATCTTATCATCAAAAGCATGTATTCTCACCAATACATCTATCATCAAAAGCATGTAAAACAAAGTATTCTAAGCATAAGAGTCCTAAATCTAAATATTTCTAAGTATCTAGGTGTAGAGAACAGGTTACCTCATCATCGACCTTGTTGTTCGATGAGACAATCTCATCATCAGTGACTATACTACTCCCCCTTTCGAGGAGGGTCCTTTTGAGCTATACCAAGCTTGTCTCAGAAGTATTCAAATTTCACTCAAGGCAGAGGTTTGGTTAGTATGTTGGTAACTTCTTCACTTGAGGCAGAGATTTGGTTAGTAAATCGGTAACCTGTTACAAATTCAAACTTTAGTTCCTTCTGCATCATATCTTATTAGATCCCTATGTTCTTTGACTTATCATGGAACACTAGATTCTTTGTCATCTTCATACAACTCTATTTGTCACATAGGATCACAGTTGGTTCTATCTCTAATTCAAACCAATCCTGAAGCCAAGCTTCTTCACAACTAGCAGAGCAAGCAGCCATATATTCTGCTTGTGCTGAGAGAGCCACACTAGACTGCTTCCATCTAAACCACGAGATCATGGTTAATCCCAGACAATAACATCCTCTTGATGTGTTCTTCCTGTCTGATACACTTTCTTCCCAACCAGAATCTGATTATCCATCTAAAGTCATGATCTTCAAGATAGCATAGATCAAATTCTATCGTGTCCTTTATGTGCCTCATCACATGCTTTGCAACTATCAGGTGAACACATCTAGTTTCCACTAGATACTGACTCAAGGTGTTCACAAAAAAGCATATATCTAATCTAGTATTTGTTAGATACATCAATGACCCAATAATTTGACTATATAGAGTTATATCCACTAACTCTGATGAGTCATCTCCTAACAGCTTCAAGTTGGAATCCATAAGAGTGGCCATTCCAACATATCAAGTCTTCTCAAGATTTCTCAGCATACTTTCTCTGGTTGAGAGAGATTCCTTCTGAGACTTTCCATACTTTTAGACCTAGAAAGTAATGCATCAATCTGAGATCTTTCAATTTCATTTCTACAGTCATCTATCTGTGCCATCTCTCATCAGATGGGTCTATTGATATGAGCCTCAACATCATTCGAACTCTGTGGTGAGTTCCTTCTTGCATCCATGTCATATGTGTATAGAAGCCATATTCAACCTTGTAGCAAAGGTTGAGATCCATATCACCCATGGTGATCATTAAGCTCATCAATTGATTATCGATCCTGGGAACCATATAGAACCTGATTCACACTTCTTCTTTAATTACACCATTAAGAGAATGGTCTTATCTTAGCCACTTGGAGCAAACATCTCATCATGATTCTCTTCCTCTTTCTAAGAGAATCTTCTAGCCATGAGCCTTCTATATTTTGTTTGATTTGTAAATCTTCTTGTTGAACATCCATTGCTTGTTCAGTGTTCATCATTCATCATGATCTTTCCTACAAATCAAAATTAAGTACAAGATTAGTAATACTTCATAATCATCAAATCATATTGACATGGTAACCTATTATGCATACAGATATCATTTACATAGTGATGCAACTATTTTGACCAATACTTTGGCACAACACTTTCCCATATCCTGTATGCATACAGTGGCTATCTAGATGCCTTCCATCTCTACCAGAACATACTATCGAGAGTGTGCACAACTCTCAGCATGTCAGCAAAGAGGTTTCATTCTAGACAAGCAACAATGGAATGTTTGTCCAACTTACTAATCATATGCATATTAGTAGTATACTGTTCAATGTTCTATGAATATTTACACTCGGCATGATATATTATAGGAATACAAATATGCATACAATCTATTACAGGCAATATCATTTACTATTTCAAATAACAACTCAAATACTTATCTTTTATGTTTGTGTGGTTTCCTCCCGCTTGATCTTCTGTATGTCTTTTGAACTTCTATTCATTCTGTACCACTGTGCATGTTCAAGTGTCATCCTCATGATCTCATACACAAACATACACCCATTAGTATGTTCTAAATGTTATCAAAACATTATAGTTCTAAATTCTTGAAAATGTATAGTCATGATTAATTAGTATTCAAGATTTCAGGGAAGTATTCTTTTACTCATGCATATCATCAATCAAGATAAAAGACATAATATGCATAATCCCTTGATTACTAATTTTATGAATAAGCATAGCCAATCATACCAAGTATACTTATATAAGGGATCCTAACACAAGGTAAGATTCATGGGAAACATACTTGGATTAGTATACCTATTTAGTTATGTACAACATACCTAAACAATCTCTTCAATGATTTAGAGATCCTGAGCTAGAACCTGCATGTCTCATAGGTTAATCATAATATAACAAAGTCATACATACCTCGTAAGTAGAACAAAGATTATGGATGAGTCTTTGTCTTCATGTTTTCATGGTCATGGAGCCTGATTTGTCTTTTGTGATGTACCTGTATCTTGTTAGCAGACAACATCAACCTCACACAACATCATAATGCATTAGTACAATCATAAGTGTCAACACCCTAACCAATGAATATCTTCTATCATGCATTCATAATTTTGTTAAGGTGATACAACAAATCTAAAATCAAGATTGTACTAACCGTAATAACATGAAGACAAACATACCATAAACTTAATCATGAACAAATCTCAAAACATACCTCGATGAGTCATACCTGTCGAGATCGCTTGTAATCTCCTTATGTAAAGCCTTAGCCTCATCTCCCTCTGAAACAGGAACTCCTTCACTTATGCAGGTGACCAATCCATATTCTTCTAGGATTAACCCTATCCACTTGATTTGCAAGAACTGGACCTGGAGCTGGATATGGGTTTGTCAGAGAAACCCCAAAAATTCAAACTTTGAATTTCAAACTTCCGAAAGGATAGAAATATGCGCCTTGATGAGCTGATCAAACTGATATATTCAGAATTTGAAAACTGCAAAGTTTCACTCCTCAATTTTGACTTTGAAACTTCCGGATTCACTGGACGTGACCCTGAACTGGGGTTTGATGAATCCCACTCTTCTTCCCAATCAAAATGTTTGACCCAAAGCTCTAAGCTTCTATTTTTCTGAGGAGCTTCCAGCCATGGTCAAAGATTTCAAAAATTCCCATTTTTACAGAAGCCCTAATTTTCCACTTTTCTGATCAAAGTCCCGAACTAGGGTTTGATCAAGCCCGGCCTTCTGCCCAACCAAAAAATCTGATCTTGGTCTCTAAATTTCTATTTTGATGAGTAGCATTCAGCCGTGGTCTCCGTTTACAAAAATTCCAACTTTCTTCAAAGCCCTAAATTTCGGAAGCCATGAATGAAGGTACTCAAAAATAATTCTGTTTTGACAAAACTATGTACCTGATTGTTTCTGGTGTAACTCCAAACTTTTCAATCCACAGGGTCTGAAAAACGTTTTCTCAGATAGCCTGACCTGTTATCTTTCCATCCTGACAGGTCTGACCTCAATTGGATTCTCTGAGAGAGAGTTATGTCAAATGTCGCAACGTGACCTGTTTTGGGATAAAACAGAAGAGCAAACTTGTACGGCATGACACGTGTCACTGTTTGAACTTCGGCCTCTGAAAAAATTTTCTGGGGTAGCTCGGCCTGTTATCTTTCCATCCTGATAGGTCTGACCTCAATTGGACTCTCTGAGAGAGAGTTATGCCAAGTGTCGTAACATGACCTGTTTATGGGATAATACAGGAGAGCTAACTTGTACGGAGTGCCACGTGTCACTGGTTCAACTTCGGCCTTTGAAAAAGTTTTCTGAGATAGTAAAGACTGTGTACTACCTGTCAATTTTTACGAAATTTCATTTGGATCTTCCTAGCCCAATATATGACCTTTTTCCCAAGGTCACCTGATTTTGACTCAGATCTGGAAGAGGCAGAAACCCTATATTGTACAGATCATAAATCACAAAGTACAACGAATTAGAGGTTTTCCTTTGGACACAAGGTACCTGGAGATTTAAGCTTCGTTCTGTAACAATTTCAGATCCGAAAACTTCGCCAAAACGGATTTATAGCGAAAGTGCTACGATGACTGGTTTTTTCTATGTAAAACCCTAACCTTCAAATTGTCGTAAGTAAAGCAAGTGTCTTTAGTGCCATACCTTGTCTTCCTTCAGGTTAGCTTTGATACCATGTTAATATTTAATATGCTAAGACATAAAATAGCAGCATTACATTCCATTTCACAATAATAGCATATACAGGATCACTGAAGAAACAACAAGCATAGCATAAACACAAGAGACAGAGATTTATCCTGGGAAACCCTCATGGGGTAGAAAACCCAGCAAAGCTTCCTCAATATAGATGACCAGCAATATACAAAGATGAAACCCTGAGACATGATCTCCTCCTCCACAATAGCATACCTCTCCTCCACAAGTGCGCTAACCTCAAGTGTGTGAGTGTATCAAATGAGGAACACACCTCCTCTATTTATACACTACTCTGATATGTATTTTACACAAGTACATGTAGGCTCGTATTTAACCATTAGGTTAAATACCCCATTATAACTGACTGGGCCGACCCCCACATGGTGGGTCTAATAACCCTAGTTACCACACCCAACTCGGAGGAATAACCATCTCCGGATTTATAGTATAATCACATCGGAGGTATGGAACATCTCCGGAATAAATAATATACAAATATAATATTCTTTGAAGTTACAATATTTCAACAAAGATAAGCATGGCATATTGTAAAATGTGCGTTTTTTGGACCCATATAACCAAGTGTAATTATTTTTTTATTGTAACAAATTTCTTTCAAATTTAGCAATTATATTCTCATCTTCTAAAAATTACAATATTTAAGCACAAAAATTATTTAGTATACAAGTCATGATGGATTGAAATATTCAGAAATCACCTTATCAGAAGCGTTCTCACGTTTAATGTTGGCATTAGCATGATGATTTTTGCTAAATATTTTGACATCTCCTTGGACCTGAATTCGTAGGTAGCAATTCCAATTGTTCCTACTATTAGAATTGTTGTAACATTCATCAAATTTGAGGAAGTGCAATCTTCAGAAGAATTTGTAACTCATGTTTTAATTCTTGATTTTTTCAAGGATGCCAAAGGGAAAGATGTTGATGCTACAAAATCCTCGAGCTCTTGGATATCTTATCTCAGGTGTTCTCAAAGTGATCCAGTGAATGAAGTTTCATTCCTATAGGATTACTTGGAAGGTGATTTGGAACCTTTGCACATACCAAGTAACTATAATTGGGTTGGCATGAATGAAAAGAAGCAGCAAATGAAGATGAAAAAGTCTAAGAACAAGAAAGATAAGAAGCCATATTTAGTGAGTAGAGACACCTGATGCTAAGGATTACAAGTTCTAAATATGTTATCCTTCTCATTCTATGGAGTTAGGAAATGTGTCCTTGACATCACTACATGGCATGGAAATGGGAATCCACATATTCTCGTACCATTGCCTCTTAACCTAGTTTCCATTTTCTGAAGGAAATGGTTTTTTGCAAGATAACAAGGGGAAAAGGATGCAAAGGGAATAGTATACAAGTTTGTTTTGTTCCCTATTGTTCATATTTCCCTATCTATACTCAGGATTTGACAACAACAAGATGAATTATTAACGAAAATGTCTACAGTTCAGTTGGTCTTCTTGGAAATAGGGAAAACTCCATACCCATATGCAAACACTGTGTTATCTCAAATTATGGTAGGATTGAGAACTCGAATAAGGAAGAAAGATGCAACTAAAAGAAAAATATGCACTGAAAGAAAAATTAATTTCATTTGGTGGAGAAAACCATTATCGACATAGTTACTCAAAAATCCATGTTTTCGATATGGCCACTTCCACCGCTCTCCACTGATTTTTGATAGGTTTCGATTTGGTTTCAATTTGGGACTAGATAGATACCACTAGATGGAAGCGTACCTACTCACAGATCAACGTTAACAATAAAATTAACACCCTTTACAAGTGAAAGGTAGAAGCACATTTTACTATTCACCCGCAACATAAAGACAGAAGACAAGTACATAAGAGAACAATACTCTCTTATCTAATCACTACTTCCATAATCAGAAGGATAGAGTGAAGAAAGAGGTAGCCTAAAGAGGCAAGGTTTAGTGATTGAACTGCTCACTTGAAGGGTCAAATATAGTCTCCACCAGTACATAGTGAGAAGAAATGCACAAAAATTGCATTAATTGTGCCTGAGAATTCTGAACTCGTGACAAAAGCCTGAAAATACTATAGAAAGTGGATTTTTGAGTAAAAATAATCAAAAATCAAGAAAATGTATTATCCCACATTTTGAAACTTGAATAGTCTACTGGGTAGGGGTAGGAGGCTATAGTTTTAGGGGTTTAGAAGGCTAGGATGGTTAGGACTTGAAAAAAATGCTTCTTATTTCAATTTAATTGTTGTCTCTCTATAGTTTGATATCTTATTCCTACTGTCTTTCTAACATTCAAGAAGGGGGTACTTGATGTCAAAATTTGTTAAGTCATTCCTTGCACTTTAGTATTGTCATGGAAAAATAGTAACAAGTGGGGATAAATCCTTAGCGTATGCCCCAAACCATAGCTTGGGCCAAGAGGCCCATCCATACTACTATCAATTTGGCCTATATTCCTCTCATTGGGAAAAGATTAATTCTCTAGAGTATGCATATACATTGTACTATGGTTCATGCATGGTCTATGAGTGCAACAAAATTCAATATGGATAAATCCCTAATATTCAACCATGAACCATTGCTTGAACTAGGAGACCCATTCTTACTGTGTCATATCCTTAAAATCAGGTCCATATAACAAATGCAAGGAAAATATTATTTTGTAGGTATTGCATTGTACTCCAAAGTCTTGTGCATGGTTTATGACATTATAAGAAATTACTTTTTTTTACCCCAAATTATGGCTCGGGATAGGAGACCCATCCCCAATACACATAATCCTTAAAATTAGTCTCATATATTTCATCTTACTAAGGAATTATTGATTCTATAAGTGCCATATCATGGTATAATTCCTTGCAAATGGGTTGTGAACCTAAGAAACATGACTTGCAATAAATGCTTGTATTTTTACCCCATCTCATAACTTGGTTGAGGAAACCAAGCTTTATTGTGCCCAATCCTTGAATTTGGACATATTTTCCTCTTATAGGGTAAATATCCCTTTTGTTGGGCATGTATCATGGTCTAGTGTTCTGTCAATGGCCAAGGAAATTGAAAAAATGTGAACAAGATAAATCCCTAGAGGATTTATCATGAAAAATGGATTGGGATAGGAGATTCATTCCTATTGTGTCATTTTTTTTAATTTAGACCCATTAACCTCTCACAAGAAAATATTACTTCTAGATGTTGTTATCATGGTCCAAATTCAACTTTTAAATTCACTCGTCACTAAGTTTAATACGGTCTCTTTACTTGATATTCCAATGCTTGCTTTTAAATTCACTCTTCAATGAGTTCAACAAGGTCTCTTTACTCTTTACTTATCAATTAAATTTATTTCTCCCATTGTAAACTTTCATGTCTATTTTGTTGTTTTTTTCGACTTCATCACATCTACTTTCCTTTCCATTTTTTTTTATTTCGGCATTCCTTTACACCTTCTGAGGAAATTGCTTGCCTAAACATGTATATAGACTTCCACCAGATGGCATTCAATTACAAACTCCATTTCATTTTTTAACAAAAGATTGATAATGTTTCTCTAGTTTAATATGTAATTTTAGTAATTAATATGCACAATATGAATAATGTGTAATTGATCTTGTTGTAAAATGTTGTTTAAACATAAAATGACAATTGAATTCCTTTATTACAAGCATCTACATGTGATAAAATATCAAGAATAAATAGTGGAAATTCAAATAAGGGATTGAATATATTGCTAGGTGGTGTTATGGAGGGGAAATAAGAGATCAGACACCGATGGATAAGGGAGGAAAAGTAAAAAAGACACATTTATATCGATATGAATTAATTTTAAATTTAGTTACACCTACAATAAAAAGAGAGCATGTGTTATGAAGCATATGTGATGAAAAAGAATTATGGTGTGTTACACGTTAGAGTTGGTCCAAATGAAAATATGACATGAAACTTCAAAAGAATTAAGGTATGTTACAGGTTAGATTTGGTCCAAAAGGATATATGACATGAAACTTCAAACTCATCCGTGGTGAATGCCATGCTATGAAAAATCAAAACTTCAAACTCATCCACAATGGATGCCTTGCTATGAAAAATCCAAAATCAAATGACTATGCTTCAAATCTTTTGTTTTATTTATCTTATGTGACTCTACTTATTTGTACTTTTGCATGCAATATAAATCAAATTTACACATTTGGAGTCTAAGTGAATGTGTTTTGAGAATTTTTGCACATTTGGAATCTAAGTGAATGAGTTTTGAGAATTTCCTTTTAATTCTTAATATTGATATTGTACTTTATGTAAAGTCTCTACTTATTTGTACTTTTGCATGCAATATAAATCAAACTTGCACATTTGGAGTCTAAGTGAATGAGTTTTGAGAATTGCCTTTTTATGCTCAATATTGATATTGTATTTTATGTAAAGTTCATAATATTATTTTGAATTTTTATTTTTATTATAAAAATATTGAATTTTAGTGCATTGCAAAAATATAAAATATAAAAGTAAAATAACAATTATTTTATTTAAAATATTATATATAACTCAAGGTTAAAACACTGGTCGACCTGTTTTCAAACAAAATGTCATTTTAAAAGCATGAAACTAAAAACACTTGGAGTGTTTCCAAAACCATTTGTTAAAGACAACAATCATAGAAACTTTCATAGACATGAATTGTACATATTTTACACTTGACATGAATTGTACATATTTTAAACTTGCCTACCTTTGCAAAGAAGTTATGTGAACAAGTGATTCTTCAGTTCATAGCACGTACATGCAAAGACATGAAAGATGGAATCCAAGTACGAATTGGATTAGAATCTTTAACATTATGTTTCCATTTTGTATGCCAATTTAATTTCCTATCCAACTATTTCTAACACATATTTTCATTGCTTTAGAATGCCATAATATTTTTGCATTTTGGGAAAGATGTTTGTAATAATTTTTACATAATCTTGTTTCAAACTATTTTGAAAATCCAAAAAATGTATAATTACATTTGTGTTTTTTTTCAAGTCTATATGCTTATAATATTATTGTGAATATGCCGGAAACTTTGAAGTAAAATGATAAACAAAACCATACACAAAAAAATGACTATTTTGGAAATACACACAAAAATTGTAGAATAAAAAATATATATATTTCAATCTATCATTTATAATCCTCTACAACCTTCCTCTGCATTCCCTTACAATTTCACTAAAATTTTGGGATTCTATTTCCAATATGATTTCTGAGACTTTAAATCATCTATAGATCTATTTTAATATTTTGTTGCTTGAATAATTGACACAAAAAATCAATATTGCTGGAAAACATACATACTACATGGATGGAATAAGTGTTATCAAAATACATACATGCTACAAGAATTTATAAGCATTATCGAATACATACATGCTATAGGAAGTGATAAGCGTTACCGAAATAAATTTTTGCTACAGGAATATTGAATATGTTATAGGAATCCAATAGACTTCACCAGACCCATATGTGTTACCTCAATCCATATGACAATGATGACAATTATGATTGTGACGATAATGAAGAGATCAATGATGGTGATGATGATGATGGCGATGACCGTGACGATGATGACGATGATCATGATCACAACAATGATGACGATGATGGCAATGAAGACAGTGATGATGATCATCATCATCATGACAATGTCAATGATGAAGACGATGAAGAGAGTGATGAAGATGATGATGATGATGATGATGAAAGTGACAATGCTGATGATGATAAATATAGTGACAATGACAATGATGTTGATGATGTTGATGATGATAATGATGACGATGATGACAGTGATGATGATGATGAAGACAATGTTGATGACAATGATGATGATGATGGTGGTGTTGGTAGTGGTGGTGATGATGATGATGATGATGAGCTTCTCTTGGTTTCGAGAATAATTTATTCTCTACTAAACATGACCAACCACGTGAAAGTGGAAGCTCATATGGCCCCTCCCCCCTACATTACTCTCAATTCCCCATATAACCCAATCATGCATAGCAAGTAGAAAAACAAACATTAAATGTAAATGAAAGAAATGACGGTGACTATGATGATGACAACGATGATGATGATGAAGATAGTGATGGTGGTGATGATGATGATGATGATGATGAAAAAGATGATGATGATGACGATTGTTAGCACTCAGATTTTACCCTTTGGTTGTGGAAGGATAAACTTAAGGTAACTCTTTCAAACCAATCTTGAGGAGGGAAATTAGCCTTTTCCCTACCAGAGAGGGCTCTCTCAAAAATATGTAAATGGCTAAAGATATATGAGAATGATTGAGGTTTTCTAAAACAAATGTATGGTTGAAATTCATACAATAATCCTTGGGCATGGAGTCAAAACTAAAAGATTTATATACCAGCAGATAAACAACAATAGAGATTTTCACAGAGGCAAGGTAATTGTCAGATTACAGTTAAATCTTTTTGCAGGTGATTTAGAAAGAAACATAGACAGTCCATCAATAATGGGCACCAAGTTACAGATGAATCCACTATCAATTTTAGAGAAGCGATGGATACTCAGACCCGATAAACCAAGGCATAAACATATGAATCTCAATTTATATCAAACTCTCATCTGAGTATAGAAGACATAACATAATGGAAAGTATAACGAAGAAAGCGAACATGCACATATAAGAAGAGAAAAATACAGACTGTAAATAAGATCAACACATGAATCTATGATTCCGTAAAATTGTGTTATTTCCTGTATGTCTCTTTATATTTAAGATATATCAAATCGATACAAAATCCTTGTCTCTCAAAAGGTTTCCAACCCTTTCAAAAATAACTTTCATTGTCTTTTATACAAAACTTCTTTGAAGCAAAATCTAACTGCTTCTTTTAACTAAAAACTAAAATAATTTAACTAAACTTGCCAAATGTCATTTGAGTCAAAGTCATAAAAATATTACAAATTTCTTTTGAATAAAAATGTCACGTCCCCTTCCATCAGTCCAGTGAAAGGAACGGAAACATGACCAATCTACCGGGCTTAATTGGAATTGTCTCAGCCCCATACATTACTCATAAATTTATAAATAAATAAAACTTCATGTACTGACTCATACTGAATATAAACACAACGGAAATAAACATATTTGCAAGTACACAAACAGTAATGCATCATCATATCTAACAAAGGCATATGATGGTTCATTATGCAAAGAATTCAATCTCGTACTCATGCTATGCACAGACTTCATACCAATTCCATTAATCATGAATAAATATCATTCTGAATTAGCACAATGCAGAACACATAATGCATATAATTTACAACACAGAGAACACTTATCTTTGAGATGAAGTTGTCCAACAACTGGCTATGTGAAAGCAACGTTCCACCCAACCATAGGTCTCTGTCCAGCCTGTATTCTTTCAGCTGAGAGATCACCCCCGAGCTGGGTTGTGTATCCACTAAGGAGTAACTAACTGGGCTCACTCACATCCATGGTTTCACTCAACAGCTATGCTAACCCAACAGACATTGGGTTTATCAAGCATACAATAAGATAGAGGAGAGCAATGCTAAGCTAGTGAGCTCAACCACAGAGCTATAGGCATCTCAAGTTAATTCAAACAGTCAAGGCACCCACAATAACTACCACACCCAACACAAGGAAGGTCCCCTTCTCTGCTGCACAGTCCCTCAGGCGTCCCTTCCCTCTAGTGCTCTTCATGGTGGGAATAGAAAGGTCCAGCTGCTAATTCTTTGAGATTCTATCCTTTACTGGGTTTATCAAGCAAACCCAACCTCTACTCAGTCATTCACAATTGGATTTCTCACAATTCTGCTCATCAAATAACTCAATCCCGTCACTAGTTTTCTGGGTTATAAAAACTGGGTTTTCCAATGGATTTCGAGGTATCTAATACTCTCAAATTCGCCCCAAGTTTCATATATATGGATCCCCCATTGGATTTCACTATCAAATACCAAATCTGGGCGTTTCTGGCTCTTCAAAATGTGGGTTCTTGCAAGGTTGCGATTTCTGGTTTTTCTCACTGTTGGTAATTCGTCTTGGATGAAAACTGATGCTGGTAACTTCCACCATGGAATGTGGATGATGAATAATCCATTCTCTTGAGGTAGAGTGAATTATAGGTAGAGTGACTTATGGTACAAGAAAACAGAGCTCATACTCACCTCATACTCTGCCATACGACTTTTTTGGGCTGCCCATGCTCCATTGAAGCCATGGACTGAAATCTTCAACAACTTCCTTACAACATAAATAAATGTCATCAAGGAAAGTCAAATGGGTTCTCACAATGACATTTGGAAACATATGGTTCATCCCCACAACCCCCTCACCACTCCATAGTGGATACACATGGCCCCTTCTCATTGGTTGCTTCCATAGCCAGTTTTGATATTTTATTGAAATATTAATATTTGCATCAATTTACAATATTCCATGGCTTAATAGCACATGGGTATAAAAATATGAAACACTTGCTTGCTTTAAATAAAATCCGAACATACACTAGCGAGGCCTTGGCCTTGAGCTCCACGCTAAGAAAACATACAACGTATTTATACAATATTTACATTAAAAGCCAATATTTCATAAGGGTCAAAATTGGGGTATTACATTCCCCTCCTCTATAGAACAACACCATCCTCAGTGTTCTCAAAACTGAACAAAAATGGGAATGCCTCTCTCATGGCATCCTCCAGCTCCCGTGTAGCCTCATCAAGACTAAGGTGCTCCCATTGGACCTTTACCTACCCGATGGCTCTGTTCCAGAGCAAAGTGACCTTCTTGTCGAGGATGAGCATAGGATCTACTTGGAACTCTCCCTCAGGTTCCACCTATATCACATTCCAATCAATCATATGATTAGGATCATGTACATACTTCTTAAGCAAAGATATATGGAAAACATTATGGGCTCTTATGTTAGCAAGAAATGCAAGTCTATATGCAACTGGCCCTATCCTATCTAGGACTTCAAATGGCCCACAATATCTTGGTGACAACTTGGCACAACTCCCCAACTTGAGAGAACTCTTCCTTAGTTTCACTCTCAAGTAAACATGATCCCCAATCTGAAATTCCTTATGCACTCTTTTCAAATCTACATAACTCTTCTACCTGTCCTGAGCTGCTCTTAAATTCTACCTAATATTAGCAATTTCTTATTCCATCTCTGGTCCAAGTACTACTCTGTTCACCGGGCTATCCCAATTCACTGGAGTCCTGCGTCCCTTTCCATACAATGCCTCAAATGGACTCATTCCCAATGATGCATGATGTCTATTATTGTACGCAAATTCTACCAAGTGTAGGTAATCTTCTGACTTGGATGGTTTATCCATCACATACATTCTCATCATGTCTTCAAGAACCTGATTCACCCTCTCAGTTTGGCCATCTGTTTTAGGATGATATGTTGTACTGAAATTCAATCTAGTTCCCAATTCCTGAAATAATCCCTTCTAGAAATTGGAAGTGAACTTTGTATCACGATTAGAAATTATTGCCTTGGGCAATCCATGCAATCTGAATATCTCTCTCATGAAGATATTCGCAATGTCATTAGCCTTGTGAGTGGACTTGAATGGAATAAAGTGAGCTACCTTGGATAGCTTGTCCACCACAACCATGATTGAATCATGCTTCTTCACTATCATTGGCAGACCTGTTATAAAATCCATAGAGATCACTTCCCACTTCCACTCTGGAATGGGTAAGGGCTGCAACAATCCTGTTGGATGTTGGTGCTCTGCCTTGACATGCTAGAACTTTTGACATCTAGCAATGTACTCAGCTATGTCCTTCTTCATGCCATGCCAAAAGTATTGATTTCTTGTTGTTGTTATAGTCTTCTGATATCTTGGGTGTCTAGAATATGGCACTTGATGTATTTCATCCATCACTAGCTTCTTCAAATCTACACAATTGGGAATGTACAATCTATCTTTATAGATGAGGATATTGTCTTCACCAAGATGATATCCCGCACACTTTTCATCCACATTACCCTGCTTCAACTTCTCTTTAATTTGAAGGCAAGTTCCATCACTTTTTTGGGCTTCAAGAACTCTTGTCTTCAAATCTGATTTGCACATGCTTACTGCTGCAACATGAAATTTTCTGCTAAGAGCATCTACAACCTTATTCTCTTTCCCTTTCGAATACTTAATTTCAAAATCAAATTCACAAAGAAACTCCATCCATCTAGCTTGCCTAGCATTCAAGTTTGGTTGATCAAACAAATACTTTAAGCTCATGTGGTCGGTTCTAAGCTCGAATCTTCTTCCCATCAAATAATGTCTCCACATCTTGAGAGCATGCACTATGGCTGCTAATTCTAAATCATGTGTGGCATAATTCTTTTCATGCTCCTTTAATTTCCTTGACTCATAGCAAATCACAACTCCTTCTTGCATGAGCACTCCACCTAGACCTTCAATGCAATCATCTGTGCACACTACAAAATCCTTCTTTGGATCTGCTATCTTCAAAACATGAGCGCTAGTAAGTAACTCCTTTAACTTCTGAAAATTTTCCTCACATTTTTCAGACCATACAAACTTGATGTTCTTTCATTGCAATGAAGTGATGGGATGAGCTATCCTAGAGAAGCCTTCAATAAACATTTTGTAGTAACCAGCAAGACCCATAAAAGATCTAACATCTGAAATAATCTTTGGAGTAGACCAATCCATGATGGCATTAATCTTTTTTGGATCCACTGCAATGCCTTCATCAGAAATGACATGACCCAAATACTGAATCCTCTTTTGATAGAATTCACACTTGCTTAACTTGGCATACAGCTGATGTTCTCTAAGGACTTGCAGCACCATCCTTAGATGTTCTTCATGTTCTTCTTCATTCCTTGAATAGACAAGAATGTCATCCAAGAACACAATCACAAACTTATCCAAATATTTGTTTATCACGCTGTTCATGAGACACATGAATGTAGCAGGTGCATTGGTAAGACCAAATGGAACCACAGTGAACTCATAATAACCATATCTAGTTCTAAAAGTCGTCTTGTGAATGACTTCTTCTTTAATCCTCACTTGATGGTAGCCAGACCTCAAGTCAATCTTTGAAAACACCTTAGCTTCCGTCATTTGATCAAACAAGTCGTCAATTCTTGGCAATGGATACTTGTTCTTGACTGTCACTTTATTTAGCTGCATGTAATCAACACATAGCCTCAAAGTCCCATCTTTCTTCTTAACAAACAACACCGGTGCTCCCCAAGGAGACACACTAGGTCTGATATACCTTTTGTCCATTAATTCTTGTAGCTACATCTTTAATTCTACCAATTCTGGTGTACTCATTCTATAAGGAGCTTTGGAATTCGATACTGCCCCTGGAACAAGATCGATGTTAAAATCAATATCTCTCTTTGGTGGTAGTCCCGACACTTCATCTGGAAATACATCTTGGAACTCTTGCAACAATGAGAAGTCTTCTATCCGTAGTCATTTGTTCTCTAACGAATCTGATATATGGACTACATATAATTGACAACCTTTCTTATAAAACTTTTTCAACTATAGGGATGAAATTTGTCTCACTGAAACTTGCTTGGGAATTCCTCTTAGCAATCTTGGTCTTCCCTCTTCATCAAAACATTCAAGTTCTTTCTCATAACAATCCCATTTGGCTCTATGTTTTTTCAACCAATCCATGCCAATCAAGGCATCATAAGATCCTAAAGGTAGTACATTTAAATATGCATGTGTGTGGAGTCCATTCAATTCTATGGGACACTCCACCACCACTTCACTTACTTTCATCTTAGTCGCTGTGGCTAATTGAACTAGCCAAGACTTATTATGCTTCACTTTTCTAAGAGAACAACCTTCAACCACTTTTGGAGAAACATAACTATGAGTAGATCCTGGATCAATCAAAACAAAAATAAACTGCTTAGTAATCTTACCTTCAACTTCCACCACTGATGATTGATGGTCTGCTTGATGATTGTCCAATGCTGTATAAATTCGAGGTGTTGCCCTTGCCATGTTCTCCACTGTAGTTTCTCCCTTTAAGTTGTGCAACCTTCGGGGATTATCCTTCCGATGTGGACAATCCTTCAACATGTAGTTTTATCCACATCCCCAACATTGAAGCGGTCTCTTTGATGCTTTATCTACTGCTACTGCTAGCTTGAATCCATTCCTTGCCTATTGCCCCCGTGGAAAGTTTCTAGGCTGACTTTTGAATGGTGGATTGAATCCACTCTTCTTTTTTATCAAACCTCCCTCTTGGCTTTCCTTTCCATGCTTGGTTAACCTCTGTTTTTCCTTTATTCTGCTCATAGCAATGCATTTCCATTCTAATGGCTTCATCATGACTTGGTGGATTAACAAACTCAATCCTGTCTTTTAAACTTTGAGGTAGACTCCCAAGGAAACATTGGATTTTTATCCTCTCATCTTTAATGTAGTCCACATACCTCAACAATTCCAAAAACTTATGAACATGCTCTTCCATAGATTTTTGTCCCAACCTGAGTTCATTGAACTCTTTTCTCTTACTGTCATAATACCTAGCAGAAAGGTATTTCGCCTTGAAATACTTCTTAAATCTCTCCCAATTGATCTTCCTTTCATTGACTCCTTTCACTTGCAAGAGGTTGTCCCACCAAATTGAAGCTCTTCCATCTAGATTGTAAATGGCAATTCTGGCATTTTCATTTCCTGAGTAGTCCTAAATTCTGAAATATTTCTTCATTCCAAGAAGCCATGCCTCTGCCTCTTAGCCAGCCTTGTCTTCTCCATCAAATGTGGGAGGCCTTGCCTTCCTGAATTCCCCCTGTGGGATGCCTTTGAACTTATTTCTTCCATCAAATCTCTTGGGCATATTCCTTGGACTTATTTGAGAACCTCTGGAGTCACACGATTTGCTAGAAGAAGATCTAGAGACCAGGGTGTTCTATGCTTCTTGCTCACAGAGCTCTTCCTTGGGCTTGGAATCCTCTTATTTGAATGAACTCTAGAGCGACTCTCAGCCTCTCTTCATTAATCACCTGCATTGCTTGGGTTGGAACCAAGGTTTATCCTCTGATGCATATCAGTGAGGCTTTGCAAAATAGCAGCATTGAGTTGGTGTTGTTCTTCTTGAGCCTTCATCAATCTTTCATTGAAGCTCACCATGGTTTCAACCAAATTCTGAGGAGTTACTTGCTCCCTTCTCCCATTAGATTCGATCTCAGAATTCTCTTCATGCACATTTTCTCCTAGGATGTCTTCTTCATGCTCATAAGGATCTTGAACATCATTTATGGTCACCATTTTTCTTGTATGCTACCTCTGCTACAATTATTAATTTTATGAGCTGCAAGCACTGTGCATTATGAAAATATTTGTTAGACATTTTAAGTATGCATATAGAAATATACAACAATCAATACTTAACATAATCAACTCATGCAATAATTCACATAGCTGTTATGCATTCATTTCTTTTGCCCATTCATGCAATCCTGGAAATTGCCCATATTATCAACAATTTGACAAAACAGTCACTAACACTTTTCTACTCTAATTATCTATGATGTATGATGTCCCCATTCAAATTTTGTCTATGCACCATTGTTCCCTACTAGATAATCTTTCCAATGCCTATCTTCATGCTCCATTCCAACTTCGGGTGTGGAAACTACATCACTCCAAATATGACAATTTTCACCACAATTCTGCACATTTTCATAGTTGCAAAATATCATGAACTGCCAACTTCGGCCACCTGTAGAAGAAAATTTATGAAGAATCATGAAAACTTTTCTATCGAGTAAAGTTATTCCATATAACAAGGAACACTCAGCGACTCCCGGATCTATGTTCCGATGCACCATTCAACTTGTATATAATTTTGGGTTTGACTACTTTCCACTTTTCACATTTTTCCAAAATTTCAAATTTTGGGCCAAAAATGGCTCTTTCCCAAACGATGCATTTATGGGAAATATTTGTCTAACGGGATATGTCTGTTTTCATGAAAATAAGAAATCTTGATTTCAGTAAATTTCTTGAATCCCAATTACAGGGTCACTTTCAACCACTGCAAGCTTTTCCAATTTCCAAAAACGTGGCCCGGAATAGTGTTTTTTGGCCTTCACACTCACCCTGACTCCACATCCTTTGGATTTTGGCTCCAAAACTCCAAAATTAACACCGTTCCTACTCCATGACTACTCCATATTCGGCTCCATCCGACCTTCCATCAAGCGTCGGAACACCGATTTGTAAAAGCCATTCATTCTGATTTTATGCCAAATCGGAGCATAATGGGCTTGGGATCTTCACTAGTTCATTCATGGCCTTCGTAAATGGCCTCAGAATGCCCCTAAACTCATCAAATTCCGACCTTTCATGCTTTTGTAATCCAAAAATCAATTTTCGGGCTCACACAACCCGCAACCCGAAACCCGAAATGCGGGATCGGGAAGCCAAGTCGCGGTCCAAGAAATGTGACCATCCCACAACCCGCAACCCGAAATGCGGGATCGGGAAGCCAAGTCACGGTCACGGAAATGTGACCATCCCGCAACCCGCAACCTGCAACTTGAAACCCGAAATGCGGGATCGGGAAGCCAAGTCGCGGTCACGAAAATGTGACCATCCCGCAACCTGAAACCCGAAACCAAAATTTGCGGGTTCGGGATTTCAGAAATCCAATACGCAATTTTTGGAAAATTGCGTTTCCGAAACCCGAAACCCGAAACCGAAATTGCGGGTTCGGGATTTCGGAAATCCAATATGCAATTTTTGGAAAATTGCATTCCCGAAACCTGAAACCCAAAACCTTGGAACGCCTTCGGCCCTGCAACTTCAAGGGTTCATAACGCCTTCATCCGTTAACCAAATGAGGCAAGTATGGTATCGTTGGAAAGTTGTTGGAGAGATCTCTTCAATGGTGTGATCATCTACCATATCTGAGAACTCTAACTCTTCCATTTTTCCACATCAAAATGACGCCCCAACGTCTCCAATACCACATTAAAACATTATGTTACTTGCCTGTAACTCACAGTTTGGTCCATGCAGCCCCAGTGCTGCAACCTGGCTCTGATACCACTCTGTCACATCCCGTTCCATCATTCCGGTGCAAGGAAGGGAACATGACCAATCTACCGGGCTTAATTGGAACTGTCTCAGCCCCATACATTACTCATAAATTTATAAATAAATAAAACTTCATGTGCAGACTCATACTGAATATAAACGCAGAGGAAATAAATATATTTGCAAGCACACAAACAGTAATGCATCATCATATCTAACACAGACATATGATGGTTCATTATGCAGAGAATTCAATCTCGTACTCAAGCTATGCACAGACTTCATACCAATTCCATTAATTATGAATAAATATCATTCTGAATTAGCACAATGCAGAACACATAATGCATATAATTTACAACACAGAGAACACTTATATTTGAGATGAGGTTGTCCAACAACTGGCTATGTGAGAGCAACATTCCATCCAACCATAGATCTCTGTCCAGCCTGTATTCTTTCAGCTTAGAGATCACCCCCGAGCTGGGTTGTGTATCCACTAAGGAGTAACTAACTAGGCTCGCTCACATCCATGGTTTCACTCAACATCTATGCTAAGCCAACACACAGTTGGGTTTATCAAGCATACAAGAAGATAGAGGAGGAAAATGCTAAGCCAGTGAGCTCAAACACAGAGCTACAGGCATCTCAAGTTAATTCAAATAGTCAAGGCACCCACAATACCTACCACACCCAACACAAGGAAGGTCCCCTTCTCTGCTGCACAGTCCCTCAGGCGTCCCTTCCCTCTAATGCTCTTCACGGTGGGCATAGAAAGGTCCAGCTACTAATTCTTTGAGATTCTATCCTTCACCGGGTTTATCAAGCAAACCCAACCTCTACTCAGTCATTCACGATTGGATTTCTCACAATTCTATTCATCAAATAACTCAATCCCGTCACTGGTTTTCTAGGCTATAAAAACTAGGTTTTTCGGGCTATAAAAACTGGGTTTTTCAATGGATTTCGGAGTATCTAATACTCTCAAATTCACCCCAACGTTCATATCTATGGATCTCCCATTGGATTTCACTGTCAAATACCAAATCTGGGCGTTTCGGGCTCTTCAAAATGTGGGTTCTTGCAAGGTTGCGATTTCTGGTTTTTCTCATTGTTGGTAATTCGTCCTGGATGAAAACTGATGCTGGTAACTTCCACCATGGAATGGGGATGAGGAATAATCCATTCTCCTGAGGTAGAGTGACTTATGGTACAAGAAAACAGATCCCATACTCTGCCATACGAATTTATGGGCTGCCCATGGTCCATTGAAGCCATGGACTGAAATCTTCAACAACTTCCTTACAACATAAATAAATGTCATCAAGGAAAGTCAAATGGGTTCTCACAATGACATTTGGAAACATATGCTTCATCCCCACAACCCCCTCACCACTCCCTAGTGGATACACATGTCCCCTTCTCATTGGTTGCTTCCATAGTTAGTTTTGGTATTTTATTGAAATATTAACATTTACATCAATTTACAATATTCCATGGCTTAATAGCACATGGGTATCAAAATATCAAACACTTGCTTGTTTTAAATAAAATCCGAACATACACTAGCGGCGCCTTGGCCTTGAGCTACATGCGAAGGAAACATACAACGCATGTATACAATATTTACATTAAAAACCAATATTTCATAAGGGTCAAAATTGGGGTATTACAAAAAATATTTTCATGTTTTCACTTGATGTAAAATCCAACGGACACTTTCAAGCACGAAGTGTGTACTTCATTTTCTCAAATTTCTCTACGTTAGTCCACTGATCAGTAGTTGGAAGATCGTATCTTGTCATCTCTCTCACTATAACTCCTATTTTAATATGATCGAAACTAGCTTGTTTAGAATTTCAAAGTCTTCTGCAATCTTTTCCATTAAAATCTTCCCTGTAAGTAAGTGATTCAAATGCTTAAATTTCACATGGTCCATTCTTATATCAAACAATAATTTCTTATATTCATATTGGGGAATCAATTCCTTATTTTCATCCCAGAATGAAGGTAAACCTTTTTCAATCAATTTTTCAAACTATCTTTTGAGTCCTGATACTTGTTTCTTCATGGATCCATCTTTGGCTTCAACATTCTCAATATGTGCATGCTTTCCTAAGATTATCCTTGCCCATGTAATCACTGCAATCCTATTCTTAATGCCCATAATCTTCATATCTTCTTCTGTTAAACTATTCAAAAAGGTAATTGCATTTTGTGCTGTCTCCTTGGGTTTCCTATTTATATTTTATCTGATTGCAGTACAACTTGTAAAAACATCTTTAATCACTTTTTCTTTCACTCTTATGAAATCCAAATAAGGTCTGAAATTTTCAGCTTCTTTTATAATCAAATCCCACACCATGTGCTTACACTCCTACATAGTTGCTTGCCCAGTCACTTGGCGTGCCAATTTTTTATTCGTTTCAATCAATTCTTTGTACTTCTCTTGTAAAGATTTCATTTCTTCATCTTTCTTTTCACCTTCTTCCTTTAACCTCTGAGTTTCTTCTTTTAATTCTCTAAACTCAACATATTTCAAACTTACTTGAGACATGGCCTATAAGATACTATCTGCACTATTCCCATCTTCAATCTGATCAGTACCTGTTTGTTGCTAGGCTAGATTTGACAATTTGTTTTTCAAATCTTCAACTTGACTTTTCAAACTCATTTTTTCCTTTTCCCAGCTAGCTTCCTATTCAACCAATTTCAATAATCTAGTTGTGACATCATTTACTTCTTTAGATAACTCTTCTTTTTCATGCTCCAATTTTGTCAATTGGGGTCCTTGAATAAGCTGGGTGTCTAGGACTTTCAACCTTTTTCTCAACTCTTGGATTAATTTTTATTTTCCTTTCAACAAATTTTTCCCTGCATCTCCTTCAGTGACACCTCCAACCAAATCCATTTGCAACTTATTAATTTGCTGCTGGTGGGATTATTTCTCTATATTTTCTTATTTTAATTGATTATTCATCTTATCTACCACAACTCTCAATTTTTCAACTTCCAAAGTTGCTTCCAAAAAATCAGCATATATCACCTCCCCTGTCTGCCTATGTAAAAGAATTTTATCAGGCACAATGATATTCTTCAGATTGAATTTCATCTCTGTAACTTTATCACTTGATGATATTGCCAAATTCAATGTATTCTCCTTTACATTTCGACTAGTAACCAGATTAACATCTGACTTAGCCAAGCTTCTAACTTTAGGGAATAATTGGAAAGTATATTGAGACTAAGCTTTTTGTCTTGGTTGTACTTGCTAAACATATCTGCTCTATTTTGAAATTTATTTACATCTCCTGTTTCTGTAGCCTCTTGAAATGTATACTCTTGTATCCAAACTTCTAGTACTTTTTCATCTGTAAGTAACAACAAATCTTGTTGTTCATCCACCTTAGATTTTTTTGTTTCTTCTTGCTCTCCAGCTTCTGAATCAACTACATCTTGAAAAATTCTTTTTCCTCCAATAACCGCAGTGCTCGTTGAAGTCTCTGCTTCTCCTGTGCAATCTGTCAACACCAGTTCTCCTCCTTGTAAACTTATATTTTCTTCGCTTTCATATTGTAACCAGTTTTGATTTTTCTAGCATTCCTTCCACTTCTTGATTAATGAAAGCTTTAGTATGATTTAATTGTCACCTTTTCGATATGATATGAAAAGGATCATAATCGATAGCTACTTCCTTCTTGAAATTAATTTCCTCTAGCACTCTCTATATATAGGATAGCATATTTATTTTTTACAGTAAATGGTCCTACTGTTAAAGGATACTTGATATCGGTGGCTTTCTTAAAAAATAAAAAATTATTATCCTCTACAATCAGTTTCTGTCTAACAAACTCAAGTGCAAAGACCCTTAATGTCAAAAATGCTAGTAATATGTACAATTGATGCTTAAAACCATACAGTCTTAGAACAGTATTGTCTTTTGACAAAAACCAATCTCCCACGGCCAATTCAATAGTCAACTGCATCAATGTCTTCATTTTAGGTAACACTCTGGGTAGTCTTTCTCCAAAAATCATGTTGTATATCTCTGATAACATATAATTCATATTACTGAACATATTATCCTCCACTGGATTTGTGAAAATTATCTTTGGAAAAAGTACTTCTTCTCTACTGGCGAACATAACCATCTTCATGAGATGGGATTGAAACCTAAACTGCCTTAGAGAATGAAAATTTGCCAAGTGCAAATGGATTCTTTCAGCCAAAAATTCTTCAAACTTAAGATGAGGTATTTGACCACCTTCAGCTTGAGGTGAACTGATGTTCATTCTAAACAACAAACTTAATTGAAGCTCAGTCACCCATGCATCTGTATCGAGACCTAAAAAAAAATCCAACAGGGAAAGGACGAATTGGGTATTTTCATTGAAAAGACTGACATCGAAAGGATAAGGAGTTTCAGTGACTTCTAACTCTGGTTTGAGGAAAGAGGCCATGAAAACCTGCTTAATTTCAGGGGGCGAGTGGTGAAATAGGTCAATAATTAACCTTTCAGAAAATCTCTCAAGTTCAGGTATCTTAGACACAGTGGCTTATAAGGCGTCTCTTACGTGCATGGGTTCTATATGACAGACAATTCTATTTTTGCAGCATTCATAACAATTCACTCGGCTTCAGAATATTTTGACGCACACCATGACACAAACTATGGAAACGAGACAATTTGGTCAAGGAAAAATGACAACAGGGATGACTGACTAACTCTGTACGTGTCCATACCTCCTTCCAACAAATTCTTCAACCTCATTTTAATTTCCGCCGCTGATAACCGAAGGGAGGTATCAAAAATATCCCTATCTCTATATTCCACAACATCTTTAACCTTAGCTTCATCTACGTCATGGATTGTTTCCATTCTTACCCGTTATAAACAAACTTAAAATATTATTAGTTTGAAGTTATAAGGGCCTACCTGTCGCTGAAAACCATGTGTTTTATCTTGCTCTGTCGCTTTCTGCCGTGCCCACTTGTCTGGAACCTTCTAGCACTGACAATGAAAGAAAAATGTCAACTTTCTCGGGTTTCTGTGCTATATATAACCCACTTTCTTTATCTTCCGGGCATCTCTTCGGGCACTTATCTTTCCCAACCTTTGATCTCACGTGCCACAATATCGACCATTAGATTGCATGTCCATTTGCTGCTTGATTAACTTCTTTATTCCCGTCGTCCAATCATTCTCATCCTTCAAATCTCGACCATTGGATCTCAGCGGTAATCACAATGAAAGACAACTTCACAACCCGAAAAGTGGTTTCCGGAATTAGATTTATCAAATGCGGACCAGTCTTACGTTTCCATGTGTATAGCGGTTTCCCTTTCGAATTCACTACCTCTTCTATCTATCATGCATCTACTTGGTGTGTCAATCATCCAGGACCGTTGATCCTTTCCTGTTATGCATCTACGGTGGATATTTGTGAAATGTTTAACCTTGTAACCTTTACCGCTAGTCAGCTCCATACCATTATCCTTCACGCAACTTCAAAACTTTATCACTGTTGATTGAATTTTCCTGCAACCTGAGCCATTGATCACTTGAAACTTGTGCTACATTTTAAGGATGTATCCCAAACTGTCAGATCCTTCACTATTAATCTCAGTCATCGATCTCGGCGATCTATCACCGTCCATAGTGGTTTCGCATTCTAGCAAGAAGGTTTTCTATACCACTTTCCTTGTGGAGCGCCTTATAGCTACCACCTGTTCGTTGTATTTATTTTCGCAACCGCTTTCACACTTATTCCCCATGCATTTTGTCAATGCGACAACAAACAAGGACCGTGGATTTCTTACTTGCGTTCAATCAGTGCAATCCTGCATGACAATTAACACTTGCAATATTTGTTCTCGAACTATAGTCTTTAGCCTCCTTTTTTATCACTTCTATCATTTGTTTTATCCTTCTCTGCATATGATTTGGCTCCTCTGCAACTTCCTGCAATAATTTCATAACTAGTAAACCTAAAGATATTGCAAAAATTACTTCTATACCATAATCTAACTAAAAAGGAGAAGTGCCAATAGCTCTCTTTGTGCTAATTCTATCTTCCCATAAAGCATACTTGAGCTTGATGTGCCATGCTCTTTTATTCTCCTCCAACAGTTTCTTGATAATCCTTACTAGACTCTTATTCGAGGACTTTGCCAATCCATTTCCCTAAGGATAATATGTAGTGGAATTATTTAAATGAATGTGGTACTTATGACAGAAATTTATCATGTTTTTCAACTTAAAGGCTGGAGAATTGTCTGTCACTATTCTTTTGGGACAACCGAATCTTGATAAAATGTTTTCTTCCAGAAAATTCATAATAACAGTTTCATTTGCATTTCTGGTTGGAATGGCTTCGATCCATTTTGTGAAATATTCTGTTGCAGTGAGGATCCACCTGTGTTGTCCTGAAGAATTTCGATTGATTTCACCAATGAAATCCAATCCTCATTGTTGAAATGGTGCTTCCACTAAAATTGGCTTTAAGGGTAGAGGAAGAAGTTCCCTTTTTCCATCAAATATCTGGCACTCATGACACTTGGATATCTCTTTATACACATCTGAAAAAATTGTTGGCTAGTAAAAACTTGCTCTTAGAATTTTATTAACAGTAGCCTTCCAAGAATGATGTCCTCCACACATCCCCTTATGAAATTCTCCCATGATATGTTGTGCTTCATTTTCCAATAGACAATTCAACAAAACTCCACCTTGATCTTTCCAATACAAGTACTCCACTTGCTTTTAAAATATTAATTATTTGTTTTGGTGAGTTGGATGATGACAAGGACACCATAAGGGAACATGGAGAGATAAGGATAGCTTTATGAGTTGTCACACCAAAGAAGAAAGTGGAGAAAAGTAGCACAAAGCAAGATGCCAAGATAAAAGGAAAGAAAATGACAAAAGCAGGAAGGTGAGAAAAATAGAAACAAAATTTTATTAATTTTAATTATTTTCATAAATAATTATTCCTAAATTTTGAGCAAGTGGGCCAAGAGGGTGCCCTCATGAGGATAAGGTTGCTAAAATGGAACTGGAGGCAAAAAAATAGAAAAAGATGAAAAGAATGGAAGGTGTAAGAAGTTGCATAAAGCAGAAAAGTGGAAACATCCATAAATTCCAAGGGAGGGCGCAATTTCCAAATTAGAGGCCAGTTTACAAAGCAGGAAACTATTTTACAAAGCAAGAAACATCTCAAGTTAAGTGGGGGCGCAGTTTCTAAAAGGATGAAAAGTTCTAAGAGAGGAAAAGAAATAAATCCTATCCACTCAAGGAGGGAAAATTTGGAAGGGCTCTCACAAGTCCCCAAGCACATAAACTTGCTCAGCAGTTCATCAGGAAATTTATAAAAGAATCCAAGCAACTCCTTTTTAGAACTTTTGATCATTATTGAATTTATGTGTGAGCACCTTAGCTTACCAAGGCAAGGAGATGTGCCCTAGCGAACATATGGGAGATGTGCCCAACCAACATATGGGAGATGTGCGCCATAGTTCCAATTCCACTCTTATGTACATGATCCAGTGCAACCATTGATACCACATTGCATATATTATCTAGCCATTTCATGTGAAGATCCATCCTTCATAAGTTGATGCAAATATCCAGACTTCTTGAGGTGGTTCTGTAGAGTTTCCCAGAGAAACAGTAGTCAGTTGGAGAGCTTGCAAGAAGAAATAGGAGGTTAGTGTGCACCGCAGGAGAATCTAGAAGCTCATATCCATCCTCCATATCTGATACAGTGACCACACATTCTCTTCTCACTCCTTTTGGTAATCTCCTTCTTCTTCATTGTAATAATTCAAGTATAGAGATTATCTATGATGTCTGAGGCTATGCCATTTAATGTTTAATATTAATGAAATTAGTAGTATTTTTTTGTTTTTGTAAATAACATATAAGATCCCCATTAAATATCATAATATTAATTAAAGAGCATCCTTTGGAATTTTGAGTCTTATATTTCAAAGACTAGCTCAAAGTACACCTTTTATTGATTAGTTTTCCAGTTTATGCATCATACATAGACCAAAGTAAATAATTCTCTTTATGAAGGTTTATATTATTTTTTAAATCCATGTATAATCCATCCCCATACAAAAATCAAAGTTTTGTAACCCTCTCTAGATTTTTGAGTCCTCGGTAATCAAGACTAGCTCATTGGGCACCCAAAATTGACTAGTTTTACAGCTTGATCAATTAATAAGCATCTGTATTCCCAAATTCGATTATGTCAGTTTTGTTGGGTTCCTGATATATTTATTAATACCATACTACCTTCATGTTGAAAATCCTATATCATCTCAGTTGATTTGGAAGATTTTGGAAAATTACTAGTTGAGCAGACCTACTTAGCATTTTTCCTCCCTTTGCTCCCAAACTCAACCAAAACCTCAAAAATTCTCAGAATAAATTTTCCAACACCTAATCATGAATTTCATTTCTGATATATTCCATTTGGCTACATTCAGGTGTAAGCCCTGAGTTTAGTTTGCATATGTTGGTTGTGAAATCTAAACACAACAGATATAATTGAACAAGTAGATCAATTACAATGGATGCATAAAGAATAATATGTGTAAATTGTGTAGGAGAATTGCAGCGGTGCTCTATTGAACTCAAAACTAGAATACAATACAATGTGTAGTCACAATGACTGAATAATTCGAATTAACCAAGAAGGTCATTCGAATATGCTGCATGGAATAGCTTGGATCCACTAGGAGTCCTCATCATCAAATCAGTGGAGTCATCAATGCACTAGTAATAGTCAACCAAGTGTCAAACTGAGTTTAACTTAGTGTGATAGGTGTAACTGGCACATGGGAGCACTAATTGTTGAAATACTGTAACTTCTAAGAATATTATATTTGTACTTTATTATTCTGGAGATGTTCCATTCCTCCGAGGAGACCTATTGTATATCTAGAGATTTTTATTCCTCCGAGAGATTGTGGTAACTAGGGTTATTAGATCTCCCATGTGAGGTCGGCCCTGAGTTAGCTGTTTAGGGGTTATTAGACTCTCTTAGGAGAGGTAGGCCCCATTAGGGTGAAAATTCAATTAGAACATGAGTATAAATAGAGGAGGTGTGTTCCTCATTTATCTCATTCATTCACTCACTTGTGATTGGTGCATAAGAGAGAGAGAGGTCTGCATAGGAGGAGAAGGAGGTCTTGTTTGGGTACTACATCTTGTATTAGTTGATTATCTATATTGAGGAAAGCTTTTCTGGGTTTTCTACCCCATGAAGGTTTCCCAGGGTAAATTTTTTTCTATCTTGTGATTGTGTTTCTTTCAATGATCTTGATTGTGAATTTAGGCTAAAATTAACATGGTATCAAAGCTAGCCTGAATAGGACATCTTTCACAAGGTGAAAATACCTCTCTCTCCTCCTCCGGTGAAAATTAGGGTTTCTGCAAAAGTCAGAATTTTTTGGATTCTGATTGCATGGTTGGATAGCCCTCCTCAAAATCAAAGTTTTGAGCCCTATATCAAACGTTTTGAGTGGGTTGAACCCCGAGCTTTGTCAAACCTTAGTTTGACTTCTAGACCAGAAAACCAGTAACCATAAAAAGTGTGCACCTGTGTACCAAAAAACCAGAAAAGGTGTGAAACAGAAAGCCATAAATTTTTTTGCAGATCTGAAAGTTGTTGATCAGATTTGAAGGGTGAAAAGTTGAATCTTCCAGAAGCAGAGTTCACCAGTTATCTCAATCCAATCAAGCATATCTCCTGGTAAGTGTTATTCTATATGTTGAGAAACTTCAATTTCTGTAACCCCCCGGTAAGATGGCTCCAAGCACTAAGCTTGAAGACAAGCTAGAGGGTATAGAGAATTTTCGAGCATGGAAATACAGGATTGGTCTCATTCTTGAAGAGAATGATCTTGTCCAATATATCAAAGATGAAATTGCAGAACCTGAAGAAGATGAAGCCAAAGAGAAGTATAAGAAGGACTTGATTAGGGCAAAGAGAATCATTGTTGATTCTATCAAGGACCACTTGATTCCCCACGTGGCATCCAAGAAGAACCTAAAGGAAATGTATGATTCCCTAGGAAGAATGTATGAAGGGAGGAACATCAACAGAAAGATGAATTTGAGAACTCAATTGAAGAATACCAAAATGAATAAAGAAGAATCCATTCAAGATTATTTCACAAGGTTTTCCTAGTTCAAGGAACAACTAGACGCCATTGGTGACACCCTTGATGAAGATGAACTAGTCATGACTGCACTCAATGGTCTCACTAGACCTTGGGAGTCATTCATCCAAACTATGTGTGCAAGAAAAGAAAGTATGAAGTTTGATGTGGTATGGGAAGATTTCATTCAAGAAGAGGCTAGGGTAGCCAATAGAGAAGCCCTACTCAAAGAAGATGACCAAGCTTTGGCCACTCACACCAGAAGAAGGAGTCATTTCAACTCCATGAAGAATGGCCATAAGAAATCTCATCCTCCACGTAGATTTCAAAAGAAAGAAGGAGTAAGCTCAAAAAGAGACCTCTCCTCAGCTAAGTGTTACAGTTGTCACAAACTAGGACACTTTGCTAGAAATTGTCCTTCAAAGATGAAGAAGAATTTTCACAAAATACATCATGCACATCTAGCAGAACATGATAGTCAAGAAGAAGAAGAGGTAAGGCCTAAAAGGAAGATAACCAAAGTAGAAGAAGAAGATGCAGAAGAATATGTTCTATTCTCTGCACTCTCTGGGTCAGTAACACCTGGAGAAGATACATGGCTCATTGATAGTGGTGCTTCAAAGCACATGACAGGTCAAAAGAAAACTCTCTCAAACCTGGAAAAAAAGACCTCTCCTCATAAGGTATCCTTTGGAGATGATTATCAATATCCCATCAAGGGAATTGGTGAAGCAAGCTACAAGCTTGATTCTGTAACTCCATTAAAGATGAAGGACATTATATATGTACCAGGTTTGAAGAAGAACTTACTTTCTATCTCAGCTTTAGATAAGAAAGGCTATAGGGTTGCATTCATAGATGGACAAGTACTTATGTGGTCCAAATTAAAATCAATTGAGGATGCAATTGTTATTGGTGAAGAGGAAGGAGGTCTGTACAAACTCAAGGGTCATCCAGAAGCTTCCCTTGTTCATGAAGCCACTAGCCCAAGTGAGATATGGAATAGGAGACTTGCTCACATTAATTACAAATCACTTCCTCATGTGAGCAAGGTAGTCATAGGACTACCAGACCTAAAGATTGATCATGATGGAACATGCAAGGTATGTGCAAAAGGGAAGAATATCAAGAACCCATTTCCAAAGAGTGAAACAAAGACCAAAAGTACCTTGGAATTGATTTATTCAGATGTATGTGGACCTATGCCCTCCACATCCTTGAGTGGATATGAATATTACCTTACATTCATTGATGACTACTCAAGAAAGACTTGGATATACTTCCTAAAGGGAAAGAATGAAGTCTTTGGAAAATTCAAGGAATTCAAAGAAAGCTAAGCTGGATCCTTCTGGGAAGAAGGGAATATTTGTTGGATATTGTGATGCATCCAAAGCATTCATAATATACATCCCAGGATTCCATCATATGGAAATAATTAGGGATGTGACATTTGATGAAGAAGAATCTCTCAAGAGATCTAGGAAGTGTCAGTATGAAGAAGTATATGAAGAAGATGCACCTTCCAGAATTACAGAGGCTGCACCTACCCCTGAAGATGTAACACCTGAAGATCATGACATGATAGAACCACAAGAACCCCTTTCTATAGACATATCAAGGAAGAGAAATCCAGCATGGGAAAGAGACATTATACTAGGAGAAGAAAAGTATGGATCTCCTGAAGGCTCCACCAAAGTGAGCAAGAAACCAAAGTCATTCACCAGCTATATGGATTTGATGTGTGATCATGTAGATCAAAAACCCACTAGTTATGAAGAAGCATCCCATAAGAAAGAGTGGGTTGAGGCGATGACAGAGGAGTACCAGTAAATAATGAAGAATGATGTTTGGGATATAGTTCCCAAACCAAAGGAAAAGAGTGTGGTATCCTCCAAATGGATATACAAGATAAAGCATGATGCGGATGGCAGCATTGAAAAGTATAAGGCAAGGTTTGTGGCCAGAGGATTCTCTGAGAAAGAGGGAATTGACTATGAAGAAACATTTGCACCAGTTGCAAGGTACACTTCCATTAGAACTATCATGGCACTTGCATCCATGATGAAGTGGAAATTACACCAGATGGATGCAAAGACAGCTTTCCTGAATGGTGTGATTGAGGAGGAAGTGTACATAGAACAACCACAAGGATTTGAGGTTGAAGATATAAAAAAACACATATGAAAATTAAAGAAGGCCTTGTATGGGTTAAAACAAGCTCCCAGAGCTTGGTATGGAAGAATTGACAGTGTCTTGACAAGCCTTGGCTTTACCAAAAGTAAAGTTGATCCTAATATTTATCTCAAGGTTATGGATGATGAACCTGTCATACTGTTGCTATATGTCGATGATCTATTTCTGATTGGGAATGAGAAACAGATTGTCGAATGCAAGAAGAAAATCTCTACAGATTTTGAGATGAAAGATCTAGTTTTGATGCATTACTTCCTAGGACTGGAAGTATGGCAAGGCTCAGAAGGAATCTTTCTCAACCAGGGAAAGTATGTTGTGGAAATATTGAAAAGATTTGATATGCTGGAATGCAAAGCCATGGCCACTCCCATGGATTCTAACTAAAAGCTATTAGTTGATGACTCATCAAAGTTAGTAGATATGACTCTATACAGATAGATTATTGGGTCATTGATGTATTTGACAAATACCAGACCAGATATATGCTTTGCTGTGAACACCTTGAGTTAGTATCTAGTGGAACCTAGACGAGTTCACCTGATAGTTGTAAAGCATGTGATGAGGTGGCTAAAGGGTACGATAGACTTTTTTCTATGTTATCTTGGAGATCATGACTTTAGATTGTATGGCTACATAGATGTTGATTGGGCGGGAAGTGTATCAGACAGGAAGAGCACATCGGGAGGATGTTATTATCTAGGATCTGCCATGACCTTGTGGTTTAGCAAGAAGCAGTCTAGTGTGGCTCTCAGCACAGCTGAAGCAGAATATATTGTTGCTTGCTCTACTAGTTGTGAAGCGATATGGCTTCGAAAGCTGTTATCAGGATTATTTGACTTAGAGATGGACCCCACTATGATCCAGTGTGACAACCAGAGTTGTATCAAGATGACAGAGAATCCAGCGTTCCATGATAAGTCAAAGCACATAGAGATCCGATATTTTTATATATGGGATATGGTGCATAAAGGAGCTATCAAGCTCGAGTATGTGATCACTAAAAAACAAGTTGCTGATATATTGATCAAACCTCTGTCTCGAGTAAATTTTGAGTATTTTCGAGACAAGCTTGGTGTAGTTCAGAAGGACCCTCCTCGAAAGTGGGAGTGACATGGTTGCTGATGATGAGTTTTCCTGTATCGACAGTGTTAAGTTTAAACTAATTTGACTAGCAAGATTACTGAAAGAAACACAATCACAAGATAGATAGATATTTTACCCTGGGAAACCCTCATCGGGTAGAAAACCCAACAAAGCTTTCCTCAATAAGATGATCAACCAAAATCCAAGATGTGCTCCAAGACTAAAGATCCTTCTCTACCTCCTATGCTGACCTCTCTCCCACAAGTGCGCTACTTTTCGAGTGATGGAAGTATGAGATAAGTGAGGAACATTTTCCTCTACTTATACTAGTTTCCCGACTGACTTTTTCCCTTATGGGGCCGACCTCTCCCAAGGGAGTCTAATAACCCCTAATAAATTAACTCAAGGCCAACGCCCACATGGTGGATCTAATAAACCTGGTTACCACAATCCATTAGAGGAATAAACATCTCCGGATACACAATAGGATCACCTCGGAGGGATGAAACATCTCCGGAATAATAAAGTACAAATATAATATTCTTAGAAGTTACAATATTCAAAACACTCCCCCTTAACGAGAAGGATATTATAACAACATCTGCAGGAGCAAGGATTCATCAACATCATACATGATACATCTATAAATCATTGGAAGCTTTCTTTATACATCATCATCAGTATTGAGTCTTCATCTTCTGCAGCACACGGACAGCTACAGCAACATCAATATCTGGATCCTCACGATCATTAGCATCGTCATCACACGATCATCAACATCGTCATCACACGATCATCAACATCATCATCACACAATCATCAGCATCGTCATCACACGATCATCAACATCGTCATCACACACATGATCCATTTAAGACACCTCATCATGTCTAGGGACGATGCATTCCACTTGTCAACTTAGACAAAGTCTAAGGACCACTTCTCGGAGACATATGTCTATGGATCATTTAAGACACCTCATCGTGACTAGGGATGATACAATCCTCTTGTCAACTTAGACAGAGTCTAAGGACCACTTCTCGGAGACATACGTCTACGGATCATTTAAGACACCTCATCATTCCTAGGGATGATACAATCCTCTCATCAACTTAGATAGATTCTAAGGACCACTTCTCAGAGACATACGTCTATGGATCAATTCAAGACACCTCATCATGCCTAGGGATGATACAATCCTCTCGTCAACTTATATAGAGTCTAACGACCACTTCTCAGAGACATACGTCTACAGATCAATTCAAGGGACCGAAGTCTGGGGACGATACAATCCCCACCTATCCACTAAGGACTTCATTTTCGAAGACATCTATCTACGGATAAATTCAAGGGACTGAAGTCCGGGGACAATACAATCCCCACCTATCCACTAAGGACTTCATTTTTGAAGACATCTATCTACAGATCAATTCAAGCGACCGAAGTCCGGGGACGATACAATCCCCACCTGTCCACTAAGGACTTCATTTTCGAAGACATCTATCTACGGATCAATTCAAGGGACCGAAGTCCAGGGACGATACAATCCCCACCTGTCCACTAAGGACTTCATTTTCGAAGACATCTATCTACGAATCAATTCAAGGGACCGAAGTCCAGGGACGATACAATCCCCACCTATATCCTCATCAATACAAGTATCATTAGTACATCAATATCAATACAAGTATCCTCATCAATATAAGTATACATATCATCAATACAAGTATCCACATCAATACATGTATACATATCATCAATACAAGTATCCATATCAATACATCAATACAAGTATCCACACCAATACATGTATACATATCATCAATACAAGTATCCACATCAATACATGTATACATATCATCAATACAAGTATCCTCATCAATACATGTATCAGAAATATAAGTAATATAAGTATCCTAAGTATACATCTAAGAAATATAAATAACCTAAGCATACTAATACAGGTATCCTCATCATCGACCTTACTATCAATGTGGGCAATCTCATCATCAATGTCTACATCACTCCCCCTTTCGAGGATGGTCCTTTTGAACTACACCAAGCTTGTCTCGGAAATACTCAAATTTTACTCGAGACAATGGTTTGGTCAATATATCAACAATTTGTTCATCAATTCTCACATACTCAAGCTTAATAGCTCATTTCTGCACCATATCCCGTATATAGAAATATCAGATCTCTATGTGTTTTGACTTATCATGGAAAACTGGATTTTCTGTCATCTTAATACAGCTTTGGTTGTCACACATGATCACAGTGAGATCCATCTCTAAGTCAAACAACCCTGATAATAGTTTCTGAAGCCAAACTGCTTCACAACTAGCAGAGCAAGCAGCTATATATTCTGCTTCGGCTATACTAAGAGCCACACTAGACTGTTTCTTGTTGAACCCTGAGATCATGACAGATCCAAGACCATAACATCCACCTGATGTACTCTTCCTATCTAAAACACTTCCTGCCCAATCAGAATCTGAGTAACCATGCAATTTGAATTCATGATTTCCAAGATAATATAGACCAAAATATAATGTACCCTTTAGATACCTCATCACATGCTTTGCAGCTATTAAGTGAACTCTTCTAGGTTCCACTAGATACTGACTCAAGGTATTTATAGCAAAGCATATGTCTGGTCTGGTATTTGTCAAGTACATTAATGACCCAATGATCTGTCTGTATAGAGTCACATCTACTAACATTGATGAGTCATCAACTAATAAATTTAAGTTAGATTCCATGGGAGTGGCCATGGCTTTACACTCCAACATATCGAATCTTTTCAAAATCCCTATAGCATACTTACCTTGATTTAGAAAGATTCCTTTGGGTTCTTGCCATACTTCTAGACCTAAGAAGTAGTGCATTAATACGAGATCTTTCATGTCAAATTCTGAGGAGAGGTTCTTCTTGCACTCAATAATTTGTTTCTCATTTCCAGTCATAAATAGATCATCTACATACAACAATAATATAATAGGTTCATCATCCATAACTTTGAGATAAATATTAGGGCCAGCTTTACTCTTGGTAAAGCCCATACTTGTCAAGAAACTGTCGATCCTTCTGTACCAAGCTCTGGGAGCTTGCTTTAATCCATACAAATCCTTTTTTAGTTTGCACACATGTGTTTTCCCATCTTTAACCTCAAATCCTTATGGTTGTTATATGTACACTTCTTCTTCAATCACACCATTCAGGAAGGCTGTCTTAACATCCATCTGATGTAATTTCCATTTCATCATAGATGCAAGTGCCATAATAGTTCTAATGGAAGTGTACCTAGCAACTGGTGCAAATGTTTCTTCATAGTCAATTCCCTCTTTCTGAGAGAATCCTCTCGCTACAAATCTTGCCTTATATTTTTCAATGCTACCATCTATAGCATGTTTTATTTTGAATATCCATTTGGAAGATACCACACTTTTATCTTTTGGTTTGGGAACTATATCCCAAACATAATTTTTCATTATTGATTGGTATTCTTCTATCATTGCTTCTACCCACTCTTTCTTCTGAACTGCCTCTTCATAGCTAGTAGGTTCTTGATCCACAAGATCACACATAAAAGCCACATAGTTGGATACTAGCTTTGGTTTCTTCCTTTCTCTAGTGGATCCTTTAGGAGCCCCATATTTTTCAGCTCCTTGAATAATGTCTCTAGCCCATGCTGACCTTCTTTTTCTAGATAAGTTTGTAATGGGGGGTTCTTGTGGTTCTGACATGTCATGGTCTTCTGGTGTAGCATATTCAGGGATGGGCACAGCCTCTGTGATTCTAGGAGATGTATCTTCTTCATATATTTATTTAAGTTGGCACTTCCTAGATTTCTTGAGGGTTGCTTCTTCATCAAATGTCACATCTCTACTTATTTCCATATGATGAAAGCCTGGGATGTAAATTATGAAAGCTTTGGATGATTCACAATATCCAACAAATATTCCCTTCTTACCAAAAGGATCCAACCTGGTTCTCTTTTCTTTTGGGATGTGAATGTGCACTAGACATCCAAATATCTTGAGATGACTTACCTCAGGCTTCTTTCCTGTGAACACTTCTTCTGGAGTCTTGAATTCAAGAGCACTATGGGATAGTCTATTTTGTACATAGACTGTTGTCCTAGCTGCTTCAGCCCATAGATACATGGGTAGATCTTGGTCATGTATCATAGTCTTTACAACTTCCATGATGGTTCTATTCTTTGTTTCAGCAACACCATTTTGTTGAGGATTGTAGGGAGTGGTTAGCTCCCTCTTGATTCCAGCTTCCTTACAGAAATATTCAAAGTCTTTTGAAGTATATTCTCCACCATTATTTGTCCTGAGTATTTTGATCTTCTTTTCTGAAAGGGTTTCTATCAAGGCTTTGAACTCCTTGAACTTTCCAAAGACTTCATTCTTCCCTTTTAGAAAGTAAATCCAATTCTTTCTGGAGTAGTCATCAATAAATGTAATTTAGTATTCATATCCACTCAAGGATGTGGAGGGCATTGGTCCAAATACATCCAAATGAATTAATTCCAGAATATTCTTGGTCTTTGTTTCACTCTTTGGAAAAGGGTTCTTGATATTCTTTCCTTTGGCACACCCCTTGCATGTGCCATCATGATCAATCTTCAAATCTGGTAGTCCTATGACAACTTTACTCACATGAGGTAGTGCTTTGTAGTTAATATGACCAATCCTTCTATGCCATAGTTCATTAGGACTAGTGGCTTCATTAACAAGGGCAGCTTCTGGATGTCCTCTGAGTTTGTATAGACCTCCTTCCTCTTCACCAATAACAATTGCATCCTTAATTGATTTTCCTTTGGACCACATGAGTACTTGTCCATCTATGAATGCAACCTTGTAACCTTTCTTATCTAGAGCTGAGATAGAGAGTAAGTTCTTCTTCATTCCTGAGACATATAATATCTCTTTCATTTTCAATGGTGTTCCAAAATCAAGCTTGTAGCTTGCTTCACCATTTCCCTTGATGGGATATTGATAGTCATCTCCTAATGACACCTTTTGTGGAGAGGTCTTATCTTCCAATTTTTAAAGAGTTTTCTTTTTTCTAGTCATGTGCTTTGAAGCACCACTATCAATAAGCCATGTATCTTCTCCAGGTGTTATAGATCTTGAGAGTGCAGAGAATAGAACATACTCTTCTGCATCTTCTTCTTCATTCCTTCTAGATATTTTCTTGGGGAGGGCCTTTCTTCTTCTTCTTCTTCTTCTTCTTCTTCTTCTTCATCTCTTCTAGATCTTTTCTTGTGAGGCCTTTCTTCCTCTTCTTCTTCTTCTTCACTTTCATCTTCTGCAAGAGGTGCTTGATGTCTTTTATAGTGAAGATTTTTCTTCTTCTTTGAGGGACAAAATATGGCAATGTGTCCTTCTTTATGACAATTGAAACATTGGAAAGAAGAGAATTTTATTCTTCCTTTCTTCTGAAATCTTTGTGGAGATTGAGACTCCTTGTGATTATCCTTCTTGAAGTAAGATTGATTCCTCCTTCTCTTGGTGTGTGTAGCCAAGGATTCGTCATCTTCTTTGAGCAGAGCTTCTTTGTTAGAAACCCTAGCTTCTTCTTGGATGCAATCTTCCCATACCACATCAAACTTCATGCTTTCTTTTCTGGCACACATGGTTTGGATGAATGACTCCCATGGTTTAGTGAGACCATTTAGAGCAGTCATGACTAGTTCATCTTTATCAAGGGTATCTCCAATAGCATCTAGTTGTTCTTTGAGCTGGGAGATCCTTGAGAAATAGTCTTGAATAGATTCTCCTTTGTTCATCTTTGTGCTCTTCAATTGAGTTCTCAGATTCATCTTTCTATTGATGTTCCTTCCTTCATACATTGTAGAAAGGGCATGATACATTTTTTTTGGAGTCTTCTTGGATGCCACTTGGAGAATCAAGTGGTATTTAATAGAATCAGCAATGATTCTCTTTTCCCTAATCAAATCCTTCCTATACTTCTCTTTGTCTTCTTCTTCTCTAGGTTCTGCAATCTCATCCTTGATATATTGGGCAAGATCATTCTCTTCAAGAATGAGACCAATTATATATTTCCATGCCTGAAAATTCTCTATTCCTTCTAACTTGTCTTCAAGCTAGTGCTTGGGGCCATATTCTCTTGGGGGAGTCCAAGGAGATTGAAGTTTCTCAAGAGATAGAATAACACTTACCAGGAGATGTGCTTGATTGACTTAGAAACACTGGTGTGTTCTGTTTCTGGAAACTCCAACTTTTTCACTTTCCGGATCTGCAACAGAATTTATGGTCTATCGCACTGCTGGTCAAACTAGAGTTTGACTTTCTTGGAGTTCTACCCAACCAAAAACTTTGATCTAGGGCTCAAAACTTTGATTTGGAGAAGGGATATTCAGCCATGCAATCAGAATCCAAAAATACTAACTTTTGCAGAAACCCTAACCTTGGGAGAGAGAGAGAAAGATATTTTCACCTTGTGAAAGATGTTCTATTCAGGCTATCTCTAATACCATGTTAATTTTAAACTAATTTAACTAGAAATATTACTCAAAGAAACACAATCACAAGATAGACAGATATTTTACCCTGGGAAACCCTCATGGGGTAGAAAACCCAGCAAAGCTTTCCTCAATAAGATGATCAACCAAAATACAAGATGTGCTCCAATACTAGAGCTCCTTCTCTACCTCCTATGCAGACCTCTCTCCCACAAGTGAGCTACTTTTCGAGTGATGGAAGTATGAGATAAGTGAGGAACATCCTCCTCTACTTATACTAGTTTCCCGACTGACTTTTTCCCTTATGGGGCCGACCTCTCCCAAGGGAGTCTAATAATCCATAATAAATTAACTCAGGGCCGACCCCCACATGGTGGATCTAATAACCCTGGTTACCACAATCCATCAGAGGAATAAACATCTCCGGATACACAATAGGATCACCTTGGAGGGATGAAACATCTCCAGAATAATAAAGTACAAATATAATATTGTTAGAAGTTACAATATTCAACAGACAGTGAGGTCGATGATGTGGATACCTGTATTGGTGATACCAATGATGAAGTCGATGAGTGGTCCTTAGACTTGGTCTAAGTTGACAAGTGGATTGTATCATCCCTGGACACATGTCCTAAAAGATATCCGTAGACATATGTCTCCGAGAAAGTGGTCCCTAGTGGACGTGATCGGACTGCATCGTCCCTGAACATTCAGTTCAAAATATACATGATAGGACTGCATCGTCCCTGAACATTCAGTTCAAAATGTATGTGATAGGACTGCATCATCCCTGAACATTTAGTTCAAAATGTACGTGATAGTACTACATTGTCCTTGAAAATTTAGTTCAAAATGTATGTGATAGGACTGCATCGTCCCTGAGCATTCAGTTCAAAATGTACATGATAGGACTACATCATCCCTGAACATTTAGTTCAAAATGTACGTGATGGGGATTGCATCATCCCAGAACCCTTGGTTCAAAATGTACGTGACGTGGATTGCATCATCCCAGAACGCTTGGTTCAAAATATACGTGATGGGGATTGGATCATCCCGGAACCCTTGGTTCAAAATGTACATGATGGGGATTGCATCATCTCCGAAACCTTGGTTCAAAATGTACGTGATGGGGATTGCATCATCCAGGAACCCTTGTTTGAAAATGTACGTGAGGGCATTACATCATCCCGGAACCCTTGGTTCAAAATGTACGTGGTAGGATTGCATCATCCTTGGACTTATGTCCTAAATTGAGAGGGATTGACCATCCTGTAATTGGATCATGTGTATTGCAGAGGATGTTGCTTTGATGATCCAGATGTCGAGATGATCTAGATGTTGTTGATCGAGATGATCCAGTTGATGATCCAGATGATGTTGATCGAGATGATCCATATTACTGTAGTTGTTCGGATGCTGCAGAAGATGAAGACTCAATACTGAAGTTGTTCCAGTATTGAAGATTTGAAGATACTCTAGTAATTGGTTGAGTTACTGATGATGTATGAATAAAGCTTCCAATGATTTATAGATGTATCATGTAGTTGATGACTCCTTTTTCTGCAGATGTTGTTATAATATCCTTCTTTTTAAGGGGGACTGTTGAAATATTGTAACTTCTAAGAATATTATATTTGTACTTTATTATTCCGGAGATGTTCCATTCCTCTGAGGAGACCCTATTGTATATCCAGAGATGTTTATTCCTCCAAGAGATTGTGGTAACTAGGGTTATTAGATCTCCCATGTGAGGTCGGACCTGAGTTAGTTGTTTAGGGGTTATTAGACTCTCTTAGGAGAGGTCAGCCACATTAGGTTGAAAAGTCAATTAGAACATGAGTATAAATAGAGGAGGTGTGTTCCTCATTTATCTCATTCATTCACTCACTTGTGATTGGTGCATAAGAGAGAGAGAGGTCTGCATAGGAGGAGAAGGAGGTCTTGTTTGGGTACTACATCTTGTATTGGTTGATTATCTATATTGAGGAAATCTTTGCTGGGTTTTCTACCCCATGAGGGTTTCCCAGGGTAAATCTTTGTCTATCTTGTGATTTTGTCTCTTTCAGTGATCTTGCTTGTGAATTTAGGCTAAACTTAACACTAATGTAGGGAAGGAGGCTAAGTGGAGGGTGCATGGGGAGCTAACTGGAGTCAAAATAGGAAATCTAGTCTCACTGGGGGTTCAACGGAGTGATACAATCAGTTGAGGAGTGTTGATGCCTCGGATGTGCAGGGTAAGTGCAAGGTGCTAGAATGGGTTCCAAGGCACACAACAGGGGATGAAAACCCAGCCAAAGGCTTTGAAAGACCCTACGCAAGGGCAATTCTATCCTCGAGCTGTTTGGTGTAGTAATCACCCACAGATATTAGGCCTCCGCTGGCACTCTATGACTAAGTGGTTTTGATCTATAAGATCAGTTTCCCAATTCAGGGAAACAAGGTATAAAAATGGTAAATCAAAGTTAACTTAATCTTATTTGAGAAGAGAATCTAATCTAAGTTAAATCTATTCTAAAATGAGTGTTTTGTTTATGCAGATCAACCTTGATGTGTAATAAATAAGTAAATTACAACCTTTCACAAAAATGCTTTTAGTTGTTTCACTTATTAACTTAAATCACAATCCATTAATGCAATTTAAAAGAAAATAATTTAAGTACTAAAGCCTTTTCAAGATAAATATGTATCCACTTTGCTAATTAAAAAATTAACAATGATTATTGTGTTGTGAATCACTTGCATAAATTGATAAAGAAAATATTTTAATTAAATAAACTTAATAAAATATTCCCATGCATGGATCAGAGATAAAGAGAAATCTGTATAACAGACCTGTGCATTATTTTATGTAAGCAAAGAGATCGCACAATATAGATGATAATTTTGAAATAATAAATCAGACACTGTCAAAGAAATTTGAACAATAAACAGGAAATGATTCAATGAGATTACTTCACTGTATTAATGAGGTCTGCAAACAAAATTACAGGCTCTGATAAGACAGAGTGTCTCCAAATCGTCTCCTGCTGATTTGAGCTCCAAAATTACCAACCATCTGGAAGTAGCGTTTCTCCTTCTTCTTCCTTGTCAACAATAAATTATTGCAAGAAGAATGAAGATATGAGAAGAATGAAAATTCTTCCATTCTTTAGAGAACTCTTCCCCCATCCTCATAGTCTTGGGAGGTCGAATTTATAGTGGTGAAGAGCATTGGGAAGAATAGGATCAAATCCCCGGATGCCTGGTTCGTTCACTGTATGCAAAAACGGTCGGAATAAATTTATGAACGTTCACCCCTATTCGGCAATGTTTTCCTCCCAAACTGTTCATAGATTTGCAAAACTATTCACAATTAGGTGTAAATCAGCCCATTTGGGAAGTGGGTTTTCAACCGTTTGATCTGATTCCTCACGGTTTTCCCGCAATCCTCCGTGTAAAAACATGTCTTTTACAGATTCCATTTTTTCAAATTTTATCTGCACGGCAAATTAGGATTTAGTGAAATATTATGCATTAAACTTTGTAAATAACATGATATACCAAAGTCAATTATATAAATAATATTATTAATATTGTTCTTCAAAAAATATATCGAATATAATTTAAACAATAATAATGATCCTGTAAATATGCAAAGCTAATTATTCTTTGTAAAACATAATACTTTGCTTAATGACAAATTATTGACTCTCTCCATGATTTAAAAGTATGTTTTTTCTTTTCAGGATTCAATTAAATTATACATAACAAGGCCTTGAAAAATATTTGTCATAAAATTATAGATTATTCCAAAATGACAAATTTTATAAAATATCCAAAGCTTAGTAAAATTCAATAATCCTCCCAAAGTCAATAATTAAATGCATGGTTCTATTATTTTATATAAACCCTTTCAAGTCATAAATCAAAATGATTTGTTTAAAAATAAGTGTTCAATCAAATAATTATAATCCGTCAAGATGTTCTTTTAATCTTATTGATTTAATGAAGTTCAAATTTGTTGCCAAGACTATCGAAACATCATGTGAATTTAATTAACCAAAATTAAAGCATGTAAATGACTCAAACAAGTTCAAACAAGAATAAGCAATCATTAAATACAATAATCAAAATCGAATGACAACTGAAATAATAAAACCCAACTCAAAAATGGAAACAATCCAAATAATACCAGAAAAAATGGGAATCCAAAAATTATTCAAATCACGTAGCGTAACCTCAATCGCAGGATCAAAACAAATCGACGGTTGGGATTGAAAGTTGCAGGGTTTTATTTCATAAATATCTATAGTCATCCCGCAATCTGCAGTCCGCAGTTGTGGGTTGCGGAATGCTGGATCGCAACTCATAAAAACAAATAAATCAATCTTTCTGCATTCTGCAATCCGCGGTACGGGTTGTGGATCGCGGAAACGCAACTTCAAACAATCAAACAATAGTGCTCGCAAGTCGCAATCTGCAGTTGCGGGTGTTTATTGGCGAGATTTATTTATGATACCCGAAAGCCGCAACCCAAAACTTGCAGGTTGCAGGTTTCGGGATTACAAAACAACATAAAAATGAGTTTCCAAAAGCCGAAAACCGACCATGTGGATGGCGGGTTTCGGGGACGTCAGACTGTGAGGAGAGATAACCATCCCAAAAGCCACATCCCGAAATTATGGGTTGCGGAGGCACATACCAAATCAACGAAAAATGTCAATCCCGAAAGCCGAATGTTGCCATTGCGGGATTCGGGTTTCGGTGTAACTATTTCCCAATCTCATTACAAAGTGACACCGCAATCCGCAAACATTGGGTTGCGAGTTGCGGAACTACCAAAATCGAAACTTAAAAACAACCATTCCACTGCCGCAATCATCGGATCGCGGGTTGTCCAAATGTCGGGTTTCGGGATGATTTTATCAATCAACAAAATACTAAAAAAATTTGGCTTTTTGAAACCAAAACACTTTGGAAGAAATAATCAAACGCTTGCAAACAAGCAAACTAAAAGCATGGATGAAGATATTTTTAAGATGGAAATCAAAATCTGATATTTACAAGACAAATCACCCAAATACCTTTGCGTTTATTCAGAAATGGGGCTCTCGTGTTTCAACTAAGCATGGGATCTGTTGTGACCACAACAAGGAGTCAATCTAGCCTTAAATCAAGGAAAGATCTCAACTAACTGAAGTGAACTTAGTGGTAGGTGAAGAAGTGCAAATTTCTCAGGTGGTAGGTGAAAAGTGGATGCCTTATTGACTAGGAGGGCTAAAACTGCAAGGAAAGAAGCTCCCAAGGCTAGCAAAGTGGGGACTAGGTGCTGGGTGACACCAAAATGATGACTGGGATGCATGCAATTGCATGACATGCATGCAGACATAAAAATAAATGATGAATATATCCTAACACCCCCCCTCAAGCTATACTATGAAGTGTAAAATAAAATATAGGGCCCTGGTTATTGAGACCAAAGGTCACCCCAACAAAATAATAATCCAAAAATGCTAGAAAAAATCTAAGTGAGGAAAGAGGGAAAACCCAATGGGAAGAAAGCCCCCCCTGAAGCTAAAAATAGAAGGATCTAATATGTCTCCACCATGATGGAACTCAACCCCAACAGTGAACGGAGGTAAGAGAACTTCTTCTCAGTGAAGGTCTTGGTGATGATGTCTACAATTTGCTCATCGACAAGACAATATTGCAAAACAATGGTTCTGTCATTCACAAGCTCTGGGATGTAGTGCATGTGGATCTCGATGTGCTCGGTCCTCTGTCTCTAAAATGGATCCGTCGATATCTTGATAGAACTTTGATTGTCACAAAATATGGCAGTCGAAGTAGTACTACCAATATCAAATTCTACCAAAATACCCTGCAACCAAACTACCTGAATGCAAGCATTGACTGCTCCTCGATACTCTGCCTCTACTGAAGATAAGGCAATGGCTGCCTGCTTTTTGCTTGACCAGAAAATAGGCCCAGTTCCAATCATGAAAACATAACCGAAAGTGGACTTCTAATCAATACTATCACCCGCACAATCTGAATCAGTGTACCCAACCAAATCTAGTTCAGAATCTGCAGCATAGTGTATGCCAAAATGTCTAGTACCTTGCACATAGTGCAAGATCCTTTTGGCTTCCCGCCAATGGAGCTCATGGGGATACTGCATATATCTTGATACAACACTCATGGCATAAGATATATCAGGCTTTGAGTGTGTCAAGTATAGAAGAGAACCGATCAACTGTCGATACAATGTAGAATCTGCAAGCGGTGTAGAATCTCCCTCCTCAAGACTGATTCCTAAGAGGAATGGGAATGGGGATGCCTTACAATATGACATATTGAATTTTTTTAACAGGTTTGAAACATATTTTCCTGAGATATGGTGATCCCATCAAAATTTTGAGCAATCTCAAGCCCCATTAATTGTTTTAGCAATCCCAAATCGCTCATGTCAAAAGCTAGATTTAAAGCAATTTTTAACTTATCGATTGAACTGAGAGTGCTACCAGTTATCAAAATATCATCAACATAAAGAACTATAATCAGAAAATTACCTTCAATTTTTTGTAGGTACACATTTGGATCTAATTTACACCTTCCAAAGTTTTGTGCGAGAAGGAAGGAGTCCATCTTAGCATACCAAGCTCTTGGGGCCTGTTTTAAGCCATACAATGACTTCTTCAATCTACATACTAACTTTGGATCTGATATATATCCTTCTAGATGCTTCATATATATTTCTTATTTTAGATCTCCATGGAGAAATGCACTCTTCACTTCCATATGGGGCACTTCCAAGTGCTTGGATGCAGAAATGGACAAAACTAGACGGATAGAATCCTTCTTTGCAACTGGTGCAAAGGTCTCAGTGTAGTCCACTCCTTGGACTTGGGAGAAACCTTTTGCAACCAACCAAGCTTTGTATTTGTAGGTTGAGCCATCAGCAGCAATATTTTTGCAGTAGACCCATTTACATTGGACTAATTTCTTCCCAGGTGGAAGAGAAACTAGCTCCCATGTAGCATTCTTTTGAAGAGAACTGTACTCTTCATCCATGGAGGTTTGCCATATCGGATCTTGGTGGGCATGATAATATGATTTAGGATCTAAACCTATCATAAAAAAATATTTCTTATATAGAAAAGGATCATAGAATGAAAGAGCCATACCTGATCTTTGAAAGTCTGCTCGAGTCCTCCTTCGATCGGCAGGATTTCCAATGTTTTGACCGACAGAATTGAGAGTATTTTGGGCCCACTTGGGAAAGTGTTGGGGCACAAATGGATCAGATTATGAACCTGATATATCATGTACATCAAATTCTGATAAAATATCAGAAATATCAGAACCAATACTTTCATCATCTTCTTCAAATTCTTCTTCTTGTAGAGGCAGTAAATCAACAGTTTCTTCCTCGACTAGTTCTAGATTTTGAAGCGGTTCTTCAAATATGACACTTCGCTCAATGAATATCTTTTTGGGTCTGATATCCATTAGTTTGTAGACTTTTTATTCTTTATCATATCCCAATAGGATGCATTCAACACTTTGTGGATCCAAATATTTTCTCTTTTCAGTCGAAATTCTAGCCCAAGCGGTTGAGCCAAAAACACAGAAATTGGACACATCAGGTTTGTGACCAGTGTAAGCTTTGAAAGGTGTAATATCAGTCAAAGATGAATGTGGAACTCTATTTTGAATGTATGCAACAACATTCATGGCCTCATCCCAAATTTTTTCAGCCAAACCTTTCCATTCAATCATACAGGTTTCCATCTCTTTCAGTGATCGGTTCTTCCTTTCCGCTACAGCGTTCATCTGAGGTGTGTAAGGAACTGTGTGCTGGATTTGAATGTTGCTTTTAGCACAAAGTTGAAGTAGCTCTGATTTGATATATTCACCTCCATTATCATATCTAAGAGCTTTTATATTCCTCTCGATGGAAATCTCAACAGAAGCCTTAAAAAACTTGATTTTTTCTAGTACTTCTGACTTGTTTTTGAGAAAGAAAACCCATGTAAATATGGAGAAGTCATCGATGAATGTCAAAACATACCTTGATCCATTCATGGAGTTATGTGGTAGTGGACTGCTGATATCAAAATGTATCAGCCCCAAAATCTAAGAAGCTCTGCTATCTTTGCCTCGGTCAAATTTGTGTTCGGGGTGCTTCCCAATGATGCAACCTTTGCATATTCCATTCGAGGATTTGATCGTCGGAAGGCCATCAACCATGGAATTTTTATGTAGCAGATGCAAATATTTATAATTTAGGTGTCTAAACCTCTCATTCCATAGCCTACTAACCTCATTGCCATGAGTTAGAAGAGCGGTGGGCTTGTCATGCAGCAAAAAGTGTGAAAATTCATATGCTTTTGAAGCATGATTTGCTTTTTCGACCGCAATAATTTTCCACTTTGAATATCATAAATTTCAACTTTGTTAGGGAAGAATACAACTTTCTTTATTGAACCAGTTTGTGTCATCTGATAAACAAAAGAACATTCAAAGCTAAGGAAGGTACATAGAGAACATTGTGAAAACTGCCATGCTCTAAATGAATGGTTCCTTTGCCCTTTGAAGAGATCTGAGAGTCATCTCCCATGCGGATGGGGATGGTGTTGTTGGGATCAAATGATGATAGAGAATATTTATTTGCATCCATGTGTTTTGAAGCTCCATAATCAATGAGTAGAGTTGTGGAAGTCGAAACAGTTTCCATGAGTGCATGACCTCTCTCGGAATGATTATTTTTCTCCTTCTTCCTTGCACCGTCAGGAAGGGTTATGTTGTTTTTCTCTAAAAGAAGGGCCATCTGATCTATGGTTTTCTTCATGCATGAAATTTCAGGATGAAATCCCTTGATTCAATAAGAACATTTAGATTTCTCTTTTGTTGAAATATTGTAACTTCAAAGAATATTATATTTGTACTTTATTATTCCAGAGATGTTTCATTCCTACGTGGAGATATTATTGTATATCCGGAGATGTTTATTCCTCTGTCGGAATGTGGTAACTTGGGTTATTAGACTTACCTAGTGGGGGTTGTCCCTGTATGTGTTATGTGGGTCAAGGGGTTGTTAGACCACCCTAGTGGGGTCGGCCCAGTCAATTGTAGTGGGGTGTTTAACCCAATGGTAAAGTTGGGGCCAACCTAGTTAATATATTGTACAAGTCGGAGATGTGTATAAATAGAGGAGGTGAGCTCCTCATTTGACACACTTCCCTCACTCAGAATGTAGTACGCTTGTGGAGGAGAGGTCTGCCATGGTGGAGGAGGAGATCATGTCTTTGGTTTGCATCTTTGTATATTGTTGGTCATCTATATTGAGGAAGCTTTGCTGGGTTTTCTACCCCATGAGGGTTTCCAAGGATAAATCTGTGTCTCTTGTGTTTATGTTGTGCTTGTTGTTTCTTCAGTGATCATGTATATGATATTATTGTGAAATGGAATGTAATGCTGCTATTTTCTGTCTTAGCATATTAAATCTTAACATCTTTGCCCTCTTTCCCTTTTTGCTAGTTTCTTGAACCGGATGGCTCATCCGATTGTTTTGTCTTCTCTCTTTGCTTAGACAGATCAAACTTTGGCTTCTCTTTTTTTTTCTTCCCTTTTCCATTCGTAGCTTTGGATCCTCCAACAAATAATGCTTGGTATTTGGAGCATATGGTCCCCATTTGAATGAGTTTATCATGCTCCTTCGTCACAGATTCAATGAAGGCACTTAAGGTAGGAATTTTCCAATTCGGAATTGTGAGCTTTCCCATATTGAAAGTTGAAACAAAAACTGAATAATCTTTCCCAAGTTTCAAAAGAATGCATAGGATCAATTGCTTATCATATTTTCCCACTCCACATTTCTTCAATAGCATAACCAAGATTTTAAACTTAGTGAAGAAGTCATTGATGGTCTCGAAAATTTTCAAGATTGAGGGCAATCAACTCATTCTCTAGCTGATAAGATCTCATATCATCCTGCTTGCCAAAGAGTGTGGCAATTTTCTCCCATACCTCTTTCAGAATAGTCAATCCACTGAGATGGAAAAGAAGATCCTTAGAGATGCTGAGACAAAGGAAACCATAAGCTTCATCAAGCTTATTGAAATATTTTTCCTTCTCTACTGCTGATGTAGCTTTGACTTCTAGGCCCATGGTAACTCTGTAGAAACCTTTAGAACATAGCAATATCTCCATATCAGCCTTCCACTGAAAATGGTTGAAAGGACTGAGGAGATTTGATGAAGAAGTCTCCATCTTTCAAGAGGAGCGAATGCAATAGAAGGAGTGAATAACCTGCAAATCACAAGAAAACAACAATAAGGTCTGACAATCCACACTTTTCAAGTCACTTCACAGCTGACATAAGACAATCAAGCAAGCTTGAAGATCCATTGATTCGAATCCAGGAATTATGTGGAAGACTCTCGGCTTCTGGTGTGGATTGGAAGAGAATTTTTGTCACTGCATGACCAAGGGTGAATGCACATGAGATTTTGCATGCTGCTGCTGAAATATTTTTCTAAGCAATTCACTCAATATTCATGAATAATCCATGCAGAAAAGAATTCTTGTCCTTGCCATGGCTCTGATAACATGTGAAACCTAAGCAAAACAGATCTAATTGAACAAGTAAATCAATTACAACAAATGCATAAAGAATAATATGTGTAAACTGTGCAAGAGAATTGCAGCAGTGCTCTATTGAACTCAGAAGGAGAATACAATACAATGTGCAGTCACAATGACTGAATAATTTGAATTAACCAAGGATTTCATTCAAATATGTTGCATGGAATAGCTTGGATCCACTATGAGTCCTCATCATCAGATCAGTGGAGTCATCAATGCACTAGTAATGGTCAACTAGGTGTCAAACTAAGTCTAACTGAGTGTGGTAGGTGTAACTGGCACATGGGAGCACTAATGTAGGGAAGGAGGCTCAGTGGAGGGCGCATGGGGAGCTAATTGGAGTCATAATAGGCAATATAGTCTCACTGGGGGTCCAACGGAGTGATACAATCAGCTGAGGAGTCAATCTAGCCTTAAATCATGGAAAGATCTCAACTAACTAAACTGAACTGAGTGGTAGGTGAAGAAGTGCGCCTGTCTCCGGTGGTATGTGAAAAGTGGGCGCCTTACTGACTAGGAGGGATAAAACTACAAGGAAAGAATCTCCCAGGGCTAGAAAAGTGGGGACTAGGTACTGGGTGACGCCAAACTGATGACTGGGATGCATGCAATTGCATGACATGCATGCGGCATGCAAAAATGCATGCGGACATAAAACTGAATGATGAATATATCCTAACATTGTTTTGCATAGGACTTAGAGGTTGGCCCCGTTTCTGATTTTTTTTGCATCACATTCACCAATACTTTGGGAAGAACCTAAATATCCCAAATTCATAACCAGGAGGAATATGCTTATGCCTTAAACTAGCCCCTTTTCCACTTGTTTTGTTAACAAGTCTTCGCTGGTGAAAACGTTGTACTATAAGTTTTAATTTTTGAGATAATATCAGCTAATAATAGGTAAGGGATATTACAGTGGTATCAAAGCACTTTCCTTGGCTCGGGATGTCAAAATTAATTTTCAGTGGAAGATGTTGGCTTACTACCTTGTTTCTTAACTTTCTCTTACAGACCCAGGTTCTGCGTAGTTATGGTCCAACAATGCCACTTCTCCACTGACCCTTTCAGCAATAGGCTACAAACAAGCTGAGGTCTCACCCGAGGCAAAGTTATGGGAGATTACAGAAGCATTTTTTTGTAATCAGGTGATGCATGGTTATGGAACTGGTGCAACCGAAGTTCTCCCAAATTCGCATATACTAGAGGTTACAGCGCACTTACGGGACTGCGCACTTCACAAACTCATACAATATGATGCAATACAATCCGATCAGCGCAACCTTAGGACTGTGCTTCCAGGGAATTGCACTTAACACAAATTTGTTGACTTAGTGTTTACCCAAATAACTCATGCATTCAACATATTCAGAATCACTTGCTCATTCAGCCATAAATGTTCAGGACTTAGCATATTATTCTTATTCATCAACACATGAACATACATATGAAAGTCAGAATACTCATAAAAGGAAGTATGAATGTAAACATAACCTAAGCGTACAAAATCACACATTCATCACATAACACAAGTATTTACGTGGTTCACCCCCAGGATGGGAGCTACATCCAAAGGGAACTGTTGATTTTATTAATGGGAAGGGTTCAACATTTCCAGTCTGCGCACTCAGTTGCAGACTCTTCTCTCTATAGTAGGTCTCTGCGCACAGAGCTGCAGAGTCTTCGTCTCTCTTCAGCAGGTATCTGCACACACAGATGGAGAGTCCCTTACAATGCTTAGTATTTCCAAAAGACTAAGAGATCTAAGTACTCAACAAGTATTAATGTCCATCAAAGGTAAAAAATCAACCCTTCCCTTACAAAATTTCCCTATCTTTAGATCATTCCCAAAGGTCTAATCTTTACAATGAATGTGGGCCACAAATCCCCCCAAAATGGTGCGGTTACCCCGCTAACCCATCCTGTTGTAGTCAACAACTGCTCTACTTTCCTTCAGCTGCCTCTCTACGTTTCTTCTAGCTCTGATACCTCTTCTGACAGCCGCAGTTCTGAATGGCGACTATGGCTGCATTTTGGCACATCCCTTTTAGTTGCTCTGGATTCATTTGTCCCTATCGGCCCGTAGTTCTGCTTCTAACAGTCTTAGTACTCTATACCAATGATAGGTCACTTTCCTCCACTTCTGTACCGCTGCTTACCATGCTCCTGGGAGTTATGGAGTCGCTTACCCAAAATGGGCCACTACTGGCCCTCACTGCACTTGTACTTCGCTACCAAAAATAGCTGCTGCACTGGTGCTACACATCATCAAAACTGTGTCGGCTTTAGACTTCACATTTGCAACTGTGCTTATTCATACTTCGCAATGCCAAAAAATGTGCCACTTCGACCACGCCCAACAGGCCCCTAACACTTACTCATGGATCGCCTCTGATCCAATTGGCTCTGGCTCCACATCCTCTGGAGGACTCAATTTTTCAGTGAATCCCTAAAGAGTTGCACTCAACTTTGCAACTGCTTCCTTTGTATCTCACTTGAAGTCCTTAACAGTTGCTAACATCTCCTCGGAGACGTATTCTTGATCATACTCCTGGACTGTCTTCTCCATTGTGCGGAGTTCCTGCAGTTTCTCTTCGATCTCATCAGTGAGGGAGAGTGCCTATTCTTGCATTGGCTGCAGCTTTGTTGAATTCTCAGTCTCCCTATCCCTTAAAAATTTCAATTCTCTTGTCAAGTCCTTGACTTGCGCGAACTTTTGGATTTTCTCTCTAGGCTTCAAGGTCTTCATGGTCGTGTTCACAGTGTCCAACTCTGTCTGCCGCTGATGCAAGTCATCCTGAATTTGATGCATGGTGGGGTCATCTTGTAGCTTAGTACATATCTAAGTTGCTTCTTCCAGCAAGTCTCGACATTTTTCTATTTCAGCAGAGATACTTTCTACTGAAGCTCTAAGTGTTGCGACTCTTTCTTCTCCCATACCTGGTGGTGTAATAGGTGGCTTCTGAGTTGTGAGGTTAGAAACCTCTTCCTTTTGGGAGATCTCCATGTCCACCATCTATGCTTTAATATTTCTTACCACCTTTCCAATATCTACTATTGTATCTTCTAACTCTGGCTGCGCTTCGCATTCAGGTATCTGTGCGCAAACAGTAGCAACTATCTCTTCCAACCTTCTTCGCTTTTCCTGCACCTTGGCTAGTTCTCTAGTCTTCTGCACACATTACAATGTTAGTTCTTTGTAGCTATCCTCTAGGTGTTTGTTCTTGTTGTAAGAGGCGATGTCTCTATCTCTTATCTCCTCGACAACGTGTAGATGCAAATCGTGTAACCCCTCAAGAGGTAGCATGCCAATGTTAATGTCAAGGTGCTCCACCTGCTTCGCACCTTCAGCCATCTCCTCATTCGGGAAAATAATGTTGAGTGGGTGCATTCTGACTAAGCGGGGTTTCATTTTCTCGGTCGGTGGCCTTCTCCTTCATTGACTAGAGTCACCTGTCTTGCCTTTCGAATCAGATTCTCGAACCAAGTCTTGTTGGACTTGTTCTATCTTTGCAACAATAAGCTTGAGCTCTGCGAGGTTCTGATTCAACTACGCTTGCACCTATTCGTTCTTGTAATCTTTTATAGAGAGCGCCTACTCCAGATGCTCGCCTACGTGCAGAGTGATGTTTTCATAGTCGTCTTCATGCAACTCCGCTTCTAGGTTGGTCTTGGTTGCCTTACTTTTCTTCCTTGGTCCTTTTTCTGGTCTCGAAATTTCAGGATCCTTTATCTTTTCTCTTTTTGGCACTTCAGTAGTGTCTTTGCCTATTTCTTCTTCAATGATTGTAGTCTTAGTGTCGCTTTCATCTAATGTAGAATGGATTTCTAGTGGCGCATCTACCTTCCACTTTGGTGGCCAGTCTTCCATGGAGAGCTCAACCCTTGACGCATCTAACTGGTAATCCATAGGGAACCATATTGGGTTCTGCTTTTCGACCCTTGGCTAAATGTAAATAGAGTGCAAATCATCCTTAAATAAAAACTTTTGATGATACATTGTTGTCGTATATTTTGAAATGCGTGGGGTGTGTAGTATTACATCGCACAATTGGCCATGGTAAGTGTAGAATTGCTCATTATTTACACACTTTCGTTCCGACTACACGTTTTCCCACATATTGGCATACTTCGCATCTCGACAATCTCCCGTTCTCATTGGAAGGTTGTGCTGCCACAGAAGCTCTTTCCAGCCTATAAAAGCAATCGATATCATCATCCAGGTATAGTGAAATGCGCTGCCTATCTCCTAAGTTTCACGGACATCCTCTAAGAACTCATTCAACAGATAACTAGCCCAATTGTATGCTTTCACATCTTTGGCCTTCGCAACGAGAAAAAATGTTGCAGCTAACACTTCCTTCGGTCTACACTTTCTCAGGATTCTTCCTGTGAGCACCTGGACGGTGAACTTTGTGGCTTTGTCTTCAATTCCTTCTGTGATAAAGCCTAATTTCCCCTTTACTATTTTATATTCTTCTTTCATTTGCTTTGCAAGCTCTGTATCCTTCATTTTGCCCACAAACTCCGCAGCAACATCATCGCCTCGCTTACTAAGATGAGTGATGTTGTAGATGAGGTCAAAATTGATATCAATCTTGCAATCCAGCCATAGGTATCCCTAGTGCATGCACGATATCAGAGTGTGCACCACTGCGGTACATTCAGGACTTCGCTCAAAATGGGGTATACACAATAGATGAAGCAAGCCGAAGGGTGCCAATTGCTTAAGCCAATCCTATGGAATGATGATAGGTTTTCCTGATTTTGCATCCTCCCTTCGGCACATGTACTGGTTAGTTTGGAACTGAGGATATTTTGGCTCTTTTGAGTCTTTCACTTCTAGGAGATTATGGTCTGCGAACTTGCATCCTTCTACTTTCCTAAGAATGTTCCCTTGGATTTCCACATGGTTGGAAATCAGTGGTAACAGAATGTCATACTGCGCATTCTTGTACAGGGTAATTGCTGGTGCATCGAGCCTTCTTGGTGGGATATATTCATACGTGAGGTAGATGGGGTTGTCCCCTAGTGGTAATGGAGTTCCAGGTTTCAACTTTCTCAGTGCCTTCGGCTTCTCAGGTTCCTTAAGGGGTCCATTATCCTTTCGCTGCATATTGGTTGTGTTGCGGGGTGAGCTTCTTGACGCGAAACCTCTCTCTGAAACATAATTTTTAACAGGCATTTTCATCAACCCCTCCAACCCGGAGTGTTTAAAGTCCATCATAGCCTGCTTGATTGTATATTGCTCAGACACTCACCTGGAAATTTATTTGTATGCTCTCGAGATTGCTCGACACTTACTGGTGAAATTGAAACTGTTCTTGCGGGAAGATTGAAAACTTACGGTAAAACCTACGAGTTTGGTCTTAGCGGTATTTATAGGCGCAGTTAGGCTTGAGCCGCACCCATAAATGGCTAGATGAACATTAAATGTCATGACCATTGACCAAATATTCCAAGGATCTTGGTCCTTTCCTTCATTGAATTCATTAGAACGGATAAATTTGCGTTAAATGCACAAGCGGTCGTCAGTAAAAACACTATATAACGACTAGTTTTCCGAACGACATTTTAATGGCTAGTTTCTTCAAACTGCACACATGGCTTGGAAAAAATGTTTTTTCGTGGTTCCTCTATGCACTTGTGCTCCTTCATATTTAACTTTGCAGCTGTGCTTCTTCTTGGTACTTCGCATCGCAACTTCCCATGTGCACTTCGCATCCAACTTCCTTCGTGCACTACGTATCCATGTTTCATGCAACTTTGTGTTTCAAAAAAATTGTGTACAGACTCTGTGCAAATTTTAGTGTCCAATTGCAACTGTACTTGACACTTGAAATTTTCTTCACTCCTGATCACTAAGGGTCGAGTGAAGTAGGACTATCCCTATAGGGTTTTAGTCTACTTCCATTAATCAGACCTTATGGGTTTTCTCCCGCTAATTTTGCTAGCTTAACTACTCCACAATTAGTAACATGCTTGACAACATATGGCCCTAGCCAATACATCTTAAATTTTCCAGAAAACTTAACGAATTTACTGTCATAGAGGAGAATAATATCTCCTACCTGAAAGGATTTGTACTTGATGTGTCGATCATGCCATGTTTTTTCTTTGTCTTTCTGCACTTGTTGGTGAAATCCTGCAATGAAACGATCTTCTTCTAAGCCAACCAAGTTTAGTATCCTTTATTCCATTGTCTCATCATCTATCATGCATTTGAAAGCTTAAATTCTCAAACTTGGTACTATGTATTCCATTGGCATCACAGCTTCCTATCCATATGCTAATCTGAATGGTGTATGTCCTGCAACTTTGTACAAGTTGTCCTGTATTCCCATAACACAGCCGGTATTCACAGATCCCAATCATCCATTTTTGTATTACATATCTTAGTCAGTGCATTTTCCAACACTTTGTTAAATGCTTCAATAGTGCCATTGTCCTGTGGATGATATTGTGTGCTCTTCTGATGGTAAATCTGAAATTCCCCAGTCAGGGCTTCGATAGTTCTATTCAAGAAATGATTTCCTTGATCGCTCATTAGGATATTTGGACATCCAAACCTTGTGAGGATGGTTTTAAAAATGAACTGCGTGGCCGTAACTACGCTACAATCCTTCACTGGTTTTGCTTCTTCCCATCTGGTTAGATAGTCTGTAGCTGTGATAATGTATCTCGAACCAATTCGCTTTCTTGGTGGATTGATAGGTCCCACAAAATCAATAGCCCATTTATCAAAGGCTTGCAATGTCAATTGTGGCCTTAATGGCATCTCATCTCTGCGAGATGACTTACCTATTCTTTGTAAAATGTTGCAACTACGAAAATGCTCCTTTGAATCCTTGTGTAGTGTAGGACACCATAGTCCTACTCTTAAGATCTTCTACGCGGTGGCTCTTCCTGTGTAGTGGCCTCTAGACACCCCTAAATGTGATTCAACAAGTATCAATGGTTTCTCATGTTCTAGCACACATCTGCGTAGTACTTCATCCGATCCTAGCTTGTATAATTGTCCTACAATTATAGTGAAGTCTATTGCTTTAACTACCAATTGTTTCTTTTGTTGCATAGTAAACTCTGTAGGTGCCAACCCTGTGGTCAGGAATTCTATGATATCCATATAATAGTCATCTGCTATCTGAATATCAAACAACTACGCATCTGGTAGATTATTTTCCAGGTTGGTAGGTTCTTCTCCTTACTCAATTATGGAAATATGGTCAGGTCCTGAGTTCAACCTTCTTGGCTTAACAACGATTTCAAAATCATACTCTTGAAAGAGTAAAAACCATCTACAAATTCTTCCTCCTAACACTGGATTATTGACCAAGTATTTCAAAGCTGAATGATCAGTAAACATACAGAAGTGCGCACCCAACAAATAGTGTATGAACTTTTGCAGTGCGTACACCATAGATAAACCTTCTCTTTCTGTTGTGGTATAATTCTTTTCTACTGAGGACAACTTCCTTCTTGAGAATGAAATAGGATGGTCAATGCCTCCCTCACCTGGATGAGCTATCACAACTCCAAGTGCGATGGATGAAGCATCTACATGCACATGGAATGGTTTACTCCAATCAGGAAAAACTAAGATAGGCGCAATTGCCATCCTCTCTTTTAATGTGTCTAATCCTTTCTGACAGTCCTCAATATAGATGAAATTCGCTTCTTTCTTCGACAATTTTTCCATAGGTGCAGTTATCTGCACATATACTTTGATAAAATTCCTGTAGTAGCCTGTGTGTCCCAATGTGGTGCGTAGTCACTTTACTGAATTAGGTGCTGGAAAACTCACAATAACTGTGATTTTAGTTGGGTCAACCGTGAGTCCTTGTTTACAAACAATGTGTCCCAACAAAATTCCATAGGGTACACAGAAGATGTTTTTCTTCAAATTGAGGGAGATCTGATGTTGTATACACTTCGCTAACATCAACCTTAAGCTAGCATAATGGTTCTTCAATAAACCAAATATTGTCCAATCATCAAAAAAAACTTCTAAATATTTATGGATAAAATCTTTGAATGCAGCAACAACTACTCTGGAAAAAATAGCAGGTGCATTCTTCAGACCAAAGGGAATAACTGTGTAATGAAATGAACCCCATTCAGTGGAAAATGTGGTCTTATGCCTGTCTGTTGTATCAATTATGATCTGATGATATCCGGAAAATCCATCAATGAAAGAGTGTGCCTCATTTCCTCCCGTTAGAAAAAAAAGATCGCAGATCAATAAAAATAAAAAAGATGCAAATATAATCACACAGGCACATTACAAGAGAGACACCAATATACCTTGGTTCACCGAAGATGGGTTATGTCCATACAGAAATTTCCATTCCTTATTATTATACCATCTAGCAAAGTGAAGGGATACAACCTGTAGCAAGGGCGCTGCAACTTCCTCTTCACACTCTCTCAGTCTCTCTTACATAATCTCATAGATCTTGACAATACACAATACCTAATGCATCAACCCTATCCGTATTACAATGTCTTTATTTTAAAGGGGAAATACAATGGTAAAATACCACAGGTTACCCAAAACTATGGGCCCGCAATCTATTGGCGTAAAAAATACCCCAGAACCCATTTTGTGGATGTCGGGATCATAACCAAACCTCAGGTACAATACAACTAAAACAACATCATCGATGAGACTGGAAGATCAGGCTCCACAACCAACACCTCCAACATTGCCTAGCACTTCATCTGTGAATGGAGTTGGAAATGGATCATGCAGTGATGCGTCATTCAACTTCCTAAGATCTATGCAGATCCTAAATTGGCCTTTAGTTTTCTTTTCCTGGATAACCATGGGACTTATTCATTTTGACTCTTCTATAGGTTCAATGATTCCTACATCAAGCATCTTATCCAATTTTTCCTTTACCCTTTCTTTGTATCTTGGATTAAGTCGATAGGGTCTCTTCTTAATGGGATTCACATCCAGATTGAGAGTTATTTTCATGAATCCCAAGTGGCCCAAAATGCCTTTCATTTCGGAAAAACTCGTAGGAAATAAGTCTTCATATTCGCAGAGTAAATCTGCTGTCTGCGCAACCGTTTCCTCATCCCAGTAATCACCTATAGAAGTGAACTTTGGTTCTTTAGTATTTCCAATGTTCACTTTTCAAGTTTTCACAGGATTACTCAAATCTGGGATTTCCAATGGTGGTCCTTCTACTTCGTATTTTCCTTCCGACTCAGGTATGTTAACATTATGGAGGTCGTCATCTTCTTCGATTCCCTCTTCATCATCATCTAATGTGAAGTTGTAACATTCCAGGGCATGTTCTATCTGTCTTTCCCATTCTGGTTGTTGATACACAGGTTCTGGTGTGTCGTTGAATACCTTCTTTTTGATGATCAGTAGTGCGTCATTTATACTTGGACATTCATCCTCAAAGCTGAAAGTTGCATTGAAATTATGAGTCATGATGAACCATTCTACTATTTCTCTGCGAAGTTCTGTATCTGTGTACCAATTCTTCGGAATCAGCTCCAATGTGTGTACAAACCGATGGACCCATTCTGCTTGTGTTACGTGTGTCCATGATTTCGTGCAAAGGTCTATGTGGTCTCTAGGATCAATTTGTCCGTTATATTTCACTTGTACAAGATCAGTTTCTTCCATAAATCTGATCTCCATCATGTTCTTACACTATTCCCATGTGGTTAGATTCTGCTTATGCACAGCCCACCATCTAGCAGGTGTAGGGCCCAAGGTTGTATCTAATGTTGTTAACTTATGTTCATCTGAAATGATATAAGATATTCTTGAAAAAATGCATGAATATTACTTAAACCATCATAAGTAGGGATTGAACTTACCTCTGTTCCGATCCAGCGCAGTGATCTAGTGAGCTGTGCACATCTCCTTGCAGATACTTCGTGCATTCTGCTTTGCCAGTTCTCGAGTCCTGCATCTGAGTCTGATATGCAAGAACTGTCACATCGCCAACTCAATGTTCCATCATTCGTTGGGTTGACATAGTCTTCCTGATTTGCTGTCATCTTGTAGATATGATCTAGATCTTGAACACTGCATCCTTCTCTGATTGGTTCATTGTATCTAGGTCCTTGTGCAGGGTCTAAAGGTGCGATGACCCTAATATCCTTTCCTTCGAATATCATCTGCTTCTTTTTCAAATTGATAATTGCGAGGTTATCAATTGCCCAATCTATACCCAATAGTGCAGGATATGGATTGCTATCATCTATAATTTCAATAACCTCGAGGTCTGCATGACTTCGCACTCCATCAATGTCAACGAGGACACTTGATAATCACCCAAAGGGTATAACCTTATGTTGATTTGCTAGTCTCAACTGTATGGGTGACCATGACAAATTTGGCTTCCTCATTTGTTCCCATGTCTGGTTTGTCAAGACATTCAACTCTTCCTAAATCAAGGATGATCTCATCCATTTCAAATTCTCCAATCTGCGCAATTAGTCTAATTTCTATGTCGGTTCCTTTATGACTCTTAATATGATGAACAAATATGTGTGCTTCATTCGCCACATTGCGCTGCTCATAATTACTCAGCAAGATTTGTAGTTCTGCTAAGGCATTATCATTCTTTAATAAATTCAGGAAGCTCTCTAGCAACTACGCAACAGGACTCACCGGGCCTGTTGCAGTGTGTGATCGATCATAGGAAGCTAGCATATCCTTCACAGGTGCGGTATCACTTCACAACTGGATTCTTGGAGTTACAAGTGTTGTCTCTTTGAAGGTTTCTCTTGCTTCCATGAAGACTTATTTTTCTTTCTTCAAGTTGAAATCAGGTGTTTTTCCCATCACTTTTCTTATCCAAGCCCCTTCAGTAGGAGTCTGCCTAGCTTGGTGATTCTCAGAAGTTGAAGCTTCAGTTCTTCGATCTCCACCTTTGGTTGCTCCACTTCGTGTCATAGCATTAATGTTACAATCTGTGTTCCATTTTTCTACTGCGATCATCTGTATGTTCTGATTTTGGGCCTCTGGCCTTCTTTCTTGCATTTTTACTTGCAAAACAGGGCATGCCTCAATAACATGCTCAAATGATTTACAGTATTTACAAGTAGTACAAGCATTTGTACAATCTCTATCTAAATGTCCAGGTTGAGCGCAGTTATAACATACTATCTGACCTCTGCCTCTTCCCTGTCTTGTGTTTTGTCCTCTTCCTCTGAATCCGCCATGTCCTCTATACGTGCCTTGGTCGTACTGCACATTTTCATTGTTATTCTGGGTTTCTCCTTGAACTCTATAGACATCATGTTTTCTTTCTATCATAAGTTCGTATGCTCTATAGTTGCTATCATCATGACCAACTGATTTACAGAACGTGCAGTATAACTTCTTTGGTGTTTGTACATATTTATGAATCAAATAACAATCTTCTGGCCATGGTCCTCTACATCACCAAATTTCACACCATGGTCCTTGCTCTTGGTTTAGTGGTTTTGGTGCTCCACTAGCGATGTAATCTTTAAATACCAGAGAAATTTATTTAGGGTATCCTTCTCCTTTACATTTAGTACACCAAACCTCTTCTTTGGTTTCTTTTCCTTTCTTCATGTCTTGCAGTTGTAGTGTCAAGTTTGATAGCTGGCTCTGTATCTGAACCATTCCTGTGCTAGTCTCTCCTATTGGTGAAGCCTCTAGTTTCATCGCAATCTCTAGGGCCTCTTTCTGCGAAGTAACTTTCTGTTGCATCAATGGTAGTCTGATATGTGGAAACAGTGCAGCTATGAACAACTCTTGCTTCTAATGTGGTGTTATGTCAAAACTAACTTGATCTAGCAGCGCTTTGAACTTTTGGTCAAATTCCCACACTGAATCACTAGGTTTTTGCTTGATTTCTTTGTGCTCTGTGATACACTGTGATTCTGACTTCGGTTTTTTTAATTCTTTGGTCAGTGCAGTTCTAATATCTAGTAGGGTCATACTCTATCCAACAAAATACTTCATGAACCATGTCAAGACTCTGTCCCTAAATGTGGTGACTAATTGTGCTTGTCTAATAGCGTCATCATGCACTTGTTTGACATTCCAGACGACTTCTTAAAGAAACCAATGTTGCTCTGGGTCCTCAAGACTAGTTCCTTTGAATATCAGCAGCTTGATGTCGTCTGCCATTCTTCTTCTGGAAGGCGTAGTGTTTTGTGATGTGTTGGGATACTACTACTTGGAACATTCTGGCTACTTTCTCCTTCGGTGTTACTACTACTATTGTTCTGCACGTTAGTAGTATTTTTGTCATCAACTTGAGGTTTCTGTGGAGTAATAGGCTGATAGGTAGTTGCTCTAGGTTTTGGTTCACTATCAATCTCAACCTAATATGAGTCCCTAGTACTTCCTAACTCAGTCTCTAGAGAAGTGAGAGGTTCATGTTCCTTATACCTCTTCTCAGTGTTATACTTGTATCTTTTACCACTTCTTAATGTGTAAATATTTTCCTTAGTATCACTGTCTATATTACTGAACATTACAGATTGAAATTAATACAAATCTCATTACATTCGTAAGACACCTTTCTCTGCTAACATCATTTTAATATATAGACTGAGATTGTTCAGGTACTTATTTCTGAATCCTTTCAACAAATCTACCTCGGCTGCGTTGTAAGACTTTAGAGTGTCCATAGCAAATTCTGTAATGTATCCCTCTATTATACTGTCTATCCAAAAGCCTACTGCTCTTGAGATCAGGATATCCATTACTTTAACTCTTTGGATCAGTTCTGGAGTCCACTCTATAGGTTCTCCACCTTGATAACAGTCCTTACTTTTGGCAAGTCTTGATAGCCACTGATATAAATCGTTGCTGAAGAATGCGAAGAAAATTTTGTAAATGTCAGACAATAGGTATCTCTGCAACCATTCTATGTCAGAGAAGTGCGGATGTCTGTTCTCCTTTCTTGCAAACTCATTTTCTATATTATCCACCCAATTATGTATTTATGTCCTCTTGGGATTCCAATATTTGGATCCCATCACCAGTTCAAGTGAGGAAACAGAACCATTTGTTGGATTACTACCTTGTTTCTTAACTTCCTTTTATAGTCCTAGGTTCTGCGTAGTTATGGGCCAACAATGCCACTTCTCCACTGGCCCTTTCGGCAACAGCCTACGAACAGGATGAGGTCTCACCCGAGGAAAATTTATGGGGGATTACAGAAGCAAGTTTCTGTAATCAGGTGACGCGCGGTTATGGAACTGGTGCAAGCAAAGTTATCCCAACTTCACATATACTGGAGGTTACAGCGCACTTACGGGACTACGCACTTCACAAACTCAGACAATATGATGCAATAAAATGTGATCAACGCAACCTTAGGACTACACTTCCAAGGAATTGCACTTAACACGGATTCACCGACTTAGTGTTTACCCAAATAACTCATGCATTCAACATATTTAGAATCACTTGCTCATTTAGCCATAAATGTTCAGGACTTAACATATTATTCTTATTCATCAACACATGAACATACATATGAAAATGCGAATACTCATAAAAGGAAGTATGAACGTAAACATAACCTAAGCATACACAATCACACATTCATCGCATAACACAAGTATTTACGTGGTTCACCCCCAAGATGGGAGCTATGTCCATGGGAACTGTTGATTACATTAATGGGAAGGGTTCAACAGTTCCATTCTGCGCACTCAATTGCAGACTCTTCTCTCTATAGTAGGTCTCTACACACATAGTTGCAGAGCCTTTGTCTCTCTTCAGTAGGTCTCTGCGCAGACAGATGCAGAGTCCCTTACAATTCTTATTCTTTCCAAAATACTAAGAGATCCAAGTAATCAACAAGGATTAATGTCCATCAGAGATCAAAAATAAATCCTTCCCTTACAAAATTTCCCTATTTATACATCATTCCCGAAGGTCACGTCTTTACAATGAATGTGGGCCAAAAATCCCCCCAAAATGGCACGGTTACCACGCTAACCCGGCTCATCGTAGACGACAGCTAGTCCACTTTCCTTCGACCGCATTTTTGCGTTTCTTCTAGCTCTGACGCCTCTTCTGACTGCGTGGCTGTGACTTCATTCTGGAATGTCCCTTTCAGTTTCTATAGCTTCATCTGTCGTTGTCGGCCTGTCGTTCCGCTTCTAACGGTCTTAGTAATATTGTAACATCCCGAAAAATTCACTAAAAATAAAAAATTTTAAAGTAGCATTAATTACTAAAAATATTGACTGCGGAAATAAAATGTCTGTTAACCATTCAATTAATCGCATTTTAACAAAGTGACACTTCATAATTCTTAAACATGATACGATAATAGTCCAAAAATATAAACCTACAATAGTATTTAAATTCTTATGCGATACAGTTTTTTTTTGCGATAAATACTGACAGTTATGTTTGAATGTTTATGAAGGGGTTCCTACGGGGTGCCCTGAGGTTTACTTAGCTTTGATAGCTAAAGCATTGAACCTGATTTCTTTTCGCAGATTCACAGGTAAGTATTACAACAATTCAAGTAATTCAAGCAAATAAATATGTTTCAGCTAGCTGTCAATGCACTAAGATAATTATAATTACTTATGTGCATGAAGATTAGTGATGGTATGGATCTTCAGTTTTGTTGTTTCAGTTTAACAAGTATTAATCTAGTTATTTATACAATTCGCAGAAGTCACTGTTATCACTATCTGCATTAATATATGGGTGCTCCAACTTTTATATTTATGGAAACATGAGTTACCTTCTATTCTAGCACCTGCAAGGGTTAGATAAGTTTTACATTTCAAGGTACAAGTATATAGTAATTTTCTTACTATTGCAAACAAAGTTTGACATATTGTATCTATTATTCAATGAGGTTACTAATGCATAATTCTTAGAAACTAGAACTATCCTTTCATTTACATTCATATTATTTACGGTTTTTGTGTAACAAGGTAATAATATAATAATGTAATGAAGTAACATTACTATTTGCAAAGTAATGATCTTAACCTATAGGTTGAAACCCATGCTATACAAGTGTGACCTATTGTAAAATAGAATCATATTCATCATATATATATTGACTATGCATTTGTGAATTAAATGTTTCTTTACTTAATATCTCTACTAGTCATTATATTAATGTATTGCTATAGTGCGGGTTTAGATATGTCAAAATAATATGATGCTTATTGAATTGGGTTCTATTTCTAATGCACTTACCATATAATGCCAATACTATATGTTTCGCATAACGCAATTACCATATGTTATTTATACTATGAACACCATATGTTACGCGTGATTTGCAACCTATGCACCATAGAAAAACTAACTATATGATTTGTAAACATTACAATGGGTAATATTATTGAACGTTGATATCATACAAAACCCTAGCTACGAAACTATGCAAACCTTTAAGTATGAAATATAATACTATGTAAATCGCGCCATTGAAAATTTAATGGTTGTTGACAAGTCTTTATGGTTCTGCAGTCCTTCGATGGTTGATATTAATATGATTGAGATGAGATTTTATGTTGATGTATATGTAACTTCGGAATGTATTTCACATATATGTATATTGTATTCCTATAGAGATGTTATTATTCCTCTATACGGAAGTGTCGTCATTTATATTGTAAGTGTTGTAACTTATACTTGATGGGTTATTAGACCACCTTGCTTGGGGTCGGCCCTGTATAAGTCATGTGGGTCAAAGGGTTATTAGACCACCCTATTGGGGGTCGTTTATGTGGGTCAAAGGGTTATTAGACCACCCTATTAGGGGTCGGCCCACTCAGCATTATGTTATGTGGTAAAGTTCAAGCCTACATGAGTTAGGTAAAAAGGCAAGTCAAGTCAAGTATAAATAGAGTGCGGGAGGCACTCTATTTACTCACTCACTTCTCACACATGCACTCAAGGAGGAGTGGCGCACTTATGGAGGAGGAGGATCTGCTGCTAGGTTATGGCTATCTCTCTTGGTTGATTGTATCATTGCTCTATCTATCTCTGAGAAAGTTATTGGGGTTTTTCACCTTTATGGTTTTCCCCAAGTAAATATTTGTGTCTCTTGTGTGCTTGCATTATTGTCTCCATGATTGATATGCTGTAGATATGTTGTACATGTTGTTCTCTCAGTTAAGATCCTAGATCAGATTAAAGTAAATTCTGAAAATTTAACATGGTATCAGAGCTAGCCTGAAAGAAGGCATGATATGGCATGTATGACACTTGTTGCACTTACGATGCTAGGGCTTGATATAGCAAAAACCAGTCATCGTAGAACTTTTGCTATAAATCCGTTTTGGCGAATTTTTCGGATCTGAAATTGTTACAGGACAAAGCTAAGATCTCCAGGTACCTTGTGGCCAAAGGACAACCTCTAATTCGTTGTACTTTGTGATTTATGATCTGTGCAATATAGGGTTTCTGCCTCTTCCAGATCTGAGTTAAAATCAGGTGACCTTGGGAAAAAGGTCATAACTTGGGCTAGGAAGATCCAAATGAAATTTAGTGAAAAGTGACAGGTAGTACACAGACTGTACTATCTCAGAAAAAGTTTTCATAGGCCGAAGTTGAACCAGTGACACGTGGCACTCCGTACAAGTGCGCTCTCCTGTATTATCCCATAAACAGGTCATGTTGCGACATTTGGCATAACTCTCTCTCAGAGAGTCCAATTGAGGTCAGACCTATCAGGATGGAAAGGTAACAGGCCGAGATATCTCAAAAAACTTTTTCAGAGGCCTAAGTTAAAACAGTGACACGTGGCACATCGTACAAGTTCGCTCTCCTGTTTTATCCCAAAACAGGTCACATTGCGACATTTGGCATAACTCTCTCTCAGAGAATCCAATTGAGGTCAAACCTGTCAGGATGGAAAGATAACAGGTCAGGATATCTCAAGAAACTTTTTCAGACCCTGTGGATAAAAAATTTCGGAGTTACACCAGAAACAATCAGGTACATATTTCTGTCAAAACAGAATTATTTTTTGGTACCTTCATTCATGGCTTCCGGAATTTAGGGCTTTGGAGAAAGTTGGAATTTTTGTAATCGGAGACCACGGCTGGATGCTACTCATCAAAATAGAAATTTAGAGACCAAGATCAGAATTTTTGGTTGGGCAGAAGGCCGGGCTTGATTAGACCCTAGTTCGGGACTTTGATCAGAAAAGTGGAAAATTAGGGCTTCTGTAAAAATGGGAATTTTTGAAATCTATGACCACGGCTGGAAGCTCCTCAGAAAAATAGAATCTTAGAGATTTCGATCAAACATTTTGATTGGGAAGAAGAGTGGGCTTCATCAAACCCCAGTTCAGGGTCACGTCCAGTGAATCCAGAAGTTTCAAAAGCAAAATTGAGGAGTGAAACTTTGCAGTTTTCAAATTCTGAATATACCAACTTGATCAGCTCATCAAGGAACATATTTCTATCCTGTCAGAAGTTTGAAATTCAAAGTTTGAATCTTTGGGGTTTCTCTGACAAACCCATATCCAGCTCAAGGTCCAGTTCTTGCAAATCAAGTGGATTGGGTTAATCCTAGAAGAAGATGGATTGATCATCTGCATAAGTGAAGAAGTTCCTATCTCAGAGGGAGATGAGGATAAGGCCTTACATAAGAAGATTACAAGCGATCTCGACAGGTATGACTCATCGAGGTATGTTTCGATATTTGTCCATGATTAAGTTTATGGTATGTTTGTCTTCATGTTATTACGGTTAGTACAATTTTGATTTTATATTTGTCGTATAACCTTAACAAAATTATGAATGCATGATAGAGGATATTCACTGGTTAGGGTGTTGACACTTATGATTGTACTAATGCATTATGGTGTTGTATGAGGTTTATGTTGTCTACTAACATGAAAGGTACACCAATAAAGACAAATCATGTTCTGGTCCAAGAACATATGATCATGATAACATGAGGACAAAGATTCATCCATTGTCATGGATCTCATACAAGATCCATTTACGAGGTATGTATAACTTGTTTATACAATGGTTAACTTATGAGACATGCAGGTTACTAGCACAAGTCACTAAAGAGAAACAAAAGACATTATACGGGTATGTTAGACATAAATAGCTAGCATGCTAATCCAGGTATGTTTTTCCTATATCAAGCTAGAATCCTACCTTGTGTTAGGATCTTATACTATTGTTGATAATGATTATTCCTGAAGAGTCATAGGTTTGAATAATCATGGTTTTATGCATATTATATCTCTTATCTTGATTGATGATTCAACTAACCTGAAGAGTCATAGGTTTGAGTAATTACAGGTTTAGACATGTTATGATTTGACTAACCATAAGAATCCTACATAAACCTTGAATGCTAATGCTTATTATTTCTATTTGAAATGATCATGACTATACATGCTTGAGATTATTGTGTTTTAATAGTATACTAATGAATGTATGATTTTATATGAGATCACAAGGATAACACATTCATGATACTAATAAGCATGCATAGGGACCAAGGATGAATATGAGTTCAAGAACAGGTAATCCAGGAAGCAAAGATCAAGAGGGAGTACACTCTAGTGGTTTATGCAAGGATGCAGATATTCAGAGGGAGTTGTCCATCTCTCTACATTCCACAACAGAAAGGTGTAGAAGAAGCTACTTCAGGATTAGGACTCCAGTTTCTCCTGCAAGAAAGCAAAGGAGCACACTCCAGTTGTTCCTGCAAGAAAGAAAAGGAGCACACTTCAGTAGTTTCTGCAAGGATGCAGATATTCAGAGGGAGTTGTCCATCTCTCTACATTCCACAATAGAAAGTTACGGGATATGGATAAATGTTGTATTGAAGCATTGGCTAAAGATAATAGCATGACTGTATGACATATTTATTTATGTGTAAGAATTTGTTCTGAAAACTATGAGATGTTTTCTAATCATGCAATTTAACTTGTTGTGTAGGAAAGATCATATGCCATCACCTACAAAAGAAGAACTACAACATTTGTTCAGCAACAAAAATTATCTATTGAAGATATTGAAGTTCCCAGGATACGGGAAGAATGCCATGATCCATCGATCATGAAGAATGATGTTTGGGATGTAGTCCCAAGATGTGAAGGGAAGTTTGTTATGACTTCCAAATGGAACTATCAGATCAAGCATGTTGCAGATGGCAGCATTGAGAAATATAAAAGTGATGAAATAGAAGATGCACCAGATGGATCTCAAGACAGCATGGTGTAGTCATATATGTGTGCAGAACTTGGTATGGTAGGATAGACAGCTTTCTATCCAGTTTGGGCATTACCAAGAGTAAAGAAGATTCCAACCTTTTCTACAAGGTTGAAGAAGGCAATCCAGTGATACTACTTTTGTATGCAGATAACCTGTTTGTTACAGGTAAAGATAGATTGATTGCCGACACGCAGCGGAAGCTTTCTTCCAAGTTCGAGATGAAGAACTTGGGGATGATGCACTATTTGTTTTTGGCATGGAATCTTCCTTGGACAAGGGAAGTATGTAGTAGAGATCCTGAAGAGGTTCGGGATGATGGACTGCAAGGATATGGCCACACCTATGGCATCGAATCTGAAGCTTCTATGTGATGCTTCATCTGAGCAGGTTGATGTCTCTTTGTATCGTTAGATGATTGGGTCCTTGATGTACCTGACGAACACGAGACCAGACATTTGCTTTGCTGTGAACACATTGAGCCAGTTCCTGACGGATCCGAGGAGTGTTCACCTGGTTGCTATAAAGCATGTTCTGAGGTACCTGAAGGGTACAGTGGATTATGGGCTCAGGTATGAGGAGAATCAAAAGTTTAACCTGCAGGGTTATGTTGATTCAGATTGGGCTGGCAGTGCTGCAGACAGGAAGAGCACATCTGGGTGTTGCTTCAGTATGGGATCAGGTGTGATCTCTTAGTTTAGCAGGAAGCAGTCCTGCGTAGCACTGAGTACAGCTGAGGCAGAGTATGTTGCAGCCTGTTCAGCTAGTTGTGAGACAGTATGGCTACGGAAGCTACTTTCTGAGTTATTTGATCTCCTGTTGGATGCTACTGGTATCTTCTGTGATAACTAGAGTTGTGTGAAGCTGTTCAAGAACCCAGTGTTTCATGATAGGTCGAAACACATAGAGATCAAATATCACTATATCAGGGATATGGTGCAGAGAGGAGCTGTGAAGCTTCTGTATGTTGTGACGGACGAGCAGATTGCAGATGTGCTAGCGAAGCCACTAGCCAGAGTGAAGTTCGAGTACTTCAGAGAGAGGCTTGGCGTTCTTCAGATCGAGGACACTTCGAGGAAGAAGTGATGGACACATTTGCTGAAGCCATTCCAAGCATGTTGGAAGGAGGATCCTTCACATGGCTGTGGATGTAAGCGCTAGATGATGAGCATCGGGATGATGTTCTGGTTTCTGCTTGGATATGATCAGTTGGATCATTTATGTATGTACGCATCATGTTGGATGTTGGATATGATCAGTTGGATCATTTATGTATGAACGCATCATGTTGGATGCTGTTGGATACATTTTGTGAATCATGTATCTTTGTATGATCAGGTAGATCATGGATGCTGTTGGATACATTGTGTGGATCATGTATCTTTGTATGATCAGGTAGATCATGGATGTTGTTGGATACATTGTGTGGATCATGTATCTTTGTATGATCAGGTAGATCATGGATGTTGATGGATACATTGTGTGGATCATGTATCTTTGTATGATCAGGTAGATCATGTATGTTGATGGGTACATTGTGTGGATCATGTATCTTTGTATGATCAGGTAGATCATGTATGATTGATGGATACATTGTGTGGATCATGTATCTATGTGTGCATCAGATGGATGCATTGTATGATCAGGATGATCGTGGATGACGAGCTTCTCCAGATGACATGCAGCAGGATGTTGCAGTGATGATGATGAGTATCAGATGATACTTTGTGGCCGTGGATCAGGTTGTGCAGGAAAGCATGTAATTTGTGCCCTGGGAGATTTGCAGATGGTCTTTCGAGGTTTTGCCTATGGCATGTAATTCGGTGCCCTGGGACATCTGGCAAATGCTCTTGCGAGGTTTTGCTTGGAAGGACATGTAATTTGTGCCCTGGGAGATCTACAGATAGTCTTTCGAGGTTTTGCCTATGGCATGTAATTCGGTGCCCTGGGATATCTGGAAGATGCTCTTGTGAGGTTTTGTCCTATGGCATGTAATTTTCTCCTGGGAGATCTGGACAGGATGAAAAAGGCCTCAGATGCTTCAGCCAGGTTTTTCCATGACCACATGTAATTTGCTCCTGGGAGATCTAGACAGGATGAAAAAGGCCTCAGATGCTTCAGCCAGGTTTTGTGGTGGACCACATGTAATGTGCTCCTGGGAGATCCGACAGGTAGAGCTGTGTGCTCGTAACAGCCTGGGATGCTTCAGCCAGGTTTTGTGGTGAGATCACATGTAATGTGCTCCTGGGAGATCCGACAGGTAGAGCCGTGTGCTCGTAACAGCCTGGGATGCTTCAGCCAGGTTTTGTGATGGGTCACATGTAATGTGCTCCTGGGAGATCCTACAGGTAGAGCTATGTGCTCGTAATAGCCTGGGATGCTGCAACCAGGTTTTGTGACGCACGTAATAAGTCCTGAGGATTCCACAGTATGGCCAGTGATGATGAAGACCTGCAGGTGGTGGGCCTACATCCAGTATGAAAAAGGACTGGCTCTGTAGAACTTCCTATGACGAGTAGATTCAGAGATTGATTGAGATAGCAGCAGCAGTGACGATGATGATGACTCGATGACGATTATCCAGTGACGATGATCCAGAGAAGATGACTTGTGCTAGAAGAACTGTGCTGAGAAATACCTTCCTAGTTAAGAGGCAGTGTTGATGTATATGTAACTTTGGAATGTATTTCACATATATTTATATTGTATTCCTATAGAGATGTTATTATTCCTCTATACGGAAGTGTCGTCATTTATATTGTAAGTGTTGTAACTTATACTTGATGGGTTATTAGACCACCTTGCTTGGGGTCGGCCCTGTATAAGTCATGTGGGTCAAAGGGTTATTAGACCACCCTATTGGGGGTCGGCCATGTGGGTCAAAGGGTTATTAGACCACCCTATTGGGGGTCGGCCCACTCAGCATTATGTTATGTGGTAAAGTTCAAGCCTACATGAGTTAGGTAAAAAGGCAAGTCAAGTCAAGTATAAATAGAGTGCGGGAGGCACTCTATTTACTCACTCACTTCTCACACATGCACTCAAGGAGGAGTGGCGCACTTATGGAGGAGGAGGATCTGCTGCTAGGTTATGGCTATCTCTCTTGGTTGATTGTATCATTGCTCTATCTATCTCTGAGGAAGTTATTGGGGTTTTTCACCTTTATGGTTTTCCCCAAGTAAATCTTTGTGTCTCTTGTGTGCTTGCATTATTGTCTCCATGATTGATATGCTATAGATATGCTGTACATGTTGTTCTCTCAGTTAAGATCCTAGATCAGATTAAAGTAAATTCTGAAAATTTAACATTTTAATGCTCCCATCCACTCCTTCGGTGGGATGTCCCATTGGTTGTCTGAGTATTGGATTCCAAGTGACTTCTTGTGTAAAACGCTGATATTCCGAGCTGTGTGATAGTAATTTGTTTGAACTCCTCCAAGATGGACTATGTGTTGGTTGGGTTATTAATGAATTTTGTATGTACCGCTGCTTTGAACCTTGTGCTAACACAGTTGGCTCAATCGCCTCCGTTGATATGGTTCTATCCTCGGATTTGGGTTTTGACCTAACTGTTGCTACTATACCCTCGCTTGCAATACTTCTTGGCATTCATTTGGAGAGATTGGACTTGGGGAGAGGCCGACAGGATGTGTAGTTGTAAGGTTTGAAGGCCGAATGTCGGAGGACTCCTTCCTCGAGTTCGATGGTGAGACATTCAGTTAAAATTATGATAGTTTCAGGTTGTTAATGGAGCTTTGAATGTCGATTTCCCTGTGGCTTTCGTCGTTTACTTTGATAGAGGGTTCCCAGAGTTTAGTTTTAGAACCAGTGATCTTGACTGAGAGTGAATGGTGAAGTTGTGGCATCTGAAATCTTTCTCTGTTGTGGCTGATAGATGAATCTAAACTTGTTACTAATGGCGTTCCCACTTCGTGTTTATGAATGCAAAGGTAATGCGTTCGACTCTGTGGAGAGTTACTTTGTAATGTCTAAAGTTGAACTTGTGCATTTTCTTATTTTTATTTGAATGATTTTTATCCTCTTGACGTTACTATGGCAGGTATTGACAGGGTTAAGGACTTGTAGAGCCGAATGTTTCATGGGAAGAAAATAGCTCGCTCTACCTGGTAAGCCTCAATGGTATAACTTCTCGTAGGTTCTCCTGGCATAGCTTGTTGATGACGCTGCTCGTCCAATACTTGATACTTGATCTTGGCATCATCTTAGCCATATGTGTAATCATTTGAATGTAATGTTTTAAGAACAGAGGTTAATCCCTCATCATGTTCTGTTAACCGGTTCAGCCGTGTGTGGTTTTGGCATTTTACTTAAGTGTAACGGATTTATGAGATGAATCCTCAGATGTATTTATAAAAATACAGTATTACTATTTTGCAAACGTTAATAATGTAGTCTGTGTTTAAATTATAATATGGTTTGATTTTTTTGTCTACGGCATTAACAATAAAGCCGAGAGCCTTAGACTATTTATTTTTTACATATGAAGAAATAAAAGAAACTTAATAAATGCTAAGTCTGCAAATCTAAATCTCTGCATTATTTGATTCAAGTTTTAAATAGTAATTGAATAAACTAAGTGGCTTGACCACTCTCTATGATAGATGTTCAAATTACAAATGTTTTGAGTGAAGAAACCCTATGAGGGATGTTTTTGTTTCTTCAACTGTGTGATAATTAATTGTTTATAATCGATGGCTCCATCCTACTGATATGTTTAGTATCTGCATTGATTTTATTTGATTAAGTGCAAAGGGTTTTCCGCCGAGAGGGTATTAACCCTTGGTTGATTGACTAAAAGAATATATGTGATTTTCAAATCTTTGATACTGTTTTTGTAAAAGTCTTTAATAGTCTTGTTGATGGAATGATTGTTTAAATGATTAGGTTTTCGGCCGAATATTCAAAATGTCTATCAAAACTATTTCAAATTAATTTTATAAAGTTATGATAATTTAAATGCTAGGATACTTGCGGATATTTGCATAAAATATTATATAGGAAATAAAATAGAAAACTGCTGCAAGGTTAGAAGATAATATGAAAATAACATAAACCTCAAACCAAACTATCACTGTCAGAAAAGAATGAAATCAAATACTTGAGGATGCTACTTACTTTGCAGCTGTTAAATTTTCTTTACAGTCTAGTGAAAGAACTACAATGGATTTTTAAAAACATTAGACGGATAAAAGAATGATAAAAGAAGCATATAGAATTATATAATTAAATACAGAATATTGATGGAAGGAAAAACTTAATGAAATACAAAAGTAGTGATCTTCTCATTCATTTGGCAATATGCCTATCAATTCATCTATCTTAATCTCTTCTATGTACTAGAGTACGATGCAAATCCATTAGCATGGGGAAAAATGCAGAGAAATATTTTATTCAATTCATCATACATAATCAGTACTATACAGAATCCTAATTAACTAAGAAACTAAAATAAATACATTTGTTCAATAATGACTTTGAAAACAATAAATCAATAATTAGAGATAGAAATTTAACTTCTTAGAACTAGAAAAAGATAGTAGAACCTGTAAATGAATATAAGGCCGACAAACACCCAAGGAGGCCTGTTCCTCCCAACCTTTTCCAGAAGAAGCAACCAATCCACTTGCCTCCTTTGGACCCCCGAGCCTATTCACTGAACCACTAGGTAGAAGATTCTAGGTAGAAGCAAGGCATTCAACTTCAGCACTCGGTAGAATATCTTCAGCACTCAATACTATAGCTTCAGCACTCAATAGTATAACTCTGCACTCAGCAGTATAAGAGGCAGACTTACTCCATGATCAAAAACTCAGCATATCCCCTCATTGAATCTCTTAGGTGCAAGCACAGCAAAACCCCAAGGTAAATTTCCTCGTCAAGAAAAGTGATGAACCCCAGTTCACAATTCAATCGCTCTTTTAAAGATTGCCTAGGTCTTGAGTGGTCAGTTTTAGAATAAATGAGCCTCGAGCTCCAGTCCCACCTTCTAGGGCACTATGACCACATTTCAAGGGAGTTGTCCCATACCAACAGCTAGTTAGTTGAATCATGATGCTGCCATTTGTCCATTGCCTTCTACCCCAAATTCCATTCCGCCTAGTGGGTCAGTAAACACTCTTTCAACAGTCTCCTTAGGTGTTTGTCTCCTATTTAATTTATTAAATAATAAAATATTGTGCAAATTACAGTCATCCTTGGACACTTGTCCAACATAAAAACTTTACAATAAAATTTAACATAATGTTTCCAACATAAAATGTCCTTCAACAAAAAGGTTATGTTACAAATATGTACAAGCGACAGGTGTCTTTCCTCCACTTTTGCACCGCTCCTTACCCTGCTCCCAAGAATTATGGATTTTCTTAACCAAAATGGGTCACTGCTGGCCCTCGCTGCGCTTGTACTTTGCTACCAAAAATAGTTGTTGTGTTGGCGCTACACATCATCAAAAATGCATCGGCTTTAGACTTCGCATTCCCAACTATGCTTATTCGGACTTCGCAATGCCAAAAACTGTGCCACTTGGGCCACACCCAACATAAGACATCTCAAAAGTGTTCTCAAGTTGCAATTGTGGAAGAAGTGACAAACATGGAAGATGAAAGTTTTGAGTTGTACGAGGAAGAAGAGATAATTTACATTGATGGATAACTACCAAGATATGTGGATGGTTAAATTTATGTACAGATGTACATAAATCAATGGGATGAACCACCGATGGCTAATCCTAAGAAGGAGTTAGCAAAGAGGATATCTGCAGGTAAAAAATTTCCCTACCACTACCAGGAGTATATGACTTTGGGAGAAGAGATTGGTAAGGCCATTTCTTTCAAAGATTAACTTTACTGCAGATTTGGATTTGAGATCAAGGATCAATCCTTGGATTCAATAGAGAGCAGAAAACCACCCATAGAGGAAACAAGTTGTTCCACCTCTGTGAGTAAAGAAGAAGGAAGAAAAAATCAGCCAACTGCATCTTCTAGTATCATGAGATTGTTTGGGTTTACTTCAAACAGATCTTCCAAAGGAGGTAAGCATGAAAAATCCATCACTAGTTCTGCTAAGGATCAGCAAAGTATGGATCAGGGAGTAACTATGAATGGGTTCCAAGAAGAGGCATCTACTAACAGTTGCTCAAATTCTGAAGAAGCAGCTATTGATGTATGTTGTGAAGAGGTACCTACTGATGGGTGCCTAAGTTTTGAGGAGACATCTATTGATGGATTTCCATCTCTATATGCGGGTGACATAGAGATACCTCTTGATGAGGTTTATTCAAGTACAAGTTTCCATAATACCAAGGAAGATTAGATCCTTTCAGTCAAGGAAGAAGTCACATGATCAATATCAATATCACCACCTGAGCTTCAAGAGGTTGATCCATGGCTAGAGGATGAGGAGGCTTATTATCCACCTTCCCCTTTTGAAATGCCACTCAAGATGAATGAAAGAAGTATCATGGAGGCCTTACACACTCTCTATGACACACATGTTTTAGTGTCAAAATCTTGTTGGAGAGCTACTTCATTGGAAAATTTACCTTTCCTTGAAGCCATGGAGAATACTCAGAGAGAAATGTCTACAATCCAAGGTTATTTTTCAGATATGCTTTCTGGCAAAACGTTATTTTCATGATATTGTTTATATGTTGCAGGAAGCATCCTTGAAGGATGATGAAGAGAGTATTAAGCTCAATGATGAGTTGATGGCGACCCAATATTCTTTGAGAAACACTCAAGGTTCCCTCTTAGAATCCAAGATCAAAATAGAGAAACTTCATCAAAAGTTGCAAATATCACTCATACCAGTCAACAAGTCTCTTATGGTTGGTTGTATTCAGATTTCCATGAAAGAACCTCATGAGATTGTGGTTCATGACGTGCATGATGAAATGCATGTCCTTGAGGAAATTTTAGTAGCAAAGGAAAATTTCAAAGCACATACAGTTTCCCAGATTGAAACTGAGCTTTTGCATCGAGTAATTCATTCCTCCACTAATGAATCAGAAGAGCTCATGTGTGATGGACCAGCCTGTGATGGATTTGATGCATCCATTAGTTGGGTGGATTAAGTTTGTAGAGAAGATATTTTGGTCCATGATCGCACATCAGACCCTTATACTTCTTCCATGGCATTTGAGGATGAATTTTGGGTCAAGACTTTATTTTTGATGGTGCCTGAAAAGGAGCAGAAGGCTCCCACATTCACTTCAGTTGATTTAAGGGTGACACCATTCCCTACCCAGTAGTTGTAGAGGCATATCATGCCTATGTTTGATTCCACATCACATAAAGATGCATATGGTTCCCATTTGAATTAATTAAGTGGGACACAAGACGGTTGCAGGCATTCTTTGACCAGTGGCAGAGAGTTGAGCCATTGGAAATTTTCACATGCAGAAGTATCTTGCTTTTCGTTTGGACCATTGGGTTGGAGTGACTCTTCTTTTCCCACTTAGGAGAAAAGACACATGAGTAATATTCCTACTTGCAGCAATGGAGATTCATTTGATACATTTTACACCTTCGGTGAGCAGCATGGGAATCCATGGAATGTTGATGATGACTACCTTTTTGGTGATTGGACATGGGACCCTCACCCTTGTAATTGGAGCAACAATGTTTTGATTCTTGGTACTTGTGTGCATTGGGAACAAGGAGTAAAATATGATTTGCATGAGCTTGGAGAGATTGGATTTAAGCGAGATGAAGGCCAAGAACCTGTCCATTTCCAGAAATATTATAGGTTTCCTCTATTAGGAACCTATGTCAACCATTCTCTTTACTTTGTTAGTATACTGTTGTTGGGCACATATGCTTTGTAAGTCGTCCCGTAGTATTTGTTGATCCATAGTTTATATTATCCCATGGTATTGACCCATAGTATTGGACGCATATGCTTTGTAAGTCATCTCGTAGTATTATATGTCCCATGGTTTTGACTCATAGTATTGGGCATAGACTTAGTATATAAGTGTGTGTTGAGGTCATTGAAGGCACCGTGAAGTTAATTGTATTGAGCTTGCGCAAAGGAGGTTGCCCCCTCGAAGTGGCCCGTGATCAATATAAAAGTGATTCTGAGTTATACTATTTCTGCTATCTCGTGTATTTGCATTAATTAATTATTGCAGGTTCTTCACATCTGGTATCAGAGTGCTTTCTTGGGCTCACTGGGTGAAATTTCTGCCAAATTTTTTTTCGCATCTGTTGCGGGTTAGGATTTGGGAATAATCCCTATCCTCTTAACTGTGGGAAGTACTTGGGCATAAGCCCTAAAACTCATCGTGAGGAGTACCACAGGAACCCCTAAGTAGCTAGCACATTGAGAGGACCTGCCAGCGAAAAGGGCAACGACCCCTACCTGTTGACTAGTTCCCACCCGTGAGGTAAACCAGGAGCTGTGGTTTGTGGCAAAGCGGTTATCAGTTTTACCTAAGCCATGGAGTGAGGGGTACTTCCCCAATACACAAGCCATCAGACATCATTGGTTTCCGAGTGAAACCCCTGAACTATTAGGAAGCCACACTGTGAGGCACCTGTAACAATAAATTAATACGAATATGCGAAATACCAGAAATGACAGAACTCAGAATCACTTTTATATTGATCACAGGCCACTTCGAGGGGGAAACCTCCTATGAGCAATCTCAATACAAATAACTTCACAGTCCTTCATAGGTCTCAACACACACTTATATACTAATTCTAGGCGCCAATACTATGGGTCGAAACCATGGGCCATTACAAACTATGGATCAACAATACTACGGGCGACTTACAAAGCATATGCGCCAACAACAATAACACAAACTATTGATCAACAAATACTACAGGACGACTTACAAAGCATATGCGTCCAACAACAACATACTAACAAAGTAAAGACATGTGTTCCTAACATCCCCTCCCCCTTAAAAAAATCTTTGTCCTCAAAGCTTTAGATGTGGAAATTGTTGTTGAATCTGAAGGAGTGGTTCCCACGTAGCATCCTCTGGTTGCATGCCGTGCCACTGAATTAAGACCTCTGTGATAGAGTGAGAGCGAAGCTGACGTGTGCACCGATTGAGGATGGCCTCTGGCTCCAAAAGGATAGATCCTTCATTATCCAGTTCGGGTAAAATCGTTTGGCCGCTGATGTTGGTGCCAAGAACTTTCTTCAGACAAGAGACATGAAAGACTGGATGAATGAGGGAAGAAGGAGGAAGTTCCAATTTATAAGCAACGGACCCAATCTTCTGAAGAATCCGATATGGCCCATAGAACTTTGGAGCGAGCTTATGATGCCCTTTGAGTTTCAAGGAGGAATGTTTGTACAGCTGGAGACGAAGAAAAACCATATCGCCGACTTGAAAAGTGCGCTCCGAACGGTGTTGATCAGCTTGTTGCTTCATGCGATTTCTTGCCATGTGAAGATTGTCCTGCAAAATGCGAAGAATCTGATCGTGGTTGTGAAGGACCGTGTCAACTTCCTGAACTGGTGAACTGGTGGGGGTGTATGGAAGAAGGGCTGGAGGTGCCTGACCATAGACTGCTTCATATGGGGTCATTTTAGAGGCAGTCTGGTAAGAGGTATTGTACCACCATTCAGCGAGAGGGAGCCACTTTGCCCACTGATGTTGTTGTTCCGAGGTGAAGCAACGAAGATAATTTTCCAAGCATTTATTGACAATTTCAGTCTGACCATCTGTTTGTGGGTGATACCCTGAACTCATCTTCAGTTTGGTGCCAGTGTGGCGAAATAGTTCTGTCCAAAAATGACTAGTGAAAGTCGCATCACGATCCAAGACAATGGAAGAAGGGATGCCATGAAGACGAAAGATCTGGTCCATAAAAATTTGAGCGATGGAGGAGGCTGTATAGGGATGGCTGAGAGCACAAAAATGACTATATTTGGAGAGACGATCAACCACAATGAGAATCACTGTCTTCCCGCCAGATTTAGGGAGCCCTTCAATGAAATCCATAGAAATATCTGTCCAAATCCGTGTAGGTATGGGCAAGGGTTCAAGCAATCCTGGAAGGAGTGTTGTTTCACCCTTATTGCGCTGGAAGGTATCACATTCGGCCACCATCTGTTGAATTGTCCTTTTCATGCCCTGCCAAAAGAATTTACGCCGTGCTCGTTCATATGTTTTGAGGAACCCAGAGTGCCCGGCCGATGGAGAAGCATGGAGTTCATAGAAGACAGCCTGTTGAAGATCTGTGCTCTGGGGAAGCACCAGACGACCCTTGCATCACAGAGAAGCACCATCCCAAGAGTAATGTGGGACAGTAGAAGGATTGTTGGTCAAGCGTTGGATGATCTGAGACAAGGAAGATTCATTGACATAACCCTGTTGAACAGATTGCATCCAATTTGGAACAGGCATAGAAATAGCTGAAAGAGAACCTTGGGCATCAAATGTGCGAGAAAGAGCATCTGCCACAATATTGTCTTTACCCTTCTTGTAAGTGATCTCATAGTCATAACCCATGAGTTTGCTAACCCATTTTTGTTGTGCCGGGGAGGAGACACGCTGGTCCAAGAAATATTTCAGACTCTGGTGATCAGTCTTGATGCAGAAATGATTCCCTAATAGGTATGGATGCCAATTCTGTACTGCATGCAAAATAGCCATCATTTCCTTCTCATAGGTAGAGGAAGCTAAATTCTTACCTGAAAGGGCTTTGCTGGTGAACGCAATGGGGTGTTCATCTTGAAGGAGAACAGCACCAAGTCCATTGCTGCAAGCATCACTCTCAATAGTGAAGGGCTTGGAAAAATCGGGCATAGCTAGCACAGGTGTAGTACACATAGCTTGTTTTAGTTTGTCAAATGCACACTGAGCTGCAGGTGTCCATGTAAAAGCATCTTTTTTCAATAGAGCAGTTAATGGAGCTGCAATCTTCCCATAATCCTTGACAAACTTACGGTAGTAGCCAGTCAACCCCAAAAAACCATGAAGGCTCTTGAGTGTCTGAGGATGTGGCCAATTGTTCATGGCCTCGATTTTGGCAGGATCCATGCGAACCCCTTGTGCTGAGATAATGTGCCCGAGATACTCAACTTCCTTTTGTCCAAAAACACATTTAGACTGCTTGGCATGGAGATGATGGTCAGAGAAAAGTTGCATGACAAGATCCAAATGTTGGATATGTTCATCCCATGTTTTACTGTAGATGAGGATATCATCAAAGAATACCAGAATGAATTTCCGCAAGTAGGGTCGAAATATTTTATTCATTAAGGCCTGGAATGTGGAAGGAGCATTAGTGAGGCCAAAGGGCATGACCAAAAACTCATAATGGCCATCATGTGTGCGGAAAGCTGTTTTAGGAATATCATCCTCATGAACCTGAATTTGATGATACCCAGAACGAAGATCCAACCTGGAGAAAAAGTGAGCCCCATGAAGCTCATCAAGAATCTCATCAACAACAGGAATTGGAAACTTATCCTTGATGGTGAGGTGATTAAGTGCTCGGAAGTCAATGCAGAGGCGCCATGACCCATCTTTTTTGCGGACAAGAATAACTGGAGAAGAAAAGGAACTAGTGCTTGGGCGAATAATACCTTGCTTCAATAAGTCCCGGACGAGCATTTCAATCTCTGTTTTTTGGTGAAATGGGTAGCGATAGGGCATGATGTTGGGAGGAACACTGCCAGGAAGGAGCTGAATACGATGGTCTTCTGGCCTGGAAGATGGTAATCCCACTGGTTCAGCAAAGACACCTGTATATCGATCCAAAATTTGTTGTAGATCCAAAGGAGTAGTGGAGACCGCTGATGGTTGCATCTAAATGGAATGGATCTGAGCGATGACACCATGTGAATTATTCTTGAGGAGTTTTTCTATGCGATGTGAACTGATGATGCTGAGAGAACCTAGTTGTAATCCTGTCAATGTGTGTTTGTGTCCATTGAGGGAAAACTGCATCCAAAGTTTGGCAAAATACCATAAGATAGGGTCGAGTGTGCGTAGCCATTGAGCGCCCAAAACCACATCACATCTGCCTAAGGGCAAGGAAAACATGTCAAAGCGCAAGGTATAATCTCCCATAGAGATACGCACATTTCGACACTTCCCTTTGCAAGGTAAGGTGCCCCTATTGGCAATCATGACTTCAAAGTTGGAGCAAGGATGGATAAAACAATCAGCTTGTTTGGCGATCCGAGGGTCAATGAAATTATGCGTGCTACCAGAATCAATGAGGATTGTAAGAGGAAGCTTCTTGAAGTAACCCCTGACCCGCATTGTTTGGGGGGTGGTGATTCCAGCTAAAGCATGGAGAGATATCTCTGGATGGTCATCCTGAGACGGAGGGTAAATAGGCGGTTCTTGAATGTCGACCGGAGCATCCAGTGTTTCTGGCTCTTTGTCACCCATTTCAGAGGTAGGTGGAGACTCCACATCCAGGAGATAGAGCTTTTGTTGAACACATCTATGTCCTTGAGTGAATTTCTCATCACAATTATAGCAAAGCCCCTTTTCTCTGCGTGCTTGCATCTCTGTTTCAGACAAACGCTTGATAGGAGTCGGTCGAGGAGCCTGCGGTATAGGTGGTCGCTGAGAACCCATATTTCGGAAGGGAACAAAAGTGGGCTTGGAGCGTTGTTGGGCTGCAATCTTGTCTTTTTCCAACTTAGGCAACCCGAGTGCTTCCATCATTGTGTTGGGATAGAACATTTTGACCTCAGAGCGAATGGCATCCTTTAGACCACTGATAAAACAACTCCGGTAAAATTCATCAGACAATCCTTCAGTGTGGTTGGGTAGATTCTCAAATTCGGTTTGATACTCTCTCACAGTGCCAGTTTGGCGAAGTTTAGTGAGGGCTCCTGTGAAGTCATCAAAAGCACTAGGACCAAATCGTTGCAAAAGGAGCTGGCAAAAGTCTGGCCAGTTGGGCTCTGGATGAGCCTTGATGTACCAACGGTACCATTGAAGAGCTTCCTGTTCCAAATGAAAGGATGCCAACGGAACTTTGTTGACATCAAAAGTATTATGCAGACTGAAATACTGTTCTGCACGATAGATCCATCCAGTTGGATCGGTACCATTGAAGCGAGGAAAATCAAGCTTCGTACCACGAAAATTGCTGGAAGAAGAGAACCCATTGTCTACTGAAGGCTCGGACTGCCGTTTGTTGTTCATAGCTGAATGTTCAAGATGGAGACCGAGAAATTTTTCATCCAGATCCTGGAGTTTGGCTTGGATGGCTGCAAGTGCTTCCTCCATGGTTTTTGCTCCTGCACGGGTGACAACCATAACCAGGATTTTTTTATTTTATTTTTTCTAACTGGGTAGGAAAACAAAAACAGGAACTACTTTAGTAAGGGAAAATTTGGATTTGGGAAAAAATCAGAAGGGTAATTGGGGTTTGACTAGGTTTTGGACACGGTTGGATAGACAGGGAAGCAAAAATGAGGATTTCAGAAGCGGGGTGAAAGAATGGGAAAATTTGGCAGAGGGGAACAAAGAAGCAGAATTCAGAAAGGAACTCTATGGTAAAATTTGAAGGTGATTGGGTGAAATCTGAGGAAGTTATGGCAAACCCTAAAAATAGACAAATGTGGGATTTCGGGCTTTGGGAAGGGGAATTGGGGATAGGGTCCTCAGGACTGAAATATGCAGAATGGGATGACAGGGGTTCCCCAAAAATTTCAAGGGAAACATAGTGAAAATAAAGGAGATATGGAGAAAAAACTGAATTTTATAACCTTTTTTTTTCCCCAGACTGGAGCGGCTATGGCTCGAAAGAGATCTGGAACAGCGCCGAATGGATTGAGAACGGATGAATCTGGAACGACTTGCAAAATAGATCTGAAACGGCGCAGCAGTGATCGACAATAGTTCAGCTGAAAGTAGATATGGACCCCAGGTATGTGCAGCTTCCTAATGGTTCAGGGTTTTCACTCGGCCACCAATGCTGTCTGACGGCTTTCGTATTGGGGCAGTACCCCTCACTCCACGGCTCAGGTAAAACTGATAACCGCTTTGCCACAAACGATAGCTCTTGGTTTACCTCACGGGTGGGAACTAGTCAATCAGGTAGGGGTCGTTGCCCTTTTCGCTGGCAGGTCCTCTCAATGGGCCAGCTACTTCGGGGTTCCTGTGGTACTCCTCACAATGAGTTTTAGGGCTTATGCCCAAGTACTTCCCACAGTTAAGCGGATAGGGATTATTCCCAAATCTGAACCTGCAACAGATGCGAAAAAAAAATTTGGTAGAAATTTCACCCAGCGAGCCCAAGAAAGTGCTCTGATACCAGATGTGAGGCACCTGCAATAATAAATTAATACGAATATGAGAAATACCAGAAATGACAGAACTCATAATCACTTTTATATTGATCACAGGCCACTTCGAGGGGGCAACCTCCTATGAGCAAGCTCAATACAAATAACTTCACGGTCCTTCATAGGTCTCAACACACACTTATATACTAATTCTAGGCGCCAATACTATGGGTCGACACCATGGGCCGTTACAAACTATGGATCAACAATACTACGGGCGACTTACAAAGCATATGCGCCAACAACAATAACACAAACTATTGATCAACAAATACTACGGGACGACTTACAAAGCATATGCGTCCAACAACATACTAACAAATTAAAGACATGGGTTCCTAACACGCACATACCTGGGGTCCATATCTATTTTCAACTGAACTGTTGTCGATCACTGCTGTGTCGTTTCAGATTTAGCCATTCAGATCCATTCTGAAAGCCATTCCAGATCCAGTCGTTTCAAATCTATTTTAGATCCATCTGTTTTCAATCCATTCAGCGTCGTTCGTATCCCTCTGTTTTCGCTCACTTCCGGGCCGTTCCAGATCTATCTGTTTTGGATCCCTTTCGCGCCAACGTTGCTGATCCATTTCTGGAAAAAAATAATAATAATAATAATAATCTATTTTTCGGCCATATCTCCCTTATTTCAACTCTGCCGTCAGACAGCATTGGTGGCCGAGTGAAACCCCTAAACTATTAGGAAGCCGCACATACCTAGGGTCCATATCTATTTTCAGTTGAACTGTTGTCGATCACTGCTGCGTCGTTTCAGATCCATCCGTCCAGATCCATTCTGAAAGCCGTTCCAGATCCAGCCATTTCAAATCTATTTTAGATCCAGCCATTTTCAATCCATTCAGCATCGTTTCAGATCCCTCTATTTCCACTCACTTTTGGGCCGTTCTAGATCTATCTATTTCAGATCCCTTTCACGCCACCATTGCCGATCCATTTCTGTAAAAAAAAAAAATTAAAAAAAAAAAAAATCCACTTCGGCCATATCTCCCTTGTTTCAACTTTGTTTTCCCTGAAACTTCACTGACATCCCTGCAATCCCATTCTGCATATTTCATTCCTGAAGACCCTATCCCAAATTCCACTTCCCATGACTAGAAATCCCACATTTGTCTATTTTTAGGGTTTGCCATAACTCCTTCAATTTTCACCCAAACACCTTCAAATTTTGCCACCGTGTTCTTTTCCTAATTCTGCTTCTTTGTCCCTCTCTACCAAATTTTCTCATTCTTTCACCCCGCTTCTGAAATCCTCATTTTTTTCCTTCCTGTCCATCAGAAAGTGTCCAAATCCTAGTCAAACCCCAATTACCAATCCGAGTTTTTCCCAAATCCAAATTTTCCTTTACTACATAAGCTTTTGTTTGTGTTTTTCTATCCATTTCCGAAAAAAAAAAAACTCCTGGTTGTGGTTGTCACCCGCGCGGAAGCAAAAACCATGGAGGAAGCACTTGTAGCCATCCAAACCAAACTCCAAGATCTAGATGAAAAATTTCTCATCCTCCATCGTCAGCATTCATCCATGAATAATAACCGAAACCTAGAATCTTTTGCAGCCACCGGGTTCTCTTCTTCGAAAAATTTTCGTGGGCCGAAGCTTGATTTTCCTCGTTTCAATGGTACTGATCCAACTAGATGGATATACTGAGTCGAACAATATTTCAGTCTGCATAATACTTTTGATTTCCAGAAAGTTTCACTTGCATCCTTTTATTTGGAATAGGAAGCCCTTCAATGGTACCGGTCGTACATCAAAGCTCATCCCAAGCCAATCTGGAGAGATTTTTTCCAACTCCTTTTGCCATGATTTCGTCCTAGTGCTTTTGATGACTTCATAGGAGCACTCACTAAACTTCACCAAACTGGCACAGTGAGAGAGTATCAGATGGAATTTGAGAAACTAGCCAATCACACAGAAGGATTGTCTGATGAATTCTACAGGAGTTGTTTTATCAGTGGTCTCAAGGATTAAATCCTCTCAGAGGTCAAAATGTTCTGTCCCAACATAATGATGGAAGTCTTAGGGTTGGCTAAGCTATCCGAGGACAAGATCGCATCTCAACAACGCTCCAAACCCACCTTTGTTCCCTTCAGAAATATGGGTTCCCAATGACCTTCCATCACGCCTGCTCCTCAACCAACTCCTATCAAGCATTTGTCTGAAACAAAGATGCAGGCACGCCGAGAAAAAGGGCTTTGTTATAATTGTGATGAGAAATTCACTTGGGGACATAGATGTGTTCAAAAAAATCTCTATCTCTTGGATGTGGATTCTCCGCCTGCTTCTAAACTTGGTGAAGAAGCTCTAGATACAGTAGATGATCAGGTTGACATTCAACACCCGCCTGTTGACACCCCATCTCAGGACGACCCACCTGAGATCTCTCTCCATGCTGTAACCGGCGTCACCACCCCACAAACAATGCGGGTCAGGGGATACTTCAAGAAGCTCCCTCTTACCATACTCATTTATTCTGGTAGCACTCATAACTTCATTGACCCTCGGATTGCCAAACAGGATGATTGTTTTGTCCATCCTTGCTCCCACTTTAAAGTCATGGTTTCCAATGGGGGCACCTTACCTTGCAAGGGGAAGTGTCACAATGTGCGTATCTCTATGGAAGATTATAACTTGCGCTCTGACATGTTTTCCTTGTCCTTAGGTGGATGTGATGTGGTTTTGGGCATTCAATGGTTACGCACACTTGGCCCTATCTTATGGGATTTTGCTGAACTTTGGATGAAGTTTTCAGTCAATGGGTCACAACACAAATTTATGGGCTTACAACCAAGGTCTCTTTGCATCATCAATTCACATCGCCTAGAAAAAATCCTTAAAAAGAATTCACATGGTGTCATCATTCAGCTCCATTCCATTCAGATGCACCCATCAACAGTCTCCACTACTTCCTTGGATAGATATGCAGGTGTCTTTGCTGAACCAATGAGCTTGTTGCCTTCAAGAGACCTTTTCGGTAAGAATTTAGCCGCATCTACCTCTCAGCAGGAAATGATGGCTATTTTGCATGCAGTACAGAAGTGGCAGCCATACCTATTAGGGAATTATTTCTGCATCAAGAATGATCTCCAGGGTCTAGAAAATTTCCTGGAACAATGGGTCTCCTCCCCAACACACCTGAAATGGGTTATCCAACTCATGGGTTATCCCTATGCGATCACTTACAATAAGGGTAAGGACAATATGGTGGTAGATGCTCCTTCTCGCACAATTGATGACGCAGTTTCTCTTACAATTATTTCTCTGCTTATTCCAAATTGGTTGCAATATGTTCAACAGGGCTATCTCTTCTATGAACTCCATGCTTCTTCATCAGTAGGGCACTCTGGGTTCTTCAAAATGTATGACCGGGAACAATGTAACTTCTTTTGGAAGGGACTAAAAATGACAATTCAATAGATGGTGGCTGACTGTGATACCTTCCAGGTCAACAAGGGTGAAACAACACTCCTTTCGGGACTGCTCAAACCCTTGTCCATCCCTACACAAATTTGGCCAACTATTTCTATGGATTTCTTAGAAGCGCTCTAGTGGTACAATACCACATCTACAAGGACACCATATGAAGCAGTCTATGGACAGACACCGCTAGCTCTTCTTCCATACACCCTTAGCAGCTCCCCAGTTCAGGCAATTGACTCCCTCTGCAGGACAATCTTCACATGGCCAGAATTCGACCGCAACAACAAGCCAATCAGCACCATTCTGAGCACACTTTTCATGCAGCTGATATGGTTCTTCTTCGTCTACAGCCTTCCAAGCAATCCTCCTGAAACTCCAAAGGCATCAGTGGCTGGAAATGCAACCCGAGGATGCTACCGGGGAACCACTCATTCAGATTCTGCATCCATTCCCCCAACGAAAGCTTTGAGGACAAAGCTTTTTCTAAGGGAGAGGGGATGTTAGGAACCCGTGTCAACCCTTCTCTTTACTTTGTTAGTATATTTTTGTTGGACGCATATGCTTTGTAAGTCGTCCCGTAGTATTTGTTGATCCATAGTGTATATTAGCCCATAGTATTGGACACATATGCTTTGTAAGTCGTCCCATAGTATTATATGTCCCATGGTTTTGACTCATAGTATTGGGCATAGACTTAGTATATAAGTGTGTGTTGAGGTCATTGAAGGCACTGTGAAGTTAATTGTATTGAGCTTGCTCAAAGGAGGTTGCCCCCTTGAAGTGGCCCGTGATCAATATAAAAATGATTATGAGTTCTATTATTTCTGATATCTCGTGTATTTGCATTAATTAATTCTTGCAAGTTCTTCATGTCCTCATGGAGAAAGTTGCATATTTTTGGAGAAGGCACATGAATTCATCTTAGTTGAACCAACCACACTATTGATGGATAATTTGTTTCAAGAGGCTGATCGCTTTCCTTCACCCCACATACATATGGGAGACAAAACACATAGGTATGAAGTTTGGATAAAAGGATTTTTCCTACGGGTTCCACATGAGGAGGAGGCTCCCACATATTCCATTTATGACTTCACGGTCAAGCCATGTGGCCTGACAAGTGCAACATTTACTTTCCAGCTTAATGAGAAACAATAGATATATTTATGTAATCTCTCCATCATGCATAATATTTCATTCAGTCAGAGTGTTTGTTCATCCATTGATTGAGTGGATGGATACATACTGGAGCTAAGCACCTACAAGGGTGAGTTTTCTATCGGCATCAGGGGAGAGTTGAATGACACATCATACATTTATTTTGAAATGTTTCATGGGCATCTATGGTTACTAGATGATACTTTGAAGACATGGGATTTCCACCTATATCAATTTTCTAGCAGATGTATGAGTCTATATCCTAGTTTGCACATGGAACATGAGGGTTTCCATACTTTGGTGGAGGGACTCATTGAGGTCTAGTTTTGCATTGGAGATGATAAACTTCCAGTATGGTGGAGTGATATAGAAATTCTTCATGATTATATATTCTTCATGCTAATATTGATGTTTGGAAGGATGTAGCTGACACAGTGGGACCCTAGAATTCTTTGAAATGACAGTTTTCCACAAGTAACCGTGACATTGGGATACATGCAGCACAAACATTGGGATCCAGGAATTCTTCTCAGTTGTTTTAGTTGGGTTGAAAATGAATTAATCATTGGTAGAATGATTATAATCAGAGTGGTGCAACATAAACATGGTGGACTTTTGGTTATATTTGGAGTTGGTTTCTTGCTTGAGGACAAGCAAGTTTGGGAGGGGAGGACTTTCACATCCCCAATTTTCCAGTACCAAGGGTAGCAAAGAATCCACCAACCCCCCAATGGATCCTAGTGAAAATCAAGGAATTAATTAATGAAAGGGGGGATAACTTTATCCTAGGAAATTATTAACTAGGAATAAATTATCCTATAGTTGTTTAATTATTTAAATTAGAAGGATGTAATGATTATTTTCATATTTAAATATTAATTATTTGTTTTGGTGAGTTGGATAATAACAAGGACACCATGAGGGCGCATGGAGAGATAAGGATAGCCTTATGAGTTGTCACACCAAAGAAGAAAGTGGAGAAAAGTATCAAAAAGCAAGATGCTAAGCTAAAAGGAAAGAAACTGAGAAAAGCATGTAGGTGAGGAAAATAGAAACAAAATTTTATTAATTTTAATTATTTTCATAAATAATTATTCCTAAGTTTTGTGCAAGTGGGACAAGAGGGAGCCCTCATGAGGATGAGGTTTCTAATATGGAACTAGAGGAAAGAAAATAGAAAAATATGAAAAGCAGGGAAGGTGTAAAAAGCTTCCAAACACAGAAAAGTGGAAACATCCATAAAAGCCAAGGGAGGGCCCAATTTCCAAATCAGAGGCCAATTTACAAAGAAAGAAACTATGTTACAAAGCAAGAAACATCTCAAGTCAAGGGGGGGTGCAGCTTCTAAAAGGATGAAAAGTTGTAAGATAGGAAAAGCAGCTAATCCCACCCACTCAAGGAGAGATAATTTGCAAGGGCTCTCACAGGTGACCAAGCACATCAACTTGCTTAGCAGGTCATCAGGAAGTTTATAAAAGAATCCAAGCAACTCCTTTTCACAACTTTTGATCATTATTGAATTTATGTATGAGGAGCTTAGCTTACCAAGGAAAGGATATATGCCCTACCCAACCTATTGTCACGTTCCCCAACCTACCTGATGGCCTTCAGAGGCCATGGGAGATCTTTTGATCATATTGTTTTTCTCCAAATCCATCCATTTTCACACAGAGTTGCAATGGGATCGGATCCACAATCCACATTTCACGTTCCACAGTCTACATGTCAAACTCGGAAGTGGGATTGAAACACCCAACTCTTCATCGAAATCGCGCTCCCAGCTTCTGCAATCTGCAATGCGGAAGTCGGAAGTCGGAAGCCATTTACGACCCCAACAGTTTATCTATCTCACTTTGGCAATTCCGCAATCCACATGCGGAACTCAGAATCTAGGGTTGTCCATTTCTATCCTGGCAAAAATTACCTCCCGCAATCCACATCCTGCATTCCACATTGTCGATGCATAAATGCGGAATTCCATATTCCAACTCTGGGGAGAATCACCTCCTGCAATCCACATCCTGCATTCCGGATTGTGGATGTGGAAATGCGGAATTCCATACGCCACCAATGGTTGGTCCCCGACCTCCACAATCCGTGATCCACATTGTGGATGTGGAAAGGTCCTTGCGGATGCAGAAGGGTCGAGACCAAAGACCCCTGCTCCAACAAGTTTCTAAGGAAACTTCCAAGGGTGATAACTCCTACATCCTTGGCCCAAATTGGGCAAGGTAGGTACCATTGGAAATATCTTGGAGAGCTCTATCCACTGGTATGATCCTCCACCCAATATTAGAACCCTAAACCAGTCATTTTTCCAACTAAAACACTAGTCTATAACTCCCTTAGTGCACCTACTAACCTTCTGCAAGGCTCTGCTCCACTTCTCTGCAAAGTCTTCTCTCCATCATCTGATCCACAAGGTGTCCATTATTTATCCAAATCTTGGATGGAGTGATCCTGCACATTTACCAGACTTAGCCACAATTATTCCAAGGACAGTTCAAGGCATTATCAAAAGGAATTACAAATATCATAATCATATTACATGAACACCAGAGATGAAACATGGACCACACATATATTGGATTTTATGCACAGGTTTCTCCTAGGCAGAGTGAGGAGAGCATGTAGGTATTATCCCTATTCCTCAATCATAATTACACATAAGTACCAAGTATAAATACAAGGATGCAGAGGTGCAAGGGCGTGATAAATGGCACAGGTAGGAAGATTCATGCATCAAAAAACCAAGGGGAAACTGTAACATTATCCATCCTTACATCTAACATGTATCCAACATTCAACATGGCATAACAACAACATATCTACAGACTTAACGAAAGCATAGTCATGCCACCCTATTCATGAATGGGTCATTTACACAAGTAAATAGCTGCATGCATACACTTAACAACTATAACTAAAGCAACATCATTCACACTCAATGAGAGTCATGCATCCATCAATCATTAACATGTACAACAGAATGAAGCATAAGACATGGGCATTCATCCCTAATAACCAGTTGGATCCACTGTGCATCAAACATTAAAAAAAAAAAAAAAAAAAAAAATACACATGGATGGTTGCAAAATAGGCATCATTCATGGCACAAGAAACACTTATCTTTTGCATTAATCCTCCAAGTGAAATGGATATGAGCTGCAACTTTCCAACCCAACCATAGATCCCCGCCTAGACTTTATTATTTCAGCAATCATAAATCATCCTTGAGATGGTGCTATGTATCCACTAAGGAGCATCACTTAGGCTCACTCACAACACTGGTCCACAGTCACTTAGGGTATCCAGGAAACAATTAGCTTGTCAAGCAAATGGGGAAGCCACATAAGGGTTTCTAACTCAATAAGTTACTCTACAGAACTATGGAAGATAATCTAAGACCTCTTGGTTTTTCCCACATAGGTTTCCTTCTCCACATCCTCTGGTCGAGCAATGTTATCCCGTAGATGGGTTCATGGACACCAACGCAGGGTTCTTCCACACAGTTTTCTAGGCAAGTTACACTCTGCAATTCACCCCAAAACCCAGGTTCATAGATTTCTCAATAGGGTTTACCTTCCATGCAGCATTTTCTAAGTGTATTAGGCTCTCTACTTCACCTCCCTGCACAAAATCACAATTTATCCTTTCCTACTTCATGGCCTCGTTCTCTCTTTTGTTGTGATGCATAAGGGTTCGATTGAGGTATCTGTGTATCCTCCCCTTCCCACTCCATTACCATGTGATCGATAACATCCTTGTTATGGAGGAACCCGTCTCCCCATGAAGTGAAGTGGCTTATGAGGAAAGCAACCGGTGCCCATACCCTGCCAACTCAAAATTCAGGCTGCCCCATACTACATCGATCTCATGCCCAGTATTCCCACAGTACTTTCCGTGCAGCAACAATTAATGGTAGTTAAGACAGTCTAAGGGTTCTCAGGGTGACAAATGGTGACCTAGGATTCCATCCCACACCCCCTCACCACCCTAGTGGATACATAGTTCCCCCTCATTTGGTTGCATCCATAGTCAACCCTTGGTTATTTTATTAGATAGTATTATTTACATCATTTACAAGTATATCATGGCTTAACAGCACATGGATTATCAACAACTTTCCTATGTAATCAAACCTAATCATCCACTAGTGGGTCCTTGGCCTTGAGCTCCACACTAGGGAAACACACATTGCATACAATATTTACATTACAACCAAAATAGCCTAAGGTGAGACTGAGGGATATTACATCCTCCCTCCCTTAGAATAACACCATCCTCGGTGTTCCAACACTTAGGAATACATATACAATCTACACATGTCCCAAAATTGCAAAAATGTTGTAGGTATTCCTGCATTTCATCCCTTTACTTTGAACTTTCAGGACCAAGTCCTTTGGCCTCCACAAACTTCTCCCACTAGATTTGATATTCCAGATCCACTAGTCTGAAATATTCATGGTTGCTAGCTTTCTTGTTGTTTCTTGTTGAGAAGTTGCGGAGGCAATGCTCTCTCCCACATTTCCAACATTTCATCGGCTACGTTATCTTTGCCTGCTCAATTTCCTTGGAGTCTTCCCACCTGGAATGTTTCTTAGTGGGATGAGTGGATGAATGTCTCTTCATTGGTCCACTACCCCTTCCACTGCTGGTTGTTTCCGGAATAATTTTCACCTCCCTTTGTAGACAGATAGAATACTGTAAAGCCCAGTGGTTCATCTCATTCTGCTGCCTTTGTAGCTTGAGAATTTATCCAATATTCTCTTGAGTCTTATCCATTGTTCGAAGAAGGTTTTTAGACAACTCTAACATCCTTTGGTCTGCTACCATGGTCAATATGTGCAGTTTCCCACATTTACTGGATAGCACCACTTGCCTTGTAACTACTGCAACTAATTTGATTTCAATTCCTCACCTGTGAAATTCATTATTGTAATTCGTGTTAGGCCATGCATACATAAACATTAAAAATCAATCAATTATTCACCTAATTGACATGAAGAGACCATGCTTTATTCATGATACTTCCACACTTTTCATGCTTTCCCAACATACATATGAACTTATTCATGTTCATCATTTCACGGGAATTTTTCTATTTCATCATTCTCAATTAATTTCAAGCAATTAAACACAATCAATTTTCAGTCACATCATGCATTCAATAATTTTCTTCCTTCTGAAGTGCATCAGTAAAAAAGAGAAGAGAAGAGTGAGAGTTTTAGTCTTGATCCAATCCGGAGCCACACCACCATTGTGGTCTCATGCTCCTATCCTCTTTTAGTTCAACGTGAATGCTTGATTTTCCTTTTCTTGGCTATGCCACGTAGTGTCTAAGGTCTTTCCCAATCCTCTCATCCAGAACTCTTTCCCCATGATTTCCTATAGAACCTTTGGCGGCTAGGACCCTCACAAGTCCACTAGCACCACTCTTCATTGCTGCTCATACTGAGCTCTCTAGAATAGTTAGATGTCCCCATGCATTCTTGGGGTGCCTTCAAGGATTCTTGCTTCCTGCAATGACCAAGGTTTCCAGCAAAGAAACAATAGTGTATCAGCTTGTTTTTATAAGACTTGTACATGAAATCTTTCATTTTCAGAATAAGAAATATATGGCAATTGAATACTTATTTGTATTGCACATTTCCTCTCTAGTCCACAAGGTCATGCTTTACTTTACAAGCCTTGGGATCACCTGTGGAAATGGATGTTGGCTATCCCACAGGCCACTCCATGCCATACAATACAATGACTGGGCTATCAGGCATTGATGGTTCCAAACCAGTCCCATACCTGGTTTTCCCTCTCCATTTCCAAGCCAGCACATCTGTCTGGGTCAGAGGTCAATGGAAGGAAACTGCACCATGACCATTTCTAGCTCAAGTATCTACTACGGATCCATATAAATGCATCAGCCTTTCATACATACAAAAACCCTTCATTCACATAGAATCCCTTCCCCACAACCCCTCATAACACCCTCTTCACTTTGCGTCTTTAGTGTGCAGCACCAAATTGTATCTATTTAAATTGACAACATAAGAGGGGTAAGTGTTGATGTATATGTAACTTCAAAATGTATTTCATATATATATTTATTGTACCCTTATAGAGATGTGTTATTCCTCTATAAAGAAGTGTCATCATTTGTATTGACAAGTGTTGCAAGTGTGTTAACTTGCTGATGGGTTATTAGACCACCTTAATGGGGTCGACCTTGTATGAGTCATGTGGGTAAAATGGTTATTAGACCACCAAGTGTGGGGTTGGACTGGATTAAGTTAACCATGGGTTAATCTAGACATGTAGGCCCCATTAGTTTATTGGGCAGGACAAGACAAGTATAAATAGAGATCGGGAGATCTCTATTTCATCATTCATTCACACACTTCTCTCATTCAGAAAGTGGCGCACTTATGAGGATGAGGCTCTGCTGCTAGGAGAAGACTATCTCTTGTATTCTGGTTGTATCATTGCTCTATCTATCTCTGAGGAAGTTATTTGGGTTTTTCACCTTTATGGTTTTCCCCAAGTAAACTCTGTGTCTCTTGTGTGCTTGCATTATTGTGTCCATGATTGATATGATGTAGATTTGTTGTAAATTTTATTCTCTCAGTTAAGATCCTAGATCAGATTGAAGTAAATTCTGAAAATTTAACATAGTATCAGAGCTAGCCTGAAAGAAGGCATGATATGGCATGTATGACACTTGTTGCACTTGCTATGCTAGGGTTTGATATAGCAAAAACCAGTCATCGTATCACTTTCGCTATAAATCCATTTTGGCGAAGTTTTCGGATTGGAAACTTTTACAGGGAGAATATCAGATCCTCATGTATATTGTGTCCAAACGACAACTTCTAATTCGTTGTAGTTTGTGATTTAGGATCTGTTTAGTATAGGGTTTCTGCCTCTTCCAGATCTCGGTCAGAAACAGGTGACCTGGGAAAAAAGGTCATAACTTGGGCTAGGAAGCTCTAAATTAAATTTCGCAAAAATTGATAGGTGGTACACAGATTGTAGTATCTCAGAAAATGTTTTCAGAGGTCGAAGTTGAACCAATGGCACGTCGCATGCTGTACAAGTTCGCTCTCCTGTTTTATCCCATAAACAGGTCACGTTACGACACTTGGAATAACTCTCTCTCAGAGAATCCAATTGAGGTCAGACCTGTCGGGATGGAAATATGACAAGATGGGCTATCTCAGGAAAAAATTTTAGATCATGTCGATCAAAACGTTCGGAGTTACACCAGAAACAATGAGGTACATATTTCTGTCAAAACAGAATTATTTTTTAGCGCCTTCATTCATGGCTTCCACAATTTAGGGTTTCAGAGAAAGTTGAAATTCTTGTAATCAGAGACCACGGATGAATTCTACTCATCAAAATCGAAATTTAGAGACCAAGATAAGAGTTTTTGGTTGGGAAGAAGGTCGGGCTTGATCAGACCCTAGTTCAAGACTTTGATCAGAAACGTGGAAAATTAGGGCTTCTGTAAAAATGGGAATTTTTGAAATCTGTGACCACGGCTGGAAGCTCCTCAGAAAAATAAAATCTTAGAGATTTGGATCAAACCTTTTGATTGGGAAGAAGAGTGGGCTTCATCAAACCCCAGTTTAGGGTCACGTCCAGTGAATCCAGAAGTTTCAAAGGCAAAATTGAGGAGTGAAACTTTGCAGTTTTCAAATTCTGAATATACCAGCTTGACCAGCTCATCAAGGCGCATATTTCTATCCTTTCGGAAGTTTGAAATTCAAAGTTTGAAGTTTTGGGGTTTCTCTGACAAACCCTAATACAGCTCCAGATCCAACTCCTACAAATCAAGTGGATTGGTTTAATCCTAGAAGAGGATGGATTGGTCACCTGCATAAGTGAAGAAGTTCATGTTTCAGAGGGAGATGAGGCTAAGGCCTTACATAAGAAGATTACAAGCAATATCAATAGGTATGACTCATCCAGGTATGTCTCAATATTTGTTCATGATTAAGTTTATGATATGTTTGTCTTCATGTTATTACGGTTAGAACAATCTTGATTTTAGACTCGTCGTATCACCTTAACAAAATTATGAATGCATGCATTAGGGTGTTGACACTTATGATTGTACTAATGCATTATGGTGTTGTATGAGGTTTATGTTGTCCGCTAACATGAAAGGTACACCAAGAAATACAAATCATGTTCTAGTTCAAGAACATATGATCATGAAGACATGAAGACAAAGATTCATCCATTGTCATGGATCACTTAGAAAATCTACTTACGAGGTATGTATAACTTGGTTCTACAATGGATAACTTATGAGACATGCAGGTTACTAGCACAAGTCATTGAAGAGAACCAGAAGACATTATGCGGGTATGTTAGACATAACTAGCTAGCATGCTAATCCAGGTATGTTTTTCCTATATCAAGCTAGAATCCTACCTTGTGTTAGGATATTATACTGTTGTGTTGTTGATAATGATTATTCATGAAGTCATAGGTTTGAATAGTCATGGCTATATGCATATTATGTTTCTTACCATAATTGATGATATGACTAACGAAAAGAATCATGAAGGTATAGGTTTGAGTAATCATGGGTTTATGCATTGATGATTTAACTAATCAGAAGAGTCCTAGGATCAAATAAGAATATGCATGAGTAAAAGAAGACTTCCCTGAAACCTTGAATACTAATGTTTATTATGTGTAAATGATCATGACTATACATGTTTAAGATTATTGTGTTTTGATAGTATTAAGATTATACTAATAAATGTGTGATTATGTATGAGACCTCAAGGATAACACAATGATGATACTAATAAGCATGCATAGTGATTAAGGATTCAGTTTTTCGCGCTCGTGATGATGCTTGAGATCATTTCTCGCTCTCACGCCCAGATTTTTTAGGCATTTTTTCCTATGCCCCCTCGTCGCCTCGGTTTGTGTGCCACATCGGTCGTTCTCCATTTTTGACTAGTCTCATATTGTCGGATTCAGTTTTCCATGCTCGTGATGACGCTTGAGATCATTTCTTGCTCTCACCTCCAGATTTTTTGGGCATTTTTTCCATGCCCCCTCGTCACCTCGGTTTGCGTGCCACATCGATCGTTCTCCGTCTTTGACGAGTCTTATATGGCCGGATTCAGTTTTCTGCGCTCGTGATGATGCTTGAGGTCATTTCTCGCTCACACCCCATAATTTTTGGGCATTTTTCAAAATGCCACTCATCACCTCGGTTTGCATGCCACATTGGTCGTTGCCCCTTTTTGACAATCTTTATGTCACCGGATTTAGTATTCCGCACTCATGATGATGCTTAAGACCTTTTCTCGCTCTCAAATCCCTTTTTGTTCGGTATAGTTTTACCCCTTTTTCGGGCCCAGCAATCCCTTTTACGAAAAAGGCACTTAGGGAGTTTCTGTTAAGCTCTTTTCTGACTCCTAAAACAATGAAAAGATCGTCGAGCAACCTTGCTTCCTTTCATACTCATTAAACGTATCTGAAAGGGCGTCTACCTGGTATAATTTTACCCCTTTTCTGGACCTTGTAGACTAATTACGAAAAAGGAATACTCTAGTCACATCGGCTAGAAGAGTTCTCCATTTGCATCATTTTATGATTTTTCGGGCCTTGGAGACTAACTTACGAAAAAGAACACCAATGGAGTCCACTTAATGCTTTCAAACTCTCTAAACATAAAAGGGACCACGAGCAATCACCATCCTGGGCTCGTAAAAACCCACAGGACGGTACTCACAACCACTGTAGAGTCTTCTTATCGTTTTCAGACTCCTTAAAAATGAAAGCACCCATGAGCATGAACAGTCCTGGGCTCACAAAATCCACATGACAGTACCATTTTAGAGCACACTTTTATCCCTTCTTGAAGCTCATTAAAACTACGAAGAAGGACCCAATGGTGCTTCTCGGCACCACAACAGATCACGTCTACTCATACGGCAGCTTCCCCATTTTTTGTCGCCTTTGTTCAGAGTATTCTGCAGTATGTCACCCTGAGAATCCCTCGACAGCACCCATCAGCTTGACCCCCCAGAGTCAATACATACCCTTCAGTGCCTAAAAGCTATGATCCCCGCACCTACAAGTCAGTTCCCTATGCTGCTAGGTCAACCATGTCATCATGCTCTGAACAAAGGAAGTTTGAGTCTACCCACTCTATGACCCCAGTAACTTCCCATCCCTACAAGTATGTCAATCCTACCATCAGTACTACCACACTTCAGTTCTACACCTAGTGTTACTATCAAGGAAACATCATTGCCTTGTTAGTTGTTGGTCTCCCTCTATCGACGACAACCAAATTTATTCCAGAGGATAGACCTAGAGGTCCCTATGTCTTGGACTCATCACCATTTATGATGAGTACCTACGAATCATTTCGAGAAGAGTCCTCAGTACCTCTCCAAATGGTTGTTTCTCACATGCTCAACTTCAACACCTTGATCGCATCGTTGAGACTCGCACAGGGTATTGGTCCGTTCAGTTATTTGTTCAAGACCCTGGATACCACCTGACTCTTCCACATTTGAGAGTCTACCTATGGAAACAACCAGTTGCATTTTTTCTATAGATATTCGGGTTGCGCATGGCGACAGTATTCCGATGTACCCCAGTTTTATACTCCCTCGAGTATACAGTTACATGTACTTCTCAGAGATGACTCACAATCATTGAGTCCCTACAGATGTTGGACACCTTCAGTTTCAGTAGTTCATCAACCCTTCTGGGACCTTATTCAGAACGGTTGTTGCTTTATTCCAGTGTATCTGTTATTGAGATCAGTCATGTTATGATCATGAGTACATCCCAAAATAGTGTCCCCTTTGGACCATTATGATGTACCAGCATATTTTTTTATGTCTTATTCAGGTCCCCCTTCTTGGGACTAATTGTTATGTATATGTCTTGATACAAGCATGGGTATGCCCGCCTCGTCCATTATCAGAGATTATTCCTCATTCATATTGAGGCCATGTAATATTTTTTCTTTTTGCAGCTTCCAAGGGCCGTGGATCCAGTATCCAACCGGTATCTTCTCTTCCCCAAACCCTAGGAAAAAGACAAAAGAACTATGATGTCTATCGGCCATATGATGAGCTCCTGCCCTCACACATCAGGCGGGAATCTATTAACACCCAAAAAGTGCTCACTAGCTCATTTCCGTTTTCACATGACCCATTTGTCCACTTTTCCACCATTTGAGCCTCTAAAGCCATCAAAAGGTCACCAAAAGACCATAATACACCCCTTTTTCCCCTCAAAATGAATATTTTTCCTCAAAAAGCATAAAAAACCCTCAAAAAGGGTCCATAATTCCCAAAAATATTAAAAAGGGAATAAAAATATTCAAAATATTCAAAAAAGAAAAAAGGAGGAAAAAAGGTACCTAAACCATGTTGGTCAATACCATTGGTTTCCTCAAAACCATAATGGTATTCCCCACCACCAAAAACTATAAAAAGGTGGTAGGGGCTCCTCACTTTCCATCCATCCATCATCCTATCCTCATGCTGTCAAAATATCTCATGAGTTCTTGACCATTGTAGCAATCTTGGAGAAGAGACCATTGGAGCTTGGAGCTACTCAACACCACAACATCCTCACCATTTGAGGTATCATAATACAAAAGTTATTTTTTATTTTATTTCTTGTTCTTGTTCTTAAATCTTTTCAAGTTTATTATGATATGCACATGCTAGTTTAGTTTTAGATTCAGATTTATAATTGTTTTTTTCTTTCAATCTTTGAAATTGCTATCACTTGTTGATAGGTGCCCATAGCACTCAAGCTTGGTTGCAAAACCAAGCCAACAATAAGTTCAAGGACAGGTAACTAAGGAAGCAAAGATCAAGAGGGAGCAAACTCCAGTTGTTTCTGCAAGAAAGCAAAGATCAAGAGGGAGTACACTCCAGTTGTTCCTGCAAGAAAGCAAAGGAGCACACTTCAGTAGTTTCTGCAAGGATGCAAATATTCAGAGGGAGTCCACCCAGCAACCAAACAAGATAAGTATTTTAATTGTCATTTCTTACATAATGTTATTCAATGATGTATATGCTTATGTTCCTAGAATTAGGTTGTGTATTATGTATATTAGAATAGTTGCATTGATGAACAGTATACTACTAATATACATGGGTAAGTGGCCTATGGCATTGTACAACATTCCATTGCTACTTACCTAGAATGAAACCTCTTTGCTGACATGTTAGGATTTGTGCACACTCTTAACAATGTTCTAGTAGAGATTGGAAGGCATCTAGAAAGTTACGGAATATGGATAAATGTTGTATTGAAGCATTGGCTAAGATAATTGCATGACTGTATGACATATTTCTTTATGTGTAAGAATTTGTTCTGAAAACTATAAGATGTTTTCTAATCATGCAATTTAACTTGTTGTGTAGGAAAGATCGTATACCATCACCTAAAAAATAAGGACTACAACATTTGTTCAACAACAAAGTTATCTATTGAAAATATTGAAGATGTTGAAGTTCCCAGGATTTGGGAAGAATGCCATGATCGAGGAGTACCAGTCGATCATGAAGATGTTTGGGATGCCATCCCAAAGGGTAGTCTGTAGTGACTTCCAAGAGGATCTACAAGATCAAGCATGCTACAGGTGGTATCATAGAGACTTTTGCTCCTGTAGCCGGATACACTTCCATTAGATCCGTACTTGCTCTCACTCCAATGATGAAATGGAAGATACACCAGATGGATTTCAAGACAGCTTTCTTGAATGGTGTAGTTGAAGAAGAAGTGTATGTGGAGCAACCACTTGGTTCTGAGACACATGACAGGGAGTCATATACGTGCACAACTTGGTATGGTAGGATAGACAGCTTTCTATCTAGTTTGGGCTTTACCAAGAGTAAAGCGGATTCCAACCTTTACTACAAGGTTGAGAAAGGCAATCCTGTGATTCTACTCCTGTATGTGGATGACCTATTTGTAACAAGAGATGACAGATTGATTGTCGATGCAAAGAGGAAGCCTGCTACCGAGTTCGATATGAAGGACTTGGGGATGATGCATTATTTCCTAGGGATGGAGGTATGGCAGAGTGCAGATGGGATCTTCCTTGGACAAGGGAAGTATGCAGTAGATATCCTGAAGAGGTTCGAGATGATGGATTGCAAGGCCATGGCCACACCTATGGCATCGAACTTGAAGCTTCTGTGTGATGCTTCATCTGAGCCGATTGATGTCTCTATGTATCGTCAGATGATTGGGTCCTTGATCTATCTGACGAACACGAGACCAGATATTTGCTTTGCGGTGAACACATTGAGCCAGTTCCTGACGGATCCAAGGAGTGTTCACCTGGTTGTTGTAAATCATATTCTGAGGTACCTGAAGGGTGCAGTTGATTATGGGCTCAAGTATGATGCAAATCAAAAGTTTGACCTGTAGGGTTATGTTGATTCAGATTGGGTAGGCAGTGCTGCAGATAGGAAGAGCACATCTGGGTGTTTCTTCATTATGGGATCAGGTGTGATCTCTTGGTTTCGTAGGAAGCAGTCTTGCGTAGCACTGAGTACAGCCGAAGCAGAGTATGTTGCAGCTTGTTCGGCTAGTTGTGAGGCAGTATGGCTTCGAAAGCTACTGTCTGAGTTATTTGATATACCGCTGGAGGCTACTGGTATCTTTTGTGACAACCAGAGTTGTGTGAAGCTGTCTAAGAACCCAATGTTTCATGACAGGTCGAAACACATAGAGATCAAATATCACTATATCAGGGATATTGTGCAAAGAGGATCAATGAAGCTCCTGTATGTTGCGATGAATGAGCGGATTGCATATGTGTTAACGAAGCCACTAGCCAGAGTGAAGTTCGAGTACTTCAGAGAGAGGCTTGATGTCCTTCAGATTGATGACACTTCGATGAAGAAGTGATGGATACATTTACTAAAGCCATTCCAAGCATGTTGGAAGGAGGATTTATTCAAGCATGGATGGTATGTTAAGATGGATGAACCAGATAATTTGTACTCAGATTTATATCTATTCTGCTTGGATGAGGAAGGCGTTCCAACTTGAGCTGGAATATTGACATCTACAGATCCCATTTCTGATGATTTATTGTGTGTTCAAGTTGAAGTGATCGAGAGAGATCGATGTTTCCTTCTATAGATTGATCTTATGGTTTGTAATTTTCAACTAGATCTAATGAAAAGTGGTCTCGATACAGATCCAGTTTCCTTTGCGAAGCAAGGGTGGGTTTTTCCCTCGTATGATGTTTGTAATCGGTCTGGAATTAAATTCACGTCATATTTGAATAAAGGAATTTTGTCGATGGAAGAAAAGAATCCTAGTTATGAAAACCTCGCATGTATTGTATTACATGAATATTGAAAAGAAGTTGACAAATGTAGACCATGAAAAAATTATTTTGTACCTTAGAAGATCATTTATCAACCATATTGAAAAAGATTTGACCAAATCTTCCTTCAAAGCACTCAAAGCAAGTCCTTCTAAAGCGATGATGTGGAAAGAGACTAAGAGCTTCAAAATCTAAAAAGAAGTTCAACAATAACAGATCAAATACTTTTTTTTCAATGAGAAATTTTTTTCTATTGATGTAACAAGAAGTGTTATTGCGCCTCTGCATTTGCAATATCGAAAATTTGATGAAGAGGTCATGGCAAAGATTGTCTTATCTCTTGTCCCAACTTTTACAACAACATTGAGAGATGTTATTCTATTTATTTTCGATAAGGAGACCAAGTTGGGATTTCTTCCTAGAAATGAAGAGGCAATTAATTTGCCTTCAATAAATTTCTATATATTGGATGGAAAGCATACAATTTCAGCGCAAAAAAAAAAAATCATTGAAACTGATCAATATCAATCGGTCCATTCAAGGTATCATCATCGAACATCTCGTCTTCTACATAATGATGTTCCTCAAAACGTTATCAGCAAATTCTGCAAACAACAAAATTTATCAAACAAGGAATTTGTAGACACTCCATTCATTTCTCAAGTTGTAAAATAAAGGGATAAATGGATATCCTGCGGTAGGCCATCCTGCCCAGGATAGGGAAACGCTTCCAGTGATAATTTGCAGGTATAGAGTTTTTCTTCTTATCAATCAAAGTCTATATATTGATGTCTGTGTTCTGAAATTAGTAAATTAAATATTATCTTTAAGTTTACATGTTTACAAGATTTCCAAGGTGAATGTATGGATATATTTTTTGTTCAAACAAAGGATAGCCTTAAAGACAAGCTAACTCTTGTTTTGACATCGGGTCGACTGTGGAGAAAATGGATGTCTGTATTCGAGCTTTACAAAATTGGTTCCTTGCCATGCTCACCCAAGAGAATCACTCAAGATGATTTTGTTCAAAATAAAATAAAGAATCATGGATCTAATTTTTTTAGTCCATTGCGTGATCTTGATGAAGATGAATTGACCGATGTGGCATACAATCTAATCAACGGATCAATTTTTCTAAGCACATCAGCTGACAAAAATGTTTGCGCAGAGACTCTATATCAATATTGTAAGCGAATCAAGGATGAGAGGTCAAGGAGGCATTCGATTTATGAATATTTCAAAGTTCATGATGTTCATACTTTTCGTTCACAGATTATCACTGACGATAATGTCATTGAAATCTATAAAATTGCTCCAAATCTTCTCCAGCAACTGTGCAGTATTTTATGCTATGATAAGCAAGCAAAAACTCCTAGGGAAAAGAGAAAGAAATAATTTGAAGAGGATATTGGTACCAAATTACCAAAGGATGTTGAGAAAATATTGAACATATATATCAATAAAGAGGTGATGGGTATGTCCATTGACTCCGTCAAAGATAGTTCACAATTTTCTTATCTATGTTGTTATACTGCATCTTTCGTCAACACACTAAGATCCATTGCATTTTTTGGTGCGGTAATCAGTTGTGAACTTGTTATTGTTGATATGTGTAATTGTGCTAGTGCATGGATAGAAGAAGATATGCTTGCATTGTTGTACTACTCATAATCAAATTAAGCAACTTGTGCTTGTATTTTTATAGCTGATATTGTATATCTACAATCTCACCATTGAGCTTACTTTAAATCTCCAACTTGCATCTCTATTTATACATGTTTTGCATGTATTGTATGTCCACAAGTTGGTTGTGACTTCCCTCTTCCATACTTCACGGATTGTGCTTTTTCCACATGTCATCATATGCGTTGTTGATGTGTCATCCTTTGTGGATCTTGTGCATTCATGATCCACGACTTAGTGGTGTACTTCTTGTTCTCTCGATGTACCATTGCTTTGGGATATGTGTGCATCCTTGCTCTTCAACTTGATGAGTCTTTGACCTTTTTTGTATCATCCCTTGTGGGTATTGTGCACTCGATGTATGAATGCTTTGCGGAAACTACGCATAAACAAACTTCTACTTGGTGGGACTTCTACCCTTCGGTATCATCATGTGTGGGACTTGTGTGCCATTTACTAACTGAAAGCATCTTCTGATTGGAAAGACTTGCGTTCTTTCAGGACTGTTCGACCATAGGTTGTATCTTACATCTTGCGCACTCCCAATCTTTGACCACACAGTGCTTGCACATTCTAGAGTCTTCTTTCAACATGCTTGCACACTTGTATGTTTTCTTAACCAACTCCTTGGATGCTTGTACACATGTACCTTTGTCCAACCAATTATTTGACTGCTACCTTGAGTGAGTATGACTTGGTGGACTTGACTTCTGCACTGGTACCACATGTATTAGGATACATTGCTTATGTGCTTCTTTGAACTAGATCTGCATGATGTTTCTTCCTTATGTGCTTCTTCATATTGATCATGCATGATGTATCCTTGGACACACATCTTCAGACTGGACGCAACTTCTAGATATACTTCTTCACATTGGCATCCATATCCTTCACCATCTTGCGCATATACTTCTTCAAAGTGGCTTCCATATACTTCTTCAAAGTGGCTTCCATATACTTCTTTAAGTTCTCATAGGAATGATGTTGTGATAAGATTTTCTTCCTATGGATAAGATTAAAATCTCTTCAATGATAATGTGGCTCCCATAAACCAAATCCAAGACATAAATAAAACAAATGGGATCATATTCTCCAAGATTTAACATACTCATGCAATCATTCATAGTAAGAAATAAGATAGAGGTAGATGTCTTACCTCGATCTAGACGATTATCTTCACTTCTCCTTGTTGATTCATCCCTTTGCTTGATGATCCAAGCGAGAGAACCTATAAGCAAAAGAGAGAAGAAAATCTACTTTCCTACACTAACATGTTAGGTTAAATCTTCCTACTTAAGAAAGTACAAATTGAAGTATTTCAACATGAAACATACGATTTGGGAGAATAGGCCAAGATCTTTATTAGAAATCCAAAGAGGAAGCAATAAAATGTAGCATTATACCTGAGATCATTCCAGCAGCATTTCCTCCTACACCTTCCAACAAGCCATCTTTGAGAATATTGAGAACATGAGGACTTATTCACAAGTAGTTATGCAACTATAATTCATACATAGTATCTATGTGTCGAATCCCCAAAACCAAAGAGCAATGGTCTTAAAATAGGTTGAAGGAGTTCAACCATCATGGAGAAGAAGATAGATCAAGAAAGGAGGATGTGGATCTAGGTAGGATAACATGGATATCATAACACCCAACTTACATTACAAGGAAAACCAAGATGATATTCGAATATATGATTAAATATTCGAGATAGGGAATCCCTAGATCCAAGGAAAATCTCACACACCCAAATTGTTGCACCCCAAACACTGATCAAGTTGCGAAACAGTTGTAATTTTTGCGCCCTAGTAGTTGAGCAGAACACGAAAATGTTGTATTTTCATGCCTCCATGATTGAGCAGGGCACAAAAATTCCTCCATGAATGACTTGATTTGGTTTGATGAAGTGGCATTTGACTTCATTAGCTTAGGGAACTTCTCTAACTTGTATAAGGAATGATTTCATCATGCAATAAACACACCTAGGAGGTTAGTTACTTCATACTCCCCATGGTGGTAAAGTATGTACAGTCAAAGGATGGAAAAATGAGGTATAACAAGTGCCCCCTAAAGTATGAGATCATAAAAGTTTGATGGACAAAACACTTTACCAAATTGCAGATTCTCAAAGATAGCTGGAAGAAAGGTCGAAGGAGAGCTGTAAAGAACTAACATACTCTAATCATCCCCCGAGGAAGGCATTCCCATGCTCGAAACATACTAACTCAAAACATGGATGTCAACCAATACATTGCAGATCCATGGTGATATTGACTGAACACAATCATGGCTACTAAGATACAAGTGTATATCCATGATGAAATAATGACACAGCCACGACCATTACAAAAGTGGATATGTGTGACAGTACACCGATGAAGTTTCCACCACAACAACTGAGAGGGGTAGAAATTTCTTCCTACGGATAAAAATAAGTCCACTTGGTATTAATTAGGTCCCTAGAAACCTACCCAAGACATAAGTAAAACAAATGGTGATATATTCTCCTAGATCTAGCACAATACATAAGCTATTAAACATGGAATAAGAAGGGAAGAAGCAATACTTACCTCCAACCTGTAAGTTGTCTTAATCCTTGCTCCAAGCTTGATGTCCAAACTTGCAGATCTATAAACAACATAGAAAACCAACCTTCCAATCAAGCAAATGTAATATAATGGATCTAACTACACCATGTCATGCATCGATATAACAAGAAACAAGACATGTGAGAATAGGCCAAGTTATCATTAAGAAAGTCAAAGAATCTTATTACAATGTTATACCTTGATTTCCAAGATGATAGCATTTCCTTCCAAGCTCTCCAACATCACCCTTTCAATACTTATGGGATCATAATGCCCTCCTTTTTTAGTGTTCTCCAATCATAGGATCATAGGTTTGGTGCTTCCAAAAACTCCCTACTAAGCTTAGGGATGGCTCTCTTCTTATAGGATTTGAGAGGCCAACCACTTAGAGAAGATGATGGATCTAAGTGAGGAAGATGTGGATCAAGGATCTAAACCATGCCAAGGATGGAATGTGAGATAGGATTTGAAGGGTACCTCATCCCAAGAAAATATCCATGATACCCAAGATCCAAAATCAAAGGGATAAGCCTGAACTACAAATTTTCGCTCCCCTATAACTAAGCAAAATGCGAAAATGTTGTAATTTGCGCTCCTCCATAACTGAGCAAGGCACAAAAATATGGAATTGTTGCTCCTTGATGAATTGTCAGGGTGCGAAATATCAATAGGAGGTGAATTAAAGGGTTAATTAGGTTAGGTTTCGACTCCTTCATGATGGGATTTGATTCCAAGTAGATTAGGGAAGGGACCAATATGTTCATGAAGGGTCCTAACACCCTTTAGGAGGCATAAACATTATGTTTTACATGGTGGTGAAACATGCAAACCCTCACTTACACATGGTGTGAAAATTTGAGGTGTAACAGGTGCCCCCTAAAGTGTGAGGTCAGAAGGAATCTGATGGCCGAAACACTTTACCAATAATAAGTCTGCAAGGATATTTGAAGGAGAACTGGAGAAGAGTTGCAAGCAAATATCAACAATATGTCTAACAATCCCAAGGAGGGCATACCCATGCTCGGAACAAACTAACTCGAAACATGGCTACTAACTAATACATTGTAGGTCCATGACAATAATGACCAAGGATATGGCCACCAACATACAACGTGGATCCATACCTAAATGACTAAACACAATCATGGCTACTAGAATACAAGCGTAGATCCATGGTGAGATAATGACACAGCCACGACCAATACAAGAGTGGATCTGTGTGACAGTACATCAATGAGGTCACCAACATGATGTCCATGTGGGAACCTACTCAAAAAATCTCCATTGCAACCTAGGTAAAAACATAATAAGGATCCTCATGGTCTTCTACCCAATCACGAATCGGTACGAATCTAACCATGTGATGACAAGGCGTTGAAGTCGAACATGGTAGAAACCACTTGATTACCAGTCAATGATGTAAATCGTTAACAAGTGTGAGGGAAATCACCAATGATGATAATGATCTCCAAGGTATCATAGTACATTCCAATAAATGTGAATAGATGAGCTGACGTCAAACACTCGCGGAATATTTCGATCAGAGGTCAATGATGAAAACCTACCATCAAAAGCGAGGAAACCTGCCATTGAGGTATGCATATACCAAGGTACTAAGGTTGGTTTTTAAGTTTAATTCCTGGATAATGTGTTGATGTCGACAAGAATAAATTTGTCGAAGAAGGGTCGTGATGAATCCCACGTCATCGACACCAAACCGACATAGGAAAGTGATGTGAAATAATGAATCAAATGAGTAAGGACTCACACAAGGATGTAAAGGATAACAATATTGCAGAGGCTAACTCAGGGAAATACTTCCCTTAAAAATTGAATGGCACGACAACAAGTGACTTGGCAGCATTGACTCAACGAGGCAGATACCAAGACATAATGCGACAATGATTGAGTCATTCTTCAGATAACTTGAAGAAGCGGGATGACTCATGGAATTGGAAGGAATTAGAGATGAGCATATTATCCAACTGTATGATAAGACGCAAACAGCTTCCATGTTCAAGGGAGACACAAGCTGCCATAAATCTTTCAAAATGGACTTGACTTTTTTCTCCCCAACCCCCATCATGATTGAAGAGTACCTCTTTGTTTTTTAACGAGCTTGAGGAGAATAACAGATGTTGGGTATAGATCATCTTCAATGAGTACAATCTCACATGTTTTACGAACCTGAGAAATGAGGGGTTTGGTCCCATAAGCGCCCTTCGATGTTTAATTTCATGAGTCCAACAAAGAAAAACTCGATGATGTTTCATGTTTAGAGAGCCTAAAGCGGTCAAAAGAAGACTCCAAAGTGACTTTTTCATGAATTTAGTCCCCTAAGCCTAAAAAAAGTGTAAAATAATGTAAAGGAGAACTCTCTTAGTCAATAGTTGACTAAGGTATACCCTTTTCGTAAATAGTCTAAATGGTCCAAAAAAGGGGTAAACTATCACTAGATAGACGACCTTTCAAATAAATTTACAAGCGTGAAAGAAACAAGTGCGCTCAGCAATATTTTCAAATTTAGGGAGTCTGAAAAGAGCTTAAAGGAAACTCCAGGGGGGTTCATTTTTCGTAATAACTTTTACAAGCCTGAAAAAGCGATAAAAGTGTACTTGATGACTTATTCTCATGTATTAACAAGCACGAGAAATGACAAAGACTAAGCTCGATACCTTTTTAATAGGTTTTTAATGAGTATGATAATGGTATCAATAGCACTCGTAATATTTTTCATGTTTGCATCCAAAGCACAAAAAATGAAAAAGTAAGCTCAAATCACTTTTCATGTTTTTTACCAGAGCACGAGAAAGTGAAAAGTAAGCTCGACACATATTTTTCATGTTTTAACCAGAGCACGAAAAAGTGGAAAAAGTAAGCTCAACACCATCTTACTGTTTTTAACGAGTTCACAGATAGGTTGAAAGAATGCTCATGGTATCTGCTTCATTTTTTAACGAGCTTGCAACATAAAATGAACTATGTTTGGGATGATTTTCATGGTTTAGCGAGATTGAAATAAAAAAGAAAGTATGCTCAATAAGATTCCCATTGGATAATATCCAAAGGTTGACAAATGCCCCCAACATGATGTGGCTAGAAGTAAGTGACTTAATTCCAACATTGTGTGGAGAGGCTATCGAGTTGATTTCAACATGATGTCCAGAGGTTGAAGACATGCCCCCCAAGCTTTGTTTTGTCCACCTAATCTGCTTCTTCACCTGATTTAACTCCTGGATACTAATATGAATATGTTCACTAGAGTCGAAGGAGGATCAAATGGCATATGCGGATGAAAAGAAGATCCAGGCACTAAGTCTGGTGGAATACATGACTCAATGGGGAGAGGAATCCGTTTCATTTTTTAACGAGCTTGACACAGAAAGGGAACTTTGCTCGTGGTCATCTGTTTCATTTTTTAACGAGCTTGACACAGGAAAAGAACTCTGCTCCTGATGACCTGTTTCATTTTTCACAAGCTTGAAACAGAAAAGAACTATGCTTGATGATCGGTTTTATTTTTAAACAAACTTGAAACTGAAGGTAAACTATGCTTGGAATTAGTTCTTACCCAACATGATGTCTAGAGGTTTGTAGTGTGCCCCCCAGCATAAGAATCTAGGGGGATAACTCCATCATAATGTCTAGAGGCTGGAGACATGCCCCATCAACAAGTTATACAACTTGAGAAGAACTTTATACTCAAAACAAGAACTATAGCCATAAAAGCTCATATTTTTGCGTTTAAAACAACAAAAACAACCCTCTATTTGAAAAGTGATGCTACCGGTAGCACCCTTTTTTTTCGAAGCCAAATTTACAACCTTTTTTAAATCTCGATAGATGTGATTACAGTCAAAACCCTAAATCAACCCCTTAATGAAAAATAGTGCTCCCAGAGTCACAATTATTTGAGGAGGTTAAAATTAAGCCTTTGTTCAAACTATGACCCTCACAACAGACATCGTTACAATGAAACTTTTAAAAATAAAATAAAAATAAAACACTTCAAAACAATTATATAAAAAAATTATAAAAATAAAATGCATTAATATATAATATTTAAATTTTTAAAAAGAAAGTATACTGAATGTTAAAAACCAAAATAAAACATTAAAAAATAAATAAATAAAACAAATAGTAAAAAATTAGAAAACAAAACCTATTAAAAAACAAACATTAAAATTTTGAAAAGCATGACCATATAAAAAAACAAAAAATAAATAAAAATTAAGTTAAACTTGATATGATTATGAGAAATTTTTGCCAAATGAAAATTTTAAAATATTTTTAAAATTTTTGAAAAAAAAAATACTAAAAATCAAAATAAAACATTAAAAATATTAATAAAAATAGATATTCAAATAATATAAAACATAGTTAAGAGGGGCTTGGGATGAGGGAATCAATCACGCCACCACCGAGCACAGCTCGGCGCTTGACGATAACCCAATTTTGGAAATCGCCCCCACCCCAAGCCCCTCCTAAGCTCAATTTGAACGGCGCCTAGTGATGACTTAATTCTGGGAATCCCGACCCCAATCCCCTCCTAACTCCCCACTTTGAGCTGCGCTTGGGGGTGGCGCGATTATGGGAATCACCCCCACCCCAAGCCCTCCTAACTCCCCCTTAAAAGCTTTCACGTTTCATTTTAATGTTGTTTGCTATGTTTTTAATGTTATTTTTTATTGTTTTTTATGGTTTTTTTTATTTGTTTTTATCATTTGCTTTGAGTTTTTAATATTGTTTGTTATGTTTTAAATATTATTTTTTATTTTTTTATGTTATTTATTTTTTAATTTGTTTTTTATTATTTGTTGTCTTTTTATGGTTTTTATTACTTTGTATTTTATTATTGGTTTGTTATTTTTAGTTTTGAGTATTATAATTTTTAAAATTATGTTTTTTAATATGGTTTTGTATTTACGTGTTTTAATATATTTTTTTATTTGTTTTTTTTTAATGTTTAGTTTTGATTTTTGAAAATTTAGTGTAATTTAAAATATATATATATATATATATATATATATATATATATATATTATTAATTGATCAAATTATAATTTATAAATTTCAACGTGATTATATTTATTAAATTTGATAATGGGTATTTTTTAATGGCATAGCATAGTAAGGTTTATGAAGAGAGTTAAGCTCTAGATCTTGGTTTGCATAATATTTTTGATTAGTTTTATATCGTTGAGGAAAATGTTAAATTTGACAAATTTTTGATAAGATATTTTTATAATGTTTTGATTAAGATTTTATTTTAGGAATAAATATTATGTTTTTAATATGTTATTTACAAATATATGGTATAACTTTTGTTGAGTTTATCTGAATCATCATTTTATGGAAAATAATGTTAAATAGCATCATATATATATATATATATATATATGAAAATACGTTAAAAATGGTTTGAAATGTCTATTTTCTCATTTTGTTTACAAATTTGTCCATAAAAATGACTTATTTAATAGGAAAGTTTAAATAAAAAACTTCAAAAATGTATATATTTTTCATTATAATTAGCTTTTAAATGTGAAAAAAAATCCAAAATATACATATTTTTTCATTATAACTGACTACTAAATATTTTTTTTTTGTTAAATTTGAAAAAACGCATTTGTAAATAAAAATTATAGTTTTTTTATGACCAGGAAGATTCAAAATCACAAAAAAATGGATCAAAATGAAAAATGGTGCTACTAGTATACACACTTTTTGAAACGGAGGTAAAAACAGCTACTAAAATTGACCTGAAAAAAATGATAACAATGTCAGGTTCTCGTCAAGTTGTATAACTTGTTCAACCCTAAGAAGAAGAAACCACTAAAACATTAGGAACATTCAGGGAAGTCCAATGGCTAGCAGTCATGCGATGATTAGGTTTGACAAAGGAAAATTGATCAATTATCACGATCCTCCCATCATGGGGAAAATACATCACTCGAAAGAGTGAGGACACTACAGCTTTCATAGCATATACATAATCTTATCTAAGGAGCGGATTAAAATCTAAGGGACCTTGGACTACCATAACATCAATACAGATAATTTTTCCTCCTAAGGTAATAGGTAACTAAGGAAGGATCCTTAAAAGTCTAGTAGGTCTTCTATTAAAAGTCATTATCTGGTCAGTGACTGGCACAAGCTGAAGAGAACCTATAGCTTGCCAAGTAGTTGAGGATAAAATACTAACATTAGCTCCTTCATCAATTATAGTGTGAAATATTTTCTTATCGGCAACTCCTACAGATATCTGAAAAGGAACACCTGAAGGAAGATGAGATTTTGCTAGATTACTCCAATCAAAGGAAATGGCCTCAGTACTTTGAGGGGGTCCTGTTGAAACGGGTAGGGTTTCCCCTCGTCCAGAATAATATGAACTGACTAGGAAAATATTAATGATTTTCGGTTCACTCTCAACTGGAAGAGTTGGATGAGACAAAGATTGTTTCATGGTGACTACTTCAATCTCAGCATTCTCCAATGAAAAAGTGGGATCAAGCGGAGATGACATCGACTCGACCACTTCAACTTCACTTTTCAAAGGAAGAGTAGGATGAACTACTTGTTCTTCACTTTTTGAGGAAAGAGTGGAATCGACCGGGGATAGAGCTGGATCGACTACTTCATCAACCAATGGGGGGTCAAGGGACAGCTTACGATATCCTGTTGGAAGATGTTTCTGAGATATAGTAATGTCTTCCAACAATTGTGAAGCTTCATCCATGCGAGGAAAAAGGTAAGTAAGGTGCATTCCTTTGCATAACAAACAAGGATTCTTGACTTTACCTTTCCGACCCTTAATCATATAGTCACTGGTCAATGGAGTATTATCAGTATGATGTCCAGAGGTTGATGATATAGGTTGTTTGGAGGATTTAAACCACTCTTCTAACACTTTGGAAAGACCGGGACATTCCTTAAGAAGGTGATCACCCCTGCAAAGCTTGCAAGGGAACTTGGGTCTACGAGGTGTTTGAATATAATGAGTGCCATCAAAGGCAGTTGGTTGATGCTTGGTCTATTTCTTATCCTTCTTCTTCTTAATCTTCATTTTCTTCTTCTTCTTATCCTCCTGATTACTAGCACCACCACTTTTATCGGGCGAGGAAGAAGAAACAGAAGAAGATACATCCGATGAAGAAGGGGAAGGATCAGTTTGGGATGGATACTCTCGTGGTGGAGAATTAACATTTGAAACATTGGGTGCAGGCCGAATCATTGGATTGAATAACTATACCGGTAATCCTATGGTTAATCCAAGAAGATTTAAAGTGGTAATAAAGGGAGGACCAATATCTCCAACTGGAGGGAAAACAAAAGGTACCCCTTGAAAAGAGGCTTCTTGATTGGTAAACGTAGAAGAGGTTTCCATATCTAAACTCTCTAAGGCCTTCTAAATATCATGCACAGCAAACGCTACTCAAACTAAAAGCAACAAGAAAACTGTGAATATGAGGGATATAAAAGTTGGATCCTCACGGGCGTGTCAAGTTGTCACAACTCGCGATATACTGTAGGGTCCAACAGTTATACTCGGCTCAATTTTTCAAAGCACTAACCAAGGAGGATTGGGACCGTACCCTTGTCCGTATAACCCGACTACCTAGAAGTACGTGTGTAGTAGCTCCCTGAGTGTTATTCTCGATGTATTGTAACAAAAAAACGGTCGATAGTTTGCTCGATTGGTTTCAGGATCCTAAAATGGTCTCCCGATATACACAAGGTACGTGGGAGCTCCAATCTATAGTAGTGTTGTCTAATGCACAATCATTCGAAAGGGGTCTTCCTATATACCATCAAGTACATGAAAAAACCTTTCTATAGACCTTCAAGTACGTGAAAGGCCTTTCTATAAACTGACTAGTACATAGAAGAACCACACAGTCCCCGAGATGCAATGCAGGAAAATAACGACATCTCGTACGTTTCACGACGCTGCAACACCTCTCTAGCCTATCACACCAAGTTGCTAAAAGATTTTAACATAACTAGCACTTGATTTTATCTTATGCGGTTAAGTGGACAATGAAGTGATGACTCGACTCAAAACCGTGCAATGAATGAGTATGCAAGTCTTCTTTCGATGAAGTCCTACTTAATAAGGAGAGAGAGAGAGAGAGAGAGAGAGTGTGTGTTTTTCTTCCCAAATCCACAACCCAGTGAAAATGCAATTTTGGTTTTTACAAAATGATATAAAAAAGTCAAAAATTCAAAATCATGCACCCAGAACTATCCTAAAGTGGAAAGAGAGATCTTTCTATGAACACCAAATGCAAGAGATCTAATTCGTTTCCTGTCTTTTTACACTTAAAAAGACAAATTTAAGCTACGGAAAGAATGATTCCACAAATGTTTTCAATCAAATGCAAGAAAAAGAAAATCACTCGATAATCTTTTGTAACTCAAATGCACACAAATCTGAAACAACATTTCTTCTTCTTATGAGTGTAATACCAAGAATGTCAAATGATCAAACTAAGGCAAGAAGAATATTACTTATGTTTTCAAGCTTGTAAATCTAACACGAAAGAAAAAAATGAAGTTTCTCTTTAAACTAAAATGGAAACAAGGAATCAATATACTCCAATGATCAGTGGATAGCTTAGAATGTAAATGAAAGCATGATGTACAACCCAAGAAAAAGGACTCAAAAAGACAAGGATGGCCCAAGCTTTTCAAACCCTTAAAACCACACCAAACCAAGAAAAACTTTGGAACAACACACTAAAGAGGTCTCTAAAAATTGAATCCAATCACAATCAGATGGCAAGAAGAAGTTGAAAAACAAATGCAAGCTATTGGGACTTGAAAATATTTACAATTATGCCCAACAAGCAAACAAAGCACTAGTTTGACTTAAGAGACCAAACAAAGGATTCGAACTTCCAAACCATGCCAAGAGTGTCCAAACAAATCCAAATATGGTTTGTATGAGTTCGAATCAGTCATATAAAGGTCATACAATCACTGATCAAGGGACTCTAATTAAAAAAAAAATCGAAAATGTACATAAGAGATCAAGTTAACCCAAGGGGATTTCGATTTTCCAAGCACAAACACCAACTTCCAAACAAGGAAGAAAGGTCCCAAATCTAACCAAAAGGGGTATGAAAGGGTCCAAATCATTGTTAAGAAGATAGTAATACCATTGTACAAAATCATGAAACTCAGAAAACTGAAACAAGAAGGAAATTGATCAAAGTTAACCCTAGGGGGTTTCAAGTTTCCAAGGTAGAACCTAGTATTCCAAACAAATAAAGAAGGTCCAAAATTCTCCCAAACAAGGTTTGGAATGGTTCAAACTAATGTTATATATATCCCAAATCTACTGGGATGGCACACTTGACTCCCAGAAGTAGAAATTGGCTTAGAGGACTCCAAACTGACCAAATTGCCTTCAAGTTGCGAATGAAGGACTAGAGACAAAATGTGGATGAAAAGGACTCCAAAGAGACTCAAATTTATTCAAAAATGTACAAAAAATAAGCCAATGGACCATATGGAGGCACACCAAAAGTTTAGAATCCAAAAACCAAAGGGAACCCCTCAAAACAAGCTCAAAAATGACCAAAATGGGGAATTTCCGCCCTTGTACAAACCAACACAGAGCAAAAATATGATATTTTTGCCCCCTAGAACACTATGGGGGAGCAAAAATTTGTAAATTTTCGTGCCCTAGGACACTAGAAAGGAGTGAAAAAATGGAAATTTTGCTCTATAACATGTTTTGAGGGTGCGAAAATTCTCCTGTATGATTAAAAAATGAAACATTTTACCTAGATCTGAGCAAAGATGAGGTCATGAGTTTAAAATGGTCCTCAATGATGATCAAAGAGGATCTAAGGTGATGAGAAACAACACTTAGAAGATGGATTAATGATCTAAACAAGTAATCCAAGGGTGAAACTAGGGAAAAGTCCCCAGCAGAGTGGAACGTTTTTCCTACGGATTAAAAGAAGTCCTCTTGGGATTAATTAGGTCCCTAGACACCTACCCAAGACAGAAGTAAAACAAATGGTGATATATTCTCCTAGATCTAGAACAATACATAAGCTATTAAAAATGGAAGAAGAATGAAAGAAGTAAGACTTACCTCCAACCTATCAGTTGTCTTAATCCTTGCTCCAAGCTTGATGTCCAAACTTGCAGATCTGTAAACAACATAGAAAACCAACCTTCCAAACAAGCAATTGTAATATAATGGATCTAACTACAACATATCATGCATCAATATAACAAGAAATAATACATGGGAGAATAAGCCAAGTTATCATTAAGAAATCCAAAGAAGCTTATTACAATGTTATACCTTGATTTCCAAGATGATAGCATCTCCTTCCAAGCTCTCCAACATCACCCGTGCAAGACTTATGGGGTCATAATGGCCTCATTTCTAAGTCTTCTCCAATCATAGGATCATAGGTTAGGTGCTTCCAAGAACTCCCACCTAAGCTCATGGATGGCTCTCTTCGTATAGGATTTGAGAGGCCAACCACTTAAAGAAGATGATAGATCTAAGTGAGGGAGATGTGGATCAAGGATCTAAACCATGCCAATGAGGGAATGTTAGATGGGATTCGAAGGGGTACCTCATCCCAAGAAAATCTCCATGAGATCCAAGATCCAAAATCAAAGGGATAATCCTAAACTACAAATTTGTGTTCCCTTATAACTGAGCAAAACGCGAAAATATTGTAATTTTCGCTCCTCCATAACTGAGCAGGGCACGCAAATATGGAATTGCCGCTCCTTGATGAACTGTCAGGGTGCAAAAGTATCAGTAGGAGGTGAATTTAAGGGTTAGTACATACTACTATTTGGGTCAAACCTCAAGCAGACCATACATATAAACAACATGATTAGTTTGTAGCCTACGACTACAATGGACCATGAAATTTATTTAGAATCATGATAATAACAATAGTGGAACTGTGAAACTTTCATAGCTTTGATTCTACCTCTCATGGTTTCGAATAATCCATACAAGCTTAAAAGGCAAAAAAAGTGGAACCATGAAAAATGTCTAAAATCATGACAATAATAGTGGAACTATGAATCTTTCATGGCTTTGACCCTACCTCTCATAGTTTCAAAGAATCCATACAAATGCATCTTGATGTCTATATTTGGTGTTTAAGGTAGAACCATGAAAATTGTCTAGAATCATGACAATAATAGTGAAACTATAAAACTTTCATGGCTTTGACCTACCTCTCATAGTTTTAAAGAGTCCATACAAGCTCATCATGATGTCTTTGTGTGGTGAGGGTGAGCATATACCCTTACAAGAAAGTTAAACCACTTCGATAATAGGGTTAACGACATTGAATGGCGTCATTTAAAAAAATATTACTAATAATAAAAAAAAATCAATGTCAATTATAAAATAAATATTTGAATATTCATTTTAAATATTGTACATATAAAAAATTTAAAAAGTTAGTGTTAATAAATAATTTTTTATAGACTAGTAGCTTAACATGAGGGAGATGAGTAATTCTTTTTATGCAACATGGAGTTAACAAAATAATTCAATTCAATGATGTAAATATATATAAACATAAACATTTTTGTAATGTGTTTTGAAAGAGAGGAAATTCCTTAAAGTTGACATTGTAACATCAAAGAATAATTAGTAACAAAAAAAATTGTTATATCAATTATTTTAGAGATAGGAAGTACAATTGACATTGTAGCATCAAAGAATAATTAATAATAATAAAATGTTACATCAATTATTTTAAAGATGGGAGGAATTACGGATCACATAATATAGAATAAAATGCAAATCCCTCTTTACCCATTTTATACATTATAACCCAAATCCATAAAATGTAAATCTCTGTTTACCTATTTTATACATTACAGCCCAAATATATAAAATGCAAATCCCTCTTTACTCATTTTATACATTACAATTTAAATCTATAAAATGCAAATTTCTCTTTAACCATTTAATACATTGCAACCCAAAAATCTATAAAAGTACAAATCTCTCTTTACTCATTTTATACATTACAATTTAAATCTATAAAATGCAAATTTCTCTTTAACTATTTAATACATTGCAACCCAAAAATCTATAAAAAAACACAAATCTCTCTTTATCCATTTTATACATTACAATTTAAATCTATAAAATGCAAAACTCTTTTTAAGTTTTTATCCATTTTATACATTTCAACCCAAATCTATGAAATGCAAATCTCTTTTTTATCTATTTTATACATTACAACCCAAAAAACTTAAATTAAAAACTTTATAAAATGCAAATCTCTCTTTTACCCATTTTATACATTACAACCCAAAAATCTTGAATTAAAAACTCAACATTTTATACATTAAAGCAAATACTTCAATTCTATACCTTAGCATTAGCAGATACTTCTTGGTAATTATATATAATCTAAAATAAACAGAGTTAATACAAAATATAAATATGTGATTTTATACATAGTGACCACAAAAAGAATCAATTACTTATTGTAAAAATTAAAGTTTCATTTAATTCAAACCACCATAACCATAAATGAGTCGGTTGGTAACCTATTGAACAAATCAGTGTGAAAAAAATTAGTGTCAATAATGTTTACAGATTAATAACTTAATATGAGGAAGATAAGTAATTATTTTTATGCTTAACATGGAGTTACACAATAATTTAATTTAATGTTTCATATATATATATATAATATAATTGAAAAGAGAAAAAAATACAATATTTTGAAAGAGATATAAAAATTCTTTATAAAACATAAAGTCCACATTGTAACATCAAAAAATAATTAATATAAAAAAATATTATATCAATTCTTTTAAAGATTATAGCATAAAAAAATAAATAAATAAAAAATGATTATATCAACTATTTAAAAGACAGGAGAATTTACAAATCATACAGTATAAAATAAAATGCAAATTCTTCTTTACGTATTTTATAGATAAAAAATTTCTTTATAAAACATAAAGTCCACATTGTAACATCAAAAAATAATTAATATAAAAAATATTATATCAATTATTTTAAAGATTATAGCATCAAAAAATAAATAAATAAAAAATGATTATGAGAATTTACAAATCATACAGTATAAAATAAAATGCAAATTCCTCTTTACCCATTTTATACATTGTAACCCAAAAAAGCTTCAATTTTAATTTTACCATTTTATACATTACAACCTAAAAAGACTTATACCTCTTAGTAATTATATATCATCCAAAATAAATATAAAATAAATATAGTTAATAAAAATATAAATGTGATTTTTATACATTGCAACCAAAAAACAATTTTTGATACAAGATACTAATTTGTAAAAATTAAAATTTTCAATTTTACCCTTTTTATACATTCCAACCCAAAAAACTTCAATTCTATACAAGATTTACAAGATACCTCTTGGTAATTATATATCATCCAAAATAAATATAATTAACAAAAATATAAATGTGATACCTTTCAAATCTATACAAGATACCTCTTTCAAATCTATACAAGATACCTCTTGGTAATTATATATCATCCAAAATAAATATAATTAACAAAAATATAAATGTGATTTTTATACACTGCAACCCAAAAATACAATTTTTGGTACAACATACTTATTGTAAAAATTGAAGTTTCATTTAATTAAAACCACCATAACCATAAATGAGTCCGTTGCTAACCTATTTAAAGGAGTTAGATGCCTGTACTATTTAAAGGAGTTAGATGCCTGTACAATAGGCAGAAAATTACAAAATCCTTTACTGTTATACATGTGGGATATCTATAAAAGAACGCCACGCTTTATATTATACATGTGGTAATTAATATACATATAAAGAGAAGAAGAGAAGAGGCACTCTATGGTTGAGCTATGAGCCAATGACATACAATTTGCTAGAATTGCCAGATCACCTTGAAGACCTACAATATCGTAGAATCGCCGATCAGAGCACGGTATCTTGAACAATAAACATTTTAATGGAGGCACGAACGCCCAATAATTGGACAAGTTAGTACAATCAACACCAGGAAAAAAGCTAAGAAAACTAGGTCTCACCGGACCAAACCAGCTAGCTCTACACCATTTTCTGCTTCAGTTTGCTCAACCCGTCTTACTCATCTCTCAAAGAACTCAATCATTCAATACTTTTCTTTGATTTTTCCCTTATCCAGTATATGCTACACAGGCTGCTCTCAAGTTTCAGTCCACAACGCAGCTGGATAAAATAGCCCATGAACTCATTAAAAAAAAAAACCCTTGAGCTCATCTCCCTTCTTAGGGTTACTGTGAGATAAGCTTGTTAGGGTTTCTTGACTCCAGCAGCATTACGCCGTCGGGATCACTGGGTCCTGTTTGCTGAAGAATTAACAAATAATGATCATAAGAATTCATTCAAGCTGACATTTAAGATGAAAAAATCTGAGACAAATACTGAATACTCACCTAGACGACCAGCATCTGAGCTCTTCAATACTCGCAATCTTTTCACAGTATTTACAAACATCCTGACAAATGCAATTTTTCACTCAGAAATCTGTGTAAGGGTGATAAACAAGATAAATAAGAAAATAACATACGATGCTTACTCCCAAGGCACATCTCCAACAAGCATGCGATCTCCTTCATTGTCTTCGTACACAAAGACATAGTCACTTCCATTCAAGAGACGCGCCTGATTATTATTATTTTCAGCCAAAGGACTTGCATCCGATGTTTGAGCTGCTGCAAATAAAGAGAGCGAAAGATTCAGAATATTTCTGTAAAATATCTGTTCAAGTTCGAGTGATCAGAAAACAAACCATTTATAGAGCCTCGGAACATTTCATCGAGAGCAACAGAGAGCTTTTCGTAACTGTCATAAGCCTTCAAGTCAATCTTGCGGCCGATAGGCACGCCATCCACATTTACTTTCACGAACATGGTATTGATTTTCTTTTCCCCTGGATCCGCAGCAGGAGGGGCAGGATTGCTTGATGGGGCCGCGGCTACTTTCGGTTGTGAAGCCAAATTCTTTCTGAAGCTCCGAATAGGAGGCCATCCTACCACCGGGGGTGCTCTGTAACCGAAAAAGGAATAAAATGCACTCAGGAAAAAAACTGAAGTTTTACCCAAAATCTGAAAAAAATGCAATAGATAAAAAACAATTTTAAAAAACCAAACAAACAAACCCAAAAAAAACAAGTTGTTATGCTGTACAGACCTTGGGGTTGTTCCAGTTTGGGTTGGAGCGCGCTCAGTCTCGGGAGGGTTTTGTATCTTATCACTATTAGCAGCAGGTGCTGGCAGTCTCTGGCTCTCGTGGGAAGCTTTCACTACAGACTGAGTGTTTCCGTTAGATATAGCAGGCTGCACTGATCGATTGTTCGTTCTATCGTCTAGAATCCCACTAGGCCCTGTAGCCCTGGGATATTGATGGAAATTCTGCTTGTTTTTCTGCTCCCAATTGATTTGCCAAGAGTTTGCAGGGGTATACTGCTGCGGAACAGCCCAGGGAAAAACGAAAGGCCTTGACTGTGCTTGATTCAACACCTTCGAGTCCAGTTCCGGTAACCCAAACCCAGAATCATGCATCAAATTCACTCCCAGAACATCTGAGAAACCTCGCTTTGCTCCTGAAGCAATACCCTTCGATGCCGCATGAAAAGCCCTGTAATTGTAATCTTGTACAACCTGAGAAAACTCACGACTGTTCAACGAGTTCGGCCAGTACTTCTGAGGCTCCCCGAACCGAGAATCATATGCACCTGGGCGCAAAGGTAAAGGGAGATCCTTCATAGAAGAAATAGTGGAAGAATCTTCCAGCTTAGCCTGGCCAGCTTCGTCAACCGAATTCGAAGCTTTCTTGGGGAAAACAAAGCTATTAAATCCAGAAGTCTCTTGGCGGTTAACATAGCGGCTCTCACGTTCCAGGATCGAATCACGCTGGGGTCCGTGCTCATCTGCTTTCCCTCTTTGCACACGAGAGAGATCAAGCCGCGGCGACGACTCCGTAGCCTCAATAGTCAAGCTTTTCGCATCCGGCTTTCGATTCGAACCTGCGACGTTGGCCCCGCCATCTAGCTCCTCGTCCTCTGGAAGGCCCAATCTAAGCTCAGTTTCTTTTGTTTTAGGACCCAGCTTGATACAATTCTCGTCTTCCAACTTATTACCGCCCGTAGCAGTTTCAGATAAGCCTATGTAATCGTATTCTCTGATATTCGAAGAGCCAATCTCAGGCCTCGGGCATTCATCTGCAGAAAACCGCGTTTTCATTTTTTCTTCCGCATTCCCACAGGAAAACGCTTCGTTCTTATCTATTACCGAGCTCTTGCAAAACGGATCATTCCGAATCTCAAGACTCGCGGAGCTCTGGTCACAAGTTCGAATTCCTGAACGCTGAGAATCCGTGTCACCGCACTCATTTTCTGAATCTTCTGGCATTGCATTCGGCATCTTGCAAAATCATGTAAAGAAACCCTGACGCGAAACAACACCAACAACAACACACACACACAATCAATCAATCAATCAACTCCAACCCTAGCAAGCAAATTCTAGCCCTCTTCAAAGCCCTTCAAGCGCAAGGAAATTCGTTGCATGAAAATATCATGGCTCGACCTATAGCAAGTTAACCATATCAAGGCGAGATACCAAACGCGTGAATTACTAACAACAGACAGATATGTAAAGGGGTGAGACAGATATGTAAGGGGTGAGAAACCAAGGGGCGGGGGGACCAGAAGAAAGAGTCGTGAAACAGTCGACAAACGGCGAAAAATGGTAAAAACACAAACCTGTGTGAGGGATTGAAAAGAGGAAAGGCGAAAAAATAAAAGACCAAGAATCAAGAATCAAGAATCAAGATGAAGATCAAGAAAGCTATCGTTCTCAAGAACCTACCACCATGCCAAATCAGACAGCTTTCTAAAATATCCCATCAACCCAATTCACATTTCTCGACATTCAACTCTCTTTACATTGCTCACGCAAAGATGACACGACACTCAGATCCAGCAGCGTACACTGCACTACAGCGGGAGCCGTAGCCTATGCCTGAGGCTACTAGCTACTATGAATTCATTAATTTATTATTATTATTAACTGAGCAGACTACTACGCTAAAATAAAATAGGCTTGCAAGAAAACGAAAACTTCAGTCCCAAAGTTCAAACCAACCGAGGACTAATTTGTCTTAAGAAAAGAACCAACCTGTCGTCCGTCACCTTCTAGCGAAGCGATTACTCCCGAAACGTAGCCATTTCCCCAGCATTCGGCGCTTCTTTCTCACACGCACCGTGGACCAGGCCTCATCGATTCCATCGCATCCGACAGCTTAAATTAAATCGAATAGTCTGGATTACGATTTCTATAGGATTTTGACGGAATTCGATAATAAAAAAATTAAATTTTTTACAAATTAATATAAAATTGTTTAATCCAGAAACTATTCAAAGTTGTTGAATTAATTTAAATAAAATCAAAATCGCAATTTAAATAAATAAATAAATAAAAACCGTCACACATTTAGACTCCTTCTAAATTAAATTACCCTAACCCTAACCCTAAGCCAAAGCCCTAAGTACGCAGATAATGAGCACCTGGGAATGCGGTTCAGAATCCAGACATCCCAGTCGCGTGCGTATCATTTCCGTTTCGTCTCCTTATCTAACCGGTGGGGCCGGTGGAGGAAACCTTTTAAGCCACAGTCAAACCGACAACCGGCGACAAAGGCTCTCTCCGTGCCCATCCCAGCCAAGCGCTACGCAGCCGGTATACCAACCATAGACATATATATCGTGGGACGCATTGCAGATCCGCTCGCTGGCAACAAGTATCGAGCCCCACGTGTTTCGGGGCCCGTGATGGAGAGATTTCAGTGCTACTGGAATTAAAATGACGGCGATAGATTTGACTTTTCGTTTAAAATGACTGATTGATTGTCCTGCGGTGGTCCCTGTCCCTCTCTCTCTCTCGTGTGGTGTGCCATCTCACACGTCTGGCTTGCGGGAGCGCCACCCTCCTTCATTTAATGCTCTGTTTGATTCCTTCCCCTCCTTATTTTTGCCTGATATTCTTCTGACACGCAGTCCTCTACCTAGCGCCCACTCGCAAAACAAATGCCTTTAGCCGTCCCTAGCAATTCTGACATGTACAAACCACAGCCCATACTTTTGACAAACCATAAGCGTTGAAATAACCATCATTGCAGTATACACATTGAGTAAGTTCCGGTTATTTTTGAGTTAACATTTTAATGAAATCTTGGAAAATGCAATTTTAACCATCAAATAGTTATTTGGGCAAAACTATTATGATCAATAAGAAAATAACTTAAGAAATTCAAAAGTGAAACGATTACCGTACTACCTATATATATATACACCATAGTTACCAAGTTCTAATTTGAGTAAGTTATACACATTGAGTAAGTTCCGGTTATTTTTGAGTTAACATTTTAATGAAATCTTGGAAAATGCAATTTTAACCATCAAATAGTTATTTGGGCAAAACTATTATGATCGATAAGAAAATAACTTAAGAAATTCATAAGTGAAACGATTACCGTACTACCTATATATATATAGACACCATAGTTACCAAGTTCTAATTTGATATGGAAAAAACTCAACTTACCTAAAATCCAATACGGAGATAATTATAGAGTAAACATCATACAAATACAAAAACCTCTAAGCTATGGAATCTCACTCCTCCACCAACGAAACTAGAGATAGAGGAATAAAAGTTTTCATTTTCTTTTTGAGAAAGCTCCAAGTGACATCAGAGTTTATTCTGCATATTAGGATTATGCCCAGTGTCCAGACCTAAAGAGGATTGTGGAGGACATGATCAAGTCAAGAGTGATGTAAGTCACTTGAGATTGGTTATGCTCAGTGTTGGTTTTGTTTTTATTAACGAGAAGCATAATTAATACTAGCCATGTTGATCCACCCATTGTTGAATGCATCAAATCCCATGACCATTTCTTGAGAGTTTATGTTGGGCCAAGGTATTGTGCACAAAACATTTTGATGGCCAAAAAAATATTTTTGAGTTCACAATTATGATGTTGACCAGAAGCTAGATTGAAATCATGTTTAGTGAATCTATTTAGAGAAATCCAATTCTCTCTTTTTCATTATGGTATTGACCAAGAATCTTGAGTAAGCTAAGCTCCAAGTGCAATTATTGTAGATTTTGGTAAATTTCTGTGAATTCCTTTCACAAATGTGGTCGTAAATCGTACCAAATCCAAATTGGGTGAATTGATCACTAAATTGAACCGAATTTACAAATTTTTGAATTCGTCAACCTAATTTAACTTAATTTGGTAACTATGGTAAAGTGCACCACCTAATGCGACTCTAAGCAAATTGATCTAGAGACCTCGTAACATCGCAATGCATCCGAGGAGATGTGGTAGACCAACTTCCCTAGCGTGCCATTCAATGATTATTATTTATGTGGAATTTTATTCACAATACATTCATTCAAGGGCGATGTTAACATACACAATTTTATCAAAAGAGAATTTAATGGGAGATGTTAATATACACAATCTTATTAGCATGCACAATTTTATTAGAAGAGAAAAATTAATGTCAAACAAATCTCCGCCTAAGAATATGCCAATATCAAATAGTGATGTTAACATACACAATTTAGAAGATGAGTATTATTGCAATATTAATCTTATAGAAACATGTTATTATAATGATATACCATTGTAACAAGATATCGTGTAACATTATATACATAACGACCATTATCTAGGGAGACGTCGTGGACCAACTCCCATAGCATGTCATCTAAGGATTATTATGCATGTCGAATTTTAATCACAATACATTCATTCAAGGGTAATGTTAACAAACACAATTTCAGTAAAAGAGAAAAATTAATGTGCAATGAATCTCCACATAGGAATATGTAATACCAAACAATGATGTTAACATACACAATTAAGAAGATGAGTATCACTATAATATGAATTTTATAGAAACATCTTAATATAATGATATAAGATTGTAACAAGATGTCGTGTAACATTACATAGATAGAAACCATTATCCAAGTTACATAACGTGTAAGATATGACATTGAAACCATCAATTATGTCTATTTTAGATTAACCAATGATGTTTCACATCAAACTAAAGAGTTCATCTTGATGCAAGCTATTTGGCACTCTTACACCTATTGTGAAAGAAATGTTGATTATTTTGTGCATGTACATGTGTTTCTTTGTGTGACACTTAAATCACTATCATAGATATATGCCTCTAATCTTTTGAACATTGAAAGGGATAAAAAAATTAAATCAAGTGTTAGCTTCTCATTGCTTAATGAATTGGGGTTAAGATGACTATTTTTTTATAGATTATGGTAATTAATGGTTGGTTTGTCAACAATTGTTTGTTGAGATTGTGAAAGAGAGATATTGTTTAAAAGATAACTATTATGACATATATTATGGATATTACATTGTGTTGAAGTTTTGAAATGCCCAAACATTTCAAGTGGACACTCCACCCATCATCAAGGGATCCAATAAAATATATAAAGTGATAGAAAAGAGTAAGGCGGTAGAATATATAGAAATGTAGTTACATAGCCATTAGAATTTAGTTAAAATAAATTAATAAATAATTGAATGAGAGCCAACGGGGCAAGAATTAAATGAAGGAATGACTAAAAATATAAAAGGAAAGAAATGAGAAATGATTTGTCATAACAAAGAAATGAGAAATGATTTGTCATAACAAACAAATCGAGGACTAATAGGACAAACCCAAATATGTACAAACCATAGCCTATAGTTTTGACTAACAATAAGAGTTGAAATAACCATCGTTACAGTATACACATTCTACTATATGTATTGACCACATATATACGGTTGCGCATTAGGGTTATGTATATATGCACACAATATGCTTTGATTAATCAGTACACACCATAGTTACCAAGTTCAAGTTCAAGTTGAAATTTGAATTCAATATGGAAAAAGACAGGGAGTATGCATCATATAAATACAAAAACCTCTTAGTGATGGAGTCTCATGCCTACACCAAATGAGACTAGAGACAAAGGAATGAAAGCTTTCAGCGTCTTCCTGAGAAATTAGGAAGCCAAGCTCCAACTGCCATTGTTCAAAAGAAAGGAACAAATGTGAGAATTTCTCATAATTAGGGATCATTGCAGGTTTGTTGAGTTTATTCTTCATATTTGGATTATGCCAAGACGTAAAGAGGATTGTGGATGACATGATCAGGTCAAGAGTGATGTAAGTCACTCTAGTTCAGTTATGCTCAGCTTTGGTTTTGTTTTTTTATTAACGAGGAGAACAAGTGATACCTAAGCCATGTTGATACGCCCATTGTTGAATGCATCAAATATGATAGCTATTTCTTGGGGGTCCATGTTGGAGTAGGTTATTGTGCACGAAACATTTGTGTTTCTAGAAATTATATAGTGGTGTTCCCACAACTATGTTGTTAATCATAAGTTAGATCGAAGTCATGTTCAACGAATCTATCTAGAGGAATCAAATTCTCTCTATTTCATTCCGATATATCTTGAAAGTCGAGATCCAAGTGCAATTATTGCATATTTTGGTGAATTTCTACGAATTCCTTTCACAAATATGATCATATATTGTACCAACTCCAATTTGGATGAATTAATCACCAAATCAAACCAAATTTATGAATTTTCAAATTCTTCAACCCAAATTGATTGGATTCATTAACTATGGCACACACAACCTAATGCGACTCCAGGCATATTGATCTGGGGACCTCCTAGCTCACATCATGTCTAGGGAGACGTGGCAAACCAAATCCCCTAGCATGCCATCCAACAATTATTATGCATGTGGAATTTTATTCAAAATGCATACATTCAAGGGTGATGTTAACATCACAACTTTTTTAGAAGAGAAAATTTAATGAGAAATGTTAATATACACAATTTTATTAGAAGATAAAAATTAATGTGAAACGAATCTCCGCATAAGAATATGCTAATACCAAATAGTGATGTTTATATAGACAATTTCTAAGATGTGTTATATTGCAATATAAATCTTATAGAAACATATCGATATAATGGTATACCATTGTAACAAGATATCATGTAACATTATATACATAATGACCATTATCTGGGGAGACATGGCAGACCAACTCCTCTAGCATGTCTTCTAAAGATTATTATGCTTGTGGAATTTTATTCACAATGCATATATTCAAGAGTGATGTTAACATACACAACTTTATTATAAGAGAAAAAATAATGTGCAACAAATCATCGCATGGGAATATGCCAATACCAAATAGTGATGTTAACATATACAATTTATAATATGAGTATCACAATAATATGAATTTTATAGAAACATGTTCATAGATATATGGTTCTAACAAGATAACAAGATATCATGTGACATTACATAGATAACGACCATTATCCAGGCTACACAACGTGTAAGATCTAACATTGAAACCATCAATTATGTCAATATTAGATTGACCAACAATGTTATCACATTAAACTAAAGAGTTCATCTCAATGCAAGCTATTTGGCACTCTTACACCTATTATGAAAGAGATGTTGATCATTTTGTGTGTGTACATGTGTTTTTTTGTACGACGCTTAATTCATTTTCATAGATCTATCCTAGCCTCTAATCTTTTGAACATTGAAAGTGAAAAAAAAATCAAGAGTGAACTTCTCATTGCTTAATGAATCGGGGTTAAGATGGTTAGTTTTTTTTAGATTATGATAATTAATCAATCGGTTTGTCATCGATTGTTTGTTGAATTTCTGAAAGAGAGGTATTGTTGAAAAGATAACTATTGTGACGTAGAGGTAGATATTATATTGTATCAAAATTTTGAAATGTCCAAATGTTTCAAGTGGACACTCCACCCATCTTTAGAGAAGATCCAGTAAAATGAATAAAAATGATAGAAAAAAGCAAAATAACATAATATATAGAAATTTAATTACCTAGTCATTTAAACTTAGTTAAAAAAAATTAATAAATGATGAAATAAGTCAATAGGGAATAATTAAATGAAAAAATGATTAAAAATATAAAAGGCAAGAGATAAGGAAAAAATGGTTGGAAGGAAACCTACCTATGAAGAGCCTTCAGGAGAACATCTATAAGATAGAGTTAATAAAAAATATAGAACACTGATAAAAATACGAACTAAGGGAGATAGAATACGAACTAAGGGAGATAGAGACTCGGGTTATTAAGAATTCTAATGAAACAAATGATCAAATAACGAAGAGAAGGAGATTGAGACAAGGAAAGAAATATATATATATAATGGAAATAAAATATAAACTTACGAGGGTAGGTAATGATGATAAGAAAATGTAAAGAGAGGAGGGGGTTAAAGTTTAATTGATAATAAGAGATTATTAAAGTTAAAAGGGGAGGAGAGACCATAGAGTTCGATTAAAAGATGGAACATGGATGAGAATAAGAGATAAGTTAATTGTAAAGACAATGAATTAAAAGTATCTATGAATGGTTAAGTTTGTATTTATCTTTTTAATTAAAATTATCATGGTATTTTTATTTTATTTTGAAGGCTTTTCTAATAAAGTATACAAGGTAATGAGAAGTGAAAGCTGATATTTTAATTTGGTCAAAGTTGATAAGGTGTTTAGTGTTGTGGGATTGCTTTATTATAGTTGATTTATTAAGGCGAGTATGATTAGTATGAACAATGATATGTTCTTTGAGTCTTGCTTGGATGCACCTGCTAGTTTGTCCAATGTAGTATTTTTCATAGAAACATGGAATTTGGTAAATCCCTTGGGAAGATAATTATTATATTAACATGTTCTTAAACTAATTTTCCCTGTCGAACATGTCTTAAGCCATTTTGAATACGATGGGAGGTTAAATCTAGAAGGTTAAACACCTTTCATCTCACACACGTGTGCACATGCACATGCGCGTGCGCGCCCGCACACACATGCACACAAAGCCTCTAAATGAACATAAGTTTAAATTTGAATTGTTTGCATGAAAACACTCCATCCCAACAACTAAGCCATGACATGACCAACTTTTACTAAGCCAGAACCTGGCAGACTTCTGGCAGACTTATTGCCCACTGATGTTCAGGTCTCTCTAATGGCATGCTCATGCTTGTATGCACATGTGTTTGCAAAATATATATGAAGCCAACCATAAGACCTAGGCAACTTCTAGCAAACTAGATACCGCATATTGTAACCTCTTAACCAATGATGACTTTCATAACATGGAGATGACGATTTTGTCCATTGAAAAAAAATAAAGCAATGGTCACTTCTTAATGTTAATCATAAACATTCAATAAAAACATAGTTGGCTTTTTAACCATTTTTTCCTTAAAAAACATTCGCATCATATTAATTGAAATAGCCCTTTTTACATATGCTTAAACAACCTTAGCTTCTCTTTTGGATCCAAAAAAGAGACCATTTATCTTTGCACAAAAGTGTGTCAACATATACATCAGCTTTAGCATGTTAACTGTTTAGCAGAGTCCACGCCTATAGCCATACAATAAAAACTCATCAAAAAAGGTTCATGAACCAGATAATCATTTTGTATTCCTTTATCACCTCTCCCTGGAAGAGGGAGAAAGGAAACTTAGTCCCATACTGATCCTGGATCAATTTCTTGGAGAAAATCCTCAACCTCCTCCCATCATCTCCATGATTCTTCCTGTTCATTTAGCCCCATCTTGATAAACGATCTACTGCCCCAATCCTTTCTCTATAAATGTGGCTATAAGAAATATCCTAAAACGAAGCTCTGAGACTAAAACATTATGTGTAGATAGCTTCAAGAAAAATATTAACAAGTTTTTTTCGCTCCTTCCTACAATGCACCACAAACAACGAATCCCTATAAACTTAAATCTTTCTTATACCTTTGGTGATGACTTTTTTTTTTGTTTTTCATGCGATAGAGTGCAGGGGAATTAAACCCCACCCTACACTTTCTGAAAAGCCCAGGTCTCATCACTCACCAAATAAGCTACATTGCTGGCCTTGATGATGGCTAACTTAAGCGCCAAACTTAAAGCTGAAAATTATGCAAAAGTTGGCTTTTTAACCATTATATATTGGACTTTACCCTTTTCTAAATTATTAGCATTACTTGGCCCTAAAACTAACACGTATCTTTGACTCGATAAATGTTGCGCTCACTTTTCCTCGTGTAAAAAATAAAAAAATTAACACAATTTTGAATATTGTAATCACTATATAGTTAATATATTTATGGTTAAGATGCACTACGTTTTTTCCAGCGGAAAGGTGCACTACGTTTATGTTCACTTTCATTTTTAAAAAATAATAATAATATTATAAACTAATTTTCCAAGAAGAAAGTGACGTGTAACAAAGCTTTTTTGGCCTATGTTAGTCTCATTTTAGTTTTAGTTGCAACAAAACTAAAACTAAGTATTTGTCATCATATGTCTTTATGCAAACAAATGTGCACTTTTTGTTGTAACTAGTGCGATCACCATTACTTACTTAATTTTTAATGTGTAATTTTTTTTCAAGAAGAAAAACTCTACAATTTGTTATTTTCAGATTGAAAATCAAACTTATATAAGCATATCAAGGTTTTCTCCAAAATCAAATATTTATATAGTCTAGTCATACAAAGGCAAAAAACAAAACATCTAAAATTTATGAAGGATTTGAAGGCTAAAACTCCACCCAAAGGTCTAACACAAACTACAAAGGATGAAAAAACAGATCCTACAGAGCCCATACAGACCTCGAGTCCACCAAGGAATCATCCACAAACTCCTCAAAATGAAGAAGACCATCCAATGGCCCAATGGCTTCTTTTGATAATTTGTCAACTTCGTCATTAACCTCCCTATATATATGATGAAAATGAACCTGGTCAAAAGACTTAATCAATGATTCTGCGTTCCTGATCCAAGGATTCAGAGATATGACATTAATATCAAACTTCCTTTCAGCCCAATTAATAAGGACTTGTGAGTCACCAAAAATTTCCATCACAAAGATACCCCAATGCAAGGCATACCAAAGAAGGTTCCTGAGGGCTAAAACTTCATCCTTCATAGTGCTTGCTTCCAACACCGATGCCCATTAAAGATTTGGAGGAATCTTTAATGTGCAATTGGTCCTACTTCAACCCTTGGTATACATGGCACTAGCTCATCCTACGAAGTAGTAGAGGACAAACTAATGAGACGATAAAAAGTTAACTAAATTAGGTTAGATTTTACACAAATGAATAGTTTAGACAAAATCACTTCTCATATTAAATAACTTATTTTCTAAATTTGAAAGATCAATTATTGTTTTTTTGAAATTAGGAGAATCGACAAGTGGGGTTAGGCTCGTATTCACGTGATATGAGGTCGATTTCGATGCGTTACCACTATACTCTTAGGTGTACTAACGATGCCCTATTCGCAGCACACAGGGTTACTCGAGGTTTGAACCCACAATGTCACAAGGAGTGCTTTAACAATACACCCTATCGCCAATTGGTCTACACCTCAGGGGCTTTTTTTTTTATATTTAGGAGAATCGACAACTAGGGTCGGGCTCGTCCTCACGTGACACATGGTCAATTCTGGTTCACTACCACTATACCCCTAAGCATATCAACATTGCCCCACGCGGAACACACAATGCTCGGTCAAGGTTTAAACACATGACATAAAAAGGAGTGCCTTAATAGTGCACCCTATCGCCAATTGATCTACACCCCAAAAATTAAGACCAATTATTATGTTTATCATGTTCAAGGACAACTATTATCTTACATAATGAGATGTATTTTTTTATATATAAACCATAAATATATATAGTTAAAAATTTAATTTAATTTTTTTTATTCTTCAAATTTATTAATATATTGTAATTTAAAGTAGATAATTTAAAACATTAATTACATTCTTATCATAATGAGTAGAGGGAATTAATGGAAAAAAATTGAATGAAACGCAAATTACATCATAATTAAACCAATATTCCATATTAAAGAATAACTAACAACCAAAATCTTCATGTCAATTCAAGAAAGATAAAATATATTGTCAAAATTTTATGACCAAAGAGCTCAGCGAACAAAAATCTTCAAGTAGATAAGATATTGCATTGTAATGTCATGTCACCTAATCTGGAATTGTCCGTGTGGTCATTAGTCATGCACATTTCATCTTTGACATTTTCTCTTGTAAAAAAAACTACATTTAGTGGAAACTATGTCCACTTGAGCTTTTTTTCTTTACTTTTTAAAAGCCACGAAGCAAAACACTTTATATGTAAGGACCACCTAAAAAAGACCACCCAACTACTATACTATTAAATAAAGAGTAGCCCATATTCATGTTCTAGAAGACATTTGATGTGGTGAATTCCATGCATCTTAAAATCAAATCAAATACAGGACACGCAGGGTAGGAATTTGAAATCAATATCATTTGTCAAATCGAGTTAAAATTTAAGTGGGCAAAGTAAGTCATATTTACACTTTTGATAATGACAATGGGAAGATAATTTTTTCAAATGTATTCGGTGGTCAAAATGGTTATGATTAATATTTTGATGATCAAATTCCATTTATAGTTACATGAAAAGTAAAGTGCAACTTTTAGGGATTATCCATGTCATAACTTTTATAAAAGCACTTAACAACGTCTACAAAATATTATGTGCTAAGTTGTACCTATTTCTTTATATGAAAGAGTACTTTTAAGCTAACTATGAGCATTACATTTTTGTTTTACAAGTTATTATATGTGTTAAAAGCTTTGCCAATTTTGAAGATGGATTTGACATGAAGTATTCAAGTTGATGTGATAATATCTTATTTTATTCCAATGATAATATTATTGATTGTTTTAAAGTCATGCGTTGTAAACTACTTTTGGGTTTATATGATCTTACTATAGGGGTGTGGTCCACTTGGTGTGGTGAGATGGCAATTGGCCTCCTCCAAACACTTTGTGACCTTAAGATGATACAAGGTCAAATCGACCCATGTGTTTAATTTGTTTTTTTATTTTATTTTACAGCTTATAGATGTTGAGGATATATGATTTTCCTTTATGGTTATGCAACATCTCAACAATTTGTTTACAGGGGATTTATGACAAGTGAGGAGGACTAAACAAAATAAATTGTAGAGGTTGAACCTTTATTCAAAAGAAAGAAAGAAAGAAAGAAAAACTAGATACCCTTGTGCATGGATTTCATTTTATACAAGTACTCATCTTCTTCTTTCTCATACACACCTTACTTTCTCATTGGTGTCGTATTCAATTGCATTTAGAACAAGAGTGATTATATTTAATAACAAATAACTAAGTGCATGGAGACCAAAACAACTCTCTAGTGTTGTTGGTGATATTTATGTCAATCATTCTTCTAGGTTATAAATGCATCTAATGATGTTTCCATGGGAAACTTGTCAAATATATTCATTACACTGATATCAATTTCACATCTTCTTCATATTGAGAGAAACAAAGTGTATAATATTATCGAGGGAGAAAATATGTGTTACACATATAAGTTGGTATGTAAATAACGCTAATATATTAAAATAATAAATATGAAATCCAACTTCTAAGTAAAAAATTAACCGTTATTAATTATCATCACAAAAATTATTTCCAAAAAAACATAAGTTGATCTTAAATAAGGATCTTTTAAAAACTCAAAAAATTTAAACACTTATTTTCTCTCTCTCTAAAATTAAAATAAATAATGAATGTAAATAGACACAAAATGTTTTAAAATTTAAAACTAATATTTTGTGTTTATCCTTCTTGTTAGAATCATAATCCTAAGGGATTAATGATTTTGTAAAATATGTAATTAATAGGTGTCATAGGGAATATGAAGAGTTAGGAACAATCATCTTGGGAAGATGAATCCCAACAGTTATTCTCTATGTATAAATAAATGAATTTGCTCAATAACAATCAAGGAATTCATTCGGGATTTATTCATTGATTCTGATAATGGTATTAGAGCCTAGCTCTGCATAACTCATGCCAATTATGTATATTTGTCTGCCAATCCTTCCTGCTCAAGATGGTTTTTCTTTCTGGCCTGCACCTCTGTAATATCCCCTATGAGGAATTTTATTAAAATGGCAATTTTCCACTTTTTTTTCCCTAGTTCGACCTTTGACTAGTTTTGATCTCTAGGTCCCAAAGTTGCACCAAATGATCCCAAATATTCTAAGAAGGTATATGAATGATATTAGAACATAAATATGTGTTTCAGGGGTGCCTTTGGACCTTTAAAATACTTCTGCAAATCCTCTTTCAATTCCAGTCAATGTAGGTAACTTTACTAGTGGTTTCCCTTTGACTAGTATTGGTCTCTAGGTCTCAAATTGACTCCAAATACCTTCAAATATTCAAGGAAGGTGTATGGATGATATTAGGACTTGAATATGATGTTCAGGGATGACATATGGCCACCAAAAGACCTCTGCAAACTCTCTTAAGATTCTGGACCAAGTATGCAATTTTACTAGTAATTTGGGGTTCAATCCCCCTGGGGTAAGTACTGAAAATGGATTCCCAAATGCCTCCAAACCCACTCAAATTTCTGAACAGAGGTATGGAATGTATTAAGCATGTTATTAAGGTATCATGTGCACCATTAATTGATTATTATATCTATTCCAACCCTCTCCCATTCAACTTCAAAAATCACCAATTCGACCATTGGGGAAATGGCACTATTTCTTCTCCCAATGCAATTAAACTAAGTAAAAATACTTCAAATGCTCAAGTACAGTACATGAAACTTGTAAAATACATCCATGGAAATCCATTAATCACAAATTCATCAGAGAATCATCCATTCATTCGAAATCATCAGCATTACATTGATTCACAACAAGGTAGTGGGGAAATGGGACTGTTGTTTCATTAAAATTGATATTTATACATTTCCACTTGGAATTTCAACCTAAAACTTTCTGGAGATGAAGAACATAGTATTTAATTCATATTACAAGAGAAATTGGGCATTATAAGCTCCCCCAAAGAGTACAATAGCTCACCAAAAAACACCCTCCCTCAAGGATCAAGAATATGCCATCAAAACTGGAAATGGTTCAAGGATTGAGATGCAATAGAAGAAACCATGAGCTGCCCTGTAGCTTACACCTGCAAATAAATACTGCATTAAATCTCCAAATGAAAGGTCTGGATGGCCTTTCCAATTACCAACTTAGATGGAAATCTTTCACCCTCGAAATTGACTAAGGCAAGAAACTAGTCATCCACTAGCTCTCCCTCTTCACAAATGCAATTGCAAATTCTACAAATGATCAAAAGCTGGTTTCATTATTTGTTATTGACATTTATAAATTTATAATGTCCTCCATAGGTCGAATTCCTTCCAAGAGACTCATGCCAACTCAAGTTGGGAAGAGATTCCAAAGAACGCCACTTGTACAACAATTCCTAGTCTCCCACTTCCACCAAATCACATGTGGAAGCATCTTAGATGCCCTAAAACCCTTGAGCGCCCTCTTGGAGTATTTTTTAGCCTTGAAATGTCCTATATGTCATATGTCAGCCTTCAGGTCTGATTTGTGTCATAAGTCTCATAGCATCTTCATCATTGTTGTCATAGAGTTAGGGAATCTAGCCCAAGTGTCTCACTAGCTCCAAATTGCCTCTTCCTCTTCCTCTATATTTCGAACTTGGATGAGTCATGCCATGAATAATACCATTTAGACTCCCCCAAGTATGTTACCATTCACCTTGAATTTGAATTGGTGAGAGAATGATGCCAAGTGTAGTGGGAAAATCTAGCCATATGTGGGTCCCACTTCCTCCATGTGTCTTCATGATCAAATGCCACTTTGATTTTCACTTGTATATATTTATTTAGCTCCTTTATTAAATTTTTATGCCATTCTAATGTTCAAACATAATTTATTATCTCCATTATTCCAAATCCCAAAGCTTCCACCCCAAACCTAGGAAACTAGTAATTTTCCTCCTGGGCAATTATTTGATCTTTAGCATCAATTTTACAAACTCTAATGAATAGGGCCAATGTGATTACGCCATTGTGACCCAATGCCAAATTTAGGACATGACAAATCCTCCCTTCCCAATATTGCTTGTCCTCAAGCAATTTTAAGCATGGGTGTTGAAGAACATGTTTTCTGTATAATTCTTTGAAGTTGCCATTGAATTGCCCAACCTTGAGTATCTGAGTTTCCATGAATATTTTAGAGAGGAACCACCATGCTTGCTACTGCACTACTCTGATAAAAATCACTTTATTAAGTGGGAAATTCATCTCCCATACTGCTTGTTTCCCCCAAAAAAATTGAAACCAATGAGATAAAAATTATTCCAGGGTCCCATTGCTTATATTGCACCGCAACAATTAAGAGTGCTCTCCAACCCACACCATTAGATAAGAGGATTCCTGGATCCCATTTTCTTGTATGCATCCTTCCAAACATCATGAGTACCAAATATATATCATCAAAGTACATAACAACATAATGAAAATGTACATCAAGGATATGCTTCATCAAAGAGTCATGAAAGTACTTATACCACCAAGTAAGTAGACCACCATTTTCCAAGTGCATACAAGATTCAAGTGACCAATCAAATCTACTCCAATGACATAGGTGAGAATCCCATGTCCTATAATGCTGCTCCAAAAGGATGTGATATGCATCAAAATATTTAGCCATGTATTCTTTCATCCAAGAAGTGAATGAAGAATCTCCACTAAAATTTGAACCAAATAATGAGCAGAAAAAACAAGGAGACTTCAAATGACTCAAAGAAGTCTCACCCATACATCCCTGAATGTGAGAATCATAAAGATATAACAAAGTATGTGGCTTGCAACAAAAAAATTCTCCAATCATAAATCTATTCACCCAAGTGTTGGATGAAGTTCCTCCAACATCAAATGAATCAAGTGTTGAGCAAGAAAAACCATGAGTCTTCAAGTGACTCAAATGCATATCATAGGTGCATCCGTGTAGATGTGCATGAGCGTAAAGTAACAAATGATGTTGCTGCAAATGTGAATAAGAATGTGCTCCAACCATGTCATCATAAAAGGTAAATCTAGGAGTTCCATACTCCTCATGTGGCACCATAAAAAAGAACCCTTTCACCCATACTTCATTGAGACTAATGCTGCAAAACATGGAATTGTAAGATGTAGGATAATGAACTAACTCACCCAAATGATAAAAAAGTGCAGAAGTTTCGTCATGGGAAGGATCCATATGGGTAGTATCACGGAGCTCCTTCAAAAGTGTGAAACCTTTGTCATATATGGGTTCCAATGTAGAGGAATCATGTTCTTCTTTAAAAATTGCATAACCTTCATTAAGAGACAATTCAACTTCCTCTTCCACCACATCAAGTGTCTGGATCTCTTCAAGTTCCTCTTCAAACACATTAAGCACATTCAAATTTCCACATTTCTCGTGATCCACCATGTCATGAGAATCCTCCAAACAATCTTCCATTTGACAATCTGAAACATAGGAGGAAAAACAAGTATCTTGCAACTTTTCAAGAAGTTGCTCATTTTGAATTGTGAGATTATGAATATCCTCATTATTCTTCAAGTATGCATCATGTAACAATTCATTAAGCTCAAACAAATGGTTTCTATCAAAAAGCAAAGACATGAAATTACCTTTGATGTGGTACATTGTTCTTTGAATCTTCTCCACATCTTTAAGGAAGGATGTTTCCTCCAATGAAGTAGCTCTCCAACAAGAATTTGACACCAATGCTTGAGTGTCATGGAGAATGCTATGGGACTCTTGGATCTTCTTTTCATTCATCTTTAAGGACCCTTCAATAAAATGAGGCTCTTGCAAATGAACCTCCTCATCTTCTTCATTTTTGCTTGGACCAACTTCATGAAGCTCAAGTGGTGATGGGGAAGTTGATCTTGGTTCTTCTTCAACTGCTACAAGGTCTTCATTATCATGCTTAATGGAACTTGAGCTTGCAGCAACACTTTCAAAAGTGATCTCTATGTCACCAACATAGAGGTGTGAGCACCCATCAGTAGGTACTCCTTCATAGTTTAAGCATCCATCAGTAGATGCTCTACGGTTCATGTCTAAACTAGAAGGTGTCTCGAAATGATCTTCCATATTTTCAATAGAATCTTCTTCATGCTCTTGTGATGTCTCTTCAATTTTCTCCTTCAAGCAAGCTAATGCATTTTTCCCCTTGTTTTCCTTAGGATCAATATATTTGGAATCTCTTTTTGAAGAATTCCCAAAAACTCTCCTCAAGTGGGACATAATTTCATGCACACATGTATGATGCTCACTCCAAGGTTCTTTACAAGAAGGGCATAAACCTTTCTTTACTAACTCCACATATTCATTTTTGGGCCTATTTTCAAAAACATGTTCAGCATAGTACTCAAAAGACATGGAATTTTGTGTATTTTTGCTAAAAGCAAGATATTCTTGATATTTTTGATATTGATGGGGCAAGGTTTTATATGTTGCTCTCCATCTTTGGAACTCACTCATAGAATTATACTTGGTTAGTGTGACACACTCATATTCATCAGATTTAAAGTCATAAGAATAATCTTCATTTCTCCTAAAATGGTAAGTGTTGCATGATGGCACCTCTTCCTTTTACCATTCAGAATCTACTTCATATTGCTCATAAGCATCTGCATATTCCTCATAAGAATTGTACTCATAGGATTCATCATAATAGTAAGACATGGATGCCAATTATTCTTGAATGTATGTACCTAATCCACAGGTGCAAGGAACATGCTCCTAAACCACTATAATATCCCTTGTTAGGAATTTTATTAAAATGACAATTTTCCACTTTTTTTTTCCCTAGTTCGACCTTTGACTAGTTTTGATCTCTAGGTCCCAAACTTGCTCCAAATGATCCCAAATCTTCTGGGAAGGTATATGAATGATATTAGAACATAAATATGTGTTTTAGGGACGCCTTTGAACCTTTAAAATACTTATACATGTTAAAATTTGAGCATTAATTCACAATACTCTTGTATCTTTACTGAGAGAATAACATATACAGTATATCAATGCATAACAATCACAATAAGCATGACAAGAATCAAATGCATGAGAGACAAGAGACACCGAGTTTCTGTGGGGAAAACCCTAAGGTGAAAAACCCCACAACTTCCTTATAGATAGAGAGAGCAATGGCTCAACCAAAGTACAACCAAAATACACTTGAGATAGTTTTCTAGAGCAGATGATCCTCCTCCTCACTAGTGCACCACTTTCTGAGTGAGAGAAGTGTGTCTTTCCGAATGATCCAAATAGAGATCTCCCGATCTCTATTTATACTTAACCTGTTTTCCCAGTGACCTTATGGGGCCGACTTGTCTATCTAGATACATCCATAATATAATATATATTTTAGGGCTGACCCCACACATCGTGGTCTAATAACCCATCGACAAGTACACACACTTGCGACACTTGTCAATCCACATGACGACACTTCCTTATAGAGGAATAACACATCTCTTATAAGGGTACAATAAATATATATAAAATACATAGATGAAATATATTCCGAAGTTACATATACATCAACACTCCCTCTTAACTAGGAAGGTATTTCTTGACACAGTTCTGCTAGACAAGTCTTCTTCTCGGGATCATCGTCATCATCATTGTCATTGCTGCTACTATCTCAACCAATCTCTGACTCTACTCGTCATAGGAAATTCTACAGAGCCAGTCCTTTTTCATACTAGATGTAGGCCCACCACCTGCAGGTCTTCATCATCTGTGTGAACGATCTGATAGAGGTGGCCTCTCAGGACTAATTTTATGTGCGAATGCAATATCGGAAAGAGTATCCCAAGAACATTTATGTGCCTAAGCACGACCGACAAGATCTCCTAGGACTGATTACATGCATCTCCTCCACAATACCTTTAAAGAGAATCCCAGGAACATTTATGTGCCGCAGCACGACCGACAAGATCTCTAAAGAGCATCCCAGGACTTATTACGAGCACACAGCTCAACCTCTCGGATATCTAGGAATGATTACATGTGGATAGACAAAACCTATAAAGAGCATCCCAGGAACATTTATGTGCCGCAGCACGACTGACAATATCTCTAAAGAGCATCCCAGGACTTATTACGAGCACACAGCTCAACCTCTCAAATCTCCAGGATTGATTACATGTCTCCGTAGTAATACCTCATCCTAGGACTGATTACGAGAGCACAAAGCTCAACCTATCGGATATCTGAGGACTGATTACATACTACATATCAATACCAGAAAGAGTACCCCAGGAATATTTATGTGCAGCAACACGACCGACAAGATCTCCCAGGACTGATTACATTCTATTTGCAAAACCTGCCACATATCATCTTTGACCTCCAAGTATCAACCTGATACTCATGATCCAATGGATCATCATCGCACGAGGCATCATCCTGATGCCCATGATCATACTGATCATCATCACTATACCATCCTAGTACATATCATCTGGAGCAACATCCTGAAGCTCATCATCATGATCATCCTGATCATACAATGCATCCACCTGATGCATACCAAGTATCTACCTGATACATATCATCATACATGATCCACCTGATCATAAAGTGTATCCACCTGATACAAATACAAATACATGATCCACCTGATCATACCTGATACATATCAGCATACATGATCTACCTGATCATACAATGTATCCACCTGATACATATACAGATACATGGTCCAAGCATCCAACATGATGCATATACAAAATACATACAAATGATCCAACTGATCATATCCAACATCCAACATGATGCATACATACATAAATGATCCAATTACTCATATCCAGCATCAACATGATGTGTACATACATACAAATATAAATGATCTAATTGATTATATCCAGCATCAACACGATGCGCACATACATACAAATATAAATGATCTAATTGATTATATCCAACATCAACACGATGCGTACATACATACAAATATAAATGATCCAACTGATCATATCCAGCACCCAACATGATGCATATACAGAGCAGTAACTGGAGCATCGTCCTGATACTCATCATCCAGTGCTTACATCCACAACCATGTGAAGGATCCTTCTTCCAACATGCTTGGAATGGCTTCAGCAAATGTGTCCGTCACTTCTTCCTCGAAGTGTTGTCGATCTGAAGAACACCAAGCCTCTCCCCGAAGTACTCAAACTTCACCCTGGATAGTGGCTTCGTCAGCACATCTGCAATCTGCTCGTCCGTCGCAACATACAGGAGCTTCACAGCTCCTCTCTGCACCATATCCCTGATATAGTTATATTTGATCTCTATGTGTTTTGACCTGTCATGAAACACTGGGTTCTCGGATAGCTTCACACAACTCTGGTTATCACAAAAGATACCAGTAGCATCCAACGGGAGATCAAATAACTCAGACAGTAGCTTCCGTAGCCATACTGCCTCACAACTAGCTGAACAGGCTGCAACATACTTTCCCTCAGCTGTACTCAGTGCTACACAGTACTGCTTCCTGCTAAACCAAGAGATCACACCTGATCCCATACTGAAGCAGCACCCAGATGTGCTCTTCCTATCTGTAGCACTGCCAACCCAATCTGAATCAACATAACCCTGGAGGTTAAACTTTTGATTCACTTCATACTTGAGCCCATAATCCACTGTACCCTTCAGGTACCTCAGAACATGCTTTATAGCAACCAGGTGAACACTCCTCGGATCTGTTAGGAATTGGCTCAATGTGTTCACTGCAAAGCAAATATCTGGTCTCGTGTTCATTAGGTACATCAAGGACCCAATCATCTAATGATACATAGAGACATCAACCGGCTCAGATGAAGCATCACATAGAAGCTTCAAATTCAATGCAATGGGTGTGGCCATGGCCTTGCAATCCATCATCCCAAATCTCTTCAGGATATCTACTGTGTACTTCCCTTGACCAAGGAAGATCCCACCTGAATTCTGCCACACCTCCATACCTAGGAAATAATGCATCATTCCCAAATCTTTCATATCGAACTCAGCAGCAAGCTTCCTCTTAGTATCTGCAATCAGTCTGTCATCTCCTGTTACAAATAAGTCATCCACATACAGGAGTAGAATCACAAGATTCCCTTCCTCAACCTTGTAGTAGAGGTTGGAATCTGCTTTACTCTTGGTAAAGCCCAAACTAGATAGGAAACTGTCCATCCTACCATACCAGGTTCTGGGAGCTTGTTTCAAGCCATACAAAGCTTTCTTCAATCTGCACACATATGACTCCCTGTCATGTATTTTAAAGCTGAGTGGCTGCTCCACATATACTTCCTCTTCAACTACACCATTCAAGAAAGTAGTATTGACATCCATCTGGTGTATTTTCCATTTCATTGCTGCAGCCAGGGAAAGTACTGTTTTGATGGAAGTATACCTGGCTACAGGTGCAAAAGTTTCTTTATAATCTATTCCCTCTTTTTGAGAGAAGCCACGAGCTACGAATCTTGCTTTGTATTTCTCTACACTGCCATCTGCAGCATGCTTGATTTTGTAGATCCATTTGGAAGTCACAACAAACTTATCTTTAGGTCTTGGGACAACATCCCAAACATCATTCTTCATTATTGATTGGTATTCCTCAACAATGGCATCCTTCCATTCTTTCTTTTCCACTGCTTCTTCATAAATGGAAGGTTCTTTGTTCATAATGTCACGGAGTAAAGAAACATAGCTGGTATGTGATCTGGTTCTCTTCTTTGCTCTGTGTTCTTCTTCTGGAATGCCAAATCTTTCTGCATCTTGAATGATCTCTCTAGCCCATGCAGGTTTCCTCTTGTGAGAGTTATCCTCACGGGGTGGATCTACAGGTTCTTGCGGATCTTCAAACTCACGAACAACTTCTGGAATTGCTTCAATCATGGTAGTGTCTTGAAATCTAGTTTCCTTAGGTTCTTCATAAACTTCAATAGGTGCCTTCCTTGATTTGATGAATGTTGAGTTTTCATCAAATGTTACATCCCTGCTGACATCAATCTTCTTGAACCCTGGAAAGTATATTCTGTAAGCCTTCGAGCTTTCACTGTAACCCACAAAGATACCCTTCTTTCCTGAAGGATCTGGTTTGGTCCTCTTTTCCTTTGGGACATGAGTGTATACTGGACAACCAAATATTCTGAGATGGCTGACTTCAGGTTTCTTTCCAGAAAATACCTCTTCTGGTGTCTTGTTGTCCAATATCTTGTGGGGTGTTCTGTTCTGCACATATACAACTATTCTAGCTGCTTCTACCCATAGATGCATAGGTAGATCCTAGTCATGCAACATTGCCCTTGCTACTTCCATGATTATTCTGTTCTTCCTTTCTGCAACTCCATTCTGTTGAGGATTATAAGGAGCAGTCAACTCCCTCTTAATCCCTGAATCACTACAAAGCTTTTTGAAGTCACTTGAGGTGAATTCTCCACCATTATCGGATCCGAATGTTTTGATCTTCTTGTCAGTTTGATTCTCCATCAAGGTTTTGAATTCCTTGAACTTATCAAACACCTCATCTTTATTCTTCAAGAAGTATACCCAAGTCTTCTTGGAGAAGTCATTAATAAATGAGACATAGTAAACATACATGTTAGGAACCCATGTCTTTACTTTGTTAGTATGTTGTTTGATCCGGATTTTATGAGCAGAACGAAATGAATACAGATTATTATCAGAGGCTTAACACAAAATAACAGAGATACAGTAAAACTGGTTTTCTAATCAATAAGGAAATAAGCTAAAACTGTGAAATGCAGTGGAAAACAAGCTTGCTGGAATGGTGGCGGCTTATCTCTGAGAAGAGATGTGACGGTTGCGCTCATTTCGCAAGATGGTTACAATGAGGCTCTCAAGGCCTTTTACAATAAACAGGAATGTCAAAAACCCTAGACATCCAAAAACCTAACCCTAGGAGATGAAGCACCAAAAGTCATGTGGGCCCCATTTGGGTAAGTTAGTACATCAACTTCCCGGGGTCGTAACTTTTGCATACGATCTCCGTTTGGGGCGCTCGGTAGCCCGTTGGAAAGGTCTATCCGAAATTTACATCTTTCAATTGGGGCCAAATGTACGCTGGGGCAACCATTTGGCCCCCCAAATTGCCAAAAAAGGTCATTTAGGGCCTCAAAACGGCCCCGGAAGTTCAGGACCTGAAAAACTGCTAAAAATAGTACAATACCAAAATTACCGTAAAACTGTTTTGAGCCAGTTGGAAAGGTGGGTGGCCACCAATATCCACCTGGATCAATCCTCCCTCCTTAGGAAGCAATGGTCTCCATTGCATTGACTTCCCCCATCAGATGAGGAAATTTCTGCTGAATTTGGCCTCGGGTGAGCCACTTGCCTTGGTGCAGTTGTTGCCCTGCCTTGACAACTCGATAAAGCTGGATCCTTTGATGTCGAGTGCCCTTGATCTGTGTGTCTGCAATATGATCACTAGATGATTGTTGTAGGCAGTCAGGGTTGAGCTCTATTGGTGTCAACTTCTCTGCTATCTCTGAGGTGTCTAATAGTGGTGGGAAATATGGCCGAAGGAGAGCCACGTTGAAGACTGGATGCAGCCCAAGGAAGGGGGGAATGTTGAGCTCAAAAGCATTGTCACCCACCGCCTTGGTGATGGTGTACGGCCCATAAAGGAGTGGGCGAAGCTTTTGATGGGGCCCTGTAAGGCGTTCTTTCTGCAAATGCAACCAAACTTTGTTGCCCACCTGAAACTTATGTGGCACCCGATGTTGATCATGGCGCTGCTTGTACTTGGCATTAGACTTCTGTAGAATATCCTAAACCTGTTGGCGGATATGCTGGATCCGTTCAATAAACTGGGCGTCTTTGTCAGCTTCTGGGGACGAGTCGGCCGAGGTGGTCGAAGGGGAAGTGCAACATCCATGGGGCCCAATGGTTGGAATCCCAACCCCACCTGAAAGGGGCTGTGGCCAGTTGAGCTATGCAGGGCTCGGTTGTAGCTATGTTGGACATAGGGGATACTCTCATCCCATGTGCGGGGGTGTGTTGAATTGTACATGCACAGGATATGTACGACCATCCGGTTGATGACCTCCGTTTGTCCATTGGTCTGGGGGTGGAAGGCAGTGGATTTGGTGAGCTTGGTATCCCGTAGTGACTAGAGGCTTGACCAGAATGAGCTAAGGAACCGACTGTCACGGTCTGAGATAATGGTCTGTGGGATCCCAAAATGTACCCATACTCGTTCAAAGAAGAGCTTGGCAATGGCTTCTGCTGTGATGTTCTTCTTGAAAGCGATTAGAATCGCCATCTTGGAAAAGCGATCAACAACCACGAAAACACAGTCATTTCCCCTCTTGGTGGACGGGAGGCCCGACATGTAGTCCATTGAGATGGATTCCCACGTCCTGTCAGGAGTAGGCAGAGGGGTGTATAGGCCCTGTTTCTTAGTGGTTGGTTTGGCAATAGCGCAAGCGGTGCAGGACTTGATATACTTGCCGACATCCTGTCGAAGTTTCGGCTAGTAGAAATGTTTCTGCAACACTGCCACTGTCTTTTCGACGCCAAAGTGTCCTACCACCCGATTGTAGTGAGCTTCCCAAATCAGCTTCGCACGCTCGCTTGATGGACCGCAGAGATGGCCCAGATGACACAACAACCCGTCCTGAAGATGGAAATTAGCAACCACTGAGTTGGTGTCCAACATTTGATAGGTGGCGGAGAAGTCAGGGTCTGTCTCGTAGAGGTGGGGCCATCCAAAGGTCTCATGGCCACAAGAGTCTAGCACCATGGTAAGTGCCACGATTGGAGGTTGACTGAGGCAGTCAGCAACTCGGTTGGTACTCCCTGTTTTATATTTGATGTTGAGGTGAAACTGCTGTAAATATGTTGACCACTTCTGATGGCGGTCATTCTGAAACTTTCCTTGGGTCTGCATGAACTGTAGTGGCTTGTGATCAGTGTGGATGACTGTCTCCTTCCCAAGAATATAATGTCTCCACTGGCGGCAGGCTTGTACAATGGAGTACAATTCTTTGTCATAGGTAGGGTACTTGCGGACAACATCTAAGAGTGTCTCACTATGATATGCCACGGGGTGGCTGTGTTGAGTGAGAACGGTGCCCACAGCATAATCTGAAGCATCTGTCTCGATCTCAAAGGGATGTTGCAGGTTCAGTAATGAGAGTACCGGCAATGAGCACAAACGCTTCTTCAAGTCATCGAAGGCTTGTTGTTGGGATAGGCCCCACACAAATTTTTCCTTACCACCACCCTTGGTCACTTAGCTGAGGGCCCATGCAATATGAGAGAATCCCAGCACGAATCGGCGATAGAAATTGGCGAGGCCCAAGAAGTTCCGAAGTTCAGTGAGTGTGGTTGGGGCTGGCCAGTCACGGATGACCTGGATCTTGGCTGGATCCACATGCACACCATGTCGATCAACGATGTAGCCTAAGTAATGGACCCTGTCCATACCGAAGGAGCATTTTTCCAAGTTTGCATATAGTTTGTGTTTCTGCAGGGTGTGCAGAACCTGCTGAATATGCTGCAAGTGTTCCTCCCAAGTCTTGCTGTAGATGAGGATGTCATCCAGATACACCACTACAAAATTGTTGGTGAAAGGTCGTAGGATATCGTCCGTCATCCTCATAAAAGTTGTTGGAGCATTTGTCAAACCAAAAGGCATCACCAGCCATTCAAAAAGGCCTTCTTTTGACTTGAAGGCAGTCTTCCATACATCTGTCTGTTCTATTGGGACCTGGTGGTAGCCAGACTTCAGATCAATCTTACTGAAGTATTTGGCCCCCGTGAGTTGATCAAGGAGGTCGTCGATTCAGGGAATCAGGTACTGGTTGCAGACTGTGATTTTATTCAGGGACCGGTAATCAATGCAGAGCCGCCAGGTCCCATCTTTCTTCTGCACCAGCATGATTGGGCTCCCACAAGGTGATGAACTGGGATGGATGTGCCCTTTGTAGAGCAATTCTTGGATCTGCCTCTTGATCTCCTCGTTTTCCAACAGAGAGCGGCGATAGACTGGCCCATTGGGTAGCGGTGCGCCTGGGGTCAGATCGATGGGATGCTTGACCTGGCAGTGCAAAGGTACCCCGGTCGGAGAGGAGAAGATATCTGAGTATCCTTCCACCACCTTATCCACTTGCTTCTGTTGTGTGGATAGATCGGTCATGGAGGCCCGGGATGTGGCTGCAATCTTTCTTTCCCTCTGAGAGCGAATCACGAAGAAGACAAATTTCCCGGTCTGAGAGATGACCTTCCTGCATTGCTTGGCAGAGATCAAGGAAATAGCACTAGGAGGGACTGCCTCGGGTATCCTGTACAATTTCCTGTTCAAAGAAATAATAACACTACGAGGCCTAGACTCATATACAGCATGACGTTTCCATAAATAAGGTTGGCCCAAAAGAACATCTGAAACTTAGAGAGGAGCAACATCACACAATACCTCGTCCTTGAAGGGCTTGATGCCGTATGGCAGTCGGCACTGTTGGCTGACGCGGAGATCACTTCCCTTGCAGAGCCATCCAATGGTGTAGGGTTGTGGGTGCGGCATTGTTGGCAGGGCCAGGCGCTTGACGACCTCTGCTGAGATGAGATTCTTCTGGCTACCGCTATCAACGATGAAGTGCAGTGGGGTGCCTTTTACCCACATCTGTGAATGGAAGAGGCGTTCTCCTTCTTCTGGCTCGTCCGGTTCATCAGGATGGAGCTTGGTGGTAGCAATGGTGGCACTGGGTTCCGCGTCAATGATCCGTCTTCCCCTTTCTGGTTCGGACTCAGAGTCAGAACCCGCATCTGATTCAGATGCTTTCACTTCGGCCACCAGCGACTGCTTTGAGCGGCAATCAGCAGTGTTATGCCAAGGGCTCTTATGGAAGTCGCACCACTTCCTGGTATCTTTCTTTGTTTTTCGGGTGTCCTTCTTTGCTTGCAGCTTGGACTGGTTGTCCTGATATTGTCCATCTTTGCTCTGTCCTTTATTCTGTGGGTTGGGGCCGCCCTTTCCTGTCTTTTGCTGTGAAGGGTTCCTAGGCACAAATTGCCGCGTCTTTTGTTTGAGATTTTGCTCGATTTTGACGGCATATCGGTAGGCTGCGCCCAAGGAAGAGATGTCTATAAATTCCATTTCGGTCTGGATGTATCTATGCAAACCACCGCGATACTTTAGCACCAGATGTCGCTCTGAATCTTTGATACCCAGCTTGGTGCGCAAGGTATGGAAAATATTTGTGAACTCTGGCACTGCTTGCTCTCTTTCTTGTCGCAGTGTGGTCCATTTGGTATACAAGTCGTCATAACTTCCAATAGGGTAGTATTGTTCCTTAATAGCATCCCTGAAGGATTCCCAGTTGGCCGTGACTGAAAATAATGAGGCTTCTTCCATGTCCTTTTGCTCGCAGAATGTTTCCCACCAATCTTTGACATGGGGAATGGCTTTGAGGAGCGCAAAAGTATTCTTTTCTTTATTCGAAAATTTATGGACAGAAAAATACCCTTCTAGTAGATTCAACCACTTATCTACAACATCTGCGTCTATCTGTCCTTCAAATATAGGGATATCGAAGTTGACTTGTACCTTGAAGGGGGCAGCGCCTCCACTCGAGGAAGATGCGTCGCTTGTTGGTAGTCGCCGAAGGATTTGCGAGAAATTATCCATCATCTCGTTCCTCTGCTGCGTGAGGGCTTCCTCAAGAAACATTTTGATAGGATCTCCTGTCCCGTCATCTTTCTTTTCTCTTGCCATGAGAGGTCGCTTGGGCGTGCGAGAGCTTTTGTCCTCAAGAGAAACAAGCTCGAGACCCAATTCTTTGTACCCTGACCTCGTTGGGGACATGCATTAAGACTACAAGGAGCAGACCGCTCTGATACCACTGATCCAGATTTTATGAGCAGAACAAAATGAATACAGATTATTATCAGATGCTTAACACAAAATAACAGAGATACAGTAAAATTGGTTTTCTATTCAATAAGGAAATAAGCTAGAACTGTGAAATGCAGCGGAAAACAAGCTTGCTGGAATGGTGACGGCTTATCTCTGAGAAGAGATGTGACAGTTGCGCTCATTTCGCAAGAAGATGGTTACAATGAGGCTCTCAAGGCCTTTTACAATAAACAGGAATGTCAAAAACCCTAGACATCCAAAAACCTAACCCTAGGAGATGAAGCGCCAAAAGTCATGTGGGCCCCGTTTGGGTAAGTTAGTACATCAACTTCCCGGGGTTGTAACTTTTGCATACGATCTCCGTTTGGGGCGCTCGGTAGCCCGTTGGAAAGGTCTATCTGAGATTTACAACTTTCAAGTGGGGCTGAATGAACGTTGGGGGCAGCCATTTGGCCCCCCAAAATTCCAAAAAAAGGTCATTTAGGGCCTCAAAACGGCCCCAGAAGTTTAGGACCCGAAAAACTGCTAAAAAGAGTACAATACCAAAATTGCCATAAAACTGTTTTGAGCCAGTTGGAAAGGTGGGTGGCCACCAATATCCACCTGGATCATTGTTGTTGGACTCATATGCTTTATAAGTCGTCCCGTAGTATTTGTTGATCAATAGTTTGTGTTATTGTTGTTGGCGCATATGCTTTGTAAGTCGTCCGTAGTATTGTTGATCCATAGTTTTTAGTGGCCCATGGTTTTGACCCATAGTATTGGCGCCTAGACTTAGTATATAAGTGTGTGTGGAGACCTATGAAGGCACCGTGAAGTTATTTGTATTGAGCTTACTCATAGGAGGTTTCCCCCTCGAAGTGGCCTGTGATCAATATAAATGTGATTCTGAGTTCTGTCATTTCTGCTATTTCGCATGTTCTTATTAATTAATTGTTGCAGGTGCATCACATCTGGTATTAGAGCACTTTCTTGGGCTCGCTGGGTGAAATTTTTGCCAATTATTTTTTTGCATCTGTTGTAGGTTCGGATTTGGGAATAATCCCTATCCGCTTAACTGTGCGAAGTACTTGGGCATAATCCCTAAAACTCATTGTGAGGAGTACCACAGGAACCCCGAAGTAGCTGGCCCATTGAGAGGACCTGCCAGCGAAAAGGGTAACGACCCCTACCTGATTGACTAGTTCCCATCCGTGAGGTAAACCAAGACTTGTCGTTTGTGGTAAAGCGCTTATCAATTTTACCTGAGCCGTGGAGTGAGGGGTACTGCCCCAATACGCAAGCCGTCAGACAGCATTGGTGGCCGAGTGAAACCCCTGAAATGTTAGGAAGCCGCACATGCCCGGGGTCCATATCTACTTTCAGCTGAACTGTTGTCAATCACTGCTGCGCCGTTTCAGATCCATTTTGCAAGCCGTTCTAGATCCAACCGTTTTCAATCCATTTGGCGCTGTTCCAGATCCCTTCCGAGCCGTAGCCGCTCCAGTCTGTAAAAAAAAAAATCACTTTGTTTCCCTTGAAATTTTCGGGGAACCCCTGTCATCCCATTCTGCATATTTCATTCCTGAGGACCCTATCCCCAATTCCCCTTCACAAAGCTCGAAATCCCACATTTGTCTATTTTTAGGGTTTGCCATAACTTCCTTAGATTTCACCCAATCACCTTCAAATTTTACCACAGAGTTCCTTTCTGAATTCTGCTTCTTTGTCCCCCTCTGCCAAATTTTCCCATTCTTTCACCCCGCTTCTGAAATCCTCATTTTTGCTTCCTTGTCTAGTCGATAGTGTCCAACACCTAGTCAAACCCCAATTACCCTTCAGATTTTTTCCCAAGTCCATATTTTCCCTTACTAAAGCAGTTTATGTTTTTGTTTTCCTACCCAGTAAAAAAAAAAAAAACTCCTGGTTATGGTTGTCACCCGTACAGGAGAAAAAACCATGGAAGATGCACTTGCAACCATCCAAGCCAAACTCCAGGATTTGGACGAAAAATTTCTCGACCTCCATCTTGAACATTCAACTATGAACAATAGATGGCAGTCCGAGTCTTCAACAAACAATGGGATCTCTTCTTCCAGCAATTTTTGTGGTCCGAAGCTTGATTTTCCTCGCTTCAATGGTACTGATCCAACTGGATGGATCTATCGTGCAGAACAGTATTTCAGTCTGCATAATACTTTTGATGTCAACAAAGTTCCGCTGGCATCCTTTCATTTGGAACAGGAAGCTCTTCAATGGTACCATTGGTACATCAATGCTCATCCAGAGCCCAAGTGGTCAGACTTTTTCCAGCTCCTTTTGCAACGATTTGGTCCTAGTGCTTTTGATGACTTCATAAGAGCCCTCACTAAACTTCGCCAAATTGGTACTGTGAGAGAGTATCAAACCGAATTTGAGAACCTAGCCAACCACACCGAAGGATTGTCTGATGACTTTTACCGGAGTTGTTTTATCAATGTTCTAAAGGATGCCATCCGCTCTGAGGTAAAAATATTCTGTCCCACCACAATGATGGAAGCCCTAGGGTTGGCTAACTTGGCAGAAGACAAGATTGCAGCCCAACAATGCTCCAAGCCCACTTTTGTTCCCTTCTGAAATATGGGTTCTCAACAACCACCTATACAGCAGGCTCCTCGACCGCTCCTATCAAGCGTTTGTCTGAAACAGAGATGCAAGCATGCAGAGAAAAGGGGCTTTGCTATAATTGTGATGAGAAATTCACTCGGGGACATAGATGTGTTCAACAAAAGCTCTATCTCTTGGATGTGGATTCTCTTCCTGCCTCTGAAATTGGTGACAAAGATCCAGAAACACTAGATGCTCCGGTCGACATTCAGGAACCGCCTATTGACCCTCCGTCTCAGGGTGACTAGCCAGAGATATCTCTCCATGCTTTAGCCGGAATCACCACCCCCCAAACAATGCGGGTTAGGGGTTACTTCAAGAAGCTTCCTCTTACAATACTCATTGATTCTGGTAGCACTCATAATTTCATTGACCCTCAAATCGCCAAACAAGCTGATTGGTTTATCCATCCTTGCTCCAACTTTGAAGTCATGGTTGTCAATGGGGGCACCTTACCTTGCAAAGGGAAGTGTCGAAATGTGCGTATCTCTATGGGAGATTATACCTTGCTCTCTGACATGTTTGCCTTGACCTTAGGCGGATGTGATGTGGTTTTGGGCGCTCAATGGCTACGCACACTTGGCCCTATCTTATGGGATTTTGCTGAACTTTAGATGCAGTTTTCCCTCAATGGACAAAAACACACATTGACAGGATTACAACCAGGTTCTCTCAGCATCATCAGTTCACATCGCATGGAAAAACTCCTCAAGAAGAATTCACATGGTGTCATCGCTTAGATCCATTCCATTCAGATGCAACCATCAGCAGTCTCTACTACTCCTTTGGATCTACAACAAATTCTGGATCGATATACAGGAGTCTTTGCTGAACCAGTGGGATTGCCACCTTCTAGGCCAGAAGACCATCATATTCATCTCCTTCCTGGCAGCGTCCCTCCCAACATCAGGCCCTATCGCTATCCATTTCACCAAAAAATGGAGATTGAAATGCTCGTTCGGGACTTATTGAAGCAAGGTATTATTCGCCCAAGCACCAGTTCCTTTTCTTCTCCAGTTATTCTTGTCCGCATAAAAGATGGGTCATGGCGCCTCTACATTGACTTCCGAGCACTTAATCACCTCACCATCAAGGATAAGTTTCCAATTCCTGTTGTTGATGAGCTTCTTCATGAGCTTCATGGGGCTCACTTTTTCTCCAAGTTGGATCTTCGTTCAGGGTATCATCAAATTCGAGTTCATGAGGATGATATCCCTAAAATAGCTTTCCGCACACATGATGGCCATTATGAGTTTTTGGTCATGCTCTTTGGCCTCACCAATGCTCCTTCCACGTTCCAGGCCTTAATGAATAAAATATTTCGACCCTACTTGCGGAAATTCATTATGGTATTCTTTGATGATATCCTCATCTACATTAAAACATGGGATGAACATCTCCAGCATCTGGATCTTGTCATGCAACTTTTCTCTGACCATCATCTCCATGCCAAGCAGTCTAAATGTTTTTTTGGACAGAAGGAAGTTGAGTATCTCGGGCACATTATCTTAGCACAAGGGGTTCGCGTGGATCCTGCCAAAATCGATGCCATGAACAATTGGCCACATCCTCAGACACTCAAGAGCCTTCGTGGTTTTTTGGGGTTGACTGGCTACTACCGCAAGTTTGTCAAGGATTATGGGAAGATTGCAGCTCCATTAACTGCTCTATTGAAAAAGGATGCTTTTACATGGACTACTCAGTGTGCATTTGAAAAACTAAAACAAGCTATGTGTACTACACCTGTTCTAGCTTTGCCCGATTTTTCCAAGCCCTTCACTATTGAGAGTGATGCTTGCGGCAATGGACTTGGTGTTGTTCTCCTTCAAGATGAACACCCCATTGCGTTCTCCAGCAAATCCCTTTCAGGTAAGAATTTAGCTGCCTCTACCTATGAGAAGGAAATGATGGCTATTTTGCATGCAGTACAGAAGTGGCGCCCATACCTATTAGGGAATCATTTCTGCATCAAGACTGATCACCAGAGTCTGAAATATTTCTTGGAACCGTGTGTCTCCTCCCTGGCACAACAGAAATGAGTTAGAAAAATCATGGGTTATGACTATGAGATCACTTACAAGAAGGGTAAAGACAATATTGTGGCAGATGCTCTTTCTCGCACATTTGATGCCCCAGGTTCTCTTTCAACTATTTCTATGCCTGTTCCAAATTGGTTGCAATCTATTCAATAGGGTTATGTCAATGACTCTTCCTTATCTCAAATCATCCAACGCTTGACCAACAACCCTTCTGCTGTACCACATTACTCTTGGGATGGTGCTTCTCTACAATACAAGGGTCGTCTGGTGCCTCCCCAGAGCCCAGATCTTCAACAGGTTGTCTTCTATGAACTCCATGCTTCTCCATCGGCAGGGCACTCTGGGTTCCTCAAAATGTCTGAACGAGCACGGCGTAACTTCTTTTGGTAGGGCATGAAAAGGACAATTCAACAGATGGTGTCCGAATGTGATACCTACCAGCGCAATAAGGGTGAAACAACACTCCTTCCAGGATTGCTTGAACCCTTGCCCATACCTACACGGATTTGGACAGATATTTCTATGGATTTCATTGAAGGGTTCCCTAAATCTGGCGAGAAGACAATGATTCTTGTTGTGGTTGATTGCCTCTCCAAATATAGTCATTTTTGTGCTCTTAGCCATCCTTATACAGCCTCCTCCGTCGCTCAAATTTTCCTGGACCAGATCTTTCGTCTTCATGGCATCCCTTCTTCCATTGTCTCGGATGATGATGTGACTTTCACCAGTCATTTTTGGACAGAACTATTTCACCACACTGGCACCAAACTGAAGATGAGTTCAGGGCATCACCCACAAACAGATGGCCAGAGTGAAATTATTAATAAATGCTTGGAAACTTATCTTCATTGCTTCACCTCGGAACAACAACATCAGTGGGCAAAGTGGCTCCCTCTCACTGAATGGTGGTACAATACCTCTTACCACACTGCCTCTAAAATGACCCCATATGAAGTAGTCTATGGTCAGGAACCTCCAAATATTCTTCCATACACCCCCACCAGTTCACCAGTTCAGGAAGTTGACACGGTCCTTCAAAACCGCGATCAGATTCTTCACATTTTGCGGGACAATCTTCACATGGCAAGAAATCGCATGAAGCAACAAGCTGATCAACACCGTTCTGAGCGCACTTTTCAAGTCAGCGATATGGTTTTTCTTCATCTCCAGCCGTACAATCAATCCTCCTTGAAACTCAAAGGGCGTCATAAGCTCGCTCCAAAGTTCTATGCGCCATATCGGATTCTTCAGAAGATTGGGTCCGTTGCTTATAAATTGGAACTTCCTCCTTCTTCCCGCATTCATCCAGTCTTTCATGTCTCTTGTCTGAAGAAAGTTCTTGGTACCAACATCAGTGGACAAACGATTTTACCCGAACTGGATAATGAAGGATCCATCCTTTTGGAGCCGGAGGCCATCCTCAATCGGCACATGCGTCAGCTTCGCTCTCACTCTATCACAGAGGTCTTAATTCAGTGGCACGACATGCAACCAGAGGATGCTACATGGGAACCACTCCTTCAGATTCAACAACAATTTCCACATCTAAAGCTTTGAGGACAAAGCTTTTTTTAAGGGGGAGGGGATGTTAGGAACCCATCTCTTTACTTTGTTAGTATGTTGTTGTTGGACGCATATGCTTTGTAAGTCGTCCCGTAGTATTTATTGATCAATAGTTTGTGTTATTGTTGTTGGCGCATATGCTTTGTAAGTCGCCTGTAGTATTGTTGATCCATAGTTTGTAGTGGCCCATGGTTTTGACCCATAGTATTGGCGCTTAGACTTAGTATATAAGCATGTGTTGAGACCTATGAAGGCACCGTGAAGTTATTTGTATTGAGCTTGCTCATAGGAGGTTGCCCCCTCGAAGTGGCTTGTGATCAATATAAAAGTGATTCTGAGTTCTGTCATTTCTGCTATTTCGCATATTCTTATTAATTAATTGTTGCAGGTGCATCACAATACCCACTTAGAGAACTGGATGACATAGGACCACATACATTTGAGTGGATGATTTCCAGGATATCTTTTACCTTGCTTTCAATGCTTGGGAAAGCCGTCTTAATATTCTTACCTTTTGCACATCCTTTGCAAACACCTTCATGTCTGGTCTTGATTTCAGGAAGACCCTCTACAACCTTGCTTGCAATTGGAAGTGCCCTATAGTGCATATGAGAAATTCTTCTATGCCAAAGTTCACTTGGCTCCATGGATTCATGCACCATGGCATGTTCAGGTTGTCCTTTTAATTTATACAAACCTCCCTCTTGCTCTCCAATCACTACTGCATCATCTATGGTCTTTCCCTTTGGCCACATTAGGACTTGGCCATCCACAAATGCAACCCTCATACCTTTTGCATCCAATGCAGAGATGGAGAGTAAGTTATTCTTGACCCTACGTACATAAAGGACTTCTTTCATCTTCAAAGATTTTCCAGAATCTAGGTTGTAGGAGGCTTCACCACTTCCTTTGATTGGGTATTGATAATCATCCCTAAGTTTCACCTTATGGGGTGATTCATGTTCAGATAGATTCACAAAAGATTCCTTAAACCCAGTCATGTGTTTGGAAGCCCCACTGTCAATTAACCAATCATTACAACCATGAGATATAGTACCTGTGAGAGAAGATATTAGAACATACTCTTCTTCACTTGATGAGTCATCATTACTATCATCACTTTCTTCCCTAGCCTTTTGCTTTGGAGGTTCATCATCTTCGATAGCATGAGCATGGTACCTTCTTTTGTTACCCTTCTTCTTCTTGTTGGAGTTGTTGTTGTTGTTGTGTTTGTCCCTTTTGTTCTTGGGACATTCTGAAGCAAAGTGACCCTTCTCATTACAAGTGAAACACCTTAGATCTTTCTTGTCTTTGTGAAAATGATGAGAAGATTTCTTCTTGTGATGGGATGGCTCCCTCTTGAACTTACCCTTCTTAGTGTGAGCTGTGAGAGCTTGATCTTCATTTCCCATCTTCTCTTCTCTTGCCACAAGCCTTGCTTCTTCTTGAGAACATTCCTCCCAGAATCTGCTGAAGGAGATTAACTTCTTTCTGGCACAAATCCCCTGGATAAAAGAGTCCCATGACCTAGGTAGGCCATTCAAAGTAGTCATAAAAATTTCACCATTCTCCACCATTTCATCTACAGCTTCAAGTTGTTCCGTGATCTGAGAGACCTTGGAGAAATAGGATTGAATGGTTTCTCCATTCGATATCTTGACCCCTTTCAATTAATTCCGTAGGGTCATCTTCCGATTTATGTTCTTTCCTTCAAATAGCTTGGTCAAAGAGTCAAACATAACCTTGGGTGTCTTTAGAGAAGACACATGGGGTATGAGATGGTCTTTGATAGAATCAGCAATGATTCTCTTTGCCTTGACTAAGTTCTTCTTATGAACTACCTTAGCCTCTTCATCCTCTGGGATAGGGATGTCTTCTTTTATATATGAGTCCAACTCATTCTCTTCTAGGATTAACCCAATCCTATACTTCCAAGCTCGGAAGTTATCAGCCCCTTCAAGCTTATCCTCAAGCTTGGTGTGGTGAGACATCTTAAAGAGTACTTCAAGTGGAAATAGAAGAGATTTAGGTCTTACCACTTGAAATGCTGAAAACTAGATCTGGTCCCGGATTAGGGTTTGTCGAAAAAACCCTAAAAATTCAAAATGTGAATTTCAAATTTATGAAAGGATAGAAAGATGCGTCTTGATTATCTGATCAACCTGGTGTATTCATAATTTGAGATCAGCAAAGCTTTACCCTTAAGATTTTCCTTTTTGTCCTCCCGGGTTCACTAGGGAGAGCCCTGAATTAGGGTTTGAGTTTCCTGGAGATCTACCCAGCCAAAAATCTCGATCCAAAGCTCTAAACTTTGATTTTTGCAAGGAGCTTCTAACTATGTCTTCAGATTTCAAAAATTCCTATTTTTGTGGAAACCCTAATTTTTAGGGCCAAATCTGAAAATGCTCAGAATTGAATTCTGATTGGACAGATAGATTCTACTTAATGAGTAGAGTCAATCTACTATACTGCTTTTCCAAAAACTGTGGAGAGAAACCAAATAAAAAAGAAACTCAAGTTTCCGCCACTGTAAAATGTCTTCTTCTCAGGTTAGCTCTGATACCATGTTAAAATTTGAGCATTAATTCACAATACTCTTGGATCTTTACTGAGAGAATAACATATACAGTATATCAATGCATAACAATCACAATAAGCATGACAAACATCACAAGAATCAAAAGCATGAGAGACAAGAGACACAGAGTTTCCATGGGGAAAACCCTAAGGTGAAAAATCCCACAACTTCCTCAGAGATAGAGAGAGCAATGGCTCAACCAAAGTACAACCAAAATACACTTGAGATAGTCTCCTAGAGCAAATGATCCTCCTCCTCACTAGTGCGCCACTTTCTGAGTGAGAGAAGTGTGTCTTTTCGAATGATCCAAATAGAGATCTCCTGATCTCTATTTATACTTAACCTGTTTTCCCAGTGACCTTATGGGGCCGACTTATCTATCTAGATACATCCACAATATAATATATATTTTAGGGCCGACCCCACACATCGTGGTCTAATAACCCATCAGCAAGTACACACACTTGCGACACTTGTCAATCCACATGATGACACTTCCTTATAGAGGAATAACACATCTCTTATAAGGGTACAATAAATGTATATAAAATACATAGATGAAATACATTCCGAATTTACATATACATCAACACTACAAATCCTCTTTCAATTCCGGTCAATGTAGGTAACTTTACTAGTGGTTTCCCTTTGACTAGTATTGGTCTCTAGGTTTCAAATTGACTCCAAATGCCTTCAAATCTTCAAGGAAGTGTATGAATGATATTAGAACTTGAATATGATTTTCAGGGATGACATATGGCCACCAAAAGACCCCTACAAACTCTCTTAATATTCTGGACCAAGTATGCAATTTTACTAGTAATTTGGGGTTCAAATCCCCCTAGGGTAAATACTAAAAATGGCTTCCCAAATGCCTCCAAAACCACTCAAATTTATAAACAGAGGTATGGAATGTATTAATGATGTTATTAAGTTATCATGTGCACCATTAATTTATTATTATATACGTTCCAACCCTCTCCCATTCAACTGCAAAAAGCACCAATTCGACCCTTGGGGAAATGGCACTATTTCTTCTCCCAATGCAATTAAACTAAGTAAAAATACTTCAAATGCTCAAGTACAGTACATGAAACTTGTAACATACATACATGGTAGTCCATTAATCACAAATTCATCAGAGAATCATCCATTCATTCGAAATCATCAGCATTACATTGATTCACAACAAGGTAATGGGGAAATGGGACTGTTCTTTCATTAAAATTGATATTTATACATTTCTACGTGGAATTTCGACCTGAAACTTTCTGGAGATGAAGAAAAAAGTATTTAATTCATATTCCAAGAGAAATGGGGCATTAGAAGCTCCCCCAAAGAGTACAATAGCTCACCAAAAACACCCTCCCTCAAGGATCAAGAATATGCCATCAAAACTGGCAATGGTTCAAGGATTGAGTTGTAATAGAAGAAAACATGAGTTTCCCTGTAGCTTACACCTGCAAATAAATACTCCATTAAATCTCCAAATGAAAGGTCTGAATGGCCTTTCCAATTACCAACTTGGATTGGAATCTTTCACCCTCGAAATTGGCTAAGGCAAGAAACTAGTCATCCACTAGCTCTCCCTCTTCACAAAAACAATTGCAAATTCTACAAATGATCAAAAGATGGTTTCATTCTTTGTTATTTACATTTACAAATTTCTAATTTCCTCCTTGGGTCTAATTCTTTCCAAGAGACTCATGGCAACTCAAGTTGGGAAGAGATTCCAAAGAACGCCACTTGTACAACAATTCCTAGTCTCCCACTTCCACCAAATCACATGTGGAAGCATCTTAGATGCCCTAACACCCTTGAGCTCCCTCTTGGAGTCTATTTTTATCCCTGACATGTCATATATGTCATATGTCAGCCTTCAGGTCTGATTTGTGTCATAGATCTCATAGCATCTTCATCATTGTTGTCATAGAGTTAGGGAATCTAGCCGAAGTGTCTCACTAGCTCCAAATTGCCTCTTCCTCTTCCATGGGAGTTACTCTTCCTCTATATTTAGACCTTGGATGAGTCATGCCATGAATAATACCTTTTAGACTCCCCCAAGTATGTTACCATTCACCTTGAATTCGAATTGGTGAGAGAATGATGCCAAGTGTAGTGGGGAAATCTAGCCATATGTGGGTCCCACTTCCTCCATGTGTCTTCATGATCTAATGCCACTTTGATTTTCACTTGTATATATTTATTTAGATCCTTTATTAAATATTTATGCCATTCTAATGCCCAAACATAATTTATTATCTCCATTATTCCAAATCCCAAAACTTCCACCCCAAACCTAGGAAACTAGTAATTTTCCTCCTTGGCAATTATATGACTTTTAGTATCCATTTGAAAAACTCTAATGAATAGGGCCAATGTGACCCAATGCCAAATTTGGGACATGACAACCTCCACCTACCATATTCTCTACTCTCAGACTACCATGCCCTAACATTCTCCTGCTTGGCACTCTTGCGACCTAGGTATATTCAAAACATCCCAGGCAAAGATTACCATTTGAAAACCTAATGTGTGAGGACCGATTTTCCTCCTCCACTTGGTATCTCTTCGTTTTTTGGAGCGTTTGGATAGGGTTCCCATGGTGCTATAGTGTCCACTCTCCCTTATTCTTCCTCCCACGGCCTAAGACAACCCTCTATCACCGATATCATTGAATGCATTGGAATGCGTTGGAATGTGTTCTCGATGACCTCATTTTGTCTGGCTACCTCTATGTGACCTACATTCGGCATAGTTTTTGAGACCTTGTCGTGTGAAGAATATCATTGCATGAGACTGCATTTTTGAAGACTTTATTAAAGGATGTGTTGAATCTCCAACGAACAATTGGTACCATCTGCACCTCTCTGTGTTGAAGACTGAGATCCACACCGAAGAATAGACTCATGAAAGAATTGAAACTCTAACTACTGGCTAATGTTGATCATTGGAGATACTCTTGTTGTTGCATTGAGCATAGTTGTGTGCCATTGTTGGAGTTGCCGTGTATATCATATTATTGTTGGGTATAGCTACTTGGAGTCTTGGTATTATTTTGGAGTAGATATACTTTTTACTCTCTTGTAAAATTTCCTTTGTAGGAGAGATGTGGGATGATAAGTTTTAAAGAGTATTATCATTTGTCATGGCTTTATTGGTTTTTTCATAGAGAGAATTGTATTGGAAATTGATTGTATTGTGGAGAAATTGACTCTCTTATCCATACTTAGAGAGTTATTGAGAATATTTTTACTTTAGAATATTGTAAAAAGGTAGTAGAGATTGTATACCTACACCTATTTTGTTTTCCCAAATACTATTCAATTGCAGATTGATTACATTACCAATTTGAGAAGATGCACTCATCGACTTCTCTAATTGGAGAAATGCTCACCGGAATAGACACCTATCCAGATTTCCCGAGAAAGATCAAGCCTACATTCATCTACAATGACTTGTGGGATGGAGTATGTGAAGGAGTGGCCATTGAAACATAAGTTGGCCCCATGACCTCTGACCCAAAACCACTAAGAAAAGAGAAAGATCTTGTTGTGTGGAAGACCAAAGACAAGAAGGAATTGGAATTGATTACTACAATAGTAAGTGAAGACGTGAGTCAACACATATTACTTGCAACATCTTGTTTTGATGCCTTAAAATGATTGAAAGACCTATATGACTCACATTATGATATGGAGCTAATTCATTTGATGTTAAAGTTGCTCAATTTAGAAGTGAAAGACAATAATCCTATGCTTGCTACATCTAAGATCGAAGCAATCATACATAAGGCACTCAATGCCACTGGTATGAAGCTATACCTTCTACTCACTACCTTCGTCAAGTTCCTCTACCCCACACATTCACACTACCTTGAATAACTTCAAGATAGTGACAAACTAAGGACCTCACCTTCGACTCTTTGGTGGATAAGATTGCAGACAAAGATAAATATTTTGGAAAGAAGACCCTCCAACCCACTTGAGAGAACTTGTTCCTTTCCCAAAAAGAAAAGAACCAATCAAAAGACTCTTCTAAGGGAGAGAACAACAAAATAAGATGTGGAAGAAACAATTTTAGAGGCAAGGGGGGTAGAAACAATACAAACAAGATATAAGATTTATATTGTGGACACTGTGGGAAGAATGGACACAATGCAGATCATTGTTAACCCCCTTGGGATACCATCAAAGAGAGGCATAATCATAATAAAGAAGAAAAAGGTAAATCCTAAGAGACTAGTAAAGCTCCTGAATCTACTGATTTTATTGTTGCACACTGTAATATTGGAATAAATGAGATCACTTCATTTTCATCTTGGAAAGATACTTGGCTTCTTGTCACTGGTGCAACATCCCATGTGACATTTAGAAAACATTGTTTTGAAGAACTGGATGGAAATACAGATGGCATAGTATAGTTTGTAAATAAGTCCAACCTCAAACTAAAGGGAATTGGTTCCATCAGGCTCAAAATGCTTGGATTCCCTGACTTTTTGATACACAATGTTCTCTATCTTCCAGAGTTGTAGAGAAGCCTCAATCCTTGGTGCAGATTCGATAGCAAGGCCATTCCATCCACATGTTCGGTGGAATAACAGAGATAAGGAATTCCTTTGACAACCATGTCATTGTGACATGATATGAAGATGGAAAGTTGTTGAATTTGAAAGGATCATCTGCAAAAGATAAGAATTTGTCTTGCCTCTCTCAACATGAAGAAGGTACATTATCATCCAATCTTTAATGACATGCTAGATATGGACACAAAAACTATAATAGTCTCTGTTTGTTGAAAAAGAATGGTGTTTTTGGTTTTCCCACCATTCCACAGAAGTTGAAAAAGTGTGATGCATGTATTCTTGGAAAACATAATAAGCAACCATTTAATGAATCCAAATTTAGAGCATGTAGAAAGTTATAGCTGATGCACTCTAACTTGCGTGGTCCCATGCATGTTCCTTCTGCCAATGGTAATAAATATATCATGACCTTTGTTGATGACTACACCATAATGTGTTGGGTATATTTATTAAAGAAAAAATATGAAGCATTTCAAACATTCAAAATTTTTTCATGTATGAATTGAAAATGAAGCACAATCTCACATTGGCACACTTCATACTAATAATGTAAAAGAATACACTTCTAATGACTTTGAAAACTAACTTTGTCAACACAGAATTAGGTATCAAACTATAGTTCCATACAATCCTCAATATAATGGTGTGGAAAAAAGAATGAAGAGAACTATTTGAATATGGTATTCTCCATGTTATTTTTCAAGAATGTCAAATTGATGTTTTGGGGTGATGCAAATTTATGTGTAATCCATTCGAGAAATCAAAGTCCAACTCATGCTATTAGAAACAAAACTCCACACGAAATGTGGTATGGATGCACTCCTTCGATGAGGCATATTAGGGTATTTGGTTCCACCTGCTATGCCTTGATACCAAAGGAACAAAGAGACAAGATTGGTGCATGGAGTTAGAAATGCATTTTCTTGGGGTACTCAAACACCACCAAGGCATATTATCTTTATGATGAGTTAAAAAAAGTTTATTCTTTCCAGAGATTTCTTTTTTCTTGAAATGAATAAAAATGACGAGTCAATTGAAAGACAACTTGATCATCTAGAAAAAATTTCCCATGTAAAGACCTTTTATGAAGTTGATAATGAAATTCTACATCTTGAAGAGGGGATCCTTATCTTGGATCAATCTCTAGAGTTTTTTTTTGAAGGACCAACAACCCTTCATGAAGAAGAAGTTCCTACCACTTCACTAGAACATGAAGTTCAACTAGATGATGTGATTGAAAGTATTGGAAGAATGGATCTAGAAGAGAATGAAGCACCACCAGTTGATCAACCTGGACCTTCATGAAAAGTTTCGAAATGAGTCACAAAGACACTTGCAAGTGTCCATCCAAATGAAGTTGGAAAGATGAGAACACAAAGTTCAACTGGACAAGAAGATGGAGGAGATGTAGATGATTCATACTCAGGTGATGTAGAAGATATGGATGTCTCATATGATTGTGAATTGAATTTATCTGCTAACATTGGACCAACTTCATTTGAAGAAGTTATTGCTCGTGATGAGTGGAAAGAATCCATGTGGAATGACTATGATGTTGTCATTAAAAATGGAACTTGGAAGTTGGTGGAACCTCCATATGGAACCACCAATTGGTTGCAATTGGGTCCACATGAACACGTATATATTAGATGGCTCACTTGACAAGCATAAGGTGAGGCTTGTGGAGAAAGGCTAGTCACACAAGGAAGGCATTGACTATGAAGAGACTTTACCCCCCACAACAAAATGGGCTACCATCCACACCTTAGTTTCTTTGGCTACATAGAATGGGTGGAAAGTTCATCAGATGGATATGAAGACTACTTTCTTGAATGGAGACCTAAAAGAGAATGTTTTCATGTCTCAGCTAGAGGGATTTATTTTGAAAGGGCGAGAACAAAAGGTATGCAAACTCATCAAGTCATTATATGGCCTAAAACAAGCACCTCGTGCATGGTAGGAAAAGCTAACTGAGCATCTTCTAAAGTCAAATTTCAAACATTTTAATCTTGATGACACAACACTATTTGTAAAGAAAGTTGGAAGATCTATTGTAGATATTGTGGTGTATGCAGATGATCTTTTGATGAAAGCTATATTGCATCCATAAAGAAATATTTGAAGAAGGGATTTGAGATGATAGATTTGGGACACCTTCACTACTACTTGGGAATTGAAGTGACTCAACATCCTAAGTACATATTCATCTCCCAGAAGAAGTATGTTGGAGAACTATTGAATAGATTTGGCATGACAGAATGCAACCCTCTTTCTACTCCAATGGAACAAAAATTGAAGCTCACATAAAAAGAAGGCAATGAATTTGAGGATGCGACCAAGTACAGATAGCTTGTGGGAAGCCTTATCTACCTTACCACAACCATACTAGATATTTCAGTTCTTGATGGGATCCTTTCAAGGTTAATGCAAAAACCTTGTGAAGGGAATTGGTCTGCTGCCAAAAGAGTTCTAAGATACTTAAAGGGAACTCAAGACTTTGGACTCAAATATTCTAAGGTGGACGACTTCAAACTTATTGGGTACTTTGATTCATAATTTGATGGTGACAAAGGAATAAGAGTGTCTACTTTAGGCTACCTCATGAGTCTTGGATCAATAATTGTCTCCTGGATATCACGCAAATAGTCAGTTCCAAGAGATTCTACAACAGAGGTAGAATATGTGGTTGTTTTAGAAGCAACAAAGGAGATTGTATGGCTTGGGAAAATACTTGAAGATTTGAAGGAGAAACAACAAAATTCCACTCCCCTACTGATCAACAATACTTTTGCAATCAAGTTCGCTAAGAATACCATATTCCATGATCGAACCAAGCACATCAACACGAAGTACCATCTTATTTAACATCATGTAGATTCCAAGACAGTTCACTTGAGACATTGTTCCACGAATGATCAAATTGCAAACATCTTCACCAAAAAGCGCTTTGAAGAGAGAAGCTTGAAAATTCCAAAATTTTTTTTGGACTCACAAACACCCCTTTGGATTAAGGGGGGGGGATGTTAGAATCCCAATCCTATGAGATTAATGATTTTGTAAAATATGTAAATAATATGTGTCATAGGGAAAATGAAGAGTTAGGAATAGTCATTTGGGGAAGATGAGTCTCAACAATGATTCTCTATGTATAAATAAATGAATTTGCTCAGTAATAATCAAGGAATTCATTTGGGATTCATTTATTGATTTTGACATTTTCTATACTTAATCAATATAACAAATAAAATAACCTCACAATTAAAAACAAAATGATCCATGCTCATTGAAATTGATCCATGCTATGTTCAATCAACAATTCTCTCATTTAACTCGACATCTACTCTAGAAACATATAAGAAACTCTATACGCTCCTCATGCAAGAATGAAAGTCAAGCGTGTTCAACTACCTTATTTTACTAATAAGTCGCCAACTCAAATAAATATTTCATTGAAATTTATGTTAGAATATCGCAAGAGCCTAATACCTAATGTTAATGCTACATAAATGCCTTATTTTTTTCCATGAAAAAGTATTATATTTGATATTTCAAAGTTGAAATCAAAATATACGTTCATGTGTTCTATGGAAGCCTTCACCTTCGAGCACAATAATCTTTGCTTTCTTCTTTCAAAAAGGGACTTAGATAAGTTGTTGCTCTAAATAATATAATCTTGTTTAGGCCTTTACATCCTCCCTCTATGCTTGGAAGCACTCAAAATTACAATTTGAACTTGCTTGGATAGGACATTTAAACTAAGCAAAGTAACCTAAGAAAGATCATTCAAGAGACAAAATAAAAATAAAAATTACAACACTAGTCTCTTTTTGCAAATTGGTAAAAAGATTGAACAAAATTATGAACGAAAGCTTCATCCTTGAACACATGTTCAAACAAAGTATCTTCTTCTTGCAATGATAAAGCTTTTTTAGAAAATATTTTTGCTTAAACATTGTAAATGTGTGTAAAAGTAATGTTTGAAAACTTCATTTTTACTTTGAAAACCCTACTCATGATTGGACTTAACACTATATTTTCCATATGACATTTACCACTTGTCCATTCCATGCACAACTTTGAATTGAATCCCCATTATTTGGAGTTGATAAATCCTTTAATCAATTGCACATTTCACAAGTAACAATAAGATAAATAATTCAACTCTATTGTTTATCCCTTGACCAACTACATACTAGAAATAAACATAATGATTTTTCTTTAAAAACAAAATACCACCAAAACCACATTTACTTGAAGTTCCTTCACAAGCGTTGTCAAATAATCCCCATGCCTTAGATTTGTCAATCTTTGGATCTTTTAGGATTTGTTATTTTGTTTTTCCTTTTTTTTAGGCTTCCAACCCTCTGTAAGCAAATATGATCCAATGGGATACATATGTAGGATGGATTTCCTTACCTTAAAATGTCATATAGTTTATTGAAAGAAAAAGTCCACACAAAACAAAGCTAAGTACTACAAACTTATCTATATACCAATTTTCCAAATGGTCTAGGAAAGAGCCTTTCTCCAACTTATCAATAGTGTTTGATAACTTTAAAGCTTCAATCTAAACCTTCCTAGTATATAGGTAGTGCACAAATAGACCGTTTATTATTTCTTCATTGTTTTTATACATAATACATCTTCTCAAATATGTCATATGTTATTCTAAATTAAACATTTATTTAGTTGTTAAACCACACACACTTGAATCCATCTTCAAGATCACTCGTAATTGGAGAAAAAGTATGCCAAACCCATTTTTGTTCAACCATAAAAAGTGCATTTGGTTCAACCATAATAGATCATGGATAGGGCGTGTGTACTCACCTGGGTGGATAGTTCTTAACTTGACGCATGGTAAAATAGATTTTGCTCTCTTTGACTCTTCCCTCATGTCACATCATAGTAGTCTCTTTTGTCAAAAGCAAGCAACCATTACATCCAACATTTTATAGTTTAGTATACTTTATGTGGTTACATCATTGTGATTTCATTTGAACATGAAAACTTAAAAAATGTCAAAATACCTAGGAAATGCCAAGTCTCTCATTAACATGGGTACAAATATTATATTTATTTTTCATATAAAAATATTATATATATAATGTATTTTTATGCTAAAATGATTTTTTATATATAAAATAGGTGTATTATAAAAATTAAAAAATGTATTTCATTATTATATATATATATATATATATAACATTTTCTTCTTCTTTAAAATTAAATATATATAAAACCTGTATTATTATTAAAAAGTGTTAAAATAATAATTATTTGATTACAATTGGTATTAGAAGTTGGATGGGACTTACTTCATTAAGATACAACTTAAATTGGTTAATTAAATTGTTAGCCACTTTTAAACGATGAAGAGAAAGAGTATGTAAGATGGAGGAAAAGTTAACTAATAGATATGTGCAATAAAAGGATATACAATTATATTATGTTTTGAATTTTACACTTTTAAAGTGGTTAATTGCTTTAAAAGGATAAACAATGATATTATGTTTTGAATTTTACATTTTTAAAATTGTTAAATATTTTGGTATTGGTAAATGTGTTGGTTCATTTTGGTAAATCAACGTCTACATAGAGGTTTAATAAAGTTTATTGGTGTGTTTCAAAGATGTTAATTAAACAAAGAATGTGATATAACAAATGCATAAGTTTCGAGATGTTATTAAAACAAAGAACGGGATATAACAAAGGCATAATTTTCATATTGTATATGTTTATTATTATTAACCATTTTAGACTATTTTTATGTTATTAACAACTATAAATGAAACCACTATCATAATATAACATATTCATTCATATCATAAATGTGAATTCATGAATATTTAAACAAAGAACGGGATATAACAAAGGCATAATTTTCATATTGTATATGTTTATTATTATTAACCATTTTAGACTATTTTTATGTTATTACCAACTATAAATGAAACCACTATCATAATATAGCATATTCATTCATATCATAAATGTGAATTCATGAATATCACATGAATAATGTCCATATAAACCATAAAGCATAGAATAAACATAACTAGGATAAACATAACCAAGGCCAAGTTTTTGTTAAGTTCCATAAACCACAAATAATACATCATAGTTAACACATCATGAACTCATAATCCAACATCATACATGGGTTGTGGTAGAATAATCCATCTATTAAGTATCAAGTTTTTGAATCTCTAACAATATAATATGCTAACAAACCCTCTAGCGAACCTTTTTCCGAGCCCATATGGTGGATTCTATACAATTTGGTCCATTAGCATTTAAACTAGTAAAAAACACTAACCCAACTAATTAAAACAACTACATAAATACAAATCCCTATGTATGCTCATCACTCACCCACCTCAGTCCTAAAAATTGGGGACCATGTCTTGGAAATCTCCATCGTAATTTGGTTTAGTTGTCTTTATCTCCTTCTTCTCCTCAGGGTTGGCTTTATCCATGCTTCCAGTATGTGTTTGTGCCACATTGGTTTTCCTCGTGTTGAGTTAGCACCACCTTGCCATGTCATCATGCAAAAATGAAGGGGATAATAATCCCCGACCATACATGTGGCCCCACCCTTGAGTCATATAACATGGGTCAAGTCTCTATTAAGATCCATGACTAATAGATAATACATCATAACTAACACAACATGAACTCAATATTTGTCTATATCCGTGGGTTGTGGGAAAACATACATTCATCAACCAAATGACTCTCTAACAAGATAAACATTTGCCAATAAACTCTCTAGCTAATATTTTCCTCAACCATACAAAGTATTTTATACATTCTAGCCCATAAATTAAGGGGGTGCTTGTAGTCTTCTCACCAATTGCAACAATTTAGCTACATAAATCACCTAATGAGAGAAGAGAAAAATACAAAATGATGTCTACTTTCCATGTATCCTCTTTCTTCGAGAACCTCCATAGGTCTCTACACCTAGTGAAGCATCCATTACAAGTTGCATTAACTTTATGTACAATCTCAACATAATTAAAAGCCAAATAAAAAAATAAAAAACATTGTTCTGTGCATTTGTTGGTTAGCTCTCTCGTAGTTGAAGTTGAATGAGCAATCAGTGAGGCAAGAAGAGTCCCTCATTGACTCATGCCAAGTTGTCTAATAATGCCCATGCCCCCTCCAACAGCCACAAGGATGCCCATGTTGCCCACAAAGTAAAAGGCAACATGGCAATCTAGAATTCATCATGCTCTACCATGCATAGTTAAATAAAAGGACAAGAGATATGACTGCATTATTCCTCTACACCTAGGGGCAATGAGATTATATACCCTTATGGTCTACATTCAAGGCTGCAATGTTTACATTCAAATCCATATAGATGAAATTAATGCAAATCCATAGAAAAGTTGTAATTTATATATTTTTAATTTAGGTTTTTTTATTGAAAATTGATATGCCTCCTGCAAAGATATATATCTCATCAATAGCATCCTTCACCAATAAGAAATTCAATGGTCAAATTTTGATATTATTAAATATATTGTTAATTGTGAAAATAATAGATTCCATACATATGTGCTTGAAAAGGAAATTGATATACCACTACAAAAGTCAAAATAATTTGACTTGCAAAACAAAAATTATACCCTTGCCTTGGAATATACCAAAAAAACTAACTTTTTAAATGAAGAGGAACAACATAGACATCAAGCAAACTTATTGTCAAAGTGTATTTGGTTCAATCACATAATAAGTGACAGATGATTATCATGCTACATGGTGATGAGTTTGTAGATTTTTAACCACATGGGTGGAGAGTTCTTAACTTGACACATGGTAAAATAACTTCCCTTTTGAATTACCTCACCTCTTGTCACATGACTACTCTCTCTCCACTTTTTTTCCTTTTTGACTCCCTCGCCCATTTTCACAAGAGAACTCATTTTTTCTCGTGGTCACATCATGGTGATTCATTGTAATATTCAAACATAAAATTGTCAAAATGCCTAAGGGCCTAAACGCTCTCTAGTGAGGCTTAGCCTATGCTTCCTACTAAAAGCTTTTATAACGTAAGCATAGACTATGGTTCCCACTATTTTTTTTACAATGCACGTACCAATATACATTAATTAAATATATGTAACAGTCAAATAAAATATTTATATTATATTATTTGCATCATAAAGATGAAATAATTTGTATTATTCCTATCATACATGTGAAAATAGAGATTATAAGAAGTATATGTAATGTTTTTATAAAATAAAAATAAAAAATAGAAAGCGATATTGGTTATATTAAAAAAAATAAGAGTTTGGTTACTCCATAGTCTTAAAGTATAACATTTGAAACATATCATGAGACCCATGTCAAAAGTACCTATTTCAAAATAACTTTCGTTAGTATATTTTTAGAAAACATTTTATGACTGGTATACAGTATAACAAGTTGTCCTAAAATCAGAGCAAATTTATATAGCATAGCAAATCAACAAGGGAATTAGAGTATTACATGATATCTAGACCTCCCATTAACCTACTACTAAAGCTAAGTAAGAGATGTCATGATGTTCGTTTGGCTCTACTTCCTACTCCACTAGTGTGTCCTCTTCCATGGCAGTTGCATGCTTGAGGTGAACTAAATGATACCTCATGTGAGATGGGGTTCCTAAGTTTTTCAAAGCTTGATCTTTGCTCCAACTCTAGATGGAGGGCCTTATCTTGTAGCTCCTTTATCTTGGCAACTTCCTCTTTGAACTTCTCCTTTTTGAGTTCATCTCCAACTTCCAACATGGTCGAATTGCCTTTGTGTTTTACATATCTACAATGAAATGATCAGCTATGGCATTATGCTTTAAATTTCATGCTTAAGGTGGTTACTAGCTTTAGTATTTATTAATTTGATGGCTCAAATTAGCAGACTATGGCCCATTAAGTGTCCAATAAAGGAAATTGTAGTCTAGCACCAACATTGTCAATCCATGAATTGGGGAATGCCTCCCCTGAGGTACATTTACAAGATGTTAGTTGAGTGTGGAATATAACATAATGAAGACACATAACCTTTAGATCGTGCATGTATATCACTATTTTCCCTTCATAAATCCCTTGTGGTATTAATAATCATAAACATAACCATCATCATAGAAACAAATTCATTAATTAACCATAAATGGGGAATGCACAAGCATCACATGTACATCATCTATATAAACTATAAAATGTAGGATATATAGAATGGGGGTTAAGTTTCGATTAAGTTCCATAACCAACACAACATGAACTCACAATTTGTCCACATACATGGGTTGCAACAAAATAAATATACATCCATTAACCAACCAACTCTCTACAAAGATAACTTGTGAACAAACTCTTTGGCCAACCCTTTTTCCCAATTCATACACTGGATTTTATACAATCAGGTCCATAGGAATTTTGAATTAGTCAAACCTAATCCAATTTACAAGAATAAATACATAAATACAAATCACTATGTACAATTATTATCTAGTCCCCCTTGTCATAAAAAATGTGACATCTTCTATAAATTCTTGTCTTAGTTACATCTAATCATATTTTCATCTTTATTATCCTTAGCGTCGATTGCTTCCATCCTTCCAATCCACATGGCGACACATAGGATTTTCCTATGTTGATATGGCACCAACCTACCATGTCATGATTTAAAAATAAAGGGCCAACAATCCCTAGCCATATTTGTTAATTTGCTCTCAAATCAAATATGGCCTACCTCTCGACTTGATTCTTCATTCTATTGTAAATCCCCAAATAAGGGGGCTAACTTCCGACCAACTTCTAAAGCTTGACATATAATTGTTGAAAGGCTTCTAGTTCCCGTGATCACTTATTGAACGAAATATCCCCCCATCCCCCATGATAAAATGTTGTTCTTGAACAGGGTTGAGGCTAGAAGGTTGCATCTCCTGAAAGTCTTATCACTTCACATCATCAAAAGAGTCCATTTGCCACAACTTCAAGTAGTGAGCTTGTGCCCTAAGTGAAAGTTGTAGCGAGATTGTGCCATAGGATAAGAGCAAAGGCATGTACAAATATCCTATGCCATAGGTTGAGTTTGTGCAACCCCGATAAGCAATTTAGGATGATAGGTTGAGATTGCAAAGCTTCAAGAAGTGAGCTTATGCCATAGGACAATAGAAAAGGCACACACAATTACAAAATCTACATAAGTAATCTAGGATTGAAAATCCTTAGCAAGGTTGTGCCATGACACCAAAATACCCATGCAATCCTAGATTATCATGTAGATAATGCAACTTTTAATCATTGTGGTGTTTGGGTACACAGGGTACTCCCAAAAGACCGAACACCTAGAACAACCACTTCACACAAACAAATCACAGATCGATACACCGATGTTTCGACGTGGTTTAAACCCTCGAGAGGGAAACACTCCACGGCCCCGACCAAATAGCTTCTATGGAGCAATTTATTATGCAAAGAAAGAAAGTTACAAATGAGCTTCTCATAATTGATCGACTAGACAATGACCCTCCATGCTCTTTAAATAGAGATCATGAACCAATTGGGTGCTAAGCCACGGATCAAGGTTAGGTATGATCTAAGAGAAGTTGAGCCGTCGGATCACTCTATGTCTAGAACATATAGTGACCGTCGGATTAAATATTTACAAATGCATACTAAAGAAACACACTTTTCCTAACGGATATATTACACAAGTTGATCTTAACTAACTCCTAAGTGTCTAAATATCCTAACATCTCCCCTTAAGAACAACTTGAGATATGATTGAAGGATTTACAAAAGTGACACTATTAGGAGAAGGAAGGAGGAATTAGAGCCTATCCCCCCTTAATGACAAATTCCTGAACTCCTAACATAGATCGAAGTTTAGAAAACTTTGCTTCTGTAAGAGACTTGGTGAAGATGTCTACAACTTGATCATGTGTAGGACAAAAGAGCACTACAAGAACACGATCATGAACAAGATTTCTGATGAAGTGCATATGTATCTCAATGTATTTGCTGCATTGATGTAGGACTGGATCTTTGGCAAGCTTGATGGCACTTTGATTGTCGCACGAAAGTGGAGTAGGCTGCTGCTGCTTGAATCCAAACTCTGAAAGGATCCGTTGAAGCCATAAATCTTCCTGACTGGCATTAACTGCGGCTCAATATTCTGCCTCTACTGAAGAAAGGGCAAGAGCTTGTTGTTTCTTACGAGCCCAGGTGACAACTCTAGATCCTAGACTGAAAACATAACCTGCTGCAGAATTTCGATCATCAGGATCGCTGGCCCAATTTGAGTCAGCGAAACCAACCAACAAAGGTTTCCCCCTTGTACTGTAATGAATCCCAAACTGAATTGTACCTCGAATATATCGAAGTATTCTTTTAGTTGCTTTCAGTGACTTTCATGAGGTGTTTGCATATAATAGGAAACACGACCAATGACAAAGGAAAGGTCAGGACGGGAACGAGTCAAGTATAAGAGACTACCAACAAGCTGACGATACAAGGTGGCATCCACTTCATGTGAAGTACAAGTGGGAGAAAGTTTGACTCCAGACTGGAAGGGAGAAGGGGCTAGTGTACAATCTTCCATGTGAAAGCGACAAAGAAGGTCACACGCATACTTAGACTGGGAAAGAAATATTCCTTCTTTGGTTTGTAGGACTTGGAGACTAAGAAAATAATGCAAATGTCTTAAGTCTGACATTTCAAAATTTTGCTTAAGACTGGATTTCACATGGGTTATAAGCTTAGGGTCACTACCAGTAAGAATAAGGTCATCAACATATAGAACAAGTATGATGAGATGGTTTCCTACTTTCTTGGTATAGACATTGGGGTCAGAATGGCATCTAGAAAAACTAGTGTCAAGGAGAAAGCTATCCATTTTGGCATACCAAGCTCTAGGATCTTGCTTAAGGCCATATAATGATTTCTTAAGGTGGTAAACAAGGCTAGAGTTATTCTGAACATATTCAGGAGGTTGTTCCATGTAAATTTCCTCCTGTAAATCACCATGTTAGAAGGCAGAATTGACATCCATTTGATGGACTTCCCAATTATGTAAGGCTGCAAGGGAAAGAACAAGGCAGATGGAGTTCATTTTTGTGACAGGAGAAAATGTTTCATTGTGGTCAATCCCTTCAACTTGGGAAAAAACCTTTGGCAACTAACCTTGCCTTAAGTCTTTCAACACTTCCATCTGATGCATACTTAGTTCTATAGACCCATTTACATCTGGCAAGTTCTTTTCCTTTTAGAAGAGGTACAAGATCCCAAGTATCGTTTGCCATTAAGGAACGATATTCTTCATCCATAGTTGCATCCCAATCTGGATTTCTGAAGCTTCTGCAAAGGTTTCTGGATCATGATTCTTGAAAAATTGAGCCAAAAGAGAAGAGGCTCACTGAAACTGAGAACGTGTTCGACGTTGATTTCTAGGATCACTGGCAAGATCACCAGCTGCTTCACATGTTGAACGGACCCATCGAGGAAGCACTTGTGCTGATGTAACTGGAGGAACATGAGCAGGTGGAGGTGGATTTTCATCCTCACTGTCATCATTAGAAACTGGAGTTGGAAACTTGTCAAGGAAGTTGGAAGAAGAAGAAGGCACAATTGCCGAATCAGGCTCGCAGGCCAAAGATGGCACAATCGCCGAGTTAAGCTCGCAGGCCAAGAGATTTTTATCAAATTTAGCATCTCTTCTAATGATTACATCATGAGAATGTGATTGAAGAAGTCTATAACCTTTTACATCTTAAGAATATCCAACAAATATGCACTTTTCATTTTTAGGCTGTAATGCTTTCCGTTTTTCATTCAGAATGTGAGCCCATGCTTCACTACCAAACACACGGAAGTGACTTACATCTGGTTTAATTTTGCTCCATGCTTCTTCTGGTGTGATACCTTGTAAAGATTTAGTGGGGGTGCAATTAACTATGTAATTTGCACAATTTATGGCTTCAACCCAAAATTGAAGACTTACTCCCTTAGATTGGATCATACAATTAACCATTTCTTTTAAAGTGCGGTTCTTTCGTTCAGCTACACCATTTTGTTGTGGTGTATATGGAACAATGTGTTGTTGTTGGATTCCTTGTTCAGCGCAGAAAGTAGTGAACATTTTGTTAACATATTCTCCTCCATTGTCAGATCTTAACTTAATAATTTGATGACCAGATTGTTTTTCAACAAGGGCCTTGTAGGCCAATAACATGTTAAATACTTCGCTCTTAAGTTTTAGGAAATAAACCCAAGTGCATCTGGTGTAATCATCAATGAAAGTTAAGAAATATTTGAAACCAGAAAAGGAAGCAGATGGAAGAGGACCACACAAGTCACTATGCACAAGCTCCAAGGGAACTAAGGCATGCCAAGAGGCACGTTTGTCAAAATTGTCCTGATGATGTTTTCCGAGTACACAACTGGAACAGACACCATCCCTGCAAGATACCATCGGAAGACCTGTCACCATATTGTCTTTACATAGTTGTTGCAAGGAGCGATAATTTAAGTGACCAAATCGCTCATGGCAATGTTTGCTCAAGTTATCACTATGAGCACCAAAAACTGAAGGAAAAGGTGATGACCCAAAGGTGTGAAATTTGTACAACCTGATAATATCATCAACAATTCCGGTAGCTAAGACCCGTTGAGGATCTTTAAAATCCTTGATTACAACTTGGTGAGGTGTAAACGTCATAGTTTTACCTTCACGAGAATGAGTGATTTGATAGACTGATAACAAATTCCAGGAAATTCTTAGAACACATAGTACATCACTGAAATGACCATTATATACTAGAACTGTTCCAGCTCCTACAACACTTAGAGATCTATCATCACCAATAAATATTTGTTTGGTGTTACATTCATGCATAGTAGAAAAGATGGCTTGATCCTTAGCCATATGATAAGATACTCCAGAATCAATGAGCCATTCATTTGAAGTAGAAAAAGAAGATGCATTATAAGAATAACCAGAAGCACAAAGTGCATGTCCATGAGAGGTAGATTCTGAAGGCGAATCTAGGCTGATGTGGTGCTTCTTCATTGCTGCTTCCAAAGCTTCTATCTTCTTGAAACACTTAGATTCATCATAATTATCTTTCCCGCAATAGTTGCAATGACGCTCAGTCTTCTTGCCTTTTGGCTTGAATCCTTTGTCATTTTTTAAAGAAGGAGCTGACTGAGAGGGTTTGGGACCCTTGTTTGACTTATTATTGCGAAAATTTTGTTTCTTGGGAGGCTTGGACTTTTCTTTCTGTTGGGACAATAAGGCTTTCCCAGATGTATCTGCATTGTTAATTATTCCAAGATGGATGAGCTTATCTTGTTCTCTAATCAAGGAATCACAAAATGATTCAAGACTAGGCTCTTGATAGCTAGCTGCATTTAAGGATTCTTTCATGGAATAAAATGTAGATACAAAAACAGAATATGCAGGTCAAAGTTTGGAAAGAATATGATAAATGCATTGTTTGTCTTCCCTCTTAATCTTGCATTCTTCACATAAGAGTTTAAGAGTTTTGTACTTAGATAAATAATCTTGTATGCATGAAAAATCACTTGGATTTAAAGAAATCAACTCATTTTCGAGTTGGTGACCTCAAATTTCATTGTGTTTACCAAACACAGATTCCAACTTGTCCTAAGCAGCACCAGGTTCATCAATTCCAGATATGTGGAATTGCAAATCCGTAGAGATTGATATCCCAATCAATCCACGAGCTTCGTCACATCTATCTTCCCATTTGATTTTTTTATCATCATCAGCGGGTTCTGTTTCTTTCCCTGAGGTAATTCTGAAAAGTCCTTTACTTCGTAGAACATCTTCCATACGATATTTCCATGATAAATAGTTGGAACTGGTAAGTCGAAAATAGGTGGTTTAAAAAAAAATGGCACTGAAAACTGACTCCGTATGATGAAGTTATGCTTGATCAAAGAAAATGTTGAAGATGTCTCCAATAGTGACGTGGCAGATAGAGAATGACCAATTAAAAAAAAGACCCCCCTCTTCCCAAGATGAACCTTTGACAATCACTTTACAAGAAAGTTGCTTTAAGTGAATCACTTTTGTAAAATAAGTGATTTCACTTTTACAATGATGTTACTTTAAATAGTGCAGCAATAAAAATGAACTTAAGTGACTCACTTTTTATTTTTATTTTTATTTTTTTATTATATAAGTGAGATGCACTTTTACAATAAAGTAACTTGAAAATAGAAATTGCATGCACTTTTCATTTTAAAAGTAACTTCCTAAGACTTGAACTCAAGACCTATTAAGGAATAAAACAACTTTGAACCAAGTGAGTTAGATTAAAATATATGTAAAATATGGGAAAGAGGAAGGGTTTTTTTTTAACTCTTCTTGCTCAGTTTCCATGCTTGTCTTTTTTCCTACAAATCACACCATAAACCAAAACAAAAAAAATTTCCACTTTTGTGGGGTTATACCTCGTTAGCTTGCTCGGAAAGTCTATGTTTTCTCTCTATTTCTGATTTGCCCAGATCGCACAAGATGCACGGCAAAGAGCATATACAGCCGAGAAAAACCCTTTTCTTTTTTGTTTCTGATTCGCCGAGATCGCACAAGGTGCACGACAAAGAGCATATACAGACAGGGAAAGCAACAATCCGAAACTAAAAAAATCTAATAATAAAATCTGATCAAATATGAGATTTTTTTTTTAAACAAAAAAAAAGAAAACGTCACTGTAACATTATACCTTCAGATCTGATGAAATACGTGTTTCTGAGGCGCCGAAAACCGTTTTCGATCAAACGAAAACTATTTCCCAATGGAAATGATGCTCCGGACGCAATGGAACACCTCCCATAGCCCAGAAATGCCCAAAAATACTAGAACCAGAAACCCTTTCAAGTTTCAACAACAATAGTTCAAGATCTAGATCATAACCAGAAGCGGCTCTTCATAAAAGCTCTGATACCATTTTCGGGTACACAAGGTACTCCCAAAAGACTAAAAACCTATAGCAACCACTTCACACAAATAGATCACAGATCGATACACCGATGTTTTGAGGTGGTTTAAACCCTCGAGAGGGAAACACTCCACGGCCCTGACCAAATAGCTTCTACGGAGCAATTCATTATGCAAAGAAAGAAAGTTACAAATGAGCTTCTCATAATCGATCGACTAGATAATGACCCTCCATGATCTTTAAATAGAGATCATGGACCAATCGGGTGTTAAGCCACGGATCAAGGTTAGGTATGATCTAAGAGAAGTTGAGCCGTCGAATCACTCTATGTTTAGAACATATCGTGACCGTCGGATTAAATATTTACAAATGCATATTAATGCATACTAAAGAAACACATTTTTTCTAATGGATATATTACACAAGTTAATCTTAACTAACTCCTAAGTGTCTAAATATCCTAACATGTGGTTTGTAACCACATTCTTTCTTGGTTTCCTTGCTCAACAATATGATCAATTTTGGACATAAGTTCTCTAAATTGGGAGTCCCATATCTCCCCTTTTCATCCAACTTCAAATTCATATCAATAATATAATTATGCAACCAGATCAACAAAGCATGGACATGGTCAAGGGTGACAACAAGTTTATCTTCTGGCACTAGATCTTCTAACTAGAGGCTACACTGCCACAACTCAGGCCCTATCTAGGACAACCATTTCCTAACCTCCTCCCATTCATACATAAGATGTAATTATAATGTACCGACTTCACCTAGTTGTAGTTGCAATTATTGTTTGGTCTATTGTAATTCTACAACATCATGCTTTGATGGAATGAACTGGTGGTGTTATGAACCTAATGAATTAAATGAATATAAAGATGAAGTTTCCAAGTTCTAGAGAGGTAATTAAGAAATAAAATAAGAACTTACAAATAAAGGAAATGAGTTCACCCAACTGGAATCCCTTGATGAAACACTCAATAAGGAGGTTATGAATGGAAAGTAAGGAAAGATGACCAAATTCAAGAAGAAAATGGATGAATCAAGGGAAGAATTGAAAAAGAAGGATGATGAAATTTCTAAACAGTGAAACCATAATAAAAAACTACTTCTCATGGTTAAGAGATTGAAGGAATAAAGAAATCATGGTATAAATTTAGAAAAAATGAAGAATGTAGATGAAGAAACTACCAAAAGAATTGAAGAGGAAATTTGTAAGAAGTTTGAAGAAACCTTAAATACTAATGGTTTAAATTCAACAATGCAATCCAGAATTGAAAAAAGATGTAAGAATATGATGGATAAAATCACATTGCAACTTTGGAAGGAGATGATTAAAAAAAGTTAAGATAAAATACTTGAATAAGTTGAGCTCCAACTTGGGATGTACATGTTAAATATGATATTATTATCTCAAAGATAATAGTAACCACAATTAAGCACAAAGGATAGAGCATGCCATTGTCCTTGAAAACAAGAATGATGGTATGAATGTGGAGAATGAAGGGACACCGTCAAAGGTGGAATCATATCAATACACTTCATTCCCGTGAAAGTTGACAAGAAATACATGAAGATCAACATAAGAATTTCCAAGGAAGAAGCTATGAAATTCAACAATATTCATAAAATAATGTTATAGCATTATTAGGTCATCCTTTACCTATAATGGTTATTTGGCCTAATTACCCTTTTAATCACTTAGAAATCCTCCTTAAAAGCATTGTTGTGCTTGGTCTACGTTCCTTTTTATTTAGGAAACACGTGAGGTCCATGCCTTTCTTTAAAGCAATGTGCATGGGTGTTCTAAAAAATGCAAAAAATATAAAACTACATTAAATACATGCTCTTGAGCAGGGTTTACGAGGTCCGTAAACTTGTACACTATTAAAAACCTGTACCAACTACCTGAACTAACTCTCAAGAGTATTTAAGAAATCAATTTTAGGAGAAGGGGCACCAGAACTATTGTAGCACCCTTATGTTGGAGGATTGACAAGCATTTGTTGTCTAATATTTTTATGGTCCTATACCCCATCATAAACCCTAGTTTCTGATTTTTGCTTTCTTGATTGAGAATTGGGATCTTTACTCTCTTGATTATCCCCTTCCTTTATGATCAAGAAGTTGGAGCAAAGTAGTAGTCCATGCCCCCCCAACAACTTGTGTTTTGATTTATGTTTTTCATGAGTTATGTGATTGAAGGTGGAACTATATACTTGATGGTAGTTATTTCCAATTAGTTAATATTCCATATCACATTGATTTCCATTTATTGATGTTTGGAAAGCTTTGAGGAAGGTTCCTTGGTTACTTGTGTGTATGTTTACACTATATTGGACATGCAAAAGACATCTTTTTGTGATATAACAAGTTGTGACAAAGAGGCCAGCCAATTGGCCTAAGGTATTCCTTTCTTATCCTTCTTAGTTATCTTTGAGTACGTACTTGAATGAAATTGGAATCTAGATTAGTTATTCTCTTACTTTTCTTTGTTAATAACCTAACCCTGGTTATTAGGAATTATTTCCATAGACAAGAATGGATACTATACTAGGGATGACTATTTGAGTTATTCCTTTTAGGGTTTTTTTCCATGTTTATAGTCTTAGGGATAGTGATGGCTAGTTAGGATTGCTTTGTTTCTCATCTTAGCCTATTAGAAGTGTTGACGTAGTGTCTATCGATAGGGGTTCACTTCGTACTGTTTCCAACCAACCCAAACTCCCTTACACATTGGCCCGTAAAGGTTTAACCCTTTCCAGCAACACTCGCAGAGCGAGTGAAGTCTTACCCGATATGGATAAGGGGGCTGCAGGAACCAAGTTTCTGCAATGGAGTTAAGGACATGCATCAAACATACATTACTATCTCAGAAACCAGAGATTATATCCTTCACATTATACTAACAATTCATCTTTCGCATTTCATCATTCACAGATTCAACACATAATAGACATTCGCATCAACGTGACCTAACTACTCATTTGCATGAACAGAATTTACCAAACCCACAGAGCATTAACCATTTCGCAAACATTCATATCCATCATCTAGCAGAAACAAAGACAAAGAGAGAACCATAATCAAACATCTTCATGCATTCATTAAAACCTGCGGAATGAACTTCGCAGAAACACTCAATACATCATATCGCATATACAAAATAGATCAAAACTGGATCAATCGATCGATAGCTGGATAACATGATGCCCTTAGGATTACAATCATGATCCTATTTATATGATACTAAGCGGTTACAAAACGGTCCACATGACCAATTCTAACTAACTCTAACTAATCTTGCGCTTCCTCGTTCTTCGTGATTGGTCCTTCTTTCGTGGATTATCCCTTTCGTAGTTGTTGGCTTCCGCACTTCATGCGGACTAATCCCATGCCAACAGGCCTTCAACACAAACTTGTGGCTCGCCCTCGATCCACCTTAGTTGGACACCTCCGGTGCATTCACCTGCTTCCTGAAATCGTCGTATACACCCTTGATCTGGTTGACCGCTTCCTGTACTGATGCTTTAAGATGGGTGTAGTATTCCACCCGCTGGTCTGTGGGGTGCTTTCAATTCTTCTGTTGTGATTCCTTTAATTGTTGTTCGACTTGTTCCATTACTGCCATTACTCGTGCGGCAAGAGCTTCTGCCTTTGTTTGAAGCTCATCCAAATGTGTATCCCTTCGATGTTGCCTTTCGCGTGCCTTGGTTACGTGCTGCTGCATGCCTTTTAATTTTGCTGCCTTTGTCATCTGTACTAGTGAGGGCATCGCTTTGATCGAACCCTTGAAGGACTCCAGCTATGTTTCTTCTTCGCTGAGTTGTGACTTCAGCTCAGTTAATTGGTCATCCTGGACTACACTTCCCCAAAATGCTGTGACACCCTCGGCGACCGTCTGGACTGCCTTCTTCATATCTATGATCTTTGCTACGGTTTATTCAATCGCAACCTGCCGCTGCTGAATCTGTTCAGGTGGTGTGCTCGGTACTGCCCTTTCTTGCAAATCTGCATTTTCCTATCGTAGGTTGGTGATCAGTACACCTAACATAATTGCCTTTGTCTCTGGTATCACCTCCTGCTCTACTTCAGGATTCTTCTTGCACACTGTGGATAGTGCCTCTTCTAGTTGCTTCGTATCCACCAGGGCCCTCTCCTTCTCCTATAATGTTTGTACCTTCTCTTCTCGAAGGCGCCGTGCCTCTGGCTCGGTGTCCTATGCCTGCTTCTTGTAGCGCACCATCATGTCATGTATGGAAGCCTCGCGTTCGCTGAGTTCTTTCATTGCCGCGGTTTGGATTCTTTGTAACGTAAGCAATGGTAGTAGATTGAAATCTACTACGATTGTGTCAAATTTCCTCAGTTCCACGTCTAACTCATCATTTCCTGTTTTCATCGCATTTGGAAAAATCTGAACTATCCTGGGGTTCGTGGAGTCCTGAATGTCAGGTTAGTTTTGAAACGCTGAAGGCTAAGATGGCCTCAGTGCCGATACTAGTCTTTCCGGACTGGAGCAAAGAATTCCATGTCCACGTCGATGCATCATCGATCGCGCTGGGAGTAGTGCCCACACAACCAGGGGAAGGGGATCTGGATCACCCCATTGATTTTGCGAGTTGGAAGTTTTTGTTTGCAGAGAGAAACTATACAACTACAGAGAGGGAAGGTCTGGCGATGGTGTATGCATTGCAGAAGTTTAGGCATTACCTATTAGGCGGTCACTTTAAGATGTTCACAAACCACTCTGCATTGAAATATCTTGTCAATAAGCCTATGCTGGGGGGAAGATATGTCGCTGGCTACTTCTTTTTCAGGAGTTTGATTTTGAGGTGATCATGAAGCTAGGACGCTTGAACTCAGGGCCAGATCATCTGTCGCGGATTGAGATAGGAGAGGAACCAACCAACATTGAGCATGGGCTGCTTGATGTGCAACTGTTTAAGGTGGAAGTAGTTGATGACTATTATGGAGAAATAATTTAGTTTCTTGAAACATGCATCGCATCGGAAGGGTTCACCACTAGTCAGAAGAAGCAGATGGTGGTCAAGGCTGCAGATTTCCAGCCGATTGCAGGACAACTGTACAAACTAGGATCTGACGAGATCTTGAGGCACTGCGTTCTTCCTCATGAGCAAGGGCATATATTGTCGGAAGCACATGCAGGAGTAGCTGGTGGACACTATGGCAATCGCGCGACTGCTAGAAAGGTGCTTCGCGCAGGGCTTTGGTGGCCAACGCTTCACAATGATGCGAGAGATTATGCGTGGACCTGCGATGTTTGTCAACGAACTGGGAAACCCTCTAGGAGGGATGAGATGCCATTGAAACCTTAAGTTACACTGCAGCCATTTGATAAATGGGAAGTGGATTTCGTGGGCCCTATCAACCCACCTGGGAAGCGCACTAGTGCAAGATATATCATTACAACGACAGATTATTTGACACGATGGGCGGAGGCTGCACCAGTCATCGATTGCACCACAGCAACAGCAGCACGGTTCTTGTTTGACAACATCATCACTCGGTTTGGCTGCCCAAAGGTATTGATGAGCGATCAGGGCAGTCATTTTATCAATCGCACCCTCAGCGCATTGACAATGGAATTGCAGATACAACATAAGAAGCGTACACCATATCATCCGCGGGAAAATGGAATAGTAGAAGCTTTCAACAAGATTTTGGAGCATGCGCTGACAAAGGTTTGCAATGCGAATCGCGACGACTGGGATTTGAAGATTCCAGCAGTGTTATGGGCATATCGCACCACTTGTAAAAGGTTGACAGGACATACGCCATTCAAACTGGTGTATGGGCAAGAAGCGATTATGCCTATGGAGTACATCATTTCGAGTCTACACATCGCGGCAGTGATAGGTATGGATGATGAAGTGGAATTAGGAGAACGTCTGGCGCAACTAGTGCATCTTGAAGAAGACTGCTTTATTGCAGGATTCCACCAGAGCGTGGAGAAGGATTGTCAGAAGGCTTGGCATGATCGCCATAACAAGAACAAACAGTTTCAATAGGGTGACCTGGTGCTGTTGTATGACAACAAATTTTTAAAGCATCCCAGGAAGTTGCAGATGCATTGGCTTGGTCCATATTGCATCAGTAGCATCACTTCAGGCAGAGAAGTACAGTTGCAGCAGTTAGATGGAGTGATGCTCCCAAAGTTGATCAAAGGTAGCAAGTTGAAGCCCTACAGGACGGGCTTGGAGCAACGCAATTCCTGAGTCACATTGGAAAAAAAAAAAAACGCAGGATGATCGGTGGCAGGATGACGCATCAGCAGGGATAGAATGCACAAGCAGGAGTACTTATGTCATAGTTTGGGACCAGGTTCGCGACAGAGGCAAAATCGTGACTGGGTCAAATCAACAATCATTGCGAATCATTCGTAACTGGAAATTTTTCTCTTGGTGGGTAGGATTATTAGCTGGCCTGGATTGCCGCCAGAGTAATGCACGTTTGGAACGAAGAACACACTGTGGCAGTATGGCCGATGGTATCAAGGGTGATGGTTTGCATGGTTTGGCACGCATGACAACTAGAGGCAGTATGGTCGCCACTTCGGCCGTCAGCAGTCTGGTCTATACACACAGGAAAAAGCAGAATGATATGATCGGCACCTTACGTGAACAGGTCTTGCAAATGATTGCCAAGGTAGACGTATGGATGAGGGTGATGCATAAATATAGGAACCAGAGGATAGCTGAGCACAGAGGTATTTTCAGTTGAGGGGTATTTATGTTGCGGGAGGGCCAGGCATCTATTTAAGTTAGGAATTCCAAGGAGGCTGTGGAAATGATCCATTTCATTTCGTGTGGTAGCACACCAGGTGCGCTGAGGGCCCGAACGACGAGTGTGCATGAGTGCCTGGAGAATGCAGCGCCGCAGACACTCGGGTGTTACAAAAATGAAGTCTCATCCGAGATGTCTAGGCAGGTGGTGGTAGTTCGAAGCTTCGTGGTCCTTGTGACCTTTAAGATGATGGGGGTGGTAGCCCCCTGGTCCCAGTAGTATGTGATTGCTAGAGCGAAATGGATGTGCTAGATCAGTTGGCCTGTTTCGCCCCTCGCCGCTGATCGTCAACCTATCCTCAGTCTGCACCAGGTTCCCAGAGACTGGAGGATGAGTTTGAGAGATACATGATAGCAAGACGAAGGATGACCGGTTTCGGGTGAGAAGTACATGACAGCGAACTGACGATCATCATAGCAGTGGGAGCCGTATACAACAGCGAGATCCAAACAGCAAGAATAGTCGCAGAAACATAGTCCAACCATAGATGAGTCCGAGTACACCATGTCCAGTTGACGTGGCTTGAGGGAAAGCCACAAGATTGTGTTGGCGGCTTGTTGGCAGGCGGCTTGATGAGTCAGCGTCGTAGCATCGCGGATGCTATGCAAGGCCAAAGGTACCGCGAAAGGAGGAAAACCGCGAATGAGGTGACAAGTATTTTTGTAGTTTTTGGGTCATTTGGATTGCGTCATGTATATTTTGGGTCATTTAGACCGCACTATGGGGGTTTTTGGGTCATTTGACTGCATTTTGTGGGATTTTGGGTTAGTTTTTGTAGAAGTTTGTTAAGAAGCAGTTAGGCGGTTGCCTAGGTGGACCACAAATGTAAAGGCACAAGTCTCTAACTAGAAGTAGGTTTGTAAGTGTTGAGATATCTTTGGAGAGCGCATGATTGAAAATATTGATACCTGAGAGATTTTGATCTAAAGACTAAATATTTTGTTGTATCTAGGTTTTTGCGGAGATAATATGATGTGATAGAGCTTTTGAGCAGAACCTTCGTGTCGTTTCCATCTTTATGTGGTAATGCATTTTGCGATATGAATATATGAATGATGCGATGTTTTCTTGTTGCAATTAATGCGTTACTGTTTTATCTGTTGCAATAATGGTTATGATCCTGTTGAATGATGTCGTGATTATGATTAATGCCTGAGTTGAATGCTTAGATATATTTTTGAATGTTGCAATAAGTTATTCAATTGATGCACAACATCGTCCTTCATTCGGCGGAAACATGGTTCCGTCAACTCTAACTTGAACATCTCGGGTGAGACCTCATCTGCTCTGCAGGTGTTGCTGGATGAGGTAAAACATGTCTGGGTTGGTGCTCAGGGAGATCGCGGTGGTTTGGGTGTCAACAGTGTTGGGAACGCCTGTCGACTGGGTTTGTGTCAACAACACCTGCGTTCTTCTGCATGTTACAGTCGCGAACATTTCCTTAGACTTTTTTTTTTTATATTAGGGTTTGGTCTTAGGGCTTTTGGTTTGTGGTTTTGGAAGTCTTTGCTGATCTGATACCCTATGGACATTGTTCAGTGTATTCTGAGTCTGTTTGCAGCTTCTTTAAGAGTTTCTCCTTCGATCCATTAGTGCCTTGTGTACTCTTGGATTTCAGGCTTAGTTACCCTACCCATGCGTCTTGGTTGGACCTGCGACTGTCCCCCTAGGCTCCTTCTGTAATTTTGGTAGCCTTCAGTATCTTTTGACCTATAGGGCTCTACATAGGTGATGGTGGAAGGATATTTCCAGTGTACCTAGGACAGACGTGGGAGGAAATCTCTTATAGGTGTTTGGGAGGGCAGTTGGTGATTCAAACACTTGCACCCATGGATACTGTATTGTGGACCCCAGGTAACTGTTCTTCGCTACTATACTAGTTAGTTCTGGGCCCTAATCATCCCAGACTCTCCTTTGAGAGTATCACCTTTGTTTTCTTGGTATTGACTACTTGAGGAAAATTTTTAGTGGTGTGCTATTTGTTCCTCACTATTGTAGTGTCCACTAGGTTTAATACTTAGTTCATTTTTTTTACAAGTGTGGAGGACTACCCTCTTTGTAGGTCACAAAGGTTGCAAAACCTTCCTCCACTCATAGTGGAGCCTCCACCGCCACCTCAGCGGTGCCGAACTGACGCATGTGGTTCATATGAATTCACGGGGACAACTGAACCCCCTAGAGAGCCACATCTCATTTCTCAACCGGTTCAGGAAACTATTGAGGTTGAAGACTTGACTACGAAGAGTTTGCAACTCCCTTCAACCCTCCTTTAACTGAACCCAACACACCTTTACTAGAAAGAGTTGTCTCTTTAGGGATACCTGAACTGAGTGTATATAGGTTCACACCTGGTTTTGTCATGGATAACTCAAGGGATGGATCAGGAGTACCCCGCACTCCCACTTCAACTATTATACCAGGAGGTGTGTCTCCTCCTCATATAAACACATCCACACCGAGCTCTCCGCAGTTCACTTCTGCTCCAAGCACTTCATTTAGATTAAATGTTGGTCCTTCAAGTTTGTCCAAGTACGACGACATCTATGCCTTTTGGATCCTCTATTGGCCCATCCAATATTCCTTTCTTAGGGGTACTGTTGGTGTCTTTCACATCCTCCCCCTTTGTTCAACAATTCCAAGTTAACCCTGCTTCTGCTCCATTTAATCAAGGATTTACTTGGTTCGGAGGACATATTGCTCCTTCAACACCTTTTGTAGGCTCAATGTATTCTTCGTCTATTGCATCTATGCTAGGTTATAACCCCTTCATAGGTTTCAATGCACATTTGTCCAATGTACAGACTTCTAATATACTTGTAGGGAGTACTCCCTTTTCATTGTTTGGTGGAATGGGCAGTAATAGTTATACCAATCCTCCATTTGGAGGCACTTATACTCAGCCGCAGTGGACGACACCTCAAGGAAGTAATCCATTAGCTGTTGGCTAGAGGAACTTTCAAAATGTTTCTTCTTCAAAACCGGTCGTTGGGGGTAACTCCAATCAACCTTTCAGGAGCCAAGTTTCGGGTGGTTCCCCTTACCAAACTCCTCCACATCATATGCCATCGGCACGACCTCGCTTGCCATTTCTGGAAACTTTGAACTTTCCAGAACTTTCAAAACTCATGAACGATCCAGTACGTCATAACCCCACTTGGCCTCTGGTCCCAACCAAGCTTCCTTCGAACATTCCAAAGTTCGAAGGTAAGACTGGTGAAGATCCCGAAGATCATGTTACAAATTTTCATCTCTGGTGCTCCTCGAACTCATTGAATGACGACTCAATTTGATTAAGGCTCTTTCAGAGAACATTAATGAGTGTAGCAACTAAATGGTACATTGAATTTTCGGCTGTAGCATACGATAACTTTTGGGATTTAGTGACAGTATTTTTGAACCACTTCTAGCTCCCCGTACGGTATGATGCCGACATAGATATTTTGTCTACATTTAGGAAAAAAAAAGCCACTCACCTTTCTAATCACATTTAGGAGTGGCGAAGGCGGAAGAGACTCATCAAGGTTGAGATTCCCCTAGAGTTTCTTTTGGATTAGTATTTGAAATCACTGCTCCCTTACGTCTCTAAATATGTTTCAAATTCTAGGGTAATATTTGAAGAGGAAGCAATCCTAAGGACCCAACAAATTGACCTAGTCTATGTACAATATGGGATCCTTTATGAGATCATACTTGACGCATCGTGATCTAATATAGATCTTGGTAATCCCAAACCTAGACCTCATGTCGATGGCATTGTTGGTTCGACCGACTCATCCGCGCTGGAGGCCTTAATGAAACAAGTGCATGCACTTTCTATGAAGCAATCAACAGTGGAAGAAACTACAGTTGTGGCCTCCCATTCACAATTTGAATCTGTGCAGAGTGTGCAGACATACCAAAAGGGTCCTCGGCAACCCAAGAAAAAGGGTAAGGAAGGGGAGGGAAATCAAAAGCCCCAAAAAACTGAGAATGCCGAGGAGGGAAAGTGAGACAAAAAGAAGGTCAAGTTTCCTTGCAAGCTTTGTAAGGATGATCACCTTACTCACTAATTCCCTCTTATCGAAGAAGCCCAGAAGTTGTTGAAAGAAAAGAAATGAGCCGTCCTAAAGGATCCATTTCCCAAAGGATAGGGATCAACTTCTGGAAACTCTAATACTGGGGGCACTCATCATGCCACATCAACTGATCGATCATATATAAACATGGTTAACTCCAACACCTTGTTGCAAATGAGAGCCAGGAATTATAATCCGGAAATGCAGCAGAAAGATAAGGAGGTTCCTGACACATTTGTTCCTCTCCACATCGAGAGGCCTACAGAGCCTTTGCGGAAGATACCAAAGGGTGTCTACAAACGGGCTGTGCACAACCCTAATGTGCGGGCTACTCCTAACTACTATGTTGTGGAAGACTTAGCCCAAACGCCATGTGCCATGTCTGCACTGGAAGTCTTGCAAAGCTGCCCTTCCCAACGGAATGCACTTCTAGTGGTGATAGGTAGTATGGGCTCATCAAGTATGCTAGGCTTCTAGATAGATTTGATATGTCCAATATCAAACCCGATTTCCATATCACGTTGCTTTCTAGATTGAAGTAGTTCATGGTTCGATGACTATTGGACGAACAGTCGTAGATGAAGGCGCGTCGACATGCGTAATGTCTATATCCTGTTGGAAAGCCTTGGGTTCTCTGGAGTTAGCCCCTTCAATTACACTACTTACCGCGTCTGACGAAAAGTCTTGCCATCCGCATGGAGTCTTACCAGCATTCGAGATTCAACTTGTCAGTAAGGTAGTGGCTGTGGAGGTAGAAGTTGTCAATACTTCTCTCGACTACAACTTGTTGTTGGGAAGAAGTTGGACATATGCGATGCAAGCTATCCTATTGTACGTTTTCTGAGTACTCATGTTCCCCCACGAAGGTGAGATCATCACAGTTGATCAATTATCCTTCACTCGGAAGAACAACACAACTTCAATGGATTGTAATATCCCTCTGATTGATCCGGCTCGACAGCCTAGTGAGAGATTAGGAGTAGGTATGTATTTATCATTGATGGGCACATTTGACCTACCTCCTCCTGTACATCATATTGGTTCTATGAGTTCTAACGATACATCATCTTAGGAATTTTTTATGATTAGTCAGACGACTGATCCATGGATTCTTCCGACTCAACAAGAACCAAATGTGCCCTCATCCATTGCAGAAGTGGCGTACCAAGCATAAAAACATGCTGCAATGGATCACATCTTGACTCCGTCAGTCTCAGCTGAATCAGATTTTGATTATGCACCTTCATGGTTAGTAGAATCCACCCATTCTTTTCACTGTTTGGATACCGTTTTGCCTTCCGAAAAGGCTATCCTGGAAGCCATGATTGGTCTGGATCATCCTTGGGAACACATGCATCACATATCTTACTTTCTTCCAGATCTAGACAGGATTAAGAATGGTGAGTTTTCGATGAGACCCAGTGGGAATATCGATTTGTCCATCACTCCTTTTACTAAACAAATGATTTTTGCAGAAGATAAAATGGAAAATATTTCAAAGACTATACCTATCAATATCTCCACCAAACTGAATGTTGTGGAATTTTTTTTTATTGGAGCAAACTGTTCTCTACAGGAGATCACTTTGTATACCAATCTATTTAAAGAATTTTGCGTGGTTTTTTCCTGGTCTTACGAGGAGATGTGATCCAGGTGGATATCGGTGGCGACCCACCTTTTCCAACTGGCTCAAAATAGTCTTCTGGCAATTTTGGTAGTTTACTATTTTTAGCAGTTTTTCGGGTCTTGAAATTCGGGAGCCGTTTTGAGGCCCTAAACGACGTTTTTTGGGGTATCTCCCACCAACAAATTTCATGATAGACCTTTCCAACGAGCTACCTAGCGCCCCAAATGGAGATCATATGCAAAAGAATTTGTTCCAACAGTTGTATTTCTCGGATATACCTTTCCAACGGGCTACCTAGTGCCCCAAACAGAGATCATATGCAAAAGTTATGACCCCGGGAAGTTGATTGTTCAACTAACTACCTTGGGGCTACAAAATTTATGACAGTTCATCTTCTAGGGTTAGGTTTTTGGATGTTTGGGATTCTTTCCCTCATGCTTATGATAAATAGGCCCTTTCGGCCTCTTTTTTATTCATCTTGGCACGAATGAGCACAACGGCCAGATCTCTTCTCAGAGATATTTACTACCATTCTAGCTGTTGTATTTTACAATCTGTTCTATTTCCGCCATTTAATAGAATATGCATTTACTGTATCACTGTGTTCTTTGAAATATATATTTGTATTTGATTTTGTATATGCTCTTTTATTTCGTTCCCTCATAAATCCGGATCAAGATGCCAGGCATCAACCCCGCCATTGTGGAATACGTTATCACAACTTACCCCAATGCGAAACCTGTATGACAGAAACTGCGTCCAGACAATCCTATGAAAGCTACGGCCATCAAGGCTGAAGTCGAGAAGCTCCTCAAGGCCGGTTTCATCTATCCAATCGACATGATGGAATGGGTTTCTAACCCAGTTCCAGTTGAAAAAAAGCAAGGAACCATAAGTGTCTGTATGGACTCCAGGGACCTTAACAAATCCTGTCCAAACAACAACTACCCCACACCATTCATTGATCAGATCATTGATGCATGTGCAGGCCATGGAATTTTATCTTTCATGGATGGTTTTTCAGGATACAATCAAATACAAATCAAACCCGAAGACCAACATAAAATGGCTTTCATTTGTCCTTGCGGTACCTTCTCTTATCGGAAGCTGCTGTTCGGAGTGATAAATGCTGGAGCTACTTTCCAGCAAGCCATGAACTTCGCTTTCCATGATATCAAGCACATAGTCAAACCCTATCTGGATGATATCCCCGCACGATCACGTAAGAGACGAGATCATCCTGATCATTTAAGGCTCATATTTGAACGATGCATATATTACAAGATACGGTTAAATCCTAATAAGTTTGTTTTCTGCATCGAGTCTATATGTCTGTTAGGTTTCATTGTGTCCATTCGCGGCATTATGTTCAACCCATTAAAAGTTGAGGCGATTGTCAAATTTCCTCCTCCTCGTACCGTTAGACAACTTCAGATCCTGCAGGGCATGTCTAAATTTCTACGACGGTTTATAATGAATTATGCCAATATCACTAAAGGATTCATGCGACTGCTCAAGCAAGACACCCATTTTGTATGGGATGAGGCTGCACAAACCTCGTTTGATGCTTTGAAAACGTTACTATTATCAGCCCCTTTGCTGAGCCCGCTAGATTATACTAAGGGCTTCCTTTTATATCTTGTGGCGTCAGTTTCCACGATCGGTATAGTTCTAGTTCAGGAGGATGACACGCTCCAAGAGCATGCCATTTATTATCTCTCTCGCGCATTGGTATCTCCAGAACTCAAGTATTCTCACGTCAAGAAGTTGGCATTGGCTGCCGTCTATGTTGTTCAGAGATTACGTCACAACATTTTGTTGCGGACTACCACGGTCATAGAAGATGTCAATCCTTTTCAGTATGTATTAACCCGATGTATCATCGGAGGGAAGTTTAATAAGTGTATTGTCATTTTGCAAGAGTTTGACCTAGTGTTCCAATAGGCTAAGGCAAATAAATATTTAGTGTTCACCGAGCTTATATCATATTTCTCTAGTGATGTAATTAGCAATGAGGATGATCCATCACTACCTGATGAACACATATTTCTCATTGCGACCTTTGACCCATGGTATGGAGACATTCTAATATATATCTAGAATTTGAAGTGTCCACCCTCTTTCTCTAGAGACGAGCGCCGAAAGATTCGAGCTCATGCTAAGAACTACCTCATCATTTCTGACACGTTTTGAAGACATGGGGTAGATTCCATTTTACATCGTTGTTTGAATTTGGAGGAAGTTGAATCAATATTGAATGATTCCCATAGTGGAGCCTATGGGGGTCATCTTTCTGGGTTGGAAACAACCCATAAAATACTGTGTGCTGGCTATTTTTGGCCCACCATCTTCAAAGATTGCGTGGAGGCTGTGAAACACTGTCAGCCTTGTCAGTTTTTCACCAATAAAATGAGAGCACACCCAGCTCCTCTTCACCCTATGATCACAGTGGGTCCCTTCACCAAGTGGGGGATTGACTTAATGACTTGTAATCCAGTGTCATCTGGAGGAAATCACCACATCATTGTTGATTTCGACTACTATACGAAGTGGGCCGAGGCAATGCCTACTGTGAAGGCAGATGGAGAAACTGTAGCTTATTTCGTGTTTAATCAGATAATTGCAAGGTTTTGTATACCTAAGTAGATTATCACTGAACACGGTAGACATTTCCAGAACTACATGATGACCGATTTATACACCATGCTAGGTTTTCAACAAGAACACTCATCCTCATTCTATCCACAGGCGAATGGGAAATTCGAAGCAATCAACAATAATCTAAAGACTATTCTTCAATGGAGCATTAATTCCAGTAGATCCAACTGGAACATCTTGTTGTATTTGAATCTTTGGGCATACCGATCCAATGTTAAGACTGCTATAGGTTTCTCACCTTTTTAACTTGTTCACGGGTTGGAGGCAGTCATTCCAGTTGGATGTGAGATTCCGTCGTTGAAGTTGGCTATCTAACTGCTTCCTGAAACTTCAGCTTTGGAGGAGCGTTTGCTTCATTTAGAGTGCTTAGATGAACATCGCCACGATGCGCTTATAGCAAACGAATCTCATAAAATCCGAGTCAAGCATCAATATGACAAATCTGTAAACCAAGGGTGTTCTCGGAAGGAGACCTTGTTTTACTCTATGACCAGGACAAAGATCCCTTGGGGGCAGGTAAATTTAAATCTATGTGGCTTGGAACATATATTGTCTCTAAAGTTCTGAAGAAGGGATCTTACGAGATGATCGATTATGATGGTTGTAAGTTTCCTGAGCTTAGAAATGGGCTCTACCTGAAAAAGTATTACGCTTAGGCTTATATGCTTTTTCTTGTATTATAACTGTACATGTTTGTAGAGTAAGTATTTTATTTTGATTTTTTTTGCATCTTATGTGTCTTCTGGATTGTGGTTTCAGATGAAAACCGAGTGCTTTATAGGATTTGTTGATGGCTCTAGTCACCACACCCATCAGTTGGCATCAGTAGCTTGGGTTATTTACTCACCGTCTAGCCAACTTGTGTCTTCGTGAGGTGCTTGTTTGGGCCCTACGATGAATAATGTAGCTGAGTACAATGCAATCATCGAGTTACACTGAGATGCTATCCATCACAACATTTCATGTTTGGAGGTAAGACTCGACTTGCATTTAGTAGTACTTCAGTTGATGGGTGAGTACAGGGTTAGGGATCCTTCTTTGCTTCGTTAGTTTTTGCGTGTTAGATTGCTTGAAAGACAATTTGATTTTATCACATATCAACACATTTCAAGGAATTTAAATTCATTAGCTAATTCATATGAAAACTATATATTAGATTGGCACCTGTACCATACACAATCACATTAAACAGTCACACACATAAAGACAAACACATGTATATATATAAACCAATACTGTATATATCAGGATAAAAAAATATGAGTACGAGTCATAGGATGTCACAGTGTCATAATATACAAAAATGGGCTCAAAGGCCTAAAAAATATAATATGTATATCTCCTATGGAGAGGGAGGTGCCTCTGCTAACTTTTCCACAACCTCTCTATAGAATATGACTAGCCTAGCTACTTTTCTAAGTAGTCAGATCCATGCTGGGGGCACGCCTACCACATGCTTCTGCATCTCGAGTGGCATTTGCTGGATCTTGTACGTCGGGATATCATGAGTCAAATCACTCATCTTCCCCTCGAGGTTCACCAGCATGGCATCTGCTGCACCTGGCTCAGTCTGTCTAATAAATATCTAAGGGTGTCTGACAGGTCTCACAGGTCCCACATTTGCATAAATCACACTATCAACACTCATACTCATCATAAAAATTATATATACATAAAGCATAAAAATGAAATAAATTTCAAAAGCGTAAGCACTTTTTACCTATCTCTCCCCAGGCTGATCCTGGAGGAAGCATGAGCTTTGGATCTCCTCGGAAATCCATACCTGTGTACAGAAACTGCTCTAGATCCGGCACTTGGTGGCTCCACCATGCTAGATAGTTTTCGTCTGCATATGAAAGACTAGTTTCTCCACCACCGTGGTGCAAGAATATATCTCCCCACTGAGTCATCAATGACTCGCGAGGATCTAGTACTGGTAGAGCTACCCCTAGACTCAGAGTGGGGACTCTCTCTCTCGAAGAAGGTACACAAGATACTTTTGTATCCGAAGTTATTTTTCTTCCCAGTTTTTCACTCTGTCAACTGGTGTTTCATGTTCACTAGTAGGCCCGAACACTAATAAAAAACCACACCACGCAAACACTCAACCCCTATCTGCATATAGTTTCAAGAGGCCAAATTTTGCGCATCACTCCCTCCAATCCTGTTAAGTGTGCTCAATATCACCTTTAGTGGGAAGTTCACAATAGACCCAATCGAAACTTGGATACCGCTCTTCTTGGTGCCAGGAAAGCAGTAAGTGTTGATGTAAGCTTGGATCGATAATGCACCTACCCCTCAGAATGTTCCCTTGATGTTAACTCCCTCACCTATACGGGATAAATCGGTGATGAAATATATATCATCTATTGTGATATCAAGCATCTCCCCTTGGGGATCAAACATCCCGTGATCGGGATCCCAGTAGCTGACTCACATTTGGAGTAAGTGCGTTTGTGCATGCATACTCGTTGTTTGGAAAAAATTGAGTAACCTCCATCTTCGTAGCGCATTCAATGTAAGTGGACCTCCCATGGAATCTCTATCCATGGATTCATGCTCCCTATCCCTCTAGGTCAACACCATTCCTGCATCATTTACCCCATCCACCTTTTATTTTTTTTATTTTTTCATGTAACTTGCAGTACCCGTGGCTTCACCTCTGCAATAGAGGCTGTTAAATTTTCAGAATTTACTTCAATATGATCTAGGATCTTAACTAAGAGAACAACATGTACAGCATATCTACATCATATCAATCATGGAGACAATAATGCAAGCACACAAGAGACACAAAGATTTACTTGGGGAAAACCATAAAGGTGAAAAACCCCAATAACTTCCTCAGAGATAGATAGATCAATGATACAACCAACCAAGAGAGATAGCCATAACCTAGCAGCAGATCCTCCTCCTCCATAAGTGCGCCACTCCTCCTTGAGTGCATGTGTGAGAAGTGAGTGAGTAAATAGAGTGCCTCCCGCACTCTATTTATACTTGACTTGACTTGCCTTTTTACCTAACTCATGTAGGCTCGAACTTTACCACATAACATAATGCTGAGTGGGCCGACCCCCAATAGGGTGGTCTAATAACCCTTTGACCCACATGACTTATACAGGGCCGACCCCAAATAAGGTGGTCTAATAACCCATCAAGTATAAGTTACGACACTTACAATATAAATGACGACACTTCCTTATAGAGGAATAATACCATCTCTATAGGAATACAATATACATATATGTGAAATACATTTCGAAGTTACATATACATCAACACTCCCTCTTAACTAGGAAGGTATTTCTCAGCACAGTTCTTCTAGCACAAGTCATCTTCTCTGGATCATCGTCACTGGATAATCGTCATCGAGTCATCATCATCGTCACTGCTGCTGCTATCTCAATCAATCTCTGAATCTACTCATCATAGGAAGTTCTACAGAGCCAGTCCTTTTTCATACTGGATGTAGGCCCACCACCTGCAGGTCTTCATCATCACTGGCCATACTGTGGAATCCTCAGGACTTATTACGTGCGTCACAAAACCTGGCTGCAGCATCCCAGGCTATTACGAGCACACAGCTCTACCTGTAGGATCTCCCAGGAGCACATTACATGTGACCCATCACAAAACCTGGCTGAAGCATCCCAGGCTGTTACGAGCACGCGGCTCTACCTGTCGGATCTCCCAGGAGCACATTACATGTGATCTCACCACAAAACCTGGTTGAAGCATCTGAGGCCTTTTTCATCCTGTCCAGATCTCCCAGGAGCAAATTACATGTGGTCCACCACAAAACCTGGCTGAAGCATCTGAGGCCTTTTTCATCCTGTCCAGATCTCCCAGGAGCAAATTACATGTGGTCATGGCAAAACCTGGCTGAAGCATCTGAGGCCTTTTTCATCCTGTCCAGATCTCCCAGGAGCAAATTACATGCCATAGGACAAAACCTCGCAAGAGCATCTCAGGATGTTACGGGTACACAACTCCGACCTGAAATCTCCCAGGGCACAAATTACATGTCCTCCCAAGCAAAACCTCGCAAGAGCATTTGCCAGATGTCCCAGGGCACCGAATTACATGCCATAGGCAAAACCTCGAAAGACCATCTGCAAATCTCCCAGGGCACAAATTACATGCTTTCCTGCACAACCTGATCCACGGCCACAAAGTATCATCTGATACTCATCAAACATCATCCTGATGTACACATGATCATCCTGATCATCATCACTGCAACATCCTGCTGCATGTCATCTGGAGAAGCTCGTCATCCACGATCATCCTGATCATACAATACATCCATCTGATGCACACCAAGTATCCATCTGATACATACATAGATACATGATCCACACAATGTATCCATCAGCATACATGATCTACCTGATCATACAAAGATACCTGATCCACACAATGTATCCATCAATCATACATGATCTACCTGATCATACAAAGATACATGATCCACACAATGTATCCATCAGCATACATGATCTACCTGATCATACAAAGATACATGATCCACACAATGTATCTATCAACATACATGATCTACCTAATCATACAAAGATACATGATCCACACAATGTATCCATTAGCATCCAACATGATGCATAAATACATACACATGATCCAACCGATCATATCCAACATCCAACATGATGCGTACATACATATAAATGATCCAACTGATCATATCCAAGCAGAAACCAGAACATCATCCTGATGCTCATCATCCAGCGCTTACATCCACAGCCATGTGAAGAGTTCTCCTTCCAACATGCTTGGAATGGCTTCAGCAAATGTGTCCATCACTTCTTCCTCGAAGTGTCCTCGATCTGGAGAACGCCAAGCCTCTCTTTGAAGTACTCGAACTTCACCCTGGCTAGTGGCTTCGTCAGCACATCTACAATCTACTCGTCCGTCGCAACATACAGGAGCTTCACAGCTCCTCTCTGCACCATATCCCTGATATAGTGATATTTGATCTCTATGTGTTTCGACCTGTCATGAAACACTGGGTTCTCGGAAAGCTTCACACAACTCTGGTTATCACAGAAGATACCAGTAGCCTCCAACGGGAGATCAAATAACTCAGACAGTAGCTTCCGTAGCCATACTGCCTCACAACTAGCTGAACAGGCTGCAACATACTCTGCCTCAGCTGTACTCAGTGCTACGCAGGACTGCTTCCTGCTAAACCAAGAGATCACACCTGATCCCATACTGAAGCAACACCCGGATGTGCTCTTCCTATCTGCAGCACTGCCAGCCCAATCTGAATCAACATAACCCTGCAGGTTAAACTTTTGATTCACCTCATACCTGAGCCCATAATCCACTGTACCCTTCAGGTACCTCAGAACATGCTTTACAGTCACCAGGTGAACACTCCTCGGATCCGTCAGGAACTGGCTCAATGTGTTCACAGCAAAGCAAATATCTGGTCTCGTGTTCATCAGGCACATCAAGGACCCAATCATCTGACGATACATGGAGACATCAACCAGCTCAGATGAAGCATCACATAGAAACTTCGTATTCGATGCCATAGGTGTGGCCATAGCCTTGCAGTCCATCATCCCGAACCTCTTCAGGATCTCTACTGCATACTTCCCTTGTCCAAGGAAGATTCCATCACTCTGCCACACCTCCATGCCAAAAACAAATAGTGCATCATTCCCAAGTTCTTCATCTCGAACTCGGTAGTAAGCTTCCGCTGCGTGTCGGCAATCAATCTATTTTCATCTGTAACAAACAGGTTATCTGCATACAAAAGTAGTATCACTAGATTTCCTTCCTCAACCTTGTAGAAAAGGTTGGAATCCGCTTTATTCTGGGTAAAGCCCAAACTGGATAGAAAGCTATCTATCCTACCATACCAAGTTTTGCACACATATCTGACTACACCATGCTGTCTTAAAAACCATCTGGTGCATCTTCTATTTCATCACTTTTATATTTCTCAATGCTGCCATCTGCAATATGCTTGATCAGATAGTTCCATTTGGAAGTCATAACAAACTTCCCTTCATGTCTTGGGACTGCAACCCAAACATCATTCTTCATGATCGACGGATCATGTCATTCCATTTCTTCATCCCATATCTTGGGAACTTCAATATCTTCAATAGATATCTTTGTTGCTGGAACAAATGTTGTAGTCATTTTGTAGGTAAAGATATACGGTCTTTCCTACAAAACAGGTTAAATTGCATGATTAGAAACATCTCATAGTTTTCAGAACAAATTCTTACACATAAAGAAATATGTCATACAGTCATGCAATTATCTTAGCCAATGCTTCAATACAACATTTATCCATATCCCGTAACTTTCTAGATGCCTTCCAATCTCTACCAGAACATTGTTAAGAGTGTGCACAACTCCCAACATGTCAGCAAAGAGGTTTCATTCTAGATAAGTAGCAATGGAATGTTGTACAGTGCCATAGGCCACTTACCCATGTATATTAGTAGTATACTATTCATCAATGCAACTATTCTAATATGCACAATACATATCCTAAGTCTAGGAACATGGGCATATACATCATTGAACAATTTTATTTAAACAAACACATATGCAAGAAATGACAATTCAAATACTTATCTTTGTTTGTTCGTTAGGTGGACTCCCTCTGAGTCTTCACTTCCTTGCAAGAGCTGCTGGAGTCCTAATCTGAAGTAGCTTCTTCTACACCTTTCTGTTGTGGAATGTAGAGAGATGGTCAACTCCCTCTGAATATCTGCATCCTCACTGGAGTGTACTCCCTCTTGATCTTTGCTTCCTGGATTACCTGTCCTTGAACTTACATTCATCCTTGGTTCCTATGCATGCTTATTAGTATCATGATTGTGTTATCCTTGTGATCTCATATAAAATCATACATTCATTAGTATACTATTAAAACACAATAATCTCAAGCATGTATAGTCATGATCATTTCAAACAGAAAATAGTAAGCATTATTATTCAAGGTTTATGCAGGATTCTTATGGTTAGTCAAATCATAAGAAACATAACATATCTAAACCTATAATTACTCAAACCTATGACTCTTCAGGTTAGTTGAATCATCAATCAAGATAAGAGATATAATATGCATAAAACCTGTGATTATTCAAACCTATACCTTCATGATTCTTCTGGTTAGTCAAATCAATCAATATAAGAGACATAATTCTTTTACTTATATTCCTATTTGACCATAGGACTTTTCTGGTTAGTCATATCATCAATCAAAGTAAAAATCATAATATGCCTAAACCCATGAGTACTAACTTCAATGAATAATCATAATCAATCATGCCAAGTATACTTAAATAAAGGATCTTATCACAAGGTGAGATTCTAACTTGATATAGGAAAAACATACCTGGATTAGCATGCTTAGCTAATTATGTCTAACATACTCACATGATGTCTTCTTGTTCTTCTTCAATGACTTGTGCTAGTAACCTCGATGAGTCATACCTGTCGAGATTGCTTGTAATCTCCTTATGTAAAGCCTTAGCCTCATCTCCCTCTGAAACAGGAACTTCTTCACTTATGCAGGTGACCAATCCATCTTCTTCTAGGATTAACCCAATGCACTTGATTTGCAAGAACTGGACCTTGATGAGCTGATCAAGCTGGTATATTCAGAATTTGAAAACTACAAAGTTTCACTCCTCAATTTTGCCTTTGAGACTTCTGGATTCACTGGACGTGACCCTGAACTGGGGTTTGATGAAGCCCACTCTTTTGCCCAGTCAAAAGGTTTGATCCAAATCTCTAAGCTTCTATTTTTCTGAGGAGCTTCCAGCCATGGTCACAGATTACAAAAATTCCAACTTTCTTCAAAGCCCTAAATTCCGGAAGCCATGAATGAAGGTACCAAAAAATAATTCTGTTTTGACAGAAATATGTACCTGATTGTTTCTGGTGTACCTCCTAAATTTTTGATCCACAGGGTCTGAAAAAGTTTTCTGAGATAGCCTGACCTGTTAGCTTTCCATCCTGACAGGTCTGACCTCAATTGGACTCTCTGAGAGAGAGTTATGCTAAGTGTCGCAACGTGACCCGTTTTGGGATAAAACAGAAGAGCGAACTTGTATGGCGTGCCACGTGTCACTGTTTCAACTTCGGCCTCTGAAAACGTTTTCTGAGATAGCTCATCCTGTTATCTTTCCATCCTGACAGGTCTGACCTCAATTGGACTCTCTGAGAGAGAGTTATGCCAAGTGTCGCAACGTGACCTGTTTATGGGATAATACAGGAGAGCGCACTTGTACGGCGTGCCACGTGTAACTGGTTCAACTTCGGCCTCTGCAAAATTTTTTTGGGATAGTACAGTCTGTTTACTACATGTCACTTTTTACGAAATTTCATTTGGAGCTTCCTAGCCCAAGTTATGACCTTTTTCCCAAGGTCACCTGATTTTGACTCAGATCTGGAAGAGGCAGAAACCCTATATTGTACAGATAATAAATCACAAAGTACAACGAATTAGAGGTTGTCCTTTGGACAAAAGGTACCTGGATATTTATTCTTCGTCCTGTAACAATTTCAGATCTGAAAAATTCGCCAAAACGGATTTATAGCGAAAGTGCTACGATGACTGGTTTTTGCTATATCAAGCCCTAGCATCGTAAGTGCAACAAGTGTCATACATGCCATATCATGCCTTCTTTCAGGCTAGCTCTGATACCATGTTAAATTTTCAGAATTTACTTCAATATGATCTAGGATCTTAACTGAGAGAACAACATGTACAGCATATCTACAGCATATCAATCATGGAGACAATAATGCAAGCACACAAGAGACACAAAGATTTACTTGGGGAAAACCATAAAGGTGAAAAACCCCAATAACTTCCTCAGAGATAGATAGAGAAATGATACAACCAACCAAGAGAGATAGCCATAACCTAGCAGCAGATCCTCCTCCTCCATAAGTGCGCCACTCCTCCTTGAGTGCATGTGTGAGTAGTGAGTGAGTAAATAGAGTGCCTCCCCCACTCTATTTATACTTGACTTGACTTGCCTTTTTACCTAACTCATGTAGGCTCGAACTTTACCACATAACATAATGCTGAGTGGGCCAACCCCCAATAGGGTGGTCTAATAACCCTTTGACCCACATGACTTATACAGGGCCGACGCCAAATAAGGTGGTCTAATAACCCATCAAGTATAAGTTACGACACTTACAATATAAATGACGACACTTCCTTATAGAGGAATAATACCATCTCTATAGGAATACAATATACATATATGTGAAATACATTCCGAAGTTACATATACATCAACAGAGGCGGGTACCCGTGGGTTCGCCTATACTAAACCCGCGCACATTTCATGTAGTCGCGAGTTTAGCATAGATGAACCTGTGGGTACGAAGCCCTAAATTTTAAATCCTTATAAACATAAAAAAACATCACTAAAAAATCAAAATGATGGATTGAATTGATGGACAAGGGAGAGATGACTTACTTGCAACTGATGAAAGTTGAGGTGACCCAGTTTGAGCGCTATAAGCGGTTGAAGTAAGGGGGTTCTTTTTCTCTTTTGCTACAACAAAATGACTTTGTGAGTTATGTGGACATTTTGGCACCATTTCTAAAAATTACTTGAAATTTTTACCAACTTTCATATAGTTCCAAAATTATTATTTTTTAACTTTATTTAATACTAATGACTTTTCAAGTTGTTTTGATTAGGTGAAGTTCTAAAAGTCATTTCTCACTATTTTCACAACGGTGATTGTATAAAGGTTTGATTTCCTTTATGGCATGTCAGTTTAGTTCAGTACGTCTTGTCGTTTTATGTCATATTGAAATCTCCTTTGATCATGTTTATGTGTCATTTTCTACTAATACAGTGGTCTTAATGATGTCTACAACCCTTTCGTCATTTGACATATTAAGGGACTTATACATTATATCTCATTTTTACCTAATATTAAGTTCCCTGGTATCTATAGAGTCTTTTTAAAGCCCTTTTTAGACTTTTTAAAAACAAACAGGACCGCTGAGTATACTTGTTCACTTCAGACTTGCTAAAAGGATTGAAGGGACATGCACTTAGGTATAAGTTTACCCCTTTTCTGGACCTTTGTGGATTAATTAAAAAAAATGTACACTCTAGTCATACGTGGCTAGAACAGTTCTTCTCTCATGGATTTATACTTTTTCGGGTGAGGAGACTAACTTTACAAAAAAGGACCTTTTGGAGTCTTCTTTAGGGTTTTCAGACTCTCGAAACATGAAAACACCAGCGAGCATTCACCAACTCGGGCTCGATGTGAAATCCACGAGTAGGTATATGGAGTTATTGTTTAAGTTTTGTAGACTCCTTAAATATGAAAACACCAGCAAGCACATACCAACTCGGGCTTGATATTAAAATCCACAATTAGGTGTATGGAGTTATTGTTTAAGTTTTTCAGACTCCTTAAAACTGAAAACATCGACGAGCATGAATAGATCCAGGCTCGATATTAAAATCCATGGATCGATTTTATCAAGTATTAGTCTATCTCTTCTTCAAACTCATTAAAACATGAAGAAGGTCTTGAGTTTCCCTCCCATGGACTCGTTAAATTACACATGGTTGGACTTATATCAAGCAGTCTTCTCCCTCTTTCTTCGAGCTTATTTTCAAAAATGAAGAAGGACTATTGATTTTTATTTCTTGGAATCGTTAAAACTAACAAGAAGGACATTCTTTAATAAAAAGAGAAAAGGGAAGGGAAGAATGTCAAGTATCTTGTAGTATAAAGGCAACAAGTCTATTATATCCTTGAACACAACACCTTTTTGAGTCTTTTTCAAACAAGTTGGGTTTCATCATGTACTCAGTCCTATTCCATATCACATCAACCTTTTGATTATATCTCGTGTTGGATGATGGAGGATGCCTTAATGCCTCGCTTCCAACGGAATTTTTCCCATCGACTTCAACTTATCTTACTCTGGGAATGAGGTTTAGAGTTTCGGGTAGTACCTTGGGGATTGCGGTCATTAGTGGCAATTTCCCTTATCGTTGAATAGTGGGAATACATCAATTTCCCCTACTCAATGGATTCTTCAAGTGTTCGAATTCAAGACCTCTTATTCACAGTTGTTAGAATGTACTAGGTACCTTGGGCCCCATTTTCATTAATGGTGGATGCCCTCCCGTTTGTTAACGGTCTACATAATTGGTCGGTAATCAAACGGTATCCTCCATGTTTGAACTTAGCTCATTTATTCGCATGGTTAGGATTCGTACCTTGACGTTTTGGATGAAGACCTTGGGCCTATAATAACATCATCACATTTTTTTATTGCTAAAGTAGCGCAAGACTGAGTCACACCCATATTTTGGCTCTTGATGAGACATAGATACAGTTTGTTGTTATGGATATGATATCCTATTTGACATGGATCCACGCTTGTATTTCAATGGCCATGCTATATACATCTTTCAGTTATGTATTGGAGATTATGTTCCACCATTCTAAACATCTCCTGAAGTCAATATTGTAAACTGCTCGCTGACTTTGTTTCTGTTTCAGGTATTGTTTGTAAACTCATCTCGCGGCCTCTTTGCTCCTCCTCTGCTTGGATTGTAATGTATTTCAGCCATAGCTTCCCTCTTACCTCATACATTAGGGGGCATCTGTTATGGGTCAAATTAGCACTTCTCCATCCGTGATCACATTGCCTTCTCAGTCACACAAAAGGACAATATGGATGGAAGAGATTACCTTGACCCTAGATGACCTGGAGCTGAACCTTGCAATCCTTTCCTCATAAGCATCTTTCTCTACCTATTTTTATACATAACCGCGACCCTCATGCTTTCCAACCAACGGGCCAGCCGTGGGTATCTCTACTGACAACCCACGGGTGTCGATTAAAAAGCTGCACCCGCCAGATGCAAGTTAGGACACTCGTGAGTCACTCGCTAGTTTTCCTTCATCATAGTCGCGGGTGTCTCAAGAAAAAGTTGAAAAAATAATTAGAAACACGAATTGGGATTAGTTGAGGAAGGTACCCAAACTACCCCAACTTCCTAACTCAACCACCTTTCGAACCTGCCCTCCTTGCCTTGCTATAAATACAAGGGGAGGGGCTTGAGAAATGGATCTTATGATCATTGGAGAAAGTTATGCTGGAGAAATTCATAGTTAAGAGAGAGGATCAGGAGCCCAGGTTCTGGTTACGACGGTGCCGGTGCCGGTGCAGGACAGGTATAGCTTTATGTACTTTTTGCATTTGTCAATAAAGATTTGGATATTCTTCCTTTTCCAATAGATTTTCTTATGTCTATTGCAATTTTATTAAAATTTGATGTTATGTTGTCTTATTAATATCAATCTCTTATTTGTGGTCAAACTGGTTTGAGGAAGGTTTTATGTTTTTTTTGTAGGTTGTTGTATAGGAGAACAAAGGGAGAAAAGCTTGGATCGACCTTTGAAAGAAGGTACATACTCTCCTAACCCTAATCCTATTTGCTTAATAACAACGTTTGCAAATATTTATATGTCTATCTAATAACCCAAGTACGTTGGTAGTCTTTCCCCTGCTATAAGAGTAATTTTTCTTACAATAACGGTGGGGGGGGTGGAATCCCCCCCACACCCCTTGTCAGAAATTGGGATCCATACATGGCTGAAACACATGACCTATGAATGAGGAATATTATAATCAAGCTCTATAACCAACAATTCTAGCGCCCATATTTTCACTTTCAACTTTCCTTACCAAAATAAAATCATTCTCCAATGATTTAGGTTGAAATAGATGTACCTCATTGTGAAATTTGTCCTTTGAATTTCCCATAAAGAGATCCAACAATTTATCCTTGGAATGTTCTTCATTCTAAGACTCAACTTTTGAAATTGCTTAATGTGTTATGTAGTTGAACCTTTTTGCTTAATATTTATCAATTGGATAAAGAACATGTTGGTCCTAATATCCCCATAATATGCTATCAATTCATTCATACATATAGACCAAGAGACAATAGAGTCCTTTTTACGATTATAAAGCCATTGGTGCCTTAGCAATTGATCAAGTTTTAAATACAAGGATGCAATGGTTACCTTTTGTAGAGTTGGCACTTGGTGTAGATCAAAGATATGATCCATTTGGAATATCCATGTTATTGGATCATTTCCATCAATATTTATCATGTCAATCATGGTAATGAAGTAGTTCCTTGGTCCCAATTTTAACCCATAATTATGAGGTTCTTTGAGTAATGAGCCATTAAGTTTAGGGGACTCTAGGCCCTTATTATTTGAGTATAATAGAATTTTCTCCTTGGATGAATGGGAATCAAACATATTTTTCTCCTTATATCCTTCTCAAGGATTTGATTTTTTGGTATTTAGGTTACTTATATCCTTCACAAGCTCCCTCTCATGTTCTCAAGGTTCTTTTTGAGGTCAACTTGGATATCTCCTTTGAATGTTTGGAATTCAAATTGCATATCCCATTTGAAAGTTTAATGGAACTCAACTTGTGTACCATGTTGTGTACCCACTTTGAATGTTTGGAATTCATCCTTACTTTATCATATTCATGATTTCCACCTTTCTTGGCATTGATTTTTCCATGTTTTCTACTCTATCAGTAAGTTTGGACACTACAAAGTTCACCTCATCATGCTCTTCTTGTGCTATGGATTAACCTTCAAGAAATTTTTTCTCCACCTATTCCATTCGATCCCACTAATATTTGCTATAGTTCTTCTCTATCTCCTCTTTATCACACCTTTTGAATCACCCAAAACATATATTCCATTCAAAATTTATGCAAGTTTCAAGTCAACATACCTTTAAAAACCCTTGTTTGTAGGCTTTCTTGTTGGCTAACCTTTCTTTTGAATTATCTCTAAACTTTAGCCTTCCATGAGTCTAGAATTTATCCATGTAGTAACTTGGTATGCATTCTCTACAATTCCATAGGTTTGACCAAATTCTGACGTGTCAAGAAAACATTATGGTAACTTTCCCAAAACTTGTTATTTGTGTCCCTTTCAAGAGACATAACTTGTATGGACTGGCATGTGTATGAATTTCCTCCTATTCTTATGAATCTTTTACCACAAATAGTAAGGTATGTATTCCTTTTGATTCAATAGGTGGAACTTAATTTGTATCTCCCAAGCTTTATATATAACATTTTTACCTAGAACACCTATTTGAAACTAGTTTTTGGTCTAGTAAAAAACCTTAACTTCCATAGACTATATATCTGAACTTATAATGAATTTTTTATGACAAGTACTTCACTGCATATTTTAAGTATCCTTGAAATTTCACTATCTGAGATGTCCCCGAAAATTATTTATAGAAAAAATGGATATAATACCAAATGTTATGCACCAAATTCCCAAAATAACATAAAAATATAAAGAAAGAGTAACCCAATTATTGCCTCAATAATGAATGAAAGAGATGAGTAAGAACCCTTTTCAAGGGGGAAACCTCTTTATTCAATGTATCAAATGTAAAAGACAAGATGAGATGCTCCTAAAACTAGGTCTCCTTGGTGTAAATATATATATATATATATAGGAGATAAGGGTTACAGTTACAATTGTACCTAACCATACAATTACAATTAAGGTCCTAGCCGATTAATAAAGAAAATACTATTATAATAATAGAAATTTAATGTCACAATATATAGGGATTAACACATCATAATTTATGTTAAAATGTACTTTTCATCTTGTAATTTCTTCATGTGAATGAGGGTAGGCAACACTATTCTAACTAGTTTTTATTTCTTTGTAACTTACAATTTATTTTTACATTTTATTAGTTAATACTATTTGGGTTTTTATGTACTACGATGCTCTTTGCAATACCTCTCTATGTGTTTCCATTTATATTTATGCCTTTATTTTGATCTCAATATAATTCAGATCAATGCAAGGCTAAATAAATGTCTATTATTGCAATTTTTGAACCACATAACAATGTCCTTCAATTCATTCATGTTGGAGGTAAAAGAGATATTATCTATGTTTCCCAAGGACAACATCAAGCATTTATAGATTAAAAATATGTACCACAAATTAAGATTGTGATTTTCCATCAAACATTAGGAAATCATGTAGCTGATGTTGAAAATCAGTCTCCTCTATGTAAGTAATGTGTGACAAATAACATAGTTAACATCCGTCTCCAATTATAGTTTAACGGAATGGTAATGCACATGATAAAACTCTTAACCACATATTAGTTTTTTTCATAGAATGTGTCGCAAATATCCCATAAATATTAGTCATTGAGGCTACTAGCATTACAAATAACTATGATAAAAATATAGAAGGTTGTGTTTCTTAAATACTTAGACCACCTTTGTCTTCATTTATAGGTGAAGGAAATGTGGATGTAAAAGACAAAACACTTTACCATATTGAATTAACTCTATTTCAAACAATGTGGCTCCGAATTTCCCTCAAAGATTAGTATTTGATTTTGTTGCTATTACAAATCATTCTAATCAAAGTAAAGATGATATTGTTACTCAAAAACCTAGGCAGTCTCTATCTTCAATGACAGTTGAAGGGAATGTTAATGCACAAGATAAAAATCTATATGACATAATTAACTCTATTTTGCATAATGATGCCCCGATTTTCCCTCAAAGATCAATGATTGATATTACTGCTATTACAAGTAATTTTAATCAAAGTATACACATATTTTTTAATCAACAACCTAGGTAGCCTTTGGTTCTAGTTACTATTGAATGGAATGGTAGTGTAGACCTACCCAGTGAGAGTAAATTGGAACATGCATCTCTTGAGAATTTGGATGCAACTAAAAGTAACAAAACAATTGAAAGAACTACACTTTATGAACAAATGGATAGAAATGCACCTACATAAAATCAAATTTATATAGATGTACAAGTTTTAGTAGAAATGCAAGGTGTTCAATACATCGGATTACATGCTACTAGAATTTCACTAGGAAACAATTTAGGGAAATTTGTATCGAGACTTAAGAAGAGGTCATTATGCTATAACCACATACTAAATGAGAGAAATACAAAGTTGAAGAAATTTGGGAGATGGTTCTCTAGGAAGTCACTTCAAGATATGGATTAAAATGACATTATTGCTGGTATTGGGTGCTTCATGAGAACAAAAATATATTGAAGAGTGTAAAACCTTGGATATATTTGAACACCTAGATGGAGTGATCGATGAAATGTAATCAATTGTTGTGCAATATATCCCTTATGATTTTATGCCTAGGAACATGGCTTCAACACTTATTGAATCAATCAAGAGTCATACTATGCATGATGCGGATTGAATCTTATGGTGTATTAAATGGGGTTAATGCAAAATTAGTTTCTAAGGAAATGAAAGTGTGGAGAAAAGATGACGAGGATATTGATATGGGTCGAGAGAGAATTGATGGTTGCACATATGGAGTAATATCGAAGCAAGTAACGTCATCTGATTCCTTTATGGTTGGATCATATGAAAAGAGGTATGGAAGTAGAGTCAATGAATTTGTTTAAAACTTGTTATTGACACGTGTACATTATGATTAAGGGGGGTAGGTATGTGAGATATTATTTGATCTACTAAAATAAAATTACTCTTGGAAAATGGGATTTAAAGGAATAATATAAATAGGTTTTAGGACATTCTATTGATCCAAAAAATGAGATGGGGTATTGATAATAGATTGAAGGGCAGTGAAAGTGAATTTGTTTGAGTGTCATGATCTAGTGGCCATATGCAATTTAGTATGCAATAATAATGTTTATTCAATGGGAAATATTTTTTGTTGTTGGTGTACATGACATAATAAAGTTATGCATGTATGGTTTCTAAGTTACATACAATGTCACCAAACTTGCTCATAGTAAATTCTATACACATTTATTAGAAAGTTAAATTTATATATATTGATAATACTTTCTTCATCTTACTTTGTTTTAAAACATCAGGAGTTAAATGTTTCTTTGGAACCAAACAAAGGATGGGAGGAAAAATTCGATGGGTGTATTATAGACTTTCAACCAACCTTATATATTAGACAATTGATTATGATTAAGAACTATCCCATGGATAGAAAAAATGATGAAAATGTACACACTTTCATAATGAATTATTAATTATGAATGCATCTTCTTAGTATTTAACTTACTCATACCTAGTGAAACATGTGTTGCCAATTATAGTTAAATCCTAGATTAATGTCCAAGCTTGTATATTGTGGCTGCCATGATAGAATTATAATATTTTTGAAGTTGTTTCATTAAATTTAAATACTTGCACAAGATTACGACAAGGTTGATCCAACTAGAGGCATTGAGAAACAAAATTTGTTCACTTTTGGGATGAGATGTAGAAAATTCGGTTGCATGTAATCCTGAGGAACCATGCCATCATAGAATACAAGAGAAGAATGATATTAACTACTATAAATTAGATGAATCAACATCAAGAAAGAGCCTCATTTCACATGAGGAAATTTTAAAGGTTTAATAACTATGTTAGCATATAAAAAAAGAAATATGTGGGTCTTGATTAATAATAAATGCGATGCTATGATGACATAGGAGTGAAATTGCCTCTCAATTTTGTAAAATTTGAACAAAATCCTTAGTAACCAATGATATGCATTGGAAATGTCTTATTTATAGGTTATTGAAGGCCTACCAAATGAAGAAAATCATAAATAGTTGGTGAGGATGTGAAAATGTTATAAGGAATTCCAAATGTTGAAATTGCAAGAGTACAAAGGGGATGTTGTGTATGCATATGATGAAAGGTATGCCAATTTTTGTTAAATTAATTGCATTATGTGTTTCATAATGGTGGTATCATTGTATTCATGATACAAATTTTGAGCCATTGTAATTGTAGGATTATCACCCTTGCTAGTGAGTGGCTATGTTTTTGTTCATGCTGTTTATGAAATTAGATAGTTCCTTATATGCATGTCCAAGGGGTCCATGGTGTTTAGATGAATAGGACTATTAATCCTTATACTTTGGGGCAACTGAGGAATGACGTAATGGAGTGTATGCATAGGAAAATGGGAAAAATGAATAGAAACCAAGGAGGAGGAACAATAGTTGATATGGAGTATAGAAACACATTTGAACATGATAGTAACGTGTCTTGTAAATGAGATGAGAGTACAAATTTTCAAGCTTGTTATGAGGTCAAAAAGTATTTTCCAAAAGTTTATAAAAATAATATTACTACCTTCAAATATTAGAAATCAAGTTTTTGTTGAATATGATAAGTTTGTAAGTCCATTGAATGAGGATTCCATAGCATAGTTGGAATCTTGTTTCCCTAAGGTCACTTCTCAACAACTCTTTGAATCATCGGTAGAACTATCTAAGAAATGATTGATTGCAAAACCAACATTAAGTATCTTCTAATTATAAAATTTATCTCATTCTATTTTCATTTTAAATGTAAGACAACTCATAATGTTGTGTGTTTAACAATTAATATATCCTCACAGTTCAATTACTATCTTCCAAGATCATGGCCAATATGTAAATATGGTTTAGAGGCTTATTGTGAATCACATATGTTTGGAAATCATAAGGGAAAAAATGATGTTAAAACACGAAAGAAACAATGTAGAGTTTCTTCCTCTAATGAGTGTTGCGTTCATTAAATTTATTTCATATCGTTGTGGCTTCGTTAATCTAGTTGATTTGAGCAAAGTACGTCTTTTACTTGTACTCTAACTTTGTAAATATTTTTTATTCAAGGAAATGATCTAGGTTAGTATGATTAAACATGAAATATTCAAGGGAAAATTGTTGACACAATCCCAGTCGATAGGGGTTCCTCACATTGTCAACACCTAAACCACCGCGATCTCCCTGAGCACTGGCCCAGACAGGTTTTACCCCGTCCGGCAACACTTGCGGAGCAGATGAAGTCTCACCCGAGATGTTCAAGGGAGAGCTCACGGAACCACGTTTCCGCTGAATGAAGGAGGATTTTGTGCATCAACTAATCAACTTATCGCAGCATTGCATAACAGATCTAACCATTCATCTTAGGCATTAAACATAACCATAGCATCATTCAATAGATCTCATCATTGACAGAACCACCAATGCGCAATAGATATAACAGTAAAACATTAATTTTAGCAAGAAAACATCGCATCATTCACATATTCATATCGCATAATGTATTTACCACAAGGAAACAGGAAAGACACAATGATTATGCTCAAAACTCTGTCATATCATATTCATCTTCACAACAAAGCACATATACAACAAGATAATCCTTCTGTCACATACCCATATTAACAGACAGTAACAAGCAAAATCCTTCGAGCTCACCTATCTCTTCAATTGATCAATTCTCGTCTCCAATCAGTATATCAACACTTACAATGCTATGTGTATTTATAGGCTAGCGCCTTTACATTTGCGGTCCACTTAGGCAACTGTCTAACTAATTCTTAAAAAACTTTACAAAAAGGATAACCCAAAAATCCACATAATGCGGTCCAAATGACCCAAAACTACATAAACTAATCGAATTGCGCGTTGTTTTCCTTCTTGCGCGACATCTTTGACACTTCGCAGCATCCGCGATGCTGTGCATCTAACTCATCCAAACCGACTGCCAACAAAATTTTTTGTTGATACCACAATGATGTTTTTGTTATGAACATAAACATAAATAATTAAATAGTTAATAAATTGAGATTAGCACTAAATGGAAAGCCAAGGGACACACCTATTGGCCTTGTGACCAGTCAATTCTTATAAAATCCTTGTGACTAGTCAATGCTTATAAAAGCACGTTGTCACAAGGATCATTGAATCTTCATATCATTCAATTATCAATTATATATTTGTAGATCCAGATAATGATTATCACATTGGTATCAAAACGTTGGTTCACAACATACTCTTTCCATTACTCTCTCTTCATCTCTCACCTTCTCCTACATGCCCTCCATTCCCACACCATTCACTCAATATTCTCGTTTCCATCACCACATGTAATGTCCCCACTTTAGTGGATCCATGGTCATCCCTCTAACCCATTCAATTCCCATCGGTTCAGGTGGAAATTAAATATATTAGTTAGGGCATTAATTTTGGCCTATAGTGATCTTGTATAATTAAAATAAATCAAGAAGAAGCGATTTAGTTCATATATTTGAATATTAAATTGTTAAGTAATGTTTAATGATTTGGAAATGCCTAGGTGTCCCAAGAGAGCACATAGGAGGTTGGGTATAACCTCATGCATTGTCTCCCACAAAGGAATTTGGATAAAGCAATGAAAACCAGGGAAGAACCTGAAAAGAAAGAAAACAACTGAAAAGCAGGAAAGCAGTGAAAAGAAATAGAAAATCAAAGAAAGCGTAAGTTTCCAGATTTTTTCCTAAAAGCAAGAAAAACATTCTAAAGCAGAAAAGACAAGAAATCAAGGAAGGAATCTCAAGAAAATCTACAAGTCCTAATTTTAGCCAGTGAGGGTGAAATTGATGAGGCAAGTGGTCCATATCAATGTAAATTACTAAATAAGTCACCATAAGATTATAAAAGGAGTATGAGATCCTCCATTAATAATATTTTGGTCATTTTTAAATTTTCATTGAGGATCTATGCACTTTTCAAAGCTTGGGTGATGTGACCCTTTCTAGCATTGGGAGATGTGCCCCTTTGCATCCAATGATCTAGTTGGGAGATTGTGAGATCCCTTCAACTGGAGATTGAAGGAGAGAACAAATAGTTCTTCTCATGGAGATTCAATGCAACATTTAATATATTTTGTAGGTCCATTCCAGTTCTATTCCATTTACACTTAGTCTGCTTATGACCTATACAGTTTTGAGTTACAATTTCTAGGTGTTGTTGATAGTGTGGTATTGTAGTAGTGATGATAATTGAAGTTTCCCCCCCTATGATCCATAGAAGTTGTTTTATACAGTATGAATATGTAATTTCAGACTTTCATATTAATAAAATCTGATTTTTGTTCCTCTCTTTGCATTTCTATGTCTTTCCTCAATGCTCTCTCTTTACTATGCACTAATTTATTGTAAAATTTGACTAGTTATTAGTTTTGCTGTTATAAATAGTTTTCTATACCTACAAATCACGTTTTGAAAATTGTTATAGTTATATAAGAGGAATTTGGACCCATACTAAGCCTCAAAATAGAAATTGATGAGGCTCAGATGCCTTTAGAAGTCATTTGGAATTTTCCTAGTGGAGCTGTCCAAATTTCGAACCTTTCTCCAATCCTCCCAATCTCGCAGTAAAATATCCAATTGTTGAGTATTTTGTTTCCATTGCAGGTTGAGGTTGTCACAGGCCAAGATACATCCATATTTGCACCAGTAGTAGAATAATTTCCACATAATTCCCGGGGAAATTGCCTCCGGTCATTTGGTTTATCCAAATGGTCTGCCCAGGTGTGAGCATCCTGAAATTTACAACTGTCGAAGTAGGAACCTAGAGTAAATATTCCAAGTCTTGTTGTAGGTTGTCCTAAGTGTTATTATCCTATAATACCTCCTTAATACATTTTTAAAGGCCTAGAATTGTTTGGAAACAAGTTGGTAAAAGACTCATCTCAAGTTGTCCATTTCTAGCTAGTCATAGTGTTGGGTCAAGTTTGCATACAAGGTGTGTGTGAAAAGTCCCAAAGAATACCTGCATAAATCAAATTTCCAATCCTTCATATCAGACCTAAAAATTTCCATAACAGAGGCCCCAAACCATTCCCCATGGGCTGCACTATCTAAATCCTATTTCGAGCATGTCTCCCTGTGCCTAGTTTGGAGCAAAAACACCTAGTCCTGAGGAATTTCGATTTCTTGAGTTAGGGGTTGAGTTAATATTCCAAAATTTAAGATTGGGTATATTACACCACACTCCCATATTCCATCCTCTCACTTCCCCCCCTTGATCCACAACTCACCTTCCATCCCTAGGCACGGTCCTCCCACACACATCCCTCGCGTCCCTTTTCCACTGCGTCACTCTATCTGCATGCAACTTGTCCAAAACTCTCTTGCTTCCACTTTGCACCAATCCTCACCATACTCCCACAACACCCCCTCCATGCACGTGCACCACCCATTTGACTCCCGTGTTCCCTTCTCACCACACTCTGCACACACTCTCCAACTGGATCCAGTCCCTTCCCGCCTCCACTCTTATGTCCCCACCTGGCCTCCCATAACCAAATCATAATCCTAGTAGACCAGATCATACTTTGACCCTTCCACGCTCATAACAATCCCATGCTACTGATCCTCTCTAATTCCATACCCCTGCTCCGCGTGTTCACCACAACGCACGTGCTCCAACACCGTGCCTTCCTTGTTCTATCCAAACATCGGCCTTACCTCACTGTTGGTATTCCCTCCCATGCTATCAACTCCACTTGCTCTCATAGACATCACCCCACAACCTACTTGAGTCCATGTAGCAGTCCTAATTTCCCCTCCATTCGCTCCACCTTCTCTCCATTTCACCCACATCTCTACCTTCCCCATTGCACAACTCATCCCAATTCCTTCCGCTTGCTCCTCCATTGCACTTCCGCGATCCTCTTCCATTTAATCTATGTTTCATTTTCTCCATTCACATAAACTCTTTCCCTAATATACTCCACTTCAAAAAACATTAATATAATAATAATAATAATAATAAAAATAACAATAATATTAACATTAAATTATTATTATTATATCTAAATCCCCCCAAATAAACTATTATTATTATTAAAACATTTAAAAAATAATAATAATAATTATTATCACTATTATTATTTTTAATAATGAATTTTTCAAAAAATCTTAAATCACTTTTGAAGATTTTTATGAAGTGGAATGATCATAGCCCACAGGGGGCAGAGAAATTGGTAATGAGTAAATGAAACAAGATGTTGTAAATGGAAGGTCACAAGTTCAAATCCCAGTGGGTACTAGCTTACAAAAAAAAAGTGGAATCATCATGTCCATGGACCCATTGTATGAGAAGTTGGTCAAAATTCTTGAGTAATAAATAAAAGATGGGGAGGAAATAGTCGAGAATATAAAAAGAGAGTTAAGCAATGAAGTGAAAAAAGCTATTGAAAAATATTTTGATAAAATTGAAAGAAGCCAAACCAAGGATGCAGACAACAACAATGAAAATGATGACAAAATTGATAATATTTCACAACAATAACATGAGAATCGACATCATTCTGATCATGATGAAGATGATGATAGTTATGAGGAGCGAATATTTAAAGCTAGCCTCTTTCGTGGAATTGGAACGGGTAGAGATGAACTTAATGAGAGTCAAGCGAGTGTTGTTGATAAGTATCCAGAAGAATCCTTACGCACATAAGATAAGGAAGATAAAATAAGGGAACCTATGATAGAAATTGAATAAAAAATGAAAACAACAAGGTGACATAGCTCATGTGTCTATATTAGATCAACATCCACTAGATGTGGATTATGAAGCTGCGGATTGTGGATCTATAGTGGCTATTTGCATGTTAGGTGCAACCCAAATTGCTCATGTTGAGCATCATTCTAATAAAATTGGTAATACCATGTTCAGAGAAAACAAGGAGTATGAAAAAGCACTTGATTTTTCTCAATCAGTTCTTCCAGATAAAGCTATCGATCTGATTGATGAAATGAGAAGCCATGCCCATATAAAATCTTGCAAAATATGGAAGCTACGTCAAACATACATACTCTCAAAGTTCCCCAATGAATATTGGCATGAAATTTTGGCATTTAAGAAATCCCATGAAACAACACCATCGAGAAGAAGTAGTCAATATCTACTTAAATAGGCTAGAAAGACTGGTCATGGTTCTACAAACACAAGTGTAGATGGTGATGTGGAAGCAAATTGTTTCTTCCATTTCAAATGATGATGAATATGATAGTGGGTCTATTGTTGTTGAGCCAGATGACATAGCAACTATTCCATCCACATGGTCAGGAAGTCCAATTGAGAAACTTACTGCAGATAAAAAACATTTATATTGCTCCAGAATTGAATCCTTGGTCTCAGTCATGTGGAAATCAAGGGTGACGACTCTTAAAATTCCTTACAATGAAGAAGCCATGGAGACTACAATTTAGAGAAAACTAGTACAATACCTAGAGATTCTCGAGGCTGACATTGGTTTAGATGTGCATAATTTATGTAACAACCGCAACACATCTTTGAAATTGTTAGAATTAAAGTGCACACTCATTGAGGTTGTAAAATGGAAGCCATTTACAATAATATTGCTTGATGAAATTGAGAAGGATCACCCTAATCATATTTCCAAAATCCAAGTGCTTAAGAATGACCATCACTTTGATTTCCAAGATCAAAGAGTATATTTTAAAAATACCTCCATTATTATGACATCCGATGTTGGATCCGTAGCTAGTGCAAAAGGTGGAAGTAATAGAATTGGATTCACTTTTGGAGGAGAGGAGCATAAAGGCAGACATTCAACCTTAAAAACAATAGTCATGGAGGAATTGAAGGGATATTTTCAAGACACTGGTGATGATGAGATGATCAAAGAACTATCCAAAAAAAAACATCCCAGATGGGAGATCTTCGACATCTTAATATTGTGCGGCTCACATGGATCCCAACAGTTGCAACAATTGATTGCATATGGATTGATGGCTTAACCAAACTTATACCATAAAATTACAAGATATCGTTATTTGTAGATGCAAAAATTTATTGAATTCAACAAAGTTTCTTATACTAAAAAAGTATGGCCTCGTGGAAAGATGCATACACATCTATTCAATTCTACACCAATTATGATTGATTATTAATTGATTGGGTATTGCAAACTCGTTGTTTATGGTTGAGAAATGTGGTGGCAATGAAGTTCCATAGTTTCTCATAAATGGAATCCAAAAGACAATATGGAAAGGAAATAATTATAACTTGTATGGTTTGAGAAGCTTACAAACATCACCGCTTAAGTAGTAGGAATTCCAAAACAAAAGAGAAAAAGGAAGCAATGGTCGTAATCAGAATCACATAAATCAAGTAATCACTACAACACAAACCCAGATTAAAGACGATATCAATATAATTAGCTTTGATGATAAAGCTCCCTTTAAAGGGGGTGGCAATGCTATGAACATAAATATTAATAAATATAATAAATATAAATAACTAAATAGTTAATAAATTGAGATTAACATTAAATGGAATGTCAAGGGACGCACCTATTGGCCTCATGACCAGTCAATGCTTATAAAAACAAACTGCCACAAGGATCATTATATCTTCATATAATTTAATTATCAATTAAATATTTGCAGATCCAAATCTTGATTATCACAATAAGTGTTTCATCCTTGAGAAATTATGTAGATTAGACCAATGAGACACAAGAAATGAAAGGATAGTAGTTCTTGTTGATAGACCTATGATGGTAGATAACACCATAGCAAAATTGATGTTTCATCCTTAATACATGAGGTTGGATGACTGATTAAACACAAGAAGTAAATGGGATAGTTGTTGTTAATATCCTAGTGCTAGAAGCCATGATTCATTATCAAATGGGTGTTTCTTCTTTAGTAAATGAGGTAGGGTGGAGTGGTGAAAAACAAGAAATTCAAGTGATAGTTATTGATATCCAAATGATGGAAGTTGAGAATCATATAAAATTGTGTTTTATGGCCCGTAAGAGAAGTATAAAATAAAATTTTCCAGCCATTATAGGAAAAATGGTGAACGATCTTATGATTCAATAATTGTTTTTTTACATTTTGCTAGATTAAAAATGAAATTGTAATAGTGTATGAATATTCTTAATGTTATAAGGAACAATACAAAATTTGTAAATCATTATTTTGACCTTCCTATAGGCTTAAGTACGTGTTAACTGTTTGTGATTAAAAATGCAAAAATAGTTAAAATGCTTATTTAGCATATCAACCATGTGCATTTTAAAAATAATTGGAAACTATAGGACATGGATTTTGTAGTAAATGTTTCTGAAGTTATCTTGGTACCTTTATGTTACATGTGGATTTATTATGTAGAAAACGACATGCATTTCTCTAACCCCCATAGGTTGATTCATATTATGTTTCTCTAAGAAGAATTTCTCTAACCCCCATAGGTTGATTCATATTATGTTTCTATAAGAAGAATTCCATTTCAGGTAGTAGTGAGATATTTTATTAGTTGGCATACATTTAAAGTAATGAAAGGATGTGAATTGGAATGAGACACATCATACATGCCTCATCAACTTTCAGGTGTGCATTTACCATTCACCATTTACATTTTTCTCAACCAAATGTGTGTATTTGCCTAATCAAGGTTAAAAGTTTAAAATTTTCTAAGACAAAAATATCCACTAATGTAATATTAGTGGAGAGTTTGAAGTTTTATCTATATTTTTTGCAATAATAAACTTTAGTGAATAAATATACCAATTGCTTCGTTCTCCTTCAATGCTTCCAATTACAACGAGGAGCAAAAAAAAAGGTTAAATCTAGCATTTATTTTTGAAATAATGTTCTACAAGGTCTCTCTCAATTATATAAGGATTTATTTTGATCAATCAAGGAGATATCTTAACCATGATATTGCTTAGTTTACCCTTACAACCTTGTTCAATAGGAACTTTTTTCCTTACTGATTTTGTTTAAGCTTAAACTTTAAAGTGATATTTTTTTAATTCTTATCTCTCAACATTTAAATTTTTTGTCAGATTTTTTTTTCAATTTTAGAACTTATATATTAAATCTCATAATTTTTCCTGATTTTTATCTTACTCCTATTTCAATTTGAATTCTTATTCTTATTCTCATTTTCATTCTCATGGTTGATTAGAAAATCTCTTTAAAACTCAATCTTCAACTTTTCAATAAGATATTTCTTCTCTTTCAATTTCTTCCATTTCATAATTAGGATCAATTACAATGTTTAATGGAGATATATTAAAAAATATGTGATCTATTTTCTAACTCTTTTTCAATATTGGTAATTTAAGGAGGGGGGTTATTATTATTATAAAATACTAGGCCATAGTGAGTAAACAAACCCGACCTCTTCAAATGGATTGACACTATCGATTACCAATTAAAGCTTAACATTATAAGGTATTCTTTCAAAACTATACGTCTTTCTTTGATTTCATATAAGAATTTTTATAAAACAATCTTCACCTCTATTCCATGTATGGTAATTGAGAAACTATGCTACGTTTTTGCCCTTGAAAATTCATTGTAAATATAGAATTATAAGAATATGATGAAGAAACTTGCTGAGCACCTTATTTTTCACTAGATTGGTTCTATATTTACTAATTCTACATTGATGGAATTCTAAATTTGTTACATATTTTGCATAAAGATTTATGGTTTTCTATCTCCATATGTCATCCCAAGTGTTGTGCTTTCTAAGCCTCAAAGGGTTTTCAACTGAGTTCTACATTCTTAGCTTCCTTCTCAAATACCTTCTCCTTTAATGCTTTCGATTGCAGTGAGCCAAAAAAATGTCAGCCAAAAAAATGTCATTTCTAGCATTCAGTATTGAAATAATTTTCTACAAGAACTTCTCTTAATTACTTAAGGACTTCTTTTGATTAATCAAGGACATACATGACTAGGACAATTTTGAGCTTTACCCTAGCCTGGTTTGATATGATTTTTTTCTTTTCAAACTTGATTAAGGTTGTGCATTAAATTGCTATTTTCTTAATTCTTATTTCCCAACATTTCATCTTTCTTATTTATGATTTTTTTCCAATGTGCAAACTTTGATCTTGAATCCTACATTCTCCTCACGATGCTTATCTCGCTTATCTTTCAATTTGAATCCATATTTTAATGGCTGAGAATAAAATCTCTTTTGAAAACCAACCTTTTAATTTTCAATAAAATATTCCTTTCTTTTATTTTTTTTAAGATTTTAGCCTCTGGACCAATTACTGTGTTTAATTAAGATATATTAAGAACCCATGGTCTATTTTCCAATTCTTTTTCAAGATTGGTAATCCAAGGAGGAATGTTATTATTTACAAAAAAAATATGACACAATGTGTAAATGAGATTGATTTTTCTAAATATATTGATACCATCGATTGCCACTGAAAGCTTAACATTATGAGGCCTTCTTTAAAATCTAGTCATGTTTCCTTGATGTCCCTAATCATAATTGTTAAGAGAATTATATACACAATTCCCCATCATCAAACCATCAACGAGGGTGTGGTAAACTTTGAGTCACAAGCACACTATGTGCATGAGTAAATAAACTACTCTAACTCAACTTTCCAAACTGAATATAAGCTGTTGAAAATGGATACCAAAGATTCCCATAAACTACGACTAATCTAGCTTAATATCCTCAACTGAGCATAAGCTACTAGATATTAATACTAAAGCTTCTTGTAATCCTCTAATCCTTCAATGAATTTCCATAATTAAAAATAACATCTAACTATCAATCCCACACAATGGATGGAACTCCAGTAATTAGATTAATCAAAAGCAGAAGTGTTGAAAGCATAATATGAAACCAGCGTAAGGTAACCACATACTAAAATGCATAAGAATCAGATGTTGAACATGCCCAAGCAGGGGGGCCTCCAACTCAGAATGTGCCGTCATTAAAATCTACATCAAGTATAGGAAAAAGTATATAGAAAAGCAGAGTTTACAATATCCTCTATAAACAGTCTATCTACCTCTAATATCTATCTATGCTAATCTAACTTTCCCCACCACTCCTATACACAAGCAAAGATCCATATATTTATAAAGTAATAGAGACTTCCCATGAAAGCAGTTTCCTTGTCTCTCGATCTCCATTTACATATGTTAGATTCATTCCAATTGAGTCATAAGATAAGATTGCATACAAATAGAAATATTCTTATCACTGAAGGCATGAGAATATCTTTGTTTCCTCCATGTAGGATGAAAACTCACTAGGACTGTTATGTTAGATAAAGCCTTTGACCGTCTTTGTTAACCATGGATATCGGTCCATTAAATGAGGTAAAGCCTGCTTTTACGAAGAAAAAAACATATTCATAGTTATGCAATCAAAACCCAAATCTTCACTTTGTCCTCTCGTCAACGCATATATGGATTCCATCAATGCAGTTGCAGGATTTCTAGAATTGATTCTAGTAGTTGGAATTGAAATTTCCCTTACTTCATGGTTAAAACAAAAATATATAAAACTAATGCACTAACTTAGGTGTAGATGTTCCCATTGTACATTGAAAATTGTCCACGATTTTCCAGATTTACCATACTGAAAACATAGCATATTAACTATGAGTTCACTGCATCTTCTCTTGTAGAAATTATATTGAAACGTGACAAGGGTTCAGTTGGAGTTAGTGCCATGTGGAATGCGGTCTCTTTTCTGATGATTGCATGATGAAATATTGTTGATCATGCTTTGATAGTGTGCCCTCCCTTTTTCTATGAGATTCATGATCTCATATTAAAACTGTTGTTAACATAACTAGAAAGATATTCGCAGAGTTAAGATTTCATCCACGCTTTGCACATAATTATCAATTTTTTCTTTTATCTAAATATGATTTGTTTTGGCCAACTTTGGTGGAGGCATTGACTACAAATTGACTGGACGATGGAGCTGCATATAAACAATCTGGATGTTGTTTAAAGAACATCGACCCATATGGGGGTCTTAGAAATAAAATCCATATGCTCAATCTTGCACAGGAAAGATGCAACAAGGTGATAGTGGAATTGGTTTCGGAAATAGCCATTAGGACTGGACATTCACCATAAGTGAGATTGATCATTTAAAACCCTTGAAACTTATTAAAAATAGAGGAGCAATCATAAATAATCAACTTTGCCTCATTCTGATTTGCCTCATTATGCTTGTCTAAGGGAATTTATGGCTTCAAAGGTGAAACATAGGACCAATAAAAGGACAATGTAATAGATGAAAAGTTGTCAAAATTCATATCCAACAACAATCTTCACTTCTCTTCCATGCATGTAATCCATAAAGTTTGTTATGTTCTTACACCTAAACAATCATTATAAATGTGGAGTTATGGGAATATGATGAAGAATATAAAAAGACACCTTATTTGTTACTTGATTGGTTATATATATATATATATATATTCTAAATTGAGGACATTCCAATTTGTTGCATGTTTCCCATAAGGATTTTTTATTTTCCATCTCCATATTTCATCCTAAACATCGTGCTCTCTTGTCCTCCAAGATTTCTCAGTTTATCTCTACAATATTAGCTTCTTTTATAACTACATTCTCCTTGGATGCTCCCACGGCCCAATCCGAAGGACAAACAGGTGGTTTCCAAGACCCAAATGCACGCTGACAGCGCACAGAGCTTCACACCTGCGCGTCTAACAGACTTAGGGGCAATTGGTTCGAGCAATTCGGCCTCAACGGCCTCATCCTTTCCAGTTCTAGACTGTTGTTAGTTAGTTAGAAATTGTTTGATGTTTTGTAAGCCTATAAAGGCAGATTTTGAATTAAATCAAGGGGTTGGATGTTTCTGGATTCCAAGAGATTAAAAGCTCTGCGTATTTATCAAGCTTGACCCTTCAATTCATGAGAAGACCCTATTCTAGAGTAGAGATTCATGTGATGAGTGTTTTGATGTATGTTATTTCCTGTGAATGTGTTCCTCATTTGTATTTCCATTGATTGTTTGCTTCTGCAATATCTAGATCAAGACTACATGGTCTGAAATTCATATTTTATGCTTCAGATGCATATGACTAGGTATTCTACCCTCTTCTCTTGAAGTTGCAGGTTAGAATACATTTGAAAATTCTCTAGCTCTATGATGGAATGTGTTTCCTTTTATGCCTTCATCTGCTGATATCTTTGACTTGAAGAAAACTCATATACCTTGCCTCTTCCTCTTAAATTGTGGTCTAAACCAGCCTTTTGTGACTATAAATCCATTGAATTTTGACTCCATGCCCAATGGTGCTCTTGTACTTAACCCCAACCAGCTAAAAAAGCCCCATAATTCATTATTTGAAAGGTCTAGCCACCACCTTACCTACAACCAACTTGTGCAAATAATATCCTAAGTGTTGACTGAATTGTGAAAGAGAGAGCCCTCTCTGTGGTTGGAAAGGCTAGTTTCCATCCACCAAAGCTTGGTTTGAAACAATTACCTCATGATATATCTTGTTGCAACCCATGAGAATCTTGAGTGATAACACTTAGGATCAATTACAATGTTTAATGGAGATATATTAAAAAATATGTGGTCTATTTTCCAACTCTTTTTCAATATTGGTAACTTAAGGAGGGAGGTTATTATTTATAACAAAACTAGGCCGTAGTGAGTAAACAAACCCGACCTCTTCAAATGGATTGACACCATTGACTACCAATGAAATCCTAACATTATAAGGTATTCTTTCAAAACTAGCCATCTTTCTTTGATTTCATGTAAGACTTTTTATAAAACAATCTTCACCTCTATTCCATGTATGGTAATCGAGAAAATATGCTACGTTTTTACCCTTGAAAATTCGTTGTAAATATGGAATTATGAGAATATGATGAAGAAACTTGAGAAGCACCTTATTTTTCACTAGATTGGTTCTATATTTACTAATTCTACATTGATGGAATTCCAAATTTGTTGCATATTGTGCATAAAGATTTATGGTTTTCTATCTCCATATGTCATCCCAAATGTTGTGCTTTCTAGTCCTCAAAGGGTTTTCAACTGAGTTCTACATTCTTAGCTTCCTTCTCAAATACCTTCCCCTTTAATGCTTTCGATTGCACCGATGAGCCAAAAAATGTGATTTCTAGCATTCATTATTGAAATAATTTTCAACAAGAACTTCTCTTAATTACTTAAGGACTTCTTTTGATTAATCAAGGACATACATGACTAGGACAATTTTGAGCTTTACCCTTATAACCTTGTTTGATACGATTTTTTTCTTTTCGAACTTGATTAAGGTTGTGCATTAAATTGCTATTTTCTTAATTCTTATCTCCCAACATTTCATCTTTCTTATTTATGATTTTTTTCCAATTTTCAAACTTTGGTCTTGAATCCTACATTCTCCTCATGATGCTTATCTCGCTTATCTTTCAATTTGAATCCATATTTTCATTCTTGAGAATAAAATCTCTTTTGAAAACCAATTTTTAATTTTCAATAAAATATTCCTTTTCTTTTAATTTCTTTAATATTTTATCCTCTCGAATAATTACCGTGTTTAATTAAGATATATTAAAAACCCATCGTCTATTTTCCAACTCTTTTTCAAGATTGGTAATCCAAGGAAGAATGTTATTGTTTACAAAAAAAATATGAAACAATGTGTAAATGAGATTGATCTCTCTAAATATATTGATACCATCTACTGCCACTTAAATCCTAACATTATGAGGCCTTCTTAAAATCTAGTCATGTTTCCTTGATGTCCCTAGTCATAATTGTTTAGAGAATTATATGCACAATTACCCATCATCAAACCATCAACCAGGTGTCGTATAATTTGAGGCACAAGAACAATATATGCAGGAGTAAAAAAACTACTCTAACTCAACTTTCCAAACTGAATATAAACTGTTGAAAATGGATACCAAAGATTCCCATAAACTGCGACTAATCTAGCTTAATATCCTCAATTGAGCATAAGCTACTAGAGATTAATACTAAATATTCTTGTAATCCTCTAATCCTTCAATGAATTTCCATAATAAAAAATAACATCTAACTATCAATCCCACACAATGCATGGAGCTCCACTAATAAGACTAATCAAAAGCAGAAGTGTTGAAATCATAATCTAAAACCAATGTAAGGTAGCCACATACTAAAATGCATAAGACTCAGATGCTGAACATGCCCAGGCAGGGGGACCTCCAACTCAGAATGTGCCATCATTAAAATCTACATCAAGTATAGGAAAAGTATACAGAAAATAAGAGTTTGCAATATCCTCTATCAAGAGTCTATCTCCCCTTTTCTCTAACCTCTATCTCTACTAATCTAACTTTCCCCACCACTCCTTTACACAACCAAAGATCCATATATTTATAAAATAATAGAGACTTCCCATGAAAGTAGTTTCCTTATCTCTCGATCTCCATTTATATCTGTTAATAAAATATATTCATTCGAACAGAGTCATAAGATAAGATTGCCTACAAATAGAAATATTCTCATCACCAAAGGCATGAGAATATCTTTGTTTCCTCCATGTAGGGTGAAAAATCACTAAGACTGTTATGCTGGATAAAGCCTTTAACCGTATTTGTTAACCAAGGATATTAGTTTGGATTAAATGAGGTAAATCCTACTTTTACGAAGAAAAAACCATATTTGTAGTTATGCAATCAAACCCAAATCTTCACTTTGTCGTCTTGTCAATGCATATATGGATTCCATCAATGTAGCTACGATATTTCTAGAATTGATTCTAGTATTTGGAGTTGAAATTGCCCTTCCTTCATGGTTAAAACAAAGAATATATGAAACTAATGCACTAAGGTGTAGATGTTCCCATCGTACATTGAAAACTGTCCAAGATTTTCCAGATTTACCATACTAAAAACATAGTTCATTGCATCTTCTCTTGGAGAAATTATATTGAAACGTGACAAGGTTTCAATTGGAGTTGTTTCCATGTAGAATGCGGTCTCTTTTCTGAAGATTGCATGCTAAAATATTGTTGATCATGCTGAAAGACTGTTGATCATGCTTTGATAGAGCACCTGAGTGGGTCTAATGGTTAAGAACATGTGTTATTTCCGTGAAGGTCACAAGTTCAAAACCTGTGGGGGGTAGGGTTTCTCATTGGCCTGCTGTGACAAGGCTCAAAGGGTAGGCAACCCTTGGGATAGAGGCTCACCCCGGTGGGCTTCGGGACGTCTCTTCCCTTGCCGAGTCACAACTTATTGGTATATATGGCTTGTGGTATGTTGGATATACCCTTGGGAGGTTAATTTTCTCATGGCTAAAAAAAAAGATTTCATCCACGCTTTGCACATAATTATCAATTTTTTCGTTTATATAAATATGATTTGTTATGGACAACTTTGGTGGAGGCATTGACTACAAATTGTCTCGCACAAGAAAGATGCAACAAGGTGATACTGGAACTGGTGTTGGAATTGGTATTGGAATTGGTGCCAGAAATAGCCATGAGGACTAGACATTCACCATAAGTGAGATTGATCATTTAAAACCCTTGAAACTTATTAAAAATAGAGGAGTAATTATAAATAATCAACTTTTCCTCATTATGCTTGTCTAAGGGAATTTATGGCTTCAAAGGAGCAGGTATATAGACAACACAGGAGGAATAAAATGTCAATGTAATAGACGAAAAGTTGTCAAAATTCATATCCAACAACAATCTTCACTTCTCTTCCATGCATGGTAATCCATAAATTTTGTTATGTTTTTACACCTAAACAATAATTAGAAATGTGGAGTTATGGGAATATGATGAAGAATATAAAAAGACACCTTATTTGTTACTTGATTGGTTATATATATATATATATTTCAAATTGAGGGCATTCCAATTTTGTTTCATGTTTTCCATAAGGATTTTTTATTTTCCATCTTCATATTTCATCCTAAACATTGTGCTCTCTAGTCCTCCAAGATTTCTCTCTTTATCTGTACAATATTAGCTTCTTTCATAACTACATTCTCCTTCGATGCTCCCATTTGTGATGAGTAGTGAAAAATTCATCTCTAATATTCATTATTGAAATAATTTTCTACAACAAATTATCTCAATTACCTAATGACTTCTCTCGATCAATCAAGGTCATGTCTTCGCCAAAAATCCTTAGCATACTCTTAAAACCTTATTTAATAGGATTTTTTCCTTCCTATTTTTTAAAATCTTGAGCATTAAAGTGATGTCATCTTGCTTATCAATGATTTTTTTTCAATTTGAAAACTTTTCTATTTAGTCCGACATTCTCATCCTGATGCTTATCTTGCTCCTCTTTCAATTTGTCTTCATATTTTGGTTGCCAAGAAGAAACTTTCTTCTGAAACTCAGCCTTTAAATTTTCAATAAAATATTCCTTCCCTTTGAATTTCTTCACAATTTCATCCTCAAGACAAATTACAATGTTTATTGAGGTATATCAAAACCCATGATCTATTATCCAACACTTTTTCATGATTTTTAATCCAACGAGGAAGGTTATTATTTATAACAAAAATAGGTCACAGTGAGTAAATGGACTTGAGCTCTCCAAATGGTATGATACCATTTTCTACCAATGAAAGTCTAACATGATGAGTTGTTCGTTAGAAACTATTCTTATTTCCTCGATGTCCCTAAATGTGGTACCAAGTATAGGCATTTGCATGATACCATCGTCACTTCTCTTTTGTGAATGGTAATACACAATTTGTTATATGTTTTTGCACATAAACAATCGTTGGAAATGTGGAATTATGAGAATATTATGAACCACCTTGCAAGGCACTTTGATTGGTTTTACATCTATTAATTACATATTGAGGGAATTCCAACTTTATTGCACGTGTTCCATAATTATATAATATGGCCATTAGGACATGCATCAATGGATTTCTATCCCATTCCTATATATTTCATAATGAGATACAATTCTTGGTATGTGAAAGATAAAAATTTGATAGTGGTAGGAGAAAATCATGTAACAGTATACAAATTAAAAAATTAAATATTCATCTGCATCATTTATACCATTAACACTTACAATAGAAAGCAACAAAAATCTTGTATGAATAATTATATTGAGTACATTAGGATCTATGTGACATAGGTTTTTGAAAACCATTCAATACTTTCATGTTCACCACCCACAAAATGAAGAGAGAAGATTTGTCCTTAATACTTATTATAAGGATTTTTGTGCCTTATCAATTAGAGGTACATTATGAATATCATCATAGTTATCATATATTGGAGCAAAGGTGTCATGGATAAATTTACTTTCCCCTCCATTCTTAATTATATCAGTATCATCATTTTCATCAATAGGATTAACTCCATTATCTCCAACCACTCCATGATCTCCATCCACTTGTTCACCAACATTTCTATTATGATTTAGTAAATCATAGGGTACGATTCAATCCTGGGATACTTTATCTTTGTAATTACAAACGATCTAATATTATCTGTATATATATCAAATATTAAAATGCAAAAAAAAATTACAATGATAATAAAAATTAAATGTGTAATAAATAAATTACGGCCACATACAAAATGGTGCCCTCATTCAAAGTTCCCATAATCCTTACAATGGATTTTAGCTAATGGATTTAAAATTATTATCCTTTGTAATCCTATGCATTTTTCGCAAAGGAAAAATATTTACTGTCACTATATTTCTCCCTTAACCTAGAAATGGTTGTCAAACTTTCCACAAATATAGAACTCAAAATTTGTTTTCAATTGTTTATCTAAAGAGGCCCACAGGGCGTAGAATAGACGGTGAATGAGTGTATTGTTAAGGCACTCCTTGTGTTATTTCACCAGTTCGAAACTCCGTGGGTACTAGCTTACAAAAAAATTGTTTATCTAAAGAGAATTTCCAATATGTAGAGATGCAAACTTTGCAGGGAAAAAAATTGAAGTTGAAAGTAGATAAAAATTGTTGTTACATTTGTCGATAACTTGTATGAAATTTTTTTATCATAGACATCAAAAGCATTACATACTTGTCACATTATATCTTCAGGTGTAAATATATTTTATATGTACATCATAATTATGATGATAGCTTGACATAGTCAACTTTAATAAATTCAATTTTATTGACTATGTTAACAAACTAGCAATGTTTAAATGAACGCATGGACAAAGATGTCAAAATTTTGACGCGAAAACATTCGAATATCAATGATATGTTCTTATAATTAGAATTCCAATGAATGTTGTGGGGAAAAATTAAAATACACTGCACTTCTCAACATTTTAAAAAAATCCATTAAGACAAACCATTTTTTCCATCATTATCGGAAAACAACATTGGATATCACACCCAAATGTAGTGATGACTCCATAAAAAAGGAGAATACCTGTCTGGGAACACCTCTTGAGCTTCCTAGGTCCCGGGCCTAGAATATGTGCACTATGTAGATCAAGTGAAGAAACAATCTCACGTTTATTCATCAATTTATTATACATCTATGAGATGTGGTGCTATGCAACTTCAGTCACATGGATCTTACTTGGGAAGGAGAAGGCCTACAAGAGGCGCTACATAGATGGCTGACCAATCCTCTTTACAGACCATATAAATCTCTTCCAATTTTGTTGTTATGGGGAGCCTGGATGGAAAGAAATAAAGCATTATTCCAATACACTCTTATCAGCCCACTTAAATACACAACAAAGAGTATAGCAATACAACTGTTCCCACAGCTCAAAACAGTCTGGATCACATGTCCTCACAAGGAGCCATTGATTGATAAATCTAAAGTATGGTATTATTTCGATGGAGCTACCATAGATAGGCCCAGTATGGGCGTAGCAGGGGCTCTACTATTTTTATTAGATCATCATCACTACAAATTCACAGCTTGGCTAGGTCCCGCGAACAACAATATGACATAATTAAAAGCACTCCTCATGGATCTAAAACAGGGGATCCATTTTGGTATACAAGAGTTACAAGTCATTGGGGACTCACTTTTGGTTATTGAATGGATGCCCAACTATTACACTCCAAAGAACATTATGCTCAGACCCATCTATGAGGAACTCTGCTATCCACTCTCTTCCAGGTGATTTCTTACCAACATATTTATCAGGACATGAATACCCTTGCAGACTGTTAGTTTTTCAGAATTTAATTCATTCCGATATAGGATCTTAACTGAAAGAACAAGATGTACAACATATCAAGCATAAGATACAAGAGACAAGAGACACAAAACATTTCACCGGGGAAAACCAAGAAGGTGAAAAACCCTTCAAATTCCTCAGAGATAGAATAAGCATCAATACAAGGATCACCATGATCAAACCCAAGAGATAGATAACTTCAGCATCATGCTCCTCCTCCACTTGTACGCACTCCTTCTCTCTCACTAATGTGAAGTGAGTGAATAATAGAATGTGTAAAATGAGAGAGACACACTCTCTATTTATACACTAACTTGACTTGCCCTTTACTCAATTAGGTCAGCCCCAACTTAACCACTTAACATAATGCTGACTGGGCCGACCCCTACTAGGGTGGTCTAATAACCCTTTAACCCGCATGACTCATACAGGGCCGACCCCATCAAGGTGGTCTAATAACCCATCAAGTATAAGTTATGACACTTACAATATAACTTGCGACGCATGCAAGTACAACTGATGACACTTCCAATCGGAGGAATAATACATCTCCATTGGGGATACAATAAAGTACAGATACAATATACAAGTGAATATATTCTGAAGTTACAAATACATCAACACTCCCTCTTAACTAGGAAGGTATTCTCTTGACACAAGTCATCAATACATATAAGCACAAGTCTTCAATACTGGAGCTGGATCATCGTCACTGGATCATCGTCATCGTCATCGTCACTGCTACTGCTATCTCAATCAATCTCTTATCTACTTGTCATAGGAATTTATACAGAGCTAGCCCTTTTTCATGCTGGATGTAGGCTTAGCCTCCATGTAGGTCTTCATCATCTCTACAAGCAAACCATCAAGTAGGTACAACTCAAAACTGATTACAAGTTTCCTCTGCAACACCTGTAAGATCTCTCAGGATTGATTACACTGCCTCTGCAAAACCTGCAAGAGAATCTCAGGATTGATTATATGCCTCTGCAAAACCTATGTACCCTACTATCACATCATCGTCTTCAGATCACCTCATAGTCCATGGAGCACAACCCAGATGCACATCACATAGCACTTACATACACCGGCATGGGAGGACCTACCTACCACCATCTGGGAAGGGCTCAACACTTACATCACGACCATGGGAGGACACACCTACCACCATGTCGGAAAGGCACATCACTTACATCAACGACCATGGGAGGACACAGCTACCATCATGTCGGAAAGGCTCCACAATTACATCAACGACCATGGGAGGACATACCTGCCACCATGTCAAAAAAGACACATCCAACCCTTACATCTCACCATGGGAGGACATACCTACCACCATGTGAGAATGGCCCAGCCCTTACATCTTCACCATGGGAGGACATACCTACCACCATGTGAGAATGGACCCAACCCTTACATTAGCACCATAGGAGGACATACCTACCACTATGTGAGAATGGCTCCAACCCTTACATCTACACCATAGGAGGACCTACCTACCACTATGTTAGAATGGCTCATGTGCATCTGTGTCTCCGGAATCATCACATCCCCTTGGAAGGAATCTTAATATGAAGTACACCAAGTCTCTCTCTGAAGTACTCAAACTTCACTCTGGCTAGTAGCTTGGTCAACACATCGGCTATGTGATCGTCCGTCACAACATACAGGAGCTTCACTGCTCCTCTATGCACCATATCCTTGACATAGTGATACTTGATCTCAATGTGCTTCGAACTGTCATGGAACACTGGGTTCTCATACAACTTCACACAAATCTGGTTGTCATAATAGATACAGGTAGCATCCAATGGGAGATCAAATAACTTAGACAGTAGCTTCCTAACCCATACTGCCTCACAACTAGCCAAACAAGTTGAGACATACTCTGCTTCGGCTATACTCAATGCTACATAGGACTGCTTCCTGCTAAACCAAGAGATCACACCTGATCCCATACTGAAGCAACACCTAGAAGTGCTCTTCCTATTTGCAGCACTTCCTGCCCAATCTGAATCAACATAACCCTCCAGATTAAACTTTGATTTGCATCATACTTGAGCCCATAATCAATTTTACCATTCAGGTACCTTAGAATATGCTTTATAGAAACCAGGTGAACACCTCTGGGATCCGTCAGGAACTGGCTCAATGTGTTCACCGAAAAGCAGATATCTGGTCTCGTGTTCGTTAGGTACATCAAGGACCCAATCATTTGACTTCAAGTTCGATGCCATAGGTGTGGCCATGGCCTTGCAGTCCATCATCCCGAACCGCTTCAGGATTTCTACTGCATACTTCCCTTGTCTAAGGAAGATTCCATCTGCACTCTGCCACACCTCCATGCTTAGAAAGTAATGCATCATCCCCAAGTCCTTCATCTCGATAGAAAGCTTCCTCTTCATATCGACAATCAATCTATCCTCACCTGTAACAGACAGGTCATCCACATACAAAAGTAGTATCACTAGATTGCCTTCCTCAACCTTGTAGTAAAGGTTGGAATCCGTTTTACTCTGGGTAAATCCCAAACTGGATAGAAAGATGTCTATCCTACCATACCAAGTTCTAGGAGCTTGCTTCAAGCCATACAAGGCTTTATTCAATCTGCACACATATGAATTCCGATCATGTGTCTCAAAACCAAGTGGCTATTCCACATGTACTTCCTCTTTGACTACACCATTCAAGAAAGCTGTCTTGACATCCGTCTGGTGTATCTTCCACTTCATCACTGCAACCAGAGCAAGTACTATTCTGCTAGAGGTGTATTTGGCTATAGGTGCAAAAGTCTCTTCATAGTCTATTCTCTCTTTCTGGGAGAAGCCACGAGTTACAAACCTCGCCTTGTATTTCTCTATGCTACCATCTGCATCATGCTTGATCTTGTAGATCCACTTGGAAGTCACAACAGACTTCCCTTCTGGTCTTGGGACCACATCCCAAACATCATTCTTCATGATTGACTGGTATTCCTTGATCACGGCTTCCTTCCATTACTGCATCCTTGATCCTGGGATTGTTGGATTCTTCAATATCTTCAATAGATAGTTTTCTTGAACTTCGTTGCGGAAACAAATGTTGTTGTCCTTCTTTTGTAGGTGATTGTACACGATCTTTCCTACAAGTCAAATTCAATTGCATGATTAGAAACTTCTCATAGTTTTTTTTTAAAAAATCTTACACATAAATACATATGTCATACAGTCACGCAATTATCATAGCCAATGCTTTAATACAACATTTATCCATATCCCGTATTCACATGGTAACTTTCTATATGCCTTCCATCTCTACCAGAACATTTGTTAAGAGTGTGCACAACTCCCAACATGTTAGCAAAGAGGTTTCATTCTAGATAAGTAGCAATGGAATGTTGTACAGCACCATAGGCCACTTACCCATTACTTGCATATTAGTAGTATCTTGTTTTTTAATGCAACTTTTCTAATATGCATAATACATATCCTAAATCTAGGATCATAAGTATGTATATGACTGGACAACATCATTTAAGTAATCATATATACACAAATTGACAATTCAAATACTTATCTTTGTTTAGTTATAGGGTGGACTCCCTCTTGATCTTTGCTTCCTTGCAGGAACTACTAGAGTGTGCTCCCTCTTGATCTTTGCTTCCTAGATTACCTGTCCTTGAACTTATATCCATCCTGGACCACTATGCATGCTTAAGTGTGCACTAGTGTCATCCTCAAGATCTCATACATAATCATACATGCATTAGTATAATATCAATACTATCAAAACATCATGATTCTAAATAACATTAAATATGTATGATCATGATCATTTCATACATAGGTAATAAGCGTTAGTATTCAAGGCTTCAGGGAAGACTTCTTTTACTCATGCATATTCTTATTTGACCATAGGACTCTTCTGGTTAGTCATATCATCAATCAGAGTAAGAAACATAATATGCATAAACCCTTGATTACTAAAACTTCTAACTTTCAAGAATAATCATTATCATTCATACAAAAGTATAAGATCCTAACACAAGGATTCTAACTTGATACAGGAAAAAACATACCAAGATTATCATGCTTGCTAGTTATGTCTAACATACCCATATAATGTCTTCTTGTTCTTCTTCAAACAAGGATAATTTTAGGGGTGAAATTTAGCCCATGGGCTATTTTTCCATAAAAAGATTCATCAATTTACATTTTTTGAAGCCCCATTTTGCCCAATTTTGATGGGGTAAACTTTTTTCACTCTAAAAATTGCCAAATTATTATATAAACTATATAAAATCCTTAGAAATTGAAATAATTTTAGAAAAATATCACCAAATATTTTATAGTTGACATTTTAAGAATTGGTAAGATTCGCCAAGGTTTATACACTTTTAAATGAGTATGGGTCCTTAAAATTATCCTTGTCTTCAAATACTTGTGCTAGTAACCTACATAATTCACAAGTTAACCATTGTAGAACCAAAATTATACATACCTCGTAAGTAGAGATTCTATGTGATCCATGGCTATGGATGAGTCTTTGTCTTCATGTCACCATGGTCATATGTTCTTGAACTAGCAATTTTGTGATGTACCTTTCATGTTAGCGGACAACATCAACCTCATACAACACCACAGTGCATTAGTACAATCATAAGTGTCATAACCCTAATCAATGAATGTCTTCTATCATTCACATGCATTCATACTTTTATTAAGGTGATAAGACAAGTCTAAAATTAATCAAGATTGTACTAACCTCAATAATATGAAGACAAACATATCATAAACTTAATCATGAACAAATTTTGAAACATACCTGTATCTCCTCATGTCATACCTGTCGAGATTTCTTGTAGCATTCTTATGTAAGGCTTTAGCCTCATCTCCCTCTGGAACTGGAACTTCTTCACTTCTCCAGGTGTCCAATTCATTATCTTCTAGGATTAACCCATTCCACTTTGATTTGCTGAAACTGGATCTGGAGCTGGATTAGGGTTTGTTAGAGAAACCATAAAAATTCAAAATTTGAATTTCAAACTTCTAAATGGATGGAAAGATGTGGCTTGCTGAACTGATTAAGCTGGTATACTTCAATTTTGAAAACTGCAAAATTTGACCCCTCAAAATTGCATTTGAAACTTCCAGATTCACTGGACAGGACCCCGAACTAGGGTTTGATAAAGCCCACTCCTCTTCCCAACCAAAAAGTTTGTTCCAAAGCTCTAAAATTCGATTTTTCTGAGGAGCTTCCAGCCGTGGTCACAGACTTAAAAAATTCCAACTTTTGCAGAAGTCCTAATTTTCCATCTTTTCGATCAAAATCCCAAACTAGGGTTTGATCAAGCCCGACCTTTTGTCCAACCAAAAAAATCGATCTTGGTCTCTAAATTTTGATTTTGATGAGAAGCATTCAGCCATGGTATCCGATTCCAAAAATTCCAAATTTCTCCGAAGCCCTAAATTCCCGCAGCAGTGATAAGCCAAGAATGAAGGTGCTCAGAATCCAAATCTGTTTTGACAGAAATATGCACCTGATTATTTCTGGTGCATCTTTGAAATTACAAATCCACAGGGTCTGAACATTTGTCCCGTGGTAGCTTGACCTATCATATTTCCAACCCCATAGGTATGACCTCAATTGGATTCTTTGAGAGAGGTTATTCCAAGTGTCGCAACGTGACCTGTTTATGGGATAAAACAAGAGAACGAACTTGTACGGAGTTCCATGTGTCATTGGTTAAATTTAGGCCTCTAAAAAACTTAGCTGAGAAAGTACAGTCCATTCCCTACCTTTTAATTTTTACGAAATTTCATTTGGAGCTTCCTAGCCCATGTTGTGACCTTTTTTCCTAGGTCACCTGTTTATGACTGAGATCTGTAGGAGGCAGAAACCCTAACTTTTACGGATCATAAATCACAAAGTACAATGAATCAGATGCTGTGCTTCAGAAACAAGGCACATGGGGATGTTATCTACAACCTGTAGAAGTTTCAGATCTTGAACCTTCGCAAAAATGGATTTATAGTGAAAGTGCTACGATGACTGATTTTTGCTATATCAAGCCCTAGCTTGCAATTTGTCGCAAGTGCAACAAGTCTCATAAATTCCATAGCATTCCTTCCTTTAGGCTAGCTCTGATACCATGTTAGTTTTTCAAAATTTAATTCATTCTAATCTAGGATCTTAACTGAAAGAACAACATGTACAACATATCAAGCATAAGAGATAAGAGACACAAAACATTTCACTGGGGAAAACCAAGAAGGTGAAAAACCCCGCAACTTCCTTAGAGATAGAATAAGCATCACTACAAGGATCACCATGATCAAAATTAAGAGATAGATAACTTCAGCAGCATGCTCCTCCCGCACTTGGGCGCACTCCTTCTCTCTCACTAATGCGAAGTGAGTGAATAATAGAATGTGTAAAATGAGAGAGACACACTCTCTATTTATACACTAACTTTACTTGCCCTTTACTCAACTAGGTCGACCCCAACTTAACCTCTTAACATAATGCTGACTAAGCCAACCCCTACTAGGGTGGTCTAATAACCCTTTGAACAACATGAATCATACAGGGCCGACCCCATCAAGGTGGTCTAATAACCCATCAAGCATAAGTTACGACACTTACAATATAACTTGCGACACATGCAAGTACAACTGACGACACTTCCAATCGGAGGAATAATACATCTCCGTTGGGGATACAATAAAGTATAAATACAATATACAAGTGAATATCTTCTGAAGTTACAAATACATCAACACATACAATCTCTCTAAGCAAGGTTTGCTCATGGATGAAGGCACTGCTATCATCTGGGAAATTGACAAGGACTCCATAAAAGAGCTGGACCCTGGTCTATCATTATTCTAAAAAAGTCTTCCATGCACCATGTGAGCACATATAACATTAAAATTCTTACCTATTTGCTATATTCAAGCATCTAAACAAGATACAATATGTACATGCTGACCATATATAATAGTCTATCAATTCTAACATATATATTTTCTATTCTCTTGACTATGTAATAGAAGAGATAAAAACATTGAATACATGTAAGGCTTCAAGCCAATGAACAATATGCTTCAAATTGTAATATAATTGAACTGTGATCTTTTTTGCAGGGAAAAAAGAAACAAAATATAGTATGAGCAAAAAAAGTGGGCCAACACTTCAATTTTGGTTGTATCAATCATATCGAGGAGAAGGACGCTACCAACTTCTCGGTTGACAGGTAAATACATTAATCATATCACATAGGTTTCTACAAAAGGAAAGAGATCAAGGTTCTTGAAAGCATACCTTATTAACGAATTTTGATCCTAGCTTTCGCTTGCTCCTTCGATCGATCCTCCACTTGATCTTCCGCTTGATGAACCTGCAATACAAAAGATACCTTCCTCAGCGTATCTTGACTGATATAACAATGATGAAATTGAAATGCAATTTAGACATCAAATACAATCAAGCATTTAATCCAAACAAATATGCAATCCATTAGACATTTGATTGAGACGAGAAGGGTATTTCAACCTTTATTGTCAAAAGCAAATAACTAGTACAATTATACCTGATCATTCCGAGTGCTTGTGCAACCGGATTCTGAGCTCCTACTCTTCACACTAACTTTTGGAATTCCTCCAGCATAACAACCCTTGATGCATAGTTTCTCCTCCTTTGTGAGTAACCCATCTCATGGATCCTCCTTGTATTTATGGTACAAGGTAGGAAGTTTGGATCGAGAGGTAGTTTGATGGGGAGGTTAGGGAAGTTGCAAAACCAACTTCAACTAATCCCAATTCGTCCAATTAATATATTTTTGATTAATTTTTAAGGTGTATGCTAGTTTTCTTAAGTGGAGTGGCATTCAATATGCAACTTTGCTTCTTTACAACCAATGTTTGCAAGAGTTTTTGAGCTGTACGCTAGTCTACTGAAGCAAAGTAGAGTATTTCAGCATGTAAACGCTAGTCTATTGAAGTAGAGTAGAGTATTTCCGTAAGTGAACGCTACTATCATGCTTATAGGGTAGCGTTTTTCTCAAAAAGTAGGTAAAATGAGTGTTTTGTTAGCTGCAAAGGGGTAAGTCTAGTCCATACATCATCTAGGGAAATCATGCTCTTCAATCCAAGTTGTCCTTTTCTGTGATCGACAGCTAAAGGTTGTTGATGTTTATGTAACTTTGGAATGTATTTCATGTATGTATTTTATATATATTTATTGTACCCTTATAAGAAATGTGTTATTCCTCTATAAGGAAGTGTCGTCATGTGGATTGACAAGTGTCGCAAGTGTGTGTACTTTCCGATGGGTTATTAGACCACCATGTGGGGTCAGCCCTGATTTATATATAATATAATGTGGATGTATCTAAGTAGACAAGTCGGCCCCATTAGGTCACTGGGCAAAAATGTGAGTATAAATAGAGATAGGAGATCTCTATTTTACTCACTCGGAAAAGTAACTCATTCTCACTCTCAAAAGTGGTGCACTAGTGAGGAGGAGGAGGATCATCTGCTAGGAGACTATCTCAGTGTTATTTGGTTGTATTTTGGTTGAGCCATTGCTCTCTCTATCTCTGAGGAAGTTGTGTGGTTTTTCACCTTAGGGTTTTCCCCACGGAAACTCTGTGTCTCTTGTCTCTTATGCTTTTGATTCTTGTGATGCTTGTCATATTGTGATTGTCATGAATTGATATATTGTATATGTTATTCTCTCAGCAAAGATCCTAGAGTATAATGAATTAATGCTCAAAATTTAACATGGTATCAGAGCTAACCTGAGAAGAAGACATTTTGCAGTGACGAAAGCTTGTGTTCCTTGTTTATTGGGTTTCTCTCCATAGATTTTTGGAAATCAGTATAGTAGATTGACTCTACTCATCAAGGTGCATCTATCTATCGAATCAGAATTCAATTTCGAGCATTGTCAGATTTGGCCCTAAAAATTAGGGTTTCCACAAAAATAGGAATTTCTGGAATTTGAAGACACAGCTGGAAGCTCCTTGCAAAAATTGAAGTTTAGAGCTTTGGATCGAGATTTTTGGATGGGTAGATCTCCGGGAAACTCAAACCCTAATTCAGGGCTCTCCCTAGTGAACCCGGGAGGACAAAAAGGCAATTCTGAAGGGCAAGACTTTGCTGATCTCAAATTCTGAATGCACCAGGCTGATCAGCTCATCAAAGCACATCTTTCTATCCTTCCAAAAATTTGAAATTCACATTTTGAATTTTTAGGGTTTCTCTGACAAACCCTAATCCGGGACTAGATCCAGATTTCAGCATTTCAAGTGGTAAGACCTAAATCTTTTCTATTTCCATTTGAAGTACTCTTTAAGATGTCTCTCCACACCAAGCTTGAGGATAAGCTTGAAGGGGCTGATAACTTCCGAGCCTGGAAGTATAGGATTGGGTTAATCCTGGAAGAGAATGAGTTGGACTCATATGTGAGAGAAGACATCCCTATCCCAGAGGATGAAGAGGCCAAGGTATTGCATAAGAAGAACTTGGTCAAGGAAAAGAGAATCATTGCTGATTCCATCAAAGATCATCTCATACCCCATGTGTCCTCTCTTAAGACACCCAAGGAGATGTTTGAATCTTTGACCAAGCTATTTGAAGGAAAGAACATAAATCGAAAGATGACCCTGCGGAACCAATTGAAAGGAGTAAAGTTTCAGAATGGAGAAACCATTCAATATTATTTCTCAAGGGTCTCCCAGATCAAGGAACAACTAGAAGCAGTGGATGAAATGGTGGAGAATGGTGAAGTGGTGATGATCACTCTAAATGGCCTTCCCAGGTCATGGGATTCCTTCATTCAAGGAATTTGTGCAAGAAAGAAGTTGATCTCCTTCAACAGATTGCGGGAAGAATGCTCTCAAGAAGAAGCTAGAATTATAGCCCGTGAGGAAAAGATGGGAGGAGAAGATCAAGCTCTTGCAGTCCACACCAAAAGAAGCAAAACCAAGAAGGAGCACCCTCGCCACAATAGATCCTATCAAAAGAGCAAGAAGGACCTAAGATGCTTCACATGCAATGAGAAGGGTCATTTTTCCTCAGATTGTCCCAAGAACAAAAGGGATAATAACAACAATAAGAAGAAGAAGGGCAGCAAAAGAAGGTTTCATGCTCATGCTGCCAAAGATGATGAACCCCCAAAGAAGAAAGCTAGGGCAGAAAGTGATAGTAATGATGACTCATCAAGTGAAGAAGAATATGTTCTGATCTCTGCTCTTACAGGTACTATCTCTCATGGTTGTAATGATTGGTTAATTGATAGTGGGGCTTCCAAACACATAACTGGGTTTAAGGAATCTTTTGTGAACCTATCTGAACATGGATCACCCCAAAGTGAAACTTCGGGATGATTATCAATACCCAATCAAAGGAAGTGGTGAAGCCTCCTACAACCTAGATTCTGGAAAATCCTTGAAGATGAAAGAAGTCCTTTATGTACCTAGGCTCAAGAAGAATTTACTCTCAATCTCTGCATTGGATGCAAAAGGTATGAGGGTTGCATTTGTGGATGGTCAAGTCCTAATGTGGCCAAAGGGAAAGACCATAGATGATGCAGTAGTGATTGGAGAGCAAGAGGGAGGTTTGTATAAATTGAAGGGACAACCTGAACATGCCATGGTGCATGAATCTATGGAGCCAAGTGAACTTTGGCATAGAAGACTTGCTCATATGCACTATAGAGCACTTCCAATTGTAAGCAAGGCAGTAGAGGGTCTTCCTGAAATCAAGACCAAACATGAAGGTGTTTGCAAAGGATGTGCAAAAGGTAAGAACATTAAAAAGGCTTTCCCAAGCAGTGAAAGCAAGGAAAAAGACATCCTGGAAATCATCCACTCAGATGTATGTGGCCCTATGTCATCCAGTTCTCTGAGTGGGTATGTCTACTATGTCTCATTTATTGATTGCTTCTCCAGGAAGACTTGGGTATACTTCTTGAAGGGCAAAGATGAGGTGCTTGATAAATTCAAGGAATTCAAAACCTTGATGGAGAATCAAACTGACAAGAAGATCAAGACATTCAGATCTGACAATGGTGGAGAATTCACCTCAAGTGACTTCAAGAAGCTTTGCAGTGATTCAGGTATTAAGAGGGAGTTGACTGCTCCTTATAATCCTCAACAGAATGGTGTTGTAGAAAGGAAGAATAGATCTATCATGGAAGCAGCAAGGGCAATGTTGCATGACCAGGATCTTCCTATTCATCAATGGGCAGAAGCAGCTAGAACAGCTGTGTATGTGCAGAACAGAACACCCCACAAGATATTGGACAACAAGACACCAAAAGAGGTCTTTTCTGGTAAGAAACCTGAAGTCAGCCATCTCATAATATTTGGTTGTCCAGTATATACTCATGTCCCAAAAGAAAAGAGGACTAAACTAGATCCTTCAAGAAAGAAGGGTATCTTTGTGGGTTACAGTGAAAGCTCGAAGGCTTACAGAATATACTTTCCAGGGTTCAAGAAGATTGATTTCAGCAGGGATGTAACATTTGATGAAAACTCAGCATTCATCAAATCAAGGAAGGCACCCATCGAAGTTTATGAAGAACCTAAGGAAACAAGATTTCAAGACACTACCATGACTGAAGCAGTTCCAGAAGTTGTTCGTGAAGTTGAAGATCCACAGGAACCTGTAGATCCACCCCGTGAGGATAACCCTCACAAGAGGAAACCTGCATGGGATAGAGAGCTCATTCAAGATGCAGAAAGATTTGGCATTCCAGAAGAAGAACACAGAGCAAAGAAGAGAACCAGATCACAGACTAGCTATGTTGCTTTACTCTGTGACATTATGAACAAAGAGCCTTCCAGTTATGAAGAAGCAGCGAAAAAAAGAAAGAATGGAAGGATGCCATGATTGAGGAATACCAATCAATAATGAAGAATGATGTTTGGGATGTTGTCCCAAGACCTAAAGAGAAGTCTGTTGTGACTTCTAAATGGATCTTCAAAATCAAGCATGCTGCAGATGGCAGTGTGGAGAAATACAAAGCAAGATTCGTAGCTCGTGGATTCTCTCAAAAAGAGGGAATAGATTATGAAGAAAATTTTGCACCTGTAACCAGGTATACTTCCATCAGAACAGTACTTGCCATGGCTGCAGCTATGAAATGGAAAATACACCAGATGGATGTCAAGACTGCCTTCTTGAATGGTGTAGTTGAAGAGGAAGTATATGTGTAACAACCACTCGGTTTTGAAATACATGACAGGGAGTCATATGTGTGCAGATTGAAGAAAGCCTTGTATGGCTTGAAGCAAGCTCCCAGAACTTGGTATGGTAGGATGGACAGTTTCCTATCTAGTTTGGGATTTACCAAGAGTAAAGCGGATTCCAAACTTTACTACAAGGTTGAGGAAGGGAATCCTGTGATTCTACTCCTGTATGTGGGTGACTTATTTGTAACAGGAGATGACAGACTGATTGCAGATACTAAGAGGAAGCTTGTTGCTGAGTTCGATATGAAAGATTTGGGAATGATGCACTATTTACTAGGTATGGAGGTGTGGCAGAGTGCAGGTGGGATCTTCCTTGGTCAAGGGAAGTACATAGTGGATATCCTGAAGAGATTCGGGATGATGAATTGCAAGGCCATGTCCACACCTATGGCATCGAATCTAAAGCTTCTATGTGATGCTTCATTTGAGCCAGTTGATGTCTCTATGTATCGTCAGATGATTGGGTCTTTGATGTACCTGACGAACACGAGACCAGACATTTGCTTTGCTGTGAACACATTGAGCCAGTTCCTGACGGATCCGAGGGGTGTTCACCTGGTTGCTGTAAAGCATGTTCTGAGGTACCTGAAGGGTACAGTGGATTTTGGGCTCAAGTATGAATCAAATCAAAAGTTTAACTTGCAGGGTTATGTTGATTCAAATTGTGCTGGCAGTGCTGCAGATAGGAAGAGCACATCTGGGTGTTGCTTCAGTATGGGATCAGGTGTGATTTCATGGTTTAGCAGGAAGCAGTCCTACGTGGCACTGAGTACAGTTGAGGCAGATTATGTTGCAGCCTGTTCAGCTAGTTGTGAGGCAGTATGGCTACGGAAGCTACTGTCTGAGTTATTTGATCTCCCGTTGGATGCTATTGGTATCTTATGTGATAACTAGAGTTGTGTGAAGCTGTCCGAGAACCTAGTGTTTCATGATAGGTCGAAGCACATAGAGATCAAATATCACTATATCAGGGATATGGTGCAGAGAGGAGCTGTGAAGCTCCTGTATGTTGCGATGGACGAGCAGATTGCAGATGTGCTGACGAAGCCACTAGCCAAGGTGAAGTTTGAGTACTTCAGATAGAGGCTTGGCATTCTTCAGATCGAGGACACTTCGAGGAAGAAGTGATGGACACATTTGTTGGAGCCATTCCAAGCATGTTGGAAGGAGGATCCTTCACATGGTTGTGGATGTAAGTGCTGGATGATGAATGTCAGGATGATGTTCTGGTTTCTGCTGGATATGATCAGTTGGATCATTTTTATGTATGTATGTACGCATCATGTTGGATGCTGGATATGATCAGTTGGATCATTTATATGAATGTACGCATCATGTTGGATGTTCGATATGATCAGTTGGATCATTTATATGTATGTATGCATCATGTTGGATGCTGGATATGATCTGTTGGATCATGTGTATGTATTTTTTGTATATGCATCATGTTGGATGCTTGGACCATGTATTTGTATATGTATCAGGTGGATACATTGTATGATCAGGTGGATCATGTATGGTGATATGTATCATGTATTTGTATTTGTATCAGGTGGATACATTGTATGATCAAGTAGATCATGTATGATGATATGTATCAGGTAGATACTTGGTATGCATCAGGTAGATGCATTATATGATCAGGATGATCATGGATGACGAGCTTCAGGATGTTGCTCCAGATGACATGCAGCAGGATGTTGCAGTGATGATGATCAGGATGATCATTAGTACATTAGGATGATGTATGGTGAGTATCAGGTTGATACTCTATGGCCATGGATCAGGTTGTGCAGATGAGCATGTAATTCAGTGCCCTGGGAGATTTGCAGATAGTCTTTCGAGGTTTTGCCTATGGCATGTAATTCGGTTCCCTGGGATATCTGGCAAATGCTCTTTCGAGGTTTTGCTCTGGGAGGACATGTAATTCGGTTCCCTGGGAGATATGTAGATAGTCTTTAGAGTTTTTTCCTATGGCATGTAATTTGGTTCCCTGGGATATCTGGCAGATGCTCTTTCAAGGTTTTGTCCTACGGCATGTAATTCGGTTCCCTGGGAGATCCGACAGGTTGGGCTGTGTGCTCGTAATCAGTCCTGGGATGCTCTTGCGAGGTTTTGCCGTAACCACATGTAATTCGGTGCCCTGGGAGATCCTATAGGTAGAGCTTTGTGCTCGTAAGAGCCTGGGATGCTCTTGCGAGGTTTTGTGGTAGGGGTAACATGTAATAAGTGTTGATGTATATGTAACTTCGGAATGTATTTCACATATATGTATATTGTATTCCTATAGAGATGGTATTATTCCTCTATAAGGAAGTGTCATCATTTATATTGTAAGTGTCGTAACTTATACTTGATGGGTTATTAGACCACCTTATTTGGGGTCGGCCCTGTATAAGTCATGTGGGTGAAAGGGTTATTAGACCACCCTATTGGGGGTCGGCCATGTGGGTCAAAGGGTTATTAGACCACCCTATTGGGGGTCGGCCCACTCAGCATTATGTTATGTGGTTAAGTTCGAGCCTACATGAGTTAGGTAAAAAGGCAAGTCAAGTCAAGTATAAATAGAGTGCGGGAGGCACTCTATTTGCTCACTCACTTCTCACACATGCTCTCAAGGAGGAGAGGCGCACTTATGGAGGAGGAGGATTGCTGCTAGGTTATGGCTATCTCTATTGGTTGGTTGTATCATTGCTCTATCTATCTCTGAGGAAGTTATTGGGGTTTTTCACCTTTATGGTTTTCCCCAAGTAAATCTTTGTGTCTCTTGTGTGCTTGCATTATTGTCTCCATGATTGATATGCTGTAGATATGCTGTACATGTTGTTCTCTCAGTTAAGATCCTAGATCAGATTGAAGTAAATTCTGAAAATTTAACATGGTATCAGAGCTAGCCTGAAAGAAGGCATGATATGGCATATATGACACTTGTTGCACTTATGATGCTAGGGCTTGATATAGCAAAAACCAGTCATCGTAGCACTTTCGCTATAAATCCATTTTGGAGAAGTTTTCGGATCTGAAATTGTTACAGGCCGAAGCTAAGATCTCCAGGTATCTTGTGTCCAAAGGACAACCTCTAATTCGTTGTACTTTGTGATTTATGATCTGTACAATATAGGGTTTCTGCCTCTTCCAGATCTGAGTCAAAATCAGGTGACCTTGGGAAAAAGGTCATATCTTGGGCTAGGAAGCTCCAAATGAAAGTTCGTAAAAAGTGACAGGTAGTACACAGTCTGTACTATCTCAGAAAAATTTGTCAGAGGCCGAAGTTGAACCAGTGACACGTGGCACGCCGTACAAGTTCGCTCTCCTGATTTATCCCAAAACAGGTCACGTTGCGACATTTGGCATAACTCTCTCTCAGAGAGTCCAATTGAGGTCAGACCTGTCAGGATGGAAAGGTAACAGGCCGAGATATCTCAGAAAACTTTTTCAGAGGCCGAAGTTAAAACAGTGACACGTGGCACGCCGTACAAGTTCGCTCTCCTGTTTTATCCCAAAACAGGTCACGTTGCGACATTTGGCATAACTCTCTCTCAGAGAATCCAATTGAGGTCAGACCTATCAGGATGGAAATATAACAGCTCAGGCTATCTTAGGAAACTTTTTCAGACCCTGTGGATCAAAAATTTCGGAGTTACACCAGAAACAATCAGGTACATATTTCTGTCAAAACAGAATTATTTTTTGGTACCTTCATTCATGGCTTCCGGAATTTAGGGCTTTGGAGAAAGTTGGAATTTTTGTAAACGGAGACCACGGCTGGATACTACTCATCAAAATAGAAATTTAGAGACCAAGATCAGAATTTTTGGGTGGGCAGAAGGCCGGGCTTGATTAGACCCTAGTTCGGGACTTTGATCAGAAAAGTGGAAAATTAGGGCTTCTGTAAAAATGAGAATTTTTGAAATCTGTGACCACGGCTGGAAGCTCCTCAGAAAAATAGAAGCTTAGAGCTTTGGATCAAACATTTTGATCGGGAAAAAGAGTGGGCTTCATCAAACCCCAGTTCAGGGTCACGTCCAGTGAATCCGGAAGTTTCAAAGGCAAAATTGAGGAGTGAAACTTTGCAGTTTTCAAATTCTGAATATACCAGTTTGATCAGCTCATCAAGGCGCATATTTCTATCCTTTCGGAAGTTTGAAATTCAAAGTTTGAATTTTTGGGGTTTCTCTGATAAACCCATATCCAGCTCCAGGTCCAGTTCTTGCAAATCAAGTGGATTGGGTTAATCCTAGAAGAAGATGGATTGATCATCTGCATGAGTGAAGAAATTCATGTTTCAGAGGGAGATGAGGCTAAGGCCTTACATAAGAAGATTACAAGCGATCTCGACAGGTATGACTCATCGAGGTATGTTTTGAGATTTGTTCATAATTAAGTTTATGGTATGCTTGTATTCATATTATCACGGTTAGTACAATCTTGATTTTAGACTTGTCATATCACCTTAATAAAATTATGAATGCATGATAGAAGTCATTCATTTATTAGGAGTATGAAACTTATGTTTGTACTAACACTTTGTGATGTTGTATGAGTTTTATGTTGTCTACTAACATGAAAGGTACACCAAGAAGACAAATCATGTTCTAGTTCAAGAACATATGATCATGATGACATGAGGACAAAGATTCATCCATTGCCATGGATCTCATAGAAGATCCATTCTCGAGGTATGTATAACTTAGTTTTATAATGGTTAACTTTTGAGACATGCAGGTTACTAGCACAAGTCATTGAAGAAGAACAAGAAGACATCATGTGAGTATGTTAGACATAAATAACTAGCATGCTAATCCAGGTATGTTTTTCCGATATCAAGATAGAATCCTACCTTGTGTTAGGATCTTATACTATTGTTGATAATGATTATTCATGAAGTCATAGGTTTGAATAATCATGATTGTATGCATATTATGTTTCTTACCATAATTGATGATATGACTAACCAGAAGAATCATGATGGTATAGGTTTGAGTAATTATAGGTTTAGACATGTTATGCTTCTTATGATTTGACTAACCATAAGAATCCTACATAAACCTTGAATGCTAATGCTTATTATTTCTGATTGAAATGATCATGAGTATACATGCTTGAGATTATTGTGTTTTAATAGTATACTAATGAATGTATATATGAATCATGATACTAATAAGCATGCATAGGGACCAAGGATTAATATGAGTTCAAGAACAGGTAATTCAGGAAGCAAAGATCAAGAGGGAGCACACTCCAGTTTCTCCTGCCAGAAAGCAAAGGAGCACACTCCAGTTGTTCCTGCAATAAAGCAAAGGAGCACACTTCAGTAGCTTCTGCAAGGAGCATATATTCAGAGGGAGTTGAACATCTTTCTACAAAGGTGTAGAAGAAGCTACTTCAGATTATGACTCCAGTATCTCCCGCAAAGAAGCAAAGACTCAGAGGGAGTCCACCCAATGAACAAACAAAGATAAGTATTTTAATTATCATTTCTTACATATGTGTTTGTTTAATTAAAATTGTTCAATGATGTATATGCTCATGTTCCTAGACTTAGGATATGTATTGTGCATATTAGAATAGTTGCATTAATGAACAGTATACTACTAATATACATGGGTAAGTGGCCTATGGCACTGTACGACATTCCATTGCTACTTATCTAGAATGAAACCTCTTTGCTGGCATGTTGGGAGTTGTGCACACTCTTAACAATGTTCTGGTAGAGATTGGAAGGCATCTAGAAAGTTACGGAATATGGATAAATGTTGTATTGAAGCATTGGCTAAGATAATTGCATGACTGTATGGCATATTTCTTTATGTGTAAGAATTTCTTCTGTAAACTATGAGATGTTTTCTAATCATGCAATTTAACTTGTTGTGTAGGAAAGATCGTATGCCATCTCCTACAAAAAGAAGAACTACAACATTTGTTCAGCAACAAATTATCTATTGAAGATATTGAAGTTCCCAGGATACGGGAAGAATGCCATGATCCGTCGATCATGAAGAACGATGTTTGGGATGCGGTCCCAAGATGTGAAGGGAAGTTTGTTATGACTTCAAAATGGAACTATCAGATCAAGCATGTTGCAGATGGCAGCATTAAGAAATATAAAAGTGATGAAATAGAAGATGCACCAGATGGATTTCAAGACAGCATGGTGCAGTCTTATATGTGTGCAGAACTTGGTGAAGATAGATTGATTGCCAACACGCAGCGGAAGCTTGCTGCCAAGTTCGAGATGAAAGAATTGGGAATGATGCACTATTTCCTAGGTATGGAGGTGTGGCAGAGTGCAGGTGGGATCTTCCTTGGTCAAGGGAAGTACACAGTAGATATCCTGAAGAGATTTGGGATGATGGACTGCAAGGCCATGGCCACACCTATGGCATCGAATCTGAAGCTTCTTTGTGATGCTTCATCTGATCCAGTTGATGTTTCTATGTATCGTCAGATGATTGGGTCCTTGATGTACCTGACGAACACGAGACCAGACATTTGCTTTGCTGTGAACACATTGAGCCAGTTCCTGACGGTTCCGAGGAGTGTTCACCCGGTTGCTGTAAAGCATGTTCTGAGGTACCTCAAGGGTACAGTGGATTATGGGCTCAAGTATGAGGAGAATCAAAAGTTTAACCTACAGGGTTATGTTGATTCAGATTGGGCTGGCAGTGCTGCAGATAGGAAGAGCACATCTGGGTGCTGCTTCAGTATGGGATCAGGTGTGATCTCTTGGTTTAGCAGGAAGCAGTCCTGCGTAGCACCGAGTACAGCTGAGGCAGAGTATGTTGCAGCCTGTTCAGCTAGTTGTGAGGCAGTATGGCTACGGAAGCTACTGTCTGAGTTATTTGATCTCCCGTTGGAGGGTACTGGTATCTTCTGTGATAACCAGAGTTGTGTGAAGCTATTTGAGAACCCAGTGTTTCATGACAGGTCGAAACACATAGAGATCAAATATCACTATATCAGGGATATGGTGCAGAGAGGAGCCGTGAAGCTCCTATATGTTGCGACAGACGAGCAGATTGCAGATGTGCTGACGAAGCCACTAGCCAGGGTGAAGTTCGAGTATTTCAGAGAGAGAGGCTTGGCGTTCTTCAGATCGAGGACACTTCAAGGAAGAAGTGATGGACACATTTGTTGAAGCCATTCCAAGCATGTTGGAAGGAGGATCCTTCACATGGCTGTGGATGTAAGCGCTGGATGATGAGCATCAGGATGATGTTCTGGTTTCTGCTTGGATATGATCAGTTGGATCATTTTCATTTTTGTATATGCATCATGTTGGATGCTTGGACCATGTATCTGTATATGTATCAGGTGGATACATTGTATGATCAGGACGATCATGTATGATGATATGTATCAGGTAGATACTTGGTATGCATCAGGTGGATGCATTGATGTATCAGGTGGATACATTGTATGATCAGGTGGATCATGTATGGTGATATGTATCATGTATTTGTATCAGGTGGATACATTGATGATCAGGAGGATCATGTATGATGATATGTATCAGGTAGATGCATTGATGATCAGGAGGATCATGTATGATGATATGTATCATGTATTTGTATCAGGTGGATACATTGATGATCAGGAGGATCATGTATGATACTTGGTATGCATCAGGAAGATGCATTGATGATCAGGTGGATCATGCAGCAGGATGTTGCAGTGATGATCAGGATGATCATAGATGATGAGCTTTAGGATGTTGCTCCAGATGACATGCAGCAGGATGTTCCAGTGATGATCAGGATGATCATAGATGACGAGCTTCAGGATGTGGCTCCAGATGACATGCAGCAGGATGTTGCAGTGATGATCAGGACGATCATAGATGATGAGCTTCAGGATGTTGCTCCAGATGACATGCAGCAGGATGTTGCAGTGATGATGATCAGGATGATCATGGATACATCAGGATGATGTATGGTGAGTATCAGGTTGATACTCTGTGGCCGTGGATCAGGTTGTGCAGATGAGCATGTAATTCGTTGCCCTGGGAGATTTGCAGATGGTCTTGCGAGGTTTTGCCTATGGCATGTAATTCGTTGCCCTGGGACATCTGGCAAATGCTCTTTCGAGGTTTTGCTCTGGGAGGACATGTAATTCGTTGCCCTGGGAGATCTGCAGATAGTCTTGCGAGGTTTTGCCTATGGCATGTAATTCGTTGCCCTGGGATATCTGGCAGATGCTCTTGCGAGGTTTTGTCCTATGGCATGTAATTCGTTTCCCTGGGAGATCCGATAGGTTGGGCTGTGTGCCCGTAATTAGTCCTGGGATGCTCTTGCGAGGTTTTGCCATGACCACATGTAATTCGTTGCCCTGGGAGATCCTATAGGTAGAGCTGTGTGCTCGTAACAGCCTGGGATGCTCTTGCGAGGTTTTGTGGTGAGGTCACATGTAATTCGTTGCCCTGGGAGATCCTATAGGTAGAGCTGTGTGCTCGTAACAGCCTGGGATGCTCTTGCGAGGTTTTGTGACGCACGTAAAAGTCCTGAGGATTCCACAGTATGGCCAGTGATGATGAAGACCTGCAGGTGGTGGGCCTACATCCAGTATGAAAAAGGACTGGCTCTGTAGAACTTCCTATGACGAGTAGATTCAGAGATTGATTGAGATAGCAGCAGCAGTGACGATGATGATGACTCGATGACGATTATCCAGTGACGATGATCCAGAGAAGATGACTTGTGCTAGAAGAACTGTGCTGAGAAATACCTTCCTAGTTAAGAGGGAGTGTTGATGTATATGTAACTTCGGAATGTATTTCACATATATGTATATTGTATTCCTATAGAGATGGTATTATTCCTCTATAAGGAAGTGTCATCATTTATATTGTAAGTGTCGTAACTTATACTTGATGGGTTATTAGACCACCTTATTTGGGGTCGGCCCTGTATAAGTCATGTGGGTGAAAGGGTTATTAGACCACCCTATTGGGGGTCGGCCATGTGGGTCAAAGGGTTATTAGACCACCCTATTGGGGGTCGGCCCACTCAGCATTATGTTATGTGGTTAAGTTCGAGCCTACATGAGTTAGGTAAAAAGGCAAGTCAAGTCAAGTATAAATAGAGTGCGGGAGGCACTCTATTTGCTCACTCACTTCTCACACATGCTCTCAAGGAGGAGAGGCGCACTTATGGAGGAGGAGGATTGCTGCTAGGTTATGGCTATCTCTATTGGTTGGTTGTATCATTGCTCTATCTATCTCTGAGGAAGTTATTGGGGTTTTTCACCTTTATGGTTTTCCCCAAGTAAATCTTTGTGTCTCTTGTGTGCTTGCATTATTGTCTCCATGATTGATATGCTGTAGATATGCTGTACATGTTGTTCTCTCAGTTAAGATCCTAGATCAGATTGAATTAAATTCTGAAAATTTAACAATAAGTCCTGGAGATCTGGACAGGATGAAAAAGGCCTCAGATGCTCTTTAGAGTTCTTGCTAGTCAAGAGACTCTTTTAAGGTTTTGTGACGCACATAATCAGTACTGAGGATTCCACAGTATGGCCAGTGATGATGAAGACCTGCAGGTGGTGAGCCTACATCTAGTATGAAAAAGGACTGGCTCTGTAGAACTTCCTATGACGAGTAGAGTCAGAGATTGGTTGAGATAGCAGCAACAGTGACGATGCATCGATGACGATGATCCAGAGAAGAAGACTTGTCTAGGAGATCTGTGTCGAGAAATACCTTCCTAGTTAAGAGGGAGTGTTGATGTTTATGTAACTTCGGAATGTATTTCATCTATGTATTTTATATATATTTATTGTACCCTTATAAGAGATGTGTTATTCCTCTATAAGGAAGTGTCGTCATGTGGATTGACAAGTGTCGCAAGTGTGTGTACTTGCCGATGGGTTATTAGACCACCATGTGGGGTCAGCCCTGATTTATATATAATATAATGTGGATGTATCTAAGTAGACAAGTCGGCCCCATTAGGTCACTGGGCAAAAAGGTGAGTATAAATAGAGATAGGAGATCTCTATTTTACTCACTCGGAAAAGTAACTCACTCTCACTCTCAAAAGTGGTGCACTAGTGAGGAGGAGGAGGATCATCTTCTAGGAGACTATCTCAGTGTTATTTGGTTGTATTTTGGTTGAGCCATTGCTCTCTCTATCTCTGAGGAAGTTGTGGGGTTTTTCACCTTAGGGTTTTCCCCACGGAAACTCTGTGTCTCTTGTCTCTTATGCTTTTGATTCTTGTGATGCTTGTCATGTTGTGATTGTCATGCATTGATATACTGTATATGTTATTCTCTCAGCAAAGATCCTAGAGTATAATGAATTAATGCTCAAAATTTAACAAAGGTGATCATGGACGGAGAAGTGAAGATTTGACCTATAAAAGATGTCCCCTAATGTGTGAGGTCAGAGGGGAGCGATGGCTGAAATACATTATAATTCCAAGTCAGCGGAGGAGCAAGAAACCACAGAACCAAGTCACAAAAGTACATGAAATAACGATCAAGGTCAGCGAGCAATTACAATCTTGACATCATATAGATGTGTAGCATGATACAAGATGATCTTCGATACATAACTAGGATATGTATATATAGCATGGCCACTGAAATACAAGCATGGATCCATGTCAAAATGAGAGATCATAGCCATAACAACAAACTGGATCTATATCTCATGGAGAGACAAAATGAGTGAGGCTCAGTCTTGCGCAACTTGGTTGATAACATAATGAGGTAATGCTATTAACATCCCAAGGTCTTCATCCAAAACAACCCACAGTACAGACCCTAATCATGTGAATAAATGAGCTGAAGTCGAACATGGGGGGAATCGTTTGATTACCGGTCATTGATGTATACCGTTAACAAATGCGAGGGATTCCATCGATAATGATAATGGGGCCCAAGGTAGCTAGTATGATCCAACAAGTGTGAATAAGAGAACTTGAAGTTGAACACCTGAGGAACCCATCGAATAAGAGACATTGATGTATTCTCCTTATCCAACGATGAGGGAAACTGCCACTGATGACTGCAATCCCCAAGGTACTAACCGAAACTCTAAACTTCATTCCTGGAGAAAAATGAGTTGATGTCGATGGGAAGAAGTCCGTTGGAAGGGAGGCCTTAAGGCATCCTCCATCATCCAACATGAGGAACAATCAAATGGTATGAGCTGATGTGGAGTACAAGGACATGTAACAAGACTAACATTAGGATGGCCGACACATGAGGTCAAGGTAAACTGCAGAATGGCCGACACGGGCTATATCTTTGAACAGTGAGCACAACACAAAGTGACTTAGGCAGTTTTCAACATGACGGGAAAGTGATATAAGCCTGTAATGTTGGAGACATTAATAGACCCTCCATATGGTTGGAAGAATAACTAACCAGGGGAGTAAACCACTAGGAGATCAGGTTCACCCTAGGGTCAAAAACTAAACCCAACTGAAATGATAGACTTAAATAGGTGCTGTGTTCAAGGATAGGACTGACTGAACTTCCTTTAAAACTGAAAGATGTGATATACCCTTCTTATCTCTTATTCTTTTTAGGTAAAAGAATACCTTTCTTGTTGTTTTAATGAGTCCAAGAAAGAATGAAAACTCAGTAGATCCAAACATGTAAAGATTTTAACACGCCCATGGGAGGAAGACCTAGGACCTTCTTCATTGTTTACAGAGTTCGAAGAAGAGATAAAAGAATACTCTATACTACTAATCTCTGGATTTTAATATCGAGCCGAGATATGTTCTTGCTCGCCGGTGTTTTCAATTTTAAGGAGTCTGAAAAACTTAAACAATAACTCCATACACCTACTCGTGGATTTGAATATCGAGCCCAAGTAGGTTAATGTTCGCCGGTGTTTTCCTGTTTATAGAGTCTGAAAAACTTAAACAATCCTCTATTTAACCTCTCATGGATTTCACATCGAGCCTAAGTATGTGAATGCTTGATTGGTGTTTTCATGTTTCGAGAGTCTGAAAACCCTAAAGAAGGCACCATAAGGTCTTTTTCGTAAAGTTAGTCTCCTCCCCCGAAAAAGTGTAAAACAATGGAAGAAGAACTATTCTAGCCATGTATGACTAGAGTGTACCTTTTTCGTAAGTAATCCGCAAAAGTCCGGAAAATGGTCAAACTTATACTTAAGCGGATGTCGCTTCAAATCCTTTAATGAGTCTGAAATGACAACTATACTCGACAATCTTGTCATATTTAAAGAGTCTAACAAGAGCTTAGAGAGAACTCCGTAATAATATTTTTCGTAAAATTTTAACGAGCCCGAAAAAGTAAACTCATGACCTCCTTACTGTTCTTAAATAGCTCAAAGGAGAGATGGAAGAATGCTCGTAACTTCCTTACTGTTTTTAACGAGCTCGAAGGAAAGGTGGAAGACTGCTCGTAACCTCCTTACTGTTTTTAACGAGCTTGAAGGAAAGGTGGAAGACTGCTCGTCATTGGATCAATGTCCAAATGAATGGCAGACTGCATTATAGACTCTAGGAAAACTTCATCAGAAGGAAGTATATCATCCTAGATAGAACACATATCTAAACATTCAGATGGAGTCATCACCTGGTCAATTTCCAGGACCCGGTCTCGAGAAGGTAAGCATGAATTCAGAGGCTTGTTCTCAGTAGGAATTGGACTCAAGGAACAATATGCCACATAATTTGATTGTGACATGGTAGTGCTACTGACGAGGGACATACTTGGTCTATAGTTGGGTAATAAGAGAGATCAACAAATGTAAGCTGATCGATAGTGACAATTCTTTCGTTGTGAGGAGAACACATCACACGAAAGAGCGTAGACACCACAGCCTACATAGCATATACGTAATCACGTCCAAGGATCATATCAAAATCCATGGGGTCCTTTAAAACCATAAAATCAACTAAGACTGTTTTTCCACTCAAAGTAACAGGTACCTGAGGGAGGAATCCCAACGGTTCACTAGGTCTTCTGTCGAAGGTCAACGACCAATTAAAAGCTGGAATAAGGTTAGGAAAACCTAAATATTTCCAAGCATAGGGGGATAAGATACTAACAGAGGCTCCTTCATCTACAATACATCGGTGAACCACGTGGTTTTCGATATCAACCTTTATCTGGAAACGTGTAGCAAAAGGAAGGAGAGGCCCAGTTAGACTATTCCAATCAGAGGAAATGATCCCAGAGCTTGGTAGGGGTTCACTCGGAACAGATGCAGTGCCCCCATTTTCAGAGACATCTGAACTGGTAATGCAGAAGACTTCTGGTACAAGTGCATCAGTCTCCGAAGGACTGATGTGATTGATCGAAGATTGCATTGATGCGATCGCTTCACTCTCCAAAGGAAGAGTGTGGTTGACAAAAGATTGCATTGGTTCAACCACTTCATCAACCAAAGGTTGATCAGGCTGTTGGGAATCTATAGAAAATTCAGGAGCATAGGATCCTTCAAACATGGACCACACTCTTTGCAGCTCTAGAATAACAGCGCATCGGTGAGTAAGGTGATCTCCCTTGAAAATTTTACAAGGGAACTTTGGCTTGCCTCCTATAAGCTTAGACTCCATAACAACAACAGTACTCTCAGCATGACTAGAATTGGCTGACAGTTTGCCCCCAGCATGACTTGCATTGGCTGGTTGCTTAGAAGCAAAAGAATTTTTAACTATGGACTAGACACTTTGCACCTCTGGAATAGCAGGGCACCGGTTAGTAAGGTGGTCTCCCTCGCAAAACTTACAAAGGAACTTAAGCTTCTCTTTATTAGGTTTGTCGACAATGTCAATGTTCTTAGCATGACTTGCAGTGGCCGATTCGGTGTCTCTAGTATGACTCAAAGGAACTGGTGACTTGTCATTAATATGACCAGCAGTGAACAATGACATGTCCTCAACATGAGAAACAGTGGTTGAAGACATGCTTTCAGTATAACTTGCATTGACTTAAAGTTTGCTCCCAGCATGACCTCCAAAGGCTGGGTAGGTGCCCCCAGCATCACCTTCAGAGGCTGGGTGGCGAGGTTCAGTATGATTTCCAGTGACTGAGAATTTTCCTCCAACATGACCTCTAGAGGTTGGGTGGGTGCCCACAGCATGACTTCCAGAGGCTGGGTGGCTTCCCCCTTGCTTTGGCATCTTCTTCCTATTCTTCCTTCGTCTATTCCTTTTAGACGGCTAGTTACTAGTATTACTACTTTCACCACATGTGGTAGAAGGAGGAGGAGAAGATGTTACTGGCGAAGTAGGCATAGGTTTCTAATGCTCTTGATGTGAGGTGCTTACTTGAGAAGCATCAAGAGCATGCAAGGCATTCGAAGTGGAAAACAACCAAACCGGTATCCCTATAGTGAATCCCGGAAGATTCAAGGTAGCCATTAAGGGAGTACCAATGTTCCCAATGAATGGAAAAGCACAAGGATCCCCTTGAATAGGGGTCCCTTGATTGGTGCTCACTGGGATGCTATCCATAGTTCCGACTCAATGGGCCATAAATATCTAAGGCCAACTAAGGGCGAGAGGCACAAAGAGCACACCACTACAAAATCCTAAGTATCCCAAAACCAGGAAAACAAGGATGGTGAATACTCTCGATAGAAAGTCTGGGATGATTAGGGACTAGAAAAAGCTATTAGAGCATCGAAGAACAGTTATACGACGTCTAGTTCAGGTCCTCTGGGTGCAAGCTTTTGAATCACCAAACTGCCCTCCTGGGATTACTGAAAAGGGTTACATTCCGTATCTGTCCTAGTTACAAAGAAAATAGCCTTTCACTGCCACCTGTGTAAGAAGCCCTAAATTCAAGATACTAAGGCTACCATTAACACGAAAGAAGCTCCGGGGGACAGTCGTAGTTCTGACTAGAATGCATGGGTAGGGTAGCTAAGCCCGAAATCCAAAAGGATCCCCGTACGTGAACCAACCTTGGTGTATGCTCTGAATGAAAAGTGAAGGGGTATCCTCACTATTTCACCTTCGCAAGACCTTGTGCTTAACTTCGGTTTCAGTGGAGCTTCCATAACAACTTTGATGTCAATGGGTTTACCTAAAAACAGTCTCACTACGATTATCGAGTAATGAAAATGGTATCGGATAGTTAAAGTGTGTTCTAATCTGAAACCCTAGCCTATGCTAGTTGGTGTAGTGACATCCCTAGAAAGAAAAGTTGCTAATAAATTTTATTAATTATTCTTTTTAAGGGTTGTTCTTTACTCAAAGGTTGTAGTGCATTGTGTGGCGTGGTTGTGACAGAAATGGAAAGTACATAAAAGTAAAAAAACTTTCACTAAACTTTCTCATTCATTGTTTTCCAAAACTAAAGATAAGTAAGACTAAAACAAGTCTCTTTTTATTTTCTTTTCAAATTCAAAACAAAGTAAACTACGCTACTTCGAAATGATCATAAGTCTTACTAATTTAAACTACCAAACTCATTTTTTGCTTTTTATGATATACGTAAAAGAAAAATAACTCAAAAATGGAAGCAAGTAAGAACTAAAAAAGCAATGTAAGTAAGGAAATGCAACTCTAAGGCTCACAACAATCAACTCGATCATTTGACAAAGACTTGTCCTACAAATTTTTTAAAGGAAAAACTTTGGGCTTGGAAAACAAAGTGAAAAGAACATAGGGATAAGAGACACTTAAAATGGAAAGGAAAACCTCAAAGGTTGCTCCAAAGCACCAAGAACCATAAGAAAGCACTAAGCCAAGCAAAAGGTAGGAAAGTGAACCAAAGATTGCCTTACCATCACAAAGACTCGAATGGAAGCAAACTAAAAAACTTTGACTTACTTGGACTAAACCTGACAAAGCAATCAAGAAGTGTCTAGAATCAGAAAAAAATTTGAAAACACCCTAAGGACTCTAACTTGGGGTCAAACCTTAAATCAAAGGCCAAGACACTGTCAAAGTGTGCTTAGTGTTGCCACAAACAACAAATGTTACAAAACAAAGGTTTGTATACCTGCAACAAGGATCTAGGGTACCGAAGTGCAGCTATGTCCAACAAGGAATACTAAGCGGTCTTCAAAAAGAGTCACAAACAAAGAAGACACCTCAAAAGTACTCAAGCAAGTAGAAGATGACCTAAGGGAATTATGAGAGGAAAACAAGACTCAACAAGGGCATAAAGACCTCAAGGATCAGTTAAGAAGACAAAGCAAGAGACTGGAAATCAAACCAAACAAGAGGAAATCAAATCCCAAAAGAAAACAGAGATCTACAGGAAAAACTCTACTGTGCAGTGAATAAGCCTGCGCACACTGGGAGGTGTACGCTACTGTGTAGTAGGGAAAGCAGCGTTTTTAAGAAGGTGTACTCTACTGTGCAATAGGTAAAGCATCTTTTTTCAGCAGGTGTATGCTACTGTGTGCAAGGGAAACCAATGTTCATGCCAGAGAAGGTTTGAAACAAACTATGAAACTTCAAACTGAGATGAGTCAAGTAATGGAAACAGGCTACGGTAACCTACAGAGCTTCTTCGAGGATAAAAAAAGATCAAAAAGTACTGGAAGGAAAGCTAACTATGTCTCCTAAAGCAGAAAACAACAGGTCCCCAGTGGAGTCGCCAGTCTATTGTTCGGGTATTCTACCCTATAGCGAGGAGAGGGATGCTAACAACTTCTGGGGTGACAGGTAAATACATTAATCATATCACATAGGTTTCTACAAAAGGAAAGAGATCAAGGTTCTTGAAAGCATACCTTATTAACAAAGTTCGATCCTAGCTTTCGCTTGCTCCTTCGATCGATCCTCCACTTGATCTTCCGCTTGATGAACCCGCGATACAAAAGATACCTTCCTCAGCATATTTTGACTGATATAACAATGATGAAATGGAAATGCAATTTAGACATCAAATACAATCAAGCATTTAATCCAAACAAATATTCAATCCATTAGACATTTGATTGGGACGAGAAGGGTATTTCAACCTTTATTGTCAAAAGCAAATAATTAGTACAATTATACCTGATCATTCAGAGTGCTTGTGCAACTGGATTCTGGGCTCCTGCTCTTCACACTAACTTTTGGAATTCCTTCAGCATAACAACCCTTAATGCATAGTTTCTCCTCCTTTGTGAGTAACCCCTCTCATGGATCCTCCTTGTATTTATGGGACAAGGTAGGCAGTTTGGATCGAGAGCTAGTTTGATTGGGAGGTTAGGGAAGTTGCAAAACCAAATTCAACTAATCCCAATTCATCCAATTAATATATTTTTTATTACTTTTTAAGGTGTACGCTAGTTTTCTTAAGTGGAGTAGCGTTCAATATACAAGTTTCCTGCTTTACAACCAGCGTTTGCAAGAGTTTGAGTTGTCCGCTAGTCTACTGAAGCAAAGTAGAGTATTTTAGCAGGTAAACGCTACTCTATTGAAGTAGAGTAGAGTATTTCAGTAAGTGAACGCTACTATCATGCTTATAGGGTAGTGGTTTTTTCTCAAAAAGTAGGTAAAATGAGTGTTTTGTCAGCTGGGGTAAATCTAGTCCATACATCATCTAGGGCAATCATGCTCTTCAATCCAAGTTGTCCTTTTGTGTGATCAATAGCGAAAGGTGATCACGGATGGAGAAGTGCAGATTTGACCTATAACAAAAATGCTTACCTATTTTCTATACTTAGGCATCTAAACAAGATACAATATGTACATGCTGACCATATATAATAGTCTATCAATTCTAACATATATATTTTTTATTCTCTCGACTATGTAATAGAAGAGATAAAAAAGTTGAATACATGTAAGGCTTCAAGCCAATGAACAATATGGTTCTGATTGTAATATAATTGAACTGTGATCTTTTTTTCTAGGGAAAAAAGAAAAAAAATATAGTTTGAGCAAAAAAAGTGTGCCAACACTTCAATTTTGGTTGTATCAATGTTTTCTAAAAAATTGTCATTGAATTTAGATATCACTATGACTACCAATTTGTCTGAGCATCCTCAATGTATTAGTATCCTCTTCAATTTATTTATCAATTTCATATTTTGTATTATCATGCTCTTCAATTTTTTTCCAATTCCATTTTATTATTAATTAGAGCTCGAGCCCATTTACTATTTATTAACATTACCATTAATATTAGAACACAAATAATTTTATTCAACATCATAATTTGCATCTCTAAATCCCAAATGTTCCTAGTTTGCTCTTTTTATCCCGATGCTTTCCTTAGTTTTTTCATTATGAATACTATCATCTCTATTATGATACGATTTTTTCCACGACTTCTTTTACTACTAGTGCTTACAAAGTCTTTGAAAATTCAAAATGGCATCTTTTTTTCAGTCATAAAAAGAGCTATATTTTCATTATAAAAATATAAGTATATGAAGCATTTCCATTTCCATCCATAACCAGGAAGTAGCCATCTATGGCACAAACTCGAAACCAAAACTAAAGGAGCCAAGAAACTCCAGAGTGGACATCCACAAATCCCCAAATTGACCAAACAAGTACAAGGGAGAGTCACATGAGCCAGAGTCATCCAACGAATGTATAAAAAAAAGGAAGAAAATATAATAGTAATCTAAGCAAAAAATATAAAAATATAGGCAAGGACGAAAAGAAAGTGATACTAGCCACCAAAAAACAAAAAAAGTGTATCCCTTCACCAACAAATCAGGAGGATGATGACAGGGGCATGCGCTCACTAGTAAGGAGCATGGATTGTGACCAATACTCAAAATGTATGAAGCCCTCCTCTACCAATAGATCCTTATTTGACAGTAAGTCTGCTTGCATATTGTGCTCTCGAAAAATGTGTTCTATAGAGACATGGGGAAAGTCTTTTAGCAGTAATTCCACCATGGTCATCCAAGGAGAGAGGACCAAAGAACGAAGGGATCCAAGAATACTAGCCCAGTCTATAATAGTAAGTGAATCACCAGCAATGTGACGAAGTAAGATGCCTCTACATTTTGCAAAATAAAGAACCATCCAGAGTGCCAGAAGTTCTCCCCGGGTATTTGAGCCCATACCCCCATTCATCCAGACATAGAAATTTCGAGACTGGTCTAACGAAATGAAAGCCCCTGCACTGCAAGAAGCTCCCCCCCATTGTGAAGCACCATCAAAAAAATCCATGGAATCGTGCCAGTGTGGAAGGATAGAGCGAGGAATATTGGATATGTCATTACAACATTTATCCGAAACTGATATTTCCATGTAGGCCACCACAAATTTCCTCACATGCCATTCTGGAGAGGTATTCTTATCTTCAATGATACATAAGTTTTGTGCAAGCCGAATTTCCCATATGATGAAGACCGCTAGTGAAGCATGTTCTGAGTTGTATTTGATCCAATTATGTAAACAAGACTATATGGAGTCCCCATTTCATGCACTGATACTAGTGAAGATGCAACCAATTGTTATCCAAAGATGAGCAGTGAAGGAGCATGTAATAAATGAGTGAAAGGATGATTCTGCTGCACTTCCACATAATGAACAAATATTAGGAAGAGTGAAACCCCTCTTCAAAATATTATCCCATGTCAATATCTTATTTTCCATAACCAGCCAGATAAAGATATTTATTTTAAGTGGTAATTTCCATTTCCAGAATTCTGTGTACCAGTAGCATACATTACCTTGGATATTTGACATTATGGAATCATAATCTTGTTTCGCCATCACAGATCCATCTTGGGTATTCCAGGACCATTGGAGAACGTCATCCTGTTCACTGATCCAGACAAAGCCATGGTCAAGCCTGTATATGTATCTCATCCATTCGAAAACCAAGTCACCCGATAATCCCAGATGTTTAGCACTTAGCCAAGCCGTGGGAGAAAACATCGAGAGGGTATTTTTAACAATATAGTTGAGTGATCTGAAGCCCCCTTACACGCAGGAAAAATAGTAAATGTGCTGATAATTTGTGAGGAATTCCCCCCCCCAATAATCTAATCCTCCCTGAGTACAATGTACCAGCCATTTCTAGCTAGCCATGCTATCCAATTATTTATCCAAGGGAGAGCTGAAACTATACCAAACCATATACTTGAATATCCTTTGCACCTCCCATTCATTGAACAAACCACTGGACAGTAGAATTGTTACATAAATATTTATCTCTAATGATAGTCCTCTACATTTAGCCAATTTGAGGATCTTTAATCATGATTTACCCCAAGCTGGACAGGTTGAGCTATAGGTCAGATGCCAAATGTACAGGAAAAGAGCTGCAGGTTGAATCCTAAATGTACAGGACGAAAGGAAGGAAAGATAGCCCCCGTTGCCAACAGTGAGTACCCTCCACAAGTTTTTGGATATGAGAGCATCAACAAATACATAAAAAAAATTTAGGGACCAACCCCCAAAATATTTGGGTGAAGTGATTCTCTACCAATTGATGAGATGAAATTTCCTCTTATCAGTCCCTGACCAAATGAAATTTATAATTTTCCTTCACCCGTGAGTATTGACTTCAGAATCCTACAAAGATATATCCAATAGATTGCAAGGTTTTGTAGAACAAAATTGACCAGTGTACCCTTCTGCCAATCGATAACCACTTCCAGCACCATAAATGAATTCTTTTTTCAAAACGTCGAAGGAGCCAAAACTAGTCGGTGGTCCTGTAGTTGTTTGGTTTTACCCGGTAGCCCAAATATTTTGTACCCTCTATCAAGTATTTTACCTTAATAGGATAAATCAATGCAATTTCATCCATTTGGGCCTTATCAATATTGTGTTGCATAATAATGGATTTTGATGTGTTTATGACCATACCCGTGGACCTGCAAAACAATTCAAGTAGATTTTTTATAGCCCTATTTTCGGTCGGATTGTTATTTCCATATACCATCACATCATCGACAAAGAGTTGATGTCTGATTACAGTATTTTTAGAAACCCCGATACCGCTGATCACAGCCTCCAACAACGCCTTGTTTAAAATTCTGCACAAACCCTCCATAACAATCAGAAATAAGAGTGGTGAAAGTGGACACCCTTGGCAGAGGCCCTGCGAGCTTGCAATAAAATCCGTAGGGGATCCATTTATCATGATTCCATAATGGACTGAGTTTACACAAGACATGATCCATTTTGTAGTACTCCAAGGTAAACCTATTTGGATGAGTGCCAGCCAAAGAAAACCCCAGTGCATTTTATCATAAGCACGAGACAATTCCAGATGGAGAGCAAGTCTTTGCAGATTTTTTACCTTGATGCTGTGAAAAGTCTCCTGGGCCACACCAATTGCATCAAGGATCTCACGGTTCTCTAGGAATCCAAACTACTCACTAGATATGTTCCTTGAGAGAATTGGCTTCGATCGATTAGCAATGACTTTTGCAATTACTTTATAAATGAAAGTTACAGAGTGCAATAGGTCGAAAGTCATCAAACGATTCCAACACAATTTTTTTTGGAATTAGTGTAGTAAAATTAGTATTCAAAGCCACATAAACTTGACCATTGAGTCTGGTTTCTTCAACCATCTCCAATATATCTTTTCCCATAATGTCAAAGAAGGCTAAGAATAGTTCCGTCATCGAGTCGTTGGGACCGAGGTTCTTATCTTTAGCAAACCCCAACAAAGTCTTATGAATTTCATCCAATGTCACTGGATTATATGTCTCCTTCCCCTTCAAATAAGAGAAAAAGTGGGGAGACTCCTTGTTGTTCAGGATATCTACCCTATAGCGAGGAGAGGGACACTACCAACTTCTGGGGTGACAGGTAAATACATTAATCATATCACATAGGCTTCTACAAAAGGAAAGAGATCAAGGTTCTTGAAGGCATACCTTATTAACGATGTTCGATCCTAGCTTTCGCTCGCTCCTTCGATTGATCCTTCACTTGATCTTCCGTTTGGTGAACCTGCAATACAAAAGATACCTTCCTCAGCATATCTTGACTGATATAACAATGATGAAATTGAAATACAATTTAGACATCAAATACAATCAAGCATTTAATCCAAACAAACATGCAATCCATTAGACATTTGATTGGGATGGGAAGGGTATTTCAACCTTTATTGTCAAAAGCAAATAATCAGTACAATTATACCTGATCATTCAGAGTGCTTGTGCAACCAGATCCTGGGATCCTACTCTTCACACCAACTTGGAATTCCTCCAGCATAACAACCCTTAATGCATAGTTTCTCCTCCAAGTCTAGTTCTCTATATTGAGTCTAACTTTGAGTCTAGTCTCTCTCTTCTATCCCCCTTGTATTTATGGGACAAGGTAGGTAGTTTGTATCGATAGGTAGTTTGATTGGGAGGTTGGGGAAGTTGCAAAACCGACTTCAACTAATCCCAATTTGTCAAATTAATATATTTTTGATTACATTTTAAGATGTACGCGAGTTTTTCACAGTAGAGTAGTGCACAATATGCAACTTCAGTGCTTTACAACCAACATTTGCAAGATTTTTGAAGGTGTACGCTAGTATACTGAAGCAAAGTAGAGTATTTTTGGAGGTGTACGCTACTCTCCTGAAGGCAAAGTAGAGTATATCATGAGGTGTACTCTACTCTTATGACTGTAGGGTAGCGTTCATGTCAAAAATATAGGTAAAATCATTTTTTTGTCAGCTGCAGAGGGGTAAGTCTAGTCCATACATCATCTAGGGCAATCTTGCTCTTCAATCCAAGTTGTCCTTTTGTGTGATCGACAGCTTAATGTGATCACAGACGGAGAAGTGCATATTTGACCTATAATATATGTCCCCTAATGTGTGAGGTCAGAGGGAAGCAATGGCCGAAATACATTATAATTCCAAGTCAGCAGAGGAGCAAGAAATCACAGAACCAAGTCACAAAACTACGTGAAATAAAGTTCAAGGTCAGCAAGCAATTACAATCTTGACATCATATAGATGTGTAACATGATACCACATGATCTACGATACATAACTAGGATATGTATATATAGCAGGGCCATTGAAATACAAGCGTGGATCCATGTCAAAATGAGAGATCATAGCCATAACAAAAAACTGGATCTATGTCTCATAGAGAGCCAAAATGAGTGAGGCTCAATCTTGCGTAGCTTGGGTGATAACATAATGAGGTAATTCTATCAACATCCCAAGGTCTTCATCCAAAACAACCCAAGGTACAAACCCTAACCATGTGAATAAATGAGCTGAAGTCGAACATGGGGGAAATATTTTGATTACTGGTCATTGATGTATACCATTAACAAACGCGAGGGCTTCCACCGTTAATGATAATGGGGCCCAAGGTAGCTAGTACGATCCAACAAGTGTGAATAAGTGGAATTGAAGTCGAACACCTGAGGAAACCATCGAATAAGAGACATTGATGTATTCTCATTATCCAATGACGAGGGAAACTTCCATTGATGACTGCAATCCCCAAGGTACTAACCGAAACTCTAAACTTCATTCCTAGAGAAAAATGAATTGATGTCGATGGGAAGAAGTCCATTGGAAGGGAGGCCTTAAGGAATCCTCCATCATCCAACACGAGGAATGTTGAAATATTGTAACTTCAAAGAATATTATATTTGTATATTATTTATTCCGGAGATGTTCCATACCTCCGATGTGATTATACTATAAATCCGGAGATGTTTATTCCTCCGAGTTGGGTGTGGTAACTAGGGTTATTAGACCCACCATGTGGGGGTCGGCCCAGTCAGTTATAATGGGGTATTTAACCTAATGGTTAAATACGAGCCTACATGTACTTGTGTAAAATACATATCAGAGTAGTGTATAAATAGAGGAGGTGTGTTCCTCATTTGATACACTCACACACTTGAGGATAGCGCACTTGTGGAGGAGAGGTCTGCTATTGTGGAGGAGGAGATCATGTTTCAGGGTTTCATCTTTGTATATTGCTGGTCATCTATATTGAGGAAGCTTTGCTGGGTTTTCTACCCCATGAGGGTTTCCCAGGATAAATCTCTGTCTCTTGTGTTTATGCTATGCTTGTTGTTTCTTCAGTGATCCTGTATATGCTATTATTGTGAAATGGAATGTAATGCTGCTATTTTATGTCTTAGCATATTGAATTTTAACATGGTATCAGAGATAACCTGAAGGAAGACAAGGTATGGCACTAAAGACACTTGCTTTACTTACGACAATTTGAAGGTTAGGGTTTTACATAGAAAAAACCAGTCATCGTAGCACTTTCGATATAAATCCGTTTTGGAGAAGTTTTCGGATCTGAAATTGTTACAGGACGAAGCTAAAATCTCCAGGTACTTTGTGTCCAAAGGACAACCTCTAATTCGTTGTACTTTGTGATTTATGATCTGTACAATATAGGGTTTCTGCCTCTTCCAGATCTGAGTCAAAATCAGGTGACCTTGGGAAAAAGGTCATAACTTGGGCTAGGAAGCTCCAAATGAAATTTCGTGAAAAGTTACAGGTAGTACACAGGCCGAGCTATCTCAGAAAACGTTTTCAGAGGCCGAAGGTCAAACAGTGACACGTGGCACGCCGTACAAGTTCGCTCTCCTGTATTATCCCATAAACAGGTCACGTTGCGACACTTGGCATAACTCTCTCTCAGAGAATCCAATTGAGGTCAGACCTGTCAGGATGGAAAGATAACAGGCCGAGCTATCTCAAAAAACGTTTTCAGAGGCCGAAGGTCAAATAGTGACACGTGGCACTCCGTACAAGTTCGCTCTCTTGTATTTTCCCAAAACAGGTCACGTTGCGACATTTGGCATAACTCTCTCTCAGAACATCCAATTGAGGTCAGACCTGTCAGGATGGAAAGCTAACAGGTCAGGCTATCTCAGAAACCTTTTTCAGACCCTTTGGATCAAAAATTTCAGAGTTACACCAGAAACAATCAGGTACATATTTCTGTCAAAACAAAATTATTTTTTGGTACCTTCATTCATGGCTTCCGGAATTTAGGGCTTTGAAGAAAGTTGGAATTTTTGTAATCGGAGACCACGGCTGGATGCTACTCATCAAAATAGAAATTTAGAGACCAAGATCAGAATTTTTGGTTGGGCAGAAGGCCGAGCTTGATTAGACCCTAGTTCGGGACTTTGATCAGAAAAGTGGAAAATTAGGGCTTCTGTAAAAATGGGAATTTTTGAAATCTGTGACCACGGCTGGAAGCTCCTCAGAAAAATAGAAGCTTAGAGCTTTGTATCAAACCTTTTGATGGGGCAAAAGAGTGGGCTTCATCAAACCCCAGTTCAGGGTCACGTCCAGTGAATCCGAAAGTTTCAAAGGAAAAATTGAGGAGTAAAACTTTGCAGTTTTCAAATTCTGAATATACCAGTTTGATCAGCTCATCAAAGCGCATATTTCTATCCTTTCGGAAGTTTGAAATTCAAAGTTTGAATTTTTGGGTTTCTCTGACAAACCCATATCCAGCTCCAAGTCCAGTTCTTGCAAATCAAGTGGATTGGGTTAATCCTAGAAGAAGATGGATTGGTCACCTGCATAAGTGAAGAAGCTCCTGTCTCAAGAGGGATATGAGGATAAGGCCTTACATAAGAAGAATACAAGCGATCTCGACAGGTATGACTCATCGAGGTATGTTTCGATATTTGTCCATGATTAAGTTTATGGTATGTTTGTCTTCAGGTTATTACAGTTAGTACAATTTTGATTTTAGATTTGTCGTATAACCTTAACAAAATTATGAATGCATGATAGAAGATATTCATTGGTTAGGGTGTTGACACTTATGATTGTACTAATGCATTATGATGTTGTGTGAGGTTGATGTTGTCTGCTAACAAGATACAGGTACATCACAAAAGACAAATCAGGTTCCATGACCATGAAAACATGAAGACAAAGACTCATCCATAATCTTTGTTCTACTTACGAGGTATGTATGACTTTGTTATATTATGCTTAACCTATGAGACATGCAGGTTCTAGCTCAGGATCTCTAAATCATTGAAGAGATTGTTTAGGTGTGTTGTACATAACCAAGTAGGTATACTAATCCAGGTATGTTTCCCATGAATCTTACCTTGTGTTAGGATCCCTTATATAAGTATACTTGGAATGATTGGTTATGCTTATTCATAAAGTTAGTAATCAAGGGATTATGCATATTATATCTTTTATCTTGATTGATGATATGCATGAGTAAAAGAAGACTTCCCTGAAATCTTGAATACTAATGTTTATTAACTATAATCATGACTATACATTTTCAAGATTATTTAGTACTATAATGTTTTGATAGCATTTAGAATATACTAATGAGTGTATGTTTGTGCATGAGATCATGAGGATGACTCTTGAGCATGCACAGTGGTACAGAATGAATAGAAGTTCAAAAGACATACAGAAGATCAAGCGGGAGGCAGCCACACAAACATAAAAGATAAGTATTTGAGTTGCTATTTGAAATAGTAATGATATTGCCTGTAATAGGTTGTATGCATATTTGTATTCCTAGAATATATAATGCTGAGTGTAAACATTCATAGAGCATTGAACAGTATACAACTAATGTGCATATGTTTGGACAAACATTCCATTTTTGCTTGTCTAGAATGAAACCTCTTTGCTGACATGCTGAGAGTTGTGCACACTCTCGATAGTATGTTCTGGTAGAGATGGAAGGCATATAGATAGCCACTGTATGCATACAGGATATGGGAAAGTGTTGTGCCAAAGTATTGGTCAAAATAGTTGCATCACTATGTAAATGATATCTGTATGCATAATAGGTTATCTTTTGATGATTATGAAGTATTACTAATCATGTACTTAATTTTGATTTGTAGGAAAGGTCATGAAGAATGATGGACACCGTACAAGTGGTGGATGTTCAAACAAGAAGATTTACAAATCAAGGCTCATGGCTAGAAGGTTCTCTTAGAAAGGGGAAGAGAATCATGACAAGATGTTTGCTTCAAGTATGGTGTAATTAAAGAAGAAGTGTGAATCAGGTTCTGTATAGGTACCTAGGATCGATAATAAATTGATAAGGTTAATGATCACCATGGGTGATGTGGATCTCAACCTTTGCTACAAGGTTGAATATGATTTCTATACACATATGACATGGATGCAAGAAGGAACTCACCACAGAGTTCGAATGATATTGAGGTTCATATCAGTAGACCCATCTAACGAGAGATGGCACAGATAGATATGCAGAAGATCATTCAATGCAGAAATGAAAAAAAATGAAAGATCTCAAATTGATGCTTTACTTCCTAGGTCTGGAAGTATGGCAAGGCTCAGAAGGAATATTTCTCAACCAGGGAAAGTATGATGAGAAATATGACTTGAGGTGTTGGAATGGCCACTCTTATGGATTCCAACTTGAAGCTGTTAGGGGATAACTCATCAGAGTTAGTGGATATAACTCTGTACAGACAAATTATTGGGTCATTGATGTATCTAACATATACTAGATTAGATATATGCTTTGTTATGAACACCTTGAGTTAGTATCTAGTGGAAACTAGATGTGTTTACCTGATAGTTGCAAAGTATGTGATGAGGCACATAAAGGACACGATAGAATTTGATCTATGCTATCTTGAAGATCATGACTTCAGATGGCTATTCAGATTCTGATTGGGCAGGAAGTGTATCAGACAAGAAGAACACATCGAGAGGATGTTATTGTCTGGGTTTAGCCATGATCTCGTGGTTTAGCTGGAAGCAGTCTAGTATGGCTCTCAGCACAAGCAGAATATATGGCTGCTTGCTCTGCTAGTTGTGAAGAAGTTTGGCTTCAGGATTGTTTGACTTAGAGATAGAACCAATTGTGATCCTATGTGACAAATAGAGTTGAATCAAGAGGACATAGAATCCAGTGTTCCATGATAAGTCAAAGATCATAGGGATCTAACAAGATATGACACAGAAAGGAACTATAAAGTTTGAATTTGTAACAGGTTGCTGATGAACTAACCAAACCTCTGTCTCGAGTGAAATTTGAATACTTCCAAGACAAGCTTGGTATAGCTCAAAAGGACCCTCCTCGAAAGGGGGAGTAGTATAGTCACTGATGATGAGATTGTCTCATCGAACAACAAGGTCGATGATGAGGTAACCTATTCTCTACACCTAGATACTTAGAAAATATTTAGATTTAGGACTCTTATGCTTAGAATACTTTGTTTTACATGCTTTTGATGATAGATCTATTGGTGAGAATACATGCTTTTGATGATAAGATGTATTGGTAAGAATACATACTTTTGATGACACATGTATTGATTAATGTACTTGTATGGTAGAGGATACTTGTACTTGTATTGATGAGAATACATGTGGGGATTGTATCATCCCCGGACTTTGGTCCCTGAATTGATCCGTAGACGTATGGTCTCCGAAAATGAAGTCCTTAGTGGACAGTTGAGGGGATTGGATCATCCCTGGACTTTCAGTCCTAAAGAGAGCCGTAGACGTGAGGTCTCCGAGAATGAAGTCCTTAGTGGACAGTTGAGGGGATTGGATCATCCCTGGACTTTCAGTCCTAAAGAGAGCCGTAGACGTGAGGTCTCCGAGAATGAAGTCCTTAGTGGACAGTTGAGGGGATTGGATCATCCCTGGACTTTCAGTCCTAAAGAGAGCCGTAGACGTGAGGTCTCCGAGAATGAAGTCCTTAGTGGACAGTTGAGGGGATTGGATCATCCCTGGACTTTCAGTCCTAAAGAGAGCCGTAGACGTGAGGTCTCCGAGAATGAAGTCCTTAGTGGACAGTTGAGGGGATTGGATCATCCCTGGACTTTCAGTCCTAAAGAGAGCCGTAGACGTGAGGTCTCCGAGAATGAAGTCCTTAGTGGACAGTTGAGGGGATTGGATCATCCCTGGACTTTCAGTCCTAAAGAGGGTCGTAGACGTGAGGTCTCCGAGAATGAAGTCATTAGTGGACAGTTGAGGGGATTGGATCATCCCTGTACTTTCAGTCCTAAAGAGAGCCGTAGATGTGAGGTCTCCGAGAATGAAGTCCTTAGTGGACAGTTGAGGGGATTGGATCATCCCTGGACTTTCAGTCCTAAAGAGAGCCGTAGATGTGAGGTATCCGAGAATGAAGTCCTTAGTGGACAGTTGAGGGGATTGGATCATCCCTGGACTTTCAGTCCTAAAGAGAGCCGTAGACGTGAGGTCTTCGATAATGAAGTCCTGAATGAACAGGCAGGGGATTGTATCGTCCCCGGACTGAGGTCCCAGAATAGAGCCGTAGACTGGGTCTCCGATAATGAAGTCCTGAATGAACAGGAAGGGGATTGTATCATCCCCGGACTTAGGTCCCTGAATTGATCCGTAGACGTGAGGTCTCCGAGAAGTGGGGATTGTATCATCCCCGGACTTCGGTCCCTGAATTGATCCGTAGACGTGAGGTCTCCGAGAAGTGGGGATTGTATCATCCCCGGACTTAGGTCCTTGAATTGATCCGTAGACGTGAGGTCTCTGAGAAGTGGGGATTGTATCATCCCCGGACTGCGGTCCCTGAATTGATCCGTAGACGTGAGGTCTCTGAGAAGTGGGGATTGTATCATCCCCGGACTTAGGTCCCTGAATTGATCCGTAGACGTGAGGGCTCCGAGAAGTGGGGATTGTATCATCCCCGGACTGCGGTCCCTGAATTGATCCGTAGACGTATGGTCTCCGAGAAGTGGGGATTGTATCATCCCCGGACTTCGGTCCCTGAATTGATCCGTAGACGTATGGTCTCCGAGAAAGTGATTTTTGATGTGGTTACTTGTATCGGTAGGATACTTGTATTGATGATGTGGTTACTTGTATCGGTAGGATACTTGTATTGATGATGTGGTTACTTGTATCGGTAGGATACTTGTATTGATGATGTGGTTACTTGTATCGGTAGGATACTTGTATTGATGATGTGGTTACTTGTATCGGTAGGATACTTGTATTGATGATATGGTTACTTGTATCAGTGTGGATACTTTTATTGATGATATGTACACTTGTATTGGCATGAATACGTGTACTAATGATGTGGATACTTGTATTGTTATGGATACCTGTATTGATGATGATGCTGATGATCGTGTGATGACAATGCTGATGATCGTGAGATGACGATGCTGATGATCGTGTGATGATGATGCTGATGATCATATGATGACGATGCTGATGATCGTGTGATGACGATGCTGATGATCGTGTGATGATGATGCTGATGATCGTGTGATGACGATGCTGATGATCATGTGATGATGATGTTGATGATCGTATGATGACGATGTTGATGATCGTGTGATGACGATACTGATGATCGTGTGATGACGATGCTGATGATCGTGTGATGACGATGCCGATGATCGTGTGATGACGATGCTGATGACGATGCTGACGATGCTGATGATCGTGAGATGACAATACTGATGATCGTGAGGATCTAGATGTTGATGTTGTTGTAGCTATTCGAGTACTGCAGAAGATAAAGACTCAGTACTGAAGATGTTGATGTTCCAGTATTGAAGATGTTCCAGTAACTGCCTGAGTTACTGATGATGTTGAGAAAGATTCCAATGATATATAGATGTATCATGTATGATGTTGATGACTCCTTGCTCGTGCAGATGTTTTTATAATATCCTTCTCGTTAAGGGGGAGTGTTGAAATATTGTAACTTCAAAGAATATTATATTTGTATATTATTTATTCCGGAGATGTTCCATACCTCCGATGTGATTATACTATAAATCCGGAGATGTTTATTCCTCCGAGTTGGGTGTGGTAACTAGGGTTATTAGACCCACCATGTGGGGGTCGGCCCAGTCAGTTATAATGGGGTATTTAACCTAATGGTTAAATACGAGCCTACATGTACTTGTGTAAAATACATATCAGAGTAGTGTATAAATAGAGGAGGTGTGTTCCTCATTTGATACACTCACACACTTGAGGATAGCGCACTTGTGGAGGAGAGGTCTGCTATTGTGGAGGAGGAGATCATGTCTCAGGGTTTCATCTTTGTATATTGCTGGTCATCTATATTGAGGAAGCTTTGCTGGGTTTTCTACCCCATGAGGGTTTCCCAGGATAAATCTCTGTCTCTTGTGTTTATGCTATGCTTGTTGTTTCTTCAGTGATCCTGTATATGCTATTATTGTGAAATGGAATGTAATGCTGCTATTTTATGTCTTAGCATATTGAATTTTAACAAGGAACACTCAAATGGTATGAGATGATATGGAGTAGGACATGTAACAAGACTGACACTAGGATGGCCGACATATGAGGTTAAGGTAAACTGCGGAATGGCCGACACGGGCTATATCCTTAAATAGTGAGCACGACACAAAGTGACTTAGGCAGTTTTTGACATGATGGGAAAGTGATATAAGCTTGTAATGTAGGAGACATTAACATACCCTCCATATGGTTGGAAGAATAACCAACCGGGGGAGTAAACAACTCGGAGATCAGGTTCACCCTAAGGTCGAAAACTAAACCTAACTAAAATGATAGACTCAAATAGGTGCTGTGTTCAAGGATAGGATTGACTGAACTACCTTTGAAATTGAAAAGATGTGATATACCCGTCTTATCCCTTATTCTTTTTAGATAAAAGAAAACCCTTCTTGTTGTTTTAATGAGTCCACAAAAGAATGAAAACTCAGTAGATCTAACCATGTAAAGAGTTTAATGAGCCCATGGGAGGAAGACTCAGGATGTTCTTCATTGTTTACAGAGTTCGAAGAAGAGATAGAAGAATACTCCAGAATACTGATCTCTGGATTTTAATATCAAGCCGAGATATGTTCTTGCTCGCCGGTGTTTTCAATTTTAAGGAGTCTGAAAAACTTAAACAATAACTCCATACACCTACTCGTGGATTTTAATATCAAGCCCAAGTAGGTTAATGCGCGCTGGTGTTTTCCTGTTTATAGAGTCAGAAAAACTTAAACAATCCTCTATTTACCCTCTCATGGATTTCACATTGAGCACGAGTAGGTGAATGCTCGCTTGGTGTTTTCATGTTTTGAGAGCCTGAAAACCCTAAGGAAGGCTCCAAAAGGTACTTTTTCATAAAGTTAGTCTCCTCCCCCGAAAAAATGTAAAACAATGGAAGAAGAACTCTTCTAGCCACATATGACTAGAGTATTCCTTTTTTGTAAGTAATCCGCAAAAGTCCGGAAAAGGGTTAAACTTATACTTAAGCAGATGTCGCTTCAAAACCTTTAATGAGTCTGAACTGACAACTATACTCGACAATCTTGTCATATTTAAAGAGTCTAACAAGAGCTTAGAGAGAACTCCATAAGAATCTTTTTCGTAAAATTTTAACGAGCCCAAAAAATTAAACTCGTGACCTCCTTACTGTTTTTAACGAGCTCAAAGGAGATATGGAAGAATGCTTGTAATTTCCTTACTGTTTTTAACGAGCTCGAAGGGAAGGTGGAAGAATTCTCTAAACTTCCTTACTGTTTTTAACGAGCTCGAAGGGAAGGTGGAAGAATGATTGTAACTTGATCAATGTCCAAATGAATGGCAGACTGCATTATAGACTCTAGGAAAACTTCATCAGATGGAAGTATATCATCTCAAATAGAATGCATGTCTAAAAATTCAGATGGAGTGATCACTTGGTCAATTGCCGGGACCCAGTCCTGAGAAGATAAGCATGAATTCAAAGGCTTCTTCTCAGTAGCAATTGGACTCAAGGAACAATATGCCACATAATTTGATTGTGACATGGTAGTGCCTATTGATGGGGGACATACTTGGTCTATAGTTGAGTAATAAGAGGGATCAAGAAATGTAAGTTGATCGATAGTGACAATGCTTCCGTTGTGAGGAAAATTCATCACACGAAAGAGCGTAGACACCACAGCCTGCATAGTATATACGTAATCACATCCAAGGATCATATCAAAATCCATGGGGTATTTTAAAACCATAAAATCAACTAAGACTGTTTTTCCACTCAAAGTTACAGGTACCTGAGGGAGGAATCCCAACGGTTCACTAGGTCTTTTATTGAAAGTCAACAGCCAATTAATAGCTAGAATAAGGTTAGGAAAACCTAAATATTTTTTCAAGCATAGGGGGATAAGATACTAATAGAGGCTCCTTGATCTACAATACATTGGTGAACCACATGGTTGCTGATATCAACCTTTATCTGGAAAGGTGTAGCAAAAGGAAGCGAGGCCCAGTTAGAGTATTCCAATCAAAGTAAATGATCCCAGAGCTTGGTAGGGGTTCACTCGGCACAGATGCAGTGCCCCCAAATTTAGAGATATCCGAACTGGTAATGCAGAAAACTTCAAGGATAGGTGCATCAGTCTCTAAAGGATTGATGGGATCGATCGAAGATTGCATCGATTTGATCACTTCACTCTCCAAAGGAAGAGTGGAGTTGACCAAAGATTGCATTGGTTCAACCACTTCACTCTCCTAAGGGAGAGTGGGGTTGACCAAAGATTTCATTGGTTCAACCACTTTATCCACCAAAGGTTGATCAGGATGTTGGGAATCTATAGAAAATTCAGGAGCAGAGGATCCTTCAGACATGGACCACACTCTCCGCACCTCTGAAATAGCAGGGCACCAGTGAGTAAGATGATCTCCCTTGCAAAGTTTACAAAGGGAAATTTGGTTTGCGTCCTATAAGCTTAGACTCTGTAACAAGAACAGTACTCTTAGCATGACTAGCATTGGCTGACAGCTTGCCCCCAAAATGACTTGCATTGGCTGGTTGCTCAGAAGCAGAAGACTTTTGAACTGTGGACCACACTCTTTGCACCTCTGGAATAGCAGGGCACCGGTGAGTAAGATGGTCTCCCTCGCAAAACTTACAAGCGAACTTAAGCTTCTCTTTATTAGGTTTGTCGACAATGTCAACATTCTCAGCATGACTTGTAGTGGCTGATTAAGTGTCTCCAGTATGACTCACAGGAATTGGTGACTTGTCATTAATATGACCGGCAGTGATCAATGATGTGTCCTCAACATGAGAAACAGTGGTTGAAGACATGCTTTCGATATAATTTGCATTGAATGAAAGTTTTCTCCTAGCATGACCTCCAGAGGCTGGGTAGGTGCCCCCAGCATGACTTCCAGAGGTAGGGTGGCAAGGTTCAGTATGATTCACAGTGACTGAGTGCTTTTTCCCAGCATGACTTATAGAGGTTGGGTAGGTGCCCCCAACATGAATTCCAGAGGCTGGGTGGCCGCCCCCTTGCTTTGGCATCTACTTCCTATTCTTCCTCTGTCTATTCCATTTAGACGACTGGTTACTAGTATTACTACTTTCACCACATGAGGTAGAAAGAGGAGGAGAAGATGTTACTGGCGAAGAGGGTATAGGTTTCTGATGCTCTTGATGTGAGGTGCTTACTTGAGAAGCATCAGGAGCATGCAAGGCATTCAGAGTGGAAAAAAACCAAACCGGTATCCCTATAGTGAATCCCAGAAGGTTCAAGGTAGCCATTAAGGGAGTACCAATGTTCCCAATGAATGGAAAAGCACAAGGATCCCCTTGAATAGGGGTCCCTTGATTGGTGCTCACTGGGATGCTATCCATAGTTCCGACTCAATGGGATAGAAATATCTAAGGCCAACTAAGGGCGAGAGGCACAAAGAGCACACCACTATAAAATCCTAAGTATCCCAAAACCAGGCAAACAAGGATGGTGAATACTCTCAATAGAAAGTCTGGGATGATCAGGGCCCATAACAAGCTAGTAGAGCATCGAAGAATAGTTATACGACATCCAATTCAGGTCCTCTGGGTGCAAGCATTTGAATCACCAAACTGCCCTCCCGGGATTGCTGAAAAGGGTTACATTCCGTATCTGTCCTAGTTACAAAGAAAATAGCCTTTCACTGCCACCTGTGTAAGAAGCCCTAAAGTCAAGATACTAAGGATACCATTAACACGAAAGAAGCTTTGGGGGACAGTCGTAGGTCCGACTAGAACGCATGGGCAGGGTAGCTAAGCCCTAAATCCAAAAGGATCCCCGTACGCGAACCAGCCTTGGTGTAAGCTCCAAATGAAAAGTGAAGGGTTATCCTCACTATTTCCCCTTTGCAAGACCTCATGCTTAACTCCAGTTTCAGTGGAGATTCCAGAACAACTTTGATGTCAATGGGTTTACCTAAAAACAGTCTCACTACAATTATTGAGTAATGGAAATGGTTTTGGATAGTTAAAGTGTGTTCTAATCTGAAACCCTAGCTTAAGCTAGTTGGTGTAGTGACATCCCTAGAAAGAAAAGTTGCTTATAAACTTTATTATTATTCTTTTTAAGGGTTGTTCTTTACTCAAAGGTTGCAGTGCATTATGTGGCATGGTTGTGACAGAAATGCAAAGTACATAAAAGTAAAAAAATTTCACTAAACTTTCTCATTCATTGTTTTCCAAAACTAAAGATAAGCAAACCTAAAACAAGTCTCTTTTTATTTTCTTTTCAAATTCAAAACAAAGTAAACTACGCTATTTCGAAATGTTCATAAGTCTTACTACTTTAAACTACAAAACTCATTTTTTGCCTTTTCTGATATATGTAAAAAAAAGAACTCGAAAATGGAAGCAAGTAAGACCTAAAAGAGAAATGTGAGTAAGGAAAAGCAACTCTAAGGCTCACAACAATCAAATCGATGATTTGACAAAGACTTGTCCTACAAAGTTTTTAAAGGAAAAAAACTTTGGGCTTGGAAAACAAAGTGAAAAGAAAAACAGGGATAAGATATGCTTAAAATGGAAAGGCAAACCTCAAAGGTTGCTCCAAAACACCAAGAACCCTAAGAAAGCACTAAGCCAAGCAAAAGGTAGGCAAGTGAACCAAAGATGGCCTTACCATCACAAAGACTTGAATGGAAGCAAACTGAAAAACTTCAACTTACTTGGACTAAAATTGACAAAGCAATCGGGAAGTTTCTAGACTCAAAAAGTATTTTGAAAACACCCTAATGACTCTAACTTGGGGTCAAACCCTAAATCAAAGGCCAAGAAACCATCAAAGTGTGCTTAGTGTTTCCACAAAAAAAAAATGTTACAAAACAAAGGTTTGTATACCTGCAACAAGCATCTAGGGTACCGAAGTGCAGCTGTGTCCAACAAGGAACAATAAGCGGTCTAAAAAGAGTCACAAACAAACAAGACACCTCAAAAGTACTCAAGCAAGAAAAATATGACCTAAGGGACTTAGTAGAGGAAAACAAGACTCAACAAGGGCATAAAGACCTCAAGGATCAGTTAAGAAGACAAAGCAAGAGATTGGAAATCAAACCAAACAAGTCGAAATCAAATCCCAAAAGCAAACAGAGACCTACAGGAAAAAACTCTACTGTGCAATGTATAAACCTGCGCACACTAGGAGGTGTACCCTACGGTGTAGTAGGGAAAGCAACGTTTTTAAGCAGGTGTACTCTACTGTGCAATAGGTAAAGCAACATTTTTCAGTAGGTGTACGCTACTGGGTGCAAGGGAAACCAACGTTCATGCCAGAGAAGGTTTGAAACAAACTCTAAAACTTCAAACTGAGATGAGTCAAGCAATGGAAATAGGCTACAGTAACCTACAGAGCCTCTCAGAGGATAAAAAAAGATAAAAAAGTACTGGAAGGAAAGCTAACTATGTCTCCTAAAGCAGAAAACAATCGGTCCCCAACGGAGTCGCCAGTCTGTTGTTCGGGATATCTACCCTATAGCGAGGAGAGGGACACTACCAACTTTTGGGGTGACAGGTAAATACATTAATCATATCACATAGGCTTCTACAAAAGGAAAGAGATCAAGGTTCTTGAAGGCATACCTTATTAACGACGTTCGATCCTAGCTTTCACTCCCTCCTTCAATCGATCCTTCACTTGATCTTCCGTTTGGTGAACCTGCAATACAAAATATACCTTCCTCAACGCATCTTGACTGATATAACAATGATGAAATTGAAATACAATTTAGACATCAAATATAATCAAGCATTTAATCCAAACAAATATGCAATCCATTAGACATTTGATTGGGACGGGAAGGGTATTTCAACCTTTATTGTCAAAAGCAAATAATCAGTACAACTATACCTGATCATTCAGAGTGCTTGTGCAACTGGATCCTGGGCTCCTGCTCTTCACACCAACTTGGAATTCCTCCAACATAACAACCCTTAATGCATAGTTTCTCCTCCAAGTCTAGTTCTCTAGATTGAGTCTAACTTTGAGTCTAGTCTCTCTCTTCTATCCCCCTTGTATTTATGTGACAAGGTAGGCAGTTTAGATCGATAGGTAGTTTGATTGGGAGCTTGGGGAAGTTGCAAAACCAACTTCAACTAATCCAAATTTGTCAAATTAATATATTTTTGATTACATTTTAAGATGTACGCGAGTTTTTCACAGTAGAGTAGTGCACAATATGTAACTTCAGTGCTTTACAACCAACATTTGCAAGATTTGTGAAGGTGTACGCTAGTCTACTGAAGTAAAGTAGAGTATTTTTGGAGGTGTACGCTACTCTCCTGAAGGAAAAGTAGAGTATATCATGAGGTGTACGCTACTCTTATGCCTGTAGGGTAGCGTTCATGTCAAAAATATAGGTAAAATCATTGTTTTGTCAGCTGCAGAGGGGTAAGTCTAGTCCATACATCATCTAGGGCAATCTTTCTCTTCAATCCAAGTTGTCCTTTTGTGTGATCGACAACTTAATGTGATCACGGATGGAGAAGTGCATATTTGACCTATTACACTCTTTTTTTACTTGAAATTGTTCACGAATGGAGGCATTCATATCTTCATTATAGTAGTTATGAAAATGGATTGTAGCAGCTAATGACATGTCCTTCTAAGTCCCAACCACAGAACTGTCCATTTCCGGCTAGCCATGCTATCCAATTGCTTATCACAGGGAGAGCTGAAACTAGACCAGACCCTATACTTGAATATCCTTTGGACCGACCATTTCCAGCTAGCCATGCTATCCAATTGTTTATCACGAGGAGAGATGAAGCTATACTAGACCATATACTTGAAGATCCTTTGCACCTCCCATTCGCTGACTGAATCCAATGGATAATGGACTTGTTACAGAAATATTTATCTATGATGATAGTCCTCTAGAGGAAATCCACAGTGAGTACCCGCCACAAGTTCTTGGCTCTGAGAGCATCAACAAATACATAAATTTTTTTAGGGACCAGCCCCCAAAACATTTGGGTGAAGTGATTCTCTGCCAATTGATGAGATGAAATTTCCTCTTATCAGTCCCTGAACAAATGAAATTTATAATTTTCCTTCTAATACCCGTGAGTATTGACTTTGGAATCCTACAACGAGATATCCAATAGACTGCAAGGTTTTGTAGAACAGACTTGACCAGTGTACCCTTCCGCCAATCGATAACCACTTCCAACACCATAAATGAATTCTTTTGTCAAAATGTCGAAGGAGCCAAAACTAGTTGGTGGTCCTGTAGTTGTTTGGTTTTAACTGGTAGCCCAAATATTTTGTACCCTCTATCAAGTCTTTTACCTTAATAGGAAAAATTAGTGTAATTTCATCCATTTGGGCCTTATCAATATTGTGTTGCAGAAGAATGGATTTGGATGTGTTTATGACCATACCTATGGACCTGCAAAACAATTCAAGTAAATTTTTTATATCCCTCCATTCCATCGGATTGTTATTGCCATATAACATCACATCATCAACAAAGAGTTGATGTCTGATTACAGTATTTTTAGAAACCCTGATACCGCTGATCACAACCTCCAACAATGCCTTGTTTAAAAGTCTGCTCAAACCCTCCATAACAATCATAAATAAGAGTGGTGAAAGTGGACACCCTTGGCGGAGGCCCCACGAGTTTGCAACAAAATCCGTAGGGGAGCCATTTATCATAATTCCATAATGGATTGAGTTTACCCAAGCCATGATCCATTTTGTAGTACTCCAAGGTAAACCTATTTGGATGAGTGCCAGCCAAAGAAAACCCCAGTGCACTTTATCATAAGCACGGGACAAGTCTAGCTGGAGAGCAAGTCCTTGCAGATTTTTTACCTTGATGTTGTGAAACGTCTCTTGGGACACCGTGATTGCGTTAAGGATCTGACGGTTCTCCAGGAATCCAAACTACTCACTAGATATGTTCCTTGAGAGAATTGGCTTCAATTGATTAACAATGACTTTTGCAATTAATTTATAAACGAAAGTTACAGAGTGCGATAGGTCGAAAGTCATCAAAGGATTCCAGCACCGAATTTTTTGGAATTAGTATAATAAAATTAGTATTCAAAGCCACAGAAACTTGACCAGTGAGTCTGGTTTCTTCAACCATCTCCAATATATCTTTGCCCATAATGTCAAATACGGCTAAGAACAATTCCATCGTCCAGCCGTCGGGACCAGGGGTCTTATATTTAGCAAACCCCAACAAAGTCATATGAATTTCATCCAATGTCACCGGATTATATGTCTCCTTCCCCTCCAAATCAGAGAAAAAGAGGGGATACTCCTTTATTACCTGAAATTGTTCACGGATGGAGGCATTCATATCTTCATTATAGTAGTTATGAAAATGGATTGTAGCAGCTAATGACAAGTCCTTCTGAGTCCCAACCTTAGAACCGTCCTCCCTTTTGATTGACCAGATGGAGTTGTTGACTCTCCTGCAGTCCGCGTATCCGTGGAAGAACTTATTATTTTGATCACCCAAAGCGATCCAGAGTGCACAACTTTTTAGTCACCATTTTTCCTCATCCCCCTTAAGTAAATGTAATCTACTTTTTTCCAGTCCTTGTAATGTGACTTGTTGTTGATCAGAGAGATTGCCTGACATATTGGCGAAGTGCAGAGTTGCCATATTTGAGATGATATTGTCTAAATCCACTCTATCTTGCTTTCATTTTTGTCTCTCCCATGACAAAACATGCCTCTTTGAGATTATTAACTTTTTAACTAATCTGGGCAACGAGGAGTGCAATGGATCAATGGAGTCAGCTAGCCAGACCGATTTTATGAGTGATTGAAAATCCTCGTTTGGCAACCATGTGTGATTGAATTTGAAAGGATGGGTATTTTTTCCCCGACCAAAATCGATCTCCATATAAATCGGTTGGTGATCCAAAATTGAGTTATAGTTCACCCATGTTCGATACCTGAAGAGTGCATCCCTCAAATGTTCCCAAATCATGAACCTGCAAAGGTGTTTTGATACAACCTTACCACCAGCCATTTGTCCAAGTCGGTTCCAAAGTAATCCAATACCTTATAACCAATTAAAACTTTAATCCCAAAAACAATTTTTATTCTCGAAAAGAACAACGTTAATCTCAAAACCAGTTTAAACTAGAAAAAATATATATTTGCCGAATGGGATAAGATACATTTTAGCATAGTGATTAAATATCAATTTCATGAAGATTTATTTATTTATTTATTTTATTTTAATTATTTTGAATTTTTGATAATAAATTAATTAATCTCGTTTAAACTAACTTTCCTTCAAAGCAATTAACTTTTGATTGAAAGTATGTTTTAGTTGAAAATATTAATAATTGCTAGAGCAACATAAATGTTCTAGCTGAAAATACCAATAATTGCTTGCAAGGTTCCCACTTTCATCACTTCTCTTCTGTGATACATGATATTATTGAATATAGGTTTTTTTTCCCAGTTTTATTATAATTTTTAAATTTTTTTTCAATTAGATATATGTACCGCACGAGTATGTACACACAAATGTGTAAGAAACAATAAATTATAATTATAAATTTATAATGAAACATATAAAATGAAAATTTAATATCTCTAAAATCATATAAAATTACTGTAAAAATCAAAATGCAATGTTTTTATAATATATTAAAAAAAATCAATAACTCTAAAATTATATAATTAAAAAAAATTAAATAATTACAAAAATCAAAATGCAACATCTTCAATCATCCTCTTAAAAAAAAGTGTTTTTAAATCTTTTATATTTTATTTAAAATGAAAAAGACTAGTCGTTTCACATGAGTTTACACACTGTTTTACAATGTCATTACAATTTAAAAAAAAACAGAAAATTCAATATTTTTATAAATTATATAATTTTAAAAAATTTAATAAATAAAAATAAAAATAAAATTCAATATTTTTAACACAATCAGAATTCAATATCTCTGAAAATATAATTGAAAAATAAAATAAAATTCAATATCTATATTCCCAAATAAATGTGTTATACGATAAATAATAAATAAATAAAACAATAAAATAGTAATAAAATTCACAAATCTCACATATTATCAATGGCTACAATTTTATGTATATATTATCACAAAAATATCTAATTAATTGATTCATTAGTGAGAAAAAACAAAAGCTACAAATATTTTTTACAACAAATTGAAATTCTAAATATAAATATAATTTTTAATTATTAAAAATAAATAACACTAAAATACAAGAAAAAAACATGTTTCATGAATTCACTTTTAAAATATAATATTAATGTTTTAAAAACTACATTAAAACATATTAGTAAAAAAACATCGGTTGAGCTGTTGTCTTACTAGGTTTCCTAGTCAACTAGTTGTGCACGTCTCATTTTCGTTGGTGCATGTATATAATCTAAAACGGATAAATGTCTTCTTATATATTTCAAGAGTATATGTCTTTACATGTATAAAGTTAAAGGAGATAATGTTAAATAAAACATAGCACGCATGCACTTTAATTAATAAATAAAGAAAATCCATAAAAGTCGGATATTGTACCTATCCATACATTCGTTGCATGGAACATGAATGAGATATTGTCTATTAAATAATGTGGTCGTTAAGTGGGTTTTTTTTAATAGGTGGTCCTTACATGAGAAGTGTTTTTGCATTACAATAAGGTAACATGACATAACAATGCGAGACTGCGAGACTATGTATTGGGAAAATTTTTAATCAATAACTTTTTCATGTTGTTTTTCATAAATGTCTAAATGTATTAAGATTTTTTAAAAGAATACAAAACTAGTATAGTCACTTATTTGTGGTAGGTGAACATCGATAGGTGTCATAAATAAGTTATGTGTTATTCTTTATGTCTAGTTGTAATTACCGTGTTGTCTATACCTCAGCGATATGTTATCACTTCCTTATTTTAGTTGCTACATGTTATCACTCCCTTATTTTAGTTAAATAGGTTGTCTGCCATGAAGCCCATTATCCATGCATCATGTCAGAGTTGTATATGCATCAACTACCAGTTATTTTTTATATTCTTTTTTATTTTATAATTGTTTATTTCAAATTTTGAACGACTGCCATAAAATCAATCTGGATAGTACACTTGTTTCATCCTCGTACAATCTAGGAAGCATAGATGCTAGTCCACCCCAAATCCTAAGATATAAACACCTATCGGTGTAATAAAATAGTGATTTAATGATTAAAATTATAGAAAATTAATGGTATAAGTTAAGAGATGAATTTTTTAAGAGTTATAAAGTTTCATTTTGTTTAGTTTATTTAAAAGAATACAGAATAAAATAGTGATTTAATGATTAGAATTATAGAAAATTATTGGAGTAAGTTAATAAATGGATTTTTATTCTTTATTCTTTATTTTTATGAGTTTTTAAAGTTTCATTTTGTTTAGTTTAATTTTAAGTTTCGATTATTTGAGTTGTTTTCAAATAGATCATAATTTTTATTGGAAAAGTTTCATGGTCATACTTCCAACTAATTAAGTGAAACTATAATTTCTAGCTAAGTTCCTATCATATTTGGGCAAGAATTTCCACCAAAACATAATTGATTTTTTCCACTTATTTTCAAACTCAATACATATGTGATGGAACCATTTACAAGTAAGACATCACATACATGCACATAATCATATAACCAAATGCTTTAAATGAGATAATCTAGAATGGTTGACCTTAGGTACATCAAATATGATGATTTATCCCTCGAATATTAGAAGTAGGTCAATTAAGATGGGAACTAACTTGTTCCATATTGACCACTACTATAGAATCTGTTAGCAATAAAAATATGTGAGAAAAAATAAATATAAATACAAGAAAACACAATAGCAACACAAGATTTATCTTGGAAAACCTCATAGGGAAAAACCAACAATCAATAAATAGATATATTATTGATCCTTGTACAAACGAGGCCAAGGCCTCCAAGAACATCTCCCCTGCTCACACTGGCACCATATAATGGAGAAATCCAACCCTATAAATAAGGTTCTTTACATGCAAATACAACTAGCAAGAAACTATGGGCTACCAAAACCATGTGCTCGAAACCACTTTCTCCCTTGCTCATTCTCGAGTGAAGGTTAACCCTAACAATCCCCTCTTTAAACTTGACTTTGGTAATTGCTTCAGATCTAACCCCCCCCAAAACAACTAGAGTACTTAGGAATCCCATTTACATGTAGATTACACATTGTCATCTCCATTTCCCCCTTTTTTTCATTGCTATTACATCCAAAATCCTTTGGGATAACCATTTCCTCTTTCAACTCTAATTTCTCTCGCCCTAACTTTCCCTCCATGTGCTGCACTTCCACAAGCCTTTTGTACCTGCAAACAATTCATCATTGATGTCCATGTAAAAAGGAATCCATCTAACATACTACATGGGTGCTCAGGCGCTGTAACCACCCGTTCTATAGGAATCCTTTTCACATACATGGTTCATCAATACATTAAACTCTTCCTTGAGCAAAACCTGGTACTAACACTTTGGGATAAATCCATCTTACATTCCCCCCTTTAATCGAAGACTCAACCTCTGTGATTCCACGTCAAGATAGAATACGAGTACACAACCACCCTCATATATACCCAAGTGGTTCATTCCACAACTTGATGCCATATCCTCTTCTACACATAAGAGGGACAGATGATTCTAAACACTAGGGGAAATCAAACATTAATTAGGAACCAAAAACACTGGGGTGTCAGGTACAACCGATCATACACCCCTTACAACACATGCTCAAATTTTTTAACTCAAGTACAATAAATCATTTAAATGCTTTACAACACAAAAATAAACACAAATTGTATTTTCCATATTTACAGTGGTGGGAAACTCTTTCTCACCAGGGCTTGCTCACCGCACCCATATTGAGTATATCTTGGCATCACTAATATAAATATATTTTGCAGATCACATCAATAACATTAACAAATTTGCAGATCTATTTAATATAAAAACATATTTAGACATAAATGAAATAACCCAAATAAAATAGGACACAAGGATTTTAGTTGGAAAACCCAACTGGGAAATACCAGTGGTTGGGAAGATTGATTGTTGCCCTCCCCACCCAGGTTCAATTTTTGTAAGTGACATGATTCTTTTGTTGAGCCCCTTTGTAATAAATATGTGGATTGGGGATTATGTAAATATGGCCATACCTTGATTCCCGTGTTGGAATATCAGGTGTTGACACATATACCGGTGGAGGTCATCAATATTTATTGTTTTCTTTTATTTTCTTTCACTTTTTCTTTTATTTATTATTATTATTTGGTCTCATATAATAACATAATCTAAATTAAATTTATGAACTTTGAGTATCCAATTGGTTGGGTATGCAAATTCTCTTTTTGTTTAGGTGCACGAATGACCTATATTTGAGGTTGTATGCTCATTGACCCACATATTTGTAGGATGGGTTGATGCGAGATAGATTAGAGGTTGGCATAGGATCGATTGTGTGTTATAGATCAAGTAGTGGTGTTCATAGACTTCATAATAGACAGTGTGTTGGGCGCAAACCAAGTGGAAGAAGTTTTGATGGTGAAGGTACAAGGTAGGCGAGGCCTAACATCAACTAGTTTTTGGAGAAACAACTCCGTGATTCCCGGGAGCAGGGTATGGAGTGAAACAAAGTGGCAGAAAAGGATTTGTCCCCTTAGTAAATGTGAAGTACTAAGGACCATCGAAGTAGTTGGATCCGTTATGAATGAAGCGGCGGACTGTCAGCTACAAAAGTAAAGAGTGAAGAAGCAGAATGGTGCAAACGACGTGCCATTGTAGCGTCAGATCCGTGTGGTCAGAACTATGACTGTTAGAGAAGCGTCAGAGCCAGAGGAAGTGACGCAAAAGGACAACAGAGCTCTAGCGAAGTAAAGATAAAGCATGGTCAATAGGAGAACCATGCCATTTTGGATTTAAGGGTACTATGGAGGTTGGCCCATAGTTATTGTAAAGATGTGACCTTTGGGCACAATCTATAAAAAGGGTAATTTTGTATAAGCAAGGGTTATATTTTGATTGGACTTATGTTATATTTTGAGAGATCTAAGAAAGGAAAAAGACTCTGCAGCTGTGTGCGCAGAGATCTATTGGAGAGAAGAGTATGTCGCTGAGTGCAAAGATTGGAAGTGTTAAACCCTTCCAAGAAATATAAGAACAGTTCTCGTGGACGTAGCTCCCATCTAGGGGCTGAACCACGTAAATACTTATGTTATGTGCTTGAATCTCTGTTATTTTGAATGTTCATGAATGCTTATGATTATATATGTGTTTTCATATGAATGCAAATGAGAATGATATGTTAAGTAGTGGAATATGCACGTATGTACATTGCGGAGTTGTGTTAAGTATGGTAAATGCGTAGTCATAGAAGCAAAGTAACAGCGATTGGACAAAGTCTGTAAGTTGTTGAAATCTGTGGAGTGTGTAGGTACAGGGTGGTAATGAACTACGAAGTAGATTTTGAGTAAGCTAAGCATATCAATTCGCATAACATAACTGTGCGTCACCAGGTTACAGAAAACTGATTCTGTAACCACCCATCTTCGCTTTGGGTGAGACTTGATCCTGCTTGCAGGTTAATGCCAAAAGGGCCAGTGAAGGGGATTTTGTTGGACGAAAGACTAGAAAGAACCTCGCAGAACCTAGGTCAACCCCAAGGAAAGGAAGGATAACCAACAAATGGTTCCATTGTCGCGCTAAAGAACTGGCGATATGCGATGCTGTTATGTTATGAGAATGTGAAGAAGGAAGCGCAATAAACAAGTTCCATTGCCGCGCTAAGAACTGGTAATGTGTTATGTGGTATTCGGAAAAGATAGAAATAGAAAGCTAGGTAAGTCAGACAGAACTTGAGTTTGCGAAGAAAGAGAACAAACATCTGTGTCTTACCATAGAAACAATGGTTGCAAAGTTATATATTCACTGACCTGCATCAAATTTTCTTCACATCTTTTGCTACTGAGTTGCATGAGTGGATATCGAGGATAGCAGAATGCAAAAATTGTTTCCAGGGTGGAGAACCTACAGTTTGGAATCCAGAGTTGATTCAGAGGCTTAAAGGAATTGACAACACAATTTCCAAAGCAATAGTCTTTTGGTTGGATAGCTTACTGGAAGGCTATGTTACGGAATTTGTTGTGGACACGTTGAAGTCCTACAATGTAGCAGAAGGCGATTTATTTCAAGGATTTAGAGGTAAGTACCTGAAAAACCTCACTTCATACATGAAAATGTTACTAGCTGAAAAATGAGTCTTAAGAATGCAATCAGATTCCTAGGGTTTAATTCTATAATGTTCAGTAACACAGATAGTGACACAGATGAAGATATTGGTATTTTAAGAAGTGGAAAGAGATATAAAGTTAGCACTAGAAAGAGGTCTCGTGAAGCCGAACCTCGCACATTCCTAGAAACTGAGTTAGGAAGTGATAGAAACTCATATCAGGTTGAGTCTGATACCGAAACAGAACCTAGACACACTGGTTATCAGCCTATTACTCTGCAGAAACTCATAGTTGAGGGCATAAATCTTACTAGTCTGCAAAACACTGGTAGTAGTAATACTGCAAGAGAAAATACTTAGAATCAGTTAAGTAGTGGTATACCTCCATCATCGCAGAACACTACACCTCCTATAAGAAGAATGGCATACGACATTAAACTACCTATTTTTAAAGGAACTGGCCTATAAGACCCAGAGCAACATTAGTTTCTCTGTGAAGCCGTATGGAACGTTAAGCAAGTACATGGTGATGCTATAAAAAAAGATCAGTTAGTTACCACATTTAGAGACAAAGCTCTAACATGGTTCATGAAGTATTCTGTTGGACAAAACAGATCGCTAGTTGATATCAAAATTGTGCTTATTAGAGAATTCAAGAGACCTAAGTCAGAATCTTAGTGCATCACAGATTAAAGGAAATCAAACAGAAACCTAATGAGACTGTATGGGATTTTGATCAAAAGTTCAAAGCATTATTAGATCAAGTTAGCTTTGAAATAGCACTGCAACAACATCAAGAATGGTTCATAGCTACGCTGTTGCCCCATATTAGATTACCGTTGATGCAACAGAAAGTAGCATCGCAAACAGAAACATTAGAGATTGCAATGAAGATAGAAGCTTCTCCCATAGGAGAAACTAGTGCAGATATGGTACAAATACAAACACAGTTAGCCAATTTGACATTACAGCTATAAGCTATGAAGAAAGGAAAATAAACAAGAGAAGAGGTTTGGTGTAGAAAATGTAAAGGAGAGGGACATTCCGAGCAACACTGTCCCGTATTCAGAGACTACATCACTAGTGGAGCACTGAACCCATTGAATCAACAACAAGGACCATGGTGTGATATTTTCCGATGTAGAGGACATTGCCAAGAAGATTGTTACTTGCTTCAGAAATATGTACAGACACTAAAGAATCTGTACTGCACCTTTTGTAAATCAGTTGGACATGATTATACCAACGATAGAGCTTATGATCTCATGATAGAAAGAAAACATGATGTCTATAGAGTCCAAGGAGAAACACCGCATAATAATGAAAATGCGCATTATGATCAAGGCGCATATAGAAGATGTGGGGGATACAGGGTAAGAGGATGCAACACTGGCCAAGGATGAGGAAGAGGTCAGATTGTATGCTATAACTGCACTCAACCAGGACATTTAGCAAGAGACTGTCAAAACCCATGCACTACTTGTAAGTACTGTAATTCATTTGACCATGTCATTGAAGCATGTCCCATTTTTCAAGGAAAAATGCAAGAGAAAAGACCAGAAAGACATAACCTGAATATACAGATGATCGCAGCTGAGAAAATAAATGAAGATTGCAACATTCATGTTGTGACACAAAGTGGAACCGTGACAGGGGATGATAGGACAAATGAAGCTTTGAATTTTGAAGATCACTTAAACAAACCAAAGCCTACTGATGGGCCTTGGGTAAGAAAAGCAACAGGGAAAATACCCACATTTAACCCTGACCAAGAGAAAAAGGAATTCATGGCAGCAAGAAAAATATTTCAGAACGTGGAACCTTTGACCACAAGGACCCAATTGCGAACTGATCAGACACCGACACTGGATATGTCGATCTCGTATGATGGATCGCGAACTTCGCCAGAGCAGCTAATTCCTATAACGAAGTTCTTATAGAGCTGCATAAAGTTGCTAAGGCATGGAAACGCCTTAGGGGAATTACAAAACCTATTGGGAAATTACAAAAAGCGTAACACAGTGAATGATGCACACAGAGCAGTTCATCATATCGAGAACCATAGAAGGACAGGAAGAGAAATGAGGCTGAATGCGCTTATTGGAGATTATGAAATGAACTAGGTCATTCTAGACCTAGGATTAGAGGTCAATGTCTTGAAAAAACAAACATGGGAACATATGGGAAAGGAAAAGTCATCTTGGTCACCTATACAATTAAGTTTATCTAATCAACAAAAGGTTATACCCTTCGGGAGATTACCAAGTGTTCTTGTAGACATTGATGGAGTACAAAGTAAAGAATACTTCGAGGTTATCGAGATCATAGATGAAATAAATCCTTATCCAACATTAGTGGGGATTGACTGGGAAAGTAAAAACCTCACAATCATCAATATCAAGAAAAAAATGATATTTGAAGGATCAGACATCAGAGTCACCGCACCCTTGGATCCTTCATAAGGACCTAGATATATCGAACTAGTTCGAGAAGAATGTAGAGTTCAAGAACTGGATAACATCTACACGATGGCAGTGAATCAGGAAGATTACACTAACCCTATGGATGATGGAACATTGAGCTGTAGATGCGACAGTTCATCCGTATCAGAATCAGACACAGGAATGGAGAACTTGTAGAGCCGAATGCATGAAATATCAGCAAGACGATGTACGAAGATCACAAAGTCACTACGTTGGATTGGAACAAAGGTAATTCCAATTCCTACTTATGATGGTTTAGGAAATATCCATTAATTTCTTCATGAATATCTAGTATCAGTTCCAGGAGAACATAAATGGCCACTCTGGATATAGCATTGTGAGCTCACTGCGAGCTACACCTACTAGATGGTGGGCTGCACATAAAGAGAACCTAAATACATGGGAAGAATGTTAACACATGATGGAAATCATATTTGCAAAGCATGATGAGATAGCACAAGCAAAATATAATGGACAGACTGATCCTAGAGATCATATAGAAATTTGCTTGAAATCTTGGAGACATACACCTAAGAAAGAATGGGTTCACATGTTTATACACACATTGGATAAAATACCAAAGAATTGGTATACAAAAGCAGAACTTCGTAGAGGCACATACTGATAACTAATTTTCAATCCACTTTTAGTTTTGAGGATGATTTCTCGAGTATCAGTGAGGCTTTGCAGGTCATTAAAAAGAAGATATTCCACGATACCCCATTACCAATAGATAAACAACCAGAGTGGGCAATACAGTTTGAGCATGCCCTTGAATGTTATAACTTCGGATTAGAGGAAGATGAAGATGAAGATCCTCAGGATGTGCATATACTTGAGTCAGAAGGAGAACACGGTGTTGAAGGGCTTGATTTAGAAATTCTAGAATTGAATCGTCGTATGAAGACCATAAAGATCAACATTGGTAATGAGAATGAACCAAATTTTACTTCTATTGGGGATTACTGGGATGAAGAAACAATAGGACAAATTGCATACCTACTGCACGAATATCAAGATTTATTTCCTACCAAGTTTTCTAAAATGAAAGGCATTTTAGGTGACTTGGGAGTTATGAAAATACCTCTCAAGACAGATGCGAAGCCTATTAAGCAAAGACCTTACAGATTAAATCCCATATATAAAGAAATGGTTAAGGTAGAAATTGATAAGATGCTTGATGCAAGAATTATTGAACCAGTAGAGGAATCAGAATGGATAAGTCTTATGGTAATTCAGGATAAGAAATCTAAAGGTGAAATCAGAATCTGTGTGGACCTTAGAAAATTGAATGATCCATCCTTGCATGACCCATTTCCTACTCCATTCATAGACGAAGTGCTAGACAACGTAGGTGGACATAATGCATACTATTTCACTGATGGATTTTCTGGATATCATCAGGTCGGAATTGCTATAGAAGACAGACATAAGACCACATTTTCTACTGAATGGGGATCATATTAGTACACTATTATGCCGTTTGGATTTAAGAATGCACTTGCTATATTTTCAAGAGTTGTTGTAGCTGCATTTAAGGATTATATTCATAAGTTCTTAGAAGTTTATTTTGATGACTAGATAGTATCCAGCCTTTTGAGGAATCATTATGCGAACTTAAGAATGATGTTAGAAAAGTGTAGACAATACCAGATTTACTTGAATTTGAAGAAAAGCGTCTTCTGTGTTCCCCATGGAATTCTATTGGGACACATAGTATGTAAGCAGGGATTGATGGTTGACCCAACAAAGATTGCAACCATTGTAAATCTTCCATCACCTAAATCCATGAAGCAGTTACGCACTACATTGGGGAATACAAGATACTATATAAATTTTATAAAAGGATATGGACAGATCACTGCGCCTATGGAGAAATTATTGAAGAAAGAAGCGAAGTACAGTTGGACTGAAGATTTCCAAAAATGATTGGACACACTGAAAGATAAAATGGTCACAATGCCTATTATATTTTTTCCTGACTGGAATAGACCATTTCATGTACACGTAGATGCTTCATCTATAGCACTTGGAATTGTACTAGCTCAACCATGTGAAGGAGGTATTGATGATCCCATTGCATTTTCAAGCAGAAAGCTCTCTTCAGCAGAAAAGAATTATACCATGACAAAAAGGGAAGGCTTAGTGATGGTATACGTATTGTAGAAGTTTAGACACTATATGCTAGGTTCACATTTCTGCATGTTTACTAACCATTCATCTTTGAAGTACTTGGTCAAAAAACCATTGTTTGGGGGAAGAATATGCAAATGGTTGTTACTGTTTCAGGAATATGATTTTGAAATCATTGTGAAACCAGGAATATTGAATGTAGGACCTGACCATCTGTCACACATTAATTCAGGTGAAGAACCAAGTAATCTGGAGGATAGTCTACCAGATGCGCAGTTATTTTCTATCAATATAGCAGATGACTACTTCTGTTAAGGAGAAAAACTTCCTATGGCATGGGGAAGACCACAACAGACAGATGGCAGCTAGAACACTACTCAAGTCTCAAAACAATGCTATATAAATGACAATGCTAAGATAATAGAGAAAATACCAACCTTCAATCAGATGTTCGAAGTAGATCCTTGTTGAGCTTTCAACCTTTTACTTTTGAACCTGCAGATTAGTCTCAACAACAAATACAAGCAAGTGCATATAATATGTGAAAGAAATTTGCATAATCAATAGCAATGGTCCATGATATCATAAGAAAATGTAACCCAATGTAATTTAAACAACATTCACAACATCAATTGGATGAGAAAATGAGTATTTCCATTGATTAATAACAAGAAGTACATGATACGACCTCTTGCCGACAACCAATCTGAAACAAGAACTAGGTATCTCCACTTGTGCCTCCACCACTTCAATCCTCCATGCAATGGAAAACTCAAACTATGAAAGGAGTTTTGTAGGTGAACATAAATGGTTCACAATAACAAGGATCAATGAGTGTAGACTCAAGTCATGAAAAAAATCCACTATAGTTACATTGCTCTCTCTTTCTCCTCCCTTCCATGCACCATAAGAGCTCAATATATAGCCTTCCAAAGGTAGGTGAAAGGACAAATCGAGTCGTTTCAGGGCATATGGAGGGCTAAAGGTCACCCTAAGACCTCTTTTTGGGAGTAAAAATAGAGTTTTTATTGACTTTTATCATGTAACTCGATGTATGCGGGATAATTTTGTGCAGCTTACGTGTACACTGGCTATAGTGGAACCACAAGCGTACAGGAACAAAAATAGGGAAAACTGGGTTCCTGAAGGAAAGATAATGGATCTGAGTCCATACAATGGATACTCAAGGCCAATAAATGATGATGCTCACAAGGTGGAAAAATACACTATAACAGATTCCCCCTAATGTGTGAGGTCAGAGAAGGTACTACGATGGCTGACATACATTATAAATATCAGAAGTGGAGTGATGGAGACACAATTGGAAGGAGTAGCCCACTCGTCATAATACAATGATATCTCTAAATACATGTCAGTACAATGCAACAATTTGATATAATGGCCATGAATAGGCATTATATAGTGAATACATGTCATAGGTGATGATAGCCATGATCCATCTATAGTAAGATATGGTCTCCTGCTAAAAAGGAAACAACTGGTGCAAACTGGAGGTACAAACTACTGATGTATGAGAAATGGCATTTCATAAGTATAGTCATGATCCTAAGTAGCATATTGAATGCCACTAGCGCCTAGGGTCTTCTACACAAATCGTCTACGGTGAAATTCCCTCAAGTGAATAAAGGTGTTGCAGTTGAACCTGATGTGACATCGTCTGATTGTCGGTCAATGATGTATATCGTTAACATATGCGAGATAACCCACCAATAATGAAAATGGGCATCAAGGCACAGAGTACAATCATCAAAGTGTGAATAGATGTGTTGAGGTTGAACAGTAGGATGAATCCATCGATCGGGGGACATTGATGTATTCCCAAAACTGTCGATGGCGAGAGAACCTACCACTAATGACTGCAAGCCTCAAGGTACTCAAACAAACTCTAAGTCTCAAATTCTGGAATAAATGAGTTTAAGTCGACATAACGAAACTCGCTAGAAGGAGGGCATTAAGGCATCCATCATCAACCAACACGAGGTAAGAGCTACGTTGAAAGATTTGGAAGATATCAGATGAAACGGACTGACTCAATAAGGATGGCCTTCATGCAATAGTCAAGAGATCTGAGGAGTGACTGACTCTAGGTTCGGGACTTCCTTTGAACAAGAGCATGATCAGATGGATAGACTCAGGCAGCATGGACTCAAGTAATAACACTGTGCGATGCAGGAGGCATCAACAAAGGGCTCCATAATGACTGGAAGCTTAACCAATCGGTGGAGTAAAATTTGAGAAACGAGTATAGCTCCTAAGGTCCTACTATAGTCTCGACTCATGATGAATGGAGTGGAATGAATGCTCTGTTTAAAGGAGACACAACAGCTTCCAACAAGAAGAAGTAACAATTTCCTGTCCGACTTTTTCAGTTTTTTGATTTTTTGGTCTTTTCATATTTGGAAAGCTTGAAAAAGAATAAAATTGCTTATAGTGTAAGTGAGGGAATGAGTGTCAAATGGCAAGCATATTAGTCCCAAGTAGTGGAACATACCTATGATCATTTCAAGGAAGCAGATGCAGATGTGGACACTCGGGGGGGTGTTCCCTCAGGTTCAAAAGGTCATCAAATTGCGAAAGGAAAATGAAAGCTCTGCAGGGCTCGACAAGGAAAGTGCTCAAGAACCAGGTTGACAATTGAGTAAGCGGGAGTTGGCACAAGGCTCAAGCGGCAAGCAGGATGATGCAATGCAATCATAACTTGATAAAAATGGGGGAGTCCTTATGGGATATGGCCAACATAAGACAAAGTAGAGTATGAGTCTTAATTGCAAAGTTATGGCTTAGCTACAAAGGACTCCCAAACCTAAAGAGAGACAATGGCATGGGCGCCAAAAGGAATAAAGAGGAACCCATGTTTGGACAAGCCCTACTGCCTAATAACGAAACTTCTATAGCAATGTGAAGGTACCGTGTCGGTTAAAAAGCGGGGTCTCACCTAGGGTTAATGACAAATGGTCAAAGGTCAATTGCATAATGCAGGAAAAAATGATATCTAACCTATATGATGGGTGTGAAATATACCTGTTGTAGGCATGAAATGGTAAAAAATCAGCTCTCATCGAAGAAATCTGTGCAAAATGGTACCCTAGGACAACACATTAGTTGAAAACAACTTAAAACAACAAAAACTATAAGAAAGTGGGTTTTAAAAACTATAAATAGTAATAAAAAATTACAATTACTATTCCATTTTCACATTTGACCCAAATAGGAGTTTTAGGTTAGTTTTCACCTCAGATTTCCGTCGCTGATTGCGGGAGCTACGGGTATCCATTCTTTGAGTCGTCTGGATCAGGTTAGTCATATCATCCTCCTCTTTCATTTCAGATCTTTTATTTCAATTTTTAGTGGTCCAAATTTTTTATTAACCCATCCCTACTTATCCACGGCGCTGTACATGGGCTATAGCTATGCAGGTCGCGGGTAGGCTCTGCTAGATGTGGTCAATGCTTGCGTTGACCACGGGTAGACGCCCCTGTCTACTCAATTTCCCACAGGTATGGCCATGAAGGTGGTTTTTTAAATGATAAAAGCTAAAAAAAACTTTTGTTTTACCTCTAGGATGGTTTAGAGTGGAGGGAAAGGGAACATGATGTTGTGGACGAGAATGTTCGCCAAGATTTTCCAGCGCAACAAGCACTACAAGTGTGTGGTCTTTACAAGTTCTAGAGTGTTGGGGGTTTAAGGGCCCAAAACCAACTGCGTCGTTGATTGATTGATTACTCGTACGCAGATGTGCAGAACTTCAACTTGGATGGTCAAACACTCTCACTAGAGGTGGATGACATATACTTTAATACAGGGTTGTCCCACTGAGGTGAGGTTGCTAGTCTCCAGTCTCGCACTGTAGGTGGTGGGATCACCAATACTGACTATATATATCAGTACTATATTCCCGGTACCCAAAAGGTGGGGAGTCAGATACCCATTGGGGCCATTGTGAGCTTGAGCATGAAGATCATAGTGCTCACCCTTGTGAGGATAAAAGGTTCAACATCTTTACATCAAGCTTCGAGGCCAGTGATGTTCTATGCAGCAGAGTGCATGAGGCCTATAGTGTATGATTGGTGCACAACTTAACTGCTGTCTATGAAGACCCAATTAACAGAGTGTAAGCTTGGGCATGCAAAGAACTTCGGGTATGGTAGTATACTCTACAGTTTCTTCTTCTTCTTCTTGAGTTCCAGGGATTAGTCCGAGGGTTGAAGTCCCTCTGCATAGTCTCCGTGACCTAGCCCTGATCCGGTGGGAAGAGGTACTTGTTGGTCACCCTATATGCTAATTAATTACAACTAACACAAAAGATGCTCAATATAAATTGTCAACCCAGGGAAGTCTTTTATCTTAATGGAAATAAGCACAATCTATGCATAAACATTTCAAGTAGTTGATTAACTAAATGGAGATAATAATCCTACCTATCTGCTCAGCCAAATTCATTCCATAAATAAAACTAATCTAACTTATTCATCTAGGAATTCAAAGTACAATTACCTTCCTACAGAAATCAACCCAGCAATTACTGATCTAAGAATGAAAATGAACTAGATTACTTTTGCAAGAAATTAAATCTTATAATTATCAAACTACAATAATCAATCTCTACCAAATTGATTTATCTAGGGACTACTATAACTCAATCATAATATGCCTAATCTAATGAATTCAAGAAAGATACAACAACAACCAGAATTAGAAAATAAGCTTGAACTCTAATTTGATAAATATTGGAAATACTAGAAAGCATAATTGACCGAAAGGAATTGAAGTTGAGCTTGGATGTAACAACTAATTCTAACACACCATGCATCAATTAAACTAACCTACACAGTCAACTGTCTCACCACACCGTTGCAGCTATTTAGGATGCAATGATAGACTACCAGGAAAGAATGCAATTATAAACTCTTTGTTGCAGCTAACAATAATCATGCCTAATGCGATTCCACACCACACAATAGGAAATAAATTAAACTACCTACTTAACTCGGAAATCTCTGTGAGAAGGCGGGCCCTGGCCTTCTAACAGAGACGTTGTGAACTACCACAAATTAAGACACAGAAATATGAAGAACTCTGATCTTTATATTAAAGATGGTAACTACAGTCTCAGCTCTCTGTTACAGCCAGTGCAAAATGATAATTAACCAACCCCCAGACCTTGAAAGCCTTCCCATATTTATACATGCAAAATACAATCTGTGATCCACTAATTTGGTGCAGCAATGAAGATCTCTGATCTTCATGCTGCGGAGTTACAACTTAACTGTTACAGCCGTATTGAATGAGGTCGTTGGAAATGAAGGATGTTGTTACTCTGTCAGTCAATGGATCAACTGATTAACCAATTGGGGGCGTCCTATCTGTTGCAGCAATGCTCTGTTTCAGCGAAGTCTTGTTACAGCTTCACGTGGGAAGATGCGTTGTCCCTTTTAATATGTGGAATTAAATATGAAGAGTAACAGCTGGCACCACGTGTGATTCTTTCCCAAGGCATTGCGGCTGATACACTTGTGCTTTGATCTTGACTTAATGAAATCAACACAAGTTAGCATAAATCAAAGGCTAGAATTCATAACCATAACAATCTTAGGCATTAAATAAATAAAGCAAATATGAATAATACCTTGTTAGGATTGCTGATTGATCTGGAAAAAAGGCATGTATATGGTTTATGAAAGTAGGGTGTAACAGGGAAAAATGATGTAATAAGTATGGTAAAAAAGGGGCATTTCCAGGGCCCAACATCTCCCCCCAACTATCCATTTGCATGTCCTCATGCAACAACCGATTATTCCAATTCCAATTCTGAATCTGATCCTTCTTCATATTATGCAAATGAGTTGAAGGAATCAACTTTGACAATTATCCATTGGAAACACTGGTTCTTATGTAACAGCATCCCCCTACTCTTAGCAACTTCAACCTATGTTGGAACTCAACATATTTTCAATAGTGTTGGTTCTTATGTAACAACATCTTTCCCTTGTATCTCAATCTTAGCATATTCTATCTGAGTTGTATTTCCAACAATTTTTTAGGACGTTGGTTCTTGTGTAGAAGCATCTTGTTTCTTAATTATTTTAGCCTGCTAAGTCAATTCAATGTCACCAAGACGATGAGACTGAGCCCAGGAATAGATCCTCTGATAGTTTTGCTCCTGCAGATCTCTGTACTGCTAAGTTCAGTACTGCAACTTTATGCCCTTCCAGCTTAAATATATCTCCACATTCTAGGCATATCATTTCTTTCCGTCCTTCATTCCTCCAATTGGAAGATAAATTCTTTGGTTGGTCTTTAGCCTCCACCATTGTATTCACATACTACTTTGCATGCTTCCTGCATGTCTCCTTCCATTTCTCTAATTCTGTGCGAAGCACTTGCACCTCCTCCTTTAACAACTCATTTTCAAAAAGAAGATTCTCTATTTGAGGTTTTTCTACAGCAGGTTCTTGTGTATTAGCAGGTGGTTGGGGTTTTAATATGGGAATTCCAATATCTACCCCGATCAAATGACCCGCTTCTACTGTAGTAACAGTTTTGATTCTTCTCTTATTTGATGGGATGGACATCTGGCCCTTGCTCATTAGCCCTTCCTTTCTCCTCTGAGGCATAGAAACTCTTATCATTGTAGAAACAGGGCTGAATCTCTCCTTTTGAATTAAATTTCTTCTTATTTCAGGGGAGGATTCCACATTTAGAGCTTCTAGACTGCTTCTTGCTACTGCTTTTGCTTGATGTTCCTCTTCTTCTATTTTAGTTTTAGCTACTCCAGTTTCAACCTCCTTTATATCTATCTCCTCTTCATCCTCCAATCGAACTTCTAGTGTTCCAATCCTCCCCCCAAATGAGTTTGAGGAAATCCAGTTCTCATCCACTATCTTTGCAGAAAATTCACGGGGTACCCCTGGACGAACCAGAAATTGTTCCCAGGTCAAGTTGTTGTATGCAAGGGCCCGTAAGACTAATAGTTTAATTAGCCCATGATTTGTGAGGGATGATAAGGGGTGTTGAGTGCCTTTAGCATAGTAAGCCATGCATTGCAAATATTTAAGAAGACAGTATGGAATATTTAACAGCTTGCAGTGACATAAATGTGATAGGAGGAAAAATTCATAAATGTAAACAACACTATACCTCCCTTCACATGTGATATATTTCTTCAAGAAGAGTGCAACTTGATCCCAAGGACTTAGAAGAGTCTCCAGCGTTGTTCCTCTGCCTTGTGGTAAAAAACTCTCTCCTGCTTCCAGGAAATCTTCAGTTGTAGTCAGATGATCATGCTTTCGACTAAACCAACGCTGCCCAGTTCTGGGAAATCCCACTACCTCCGCTAGGATTGCCTCTGAAACATCTATTCGAATACCTCGAATCTCTGAATGGGTGCTCATCATATTTTGGGAAAATTCAAGGGTTGTTTCTTCGTGAAAACCATTCAGGCATTGAAAATAATATGTCCACCCTGTTTCTTGAAAGATAACAAATACTTCTCTATTTTTATATAGAGATTCTATTGTTAGAGGCTCATATCTCACAGGGATACCCATGCCACCGAACTTCTGCAAAATATTTTAGCGAATGAACCAGTTACAGTTTCAAACTTCAAGTTGACTGCATGCAGACACGGTTGATGGATAGTTGAAGTTTGAATTGAGCATTTTTGGAAAGGTGGCACAGTTAGTTTTGGAATAAAATCCTTGGCAGGATTATCGCACAAGTCGGGTAGAATGATAGTTATAATCATAAGTACAGGTAACAGCTTAAACATGGTTTTGGTTCAGTTGATTGGCTGCGGATAGATGATAGGGATGAATGAAAAATACAACCATTATTGCTTGCGATGTCAATAGATGCCCAATCATGATTATAGTTAGAACCCGTACCTTCAAGATTAATGCTCGAGCCGCCATCCTGCCATAGCATTATATTTCACATTCGCATCGCTGGTAAAATACGCATGTGCTGAGTTGAGTTGGTTATCATTGATTGGACAGTTGATGTCAAATAAGAGTGCATGGTGATCGTAGAGCAAGATTAACACGAGCTGGCAAAGATAAGTCACAGTAGTAGGAACTAGCAAGAGTCCGACGAAATACAGTTGTGTGGAAAAGGAAAAATGGCAAAATTTGGCGGAGTCACAGCTGCGAAACTTTTGGCAGAATGGACAAAAATAGTGGAGTCGTAGCTGCTAGCAAAAAGCAGAATGAATGAAAACAGCGGAGTCGCAGCTACGAAACTTTGGCAAAATGGGAAAAAATAGCAGAGTCGCAGCTACTGGAAAAGGAGAAATGAATGGAAAATAGTGGAGTTACAGCTGCGAATATTGGTAGAATGGGAAAAAGTAGTAGAATCGTAGCTGCTGGAAAAAGGCGAAATGGATGAAAATAGTGGAGTCGCAGCTGTGAAACTTTGGAAAAAATGAGCAGGGTATGGAGTCCCAGCTGCAAGAAATGGAGTAATAGGAAAATTTTCAGGTGGCTGCTGAAAGTTGACAAATAATCCATATTCTTCAAAAAGTTTATTCAGTCAGGAAAGGAAGATAAGGTGCCTGCAATCGCCTAGCACAGTCACGATCATTGCTCCTCAAATCAATTCCTGTACACAGTTCTTCAAAACAAACCCGATCAAGTGTAAAGGAAAAAATAAATAAAATAACATAAAGAAAACAAATTATTTATGTACAAATTATGTGTGGAAGATGTAGTTCTTAAAAATTCACAGGGGTTGAGAAAAATCCCTACCCTGGTGTTAACTCATAATCTGGATCAACTGCAACATGTGAAATGAAGGCATTCCTTGAGATTGGTTTGTGATACAGTCACAGCCGATGACCATTTGCAAATAATGGGGTCTTGTTTTTGTCAATGGTGATCAACCGGACTGTTCCATTATCAAATACTTGATCTATCTGATAAGGTCCCAACCAACGAGTGCGTAATTTGCCTTTGAAATACCTCTTAAACCGTGAATCATATAATAGAGCCCAGTCTCCTTCTCGGAAGACTTTCTTCTTTATAAATCTATCATTCCATTTAGGGCGCTACTGTTGGATTAAAGTTGTATGATGCACTGCGGCTGTGCGTTTCTCATCCAATTCATTTGTTGATGTATATGTAACTTCGGAATGTATTTCACATATATGTATATTGTATTCCTATAGAGATGGTATTATTCCTCTATACGGAAGTGTCGTCATTTATATTGTAAATGTCGTAACTTATACTTGATGGGTTATTAGACCACCTTGTTGGGGTCGGCCCTGTATAAGTCATGTGGGTCAAAGGGTTATTAGACCACCCTATTGGGGGTCGGCCATGTGGGTCGAAGGGTTATTAGACCACCCTATTGGGGGTCGGCCCAGTCAGCATTATGTTATGTGGTTAAGTTCGAGCCTACATGATTTATGTAAAAGGCAAGTCAAGTCAAGTATAAATAGAGTGCGGGAGGCACTCTATTTGATCACTCACTTCTCACTCACACTGTGGAGAGTGGCGCACTTGTGGAGGAGGAGGCTCTGCTACTAGGAGAAGACTATCTCTTGTATTCTGGTTGTATCATTGCTCTATCTATCTCTGAGGAAGTTATTGGGGTTTTTCACCTTTATGGTTTTCCCCAAGTAAATCTTTGTGTCTCTTGTGTGCTTGCATTATTGTATCCATGATTGATATGCTGTAGATATGCTGTACATGTTGTTCTCTTAGTTAAGATCCTAGATCAGATTGAAGTAAATTCTGAAAATTTAACATGGTATCAGAGCTAGCCTGAAAGAAGGCATGATATGGCATGTATGACACTTGTTGCACTTACGATTCTAGGGCTTGATATAGCAAAAACCTGTCATCGTAGAACTTTCGCTATAAATCCGTTTTGGCGAAGTTTTCAGATTTGAAATCTTTACAGGTCGAATATTAAATCCCCATGTACCTTGTGTCCAAAGGAAAACCTCTAATTCATTGTACTTTGTGATTTATGATCTGTACAATATAGGGTTTCTGCCTCTTCCAGATCTGAGTCAAAATCAGGTGACCTTGGGAAAAAGGTCATAACTTGGGCTAGGAAGATCCAAATGAAATTTCGTAAAAAGTGATAGGTAGTACACAGAATTTACTATCTCAAAAAACGTTTTTAGAGGCCGAAGTTGAACCAGTGACACGTGGAACGCCGTACAAGCTCACTCTCCTGTATTATCCCATAAACAGGTCACGTTGCGACACTTGGCATAACTCTCTCTCTCAGAGATTCCAATTGAGATCAGACCTGTCAGGATGGAAAGATAACAGGATGACCTATCTCAAGCAAAATTTTTCAGAGTCCGAAGTTCAAATAGTGACACGTGGCACACCGTACAAGTTCGCTCTCCCGTATTATCCCAAAAAAGGTCACGTTGCGACATTTGGCATAACTCTCTCTCAGAGAATCCAATTAAGGTCAGAACTGTCAGGATGGAAAGATAACAGGTTAGGCTATCTCAAGAAACTGTTTCAGACCTTGTGGATTGAAAAGTTTGGAGTTACACCAGAAACAATTAGGTACATATTTCTATCAAAACAAAATTATTTTTAGTACCTTCATTCATGGCTTCCGGAATTTAGGGCTTTGGAGGAAGTTGGAATTTTTGTAATTGGAGACCACGGCTAGATGATACTTATCAAAATAAAAATTTAGAGACAAATATCAGAATTTTTGGTTGGGCAGAAGGCCGGGCTTGATCATACCCTAGTTCGGGACTTTGATCAGAAAAGTGGAAAATTAGGGCTTCTGTAAAAATGGGAATTTTTGAAATCTGTGACCACGGCTGGAAGCTCCTCAGAAAAATAGAAGCTTAGAGCTTTGGATCAAACCTTTTGATTGGACAGAAGAGTGGGCTTCATCAAACCCCAGTTCAGGGTCACGTCTAGTGAATTCGGAGGTTTCAAAGCCAAAATTGAGGAGTGAAACTTTGCAGTTTTCTAATTCTGAATATACCAGCTTGATCAGCTCATCAAGGTGCATATTTATATCCTTTTAGAAGTTTGAAATTCAAAGTTTGAATTTTTGGGGTTTCTCTGACAAACCCTAATACAGCTCCAGATCGAGTTCTTGCAAATCAAGTGGATTGGGTTAATCCTGTAAGTTTTAAACCTTAACAGTGAAGTACAAACATATATCGATTCTTAAGCATTTACAGAAAATACACAATGGCACACACATTACACAGAGATTTTCACCTGGAAACCCTTAACCGGGAAAAAACCAGCAAAACTTAGAGCCGCATAGCTCCTTTCTCATTATATGTTTATTTTACATGTACAATACAATAAATGGTATTCTGCAGCATCTAAAACCCTAATTCGTTTACCCGAATTAGGTTACAACCCTAATTCCTTTTACCGGAATTAGATAGAGTACAATGGGTCGAAAATCGCGAAAAAGCAAAAAGCAACCCAAAAAAATTTTGCGCTCCGCGCGGACTCCGGGGGCCTAACGGCCCCCTCCGTGTCGTTTCGGAACCTAACGGTCCGAAACGAAGGGGGTGGGCCCTGTCGGGCTACCCCCCCCCTCTAAACCCCCCCCTCCGGACGCGCCCGGCGCAGGCGAATCGAAGGTGCCGTAGGGATCGTGTTGTACACGCAGCGACCATGTGAAGAGATATAACATACCCAACAAATCCTAGAAGAAGATGGATTGGTCACCTGCATAAGTGAAGAAGTTCCCGTTTCAGAGGGAGATGAGGCTAAGGCCTTACATAAGAAGATTGCAAGTGATCTCGACAGGTATGACCCATCGAGGTATGTTTGGATATTTGTTCATGATTAAGTTTATGGTATGTTTGTCTTCATGTTATTACGGTTAGTACAATCTTGATTTTAGACTTGTCATATCACCTTAATAAAATTATGAATGCACGATAGAAAATATTCATTGATTAGGGTGTTGACACTTATGATTGTACTAATGCATTATGGTGTTGTATGAGGTTTATGTTGTCTGCTAACATAAAAGGTACACCAAGAGAGACAAATCATGTTCTACTTCAAGAACGTATGATCATGGTGACATGAAGACAAGGATTCATCCATTGTCATGGATCACATAGAAGATCTACTTTCGAGGTATGTATAACTTGGTTCTACAATGGTTAACTTATGAGACATGCAGGTTACTAGCACAAGTCACTAAAGAGAACACGAAGACATCATGTGAGTATGTTAGACATAACTAGCTAGCATGCTAATCCAGGTAGGTTTTTCCTATATCAAGATAGAATCCTACCTTGTGTTAGGATCTTATACTGTTGTGTTGTTGATAATGATTATTCGTGAAGTCATAGGTTTGAATAGTCATGGTTGTATGCATATTGTAATTGATGATATGACTAACCAGAAGAATCATGAAGGTATAGGTTTGAGTAATCACGGATTTTATGCACATTATATCTCTTATCTTGATTGATGATTTAACTAACCAAAAGAGTCCTATGATCAAATAAGAATATGCATGAGTAAAAGAAGACTTCCCTGAAACGTTGAACACTAATGTTTATTATCTGTGTTTGAAATGATCCTGTCTATACATGCCTGAGATTACTGTGATTATACTAATGAATGTTTGATTACGTATGAGACCTAGAGGATAACACAATGGTGATACTAACAAGCATGCATAGGGATCGAGAATGAATATAAGTTCAAGGACAAGTAATCCAGGAAGCAAAGATCAAGAGGGAGTACACTCCAGTGGTTTCTGCAAGGATGTAGATATTCAGAGGACTTGACCATCTCTCTACATTCCACAACAAAAAGGTGTAGAAGAAGCTACTTCAGATTAGGACTCTAGTAGCTCCTGCAAGGAAACAAAGACTCAGAGGGAGTCCACCCAACGAACAAACAAAGATAAGTATTTGAATTGTCATTTCCTAAATAATACTATTCAATAATGTATATACAGATGTTCCTAGAATTAGGTTGTGTATTATGCATATTAGAATAGTTGCATTGATGAACAGTATACTACTAATATGCATGGGTAAGTGGCCTATGGCACTGTACAACATTCCATTGCTACTTATCTAGAATGAAACGTCTTTGCTGACATGTTGGGAGTTGTGCACACTCTTAACAATTTTCTGGTAGAGATTGGAAGGCATCTAGAAAGTTACGGGATATGGATAAATGTTGTATTGAAGCATTGGCTAAGACAATTGCATGACTGTATGACATATTTATTTATGTGTAAGAATTTGTTCTGAAAACTATGAGATGTTTTCTAATCATGCAATTTAACTTGTTGTGTAGGAAAGATCATATGCCATCACCTACAAAAGAAGAACTACAACATTTGTTCAGCAAAAAAAATTATCTATTGAAGATATTGAAGTTCCCAGGATACGGGAAGAATGCCATGATCCGTCGATCATGAAGAACGATGTTTGGGATGCAGTCCCAAGAGCTGAAGGGAAGTCTATTGTGACTTCCATATGGATCTATCAAGATCAAGCATGCTGCAGATAGTAGCATATAGAAATATAAAAGTGATGAAATAGAAGATACACCAGATGGATTTCAAGACAACTTTCTTGAATGGCGTAGTTGAAGAAGAAGTGTATGTGGAGCAACCACTTGGTTCTGAGACACATGACAGGAAATCATATATGTGCAGAACTTGGTATGGCAGGATAGGCTACTTTCTATCCAGTTTGGTCTTTACCAAGAGTAAAGCGGGTTCCAACCTTTTCTACAAGGTTGAGGAAGGCAATCCAGTGATACTACTTTTGTATGCAACTCCTTTGTTACAGGTGAAGATAGATTGATTGTTGACACGCAGCGGAAGCTTGCTTTTGAGTTTGAGATGAAGAACTTGGGGATGATGCACTATTTGTTTTTGGCATGGAGGTGTGGCAGAGTGCAGATGGAATCTTCCTTGGACAAGGTTTGGGATGATGGATTGCAAGGCCATGGCCACACCTATGGGATCAAATCTGAAGCTTCTTTGTGATGCTTCATCTGAGCCGGTTGATGTCTCTATGCATCGTCATATGATTGGGTCCTTGATGTACCTGACGAACACGAGACCAGACATTTGCTTTGTGGTGAACACATTGAGTCAGTTCCTGACAGATCCGAGGAGTGTTCACCTAATTGCTGTAAAAGGGTACAACAGATTATGGGCTCAAGTATGAAGCGAATCAAAAGCTTAACCTATAGGGTTATGTTGATTCAGATTGGGTTGGCAGTGCTACAGATAGGAAGAGCACATCTGGGTGCTGCTTCAGTATGTGATCAGGTGTGATCTCTTGGTTTAGCAGGAAGAAGTCCTGCATAGCATTGAGTACAGCTGAGGCAGAGTATGTTGCAGCCTGTTCAGCTAGTTGTGAGGCAGTATGTCTACGGAAGCTACTGTCTAAGTTATTTGATCTCCCGTTGGATGCTACTGGTATCTTCTGTGATAACCAAAGTTGTGTGAAGCTGTTCGAGAATCCAGTGTTTTATGACAGGTCGAAACACATAGAGATCAAATATCACTATATCAGGGATATGGTGCAGAGAGGAGCTGTGAAGCTCCTGTATATTGCGATGGACGAGCAGATTGCAGATGTGCCGATGAAGCCACTAGCCAGGGTGAAGTTTGAGTACTTCAGGGAGAGGCTTGGCGTTCTTTAGATTGATGACACTTCGAGGAAGAAGTGATGGAGACATTTGCTGAAGCCATTCTAAGCATGTTGGAAGGAGGATCCTTCACATGGCCGTGGATGTAAGCGCTGGATGATGAGCATCAGGATGATGTTCTAGTTTCTGCTTTGTATGATCAGTTGGATCATTTTTGTATATGTATGTATGCATCATGTTGGATGCTGGATATGATTAGTTGGATCATTTATATGTATGTACGCATCATGTTGGATGCAAGATATGATCGGTTGGATCATTTGTATGTATTGTGTATATGCATCATGTTGGATGCTTGGACCATGTATCTGTATATGTATTAGGGTGTAATGTCCCCATTCCAATAATTTCATAGTAAGACAATCCCATCAATCCTACTAGTTTCCTAGGTTGGATGGGCACATGTGGAATGGTAATAAGGAAGCAAATAAATGATGTTTAGACATTAGAAGGGTTCAAGTATTTAATAAATATAGTGAATAAATAAATTCAAGAGAAATCATAGGTGAAAAATGGTTTTGGAGACATATGGAGGATGTGGGACCCACACTAGCTTGATTTTTCATAATGCATGGTATCTCTCTTTTGCAAATTCGAATTAATGGGAATGTGAACACTCTTGGGTGAGTTGGTAAGTCATAACACATGTCATTGAGCATATTAGGTCGAATTGGGAGGGATTGGTAACCTCCATGGAAGATAAAGAGTCAAAGTGGAAGTTTGTGGACACTTGGGCTAGATTCCCTAGCCCCTATGACACCAATGATGGAGCATCTATGACAACTATGACAAATTGCAGACCTGACCTCTGAAATCTGACCACTATGACATGTCAGCCCCAAAAATAGGCTCAAGGAAGTCGAATTTGGGAGTTGGAGAAGCCAAAGAGACTCAAAATCGAATTTGGGAGAAGATGGAAGGTTGGAACTAGGAGACAAGTGGCAAATGTGGAATAATTCCTAAATGGAAATCTATTGAATATATTGAGAGGATTTCAACCCTTAGAAGGATAATGTTGGTTATAAAATGTAGAAATGAAGTACGAGAATGGCTTTTGATGATTTGAGAAAAATTGCATTTGTGAAGAGAGAGCTAGTGGATGACTAGTTTCTTGCCTTAGCCAATTTCGAGGGTGAAAGATTCCCATCCAAGTTGGTGTTTGGAGAGGCCACTCAGGTCTTTCATGGTGCTTTAATGGAGTTTGTATTTGCAGGTAGCAGCTACAGGAAGTTTCATGGTTTGGTTTAGTGCAGCACTTTCTCTCCACCGTTTCTAGTTTTGAAGGCATATTCGTGCTCCTTGAGGGAGGGCGTTTTTGGTGAGCACTTGTGCTTCTTGAGAGAGATTCTCATTATATATTTATGATTGTAATAGCTTCATATCCTCTGTTATTCATATTCAAAAATTATCAGGTCGAAATACCCACTGGTTGTATGCAAAACTAGTGATTAATGAGCAAACAATGTCCATTTCCCCAATGCATTGATGTATGACACTATAATGTTGATTATTTCGAATGGATGGATGATTCTCTGATATATTTGTGATAAATATAATGCCATGGATGTCTTATACAAGTTTCATGTACTGTACTTGAGCATTTGAAGCATTTTTACTCAGTTTAGTTGTATTGGGAGATGAAATAGTGCCATTCCCCCAAGGGTCGAATTGGGGGTTTTTGCTGTTGAATGTGAGAGAGTTAGAACAGTATTAAAAATAAATTAATGGTTCATATGAGACCTCAATAACATACTTAACACATTATATACCTCTGTTCATAAATTTGTGGGAGTTTGGAGGCATTTGGAAGGCCATTTTCAGTGTTACCCGGGGGGGATTTGTTGCACAAATTACTAGTCAAAATTACCTATATTGATCAGAATACAAATCAAGTTTGCAGAAGTATTTGGAGGTCCATAAAACATCCCTGAACCTGATATTCAAGTCTAAATACCATTAATACACTCATAGAGAATATTTGGGAGCATTTGGGATGATTTGGAGGTCAAAACAGTTAAACTAGTCAAAGGTCGAAATTGGGGAAAAAGTTGAAAAATTGGCATTTTAATAAAATTTGAAAAAGGGATATTACATAGGGGGATACATTGTATGATTAGGTAGATCATGTATGTTGATATGTATCAGGTATGATAAGGTAGATCATGTATGTTGATGGATACATTGTGTGGATCATGTATCTATGTATCAGGTGGATACACTATGTATGATGATATGTATCAGGTAGATACTTGGTGTGCATCAGATGGATGCATTGTATGATCAGGATGATCGTGGATGACGAGCTTCTCTAGATGACATGTAGCAGGATGTTGCAGTGATTATGATCAGGATGATCATGTGTACATCAGGATGATGTATGATGAGTATCAGATGATACTTTGTGGCCGTGGATCAGGTTGTGCAGGTAAGCATGTAATTTGTGCCCTGGGAGATTTGTAGATGGTCTTTTGAGGTTTTTCCTATTGCATGTAATTCGATGCCCTGGGATATCTGGAAAATGCTCTTTTGAGGTTTTGCTCTAGGAGGACATATAATTTGGCCCTGGGAGATCTGCAGATAGTCTTTCGAGGTTTTTCCTATTGCATGTAATTCGGTGCCCTGGGATATCTGGCAGATGCTCTTTCGAGGTTTTGTCCTATGGCATGTAATTTGCTCCTGGGAGATCTGGACAGGATGAAAAAGGCCTCAGATGCTTCAGCCAGGTTTTGCCATGACCACATGTAATTTGCTCCTGGGAGATCTAGAAAGGATGAAAAAGGCCTTAGATGCTTCAGCCAAGTTTTGTGGTGGACCACATGTAATGTGCTCCTGGGAGATCCGATAGGTAGAGCCGTGTGCTCGTAACAGCCTGGGATGATTTCGCCAGGTTTTGTGGTGGACCACATGTAATGTGCTCCTAGGAGATCCTACAGGTAGAGCTGTGTGCTCGTAACATCCTGGGATGCTTCAGCCAGGTTTTGTGGTGAGATCACATGTAATGTGTTCCTGGGAGATCCAATAGGTAGAGCTGCGTGCTCGTAATAGCTTGGGATGCTTCAGCCAGGTTTTGTGATGGGTCACATGTAATGTGCTCCTGGGAGATCCTACAGGTAGAGCTATGTGCTCGTAATAGCCTAGGATGCTGCAGCCAGGTTTTGTGACGCATGTAATAAGTCCTGAGGATTCCACAGTATGGCCAATGATGATGAAAACCTGCAGGTGGTGGGCCTACATCCAATATGAAAAAGGACTGGCTCTGTAGAACTTCCTATGACGAGTAGATTCAAAGATTGATTGAGATAGCAGCAGCAGTGACGATGATGATGACTCAATGACAATTATCCAGTGACGATGATCCAGAGAAGATGACTTGTGCTAGAAGACTTGTGTCGAGAAATACCTTCCTAGTTAAGAGGGAGTGTTGATGTATATGTAACTTCGGAATGTATTTCACATATATGTATATTGTATTCCTATAGAGATGGTATTATTCCTCTATACAGAAGTGTCGTCATTTATATTGTAAATCTCGTAACTTATACTTGATGGGTTATTAGACCACCTTGTTGGGGTCAGCCCTATATAAGTCATGTGGGTCAAAGGGTTATTAGACCACCCTATTGGGGGTCGGCCATGTGGGTCGAAGGGTTATTAGACCACCCTATTGGGGGTCGGCCCAGTTAACATTATGTGATGTGGTTAAGTTCGAGCCTACATGATTTATGTAAAAGGCAAGTCAAGTCAAGTATAAATAGAGTGCGGGAGGCACTCTATTTGACCACTCACTTCTCACTCACACTGTGGAGAGTGGCGCACTTGTGGAGGAGGAGGCTCTGCTGCTAGGAGAAGACTATCTCTTGTATTCTAGTTGTATCATTGCTCTATCTATCTCTAAGGAAGTTATTGGGGTTTTTCACCTTTATGGTTTTCCCCAAGTAAATCTTTGTGTCTCTTGTGTGCTTGCATTATTGTCTCCATGATTGATATGCTGTAGATATGCTGTACATGTTGTTCTCTCAGTTAAGATCCTAGATTAGATTGAAGTAAATTTTGAAAATTTAACATCATTAAGCTAATTCAGTTGGTTCCTTTGAGCTTTTGATAAATCAAGGCTTTCTTCTATAGCTGTCTTCAAAGTCCTGATTTCAAATTCAATTGGGAAAACAACATTCTTGCCATACACCAATTCATATGGGGAAAAACCAGTGGTGTTACGCCATGTAGTGCGATAGGCCCATAGTGCCTTTGGAAGTCTCTCAGCCCAATCTTTACAATGGCTTTTCACTGTTTTTGTCAAAATGGCCTCGATGACCTTGTTTGTACTTTCCACTTGGCCATTGGCCCGTGGATGATATGGCAAGGTTATTTTGTGCTGAATGTGAAACTTCTATAATAGGGCTTCCAATTTGTGAGACGAATTGTAGTCCACCATCTGTAATGATTTCCTTAGGTACTCCAAACCGAGTAAAAATTTCTTCATATAGGAAATCAATTACAACCTTATCATTAGCATTAACCAAGGCTACAACTTCCACCCATTTGGTCATGTAATCTGTGCAAACCAAGATGTGAACTTTATATTTTGAGGGAGGGTTGATAGGCCTTACGAAATCCAGAGCCGATCTGTCAAATGGTTCAACCATGAGCTGTCGCTGAAGAGGCATTTTATCTAATCTGTTGGGTTGGCCCATGCTCTAGCAGCTATCACATGCCTGAACATACTTCTTCACATCCTTGAACAATGTAGGCCAGAAATAACCCATCCCTAAAACCTTATGACTTGTCCTTTTGTCAGCAAAGTGTGCCCCACAGGGCTCATCATGGCAAGCTTTCAGGATACTGGAGATTTCATCTTCTCTTACACATCTTCTAATTTCTAAGTCAAGCCATGTGTAGAAAAGATGTCCATCGATGTAGCAATACCTAGCACTCTGTTGTATGATATTTCCTTTTTATCTCTTCGACAGATGTGCTGGAAGCTTACCTGTAGCAAAAAAGTTAGCAATATCCGCATACCATGGGGAATGAGCTGATACTGCAAACAAGTGTTCATCAGGGAAGGAATATTCGACTGGTAAATTGTCATCACTATTAGTAAGTCAAGATAAAAAGTCTGCAACAACGTTTTCCTTCCCTAGTCTATCAATAATTGTGATGTCAAATTCCTGTAACAGTAGGAGCCATCTAGTAACTCTAGCATTCGTGATTGGTTTATTCATTAAATATTTGATGGTAGAATGATCAGTGTGCATAAAAGTGGAGTATCCAGTAATGTAGTGTCTAAATTTGTTGATGGCATAAACTATGGAAAGGAATTCTTTTTCTGTGATAGTGTATTTTAGTTCAGTAGGGTATAAGTTCTCACTAACATAATAAATTGCATATGGGGCATTACCTTCCCGCTATCCTAAAACTGCTCCAATGGCAGTGTCTGAAGCATTTGAAGAGATATGAAAAGGCAGAGCCCAGTTGGGCCCTCGTAAGATGGGTGCTGTAGATAGCCTTTTCTTAAGTTCAGTAAACATTGTTTGGCATGCATCATTCCAAACAAACTGTGCATCCTTCATCAACAAGGTGAACAAAGGAGAAGCTAGTTTGGAAATTTTTTCTATGAATCTTTTGTAATAGCCAACATGCCGTAAGAATCTATGTACATCTTTTTGCGTTCTAGTAGTTGGTATATTTTCAATTGCCTTGATTTTGGATGGGTCTACCTGGATACCATCAGAATAGATGAAGTGCCCCAGAACTATGCCCTCACTCATCATCATATGGAACTTTCAGTGCTTAAAGATAGTTGGCTTTGTTCACAACGTTTCAAGACCTTTTCTGAAATTTTCAATGCTTCTTCGTGACTACTACCGTATGGAGTGAAGTCATCCATAAAAATTTCCATGAAGTCATTTACCATTTCTGTAAAGATTTCAATTACTGCTCTTTGAAAGGTGGAAAGTGCATTGCAAAACCCAAAAGGAAGTACCCTGTATGCAAAAGTTCCCCAGGGATAGGTGAAAGTGGTTTTGTCTTGATCTTTTGGAGCAATCTGGATTTGGTTATAGCCACTAAATCCATCTAGAAAGGAAAAATACTTCTTCCCAGACAAGGTATCGAGGACCTGATCCATAAAAGGTAGGGGAAATTGGTCTTTCTGCATTGCTTTGTTCAATTCTCTGTAATCCACGCAGACCCTCCATTTCCCATTCTTTTTTGGCACAATCACGAGTGGAGAAACCCATTCACTGTCTAAAATTGGGTATATAAATCCCGCTTCCAAAAGTTTTTGGATTTCCTCTTTCACTACATCCCTTAGGTTCGGGTTCATCCTTTGTTGTGGTTGACACATGTTGGCAGGCAGTTTGGTAAGGGAGAATTGCAGCATCGTCGATGTTGCGACACGTCAAACGAGGTCACGGAAGGAAGAAGAATCTATTATTTTATGCATTTTTTGAGTCGTCTGTACCGCAATAGGCGGGTTTTTGGGTCATTTGGACCGTGTTAGTTAGATTTTGGGTCTTTTGTCCAAGAGTCGGTTAGGAAGCTGTTAGTAAGTGGACAAGCATTGGAAAGGCGAAAGCCTATATATAAACAAGAAGTTGTAGGTTGTGGGGGAGATGGCAAAGAGCTATCAAATGTGGTTTTTGTGCGTATGTTATGAGATCGAGAGATATTGCTGAAGTTTGTGATCTGCAGAGGCATTGTATTGGGTTTTTGCAGTAATAATATGATGTGATGAAACTATTCTGTGCAATCTTGGTGTGACTTCTATCTTTTGATGGGAATACAATGTTTCTTTGATGCAATAATCGCTTTACTATTATAATCTGCTGCAACAATGAATGTTTCCATTAAATGTTGCTATGAGTACAATAATGTTGAAGTGAATGCATAGATTTATCATTGAATGTTGTAATAATATTAATTAGCGGATGCCACACACATTCTCCTTCATTCGGCGTAAACATGGTTCCTTCCACTCTCCGTTGATCGCCTTGGGTGAGACCTCATCTTGTCTGCAGGTGTTGCTAGGTAGGGTAAAACCTGTCTGGGCTGGTGCTCAAGGAGATCGTGGTGGGTTGGTGTCGACAATGATGAAAACCTTGTCGACTGGGTTTGAGTCAACAAATGGTTCCGTTGCTGGGACTGTGTGTGAAGTGAAAGGCGGATATGTTGTGGCACCCAACGAAACCCGAGATCCAGGAATGGTTTGATCAAAAGCTACAAGACTTTGCTGAAGAAGAAAGCCGAAACACTCGACTGAGAGTAGATCAGTGGGTGGATAGATATATCCACGACGGACCGCATGAATGGTTCTTCTGTGAATTCCCAGTCATTTTGTATGAGTGGTTGGCGAAGTTGACCTTCCAGAAGAGGAACTTCCAAGGTGGTGAACCAACGACCTGGACCCCCGAGTTGATTCAGGAGATACAGGAGGTTGATAATAAAGCATAGCGGGCTGTCGAAGTGTGGTTCGATAGCATCCTAGAGGGCTATATCACAGAATTCGCGGTTGATACTCAAAAATCCTATAGTGAAGCCGAAAGATATTTTTTCCGCGAACCTTGGGGCCGGTTTCTACTATCGATTAAGATGCTTATTTGCGAAAAGGGTATATTGAAGATGCATCTTGATTAGTAGACATACTGGTGGGTGGAGGCCATGGGTACTGTGACAGTTGGGGGGTGGTACATGGAATTATAAGGGGTAGATGGGTGCAAGTCGTGATGAGACTTTGAGTAAATCCGAGGAAGAAAGTGGTCTTACGAGGGGAGGAGCGAGGTTCTGATAGGAAAAGAGGCAGAGGACAGGAGAAGGTCCTGCTGCAATTGAACCATAAGGATGTGAAGGAAGACCACATGGGATGAAGCAACCTAACAGTCCTGACAAGGACAACTAGGCTATGCCCATGATAGAGACAGGACCAAACACTAGCACCAACATACCCACACCTTCACTCACTATCTCTCAGATAGCAAGAAATACCACTTCAACACTTCCAATTTCTTCAACACCACATAAATTAATTGGTAGTAGTACAGCAAAAGGAGGAGGGAAGCCCAAAATGGTGGGTGATGATGCTAAGTTACCATTGTTCCACAGGAGTGGGATAGGCAACCCAGAACAGTATTGGTTTTTGTGTGAAGCGGTTTGGACCATAAAACAGATCACTAATGATGCTGCTAAGAAAGGACAGTTAGTGACAACTCTACGAGGTCATGCATTCGATTGGTTTATGAAATTTGTTCTAGTCCCTACAGGAGCCCTAGAGAAGTCACTAGATGAGGTCCGGGATGGGTTGATTGCAGAATTCAGAAAGCCCAAGTCTGAGGCTCAGTATATTATGGAATTGAAAGAAATTAAGCAGTATCCCAATGAGACGGTGTGGGATTTCGACCAATAATTCAAGATGCTGATGGCAAGAGTTAGTTTCGATATGAGTGCCTTCCAACATAAAGAGTGGTTCATTGCGGCATTGCTACCACACATTCGTCTACCATTGATGCAACAAAACATCTCGATGCCCAATGAAGCTCTGGAGATTGCAATGCGATTGGAGGTGTCACCAATTGGAGAAAATGCAGCCGAGATGTTGCAGATACAGACATAGCTCGCTAAATTGACTATACATCTGCAAGATTTGAAGAAGGGCAAGGAACATCGCAAAGAAGTATGGTGTACGCGATGTCAAGGAGAAGGGCATATGAAGGACAATTTCCCAAATTTCCGCAATCATTTGGTTTCAGGAGCATCGAATCCGTTGAATGGTGGTAGCATGCCATGGTGTCGCGTCTTCCATGTATATGGGCACAGCCATGACAATTTCCCATATATGAAGAAAATGGTCACAACCCTGAGGAATCTTTACTGTACATTTTTCAAATCGGTGGGTCACGATGACAAGGATTGTCGTGCATATGGGTTTGTTGATGCCCCGAAGATCACAACATCAAGCGGAAAGGGATTCTCCCTGGTAAACTATCCCAATTAGATTGTCCACCATTTGGTATGGGGAATCCATCTGGTTAGCGGTTCCGGCTACCGTTAGATTTGGAGATTTTCTTTCTTTTACACTGGTTATGGCCCGATCCACCGTTCTTTTTTATTTTATTGTTAAGATGATATGCAAGTGCCTAAGCTAATTTAATCTAAATGCAGAACTTGAAACAAATCTGTATCTGAAACTGAAATAAATATAATCTATCCTTGTAAGGAGAAAAACTGTAAATATGAGTAATGTGCTAAAAGAAACATCTAAAGATCAACAAATAGCCATTAAATCATAGAGATGCATCTATAGCAAGAGGTTAAAGACATAAAAGATAGCTTTCAATCCATATGAAAAAAACATTTTATTACTCATTTAGGAGAAACATCATTGCACAGAGAATAGTAAGATCATTCATTACACATAAATAAATTCATAACAGCAAAGAAAGATCTCACAACAGTATTTGAATGCCACAAGAATAATCCAGCATGCATCCAATCCACATTTCAAGGCAAAAACGTCCTCTCCAGGCTCTTATTAGGCAAAATCGCTTTCTTAGATCAAGTTACAAAATAGTTCGTACAAGCTCTGAAAATTCTTTTCCTTGCCAAAAGTCCTTTACCCTTTTTCCTATTCCTGTATTTATAGCTTTACAAAATGCTCCATGAGCTGACAAGTGTACCCTAATTCTAGAAGCTTCTAATTTGGATTTTGGTATATAATTATCTATTTCCCAGATTCGTGGGACACCTTTCATATGAGACAAAATGACAGCCAGCTGTCCCTTTAAAGCATTTATACAAAAGGTAGAATTTCAGCTTCTCCTTTTATTTACAACAAAGTACGAATGGTTTATCTATTATGCTGGGGCTTCTACTTGTTGACTTGAAGACTCGCCTCCACCAACCGGTTCACTTGCAATTACCAGGCCATCTATACCTTGAATGTATGTGGTCCATTGGTTGATATCTTTTATGATAAGCTTGCTAAGGGAAGATACTGTTTCCTGGGACGTTATTTCATGTTTGCGTAGGTCCGATTTAATCAGTGCTTTTCCCTCTGTGATCTTCTTAATCATATCTTTCATGCTCCAAATCTCTTCTAAGATCCGTACTAGCAGCTGATGTATTTTAATGCGCATATCACATGCTTGTTTGCGAAATGTGGACAAATTTTGCTAGTCCTCCGCTGCCTCTTTGAGATGCTTCACCAAATGTTCCTTTTCTTGAATCAGCCCTTCATACTCATGTTGGTGGAGATGAATTTGTTGAGCCCTGCTTGCTTCGAGTTCCTCCAATTCTGCTATTTGAGCTTTTAGATTCTTCAGTTCATCTCCAGATATGGCCAATTGCATCTCTAAGGTGTTTTTCTCATTCTCAAGCTGGAGAAATCCCACATTTAGCATTAACTGCTCTCCTACCAACTCATTGATGTGTCTGCAATCTAGTTGCTGCTTCATTTAGGGGGCCTTTCTTCTTCCTCATGCTGCTGCTTGGAAGCTTGCTCTTCGGATACCCAATCTTCTTCTTCCTTCTAGATCCTGGAAGCCTCTTCCCGCTGTTTCAACTGAGAGGCTTGCTCCTGTTGCTTCCTTGCAATATCCTCGTGCCGAAGCTTGGCAGTTATCTCACCTTGAATTCTTGCTTCTTCTTGTTCCTGCTGCTACTTGAGAGCTTGCACTTGGAGCATTCTGTCCTGCTCCTGCTTGAGGGTTTTCTCTTGGATCACTTTGTCCTACTCTAATCCTGATGGATCCTTGAGTGTGAGGCCGATGCCTCTCGCTCCCTTTGGTTCAGAAGGATGGGTTTGGGGCTTGGACCTTTCACAATTTTCTTCTTGTAACGCTTCCCTAGCATGGTTAGGTTGTGGGTGCTCCTATAGAACTCCTCGTTTTGGTCCATAGCATGAGCATATTCAAAAGAAATTTTGAGGTCAAGACAATGCTGGCTTACTGCACCATTGGGGTCATGCCTTCTGAAAGGGACCATGCCAAAATGGAAAACTTCTAGGCCTTGAGCGTAATTTTCCCCATCTCTTGCTCTTGGGAGGCTGTAAGCTCCGATGGTAAATGGCATGGGAGGATACATGCCCTTCCTCCGGTCTGTTAAGAAATTACTTATTGTGCTAGTGCCGAAGAGTTGTCTCATGACCTCCTTGTGAATTACAAAATCTGTAACATACCGAGGGAGCATAAATGGCTCATGAGTTCCTCCACTCATCCTAATGCATGTGCCTTCTGAACTGTGATAATAGTCCCCGAATTTTTCAATGATAGGCATTGCATTCTCTGACATACAGTCTAGTTCTTCTATAAAAATGAGTTGGTATAATGCCATGATAAAACTCTCGCAAACAATCTTGTAGTATTTTGCATATCTACTTGCCCATTTACATTGATAAGCTAAGAAGAGGGCTATTTCTTTTGTCTTCCATGAGCAACCCAACTCCGGGAATGTATGCTTGCTTAACAGGAAGTCAATCAGGTATGAAGACATGAAGAAATCTACCTTATTTTGGGTTAGTCCTCCTTGGGCTGCTGCTAGCTGCGAGGCCAAACTATCTGAATTTATTTCAGCCCAGTTGAAGATGGTGCCATTCATGGATATATGAAACATTACCGACACCCATCTGATCTTAAACATGTTTCCATTAGGCATGCTGAAGAGTTGACTCAACATCATGATGATGAGTCTGTAAGGGGTATTTAGGAGGTTTCTTTCATATTCATTGTTCTGCCTCCTCCTAATCTGCCTGCCATTTATTGTCATCCTACGAGCAGATTCTAGTGGGTCCATTGGATGTTTTGCTATCCAATCATCGTCTAAACAAGCCCTGGGTGAAGGAAATCTATAGGCAGCAGTGACATCCTTGGGAGCGAAAGATGCCAGGCTCAACCCATTTTTATCATTCATGAGCCTTGTGTCAGTCTGTATGTGGGGAATTAGCCATCCAATAACTTCGGCACAAGGGAATAACTCGGGACGAGTTGTTGCTTTATGCAAACAAGACCTTTGGATGTTGGCATATACCAGAGCATCTTCTGTGGAGGTTGTTGTACTATCTTGAGACACGATGAATCTGTACATATCACCCCATTGAAATTCAGGGGCAGAGCTCCCAGGGGAAACACCAGTGGTAGCTTGTGTGTCAGCAAACATCATCTCGAGAGAAGTATCTAATAGGATTTCAACCTCTGAGTCTGAGGTTATTTTCTGCGCTGCCTTCTTATTTGCTGACTTCCTATGCATGGTAATCCTGTGGTGAGCAAGGCAATGTCAATAAAGACTTTAGTTAGACCACTTCTTCAAGCATTAGCAACACTCTATGGCAGAGCCAAAATATAACATTTTCACAATATAGAGGCTGTCCTAAAAATCATAATTATCTTCATTTCAAGTTTAAGCTTAATTCAACAATGCCATTCTAAGCTAAAAGTAAAGACAAGACATCAGGACAACGAGCAAGATCATCCTTGAATCTGTGCCATTCATTTTCAACATGTAGGTATACCCTAAATTGTCACACAAACTTGCGCGAGTCTAATGAATATTTCTGCGCTAGCGCCTAAATAGAGTTTTTCGCCGTGCTTGGGATTCTGCACGCGCTAAGATTAGTTATCTAATGTGCGTTGGGGTAGAAGCGGGATTTTATGTGCTAATACCTACATGTTTCATGCATGTCGGTGCCTGAGATTATTTGTGCGCCAAGCGAAAATGTATTTTCTGTGCTAATGCCCAAAATATTTCGTGCGCTAGTGCCCCAATTTTATCCATGCGCCAAAGCAAAAAAAAAAACATTCGTGCGCTAGTCCAAACAACTTTGCATGCAATATCCCAACCTTATTTCTGTGCTAGCGCTTAACATTATGCATGCGATATTTACAATGTGCCAGTGTTTAAACATTTTATGCACTGGCAGTTGATAGTGGAGATTGCGTAAAAATGGAGAAACCCCGCAGCTGTTGGCTTCTATGAGTTAGACATCCGGGCTAGGTTATCAGGGCTCTAAGTGGGCACGATGGGTTGATTTAATATATCCTAAGTCAATTTTGGCTGAACATTGTGGGTTTTACGCGCCTTTGGCGTGAATGAACATTGCTTTAGGTTGAGTAGAGTACCTCAGTGTTCACAGGATGAAAATTTAGCTGTAAGGAACGGGAAGGATTGGGTTTTACACGCTTTAGATGCTTGGTAGGGAGTTTCGTTTTGCGTGGGATGCCGCGGCTTCTACAGGTTTGAGTGAAAAAATTCTGCAGCCGCTAAGGTACTGCTGGGACAATTCAGGGATATCAAGGTGGGCGAAAAAACTTACTCAGAACACCAAGGACATGATGGCAGGACAAAGCTCATGCTCGCAGGCGGGCACAAAATTTTTTGGGTTTCGGTTTGCATAGGGAAACTTCGGATTCTCATTTTGGGATCAAGGACGAAACCAATCATTCTGTGATCTCTAAACTTCTTGCAAAGAACTTTCTATGGTGTAAAAACAAGCTCACGAAAAAGAAAGGGGCATAGAGCCTACCTGTCAGACTGGCAGGGTCCATTGAGGGTGAATGTTCCAAGGCAGGAGATGAATCCACAGGCGCCTGACGAATAGAAAACCTCGCTTTTGATGAAAATGGGAAACTCTGGTTGCTCGGTGAATATAAAATGTGTTGAAAACCTTGTTGCATTTGTTTAAATAAGGGTGGAATTTATGTCACATACGATGATAGGTTGGAAGATTTAATTTCACGGGGCTCGGGGTGCTCTGCCATTAAAACGACACATGGCTCTATTAAAGACCCCACCAACCTTGCCGATGCACAAGGGTTGAGGAGATTTTTCGCGCCAAGCACCAAAATTTATTTAAATTCTGCACTAAGGCGGCGATCATATCTTATGCATTTTGCTATAAGCATTGGTTTGAACATTAAATCTCACGCTCACATGGTGAACTTGCCATTACGGATGCGCTCCTAAAACTGCGCCAGAGTTTGGGCTATCGAAAGAATCCAAGCGCAACATTATAAGCAGGGATGATAAGTATAGCTCCTGTTCCAATGGCATCGATTCTATCATCAAGGTTTGTGCTGGGAGGAATGTGCCAACTCTTAATTCTCCCAAGAAGGTGAAGCGCAGCTCCAAGGCGAGGAAGATTAGTATAGCTCTTGCGCCTTTGGCAGTCGAGGAATGGTTATCACTTGCGCTAAAAATATGCACGCCGAATAAAAGACTTGAGACTTTGTCCAAAAGGGCAACTGAGTTAGAGCCAAGGTACGCGTTAAATGGAGGACTTGGGGTTGCAGAACACACCAAAGCGATGGAGGATGTAAGGACAAAAATTGCGCTACAACGGGTGAATTAAAACTAAAAGACGTGCCGAAGAGAAAATACTGATTTTGCCTCAGAGAAAACAATGAGAGAACTCGTTTGGAAACATGTGAGGAAAATCTGTCAAGTTAGAGAAAGAAATAAACTCGAGAGATGAAGGAAAAAACTTTCTACAAAAGCATTGAAAGGAGGGGCACCAAATATCACACAGTTGAGAATTGTCCACAGTTGATTGTGCGATGGCAAGCAGGGAATACTCCACAGTTGCAGAATCAACCCTAGGCAGAGTAGCCTTCCCATAACCAAGTGCAACAACTAGTGCAGAACCAGAATATGCAGCGAAATCAGAATCAGAATGTGAACCCACCAAGGAATCCGCCACTGAACCAGACCTAGGTTGAAAATATCGTGATAGTTTCTGTAGAGCCTAGACCACAAGATGCTTCTGTTGTTGTGTTCACTCGTGGAGAGGATAGCTCAATGATCATATTAGACGAAAAAAAGAAGGTATCATTTGACATTGATGTGGAGTGGGAGGCATTTCTTCAAGCACGTTGTGCACTAGAAAAAGACCGAGGTAAAGCCGTTATGTATGACATGCCCTCTACTTTTGATACTACTTCAAAGGCTGGCCCGTCGTGGCAGTCCAGCACACTTCAAGCATTTTTGGAACATTGCTTATCCCTAGTAAGAGATCCCAACGCTCTTGCTGCGATTGAAGCTCTGTTGCGACGACCGACCTAGGATTGAAAAGAGTTTGCGGTTAATTACTTACAATGAGGGAAGACAGGTAAGGAGATGCGGATGAATATTCAAATTGGAGACTATGATGTTGATTCAGTTATTCTGGATCTTTGTTTGGATGTCAACATCTTGACCAAGTAGGCTTGGCAGAAGATGGGGAGTCCCCCATTGAGATGGTCTGCTGTACAGCTCCAGTTAGCTAATCATGATAAAGTGACACCAATTGGGAGAGTTCCACGAATGGTGGTGGAAATTGAGGGAATGAAAACATATGCCGACTTTGATGTAATAGAAGTGGTTGAAGGAGGAATCTCTTATCCCGCATTACTTGGCGTTGGATCGGCTAATAATAGTGGAGTTGTAATCAACTTCAAGCGACGGATGATGACTTTTAAAAATCGCGATCTCAGAGTTACCACCCCGTTTGATCCGGCTGAAGGATGCCTCTACATAGAACCAGTGAAGGATGATGATCCCAGTGGATGGAACCATGCATTCAATATCTATGAAGATTATATCCATCTGACTGCCAATGGTGAGCTAGGATAGCACAGCGACAGCTCTGCGTCATCTGACTATGATGATGTGCTAGAATATTGGTAGAATCGCTTGCAAGAAGTGTCGTTCTGTAAGTGTGGGTTGATCACACAGTCACTGTGCCGAGTTATGACAGAAACGGTCACACTACCAGTATATGAAGGACTTCCTGGCTTATCTGACTTTTTGATGGAGTTCAAGGAAAGAGTTTTCGAACCACAGGGATTGCTGGCATTGAATGAAGCACTGAAGGATGCCCTAGCACGTTGGTGGGCGACACACAAGGCATCAATTAATGGATGGTGGAAATGCAGAATATTGATGATGGTATGCTTTGGTGATACTGAGGTTTACCACACTGGAAAGTAAAATGGTAGGAACGATCTTGGTGGTCACTTGATGGACTATCAGCGGTTATGGGTATTACGACCAAGAGATGAGTGTGTCCATTCTTTTATCCATACTTTGGACAAGATGCCATGATCATGGTATACTGCAGCTGAGTTGCGAGGATAAATTTCTACTTGGCTGGAGCTCACAGTGTGTTTTACCCATACATTCATTTTTGTGGATGCCGATCCAGAGGTTAATAATGCATTACATCTCATTCGTGATGTAATTCTGTAGGTTGTCCTGGTAGCATATCCTGCGGATCTGCACACGCACTGCCAGATGCAGTTTCTCATGGAATGCTTCAATATCAGTGGTGGGCTAGAAAATGGAGATGATCCGCAGAATGTGAATATCCCAGAATCAGAATGAAGTCGTGTTGTGGTACCACTTGATGCGCTAAGCGATCCGATCAGTTAGCCGTTGAAGATCCGCAAGATTAACATTGGGATAGAGGACACTCCTAATTTCTCCAATGTCAGGAATTATTGGGATGATGAGATGATAAGCAAGGTCACTGATTTGCTCCATGAGTTTCAGGACATATTTCTTACAAAGTTTTCTGACATGAAGGGGATTCTGGGCGACTTAGGAGAAATGAAGATTCCATTAAAACCAGATGCTAAGCCGATTCGATAGCGACCCTATCGATTGAATCCATGACATAAGGAGAGGGTCAAGGCTGAACTGGATCACATGTTGTACACCGATATCATTGAATCAGTTGAGGAGTTAGAATGGATTAGTCCTATGGTGGTACAGGATAAGAAGATTGGCAAAGTGCACATTTGCGTTGACCTCAAGAAGCTAAATGATGATTGTTTGCATGATCCATTCCCAACCCCATTTACTGACGAAGTTCTCGAAGGTGTGGGTGGCCAGGAGATGTACTCTTTCATAGATGGGTTCTCTGGCTACCATCAGATCCGCATTGCAAAAGAAGATCACCATAAGACAACTTTTGTTACTGAATGGGGCTGCTTTCAGTACACCGTAATGTCGTTCGGTTTGAAGAATTCAACTGCAATATTTTCGTGGGTTGTCGTTGTTACATTCAAATATTTCATTCATAAGTTTTTACAGGTATACGTGGACGATTGGATGGTCTATGGTTTAGTTCGTGATCATCTGGTGAATCTGCGGTTGATGTTGGAGCGGTGTCGGCAACACGAGATCTCGTTGAACCTAAAGAAATGTATCTTTTGTGCACCGTTTGGCATACTATTGGGTCATATTGTGTGTAAGCAAGGATTGTTGGTTGACCCCACAAAGATTGTACTCATTCTGATTTTGACACCGCCGACTACTGTTAAGCAGCTACGGGCGACGCTGGGACACATGGGGTATTATCGCAAGTTCATCAGGTGGTATGCTGCGATTACCGCCCCTATGGAGAAGTTGTTGAAGAAGGATGCCGTATTCCAATGGAGCCCTGAATGTTAGGATATCTTTGAGACACTAAAGATGAAGATGGCTTCAACACCGATATTGGTATTTCCTAACTGGAGTAAGGAATTCCATGTTCATGTTGATGCCTCATCAATTTTGCTGGGAGTGGTAATGTCCCATCCTAGAGAGGGGGATCTTGATAACCCCATTGCTTTTTCCAGTTGGAAGTTGTCATCCGCTGAAAGAAACTACACTACTACAGAGCGGGAAGGTCTGGCGATGGTTTATGTGCTGCAGAAGTTTTGCCATTATTTATTGGGAGGCCATTTCAAGATGTTCACAGATCATTCTGCGTTAAAATACCTGGTTAATAAGCCTCTGTTGGGGGGAAGATCTGTTGATGGCTACTTCTTTTTCAGGAATTTGATTTTGAAGTAATTGTTAAGCCACGGCGGTTAAATGCTGGCCTGGATCATCTCTCCCGAATTGAAACAGGAGAGGATCCAACTAATATTGAAGATGGGTTTCCTGATGCGCAATTATTTAAAGTTGAAGTCACTGATGGATATTTTGAAGAAATCATTTAGTATCTGTTGATAGGTACTGCATCAGAGGAATTCACCACTACTCAGAAGAAGTAGTTGGTAGTCAAGGTTGCAGATTTCCAACTAATCGTAGGGGCGCTATACAAAATGGGTGCCAGTGAGATATTGTGGCGGTGTGTCTTACCACACGAGCAAGAGAAAATCCTTTCCGAAGCACATGCAGGTGTCACTGGAGGGCACTATGGTGGCCGTGCAACCACAAGGAAGGTGCGTCGAGTAGGGATCTGGTGGCATACGTTGCACAATGATGCGACAGATTACGCACGATTGTGTGATGTTTGTCAGAGAACTAGGAAGCCATCCATAAGGGATGAGATGCCATTGATGCCGCAGCTGACATTGCAGCCATTCGACAAATGGGTAGTAGACTTTGTGGGACCTATCAACCCACCCGGGAAGCGTACTAGTGCAAGATACATCATCACCATGACAGATTACTTGACACAATGGGCAGCAGCTGCACCAGTCATTGATTGCTCCACGGCCACAGCCACACAGTTCCTCTTTGACCACATTTTCACTTACTTCGGCTGCCCCAAGATATTTTTGAGTGACCAAGGCAGCCACTTTCTCAATCACACCATCAGCACATTGAAGGAGGAGTTGCAGATATAGCACAAGAAGAGTACACCCTATCATCTGCAAGCGAATGGCACAGTGGAGGATTTCAATAAGATATTGGCACATGCACTGACAAAGGTGTGCAATGTGAACCACGATGACTGGGATCTAAAAATCCCAGCAGTGTTGTGGGCCTATCGCACCACATGTAAAAGGTTGACAGGGAAGACACCATTCAAGCTAGTGTATGGGCAAGAAGTGATTATGCCTATGGAGTACATTGTTCTGAGTCTGCGCATGGTGGAAACAATTGGTATGGATGCTACAACAGCATTAGAGGAACGTCTCACGCAGTAAATACAGCTGGCGAAAGATCACTTTATCGTTAGTTTTCATCAGGGTGTGGAGAAGGATCGCCAGAAGGCTTGGCATGATTGCCACATCAAGAACAAACAGTTTCAACAAGGTGATTTGGTGTTGTTGTATGACAAAAAGTTTATGAAACATACAGGAAAATTGCAGATGCATTGGCTTGGTCTGTATCGCATTAGTAGCATTACTTCAGGAGGAGCAGTATAGTTCCAGCAATTGGATGGGACGATGCTCCCCAAATTGATTAATGGTAGCAGATTGAACCCCTATTGGTCGGGCTTGGAACAACACGATGCCTGAGTCATATCGGGAAAAAAAAAGAAAAAAAAAGGACAAGTGTAGATTGATTGGTGGCAGGGTGGTGTACCAATAGGGACGGAATACGGAAGTAGGGAGGCTTTTGCCACAAGTACGGAGTGGTTTGCGACAAGTAGCAACGTTACGATTGGGTCACATAAGAAATCATTATGCAGATGGGAATTTTTCCTTTTTTGATGGATATGTTCGTTAGTCGATTTAGATTGTGCCAGAAGAACGCACAATTGGAATCAGGGATAAATCGAGGCAGCATGGCTGATGGCACCTGGAGGGATGGTTTGCATGGTTGGCATGAGGCATCCACCAAGGAAGCATGGCCAAAGGGATGCTTCGCACATTTTTGCATGCAGGGAAACAGGCGGAGGTACAATTGCTCCGAAGTCAGGCCAATACTCACATGGAACAACGAAATATTATGATTACCCCAGAGCGTGAGCAGGTGGTGCAAGGGATTGCCGAGGCAGATGAATGGCTGAATGCGAGGTATAAATATAGGACCAGAGGATAGTAATAGCATAGAGGTTGTTTCAGTTAAGAGGGGTTATGTTATGAAAGGATTAGGAATCTAGCTAAGTTAGGAATTCCAAGGAGGTTGTGGAAATGATCCATTTTATTTCATGTGGTAGCACACCTGGTGCGCTGAGGGCCCGAACCACGAGTGTACATGACCGGTTGGAGTAAGCTATGCCTCAGACACTCTAGGGTTACAAGAATGAAGTCTCATCTGAGATGTCTAGGCAGTTGGTGATGGTTCGATGTCTTGTGGTCCCTGCGACCACACAAAAGGGGGGTGTCATTGCCCCCGGGTCCCTGTAACATGTGCTTACTGGTGTGAAACAGATGTGCCAGAACCATTGGCCTGTTTTACACCTTGATGTTGCTTACAAAATTCCTCTCCATTTACCATCGGTCTCTCAAGACTAGAGGATGATTTTGCAATTTCTGCGACAGTAAGCTTAGAAGAGTCCACTTTTGGGTAAGAAGTACATGACAGCGAGTAGATGATCAGTGTAGCAGAAGGAGAAAGACAACACCGCGTGATCCAAATAGCAAGAATAGTTGCAGATTTTTAGTTTATCGCTAGTAATACACCATGTCTAGTTGACGTGGCTTGAGGGCGAGCCACAAGATTGTGTTGGGGGCCTGTTGGCAAGCGGTTTGGTAAGGGATAATCGCAGCATCGTCGATGTTGCGACACGTTAGACGATGTCGTGGAAGGAAGAAGACTCTATTATTTTATGTATTTTTTGACTTGTCTGTACAACAATAGGTGGGTTTTTGGGTCATTTGGACTGTGTATTTTAGATTTTGGGTCTTGTTGATGTATATGTAACTTCGGAATGTATTTCATCTATGCATTTCATATATATTTATTATACCCTTATAAGAGATGTGTTATTCCTCTATAAGGAGGTGTCATCATGTGTATTGACAAGTGTCGCAAGTGTGTGTACTTGGCGATGGGTTATTAGACCACCATGTGTGGGGTCAGCCCTGAAATATATATTATATTATGGATGTACCTAGCTAGACAAGTCAACCCCATAAGGTCACTGGGCAAACATGTTAGTATAAATAGAGATCAGGAGATCTCTATTTGCATCACTCAGAAACGCACACTTCTCTCACTCAGAAAGTGGCGCACTAGTGAGGAGGAGGATCATTTGCTACTAGGAGACTATCTCACTGTATTTTGGTTGTACTTTGGTTAAGCCATTGCTCTCTCTATCTCTGAGGAAGTTGTGGGGTTTTTCACCTTAGGGTTTCCCCACGGAAACTCTGTGTCTCTTGTCTCTCATGCTTTTGATTCTTGTGATGCTTATTGTGATTGTCATGCATTGATATACTATATATGTTATTCTCTCAGTAAAGATCCTAGAATATTGTGAATTAATGCTCAAAATTTAACATGGTATCAGAGCTAACCTGAGAAGAAGACATTTTGTAGTGACGGAAACTTGAGTTTCTTGTTTATTGGGTTTCTCTCCATAGTTTTTGGAAAATCAGTATAGTAGATTGACTCTACTCATCAAGGAGAATCTATCTGTCCAATCAGAATTCCATTCTGAGCATTTTTAGATTTGGCCCTAAAAATTAGGGTTTGCACAAAAATAGGAATTTCTAAAATCTGAAGACATAGCTAGAAGCTCCTTGCAAAAATCAAATTTTAGAGCTTTGGATCGAGATTTTTGGCTGGGTAGATCTCCGGGAAACTCAAATCCTAATTTAGGGCTATCCCTAGTGTACCTAGGAGGACAAAAAGGAAATGCTGAAGGGTAAAGCTTTGCTGATCTCAAATTCCGAATACACCAGGATGATCAGCTCATCAAGGTGCATCTTTCTATCCTTTCAGAAAGTTGAAATTCACCTTTTGAATTTTTAGGGTTTTTTCGACAAACCCTAATCTAGGACTAGATCCAGTTTTCAACATTTCAAGTGGTAAGACCTAAATCTTTTCTATTTCCATTTGAAGTACTCTTTAAGATGTCTCACCACACCAAGCTTGAGGATAAGCTTAAAGGGGATGATAACTTCCGAGCTTGGAAGTATAGGATTGGGTTAATCCTGGAAGAGAATGAGTTGTATTCATATGTAAAAGAAGACATCCCTATCCCAGAGGATGAAGAGGCTAAAGTATTGCTTAAGAATAACTTGGTCAAGGAAAAGAGAATTATTGCTGATTCTATCAAAGACCATCTCATACCCCATGTGTATTCTCTAAAGACACCCAAGGAGATGTTTGACTCTTTGACCAAGCTATTTGAAGGGAAGAACATAAATCAGAAGATGACCCTACGAAACCAATTGAAAGGAGTAAAGTTTCAAAATGGAGAAACCATTCAATCTTATTTTTGTAGGGTCTCCTAGATTAAGGAACAACTGGAAGCGGTAGATGAAATGGTGGAGAATGGTGAAGTTGTGATGACCAATCTAAATGGCCTACCTAGGTCATGGGATTCTTTTATTCAAGGAATTTGTGTAAGGAAGAAGTTGATCTCCTTCAACAGATTGCGGGAAGAATGTTCTCAAGAAGAAGCAAGGCTTTTGGCCCAAGAAGAAAAGATGGGAAGTGAAGATCAAGCTCTCACAATACACACCAAGAAAGGAAGGTCAAAGAGAGAGCACTCTCATACCAAGAAATATTCACACTATCATCAACATAAAGATAAGAAAGATCTCAGATGCTTCACATGTAATGAGAAAGGTCATTTTGCTTCAGAATGTCCCAAGAACAAAAGGAACAACAACACCAAGAAGAAGAAGGGCAGTAGGAAAAGATATCATGCTCATGCTGCTGAAGATGATGAACCACCCAAGAAGAAGGCCAGGGAAGAAAGTGATGATAGTAATGATGACTCATCAAGTGAAGAAGAATATGTTCTAATCTCTGCTCTCACAGGTACTATCTCCCATGGTTGTAATGATTGGTTAATTGACAGTGGGGTTTCCAAACAAATGACTGGGTTTAAGGAATCTTTTGTGAATCTATCTGAACTTGAATCACCCCATAAGGTGAAACTTGGGGATGATTATCAATACCCAATCAAAGGAAGTGGTGAAGCTTCGTACAGCCTAGATTTTGGAAAATATTTGAAGATGAAAGAAGTCCTTTATGTACCTGGGCTCAAGAAGAACTTACTCTCCATCTCTGCATTGGATGCAAAAGGTATGAGGGTTGCATTTGTGGATGGCCAAGTCCTAATGTGGCCAAAGGGAAAGACCATAGATGATGTAGTAGTGATTGGAGAGCAAGAGGGATGTTTGTATAAATTGAAGGGACAACCTGAACATGCCATGGTGCATGAATCCATGGAGACAAGTGAACTTTGGCATAGAAGACTTGCTCATATGCACTATAGGGCACTTCCAATTGCAAGCAAGGCTATAGAGGGTCTTCCTGAAATCAAGACCAAACATGAAGGTGTTTTCAAAGGATGTGCAAAAGGTAAGAACATTAAGAAGGCTTTCCCAAGCAGTGAAAGCAAGGAAAAGGATATCCTGGAAATCATCCACTCAGATGTATGTGGTCCTATGTCATCCAGTTCTCTAAGTGGGTATGTTTACTATGTCTCATTTATTGATGACTTCTCCATGAAGACTTGGGTATAATTCTTGAAAGACAAAGATGAGGTGCTTGATAAGTTCAAGGAATTCAAAACCTTGATGGAGAATCAAACTGACAAGAAGATCAAAACATTCAGATCCAACAATGGTGGAGAATTCACCTCAGGTGACTTCAAGAAGCTTTGCAGTGATTCAGGGATTAAGAGGGAGTTGACTGCTTCTTATAATCCTCAACAGAATGGAGTTGCAGAAAGGAAGAACACAACAATCATGGAATTAGCAAGGGCAATGCTACATGACCAGGATCTACCTATGCATCTATTGGCAGAAGCAGCTAGAACAGCTATATATGTTTAGAACAGAACACCCCACAAGATATTGGACAATAAGACACCAGAAGAGGTCTTTTCTTGTAAGAAACTTGAAGTCAACCATCTTAGAATATTTGGTTGTCTATTATACACACATGTCCCAAAGGAAAAGAGGACCAAGCTAGATCCTTCAGGAAATAAGGGTATCTTTGTGGGTTACAGTGAAAGCTCGAAGGCTTACAGAATATACTTTCCAGGGTTCAAGAAGATTGATGTCAGCAGGGATGTAACATTTGATGAATACTCAGCATTCGTCAAATCAAGGAAGGCACCTATTGAAGTTTATGAAGAACCTAAGGAAACTAGATTTCAAGACACTACCATGACTGAAGCAATTCCAGAAGTTGTTCGTGAGTTTGAAGATCCGTAAAAACCTGTAGATCCACCCCGTGAGGATAATTCTCACAAGAGGAAACCTACATGGGCTTGAGAGCTCATTGAAGATGCAGAAATATTTGGCATTCCAGAAGAAGAACACAGAGCAAAGAAGAGAACCAGATCACATACCAGCTATGTTGCTTTACTCTGTGACATTATGAACAAAGAGCCTTCTAGTTATGAAGAAGCAGTGGAAAAGAAAGAATGGAAGGATGCCATGGTTGAGGAATACCAATCAATAATGAAGAATGATGTTTGGGATGCTGTCCCAAGACCTAAAGGGAAGTCTGTTGTGACTTCCATATGGATCTACAAAATAAAGCATGCTGCAGATGGCAGTGTAGAGAAATACAAGGCAACATTCGTAGCTCATGGCTTCTCTTAGAAAGAGGGAATAGATTATGAAGAAACTTTTGCACCTGTATCCAGGTATACTTCCATCAGAACAGTACTTTCCCTGGCTGCAGCAATGAAATGGAAAATACACCAGATGGATGTTAAGACTGCTTTCTTGAATGGTGTAGTTGAAGAGGAAGTATATGTGGAGCAGCCACTTGGTTTTGAAATACATGTCAGGGAGTCATATGTGTGCAAATTGAAGAAAGCCTTGTATGGCTTGAAGCAAGTTCCTAGAACTTGGTATGGTAGGAGGGACAATTTCCTATCTAGTTTAGGCTTTACCAAAAGTAAAGCGGATTCCAACCTTTACTACAAGGTTGAGGAAGGAAATCCTATGATTCTACTTCTGTACGTGGATGACTTATTTGTAACAGGAAAAGACAGATTGATTGCAGATACTAAGAGGAAGCTTGCTACTGAGTTCGATATGAAAGATTTGGGAATGATGCATTATTTCCTAGGGATGGAGGTGTGGCAGAATGCAGGTGGGATATTCCTTGGTCAAGGGAAGTACATAGTAGATATCCTGAAGAGATTCGGGATGATGGATTGGAAGGCCATGGCCACACCCATGTCATTGAACCTAAAGCTTCTATGTGATGCTTCATCTAAGCCGGTTGATGTCTCTATGTATCGTCAGATGATTGGGTCCTTTATGTACCTGATGAACACGAGACCAGATATTTGCTTTGCTATGAACACATTGAGTCAGTTCTTGACAGATCCGAGGAGTGTTCACCTGGTTGCTGTAAAGCATGTTCTGAGCTACCTGAAGGGTACAGTGGATTATGGGCTCAAGTATGAAGTGAAACAAAAGTTTAACCTGTAGGGTTATGTTGATTCAGATTGGGCTGGCAGTGCTACAGATAGGAAGAGCACATTTGGGTGCTGCTTTAGTATGGGATCAAGTGTGATCTCTTGGTTTAGCAAGAAGCAGTCTAGCGTAGCACTAAGTACAGCTGAGGTAAAGTATGTTGCAGCCTATTCAGCTAGTTGTGAGGCAGTATGGCTACGGAAGCTACTGTCTGAGTTATTTGATCTCCCATTAGATGCTACTGGAATCTTCTGCGATAACCAGAGTTGTGTGAAGCTGTCTGAGAACCCAGTGTTTCATGACAGGTCGAAACACAAAGAGATCAAATATCACTATAACAGGGATATGGTGCAGAGGGGAGTTGTAAAGCTCCTGTATGTTGCAACGGATGAGCAGATTGCAAATGTGCTGACGAAGCCACTAGCCAGGGTGAAGTTCAAGTACTTCAGGGAGAGGCTTGGTGTTCTTCAGATCGAGGACACTTTGAGGAAGAAGTGATGGACACATTTGCTGAAGCCATTCCAAGCATGTTCGAAGGAGGATCCTTCACATAGCTGTGGATGTTAGCACTGGACGATGAGCATCAGGATGATTTTCTAGTTTCTGCTTTGTATGATCAGTTGGATCATTTATATATGTATGTATGCATCATGTTGGATGTTGGATATGATCAGTTGGATCATTTGTATGTATTTTGTATATGCATCTTGTTGGATGCTTGGACCATGTATCTGTATATGTATCAGGTGGATACATTGTATGATCAGGTGGATCATGTATGTTGATATGTATCATGTATTTGTATTTGTATCAAGTGGATACACTATATGATCAGGTGGATCATGTATGATGATATGTATCAGGAAGATACTTGGAATGAATTAGGTAGATGCATTGTATGATCAGGATGATCATGATGACAAGCTTCAGGATGTTGCTCCAGATGATATGTACTAGGATGGTACAGTGATGATGATCAGGATGATCATATGTATCAGGTGGATACAGTACATAATCAATTGGATTATGTGTGATGAGTTCTGAAGACACGGATGCACAGTGACTTTCCGACATGGTGGTAGATGCGTTCTCCCATGTGCATTGATGTAAGTGCAGAGCCTTTCTGACATGGTGGTAGATGCGTTCTCCCATGTGCATTGATGTAAGTGCAGAGCCTTTCTGACATGGTGGTAGATGCATTCTCGCATGTGCATTGATGTAAGTGTAGGGCCTTTCCGACATGGTGGCAGATGTGTTCTCCCATGATTGTTGATGTAAGTGCTATGAGCCTTTCACGGATGGTGGTAGGTTGGTCGTCCCATGCCGGTGAGTGTAAGTGCTATGTGTGTGCATCTGGGTTGTGCTTCGTGATACTCTGTGGCCATGGAAAGGTTGTGCAGTAACATGTAAAATATATTGGGAGATCCGATAGGTTGAGCTGTGTGCTCATAATCAGTCCTGGGATGCTCTTTCAAGGTTTTGTTGACTCACGTAATTAGTCCTGAGGATTCCATAGTATGGCCAGTGATGATGAAGACTTGCAGGTGGTGGGTCTACATCCAATATGAAAAAGGACTCGCTCTGTAGAACTTCCTATGACGAGTAGAGTCAGATATTGGTTGAGATAGCAGCAACAGTGATGATGATGATGACGATGCATCGATGACGATGATCCCGAGAAGAAGACTTGTCTCGTAGAACTGTGTCAAGAAATACCTTCCTAGTTAAGAGGGAGTGTTGGTGTATATGTAACTTTGGAATGTATTTCATCTATGCATTTCATATATATTTATTGTACCCTGATAAGAGATGTGTTATTCCTCTATAAGGAAGTGTCATCATGTGTATTGACAAGTGTTGCAAGTGTGTGTACTTGGCGATGGGTTATTAGACCACCATGTGTGGGGTCGACCCTGAAATATATATTATATTGTGGATGTACCTAGCTAGACAAGTCGACCCCATAAGGTCACTGGGAAAACAAGTTAGTATAAATAGAAATTGGGAGATCTCTATTTGCATCACTCAAAAACTCACACTTCTCTCACTCAGAAAGTGGTGCACTAGTGAGGAGGAGGATCATCTGCTACTAGGAGACTATCTCAGTGTATTTTGGTTGTACTTTGGTTGATCCATTGCTCTCTCTATCTCTGAGGAAGTTGTGGGGTTTTTCACCTTAGGGTTTTCCCCACGGAAACTCTGTGTCTCTTGTCTCTCATGCTTTTGATTCTTGTGATGCTTTTCATGCTTATTGTGATTGTCATGCATTGATATAATGTATATTTTATTCTCTCAGTAAAGATCCTAGAGTATTATGAATTAATGCTCAACATTTAACAAGACTTTTTTCCAAGAGTCGGTTAAGAAGCTGTTAGTAAGTGGAAAAGCATTGCAAAGGCGAAAGCCTATATATAGGCAAGAAGTTATAGGTTGTGGGGGATATGGCGGAGAGCTATTAAATGTGGTTTTTGTGCGTATGTTATGAGATCGAGAGATATTGCTGAAGTTTGTGATCCGCAGAGGCATTGTATTGGGTTTTCGCAGTAATAATAAGATGTGATGAAACTATCCTTGGCAATCCTGGTGTGTCTTCTATCTTTTGATGGTAATACAATGTTTCTTTGATGCAATTATCGCTTTACTATTATAATCTGCTGCAACAATGAATGTTTCCATTAAATGATGCTATGAGTACAATAAATTCGAAGTGAATGCATAGATTTATCGTTGAATGTTGCAATAAGATTAAGTAGCGGATGCCACACACATTCTCCTTCATTCGATGGAAACATGGTTCCATCCACTCTCCCTTGATCACCTCGAGTGAGATCTCATCTGCTCTACAGGTGTTGCTGGGCAGGGTAAAAACTATCTGGGACGGTGCTCAGGGAGATCGCGGTGGGTTGGTGTCGACAGTGATGGGAACCCCTATTGACCAAGTTTGAGTCAACAACACACTGGCTTGGAGTCGCTCTTAATATAAATGTGATGGGTACACATATTAGAAGGAATACCCTTCATGTCTCTGTACTCCCATGCGAAATATCCTTTATGTTGTTTCAACAGAGTGATCAACTATTCCAACTCAATGGGCACAAGGTTTGGATTGATGTTCAATGTTTTCCCTGGCTCAATTTCTACTGGGACACTTTTCAAATTTTTGAGAACTGGAATTATACTGGCATCACTGACTAGAGTTTGTTCCGTATTATTTTCTTGTTCTTTCTCATCTAATGTACTATCAAGAATCTGGTAAACATGTTTATTGACGGACGTGGGCTCACTAATGAAACTGTTAATGGTATCATCCTATGTTTCATCTTTAAAAGTTAAGGATCTCCCTATCATTAATAATGGCTGAATGCCTTCCTCCTCCTCAAAATCCACCCAAAGTGGAGTTTCAGCTTCTATGCTTGGTCGAGCTGGAGGGTATAAGGTTAGGATTTTGATCTCAGTCCCATCTGAGATAGTCATGGATCCTAACCGACAACTGATACAGGCATCCGCTGTGGCCAACCACAATCTCCCCAGAATCAGCAGGTGTCCCCCCAAGTGAGACTTCGGCTGTAACACCAAGAATTCTGTAGGGTATTCCCACGAGTCAACAGAGATTACTAGGTCATCCAGGATCCCCTCAGGCTTGATTATTGATCTGTCAACAAGTTCTAAAATGGTAGGGGTTGGCTGAAGATTAGTGAGTCCTAGTTTCTTCACATTTTCTATGGTCATAACATTAATATCCACGCCTAAGTCTACCAATACATTGGGGATTTGTGTGTCTCCTATGTGAACTATAACAGTAGGATTTCCAGGGTCATCATATTTTGCCACAGGAGTCTTCCCCATTATTAATTCAGAAAGTTTTACCAATATATGGATAGTGGGAGGATCCCTAGGCTTTCTTCCTAGTTTCTTGACACATAAATCTCTAACAGTATTAGCATAAATGGGCACGTCATGGAGGGCTTGTAATAGTGGGATTTTGACATACAAATTATTCAAATCTCCTAAGATATTGAATCGAGTTTGTTCCACAATTTTCTGCAGGGCCAATCATTTAGGATATGGCAGTTCTCTTATCAATTGTGTAGGCTGTGATTCATCGTGTGTTACTTCCTGAGTTTCAGCTACTGTTTTGGTAGTGATTTCAGCATCCTCAATGATGGGGCTTGCTGAGTTAACCATATTCTCAAAGTGTTGATTCACTCCAGTTTCAGTCACTAGGGATGGAACATCCTCAGTGATGATGGGTTCCACTACCCTCCATGATTGTAACTGTATATCATTGCAAGGAATTTGGGAGATGGAATACGTAGGCATGTTGGTAGTCTCAAACTGATGAACTGCTTTATTATTCGGGTTTGGGTTAGGTTGTGCAGGTAGTTGTGGTCGAAGTGGTGCGTTCATAGGTGCGACATTGTTTTGGAATTGCAGCTGTGGCTGCTGATATTGTTGGTGAGGATACTGTTGAGGAGGGTACTATTGATATTGAGTCTGGTGATGGGGAAAGTTATTTCCTTGGTAAGAATTTCTCTGAATGGAATTCCAGGGAGCTTGATGGTTTGACTGTTGTGACCATGGTGTCCAAGAGTTAGGATTTTGCATTGGGTTCTGAGATGGATGTCACCGGTTATTAGAATAATGTGAAGCGAATTGTGTATTCATATTATTCATACCATTCATAATATTCTAAGAAAATTGATGGATCTGAATTCATACCTTGATTGTGAGGCTGCCAAGGTTTCTTCTTTGCAATAAAGTAAGCATGTTCCACATCTGAAGTGGATGCCTACAGGAATGCTTTGAGTTTGGGTAATGAAGGACATTCCTTGGTGTCATGCTACAATTCACATATCCTACATATCTCAGCCTTGTCCAATGGGATTTCTTTCAGTGGGTGATTTTTCCTACATTTAGGACAGAATACACCGAATGTAAGATATTCTACTTCTTGCCTCTGTTTTGCTCTCAAAACATCTAATTCTAAGGAAATGGATCTCATCATATCAGTTTTAAAATTGTCTTGTAAGTTGCCTATTTCTGCTCGACTGGCTCCTCCACTAGCTGACTTCTGTGTCCTAGTGAAGACATCCTGATCTCGATCTTTGTCTCATTTGTTAGTTCTAGAGGATCGCCTTGAGTACCTTCGACATAATTCAATGATATTCTTGAAGGATTCCTTTGATATGTCCCCTTTCCACAAAAAAATCAACATATCAAGGTAATCTTCTCTAATTCCTCATAGCAAGATAATATTGAGTACATCTTTTCCAATTGCAGTGTGGCCAAACATTTGTAAATTGTACAACAATCTTTCCACAAAGTCTTCCAAGCTCTCCTCTTCCTTCTTAACCATTTTAAACAACTCTTCCTTTCTATTTCTGGTTCTACAATATTCTTGATATTTAGAAAGAAAGGTTTGTTTTATTTGGTCCCAAGTAGTAATGGTCTCACGACCTAGACTCATGAACCAACGCAGAGAATTTCCTTTCAAGGTGGCTGAGAATATTTTCAGCTTCTGAGCACTGGAGTTGTAGTCATAATTGCGATAGAGGATGTCAAACTCAAAAATAAATTCATTAGGATCTTCAAAATATTTACCATGGAAATTCGGGAGAACTGATGGTGAGATATTTTTCATAGGAGATGCCCCAGGTGTCTGGAGGATAGGGAATTCAAGTGTGACCATAGTTTCACCAGGTTGATTATCTTCCACTTCCTCTTCACGGTTCTCCTGGTGTTCATTCTCTCCTTCATGTTCTCGATTAACCATGTTGTTCCAAATTTCAATGGATTTCTTTATTCATTCTTCCTCTGCTTTTGCTTCTTCTTCTTCCCTCCTTTATTCTTCTCGCCTTCTCTCTTCCTCTGATTCTCGGCGAGTCTCCAACCACACTTCTTTAGTAACGCTGGTCCTATTAATATGATAAATCTCCTCTCTATCTGGTGCACCCACAATGCTTTCCTTGTCTTTAGGAGGTTTCTTTTTTGCGCTGGGAGTAGATGGTCCCGTTGCATTCTCCACAGTTGATGCTGAATTCTCAAGATTGGGAGGACCAGAATTTCCTCTTCCTGTAGACGTCCACGGTGGTATGGTATAAGAATCAGCTTTAGCAATTATATCATCAATAAATGTTTGTCTTCCCAGACCTGTGTTACGACCTTGACCTCTTCCACCTACAATGTTAGTGTTCAAAGGGGGTTCCTGATTTGTTTTTATTGTATTCATGCATGCTGTAAATAATTAAACCAAAATGAAATCAATAAACCAACTACTAACTATGTCTATCAATTACCATCCCTGGCAACGATACCAAAATGTTGGCCAGCCTATATGCTAATTAATTACAACTAACACACAAGATGCTTAATATAAATTGTCAACTCAGGGAATTCTTTTATCTCAATGGCAATAAGCACAATCTATGCATAAACATTTCAAGTAGTTGCTTAACTAAATGGAGATAATAATCCTACCTATCTGCTCAGCCAAACTCATTCCATAAATAAAACTAATCTAACTTATTCATCTAGGAATTCAAAGTACAATTACCTTCCTATAGAAATCAACCCAGCAGTTACTAATCTAAGAATGAAAATGAACTAGATTACTTTTGCAAGAAGTTAAATCCTATAATTATCAAACTACAGTAATCAATCTCTACCAAACTGATTCATCTAGCAGCTACTGTAACTCAATCATTATCCGCCTAATCTAATGAATTCAATAAAGATACAAAAACAACCAGAATTAGAAAATAAGCTTGAACTCTAATTTGATAAATATTGGAAATCCTAGAAAGCATAAATGACTGAAAGGAATTGAAGTTGAGCTTGGATGTAACAGCTAAGTCTAACACACCATGCATCAATTAAACTAACCTACACAGTCGACTGTTATACCACACCATTGCAGCTATTCAGGATGCAATGATAAACTACCAGGAAAGAATGCAATTATAAACTCTTTGTTGCAGCTAACAATAATCACGCCTAATGCGATTCCACACCACACAACAGGAAATAAATTAAACTACCTACTTAACTTGGAAATCTATGTGAGAAGGTGGGCCCTGGCCTTCTAACAGAGACGCTGTGAACTACCGCAAATTAAGACATATAAATATGAAGAACTCTGCTAATTATATTAAAGATGGTAATTCACAGTCTCAGCTCTCTGTTACAGCCCGTGTAAAATGATAATTAACCAACCCCCTGACTTTGAAATCCTTCCCATATTTATACATGCAAAATACAATTCGTGATCCACTAATTTCGTGTAGCAATGAAGATCTATGATGTTCATGCTGCAGAGTTACAACTGAACTGTTACAGCCGTATTGAATGAGGCCGTTGGACATGAAGGATGTTGTTACTCTAGTAGTCAATGGATCAATGGATTAACCAATTGGGAGTCGTCCTGTGTGTTGCAGCAATGCTCTGTTTTAGGGAAGTCTTGTTACAGCTTCACGTGGAAAGATGCGCTGTCCCTTTTAATATGTGGAATTAAATATGAAGAGTAACAGTTGGCACCACATGTGATTCTTTCCCAAGGCACTGCAACTGATACACCTATGCTTTGATCTTGACTTAATGAAATCAACACAAGTTAGCATAAATCAAAGGCTAGAATTCATAACCATAACAATCTTAGGCATTAAATAAATGGAGCAATAATGAATTATACCTTGTCAGGATTGCTGATTGATCTGGAAAAAAGGCATGTATATGGTTTATGAAAGTAGGGTGTAATAGAGAAAAATCATGTAATAAGTATGGTAAAAAAGGGGCATTTATAGGGCCCAACAGTATTGACACGACAAGGTGGTGTATGACAGGCATCACCATATTCAGTTGAGTTTTTCCATTGGTGGTCTCGACAGGTCATCACCAACGATGAATACCCATATGCAGGGATAGACTACCGAGGAGACCATGACATGTCACTCCCTGCAGGGGTCACATTCGGAGACATCGGTACGTTTATTCTTTTTATATTTTGTGTATTTAATTTTTTTGGATTTTTTATTATAATGGAAATGCAAAAATACTTTTGGTGTAGTATCGCATATTGACATTCCACTGTTTGCTCACAGATGCTGGTCCACGAAGACCAGAGGGCTACCGAGACATTGTCATTGGGGCAGGGGTGGAGAGGTGGTTAGCGCTACAACAGAGCGCATGCTAGAGACCGTACAGGTCAACCTGTCCCGTATGACTACCAAAGTACCCATGATCGAGGTGGAGCTTCTGCAATAGGCAATGCAATGACATGCTGTAGGAGTACCGGGCACCTAGGTGTGGTTACTGCGATGCATAGCCAATGCAGTACATTATTATGTTCAGACACATCCTTATGAGGCAACTAGCCCTCCCCATATTTTATATTGATTATGTACTGTGACACCAATTTTTGGACTTATTGTTTATGAGAAAACTATGATTCTCCGGTCTTACTATATGTGTATGTGCAAATGTATGAATGCATGTTTATTTGTGTGCTTCTTTTATTGATGTGACAAATTCCAATCTAGGACATAAATAGCATATGCATCAGATACATGATTAAAACATCTCGGAACGTGAATGTATGTAATGGAAACAAAATGACACTCTAACAGTCTTACCCTTAAGAACCTCTATAGTAAAGTAGGGTCCCTCACACGGTACTGACCATTCAATTGAGACATAGCCAGTTGTGAATCCAGGTGGCCTTCTAAAGACTGGTTACCATGCAAAATGACATCGCGAAGTAGTTCAACTATGGCACTGTACTCAGCCACATTGTTGGATGTAGGACCAAGACAAGCACCTCCCAAAGACACAATCTGATGGTCAGGTGAATAAATAACCCATGCAGCAGAAGCAAGTCACTGCATATGACAAATAGCACCATCCGCGAATACCAAGAACACAGGAGATTCCACTGACATCTTTCAACCAAACGGAAGCGAATCAACATACTGAAAAACTAAAAGAAATCTAAACTATGTACATAAGCAACTATATAATATTATACAAAAGCATCAGCTCGAGCTAGAAGCTCAAGCGTAATACGGCTTGAGGTAGAGCCCATTTATAGGATCCTTCAAGGAGTTCCCCTCATAGTCTTCCAATTCGTAGGCTCCTTTCTCAAGGACACGCCTCACTATGTAAGGATTGTGCCACATGGGGTTAAACTTGCCTGCCCCTAGGGGTTCCTTAGCTTGGTCATATAACAGGACCAAGTCACCTTCAGTATACTACCGGGTATGGACAGACCTATCGTACTGAACCTTGACACGACATTTGTTGGCATCTATAACCACGATGGCATCTCGACGTTGCTCATCAAGCTTCTCAAGTTGAATCAACCATTGCTCGACATCTAACATATCAGGAAGGAGCTCTATGGCTAGTTTCAATGAACGGATTTTGCATTCAATCGAAAATATAGACTCCACACCATGTACTAGCTGAAATGGTGAGAAACCAGTGACAATATTAACCACAGTTCGATATGCCCACAAAGCAGGATATAACATAATGTCCAGTTGCTTTTGCTTTGTACATTGGAGAATGGTCTTTAAGGACTTATTGATTGCCTCGACCTGACCATTTGCTTGGGGGTAGTAAGAAGATCAATGATCCCGATGAAACCCAAGCTTGAGTGACAAATACACCATCATTTTTTTTTGAAAGTGAATGCCATGGTCAATGAAAATCTCTTTCGGGATACCGAAACAAGCGATAATTTGATTGAACACGAAGTAGGCTGTAGTAGCACCATCGGATTTTACGGTTGACATGGCCTCAGCCCATTTGGAAAAGTAGTCCATGACCACAATGATATGGTGATTCCCCCCAGCCAAAGCTGGTTTGCAATCCATGAAATCCACCCCCCACTTGGTGAAGGGACCGATCGTGAAGACCGGATGAAGGGGTGCCAGATGCGAGTGTACATTCCGAGAAAACACCTGGAAAGGGTGACATCTCTTTATGGCATTCATATAATCCTTGAAGATCGAAGGACAAAAATAACTAGCTCGCATAATATGTTGGGCCATCGCAAGCCCAAATAAGTGACCACCACATGCCCCACCGTGGTTGTCATTAACCACACGCTCTGTGTCTTCATGAGTCAAACAATGACGGAGGATATGAATCCTTTCCCCGATGATACAGAGTGTCACCGATGATGACATAATATTTAGAGTGATGTCTCACACACCGTCATTCATCTCGCGAATAGTGCGAAGGGAACTTCAAAGTTCGAGGATACATGATGGTATTCCCATACCAAGGGTCCACCGATGAGATAAGAAATAAGTGCTCATCCAAAAAGGAATATTCATGGATGATGTCCTCATCAACTCGCGAGAAATTCGACATGAGCTCAATGAAAACCAAGGATTTCACTAACTTCATCGAAGCAAAATCGAGATCAAACTCTTGAAGAATAACAATCCATTTATTATACTTCCCCCCTATTAGACGTCGTGAGAGAACGAACGGAAATGGATTGATGTGTGCTATGACAATGGTTTTCCTAAGCATAATGTAGTGCCGTAAACCTTGGACTGCATGAATAGTTGCAAGTGCCAACTTCTCCACATGAGTGTATCTCAACTCAGCATCTACTAGATTTCGACTAAGATAATAGACAACATGCTCTTGGAGTGCATCATCTACCTGAACTAAGACCATGCCAATCGTCTCAAGAGATGCGTCCAAATAAAGTAAGAAATCTCTAGCAAAGTCAGGTGGACTAAGCAGAGGGGCCGATACCAAAGCTTTCTTCAAAGCATTTAAAGACTTCTAGGATCGCTCATCCTAGATAAACGGTGTGTCCTTCTTCAAAAGTCGCACGAAACCTTTGGTAAGACTGTCATAATTCACTATAAAACGTCCTAGAAAAGTGTCTCTCCCTTGGAGGCTCTGAAGTTGAATTAAGTTGCATGGGGGAGGAAATCAAAGTATTGCCTCAACCTTAAGAGGATCGAATCTTGTACCCTCTTTAGAGATTACAAACCCTAAAAGGCAACCCATTTTCACAACAAAGATGCACTTGTTAGGATTCAATCGAATCTTATAAAATCTACACCTTTAGAAAATGAGACGGAGGTGCTTAGGGTGGTCCACTCTCTTACGAGAATGGCTAGCAAGATCATCCAAGTACGCCTCCACTATGTGCTTAAGGTCATGAAAAGAATAGGTCATGGCATGTTGAAAAGTAGCTCCAACGTATTTAAGGCCGAAGGGCATCTTCCGATACGAAAATGTACCCCAAGGACATATAAAATCAATTTTATGTTGATCCTCGGGCTTTATCTGGATATGATTATATCCGGAGAAACCGTCCATAAACGAAAAACATTTGCTTCCGGCACACGCATCCAAGATTTGATCTCTGAATGGGGTGGGGAAGTTGTATTTTAGACATGCACGGTTCATATCTCTAAGGTCTTTGCATACATGGATAGTTCCTTTCTTCTCATCTATAGGAACGAGATTTGACACCCATTCAATAAGGGGAACCGAGTAGATGAAACCAGCTTTAAGTAGTTTCTCCACCTCGGCCTTGATCGCGGTTTCCTTCCTAGGATTCATAGCACGAATTTGTTGTTGAACCGGCTTAACATTAGGATATTTTTTAATCTCGTGTTCAACAATACTAGGGTCTATTCCTAGCATCTCCTCATAAGACCAGGCAAAAACATCCCGAAATTCCTTGAAAAAATCGGTGTATATATGGATCTCATCAGGAGAACAATCAACACCAATATAAATGTTCTCTATCTTTCCGGGTATGTGAGAAATGTTGATCGGTATGGTTGGGGAGATATTAGCCATATTTCCCTCCGCGTAAATCCTGTGCGAATCCAAAGGAGCGACAAGGTGACCAACCTTCTTGGTAAGAGTTGTCCTAAAATCTTCCTTCTCAATGAGATCAAGCTTGGGAAGAAAATAAGAGCAATGATTCAAATCCTCCCAGGACCTCTCACTACCACACATAGCCTTAATGATGGCTTCATCCAAAGGCAAAGTGCCATCAAGACAATCGTGTGAGCAAGACGAGTCAGCTTCCCATGCTGGTAGCATAACGGGATCTTCGTCTTCTGTCCATGAAAAGGAGGGATCCGGCTCTAAGGTGGCTTGTTGAATTTCATGGTGTGCCATCTCAGGTGTAGATAATGGCATAGCCATTCCAATGTGCGAAATGTCTCCAGACGGGGCATTCGCGGTCGGTAAAGTCCATGAATCATTAAAGTCCAGAAAGGTATATTACTTAAAGAGGATGGCGCACTATTGGAAACGGTTCCAATAAAGGAAATTGGTGCAACAAAGTCGAATGATCCCATCAGGGATGGATACAATCCTACACCAATGTTCCCATTTCTCGGCTGAGAATCTTTGATCTGGGGAACAACAGTTCTTGGTGATGCTACGGAGTTGGAACTAGGGAAGTCTAGCTGATCGACTGTCACAATTTTTCCTTGGTGAGGAAAGCAAATAATTCTAAATACGAAGGACATGATCACTTTCATTGCGTAGATCCAATTCCTACCAAGAAGAAGGTTGTAGTCGATGGGCGCATCAACCACCTCGACTTCAATAGGGACGGATTTCCCACCCAAGTGGACCTCAAGGGAAGGGAGAATACCATGCGGCCTAAATGACCAACCATCGAATGCAGTAAGCATGTTCATAGACTTTGACAAGGGAGGAGATCCAAGAGCTTTCCAATAATCCAATGACATTACTGAGGTGGAAGCAACTTCATCAACCCCCGTACATTTAACAAATTTATCTAAGCACGTCACATGGACTTGAAAAGACACATGGTAAGGAAACCAAGGCTGAATATCAGTAGTTTCAAATTTAAAGATGTTAGGGATACACCCATCCTATACTCTCAAAGCAGATAGATGGGCATTCCTCTACAAAGGACATGCCTGTAAAACCTCAAGTGCCGACATGGCACACGGACTTTGGCCCAAATCTTCCACAATATAGTAGTTTTGGGCGTCTCGAGTATTGGGATTGTGCGTAGAGCGCTTAAGAACACCTTTCGATATCCGCAACATAGTAGTAGGCTTGTTGATATGCAAAGAAGAGTCAAGAGGAGGAGGAGGCTCGTTCCCAATATTTAGTTGTGGTGCACCATAATCGCATTGACAAGTAGAAACACTAACCTCATATTTAACCATATTCATGCATACGTAGCCACCGAAATGAGAAGAGGACGTCGAAGTCTCGTTAGTGCCATAGCCAGTGAAGGGAGCATTCAAAGCCATATTCTAATGATGCGGAAGGGGATCTTTCAACACAGCTATGCTCTATGCAAGATTCTTCGATGCTTCTTCAATTCGAGGACACAGGTGAGTAAGATGATCCTCCCCACAAAGTTTACAAGGGAATTTCACCTTACGTCTAGGATTACGGTCCCCACCATCATTCCTGCCGTCCCGAGGAGGGTTGGCATTCTCTTTCCTAGGAGTGTTTCGATTACTTCCATTATTCAAATTATTCCCACCCTTACAATGTTTCTCCCCTTCTTATTACCACCAGGCTGTTGGTTACTCAATGGGTTCATTGATTGTATAGAATTCACATCGGACGACTAGGTGGAAGTGGACGAGGCATGAGCCTATCTGGGTGTAGATTGTCCAATAGATTTTTTTTTGATTTGATTGGTGACCAAATCCATAGGTTGAGTACTTGTATATCCAACAATGCCATCAGCATGTGGTCCAGGAACTGACTTGGACTCATGTCGTGACTGCGGTGCATAAGGAATAATATCGTAAAGGATGCCAAACTGAGCGTAGACTACATCTAGCTGTTGGACTTTATATATAGCTTGTTCCTCGGTCGTAATGCCATACACGGAAACGTCTTTCGAAATGTATGGAAGAAAAGACTTAATGAACCATGCCACCAGAAAATATGGAGGAATGTTGGCTTTCACCATCCTCTTCCGTTGACGCCACTCTTGAACGTGGTCAGATCTGTGCATGGCTTTGTCTTGGTGGAAGGTAGATAAGATTTCGGTGCCAGTATCATAGCGAACCGACAACTGTAAATGGTCTAGGAAAACCAAGGCTATCTCATTAAAACCCCTGTATGTGCCCCCAGGCAACTCGACATACCACTTCATGGCTGCCCCTGTGAGCGTGCGTTGAAATAGTCTCAAACGGATGGAGTCATGATTTAATGAATTCGAGGAGCACCAAAGGTGAAAAGTAGTAACATGATCACCCGGATCCTCACCATTATTCCCTTCAAACTTTGGAATGTCAGAAGGGATTTTGGTAAGGACTAGAGGCCAAGAAGGATCATGACACACTGGATCATTCGTGAGCTTTGAAAGATCTGGTAGATTCAAACGAGCAAGAAACGGGAGCTGTGGCTATGAAGATGGATTAAAGGCTCCCAAAAGAGGCTGACCTTGAGGACCATAGGGATGATACGAACCATGACCATGACCATAAGGTTGATAACCGCCTCCACCCTAACCTATGTAAGGGTATGAAGGTATATATGTGTTGTAAGTACCATAGTGAGGAGGGTTGTAGTAAGGGCCAGAACCGGATGCATTATAAGAAGGATTACCACCATAATTATGGGGCATATAGTTGCTAGTTGTAACAGAATCAATCAAGTAATGACCATAAGTATAGGGTATGTTCCCACCCCCCATGTTAGGAGGGACATGCTGGTTAGTAGACATGGTCGTGGTCACGGGAATATGCGTAGAAGCATGTGTATTAGGTTGTGGAATATGAGCCATGTTATGAGAAGTGTTCCCACTAAAATGAGGGGCAGTCCTGGGACGTGGTCCTCCCCCAACAACTGTGGTAGATGGGGGGACATGAACAGACCTAAATTGAAATGGTTGAAAAGAGGGTGCACCACTCCCTGAGGGAGCAGTGCTAAGGCTAGTGTTAGCTTGACCACCCGATGAAGTGGATGTAACATTCGAATTAAGACTGGGCATACCAACTAATAAGGGATTAGTGGTCAAAGGGTTTGTAGTATTATTGAGATTTGACATCCCATAATGGAAACCATCTGAGTGTGTACCATGAAATGGGTTTGACTCCGGGGGTGCGTCTGGCCCAAAACCTGAAAAGTGACGAGTGGGGGCGAAAATTTCTCTCCAATCTCCCTAGGGGTGGAAGGAGCAGTATGTCCATTGACGTCACCTAGCGAATTCACGGGACTTATTCTCGGTATGGTAGATGCAAAATTCATAATGTAATATTGAAGCTCGTCAAAAGTATCAATACGATCAGAGGGGATCCTCTAGCATCTCTTATAAAAAGGACGTGCTACTTCGTGGGCTAGTAGACCAGCCAGATGACGAGACCGATGGAGAGGTGGACCTCTCTCCGCAATAACTCCAAAATTACACTAAACTAAACGCCTCCTAATGTCCAACTAATGATCAAAGAGCACATGCCTAACAAAACTACAACCAAATGCACACAAACAGGACTGGCTCAGGGACCTCCCGACACTACAGCCGGTATGTCTCGTCTAGGAGAGGCTTGAGACTCCCAAACTATAACTGGAGATAACAAAATCAGTTATAAGGGCTCCCAGACTTCAATACATGCACAGGGTCAAATCCCTATACAACAGGAAACTGTGCTGTCTAACCCCTATCCGACTCAGGACAATCGCAGAATAACCGCAATGAATGCCCTATGTGATACCTAGGTAAAGCAACTAAGGTCACCACGATATAACCAATTCTTAGGCGGACAGTCATAGGTGGGATTCATCGTATGGGAAGGGTAGGTAATCCCGAAACTCAAGAGGTGCAAATCCCTCAAGATCCCCCATACACGAACAAATCTAGGAAGTATATCCCACGTTCAACTAGTATTGGAGGGATATCTATGCAACCAACCTACCATGACCTCGTGCATAACTCTGCTTTTAGTAGAGCTTCCTAAGAACAATGATGTATACCATGGGTTTCACCACTCCCTGGTCAGACACATAATGTTGGTTCAATAGTCTTGGATTGTTAACTCACAATGATCTATTCCAAGACTCTAAACATAAGATAGTTGGTGCATCCTTTAAAAATAAAATCGATTCTAATCAATTTTAAGATTAAGTGTTGATTTTTGTTGGCTTACTATACTGTCTTGAGGTTTTCTATAAAGACCCAGGTTCTTCGTTGTTCAAGGAACCAAAGAAACCTCTTTTCACCGGTGCTTTCGGCAACAATCAGCGAGCAGGCTGAGGTTTCACTTGAGGCGAAGTTATGGGGGGGCTGTGGAATATGGTTTCCACAATTGCGTGATGAGTGCTTAAGCATATCTGATGAACAAAGCGTTGAGGGGCTGCGCTGCGAACTGAGGATTGCGCAACGATCACCTTCATCGCAGTTAGTACTTTTGCAAGGCCAATTGCTTGCACAACTCGCGCATCCAAGGACTGCGCGGCTCGAAAATAGCTCAACATGGGATAACACAATAGATAACTGTGCTTCCTCTTCAGACTTAACCAGTTTCAACAAGTAACACTTAGTGTTTTACCTACTCATCAACTGCCTTAGATTATTGATCTTATGACTTATGCAATGTGATGGAACTCATATGGCTGCACACTTCCGATGCTGCGCTTCAATAGAGTCGCACGGTGCAAACTCAATTGACTTAAATGCTTATACAAAAAGCTTATACGTTCATTTGGACTTAGAAATACTTAAGCATCTCGCATTCATCCACATATGTGTAACTTAACATATTACTCCCATCTCATTCCTCATGGCGAATACATATAAAAGTAAACATGTAAACTGATAAGCAAGATCTCAAGCATTCATTGTAAGCAAATAACAGATGCAAATATGTAAACAATCACATAACACATGAGTTTAACGTGGTTCACCCCTAGGATCGAAGCTACGTCCACAGGAACTGTTGTTGTATTAGTCTTTGGGAAGGGTACAACAGTTCCAGTCTGTGCACTCAGTTGTAGACTCTCTTCTCTCTCAATAGGCGCCTGTGCACACAACTTGCAGAGCCTTTACAAAAGTGTCTCTCAATAGAGAACTATTCAGTCTTTATGCTTAGAATATTTCTCAATGCTAAGCATCAACAACAACCTGAGAGATTAACCCTTTCCCTTAAAAAATGGTGCATATTTATAGATCATGCCCATAGGTCATGTCTTTACAATATGCAGGAAAAAACCCTAAGGTTTCCCAAAACTGTCGCGGTTTTCCCTTAACTAGACTGCTGGCTTTTGGTAGCGAATCTTCCATCGTGGCCATCCTCTGTGCATGGTCATGTCGCTTTCAGCTCGCCTGTTGCGCGCATGCCAACAGGTCACTTTCACCCAGTCGTTCCTTCTCTAATGACCTTATGCAGCCGGTTCATGTAGTGGTTCCTTACTTGTACGACTGGTCACTTTCCTCCGCTTTACTTCTTACTCGCTGCTTGGTAATCATTGAGAATCTTTACCAAAAATAGACCACCGATGGTCTAACCAGAATATATGCCATATTCCTTCCAATATTCTACCTTGCCGGATCTCCGCAGATCGGGCTCATCGCAATGTTGTACTCCTCCTCAACGCTGGACTTCGCATCTCTTTCGACGCTACACTGCGCTCATCTTCGGAGCTTCCCAAAACTAACTTGTTCAAAAAGTCTTCAACCTTAATGCACTTAACTTCGTAGTGCCAAAATTTAACTTGCACAAAAATGCCCCACTTGGGCCAGGCACAACAGGTCCCTAACACTTACATGTGGCTCGTCCCTGAGCTACCTTCAACATCTACTTCTCTTAACTATTCTTCCTCCTGTGGAGCTAACTTCGCAGTGAGCTCTTGGTATGTTGCAGTCAATTTTGCAACATCTTCCTTGGTGTCCTACTCAATTTGTTTGATGGTTTCTAACACATCAGCTGTTATTTCAACATCCATTTTCTCTTGTACTCAATCCTGTTCTTCGCGGAGCTCTCTCAACTTTTCTTCAATTTTCTGCATGATCTTGTGGGCTTCCTCTTGCAGGGGTTATTCCTTATCTCTGACTTCAGTCTCCCTGTCTCTCAATGCTTGAACTTGTTTTTTCAATTCCTTGAATTCAGGATATCTACGAAGGAGGTCTCTTGGTTGCAGAGCCTTGACCTCTGCAACCAACAATTCTAATGCTGCTTGCTTGTCCTTCAAATTGTTCTTGAGTTCCTGAAACTCTTGGTCTTCTTCAAGTGCCATAAACATTTTCATCGTCTCGTCCAGCAGAGTCTGGCACTTAGCCACTTCATTGGCTATACTCTCTGCTGCAGCTTTCACTTCTGTGGCTCTTAGCTTTTGCTGATCAGGTGGCGTCTTTGGCTGAGTTTGTGCTTCCAACACAACAATCTTTGCTTGATAATTGATCTCCATATCAGTCATCTCTATTACAATGTAATTTTCCACCTTGTGAGCATCAACATTCTTTGGCCTTCAGGATCCATTTCACTGACTCAGATTCACTTTATGTCCTCAAGAATGAACTTTTTCCCTATTTTTCTTCCTGTATGCTTGTTGTCCCATTATAGCCAGCATACACATGAGTTGTTCCACTATAGCCCCAGGGTACAAAGTAAAATGGTAAAAATCATTAGAAAATTACTTTTTACTCCCAAAAAGCAGTTGTAGGGTGACCTTTGGCCCTCCATTTTCCCCGAAACACCTCGATGTGTCCTTTCACTTACCTTTGGAAGGCTATATATTGAGCTCTTATGGCATATGGAAGGGAGGAGAAAGAGACAACAAGATAAATCTAGTGTATTTTTGCCGTGACTTGAGTCTACACTCATTGATCCAAGTTGTTGTGAATTCCTTATATTCACCTTCCAAACTCCTTTCATAGTTTTAGTTTTCCATTACATAAAGGATTGAAGTGGTGGAGGTACAAGTGGAGAGACCCAGTTCTTGGTTCAGATTGGTTGCCAGCAAGAGGTTGTATATTGTACTTGTTATTCATTAATGGAAATACTCATTTTCTCATCCAATTGATATTGTGAATATTGTTAAATTACATTGGGTTATATTTTCTTATAATATCATGGATCATGTTAATGTCTTTCACATATTATATGCACTTGCTTGCACTTGTTGTTAAAGACTAATTTGTAGGTTCAAGTGTAGAAGTTGAAAGCTCAACGGGGATCTACATCGAACATCCGGTTGAAGGTTGGTTTTTTCTCCATTATATTATCATTGTCATTTATATAGCATTCCCCAGTGAAGTCGCCATTTTTGTTACGGAGAAAACTTCCTATGGCTTGGGGAAGACCACAACAGATAGATGACTACCAGAAAATGGGAGTTTGGAGATTTATAATGTATTTCGGCCATCGTAGCACCATTCTCTGACCTCACACATTAGGGGGCATCTGTTACAATGTAATTTCCCCCCTTGTGAGCATCAACATTCTTTGGCCTTCAGGATCCATTTCACTGACTCAGATTCACTTTATGTCCTCCAGAACACTTTTTCCCCTAATTTTATTCCTGTACGCTTGCTATCCCATTATAGCTAGCGTACACACGAGTTGTTCTACTATAGCCCGCGGGTACCAAGTAAAATGGTAAAAATAATTAGAAAATTACTTTTTACTCCCAAAAAGTGGTCTTAGGGTGACCTTTGGCCCTCCATTTGCCCCGAAATGCCTCAATGTGTCCTTTCACTTACCTTTGGAAGGCTATATATTGAGCTCTTATGGCATATGGAAGGGAGGAGAAAGAGAGAGCAAGATAACTCTAGTGTATTTTTGCTGTGACTTGAGTCTACACTCATTGATCCTAGTTGTTGTGAATTCCTTATTTTCACCTTCCAAACTCCTTTCATAGTTTGAGTTTGACATTACATGGGGGATTGAAGTGGTGGAGGCACAAGTGGAGAGACCTAGTTCTTGGTTCAGATTGGTTTCCGGCAAGAGGTTGTATATTGTACTTCTTGTTATTCTTAATGTAAATACTCATTTTCTCGTCCAATTGATATTGTGAGTATTGTTAAATTACATTGGGTTATGTTTGCTTATAATATCATGGATCATGTTATTGATTATGCTAATGTATTTCACATATTATATGCACTTGCTTGCACTTGTTGTTGAAGACAAATCTGCAGGTTCAAGTGTAGAAGTTGAAATCTCAACGGAGATCTACATCAAACATCCGGTTGAAGGTTGGTTTTTTCTCCATTATCTTAGCATTGCCATTTTTATAGCATTGCATTCAGAATTGAGTCATTTTCTAGTAGTCAGTTGTCTGTTGTGGTCTTCCCCAAGCCATAAGAAGTTTTCTCCGTAACAATCTCTGCCTTAAGATCGCTAACTACCTCGCCGATCTTAATGACAGTGTCCACAGCCCCTTGTTGCTCATCGCATTCCGATATCTCCGCAGCTACCGCAATGACCGTCGACTCTAATTGCTTTCATCGGTTGTGCTCATCTTGCAGTTCCATGGCCCTCCGCGAGCTAGATTCCTCCAACTTCTTATAACTTGTCTGTAGCTTAGTGTGCTGGTTTAGAGCATCTATACTTCGCTCATGTATCTCCTCCACAACCTGTAGATGCATATTGTGTAGACAGGGCAGTGGTATCTTCGCAATGTCGAGGTCCACGTGCTCCAAGTCCTTTGTGCCCAATATTAACTATTCCGGCAGAGGTAGCCTTACACTTAAGGGATCAAGTTTGACAATGTGGGACTTTGCAGGAAAGGTCATGGCTAGAAGTGTTATCTTCGGCTGCAAAGTGCCTCTTGAATTCCCTTATGACTCTGAGTCTCGCAGCAAGGGTAATATGTGCTGTACTTCTTCAATCCTTTTTGTAATGCCTTGCAGCGCGGTCAGATTCTTCTGCAGAATCTTCTGAGTTGCCTCGTTCATTTTATCGTTTTTGGTCATCATATCTTTCATATGCGATGTTATAGTAGACGCGATCATCTCGTAATCATCGTCATGGATATTTTCTTCCGATGGGCCCTTAACTACTTTCTGCTTCTTCTTCTGTACTTTGTGTTGTTTAGTACTCTTAGATTCCTTTCTTTTTCTTGTCCCTGTCCATGGCTCTTCAACAATGAGTGTCGAAATGGGATTACTCTCTGTGGAGTCACTTTTGATTTCCACAACTTTGACTCTAAATTTAGCAGGCCATTCCTTCATAATAGTATCATATCTTCTTCAGTCATGTGGTGTCTTCCCTAGAACCATTCAGGGTTCTTCTTCTATGCCTTGGATGAAATATGAATAGAACTCATGTCATCCTAAAAATTGACAGTACGAATGTACTTATCCATTACCTCTTTTTTTATCCATGGCGTGAGTATAATGCCTTCGCGCAACTGCTCATAATAAGTGTAGAAGACTTCAACTGTTGCATGCTATCTTTCTGAATTCAATTTTTCCCAAAGGTTTGCATAGTGGGGTCCTTTACAATCACTGCTATCGGTTCAAATGCCAATGTAATCCTTCGGGTCCTTCCATCTGATGAACACAATCAGCACTATCAACCATGTTAATGGAAAATACTACCGTGTATCTGTGTTTCATTCAGTTCCTCTAGGAACTCATTCAATAGGTATTGACACCAGTTGAATCTTTCCCCCTCCGCGACTTTTGCACCAAGTGGCACTTCGCCCGCGGGTACTTCCAATGGTCATGCTTTCCTCATAATCTTAACGACTAGCAGTTGTGTGACAAACCGCATGGTGTCATCATCTATGTCACCTATGACAAAGCCTTGTTTCCCTTTGATGATGGTTTGTGTTTTCTTCATCTTTGCGGCAACCTCTTTGTCACGGCTCTTGCCTACGAAAAATTGCTTGGCATACTCGCCTCTCTTGCTTAACCCAGTAATTCAGTGGATTAGATCAATATTTAGGTCGACATTATGGTCGAGCCACATATATCCTTGGTGCATGCGTGACATGAGAGTGCGCACCACCGCATTCAACTCTGGCATTTTGTCGAAGTGTGGGAGTCTCAACACGTTGAGCAATCCCGATTCCACTACTCTGGACAACCAACTTTATGAGACCAAGGTAATTTCTCCCTTCACATCTTTCTTCCATCACATGTACTTGTCGGGTTGGAATTGTGGATACTTAGGTTCATTGGGGTCCTTCTACATCTGAAGCAGATCGTAATCTTCCCACTTACATTCTAGGATCTTACCCAAGAGATGTCCTCCCACTTCGACATAGGCGAGAGTAGAATCTCATACTTGGCATTGTTCATTAGCTTGATGGCTGATGCATCCTGTGCACATGGTGAGATATACTCTGGGGTTAGATTCAAAGGTATTTCCTTATCGCCCAATGGATCTTGTGGCACTATGGAACTTATCACTTTTGTATTCATTTTTGGCCCTGCTGGTTCTTTGCCATTATCTTGCATTGCTTTAGAATGTCTTGGTGATCTTCGAGAACTCTGACCTTGCTCTGTGATAATTTTCTTGACAAGAGTTCTCACCAACCCTTTGATTCCTATGTATCTAAACACCTTCATAGTCTCTTGGATTGTGAAATATTGCTCAATAGAGGACCTCTCAGACATTCATTGGATGGATCTGGACAGAATGACCAGATTTCTGATAACTTGCTCTAAACAATCGCAAAGTATCGCTTGCAAGAAAATTTGAAGGTTTTGGTAATGACTGTGAGTCCAAATACACCGATATTTATAGGCATAGCTAGCCTCCTTCGCACCCCTCAATGGCTAGATAAACATTAAATGTGGTATCCATTGGCCAAATCCGGTGAAGATTTGGGTCCTTTCCTTCATTAACTTTTTCAGAATGGCTATTTCTGCGTTAAATGCTCGAGCGGTCGCTGGCAAAAGTATTGTATAACGAATATATTTGTGACCGACATTCTAACGGCTACTTTTCTGGAATGTTGCATCAAACTACGTGGTAGACCATCACTATTCCAGTGCAGTTGATTCACCATGTCAAGCTTCTCGGTTATGAACTAGAACCTTCTCTGCTTCATTGGGTCTGCGCAGCTACCTTTTCGAGCTTCGCGTTGCGCGATTCTGCTTTTTTTTTTTTTTGCTACACTCTACAGAGGGTTCTCGAAGTAGGGATATCCCGATAAGGATTTAGCCTACTTCCATTGACTAATCCAGGTAGATCATCTACAGCTAACATGGCTAACTGAACTGCACCAGCATTGGTAACATGTACAATAGTACATGGACCAAGCCAATGCATCTTAAAATTTCCAGGAAATTTCATAAATTTTATATCATACAGGAGGACTAGATCACCTAACTCAAAGGACTTGTTCTTGATGTGGTGATCATGCCATGATTTTTCTCTTTCTTTCCACAGTTGTTAGTGAAATCCTGCAATAAAACGATCTTCCTCTTGACCAACCAAGTGTAGAAGCCTTTATTCTAGTGCTTCGTGATCTTCCATGCCTGTGAATGCAACTATTCTCAAGTTGGAAACAATATACTCCATAGGCATTACTGCTTCCTATCCATGCACCAATCGAAAAGGTGTGTGGCCAACCAAATTATTGCAAGTAGTTATGTATTCCCATAACACAACTGGAATGCGCAGATCCCAGTCGTCCCTATTCACATTGCATATCTTAGTGCGCATTCTCAAGTACTTTATTGAAAGATTCAACAGTTCCATTTTCTTGCGGATGATATGGCGTACTTCGCTGATGATGAATGTGGAACTCTTTTGTCAATGCTTCAATAGGTCTGTTCAGAAAATGAGTGCCTTGATCACTCATCAAAATCTTTGGGCATCCAAACCTTGTAAGGATGTTCTAAAAAATGAATTGTGCGGCAGTGACTGTGCTACAGTCCTTCACTGGCTTTTCGTTTTCCCATCTGGTGAGATAATCAGTAGCAGTAATAATATATCTCGCACCAGTTCTTTTTCCTGGTGGGTTTATAGGTCCTACAAAATCAATTGCCCATTTCTCAAATGCTTGAAGTGTAAGCTGCAGATTCAAAGGCATCTCGTCTCTTTGCGATGGCTTCCTTGTCCTTTGACACACATCGCAGCTCTGGCAATGTTCCTTCGCATCTTTGTGAATAGTAGGCCACCATAGCTCTACTTGCAATATCTTATGTGCAGTATCCCTTCCTGCGTAGTGACCTCCTGATATACCTGAATGTGCTTCAGCCAAAATAAATGGCTTCTCGTGCTCTAAAACACATCTACGCAACACTTCATCCGATCCCAATTTGTATAGCTGTCTAAAAATTATGGTGAAGTCTGCTGCTCTCACTACCAGCTGCTTCTTCTGTTGCGTAGTGAACTTAATGGGTGCCAACCCAGAAGTGAAGAAGTCTATTATATATTTATAGTAGCCATTGGTAATCGGAATGGAAAAAAACTGCGCATCGGGCATATTGTATTCAAGGTTTGTAGGTTCTTCTCCTGAATTGATTCTTGACAGATGATCAAGTCCTAAGTTCAATATGCCCGGCTTAACTACAAATTCAAAGTCGTACTCCTGGAAGAGTAAAAACCATCTGCTAATTCTTGCCCTAACACTGTCTTGTTGACCAGGTATTTCAAAACAGAATGGTCAGTGAACATAGAGAAGTGCTCACCAAGCAAATAGGTTCTGAACTTTTGCAATGCATAGACCATAGCTAGACCCTCTCTCTCAGTGGTCGTGTAATTCTTTTCTGCTGATGAGAGCTTCCTGCTCGAAAATGAAATGGGATGGTAAATACCTCCTTCTCTTGGTTGTGCTAGGACAACACCCAATTCTATACATGAAGCATCAACATGGACATGAAATGGTTTTTCCCAGTCTGGAAAAACTAGGATCAATGCAGTTACCATTTTCTCTTTTAATGTGTCAAATCCTTGTTCACATTCTACGTTCCAGATGAACTGCGTGTCTTTCTATAACAACTTCTCCATCGACGCGGTTATCTGAGCATAACCCTTTATAAAATTTTGATAATAACTTGTATGGTCCAATTTGGTGCACAGCTACTTTACTGAATTCGATGTTGGCAGGTTTACAATAACTACGATCTTCGCAGGATCAACCATCAAGCATTGTTTGCACACAATGTGTCCTAACAGGATTCCATAGGGTACACAAAAGAGAAACTTCTTTAGGTTCAATGAGATTTGATGTTGTCTGCACTTTTCTAGCATCAATCTGAGGTTTGCGCAATGGTCCTTCAACAACCCAAACACTGTCCAATCATCAAAGTAGGCTTCTAAAAAATTATGCATGAAATCTTTAAATGATGCGACCACAAATCTAGAGGATATGGAAGGTGCGCTCTTTAGACCATAAGGCATTACTGTGTACTGGAATGACCCCCATTCAGTGGCAAACATTGTCTTGTGTCTATCTACTAGATCAATTCTTATCTGATGGTATCCCGAAAATCCATTAGTCAAAGAGTATGCTTCATTTCCTCCAATGTAATCGAGCACCTCATCAGTGAAGGGAGTAGGAAATGGGTCATGCATCGAAGCATCATTGAATTTTCTGAGATCCACGCAGATCCTAATATCACCCTTAGTTTTCTTGTCCTGGATCACCATCGAGTTGATCCACTCTGACTCTTCAATCGGCTCAATGATCCTTGCATCGAGCATTTTATCAAGTTCTGTCCTGACTCATTCTTTGTATCGCGGATTCAGTCTATAGGGCCTTTGCTTAATAGGATTCGCACTTGGCTTAAGAGGTATCTTCATAACCCCTAAATCACCTAGAATACCTTTCATTTCTATGAACTTAGTTGGGAATAAATCCTGATATTCATGGAGTAGGTCTGTGATCTCCGCGACCATCTGATCATCCCAGTAGTATCCAATAGACGCGAACTTCAGCTCTTCGCTAGTGCCAATGTTCATTTTCTTCATTTTCACAGGTCCACTCATGTTTGGAATCTCCAGGGGAGGTCCTTCTAGATCATGTGCACCTTCGGACTCAGCTATATTGACGTTGCGTGGATCCTCCTCATCGCTTTCTTCTTGTTTATCTTCTTCTTCAGCAAGGTTATAGCATTCAGGGGCATTCTCTATCTGTTTCGTGTACTCTAGCTATAGGTTTGCAGGTACTTCTGCAAAGAATTCCTCTAATGTCATGTTTCTATGAGGACATTCTGGTCTAAATATTCTTTCCTTCATAATCTGCAAAGTATCATTTATGCTAGGGCTGTCGTCTTCAAAACTGAAGCTATTTTGGAAGTTTGCAGTCAGGGTAGGAAAATCTATAGTTTCTCTACGCAACTCCATGTCTAGATACCACTTCTTTGGAATTTTTTCCTCCAACGTGTGCACAAATAGATGCACCCATTCTGTCTATGGTCTCTCCTCTCTGCTCCCTTGGATCTGTTTGTCCATTATATTTTTCAAAGGTCAACGCAACCTTCTCAACAAATCTGATCTGCATCTTGATTCTATACTTATCCCATGTGGTTAGTGTCTTCTTATGCGCATCCCACCATTTGGCAGGTGTCTCGTGCAGTGCCATGTATAGCGCTGGTAAGCGATATTCTTCTGCAATTGCTACAGTATATTCTTTGATAAAGGAATAAACATTAGATGAACCATCATTGGTAGGAATTGGACTTACCTCCTTTCCAATCCATCGCAATGTCTTTATAATCTGCGCGCATCACCTTACAGATAATTCATGCATACGACCTTGCTAGTTCTCCAATCCTGAATCAGAGTCTGAGATGCAAGAACTGTCGCATTGCCAACTTAGTGTTCCATCCATAGTGGGATTAACATAGTCATCTTGATTTGCAGTCATCTTGTAAAGGCAGTCAAGATCCTGTGCTCTGGATTCTTCCTGAATTGGATCATTGTATCGGTCTCCATCTACAGGGTCTAGCAGTGCGATGACCCTGAGATGATTTCCTTCGAAGATCATCTTCTTTGTCTTCAAGTTTATGATGGCGAGGTTATCCATAGCCTAGTCAATTCCCAACAGTGCAGGATAAGGCTGACTATCATCCACAATTTCGATAATCTTGAAGACTGCATGACTTCGCACTCCATCAATGTCAACAATAACATTGGCTAACCTTCCAAAAGGTATGAATTTGTCCTGGTTGGTCATTCTCAACTATATAGGTGACCATAACAACTTTGGTCTCCCCATCTACTGCCCTGTCTATTTAGTTAAGACATTTACTTCAGATCCCAGATCAAGAATGATCTCGTCCATCTCAAAGTCTCCTATATGCACACTGAGTCTCATTTCTCTTCATGTTCTTTTGTGTTTCCTGATGTGATGAACTACGCTTTGGGCAGTTTCCATCTCGCTGCGTGGTTCATAATGATCTAACAGTTTTTGCAACTCTACGATAACATCTGGGCTCTTTAATAGTTTCATGCAGCTCCTTAGGAACTGTGCAACAGAGGTTCCTGTTTCTGCTGCGTGGCACGTTTTGTCACAAGCCACCGGCATATCCTCTATATGCAGTATTTCACTGTGCAATAGGATTCTTGATGACCTAGGTGCTTGTCCTTTGAAAATGTCCCATGCTTCGTCAAATGCTCCTTTTTTTTCTCTAGATCAAAAGCAGGTGTCTTTCCAGTAGCTTTTCTGATCCAAATTGTTTCAAGAGGAGTTTGCTTAGTATCAAAATCTCAAGAAGTCGAAGCTTTGGATCCTCTATCTCTTCCTATTGTAGCAACAATTCACGTCACTACATTGATACTTGGATCCACAGGCCTTCTCTCTGTTGCGATTAACTGAATGTTCGGGTTATACGCATCTTGCTTTCTTTTCTTCATTTCTGCAGGTAATACTGGGCATGCCTCAATAACGTGATCAAAATATTTGCAATAATTAGAAGTAGTACTTTCATTGGTATAATCTCTAGATAGGTGAACTTCCTGGCCATAGTTGTAACATATCATCTGGCCTCTTCCCCTTCCTTGTCCTAGAGCAGTATTTAGGGGGGTTGTCTTCTGCCCCAAAAGTGACCTACGGGGGGGGGGGGTTTGGTTTTGGGGGCGGTTTTGGAAAAACCGCCCCTACAGGCACCGATGTTAAAAGTTTTTCCCTTTAAGGGTAGTTTTTTATGAGATTGGAACTGCCCCCAAAAGTGACTTTTGGGGGCAGTTTGTGACCCCTCTCGTAGAGGTCTACGGAGGCGGTTTTAAACCCCCCTCGTAGACCCCTTCATAGAGACCTACGGGGGCAATTTTGAACCCCCTTCATAGAGACCTACGAGGGTGGTTGTGAACCCCCCTCATATAAACCTACAGGGGCAGTTTGGAATCCCCCTCGTAGAGGACTATAGGGGTAGTTTCAAACCCCCCTCGTAGGGGCCTATAGGGGCAGTTGTGAACCCCCCTCGTATAGTCTTATAGGGGCGGTTTGGAACCCTCCTTGTAGAGGCCTATAGGGGCAGTTTAGAACCCCCCTCGTAGAGGCCTATAGGGGCAGTTTGGAACCCCCCTCGTAGATTCCTATAGGGGTGGTTTGTAACCCCCCTCGTAGATGCCTATAGGGGTGGTTTGGAACCCCCCTCGTAGAGACATATGAAGGTGTCTTAAAACCCCCCTTGTAGAAACATACAAATACAGTTTGAAACCCCCTCTATAGCCATAATAAATCATAATAAAATATATTTTATTAAAAATACTAATATTGCAATATCAATAGGGTACAGAGGAATCAAACCACCATCCTCCTGCTTGTAAGGCAAGCGCTCTACCATTGAGCTAGCACCCTTTAACAATATTAGCACAATAAGAAGATGAGCAATATTAACACCCATATTGCATTATTTTTAAGTCTAAGAAAAGACAATAAGAATGTTTAGGAGATGATTGTAACAGGATATCCACATGTACCCAAATATCTATAGATTATCATGTAAGAGCAACCTGCTCTTTGCAATCCTCACAAGGCATAAGAACTATAATTCCAAACTTTTCGATTACTTACTAAAACAACAAAAATGTTGAAAAAATTTGCATACAATTTGCAGACACAAATTTCAATCATGTGATATTCATTTCATAACATAGTGTAGTGCTTCTTATTGTAGACATGACATATATGCTAGAAAAATGCTCACCATTGGCAAAATTGGATAAGTATTGAAAAATGGGCCTAAGTTCCTTGTCATGCTCTCAAATACAAAATGGCATATATTGAAAAAGAATTCCTTCATAGCAAATCCAAAATCAAAAACTTTGAGGATACACAAAAATACCAATATTGCAATATCAATAGGGTATTTTCCAAGACTTTCTTGATTACATACAGGAATAGATAGAATTCTAACCCTAATGTACAGGTTTATCCCTTATAGAAAGAGTTAAAATACGTCATGTATATCTAATCCAACTAAGAAATAACTAGACATACTCATGAAGTTGAGACAAAAATTCATAAATGGGACTAGGATGTTAAAAACTACAATTTACACAGAAAGCAAGCTTGGCAAGGCCCACGACCTTGACTACTTTCTGAATCTCGCCGCAGGACTACACTAACTGTGTGTATATACATGAGAAGAATGTCACTCATCAACTTCAAAATAAAACCAACTTTTGCCAACCCTGCAGAGCTTTCAAAAACCTTGTCACTTTCTAATTTTGTTGATTCATCAAGCTTTGCTTTTCTTTTTTCCTTTGGAGTAGATTCATCAACCTCCATGGTTGTTGTTGAACCTGTGCATTCACCCTCCACACACCCTCCTGTGTTGGTGGCGGATAGAGCAATATAACATCTAAAAGTTGATTTATAACTTGCGTAAAGCTATGAGGAGTTTTCTAATGACCCTTGGTAGATTTACCCAGCCCATCATGTGGCTTGCTTACATGAGGCACCCGACCAAAATCAACAGATGGAACTCCTGCTTCAGTCTGTTCAGAACCTTTTCCTTTATCTTTTTCTTTCTCCTTATCCTTCAATTTCTCCTTCTCTTTACCTTTCTCCTTATCCTCTTTCTCCTTTGACAAAATGATATTTGGCCTTCCTCCCACTATCTATAATTGACAAACCATAGTAGCAGCCTGCATAAAAATTGTTGGATCTCGATAAATGAATGGAGCCATAGACGTCAAAAATGTTGGAGGAGAAACACGACCACCATGACGATTTAAAATGTTCATTAGAGTCTGCCGTATCTCTACCTCCATGGAAATATGAAGAGCCTGAGGATCCTCGAGAAGATGGCGTATAATAGTTGCTGCCACACTATCGAAACATGGGAAAAAACAACTTCTAGGAAGACTCAAAAGGGAAGACAATCCACCTCTCTCTAGAAACTGCATTACCATGGAATGTAACTTTGTTAGTCTAGCACACAACTGAAGAACTACTTGTACTGTAGATACTGGAAGGTGCAGCTGCAAATAGTTGCAAGAAATATTCATTACTCTATGTTGTTCATATGTTGTCATGTATCCCAAAGGTTTTCCTAAAATATTCATGAATGGACTATTGCCTTTGATGTTGTCATCCAAGGAAGACTTTTTACTGTTATCCATAGCACCTGCACTAGCTAAGGTTGTATCTTCAGACTCAGACACAACTGAAGTTCCTCCCATAGCTATAGTGTTTTGAACATATGGAGTAAGCTGGAGCTTGCATTGTAGCATATGGTCAAGTATAAGCAGTAAGGCAGTCACCCACTTGGGAAATGAAACTTTTTCCCTTGTCACATACATTGGCATAAAATTCATCAATAAGTCCAATGTGACACCAACAAGTCCATTCTCTGCTCCTATTTCTCTTATACTACTATCTTCACTCAAAACTAATGCCAATATATGAGAAATACTTGATAATAGACTAGTGTATTTTTCAGATCCCTCCACCTTACAAAGCTTTAGCTGTTGAATGAGAAAGCCTGAAATGAATCTCAGACGGTACTCACCTTTGTTTTGGCTGCACAATGTCACAATCAAATCAGTCATGGAAAAAGCAATGGCATCTGTACTTTGCAATAGATTCATACACGTGGTCAAGAGATCCTTAATGGGGGGATTTTCTAGAGGCTTCTCTTCATAAGAAGCCTCTATTCCTTTTTCATTGGCATTGTCTTTGGGAGCCTCTAAATTACCCAGTCATAGGGCAAGAGCTTGGGCAAGTTCATCATCTTCTTGTGTTGGCTCCTCGGGATGACTGAAGAGCCACTCCATAGCCAGTTCAACACTATTTGTTTCAACATGTCTCAATGCTTCCTCTGGCCTAGACGTTGGAAATCCCATGTCAACCATCATAGAAATGGTAGAATCATCAGGTGGATGACCTCTAAAACGTTGACCTGTGCTTCTAGGAATACATTTTCTGCTTCCTTTGGCATCACCTATGGTAGAGTATACATGGGTAATAATGGAAAGCATGGAGGTAATCAAAGATGGACTGCAACGACAAAACATTGGATTGTTCTAGATAGGTAGAACAACATAGAGAACCTGAGCTTGTAGTGTGCGTACAAAAACCTCTAGGTCCCTTAAAGACCCTCCAACAACTGGTTACACTAACAGTTGTGATGCAGATGGCACAACTAACAACAAAGAATAATTCACAAGGTATTCCAATTTCCAAGAGCCTGCAGTAGCTTCGTAATGTTTCTAACAACCAAGGAGCATGCTCTAGCTTCTTTGAATATGGCTAAGCAAGGACACCCAAATTCATATAAGTTGGGTTGGGTGTACGATGCAAATAAGATGTATGTATCTCATTGGTGCCTGATCACTTTCAAATTTTCAATTTGGAGTAGTATCTAAATGAAATGTGGAGTGATATTCTCCCCATTATCGTTTGTCATATCTAATGGGAAGGCCATGGAAGTATGATCAAAAGTATTATACATGACAGAAAAATTAATACCTATTCATTGTAGAAATATGGCAAGGGGAACAAGCCTCTTTTCATACCCTTTAGCACACACTTTCACAGTGCTTATTAGAGAATCTAAATAATGCTATTTTATTTTTGCAAAAAAAAAAACTAGTTGAATTTCTTTTATAGATTTGTTAGTGGCATCCCTACTATAAGTAATAGTGATGAAGACAAGTCAAATTTAGAGAAGGAAGATATATCAAGGGAATTTCAAGATATATTGTAAGAGTACAAAGACCTTTGCCCAAAAGAATTTCTGCTTTAATATCCTCCAGAGAAGGATTTCTCATCAAATTGATTTAATTCCAGACTTCACTACCAAACAAAGTTTCCAACTGCACATCTCCTATGGAAGATGAATAAATAATAAGACAAGTGAAAGACTGCTTGGAAAAAGTTCCCATTGGAGAGATTGTTACACCATGTGCCACACCAATCCTCCCAACTCCAAAGAAAGATAGGAAATGGCATGTGTGTTTCAATTCAAGAGCACTTAATAAAATCATTTTCAAAAAAATCACTTCCCTGTACCTTGCATGGATGGTTTCATAAATGGCCTTCAAGGATCATAGCTCTTCTCCAAGGTTGATTTAAGAGGTAGTTACCACCAAATTTGAATAGACAGAATGAATGGAAGATAGGGTTTTGTACCAAGAACATCCTTTATGAATGGTTAGTGATGCCATTTGATCTTTTTCAATACACACAGTACCTTCATATAGCTCAAGAATGAGATATTGCATCCATTTGTTGGAAAATTTATTATTGTTTATTTGGTTGATATTATTTTTTTACAGAAAGACTCAGAAGGAACATTTGATGCATTTATGAACTTTGCTTCAAAATTGTGAGCAATAATATTTATAAATTTAGAGAAAAGCATGTTTTTCCAACACAATTATGGAATGCCAACTCCAGACGGAGTAAGAGAGGTATCATATTTTCATGGACTTCTAAACTTTTATTAGAAGTGCATCCAAAATTTTAGGAAGATTGAAAGTGAAAAACCTATGACTTCTTTGATGAAGGCAAATGAGAATTTTGTCGACCAAGGTAGCAAAAGCTAGTCTTCAAACTTGCAAGAGATGTCTAGCAGAGGCTCCAAGTTCAACCCAGCTAAATTTTAATAGAGTTTTTGAGGTTCGATGGGATGCATTAAGTCTGATTCTTGGAGTTATACCTAGTTAGAAAGGTCATCCCATAGCATACCACAATGAAAAGTTTAATGAATCTAGGAAAAAATCTTGCACTAATGACCAAGAATCATATGCACTCATATGAACTCTGTCATGGGAGACATCACTTGATCCCTAAGGAGTTCATACTTTATGCTGATGGACCATCAAGATTTCAAATATTTACAAACGTAGGATAAGTTCAATGCTTGTCACACAAATGGCTATTTTGAAATCTTCACTTTCATGATCAAGCACAAGGAAAAAAAAACTAATGTACTAGTAGATGTACTTAGCTGATGGAGGACATTGTTGATAACTACCATGAGGTGGTTGGATTTAAAATCCTGAAGGATGCTTATGAGGATAATATAGACTTTGGAGTAGCTAATGGGAGTTTCAAAGAACTATGGGGTACTTGCTTAGACTATAAGTTATACACCACAATTTTACTTCATGGACGCAATTATGCTTTCTTAAAGCCACCATGAGGATACACTTATAAATGAAGCACATGCAGAAGGTCTTGGTGGTGGACAGGTTAAAAATTTAAAATCCTCACACAATTGGAACAACATTATTAATGACCAAGAATGGTTAAAGAGATACTACAGTATGTAGACATATGCCACATTTGTCAAGTTTTGAACGGTGAGCAAAAAAGAGTAGCAAATAACAATCTTTGCCAATTCCTGATAAACCGTGGCAACACATAAGCCTGAAATTTGTGCAGGGGTTACAGTGAAGTGAAAAAAAGGCTATACGTGTGCTTGTTGTTGATCATTTCTCTTAGATAGCGTATTGTATACCTTGTAAAAACATGAAGATGCCTCCCACATTCCTACACTTTTCTTCGAAAAGATGATTCAGTGATATGGATTGCCTCTATGATATCCGACAGGGACTCCCAATTCTTGACCAATTTTTTGGCAAACAGTAAGGAATATGTTGGGTACATGACTTCAATTAAATTCTTCCTATCATCCTTTAGCTGATGGATAGACTAGCTACTAAATTGGACACCAAAAAGTTGTGGCAATGTCTCATCCAGGACCAACCAAGACAATCAGACCTAAGGCTTCCTCAAGTTGAGTATGCTCTTAACAACACTGACAATCAAACTACTTGCTATTCAAGATATTATATGAACACTTCCATAGTGACTGAATTGAGATTTATTATATCGGATACTCGTGTTTCTACTAATGTTGAACACTATTGAACCAGGAAGTTCAAAGCTTTATGACAAGGTGGTGATGTAGGAATGCATCTTGATTATAGGGGATTTTGTAAAATTTTATTTCCTTTACGCTAGAGATTTGTTTTTGGCAAGCCGATAAAATTAAACTTCTATCTTTTGAGGTCTACGGATGATAATAAACCCCTAGGGATAATAATATCCAGTTATGTTTATAAGACGGGCTTTTAGGGAGCTCTTTTCTAGGAAAAGCTAGGCAAAGTTCCCTATTTAAAGGGATGAGATCTATTTTTACTGACAGGTAAAATGAATTTTGCATATGCATTTAATAAAGATGAGACTATGGAAGATGTCTGTCTCAAATTATGAGTGTATTTAGGTCTGGTTTTTCTGGTATTGCGTGTATGGTTTAATTCATGGCTCCTTATTTAGTGTAACAGTTTTTTCCTACATTTCCCCAAATTATCCACTCAAAATATATATTGAAGTTCTTAAAACATGATTTCTATTCCCGTAAAAAGATAACAGAAATCAACATTTGAGGCTTGCCTAGGATAGCCTTGTAAAAATTTCTTTGAAGGTCCCACTTGTGTTTGAAGAGAAAAGCAGCCTCACCCATGTATGAAAGAATCAAGCAAGGGTAGACCAGCCCTATCAAAGCTATCTTCCATAGCATACTAAACAATCAATGCACTGGAAGATTAAATGTGGATACATGAAGTTATATAGACAAGAATATTCACCGACCTTAATTGACAATTGAGAGAAATGTCCCAAATCAACAAACATGGCCTCAGCACCTACCAAACACAGATGGAAAACTAAAATAAATTAGCTAAACTTCTGTGTATTTCCACCCCACTTGACCTCAAGATTCACCAGCAAAAAAGAGTAAAAAAAACCACCAGTACACTTTTGAAGGTCAATTGAAATACAGGCACCAACCTGTGATGTAGAGGTGAGAGGACTACACCTCCAAGGGACACCCAGCCCTCTACATTTGTCTTTCTGAGGAAATTATACATATAGTAAGGAGAAAGTGCTCGGAACACTTTTGGGTTCCAATGTATAATATTGCAAATACCAATGCCACTGATACAGATAAGCCAAGCTATCACAATAGGTGCAAACAGAAAAGAAACCATGTGGGTGCCATAATGCTGTAATGCGAAAAGGGCCACTAAGATGGCACACACAATGGCGACAACATAATCTATAGAAACAAATGAGAAAAATGTCAAATATGGAAATCAACATTAACATCTAAAGGGAAGAGTAGAAACTGTTGAAAATCTATGGAGAGCTTTTTCTAATTTCATTTTTAGCTATATAGAACTTTTTGGATCAGATGCAATCTTTGAACAGCGCTAACAACAATGAATAGACGTAGAAGTATTTATAATGCAGGAACAAGTAAAAAATGATATTTATCAAGTTCTAGTTTAACATGCCAGAAAAAGTACAGAACAATAAGGAATCACCTGAAAGTTTAATGGAAATGAAGTCTTGGAAAAATGGCAAATCAACAAAACTGTGCATAAACAGATCTAATTCCCAACACATAATTAGAAAAATTCTCAAAATGCTTGAAGTATGATTGGATGGAAGCAATTCTTTACTTACTCTCATGTAGATTATGAATTTTAACTTTAACCCCTGATACCGCAGAAAGAACTGCAAAACTCACAAAACCAATTGCATAATTAATTAGAAACTATGGTTCCAAGGTTGGTGATAAAATTACAGCAACTGGCTTGATTGAATTCAATTTTTTCTAAGCCAAGGTATTCTCATCAGGAAAACAATGTAATTCCATAGTTCCAATTCTCCAAAATAGACTATCCTCAAACCATCATACCAATCTATAGAGTGTAACCCTATGTGCTGAAATGCTATGCAAGCCTCTGATGGAAGGGGTCCATTTCGATCATCCTTGAGGGAATCCTATCAATAGGGACAAAACTCCATCGAGGCATATTCATAGATCAATACCTTCAAGTTCTTGATTGGCAACCTTGCTTTCATCCTACGAAAAAAATCATGCAACTGAAAATGGACTCAAACATGAAACAACCATGCAACCTTTTAACATTTAACTCAATTAGACTGACTAAAAAAATATGAAGAAATTATTTTCCGTCTTAGTACACGTGAGATCAAAATATGCATATGAAAAAGATGCAAATGAAAGGAGATTCGCTTTAACAAAATGTAAAAAAATGGCATCTGATTAACAACTCCCTATTGGTCAAGATTACATGTCTAATAGATTGCATAAGTGATTTGATACAACAACATTGACCAAATTATTCGTACCAGATATTGCTGGTGTAAGCACTCCATCACCAATGACCATACAGGTTCCAAGCAGAACTACAACCAAAAGTACAAAGCGGAACCTCTGGTGTTTCTCAAAGAATGCCTTAACTGCAGAACTCAGAGGTGTCTCATGAAGCCTTTCCACTTTGTAGGTAGAAAGTTGCTCATTTGCTGCCTGTTGGTTGGGCATAAGGATTATTTTAGCATGTCTGCAAAGTAACGAGTAGAGGGAAAAAGTACCACCTGCAATGCAACACATGACCAAAGGACAACAATTATCAGGCTTATAAAACATTCGCTGTCATATTTCTAAGTTTAGATAATAAAAAAATATGATCTTGGGGTTAGTGCGTAGCAATTGCAAATTGATCACCACAATGTTAAACTCTAGGATGGGAAATGGTTAAATTGATAGGACTCTTCTAAAATTTTGACAGACAACAAGGTTTGTTTCACCAAATGTATTTCCATCTAAGCAAGCTGCAATCATATCTTTTGTATGCAACCTAATAAATTCTAAGTTTATTTCCTATAAGGTGATATTTATTTATCAGCTTGTTAAACAGGAAGTAGGAATAGTTTTGGGATTTTTTCTCCAATCTTTTAGAGGTAATTTTTATCAGCTCAGCATACTTGTATGTCATCATAGTGTATAAGATAAGTATCCAAGATTTGAACAGCAGCTAACTTGGAATTGGTTGGTGCCAAGTAGCAAAAAAGGGTCAGAACTGAGCCTAAGACTTAGAGTAGTTAAAGTTTAAACAATTCTGTTTGACCACAAGCCCATTTCCGTCCATCCTTAGTATTAGTCAATGGGGAAACTGAATGTTAGGTAACACTCTTAGTAACTTGATATGCACATGCACACACACTTGCGTGCACACACACCTGCGCGCACACACACATGCGCGCACACACACACACACTTGCGTGCACACACACCTGCGCGCACACACACATGCGCGCACACACACACACATATATTATAGCAGCAAGGGATAGTGAAAGTTTAAACAGTTCTGTTTGCTCATTCTTAGTATTAGTTGATAATGGGAAAGGGAATATTAGAGGAACACTCTCAGTAATTTGATATACATACATACATACACATATACATAGATGCATACATACTAATTTGAGTGTCTTAAGAAAAGATTGTGATAAGCTAGGTGTAGGAGCCAGATAAAATGCACTTGCCCTACTTATCTCAACTGTAGAATCCAAAGTCATTTTCATTCCCTTTGTCATTTTTAGTTTCCATTCCTTGCCGTGACATAAATGGTACTATCCATAGTAAATGACTCGTTGCTTCAAAAGTAGTGAAAAGACTTTTAATTGTACCATGAGCATAGAAACAATTCACTACTGCTGTATTGCACATGCGCTTGCGGTTGTCATATATAACTGTTGTCATGTCATCCACAACTTTCCCCAAGTACCGGCACTTTGAATAAAGTGATGATTCAAACTCAGATGAATTACAATTCTCATCCACATCAATACTGTCATAAATTTTTTTGGCAAGAGAAACCACCACACTCTTGGCTGCCCCACTAAGTGATCCTTCTTCATCACGGTGTCGATTGGGCACTACCAATACCTTCACAAGAGTCACATAGAATGATCGCATTGCAGATGCCACCTTATTCAGTCTCAAAGTCAAGGAGATCAGGTGATTTCCTTTTAATTTCTTAGGGTTGGTTTTAAATCAGTGAAATATATTCATCATCTTGGATTCATAGTCCAAGAACACTGGAAGAAACGAATTCAAATATGGTTATAGATACAAGAACACATACAACTTAAAGTGGTGACTCAAAGAATGTAATGATGAATATTTAGTATTCTATAGTGCTTGGTTTTGTTTTGACAGTATAGTTTCACAAAATCAACTCATGATGGGGAAGAGTTTCCAAAAATTAAAAACACCTTACCTAATTTCGGACAGTGAGTTTGAAGCTTGTAAGAATCTCTTCACTATACTGAACACCTTCAATCATGGTCACAAAAGCATAAATACTCTGACCTTTAACCTAGGAAAAACACATAATAGTAGAAACATATGAATGAGTCACTATTGAATAAAGGACAAGCATTCCAACCAATCTAAACTTGTTGTTAGTTATTTTCAAGAAAGGATTATCCAATATACCTCATTCTCCACCCCAACCATAGCTGCTTCAACACACTGTGGATGTGAAACAATAGCATATTCTACCTCTTTTGTAACACTACACACAATAACAAAAATTTAGTGAATTTGTAGTATAAAAAAGATATGGTATGGTCAATTGACTTCTCACTAAGCCAAAAATAAACAAAGCAAAAACCTCGAAAAAATTAAAAACAATAAAAATAAACTACATTGCAAAATTTTCAAAGGATTGAATTACTTTTTCTCGTTTATTACACATCCCTGAGGCTGAAATTCTTCTAAAATATGGAACAAAATGCATATTTTTGTAACTATGATATGTGCACTTCCATATTAGAGACATACTGGATTTCTTCATTTGGTAATTTTTACATACTAAATCATCTTGCTACTATGGTTTATAGCCATTACTAGATATACATACACTAAAATCAGGAAGTACAAGGTGCTTAGAAAAGTTGTTGCATGGAAGCATAAAAAATATGAAAATGAGGCAACCTTCCTTAAGAATCTTGATCCTATCACCTTGCCTGGATTTGCTCATGGTTCTGACCAATCCACATGCATATGTACATCAAAACATTTATTGTATAATTAACTATAAACTTGTTAACATCGAAAGGACAAATAGATCTTCTATTCATGTAGAGATGCCCACTATCCATGCTCACTAACGACCCTATTGGCAATAGGTATGAGGGAGAAATTGTTGTGATATGTAATCTTCCATATGAATATCTTAGTTTATAAAGCCTGGCCTAATAAAGTTGACCCCGAAGTCGTTACACCAAATACATATCAATTAACCTCAAAGCTAAGAGGTACCTTTTCTCCTTTTCTTCGCTTCCCACACGGTCCACTACTCTAAGATTTTTATTATTAGATATGCCAAATTTAATGAAATTATCTAGCTGGGATTAATTGTTATAGTGCATGGTTTTTATATATCCACTATCTTGTATCCGCTACAATATTTTCCTTCCACAATTCTCTTAGGTCAGCTAATGGATGGAAAGCCAATTATGCTTAAAACCGAACAAAGATTTCTTCTTCCATAAAATGAGAAATATTCCAATGATATTCATAGGGGAAGATGATCGAATCCCCAAAGGACTACTTCATCGTAGATTTAAAGGATGCTTGGTTGTTGCTAGGTTGATGTGTTTACTTAGTTGGTTATTAGCTTCCTACACCATAACATCATATGAATTCAAGTAGAAAAACTAAAGTTCTAATCTATGTATGGAAAACACATATATACCTATACATTTATGTTCATTGTGCTGAATACGAAGTAGAATCCACTTAACTTATCATTGGATGTAATGTTTTCATGTAGGAACAAATATGAATATATCAGGCCATTATCTCCAAGCAAAGAGATCTTAGTAAAAGTTGTGAGTTCTATGATTACATGCTCGAGTAACTTAAAAAAGGGTAATATCCCACAATGAAAACTAAGGAATAAACATCCTACAATGACCTCATGACTAATAGAAAAATGATATAAACTGAATGACGAGAGCATAAAATCATAATTTTGTAGAACGAGCTATAATGCCCAACTTGCCCTGCTTGTATCAACCTGATTCAGACTCAAATGTAAATTTTGCTGCATTAGATGAAAAATAAAAAAATATGTTCAAACATGAGCTGTAAAAAACTTTTTTCTCTTAATTCATAATATATTTTACATTATACAATAATGCATCTTGTATAAAGGTACACTTGTTTTCCAGACTGACAAAAGGCTTGACCATTACACATGTACATTATACATGTCTAATCCATTTATTGAACTAACCCATTCCAACAGACTAAAAATCTCAACAACTACATCCATAACCGAGGGGGGCATCTTTGAAATCCAGTGTATTCTTCACTGCCCCATAAAAATGGAGCCATGTTATTACTTCCGAGTAAGTTGAAACCGAGACCCCTGTTCCTCTAAAGAAAGTTGGTGTGAGACTTGTAGGGAAACCAGCTGCTCTCACCAAATCCAACACTGAAGCAACTCTCAACTTCTAGGGGAAATTGAAGGAAAGGTTGTCCGCATTATGCTCATAGATTTTGCCATCTTTATCTAATTTATACTTAGATGTTCCATCAAACAGGCCCTCTGCTTCCCAAGGGACTCTGGGGATCCCTCTCATAGTCCAACGCAAGAAAATGACCCTATTTTAAGGCCGCCAAACCCTAACAATGTCAACTGAGATTGCTCTGAAAAATATTCTCCCATGGAACTGCAATTCTGACATCATTCATTAAAACTTAATAACCCTGTTTTGACTTTGTTTAGGTGAACTTGGACTTGAAGCAAAGAGAATGGCTAGTGGACAATCATATATACTTTCAGGTGCATGTCAAGAGATTACAAACAATAATTAAATCACTTTTGGCCACTATAAGCTAGTTAAGGTCCGATGCTCGAGTATGGAAAACAACAGTAAATAACTTGAAATTCAAATAAGGTAACTAGATGACTTCCCAAGGAAGTGCTCAAACATTATCATTTATGTTAATTGATTGTAGAGCTCAAATCTCTAAAGATTTATGTGCCTAAAGGGATACATTGTTTAGGAATTTGATAAAATCCTAATCTGCAATAGTGATTCTCCAATTGTGGATATTAGAATTTAAAGTCTTTGAAGTTGAAATGTGTGTTATAAACATAATCACTTCCAATAATAAATGTTAGCTTCAGTGGTAAATATCTGAAATTGTAGGACTACTTTGAATCATATGATTATCTCTGCAAAAGCACATACACAGATTGGCATCAAGGGGAAAAGCTGCTATTGGCGGTGAGTAAATATCTAACACATTACTGCTATTGGTCCAATATGCTACAGGGATTGTGTTGGCTATAGATACGGAGTTGAAGTGCACTCAAGCATTCAAAAACATTGGGTCCATATTTTAAGGGATTTCTATTATAAAATATTTGTTCAGCTATATTTTTAAGCCAAAATGACTTAGCTTTAATAAAAAATTTGATGGGGCACTGTAACACAACATATACCATGCATCCAATAAAGTAGGAACCTCTAGACAAGCAACTTGATTCTCATAATCATAGAATACTGACAAAAAAATTTGCTATAAAATGTAGTATTTTGTTGGGTCGATCTATGTCCACTAGGATGGAGAACCTATAGGGTTTCCTCTGGCAGGCACTCTACATATTGTGTGACAATTCATCATCTCTCATCAATAATGATATTGTAGAGCACTTTGATATCTTTGTTATGGTCACATTATGTGACAAAATCCCCTCATATTGGGCTATAAAGCAATAGCATTGCTACTCTCAGTGAAATTATTAACTTGGGAGTTAAGATAAATTGTAACCACATGCTTGTAGTAAAGGAAATGGTCTAATTTGTTATGGAAAAGTTGGAAACCAAGTTTGAAGTTAATTCCGTCTTTGAAGTTTTTGAAGGAAAATTTCAAGAAGAAAAAAGTTGATTTACAAGGATACCTCTATCGTGAATTTGTTGACCTCGACCTCCTTCAAGAAGTTGCTTTGTATTTTTTATGTCAACATCAAATTAGAATTCATGCTTACAACGTTTCTCTGGCCAGGGAACATGGATAGCTTTTTTTTTTGCAGGACCATCATTGCATCCACCCTGAGCTCCATCTCTTTTTTTATATGCACAAACTTTGCTGACAACTTTGGCAGCATGTTCATCATCATCTATGTTAATTATTTTAATAGTCGACTGCAAGAAATCATGGGGGGAAAAATTTGCAAACACCCTTCACTTGTTTTCTTTTCCAGCCCTTCAGTTTCTTAGTCCGACTCTATAATATCTAGTAAATAGGCTTATTTTGTAAGGCATGCTCAGTATAAACGACCCTAATAGAGATAACCATACCGGTAGGCTTGTTAAGGCTGATTCTTAGTTGTATAAATTCTGTCATTTAGTTTTCATTATATGTGACTCTAAGAGTATTTTATTGTGCTCAATAGCTAATAACTCAATAATGATGGGCCAAGGTAAGCATTAATCAATATACCTCAGTTACTGGTATATTATCCGAGATGAAGCGGGGATACTTGGTCGACTATGTCCTTAATAATCCTCTAATAGAGTTTAAGTATTCCTTTAAAGGTTAGTAATATAAAGTGTGTATTATTACTACTTTATGTGGATAAGAGAGCCACCCTTAACCCATGACGCCTTTGAAGAGAAGAGTTCAAAGGTTCAGTTTTCACCGATTCAAGTGGTGTGTGAGTTTGGCTTAAAATTTAAATGCTTGCAAGATTGAAACTCAAAAGAATTGTCCGATTTCAGGTATTCTATTGGACTCCCTTTCCCACCTATATGTGCTATATCTTTGATCCATCAATCGCATATTCCCTCCACCCCTAGCCCCATTAGAGAGCAGGGTAGGTAGGGCTCGACCGGTGCTTTCAGTATAAACTAAAAGAAGACACAAGATTTTCCCTCTGTCAAGCATACCACCTATTACAAGAAGCCCACTATATTCAGAGAAAACAATATATCATTGTGCAGATAATATAATGTGTATTCTGTAGTAAATCAATATTGTGCCAGTTGCATCCAATCAAATCAACACAATAAAACATTCGGCAAGGCCCCTCACAGCCTCAATTGCATAAATTTCCATTCAAACTCAGGCATTGAGCATATACAATCAAATCTACATTATACAACATTAAGCAAGACTATTCAGAAAAGGCTCTCAGCCTCAATTGCATAAATTTTCCCTTAAACTATAACATATGAACAACTGTGAGTGTAAAAGAATGGAATAATGCAATGCCTATGGGTTGTTCCATATAAATTCAAGAGCCCCTGAACCAACCCCAACCCGAACCCCAGCACCAAATCCAGCTCCCGATTTGGGGAGACCCTATTAAATCAATTTCATTTAAAATCCAATGTCTAAGACTTCAAATTTTCAATAATTAGCAAAAGATGGAAACAACAGATAGAACATCTACCTGAGGGAAAAGATTTAATGGAGCTACATTAGGCCCGGCCTGGGCTGTGGTTGTTTCCCCTGTCGCTCCTGCTGCTACTACCGGTGCTGGTACAGTAGGGTTTGCAGCTTGACCAATAGAAGGCGTTGGGAAAGCTACAAGAGGAGATATTTATGTTGTCTCAGGAATGCCCTGAACAAATAAACATATCAGGAAGTGAAATGATTTAACAAGCAAAAATATAACATATCAAGTCGAACTTGGGAAAATAAATATCCTTACAGAATATAAATATTCAACACCACACTCTGAGTTGGTGTAAGAACACGTAGGGCACGGAAAACTGTATCTCTATCCTAGCTACCCCCACCCGTGTCAAGAATTTCTTGAATAACATGATCGCGGTTATTTCCTGCAGTTAAATTGGATGATCATGGTTTGAGGAGACCTTGATCAAGTGCTTGAAGGTGTGCCCAGGGAGGCAATTTTGAAAAAATTGCGTGTCCTCTACATCCACAGAGATGAAGAGTAAGAAATTTGGCGCCTTACAATTTCATATTTTTGTTTTTGTTTTTTTGAATTTAATGTGATGGGTTTTTTTGAATTTTTTATATAGCAAAATTTTAATTGATAGTTTTTTTTGTGTGGCTATGACACTCTTACAAAATACAATTAAAATACAATTAGTACATGCCCAAGCAATGAGGATGTTTGTTGTCAATTGACATCAAATTTCTTTGTTTCAAGAATGTTTCTTTTGGATTTAATTAGGCACAGCCTAAACACGACTTCAACTTCTCGATGGCATTTTTTTCCGTGAATTCGATGGAATCGAGCAATAATTTTGAAGGAATTCTTAAAATCTCAAAGAACAATGTCTAAAATTACATAATTTGGATGCCCCGAGGGTGTTTGAGGGTGGTGAATCCATTTATGTATTAAGAAACACAATTTGAACAATACACAATTCATATTTGTCAAAATAAAATCGTTGTATTTGACCAAAACCCACCAAACAGTCCAAATCGTCGAATTTTTAGACTTATCCTTTTATTAGTGTGCATTGTCCCCTCTAGGATTGTAGAACTTGAACAAGGAAAGACACTAGTAAGTGTCCTACATAAATGACTCTTCTAAACAACATTGATCCTCCTAAAATCCCTAATGTAGCATGATATGGATTTCAAGTAGCATGGCTTGATGTTGAGGCCTCAACTAGCCCCAAGTCTTTAGACTTGGGACCCCACTAAATTTTTTAAACAAGCCTCGTCAGTGGACTCTACTCTTCAATGATTTTTTAAATTTTATTCTTGATTTTGATTAACAGTTCATGGGTGAGATATTTGAATGAAGGTATGCATAACCCATGTACCTTTGAATACATTCTTGTTAGTTTTGTGGCAAGTTGAATCATGATCTTGGTTTGTATATCAATCTATCGTATTTCACATTCCTTGAATTAAACACATCATATCCATACTATTGTATCTTATGGATTTGGATTTAACTGACACTTATAACTTGCTTGACCCTATGAAGCAAATGTACTTACGTTGCCTTATCATGAGAATGGTCTTTGCACATAAATAGTGCAAGTGGGAGAGTATTTATTGGCAGGGATGCATGCATGCTGAGACAAGAAAATTGCAAAAGAGACATAAATGAGAGGAAGCAAATGTATCGCAGTGATGTCAAGTTGTGTTTGACAATGCAATAAGACATTTTGATGATCCACCAATTTGTGTGCCTAGGTTAATGGATTGTAATTCTAGTAAAGGTATGTGAAGGGTTGTGTGCACATGCAATACAAGGTCTCATTGTGATGTGAAAAAGTTGATATCACTGAGTTTTCATAACCTACCTCATTGACAATTTTCCATATCTAGAATAGCATAATATCATTGTAGGGAAACACATAAAATTGCATTAAAAAATTGTATGATTTAAGGATGGGAGCTTAATGAAAAGTATGGTGATATGGAAATATGGTAGGGAAAATAATGATTACAAGTGCATAAGCATAATCCATGGACTAATCTAAGCTTGGTGGATCCATTCCTCGTCAGTGGAGATATTGCAATTGAGGTTCAAGCCAAAGCAATTATTTTAACCATGTTTTCCTCGTAAGTGCATTTAATTATCTCATTTTATTTTAACATGGATTATCTCATGGACAACCTCTATACATTGGAAACCTAAATTATTTTCACATGCCCCTTGGGGTGGAGGAATGGGCTATCACATATGAAGAATTGCTAGAAGTTTACTACTCACTATATGAAAAAGGGATGGGATATATTATATAAGAGACATTGCAAACTTTGTTGTATCTCACCACATGATAAATGTTTCAATTTCATGGTGTACTTAAGGAGGAGTTCGAAGCTGACAAAAATCATGGGGAAGCAATCAAAGTTGATACATTGCGAAAATGAGAAGTAATGTAGGATATGTATGACTAGCATCACACTACCATGCATATGCCAGAAATGATATTTCATTTTTGTTTAACATTTGTATTTACAAAGTTGATTCTAACTTTGTGGCCTTCACTACTAGATTTTGTTGAGGAATGGGAAACTCAAAGAAGGAAGCATCCATAAGAGATCTAACAAAAATGAGAGACCAATTTTCATTCTATTATAGAAGATAGAATTAGAAGTAGATGAAATGATGAATCTAACAAAGAAAAACTATAAAATATGTGAATGTAATCCAATAAGCTCTAGAGGGGCTTCCGTAGGATTATGTACAATATGGGATCCTCAGATATTCAACCTCAAAAATCAGCACCATACCCAGCACTAGCTATTGATAGCACTAACCAACTCAAGCACAGGGAAAACTCTCAACATATTCAACATCGTCATCATCATTATACAATAAATCAACATCATCGTCATCATCATAGTCATGAAGTACATCATTGTCATCATCAATATAATTGTGATAATAATGAGCAAGGAACCCTACTTCCTTGCAAGAATGGATGATATAGTCTTAGAATTATCAATCATATCCATAAGCTCCATCATAATTATGATAATGCATCATCATCATGTTGTTAAGGTCAATAAGCTACCATTAGGGTCTATCAAATGTTGTTGGCGAAACTCAAATGCCATTAGAGAAAAATTAGGTGACATTAAGGTAATTTACCCCTCATTAGGATCAATCAATATCCAAAAGTGTCATGATTATGGTAATTTAGGTGCCACTACAATAAATCAAGATCCATAAGTACTATCACATGAATCATGATCATTGACATTGATATCGTCGCCATCATAACCATCATCATCAACACCACACATGAGTAGATAAATGTCATCATCATCATCATTGACATCCAATCATATATCATCATGATCATAGTCATTCATCTCAACCTCATTGTTATCATCATAATCATCATCATCAACATCCTTTCCATCATGCGTCATCAACATGATCATCCTCATGCTTTTACGATGAGTCAAGTTCCATTAGGGTCACTCAACTATTGTTAGGGATAGTCAAATGCCATTAGGGTCATATAGGGGATATTATGGTCACTCCAATTCCATTGAGGTGAATTATGTTTCCATTAGGACCAATCAATATCAAATAGTGCTATAATCACCTGCATCATCATTATTGACATTGGCATCATCGTCGTCATCAACATCCTATTAAATATTATAAAAAATCAAAGCAGTATTTTCTCTGCTTATGACAGATAATTTCAAAAGCATGAAAAACCAAAACGCAAGGATATGCTACACCCTTGGAGAGTAGTGTCAATCCTAATGAATCCATATTTGACCAAGGCTAGATGCTACTAAAGGAGAGATGAGTTGGGAGATTTTGATCCCCACTCCGCTAAGCTTCCTCTACTGCAAATATATGTGAGGAACTCTCCACTTTAGAACTAAGCGGAGCGATGGAGGATGCGTCCAGTACAGAAGCTTTTCGGGCCTCTTCAGGGTTTTTCTGGCGTTTTCTAGTGTTTTAGAAGTGCATGAAGACTTTCTCCACTTAGTTGTGTCTATGAGGAAGAATGGAGTATTTGTTAGACATGGAATGGAAGGTGGAGGATTCCCTTTGGGAAGAGGAAGGGATCTTCATTTCGGATGAGGAGTACAAGAAGAGAATACTCCAAACGTGTGGGCCCTCAATCCTTTCATATCTGGATATATTTGCTGAAGTAGGACCACCACATCAACCAAATGACCTGTCAGTGCAGATTTTAGATGGCAGTACAAGTGGCTAGGGGCTAGTTGTTTGAAAGATAAGCAAAAACCCTAGTATCCCTTCAGAAGGCATGGGTTTAGGCATGAAGGCAGCAGAGAAGGTTTTGGAAACTGGAGGGAGCACTCTGAAAAACTTGCCTCTGGTGGAGCCTCATCCTAGTTTTTCAGATGCTAAGAGAGCTCAAAAATAATTCTCTGCAAGGAACCATATTGGCTCGGCTACTCAGGAGAAGAGGAAGAATAAGTTTCTGAAGGTAAGACAAACTCAACCCTCTTTTGTCCGGGTGACAAAGGCTATGACTAAAAAACTAGATTTCCACTGAATGGAAACAAGTTTTGGGCTACTGGCCACGGTTCAATTTACTGTCCAACTATTGGATTAATTTCCACTTCTTCTCAGTGGAGGATTTGGAAAAAGTTGCAAAAAAAACCTGGATTATAGACAGAGGGGTGCTTATGGTTAAGCGTTGGTCTCCGGGTAGTTTGAACCCTTTTACAGTATTCTTCCAAAAGAGATGCTTATGGATACTAATGCCCAACCTCCCCATTGAATACTGGGATCTAGCGGTTTTGAGAGGGATAGGAGATGTTGTTGGAAGATTTGTTTTCTTTGATGAAAGGGACCTAAGGTGGAATAACAAATGCATGGCCTGGCTTTTAGTGGCTGGTCGATATTTTTGAGGGTTTCAGGGAAATTTTCTTGGAAAAATTTAACAATTCCCATCCCTTTACTTCTCTTTTGAACCCTATCATCTCATAAAACCATCCTTTGATTTCCCCCTCATCGACAGAATTGTTGTTTGTTACAAATCCCAAAATCCCTATTTTGACTGAGATCTCTCCTCAGGGACCTCACACTACCCCTCATTTACACAGTGAATGCAACTTGGCTTCTCCCCCTCCATTGGATACAAATTTGTTTACCAAACCCTCGGAACCCTCATACAAAGAAGTTCTTATTAATAAAGCGCCTCTTCAGACCTATAACTCCTTTGTAGATGGAGCTGGCCTTGTGGATATTGCAAATGTCACAATTTGGAAGAAGCCTAAAAACAAATCCATTAACAGGAAAAAAGACATGGGTGTTGTTGAGGAAGGGTTGGCAACATACCCCATAATGGTTTCTTCAAAATACCCTATTTTTGTTCCTTCTCCTTCTGGGCAACTTAGAGCATTGAACCCTAATATGGGGGTTCCTTAATGCTAGTCTTAATCTCTCTTAACATTAGGGAGATTGTGGGTGCTTAGTCAAAGATGCTAGCCCTCAAGGAGCTTTTTTCTACAGTTAAACTTGATGTTGTGTTTCTTCAAGAGACTATGCCGGATCATGTTAGAGTTAAACATTTTTTTCTAAAAGTTTGTCCGACATGCATGGAAATGTGTTGCGACAACCAGTTGGACTTTCAGGGGGGTTACAATTTGGTAAGATGGAGTCTGATAGCAAAGCCAAAAAATAAGGGAGGTTGGGGAATAAGAGATCTCAATCTCTTTAACAAGGCCCTAGCTACCAAATCACTGTGGAGGGCACTTTTTCATGATGGTATTTATGGTGTCACTATGAGAAGGAAATATTTGAAAGGAGTTGATGTTGTATCATGGCTGAGGAAGAAACACTTTTCCTTCCCAATAACCTCCATTATCTGGAAAAATATATTGACTACACTACTTGTGGTTAAGTGATGGATTGCTTGGAAGGTTGGTACAGGTACGAGAGTTCTTTTAGGTTTGGATCATTTTCTAGGTGGAGGATCTAGCTTTATACTATCAGAAGAACTGCTACCACACCTACACAGTCAAAGCCTCTATTATCTTGCATATATACATAAGAAAAATATCTCCAACTTGACAGGTTCTAGTATTTGGCTCTCTGCATAAGATCTCGGACTCACAGGAACTCTAGCCAATGAATGGAACACATACATACAAGGAATTTACCAAAATGGGATCACTCTATCTACAGAACCAGATAGGTTGGCTTGGACTTGGAACAAAATAGAAGGGATTGTGCAGAGAGTAAAAGAGGCCTATAATGCATTTATATATCTTTATGAGAATGATGATCTAAAGTGGTGGTATACAGTGAGATGGAAGATCAAAGCTCCTCCAAAATCAATTCTATTTATGTGGTTATGCTTACAAAATAAAGTCTTAACAGGGGAGATTTATAGAGAAAGGGGTGGAATTGGACCTTTAGCCTATCCATTATGTTTGAGCAGTGAGGAGACCATACAACATCTTGCAATAGATTGCAGCATTACTCAGGAGCTTTGGACTTTGATTTGTAACATTCTTCAAGTCCAAAATAATTGGCATTTGCAGCCCCTTTAAGAAAATTTAAAGCTCTGGTTTTTAACAAATCCCAAGGTAAAATACATTCCCTTTATTGTCACATGGGGCTTATGGATTTTAATGAATGGTATTATTTTTTAAGGCTACAGACAGAACCTAGAGGAGGTTGGGAGAAGGATTATTAAAGCATCAGCAGAATTCGTCATAGATCCAGGTGCAGACAAAGTAAAATTTTTGATAAATTGACCAATTTTATTTGGTAATTCACCCATGGGATTCTTCAATGGCCCAACAAATAAGGATCAAAGTGGAATCGGGATTTTGGGGAAAGACACCTCCACTCACTGTTTTAAGGCACACATGGCAACTGATCAAATGAAACTTATGAAGTTGAATATAGCATTGACCCTGACTAATGTATTTAAATTTTGGTTAACTTTAAATTTCTATCTCCTCATATTTTATTAGACTGGGTCCAAAGATTCGTGTTAACAACAACTCCTTGGGAACAATACATGTAAAGTTTGGAACCATGCTATTATCGGGCATGTTTAACCTAAAGTTCTTCATTGATCGTCATCGATCATAGGCACCAATGACGATGGTGGAGAGCTCATTATTCACGCAGTTAATTGAGTCGGAACTAGTATGCACTAACATGTGTCTGCAACAAGGCGGAATGTGTCTACAGCAAGGCGATAGGTGGTGGCACATCTTAAATAATGCAGACCGCGAGTATTTGATCTCATATGATGATACCCAAAACTTGAGTCCAACTTTGAATTCACTTAATTCATTAGTTTAAAATATATTCTAGGCCTTGGATATGGGCATGTGTGTGTTATGTTATGCTATCTTGTTGCCATTGTTTTCCATTGGAATCCACTTGAGTCACCCTTCACAAAAAGGGGAAAACAATGGGAAGAAAGGGTAATGGTAGAATGAAAATTACTAGCATGTTGAAATTGGCAGGAAAATTTTCATTTTTGGTGTTACAGATCTAAAAATTACCAACATATCCCACTTGTAGTTGAAATTAGATTCACTATTTAGAGATTATGTGATGTCGCAAGGCCTTAATCATCACTCAAAAGTTCAATTCAATCATGAGTTTTAAGGGGGTTCCAAAAAAATCGCCTCCCAAAGTTCAATTCTCATGACTTTTAGGGGGGGTTTTGACAAACCGCCTCCAAAAGTGATGAGAATGGGGCTTTTAGGGGGGGTTTTCAAACAACTGCCTCCAAAATTTCAATTCTCGTGACTTTTAAGGGGGGTTCCAAGAAAATCGCCTCCAAAAGTTCAATTCTCATGGCTTTTAGGGGGGGTTTTGACAAACCGCCGCCAAAAGTTACGAGAATTGGGTTTTTAGGGGGGTTTTCCCCAAAACAGCCCCCAAAAGTCAAATTCCAGGACTTTTAAGGGGGGTTCCAAAAAAACCACCTCCAAAAGTTCAATTCTCATGACTTTTAAGGGGGGGGGTTTGACAAACCGCCCCCAAAATTCATGAGAATTGGGCTTTTAGGGGGGGGGGGGTGTTCCCAAAAACGCCCCCAAAAGTCCAATTTCAGGACTTTTGGGGGCAGTTTTAAAAACTCCGCCCCCAAAAGTCCAATTTCCATAACTTTTAGGGGCGGTTTTAGAAGACCGCCTCCAAAGGTTTGAAATTTTTTCTAGGGGGGGGTTTTACCAAGACCCTCGCAAGACAAAACCGCCCCTAAAGGGATATTTTGTTGTAGTGACTCCTCCGCAATGCTGGACTTTGTAGCTCTTCCATTGCGCCACACTCATCTTCGCAGCTTCCCAAAACTAACTTGTTCAGAAATTCTTCAACCTTACTGCGCTTAACTTTGAAGTGCCAAAAGTTAACTTGCACAAAAATGCCCCACTTGGGCCAGGCCCAACAATTTTAATGGCTGTAATTACTCAAAGGATATGGTCGTGAAACTGATGATGTATAAGACTCAATGGTATGCACAACCAAAAAACACTAGACTCATATATTCAATAAAAAGCATGCCACTAATATGACAATCAATCCAACGGTTTGAAATAAAATGCAATCTCTTTTAAAATTTCAATGCACAAGCAAGTCCTAGATGAAATCACAAGCAATTTGATGCAAAATGCAGAACATAAAGCAAATATTTTTGTATTTTCACTTATAAATGCAATGAAAGTGCAAAACAATGTTTTTGTATTTTTTCAATATAATGAAATGAAAAAATGCAAGCAAAATCTAACTATTCAGTAAAGAAATGCAAAGCATATCAAGTAGACAACTCAGTAAATCCCAAACAGTAAGACTCAACCAAGCTAATGAGCTATAAAAACAAAAAATGGTGGGAAACCAAAAATCTCAAAAACTAAAGAAAGAGGAGTTTTTGGTCACGAACAGAGCATGGAATACTCAGGAAACAGGCCAACTAAGACTTAGGAACACTCATAACCAACCCAACAACAACCCAAGGTCAAAAATCAAGCAATCCCAGAGTTATACACGACTGTTCAGAGAACAGTAGCGGGTAGACGTGGGCTATAGTTCACACACGAGCGGGTAGACGCGGGCAAAGCTAGGTTGACCCGCGTACAAGGAAAGGAAAATGAGCCCAAAAAGAGTCAAACATCCCCAACAAAGTTAGGTTTCTAATTTAAATCCCAACGGCCAAAAAATCAAATAAGGACAAGTGCCTAAAAATACCCAAAATGGAGGATTCTCCCCAGCGGAGTCACCATTTCTATTACGGAGAATAACTTCCTATGGCATGGGGTAGACCACAATAGACAAATGACGGCTAAAACACTACTCAAGTCTCAAAACAATGTTATATAAATGACAATGCTAAGATAATGGATAAAAGACCAACCTTCAACCGGATGTTCGAAGTAGATCCACATTGAGCTTTCAATCTTCTACACTTGAACCTGTAGATTAGTCTCAACAACAAATACAAGAAAGTGCATATAATATGTGAAAGACATTAGCATAATCAATAGCAATGGACTATGATATCATAAGCAAATGTAACCCAATGTAACTTAAACAACATTCACAACATCAATTGGACGGGAAAATGAGTATTTCCATTAATTAATAACAAGAAGTACATGATACGATCCCGACAACCAATCTGAACCAATAACTAGGTCTCTCCACTTGTGCCTCCACCACTTCAATCCTCCATGCAATGGCAAACTCAAACTATGAAAGGAGTTTGGTATGTGAACATAAAGGGTTCACAACAACAAGGATCAATGAGTGTATATTCAAGTCACGGAAAAAATCTACTAGAGTTGCGTTGCTTGCTCTTTCTCCTCCCTTCCATACACCATAAGAGCTCAATATATATCCTTCCAAAGGTAGGTGAAAGGACAAATCGAGTCGTTTCGGGGCATATGGAGGACCAAAGGTCACCCTAAGACCGCGTTTTGGGAGTAAAAATAGAGTTTTTACTGTCTTTTACCATGTAACTCGATGTACGCGGGCTAATTAGGTGCAACCTGTGTGTACGATGGCTATAGTGGAACAACAAGCATACAGGAACAAAAATAGGGAAAATTGGGTTCCTGAAGGAAAGATAATGGAATTGAGCCAATACAATGGATACTGAAGGCCAATAAATGTTGATGCTCACAAGGTGGAAAAATATGCTATAACAACTTCGGAGATATCATAGAATTTATGACTATAGGATTATTGCCTATAGAGTTTACTACGTAGTAGAAGAAACAATTAGTGGTAAGAGTAGTTTACTTTACCATAATTGATGGACAATTGTGTAAATCAGGACCATATGAAGTATTGTGAAGATGCATACTAGAAGACGAAAGACCTAGTATAGTAGCTTAAGCACATTCAAGTGTATCTGGAGGACACTATGCAGGAAGAGCTACTGCGCAAATTTTTTTGAGATCAGGACTATGGTGGCCTACCATACACAAAGACTCAAAATAACATTGTTGGAAGTGTGATGTATGCCAAAGAACATGAAATACATCTTGTTGAGATGAGATGCCATTGATTCCACAATTGACACTTCAAGACTTTGATAAATGGGCTATTGAATTCGTAAGACCCATTAACCCACCTGGGAAGTGAACTGGCTCAAGGTATATCATCATAGCTATAGATTATTTAATGAGATGGGCCGAAGCAAAATCAGTGAAGGACTGTAGCACAGTTACCGCTGCGCAGTTCATTTTTGAGAATATTTTGACAAGGTTTGGATGTCCAAATATTTTGATGAGTGATCAGGGAACCCATTTCTTGAATAGAACTATTGCAGCCTTGACAAAAGAATTTCAAATCTACCATCAGAAGAGCACACCATATCATCCACAAGCAAATGGAACTGTAGAATTCTTTAACAAAGTCTTAGAGAATGCATTTACCAAAGTATGCAACAAAAATAAGGATGATTGGGATCTCAGAGTATCAGCAGTATTATGGGCATATAGAACTTGTAAGAAGTTGACAGGTCATACACCTTTTAGATTAGCATATGGACATGAAACTGTCATGCCCATGGAATACATAGTACCAAGTTTGAGAATTGCATCATTTACAGATATGGCAGATGATAATACAATGCAAGAAAGACTACTACACTTAGTTGGACTGGAGGAAGATCGCTTCATTGTAGGTTTTCACCAACAAGTGCAGAAAGACAGAGAAAAAGAAAGTCATGATAGACACATCAAGACTAAATTTTTCCAGGTAGGAGACCTTGTCCTCCTCTATGATATCAAATTTATGAAATTTCTTGGAAAATTCAAAATGCATTGGCTAGGACCATATATTGTTAAACATGTCACTAGTGGTGGCGCAATTCAGTTAGCCACACTACTTGGAGAAAATTTGAAAGGACATGTTAATGGGAGTATACTAAATCCTTACAGAGATGGCCCTACTCTCCTAGTTATCAGTTAAGTAATGCAATAAAATTTTAAGTGTCAAGTGCAGTTGAAATTGGACACTAAAAATTAAAGAATAAGAGTCTCCACACAGTTTTGGGTAAAATGCGAAGTTTTCACAAAAATGGAAGCTATGCTACTAAGCACACATAGCAAGGTGAGTTGTGAAGTAAGAGAGTACTCGCGTTGCAAAGTTAACACCAAGGAGAGGAAAATGTGCAGTGAAAATCGCAGTTCACATGACCGCTAGCGAAGTAAAGGAAAAATATCTGTTACTGTCTTTGTTCGGAAAGTAGCCATTATACAGTACTTTCGAAAACTAGATGTTTCCACAATTAAGGCATATTCATCCATTGAAGACACATTCAATGAAGGGAAAGGACCAAGATCTATGCAATATTTGGCCAACGGACATAACATTTAATTCCAAGTTATCCATTTTTGGGCACGCCTTAGTGCTAGGGTGGCTATAAATAGTAAAGACCATTTACTTATCAGGTTTACCGTAAATTTTCATTTTTACTACTTGTCATTTCCAAGTGTTTACCAGTTGAAAGAAATCATTATCCGATAGTATATGTATGCACAATCGACCTTAGATGAAATTTTGAGTGACTTCCAACAATCTGGTCTAGAAGGAGTCATGAAGACACCCATAAAGCAATCAGTTCCAAAACGCGGTGTTTCATCTAGAAACTCACCAAGTAATGTACCACAATAGAAGCAAAAAGACAAGCAGAAGGCCACTGAATAGGAAAATCCAAAGGTTTCCAGTGGTCCAAAGCCATTTCCACCAACATCGACTTAAGAGAGACCCATCTTGCTTGTTCCAAAATACATCTCTCCAAGGAAACGATATGCGCTAGAGCTGCTTCTCATGAAGAATCCTCTGTATGATTTTCCCATGCCACCCATGTCAATCCATGTGCGGATTAAGGAGAATTTGGTCTCTAAAATTACAGAATGAAAATTCACGGACTATGACTTGCTCCAGGAAGTAAAATTTCCACAATTCCAGCTAGATCAATATATGTGCAGAAGGTATGATGAATTTACCAAGCAAGCAACAATTCACCTACAAGACTGGATTGTGTCATTATAGCCATCAGGGTTACTGAACCTATTGCGCATCCCACATTTTGATAGAATCCTAGAGCTTATAGCGGTGGTGCGCACACTACTTTCATGCACACACTAAGGATACTTGTGGTTAGACCACAAGATAGACATTAACATCGATGTCATCTACCAGATCACCACTTGTGCAAAATGGGTGTTGATACTGTAGTTGAGTTCATTTGGAATAACAAGGATAAAGAGCTGGCTGCAAGGATGAAGAGCAAATTTGGTCTCGCTAAAGGAAGCCGTGGTTATACAACCATCGAGATCAAGGATCAAGCCATGCGGTTCACAGTCCAGCTCTGTGTAGGAAATATCCTAAGGAAATGAAGACTGAACAAGGTACCAACCACTACAATATCCTTAGTTTTAAAGACTAAGGATGGATTTCAGTTCAACTTGGCAAGCTACTTGTTGAACGAATTCTTAGAAGACATCTATGATACACAAGAAAATGGAGGTCAGTTCTGCTATAGTTGGTTATTAGTACTAGTCTCCTTTGTAGGATGGAAGGAGCCTCGCTATCAGTAGAATGTACCGGTATTCATTGGAGACTGCTGAGGACCAATGTTTTCAATCACGTGGGAAAACTCAAAGCCATATTGACAAAGAGTAAACAACATACAGTTGCTTGCTTAATATGAGCAGTTATGCAAAGTCATTCAGAGGAATCTGCGTATCACTAAGGAAGTGACAACTCGCTATATCTAGAAGATGACTTTCAAAGCTGGATTATACTTCATTTACATTCATCCAGGAGTACAGCTTACGCCTCCTAAATGGTTTGAAGGACTATATCAGTTAGAGGCATAGAAAATCGTTCTGATTATGGGAGATTGGCCACTAGAATGGAAGTTTGATGCACTAGCCACATTGATCACCACTTCAGAATAAAGAGAAGCTAGAGATCCACAAGACCAAGGTGATGACACAATGAGTGCGCAATCAAAACCGATATAGCTGTGCCAGAAGCAATGCACAAGAAGAAACATAAAGCTACTAAGCTTACACTCAATGCATGGTTGCATGATGATGAATATGATTGCATCACAGTCAGAGCATATTGAAGAAACACTTGCATTGGAGTAAAGTAGGCAAGAAGCAGTGGAAAAATGCATGATGGAGAGCCTCGCAGAGATAAAGAGTCTGGTTGCAGGTGTTGAACAAGTCCAATGATACTTGGTGAGAGAACCAGATTCTGATGATTGGTTAGGAGAGTCAAGCCAAAGGAAGAGAAAGGTGCTTGCCTTAGCAATGAGACCTCGGTTATTTAGAATTGAGCCGATGAATGTCATATTTCCAACTGACAAGTTCACTGAAGGTGTGAAGCAACTCGCACACCTTGATATTAATGTTGGGATGTTTCCCATCGAGAGATTACATAATATGCATCTAAAAGTTGTGGAAGAAATCCGAGATAGAGACATAGTCTCTTATAACCAGCATCTGGATATGGAGGAGAGCTACAAGGACCTAAAGGATGAACGCATACTAAAAACCAAGGATCTCGCATATGCGTAGGAGAAGCAGAAGAAATTGAAGAAATCTGTTGCTAAAGTTTGTGCAAAGATCCTAGACTGCCCAGAAGAGCCTGAGGTAGAAGCCACTATGTGCTGCCATAGATAACCTCAAAGCTAAAATGGAAAATATGGAGATTGGATACAAGGGGCAAACTGCTGATTTAGAAGCCCGACAACAATTTGGCACCTTGTTGCAAGATAAAGAAGTAAGAGCCACGTCATCACCTTGGTCTTGACTCATTGTGGCGTCAGATCCGCGCGATCAAAACCGCGACTGTTAGAGAAGCGTCAGAGCCAGAGGAAGTGATGCAAAAGGACAAGAAATCTCCATCAAAGTAAAGATAAAGCATGGTCAAGAGGAGAACCATGCCATTTTGGGTTTAAGGGTACTATGGGGGTTGGCCCATAGTTATTGTGAAGATGTGACCTTCAGGCACAATCTATAAAAAAAGGGCAATTTTGTATAAGGAAGGGTTAGATTTTGGCTGGACTTATGTTAGTTTTTGAGATATCTAAGAAAGGAAAAAGACTTTGTAGCTATGTGCACAAAGATCTATTATAGAGAAGAGTCTGCAGTTGAGTGCACAGACTAGAACTGTTAACCCCTTCCAATAAATATAAGAACAGTTCCCATGGATGTAGCTCCCATCTGGGGGTGAACCATGCAAATAATTGTGTTATGTGCTTGAATCTATGTTATTTTGAATGTTCATGAATGTTTATGCTTATATATGTGTTTTCATATGAATGCGAATGAGAATGATATGTTAAGTAGTGGAATATGCACGTATGAACATTGTGAAGTTGTGTTAAGTATGGTAAATGCATAGTCATAGAAGCAAAGTAAAAGTGATTTGACGAAGTCTGTAAGCTATTGAAATATGTACAGTGCGCAGGTACAGGGCGGTAATGAACTGCGAAGTAGATTTTGAGTAAGCTGCACACATCAGTTCGCATAACATAACCGTGCATCACTAGGTTACAAAAACCTAATTCTGTAACCACCCATCTTTGCTTCGGGTGAGACTTCAACATGCTCGTAGGTTGATGCCGAAAGGGCTAGTGAAGGGGATTTTGTGGGACAAAAGACTAGAAAGAACCTCGCAGAACCCGGTTCAACCCCAAGGAAAGGAAGGATAACCAATACATTGCATATTAGTGCATAGAAAAGTACCAAAGTGAATTATTACTACATATTAAAAGAAATATGACACACATCGAAAGAATTTTTGGCATTGATACTCTTCTTTTTTTCTCAAGAGAATAAGGTGTGAAACAATTAATTTAGTATAGATTGCATAAGAACTACAGCTTTGTAAGACCCCTTATGTTAGTATGTTCATACTTAATATTATTTAAAAAAACTTATGTTAATATGTAATTCCATATTTGAAGTACCATTTTTTAACTTTGAAGGACTAACAGCTCACCATATGTCATTATGATGGAGTACTTGTAAAAGCTATATTTTAATAACTTAAGGAAAGGAAACTTAAATGACCATGTTGAAAAGAGGATGAACCATGACCTTGTGGGAGAGGAACACAGTTGTTATTATAGTTATGAACTATGGAAAATGTACAAAGGGATATTTAATAACTCCACTTACCAAAGGGTTGAGTGGGAGACAGAACTCAAATTTGAAGGGACACGAATCTAGGAAGGAGAGTGGTGCAGATAATGACATGATCAAAAGCCATAGGTATAAGAGGCTACAAAAGATAATTCATTCAGTGAGGGCAGGACGTTGTCTAGTGCATGAGTTTAGAGAAATTTGTTGTGTGAGCACTCATAGGAATGTTAGGAAATTCTGAATATAGTCATTTTTATTTATATTCCTGAGAGAAGGATAATACCATTTCAAACACTTAGTAGAGTGTGAGGTATAATTTTCTAAGAACTAAAGTGAAGATGAAGTGTGTTTGTCCCTATTGTGTCATGGTTCAAGATTGGGGTTGATTATTGAGCAAGTAACTTGGATACTAAGGATCTAAGGCTGGGAGGAGCATGGGCATTCAAGTTGTTTTACCGAAGTGTTGTAGTATAGGTATGTATATATTCTCTTGTATATTTTTATGGTTTTTAATAATAGATTTTGTATTAAAGAATGTAAAACACAAATACTATTAGTCTTAGAATTATTTAACAAGTGATATTAGTTGATTTATAGGATTAATATTAGTGTTTAAGTTAACCTAGTATTTCTTTCTTACATATTTCTATAAAAAATTTAAGAAATGCAAAGGTGTAGTTAAATAAATTATATATTGTGATATTAAAATTCGGTATTAACTTCTATAGTATAATCGAGTAAGACTACTGAATAATCCTATCAATTCAGTTAAGAAATATCAAGTAACCATCCTTTGCAATTATACATAATCATAGTAAGCATCTATTTAAGAGATGATAAGTCTAACCCTAAAGGTCTATAGGAAACTGATGGGCCCTTATTATGAAAATAAACACTCGAACTATTTGAACAAAAAAAAAACCCGTAAAGTGCCTTATTAGAAATTTAGTCTGGTACTACTCTTCTAAACTAATTTAAGAAATGAATTAACATGACACTAGCGATGCACACACATAGAAACATAAGGTTACAATTGCAAATTATAAATATCAAGGTAGTCATTCATAAGCCAAATCGACCCCCTTTTGAAAATATTTTAGAACACAGTTGAAGAGAATAAGGGTATCAGTGAGTAAGTTTAATAAGAATACATCAATTAGGAAATCCTTAAAACATTTGAATTGACCTGAACTCATACTCAATATTTAATTATCTATTGCAATTGCATTAATCCAGTAATGATAATTCGAGCCACTATATTTATCAGGGAATCTTACATAGGTAAAAGTAAATCTATTACATTGTTTTCTTTAACAATAGAATTTCCTCAGGTCGAGTAATTGGATCAAGTCGTCCATACACACACACACACACACACAAGTGGATATAAGATGAAATGATGATGCATACTACCTAATGGCCGCAAGTTAGAGCACACAACTACGATACCTATGGTTCAAACCATTGCTTAATCGGCTTTGTAGGTGCTCTCAAAACACTATTCCCAACGCATGAGGGCGAGGAATCACTGGTCCAATATACAAATACAAACATACGACAAATACCTAGAATTCAAACACAACATAAGAACATAAATTAAATACAACAGAACTCAATGGGATTTTATATTAAACTCAACAATTTACATTAACATGGCCTCCATGACATTTTCCCAACATTTACATAGGGTTTCCAATGACCCTTTAATGTATTCTCACTCTATTGATGGTCTTAGTCTCAACCAAGCTTTAAAATTTCCACATATTTTGTCAGTCAGTTTCTCACTCATCTTTTAAAGACTTCAGTGTGCCTCCACTTGCCCTATTATCCTCTTTCCATTCTCTCTTCTATGAATATTTTCTCTTGTTGATGTGTTTTTCTCCTCAGTGTAGTATTCCTCATTGTCTTCTCTCTTCTCTGGTCATTGCTGTAAATATTGGATATCCTCTCTCTCTTCTCTTGTTTGGATATTTCTCTACTCTCTCATTCTCCCTTCCTAGAGAGTTATATTTTTTTTTATTCCTCTCTCTCCTCTCTTCTCTGCTTCATTAGAGGCTTATTTTTCCCTTTTGGTATCTTCCATAAACTTCTTCCCTACCTAGATTCCTTTTGAAGCTTCCTTCTACGTTCCACCAATTCAGCCCTTTGATTTTATGTCCTCTTGAATTAACTATGTCATGGTGATCTCCTTGAGCCTCACCCTAAATCAAATTCCAACATACAGGTGGAGTCCACCTTGGATCTACATTCAATCATGTATTGGTGCATTCATTTCATCTTCTAGAGCCTTCCTTCTCCTTTGTGCCCTTTCTTTGACCTTATTTGCTTGATGGGAAACAGAGTAATTTTTAGGGGCGAAATTTCGCCAATTGGTTATTTTTTGAGCTTTAAAAAAAAAAAAATTCGCTATTTGGTCATTTTTAGTCTCTAATATCGCCTATATATACATAAAATATGTTTTGTTATCATGATTTTTGCCAAAATTTACAAATTTTAGTAGTAAATTGTATGTTTCATATTTGATATTCGCCTACCTATCTATATATATGTTTTTTTCAATCCAAAATAATCACCTAGAATACTATACTTAAGTACAATATTAGAATCCTTAAAAAATACCCTGATGGGAACCTATGATCCACTTCAATTGATCCAACAACTATCATTTCTCCACTTGTCAGCCATTTAACAATTGTTGTTCCTTCACACATCGACATCTTATGCTCTGTCAATACCTTCCTTTGTGCCTTCTCCATGCCATCAGGTCTACTCCATTGGGTATCTTGTTGGTCCTTCAATCCAACGTCTTCCATTACTTCACCCTTTATTCCATCAACGATTGTCATGCTCCATCTGCACCTTTGTAGAATCCCTTCACGTATCCTCTCTTAGGGTTGATCCCTTAAATCTCTGCTCTGATTCTCTATTGTACTTTTGTAGTCGGCCTTTCTTCCGTGCGCACTAGTGGAAACCTTTGATATGGAACCCCAATGAAAACACTCCACTGCATTATTGATGTCTTCCCATTTGTGCTCCTTCTGATGGCCTCTCTATATACCTCTAATACAAAAACTCTCATGTATCTTGCCTGCTTATTCAAGGTTTCCTCGATGCTACGTTCCTTCAAATCCCACATGCAGACTCCGATATCTAGACGCATGGCCTATTGAGACTCCTCCTACAATACTGTTTAGCCACATCTGCGAGATCCTTCGGTTTCAAATTCGAATATACTGGGTCCGACTCCATCGGGACTTCTCCATCGAACTTAAACTCTAATGCATAATTTTCATAGCTCCACTATTTCTTCCCCACTATATTTTTGGGGTTCCTCCATTAGAACTCACCTCCGATGCTTTCACCCTTCAACGTTGATACCTTTAAGCTACAACTGTAGATACGTTAGGTCCTACTCCGTCATAAATACTCCATTGGACTTCACCTCCAATGCTCTCGGCCTTTTAAATCCACTTTAACTTTTCCCCAAGCGATCTAATGGTTGAGATCAAATCAAAGTCACAACAAATGATGGAGGTTGATTTCTCTATTCAACTCATCGAATGACTATCGATGCATCCAATATCTTAGCGGATGGCTGAGATAGTTTATCCTTGCTTCCTGTGGACAGACGCACCATGCCCAACTCTCCACACCCAAAATTACAATGGCACTCAAACTCCTTTGGGCCGCTACACTTTCTCCCAAACTCTCCTACGAGTTACTATGACTACACCCAAGAACTCCTGACTCATACCTACAATAGAACCTAGTGATGTCCTAGTCTCCATGTGCCTGGACTTGGCCCAATGCTCTTGCATGAATCTCTCCAGGTAAACAAAGTGCATGAGATAATGCAAAGGCTTCTTACTTTAATTAAAGTTAACTTGTGCCCTATTTTCCTTTTTGATGGTGCCACACTTCAAACCATTGTGTGGTGGCCTCTTCATCTTGACACGAGCCTTCTTTCCTCCTTTCGTAACTTCAATTGTTGCAAGTTTCATGGCTTCCTTCCCTCTTAGTGCTCTAACTGTGACCATGACAGCTTCGCCATTTTTCCTCATTATTCTTGACATGTTTTCAATCTCATGCCATTCATCCTTGTACTCATAATTTGCAGTTTCAACATTATAATCCTTCTCATTCTTGGAACCATCAATGTTGCACTTCTCTCTTGTGCCTACAATGTCACACACATTAAAAATATTAATTAAACCAGGAACCTATACCAAGTCCATCTTCATCTCCTTTGCTTGTAGGTTAGTCATAAGCCTTATTCTCTTAGTGTGCAGATTCCCAGCTACACCCCTCAACTCATTTTCCTCTTTTATCTTTCATGGACTTTGTCTCTAGTCCATGCTTTCTACCACCACAAATGTAGTCTCTATGGAAATTCCACCATTTTATTCTATACCTAGGCACAAGTAATATTCCATCCCACTTGTTGAAACACTCGTCTCCACAGGCCTCTCGGACATGTTTGCAAATCCACCCTCTACAAATCCTCCATTTTCATTAGCCTCAATTGTTGTTCTCTCTGTTATTGCTCCCACGGAAATATTATCTTAAACCAACCTCGGCTAGTGGATCCATTCCTGAATGAAATTTAACTCCAACTCCCACTCATTCCATCCTTCTATTATTTCTACTAGCTTCTCCTCATACCCTACAATATGAATGATATCTTTCTCCTTGGACCCAAAGTGGTCAACACCCATAAATTCCTTAATTATATTTAATTATTCATCTGCAAATATAACTTAACTTCAAATTTTGGGGTTTACATACTTACCTCTATGCTATTGATAGTTTCTTGGTTTCTCTCCTCTACAACAACATCTTTTGCCTCTCCTATAGTGGTTGCACCAATGCCTTCCTCTGCCCTTGTAGTTTCATCAATGCTACTCTCTTCATCAATTGTACTTGTTTAAGCACTTAACAGGTTCTCAAGGGCTTGTTGTTCTGTATTATGGTCCATCACATCATCACAATAATATAGGGGATTTAAACCTTCCCTCTTCATTTCTTACTTTTCTACAGCCTCTCTTACTTCGAGATCTTCATCTTCTTCCTTCTCTAGGAATATTTTTCTAGCCTAATTTTCTTACTACTCTTGGGATTCCTCCACTTTCTCCCCTCCACTCAATGTCCTGGAATGGACATATTCTAACACATCTCCTTCTTTTGGGTAACATATTTGTACCCCTCCTCTTTGTAGTCCTCTTCTTGTTCAACCCTACCATTTTTTGGCATGATATCTATGATCACTCCAACACACTCATTTTATCCATACTCATTTTAGGTACTACCTTCACCTCATCCACTACGAGTTCCTTTTATCCTCCATTAATATATTCACTAATTTCTCCTACTTCCAGGGATCCTTAATCCCTATAGCTATATCCATGGCCTCTAACCTGACCACCATTCTCATCAATTCATGATGGAATTCTTTTGAGGCCATTAACTCACATCACCTCCTTCTATTAGGGATTTGTCATGTCCCCAATTTTGGCTCATCCAGTTACCATGGTAAAAAGGGGGACAAAATAACCACTAGGTAAATAATTTAATTTCATTAGGTGTGCATAGGATTAAATTTAGCTTAAGTGAAATGGAGGAATTATTTTTATTAATCCTAATTAATTTTTATAATTAATTTCCTAAATAATGGAGCAAGTGGGCCAAGAGGGCGCCTTCATAGAGATAAGGTTTCCAAATTGGATCTAGAGACAAAAAAATAGAAATATGGCTAAATCAATTTGTGGATTTAAGAGAAGAACAAGAGAAGGAAAGGTGTAAGAGTTTCTAAAAGCAAGAAAATGGAAACAACTAGAAAAAGCAAAAAGATGGCACAGTTTCCAAAAAGGAATCCAGTTTACAAATCAAGCAACTTTTACAAAGCAGGAAACATAGGGAGACAAAGGGGGGAACCGTTTCTAAAGGAGAAAAGCTTGTAAGGAGAAATAAAGGAAAGTATGTCCACTCATAAATGACCTATTCTCACAGGTCACCAAGCTCTTCAACTTGCTCAACAAGTCATCTTGAAGTTTATAAAAGAAGCCAACCAACTCCATTTCACAACTTTTGTCATTTGCAATTTTGGTTTGAGAGCTCTGAGCCTCTCTAGTTGAGTGATGTGCCTTAACAAGTTTGCTTGGGAGATGTGCCCCAAGGCTCCATGAGTTTCCAGTGAGTGTTATGCAGGTCCAGAACGTGATGCTACAGCCAATAACATTCATATCAGTTCAGCATTGAAGTCACACAGTCAGTTTGAAGAGAAGATCTCTCTTACAGTGAAATTCTAGCTAGTTTTGGTGAAGCTTCTCTAGTTGAAGATGAATTCTCCAGTGAATGCACCCAAGGATTGATGGAGGGTTGGTACAGCCATATGTTCATCCAACAGTTATGTACAACATCATAAATCATTCTCAGAACTAATCCATTCTTTTCTTCTATAACTTCTTACAAACTCGGCTAGATTTCGTGGCGTCTTCCCCATAAGGAGGAGAAGATCTATGGATAGCTCTCCATACTTATCCAAAGACTCAGGGTGCAGCCCATACTCTGTTTTAGACCTTTTGAAGATCAGAATACACCTTCAGAATAGGTATTTTATCATTACCTCTCTTCTTCCAGTCATTTTATGGCCCTATGAGGGGATTTCCTAGTCTATAGGTCTTTGTATTGAGGAGGAGCTATTAAATGAGTACAAAATTGGTTCAGTGAGTAACATTTCGACTTGATGATGTTAATTACATTATATCAGAGCACTCTAATATTTCATAACATATTTTTACATTTAAATAAAGTCAATACTTAACTCGGAATAGAAGACTAGCTGATTGAGCATTGTTTAATGACTAGTTTCACTAAAATGACTATCAAATTTATCTAAATGTTAGATCTGATTTATGTAAGTTGTAGGAGGTCATTAATATACCATGCAAGCCATATCAGTTCACACTTTAATAATTTGGAAGGATTTACCCACCGTTTGTAAAGATTGAAGATTGACTAGCTTTGTCATCCCGACAGGGTCTAAAACTTCCAAACCACCCCTACTCTTCCCAAATATTTCTGATTGTTGCCTAGAGAATCTATTGAACCTATTTGACCATAATAACTTATTTTTGTAACCACCAAGTCTAGTAAGCATATGCTAGTGCGCCCAAGAAGCTTTGGAGTAGACTTCATTTTGGGTGATGTTTGAAACATAAATGACCCTAGTGCTTTGTGCTTAGGACTCTCTCTCTGATATTATTATTTGCTGCTGCACATTTCCCCCTACAAATTGAAGAACTGAAATTTCATCCCACCATCCTTAGATCCAGTTTCCATCCCCATCACTAACCTCCTGCTCTGTTTGAAAAAATTATTAAGAAATTTATCTAGTGAATTTTATTAAATTTTTTTAAGTTGAGTTAATATCGTGATTGAATCTTCCCAAGGATATTACAATGGTATCAGAGCACTTTCCTTTGCTCATCCTGTGAAAATTAAATCTCAGTTGAAAAGTAGCTGAACACTATTTTCAAATTGTAGTTGTGGAGTTAGTTCCATGTCATGGAAGATTCAGACACTAAGTTGTATGAGGCGGAAGTTTTTTTTTTGAAGAGTATGATAATTATGATGAGAAGTATGAAGAATACTGCAGAGAGTTTGAGGAAGAGAATTCCCAAGAAGTACCTTCCACAAGCATCTCCCTTGAGATCATGATTGGAAGAAGAGACTATGGTTATTTTGATAACCATATTTATGAAAAGGTTGCATGTTCCACAGTCAAAGGTCAACCTTCTATGGAAAAGATAATAACATATATCAAGGCTTTATTGGATGCATGTGACTTCACAAGATTTTTTGGATCCTCTTCAAGAAGAACCTCCAAGAATATTCCTCCTAAGACAACGAGGGGGAATCAAGACCCAAAAACCAATCATGAGATTGTTGACAGAATCGAAGAAGAATCTACTGCAAGATTCTATGCTGATGATCTCAAGATCACCTCAGAAGAGATTGGTAAGATTAATGATGGAGAGACATATTTTGGATCAAATCCAAAAGAAGAACCTAAATCAGATTCAAAGTCACCACTTGAGCTTCATAGTGAAGCTGAAATTGACCACACGTCAGTTAGATGTGAACTAGTAGAATTGGTGGCAGAACAAGGCACCATAACCCCACCCATTGAAGAGAGAAGCATGATGCAAAGGTATGGAGCACTTTCTGATTTTTGTACTAATTTGTGTCAAGATGATGTTGCAGCCACATCAGAAGATAATTATTGCATAAGGGATTCCTCGAATGTTGAGTCTCAGATCCTTAGTGATAAGGGTAAACGTAGTGACCAAGCTGAATCACTAGAAGGGTGTTTACAGGATGCCTACATGGTCGGAAGAGAACCTATTGAGGAATGTTTTAAGTGTGAGGAAGCATCTAAAGATGTGTACCCTCACATATATGTGGGGGACATGGAGATCCCCATTGATGAAGGTGTTGTGGGTGCAATATCCATGGGGAAAGAAGAAGTTCGGGCAAAGACCAAAATTGAAAATGAGAAATTGATGAAAGGACAAACCACCAACTTTCCATCACCTAAGGAGGATAACATGACACATGGTGAGTTATTAAATTCTGATTTTTATGTGTCATTATTTCAATCTGATATGGCATTCATTTCCATCGAAAAATTTAGAATGGTTGAGCCCCCTAGTGACGAGGTTTAGAATTCTGGTGTAAAAAATGAAAGCAGTGTGAAGGCTGAAAATTTAAGAGAAGATATTTTTGTTGCACCAAGGATGAATGAGCACTTATGTTTCAGCCCAAATTATGTTTTTGAGGACATAAAATATGAATATATTGCATCGGAAACATATAGATCAAATTTTAAAACCTCAAGTTCACTGCATGAAATTGGCCCAACGATGGAAAATGAAGAAGAGGAACATCTGCAAGAATTTCATCTTCTGGCAGGATCTTTAAAGATGGATGAACAAGAGATCCAATAATCCCTTCAAACCTTCAATTACACACATTCCTTAATGAATAACCTTTGTTGTAATTTGGGGGAGCAGTCTTCCATGGGAGACATGGAATAATTTCATAAAGCAATAGCAAGCATAAAAGGTAAATTCTTGAACTTGCTTTCTGATAGAGATCACTTGTTGGAGCTTGTGAATATGTACTATAATGTTGCAATAAGGAATGATGAGAAGATCGGAAAGCTCACTCATATGTTGGAAACCACCCAAAATTCTCTGATTGGTACTCATGGTGCTTGTCAAGAATCTAAGAATCAGATTGTGCAGCTTAATGAGAAGTTTCCAAAATCACTTTTTACATCCCATCTTTCACAAAGTCACAATAACATGGCTGAATTATTTCATGTTCCAAGGGAGGAACCTCATGAGTTGGTGGATCATGAGGAACAGTCTGTTTGGTATGTGCTTGAGGAATGTGTAGACATAGTTGATGAAAAACAAGCACACGACCTTTTCCAGAATGAACCCTAGAGGTTCATCAAAGAAAGTCACTCTTACAAGGAAGAGCTAGATGAGTACACCATAGATGGATCAGCCATCAATGGAGAGGATACATCCACAACTTCAGTGGATGAAATGTTCAGAAGCATGGCTCACCATCCTTCATTCCCCACTTCAAATTTGTCAGGAACCTATGTCAACCCTTCTCTTTACTATGTTAGTATATTGTTGTTGGAAGCATATGCTTTGTAAGTCATCCCGTAGTATTTGTTGATCCATAGTATTGACCCATAGTATTGGATGCATATGCTTTGTAAGTCGTCCCATAGTATTATATGTCCCATGGTTTTGACTCATAGTATTGGGCATAGACCTAGTATATAAGTGTGTGTTGAGGTCATTGAAGGCACCGTGAAGTTAATTGTATTGAGCTTGCTCAAAGGAGGTTGCCCCCTCGAAGTGGCCCATGATCAATATAAAAGTGATTCTGTTCTATTATTTCTGATATCTCATGTATTTGCATTAATTAATTATTGCAGGTTCATCACATCTGGTATTAGAGCACTTTCTTGGGCTCGTTGGGTGGAATTTCTGCGAATTTTTTTTTTCTCGCATCTGTTGCAGCTTCGGATTTGGGAATAATCCCCATCTGCTTAACTGTGGGAAGTACTTGGAAATAAGCCCTAAAACTCATTGTGAGGAGTACCATAGGAACCTCGGAGTAGCTGGCCCATTGAGAGGACCTGCCAGCGAAAAGGGCAACGACCCCTACCTGATTGACTAGTTTCCACCCCTGAGGTAAACCAAGAGCTGTAGTTTGTGGCAAAGCGGTTATCAGTTTTACCTGAGCCGTGGAGTGAGGGGTACTGCCCCAATACGCAAGCCATCAGACAGCATTGGTGGCCGAGTGAAACCCATGAACTGTTAGGAAGCCGCACATACCTGGGGTTTTAGTTGAACTGTTGCCGATCACTTCTGCTCCAGATCCAACCGTTTCAGATCTATTCTAAAAGTCGTTCTAGATCCAGTCGCCGTTTCAGATCCAACTGTTTTCGATCCCTTCCGTGCCATTGCAGATCCATCTGTTGCAGATCCCTTCCGCACCGCTGTTGCTGATCCATTTCTGGGAAAAAAAAGAGTATAAAATTCAGTTTTTTCTCCATATCTCCCTTGTTTTCACTTTGTTTCCCTTGAAATTTTCGAGGAACCCCTGTCATTCCATTCTGCATCTTTCATTCCTGAGGACCCTATCCCCAATTCCCCTTCCCAAAGCCTGAAATCCCACATTTGTCTATTTTTAGGGTTTGTCATAACTTCCTCAGATTTCACCCAATCACCTTCAAATTTTACCACATAATTCCTTTCTGAATTCTGCTTCTTTGTCCCTCTCTGCCAAATTTTCTCATTCTATCACCCCGCTTCTAAAATCCCCCTTTTTGCTTTCTTGTCCTTTCGACAGTGTCCAAAATCTAGTCAAACCCCAATTACCCATCAGATTGTTTCCCCAATCCAAATTTCCCATCACTAAATCAGCTTCCGTTTGTGTTTTTCTACCCTTTCCACCAAAAAAAAAAAAAAACCTGGTTATGGTTGTCACCCATGCAGGAGCAAACACCATGGAGGAAGCACTTGCAGCCATCCAAACCAAACTCCAAGATCTGGATGAAAAATTTCTCAGCCTCCATCTTCAGCATTCAGCCATGAACAATAACCGACAGCCAGAATCTTTTGCAGCCACGGGGTTCTCTTCTTCCCGCAATCTTCGTGGGCCGAAGCTTGATTTTCCTCGCTTCAATGGTACTAATCCAACTTGATGGATATACTGAGAAGAACAATATTTTAGTCTGCATAATACTTTTGATGTCCAGAAAGTTCCACTTGCATCCTTTTATTTGGAATAGGAAGTCCTTCAATGGTACCGTTGGTACATCAAAGCTCATCCCGAGCCAAATTGGACAGATTTTTGCCAACTCATTTTGCCACGATTTGGTCCAAGTGCTTTTGATGATTTCATAGGAGCACTCACTAAACTTCACCAAATTTGCACAGTGAGAGAGTATCAGACAGAATTTGAGAAATTGACCAATCACACAGAAGAATTGTCTGATGAATTCTACAGGAGTTGTTTTATCAGTGGTCTCAAGGATGAAATCCGCTCAGAGGTCAAAATGTTTTGTCCCAACATAATGATCGAAGTCCTAGGGTTGGCTAAGCTGGTCGAGGACAAGATCGTAGCTCAACAACACTCCAAACCCACCTTTGTTCCCTTCAGAAATATGGGTTCCCAATGACCTCCCATCACACCTTCTCCTCAACCAACTCCTATCAAGCATTTGTCTGAAATAGAAATGCAGGCATGCCGAGAAAAAGGGCTTTGTTATAATTGTGATGAGAAATTCACTCGGGGACATAGATGTGTTCAACAAAAGGTCTATCTCTTGGATGTGGATTCTCTGCCTGCCTTAGAAGTTGGTGAAGAAGCTACAAATACAGTAGATGATTAGGTTGACATTCAACACCCGCTTGTTGACACCCCATCTCAGGATGACCCACCTGAGATCTCTCTCCATGCTATAACTGGCGTCACCACCCCACAAACAATGCAGGTCAGGGGATACTTCAAAATGCTCCCTCTTACCATACTCAATGATTCTGGTAGCACTCATAACTTCATTGACCCTCGGATTGCCAAACAGGATGATTGTTTTGTCCATCCTTGCTCCAATTTTGAAGTCATGGTTGCCAATGGGGGCACGTTACCTTGCAAGGGGAAGTGTCACAATGTGAGTATCTCTATGGAAGATTATAACCTACGCTCTGACATGTTTGCCTTGTCCTTAGGCAGATGTGATGTGGTTTTGGGCGTTCAATGGTTACACACACTTGGCCCCATCTTATGGGATTTTGCTGAACTTTGGATGCAGTTTAAAGTCAAGGGGGCACAACACAAATTTATGGGCTTACAACCAGGGTCTCTTTGCATCATCAGTTCACATCGCCTGGAAAAAATCCTTAAGAAGAATTCACGTGGTGTCATCACTCAGCTCAATTCCATTCAGATGCACCCATCAACAGTCTCCACTACTTCCTTGGATAGATATGCAGGTATCTTTGCTGAACCAATGCGCTTGCTGCCTTCTAGAGACCTTTTCGGTAAGAAGTTAGACACATCTACCTCTCAGCAGGAAATGATGGGTATTTTGCATGCAGTACAGAAGTGGCAGCCATACCTATTAGGGAATTATTTCTGCATCAAGACTGATCTCCCGAGTTTGGAAAATTTTCTGGAACAATGGGTCTCCTCCCCAACACACCTGAAATGGGTTATCCCTATGTGATCACTTACAAGAAGGGTAAGGACAAGATGGTGGAAGATGCTCCTTCTTGCACAATTGATGACCCAGTTTCTCTTACAGCTCTTTCTCTGCTTGTTCCAAATTGGTTGCAATATGATCAACAGGGCTCTCCCTTCTATGAACTCCATGCTTCTTCATCAACAGGGCACTCTGGGTTCTGCAAAATGTATGACCGGGAACAATGTAACTTCTTTTGGCAGGGACTAAAAATGACAATTCAACAGATGGTGGCTGACGATGATACTTTCCAAGTCAACAAGGGGGAAACGACACTCCTTTCGGGATTGCTCAACCCCTTGCCCATCCCTACAAAGCTTTGGCCAACTATTTCTATGGATTTCCTAGTAGTGCTCTGGTGGTACAATACCACATCTCAAAGGACACCATATGAAGCATTCTATGGAAAAACACCGCCAGTTCTTCTTCCATACAGCCTTAGCAGCTCCCTAGTTCAGGAAATTGACTCGGTTCTTCGAAACCACGATCAGATTCTTCTCATTCTACAGGACAATCTTCACATGGCCAGAATTCGCCTGAAACAACAAGCCGATCAGCACCATTTTGAGTGCATTTTCCACGCAGCTGACAGGGTTCTTCTTCATCTACAACCTTCCAAGCAATTCTCCAAAGGCGTCAGTGGCTTGAAATGCAACCCGAGGATGCTACCGGGGAACCACTCCTTCAGATTCTGCAACAATTTCTCCAACCAAAGCTTTGAGGACAAAGCTTTTTCTAAGGGAGAGGGGATGTTAGGAACCTATGTCAACCCTTCTCTTTACTATGTTAGTATATTGTTGTTGGACGCATATGCTTTGTAAGTCGTCCCGTAGTGTTTGTTGATCCGTAGTATTGACCCATAGTATTGGATGCATATGCTTTGTAATTTGTCCCATAGTATTATACGTCCCATGGTTTTGACTAATAGTATTGGGCATAGACTTAGTATATAAGTGTGTGTTGAGGTCATTGAAGGCACCGTGAAGTTAATTGTATTGAGCTTGCTCAAAGGAGGTTGCCCCATCGAAGTGGCCCGTGATCAATATAAAAGTGATTTTGTTCTATTATTTCTAATATCTCGTGTATTTGCATTAATTAATTATTGCAGGTTCATCACAAAATTCAACCACAAATTTTGGGAATGAAAATTGGGTAAAAGGATTCTTCCTCTTGGTGTCACATGATGAGCAGGAGGATCCTAAAATTGAGGCCTATGACATGTTCGTTAACCCGCAACAATTGAGGCATCCCATGCATATGTGTGTAGCCACTTTTGACCAAGAGGCATCATATCTACACTTACCTTCAATGTGTGGGTCAATTGATGGAGTTTTGCACCCTTGGATCAATGGCAGAGAGTTGAGCCATTGGATGAAGAGGGGAGCACCTGTGGAGTTCCATAGAGATCATGAGATCTCTTTATTTGAGGAGGACATACATATGGCTGATCACATCCCATATGGTTTATCAAATACAATTTCTTGTCCATCCATTGGTTGGATGGGTAGAGGCATCATTGCAATGAAGACCTTGGTGTGAAATTTTCAATTACTAGGAACTAGATTCATAAGACAATTTCACCATGGCATATCTTAGACAATGAGAGAAGAAGAATAGAGAGAATAAATTATGGAAAACACTCTATATCTTATTCATTGATATTGTAACAATATATAACACATCCTCCATGGACAAAATCGAATTTCGTTCAGGCAATATGGAAAGAGCAAAAAGAAAGGCTTAGAAAAAGACAAAAAACCCCCTAGGTGGCAAAAGCAGTTTCCAAAACTGTGCTAGAGGCTCATGAATTTGGAAAGTATGGTATGGAAGCTCATGAGTAAGGTAAATAGGATGTATTGGTGGTTTCAGAAGGTTAGATATGATGTGGAGGTCGAATTGGTCAAGTGGCAAAAGATTCCAAGTTAACTAGCTTTATCTTTTCCACTAGAAAGTAGAAAAAGCAGGACAAAGCTAACTAAAACTGGTTAGTGTCTTTGTAATTCAGGAATAGAATAAAATTAGATAGAATCCAAGGAAATCTTATCCATAATCTATCCAAATTCGTTTTTGTGAATGAGGATAGCATGTGGTCTACTAAAAGACAAAACTGGCCTATTTTACCTAGTCAAAACTCAAGAAATTAATCATAAATGATTAATTGATTTTATCCTAAGTCTAGAATGACATAGTGGGTTTTTTAAATATTCCAACACCCCCCTTAAGCCTGAATTTATGTGATGGGAATCAAAAAAATCTAAAAAATATAGGGGCCAAGCAACAAGGCTTATCTTCACCCCAATACAAAAATAACTAGTCCATGTAAACCGAGGAAACATGGAAAACCTCATGGGAACAAAACCCTCCATAAAAAATGGACATGCTTGATGTCTTCATACTGTCATGTTGATCATTTGAATGATTTGAATGAGCTGAATGGGATTCTTCTAAGTAACTGACTTGATGAAGAGATTGTGGATGTCATGATCATGCATCAGTGCATCAATGTTGTGTAGGCAAGAACCATGTGTTGAAGCTCTATGAAGCTCATCTTCTGATGATGGAGGAGCATCAAATGAATTATTCTTGTTGCTATAACATACATAATCAAATTTTAAAACATAATCAATGATGGAAAGAATATCTATGCATACTCCTTCCCAAGGAGAAACAATGACCTCAACAGGATCAATTTCTTCTGTAGCTGCAATATGGTGTACTAGTTCTTGTACTTTCTTCTCAAACTGATGTAGAACCTTTCTGATATTTAAAATGAGATCATGCATTTCTAAAATATTAGAATGTAATTCATATGGAGTAGCAACCAATAAAGATGTGGAATCTCCATGATCGAACACAATTTTAGTAGAAAAAGTTTGAGAAACTAGATCACCCGGACAGCTGAGCGAGCCTAGAGAGTGTGAGGACTTGAATTTTGAACCATGAGTGATGGGGTCAGGTCCAGATGTGTGGAATATCAGTCCAAATATTTCCAAAACAATGGCTATCCAACTAATGAAAGATATGCAAGACAAAAGTGCAATAGAGGCAACTGACACAGTGTAGGAAAACATAGAATTGTGTAGTTTCTTAACTGGAGAACTTGGGGTTTGTAGGGTATTTTGTGCATCCAAAGGTTGGGTAAAAGGTGTGGGATATGTAATGACCTGCATATAATACTGTGAATCATCTTCTAAATCAAAATCTAAAATATTTGAATGTTGGTGAAAAGAGCTTTCAAAAGACAAGTCAGAAGCTAGTAAAAAATGACTAGTTTTGAGAGTAGACTTGGGTGAACTGACTGAAGAATGTATTGAGGAAGAAGTGGATGTTTCTGATTCTGATATATCAGAATGTGAATCAATATCAAGGACATCAGAATTATATTTCACTCTAGCACTCAAAGCATAAGCATGATTACCTTTGGGAGAGGCTTGGAAACAGTGTTCTTGTTATACAGCAAGCTTGCCTTGTTCTTTCTTTGCAAAGTCAGGAACATCTATGTTATGCTCTTCAAGCATCTTGGCCATGATGTCCAATTTCTTCTTGAAGCATGATTTCTTAGGATGAGTTCCTTTGCAGCAATAAGAACACTTGGGCTTATCCTTCTTAATCTTCTTGGATTTGGAATCTCCATCAGAATCCTCTTCATCTGACAATGTCTTTTGTTTGGATTTGTCATTCTTCTTTGCTCCATGAGCAACAAGTGCAAATTATTTGGAGGGTGATTGATCCCTCATTTGGACCAGCTTGTACTTTTCTTGAGTGAGCTAAGTAATGAATGCATCCAAGGTTGGCATCTTCCACTTTGGAACTGCAACTCTTGTAGAATGAAAAGTAGACACAAATACTGAGTATTCAGAACTCAATTTTGACAGAATGGTAAGGATTAATTGCTCATTCTTCTTCTCTATGCCACATTACTTGATTTGAAGCACTAGGTTCTTGAATTTTGAGATGAACTCCTCCATATAATCAAAATTACTTGGACTAAGAGAGATCAGCTCAATCTCCAACAAATGACCTCTGAGCTCGTCCTGTTTTCCAAAGAGAGACTCTAGCTTTGTCCACACTTCATTTGGAGTTGATAGAGAATCGATATGGAATAGAAGATCTGGAGATACAGAGAGACAAAGTAACCCATAAGCTTCATAAATCCTACTGAACCATTTGGATTTTAATGCAACAGCTCCTGGCTCAGTTTCAATCCCTATAGTGACTCTATACAATCCTTTGCTCCGAAGCTGGATGATCATATGTGCCTTCCAGTCAAAGAAATTGAAGGGAGTGAGAGCCATAACTTTGGCTTGATTTTGCTCCATACTGATGCGCTCTTGGTGATGGAAATAACTACAAAAAACACTCTTGGAAATTGCTTTGAATCAAGTTAGCTCTGATACCATGTGAAATTTTGAATTACTAGGAACTAGATTCATAAGACAATTTCACCATGGAATATTTTAGACAATGAGAGAAGAAGAATAGAGAGAATAAATTATGGAAAACACTCTGTATCTTATTCATTGATATTGTAACAATATATAACACATCCTCCATGGACAAAATCGAATTGCTTTGAGGCAATATAGAAAGAGCAAAAAGAAAGGCTTAGAAAAAGACAAAAAAACCCCTAGGTGGCAAAAGCAGTTTCCAAAACTGTGCTATAGGCTCACGAATTTGGTAAGTATGGTATGGCAGCTCATGAGAGAGGTAAATAGGATGTATTGGTGGCTTTAGAAGGATAGATATGATGTGGAGGTTGAATTGGTCAAGTGGCAAAAGATTCCAAGTTAACTATATTTATCTTTTCCACTAGAAAGTAGAAAAAGTAGGACAAAGCTAACTAAAACTGGATAGTGTCTTTTGGATTCATAAATAGAATAAAATCAGACAGAATCCAAGGAAATCTTATCCAGAATCTATCCAAATTCGTTTTTGTGAAAGAGGATAGCATGTGGTCCACTAAAAGACAAAACTGGCCTATTCTACCTAGTCAAAACTCAGGAAATTAATCATAAATGATTAATTAATTTACATGGGGTTTTTTAAATGTTCCAACACTTGGAAGGTAAAATGTTCTCATCTTTCTGCAATAATTTTTTGTTATAAATGACATTGTCTTGAATTGTGAGCAGCAACAAATATGTATTTTGTAGCTGTTAGATATCTCCAATACACGTGCACAAGAGATGCATTATGATTTGCATGCTCTCAAAAAGTTCTATGTTTGGTGGAGAAGTCTCGCAGCTATTCAATTTTGAATTGGGATTGTCACACCTCCAGCTTGGTGGATGGATCCTGGCATACCCTGGATTGACAGGTTGTCACAAGTAATAGTGATGATGGATGGTATTCATCAGGGACCATGGGATCTAGGCACTCCTTGGAGTGACAACTTTCCAAAGGTGGCAGAAAAATTTGGGTCCTTACAGAGGAAGCAATGGGATCCAGGATTTCTACTCAGTTATCTTAACTGGGCTGAAAATTTTGTTAAAGAATAATTATTCATTTTGAAAATGACTATAATCAGAGTAGTGTAGCAGAAACATGGTGGAATTTTGGTTAGAATTGGAATTGGTTTCTCGCTTGAGGACAAGAAATCTTGGGAGGGGAGGACTATCATGTCCCCAATTTTGGCTCATCCAGTTACCATGGTAAGAAGGGGACAAAATAACCCCTAGGTAAATAATTTAATTTCATTAGGTGTGCATAGGATTAAATTTAACCTAAGTGAAATGGAGGAATTATTTTTATTAATCTAAATTAATTTTTGTAATTAATTTCCTAAATAATGGAGCAAGTGGGCCAAGAGGGCACACTCATGGAGATAAGGTTTCCAAATTGAATGTAGAGACAAGAAAATAGAAATATGGCTAAATCAATTTGTGGATTTAGGATAAGAACAAAAGAAGGAAAGGTGTAAGAGTTTCTAAAAGCAAGAAAATGGAAACAACCAAAAAAAACAAAAAGAGGGCGCAGTTTCCAAAAAGGAGTCCAGTTTACAAATCAAGCAACTTTTACAAAGAAGGAAACATAGGTAGACAACGGGGGGCACAATTTCTAAAGGAGAAAATCTTGTAAGGAAACATAATGGAAAGTATGTCCACTCATGGGTGACCTATTCTCACAGGTCACCAAGCTCTTCAACTTGCTTAGCAGGTCATCATGAAGTTTATAAAAGAAGCCAACCAACTCCATTTCACAACTTTTGTCATTTGCAATTTTGGTTTGAGAGCTCTGAGCCTCTCTAGTTGAGTGATGTGCCTCAACAAGTTTGCTTGGGAGATGTGCCCCAAGGCCCCATGAGTTTCTACTAAGTGTTATGCAGGTCCAGAACATGATGCTACAGCCAATAACACTCAGATGAGTTCAACATTGAAGTCACACAGTTAGTTTGAAGAGAAGATCTCTCTTATAGTGAAATTCTAGCTAGTTTTGGTGAAGCTTCTCTAGTTGAAGATGAATGCTCTAGTGAATGTGCCCAAGGATTGATGGAGGGTTGGTACATCCATATTTTCAGGCAAAAGAGATGTAAAACATCAGAAATCATTCTCAGAACTGATCCATTCTCTTCTTATCATCAGTTCTTACAAACTCAGTTATATTTGGTGGTGTTTTCCCCATAAGGAAGAGAAGATCCATGGATAGCTCTCCATAATTCTCCAGAGACTTAGAATTCAGCCCATACTCTGTTTTAGATCTGTTGAAGATCAGAACACACCTTCAGAATAGATTTTTAATCATTACCTCTCTTCTTCCAGTCATTCTATGGCCTTATGAGGGGATTTCCTAGTCTATAAGTCATTGTACTAAGGAGGAGCTATTAAATGAGTACAAACTTGGTCCAGTGAGTAACATTTAGAATTTATGCTGTTAATCATATTATATCAAATCACTCTAATATTTGAAAATAGAGTTTTAAATTTAAATAAATTTAATACTTAACTCGGAATAGAAGACTAGCTCATTGAGCATTGTTTAATGACTAGTTTCACTAAAATGACTGTCAAATTTATTCTAAATGTCAGATCTGATTTATGTAAGTTGTAGGAGGTCACTAGTATACCATGCAAGCCATATCATTTCATACTTTAATAATTCATAAGGTTTTACCCACAGTTTGTAAAGATTGAAAATTGACTAGCTTTGTCATCCCGGCAGGGTCTAAAACTTCCAAACCACCCCTACTCTTCCAAAATATTTCTTATTGATGTCCAGAAAATCCATTGAACCTATTTGAACATAATAAATCATTTTTGTACCCACCAAGTCTATTAAGCATATGCCGGTGCGCCCAGGAAGCTTTGGAGTAGACTTCAGCCTGGCTGATGTTTGAAACATAAATGGCCCCAGTGCTTTGTGCTTGGGACTCTCTCCTTGATATTATTATTTTCTGCTGCACATTTCCCCATACAAATTCCAGAACTTAAATTTCATCCCACCATCCTCAAATCCAGTCTCCATCCCCATCACTAACCTCCTGCTCTGTTTGAAAAGATTATTAAGAAATTTATCTAGTGAATTTTATTAAAATTTCTGAAGTTGAGTTAATATGTTGGTCGAATCTTCCCAAGGATATTACAGTGGTATCAAAGCACTTTCCTTGGCTCATCCTATGGAAAGTAAATCTAAGTTGAAAAGTAGCTCAACACTATTTTCAAATTGTAGTTGTGGAATTAGTTCCATGTCATGGAAGATTCAGACACTGAGTTGTATGAGAAGGAAGATTATTTTTATGAAGAGTATGATAATTATGATGAGAAGTATGAAGAATACTAGAGATAGTATGAGGAAGAGAATTCCCAAGAAGTACCTTCCACAACCATCTCCCATGAGATCATGATTGGAAGAAGAGACTATGGTTATTTTGATAACCATATTCAAGAGAAGGTTGCATGTTCTATAGTCAAAGGTCAACCTTCTATGGAAGAGATAATAAAAGATATGAAAGCTTTATTCGATGCATGTGACTTCACAAGAAGTTTTGGATCCTCTTCAAGAAGAGCCTCCAAGAATCTTTATCTTAAGACAACGAGGGAGAAGCAAGACCCAAAAACAAATCATGAGATTCTTGACAGAATGGAAGAAGAATCTACTGCAAGATTCTATGTTGATGATCTCAAGATCAGCTCATAAGAGATTGGTAATATTAATGATGGAGAGACATATTATGGATCAAATCCAAAAGAAGAACCTAAATCAAATTCAAAGTCACCACTTGAGCTTCATAGTGAAGCTAAAGTTGACCACACATCAGTTAGATGTGAACTAGTAGAATTGGTGGCAGAACAAGGCACCATAACCCCACCCATTGAAGAGAGAATCATGATGCAAAGGTATGGACCACTTTCATATTTTTGTGCTAATTTATGTCAAGATGATGTTGCAGCCACATCAGAAGATAATTATTGCATAAGGGATTCCTTGGATGTTGAGTCTCAGATCCTTAGTGATAAGGGTGAATGTAGTGCTCAAGCTGAATCACTAGAAGGGTGTTTACATGATGCCTACATGGTCAGAAGAGAACTTACTGAGGAATGTTTTAAGTTTGGGGAAGCATCTAAAGAAGTGTACCCTCAAATATATGTGGGGTACATGGAGATCCCCATTGATCAAGGTGTTGTGGGTGCAATATCCACGGAGAAAGAAGAAGTTTGGGAAGAATAGAAATTGAAAATGAGAAATTGATGGAAGGACAAACCACCAACTTTCCACCACCTATGGAGGATTACATGACACCTGGTGAGTTATTAAATTCTGATTTTTATGTGTCATTATTTCAATCTGATATGGCAACCATTTCCATTGAAAAATTTAGAATGTTTGAGCCCCCTGGTGATGAGGTTCCGAATTCTGGTGTAAAAAATGAAAGCAGTGTGAAGGCTGAAAATTTAAGAGAAGATATTTTTGTTGCACCAAGGATGAATGAGCACTTATGTTGTAGCCCAAATTATTTTGAGGACATAAAAGATGAATATATTGCAGCAGAAACATATAGATCAGATTTTAAAACCTCAAGTGCACTGCATGAAATTGGCCCAGTGATGGAAAATGAAGAAGAGGAACATCTGCAAGAACTTCATCTTCTGGCAGGATCTTTAAATATGGATTAAAAAGAGATCCAAGAAGCCCTTCAAATGCTCAATTACACACATTCCTTAATGAATAAACTTTGTTCGAATTTGGGGGAGCAGTCTTCCATGGGAGACATGGAAGAATTTCAGAAAGCCATAGCAAGCCTAAAAGGTAAATTCTTGAACCTGCTTTTTGATAGAGATCATTTGTTGGAGCTTGTGAATATGTACTATAATTTTGCAATAAGGAATGACGAGAAGATCAGCAAGCTCACTCATATGTTGGAAACCACCCAAAATTCTCTAATTGGTACTCATGGTGCTTGTCAAGAATCTGAGAATCAGATTGTGCAGCTTAATGAGAAGTTGCCAGAATCAATTTTTACCTCCCATCTTTCACAAAGTCACAATAACATGGATGAATTATTTCATGTTCCAAGGTAGGAATCCCATGAGTTGGTGGATCATGAGGAACAGTCTGTTTGGTATGTGCTTGTGGAGTGTGCAAACAGAGTTGATCAAAAACAAGCACACGACCTTTTCCAGAATGAACTTGAGAGGTTCATTAAAGAAAGTCACTCTTCCAAGGAAGAGCCAGATAAGTACACCATAGATGGATCAACCATCAATGGAGAGGATACATCCAAAACTTCAGTGGATGAAATGTTTAGAAGCATGGCTCACCATCCTTCATTCCCCACTTCAAATTCAATCGTAGATTTTGGGAATGAAAATTGGGTAAAAGGATTCTTCCTCTTGGTGTCACATGATGAGCAGGAGGATCCTAAAATTGGGGCCTATGACATGTTCGTTAACCTGCAACAGTGGAGGCATCCCATGCATGTGTGTGTGGCCACTTTTGACCAAGAGGCATCATATCTACACTTACTTTAAATGTGTGGGTCGATTGATGGAATTTTGCACCCTTAGATCAATGGCAAAGAGTTGAGCCATTGGATGAAGAGGCGACTACCTGTGGAGTTCCATAGAGATCACGAGATCTCTTTATTTGAGGAGGACATACATATGGATGATCACATCCCATATGGTTCAGAAAATAAAAGTGCTTTTCCATCCATTAGTTGGATGGGTAGAGGCATCATTGCAATGAAGACCTTGGAAGGTAAAATGTTCTCATGTTTCTGCAATAAATTTTTTGTTATACATGACATTGTCTTGAATTGTGAGCAGCAACAAAGATGTATTTTGCAGCCATTAGATATCTCTAGTACACATGCACAAGAGATACATTATGATTTGCATGCTCTCAAGAAGTTCTATGTTTAGTTGTGAAGTCTCGCAGCTATTCAGTTTTGCATTGGGATTGTCACACTTCCAGCTTGGTGGATGGATCTTGGCATACCCTGGATTGACAGGTTGTCACAAGTAATAGTGCTGATGGATGGTATTCATCAGGGACCATGGGATCCAGGAACTCCTTGGAGTGACAACTTTCCAAAGGAGGTAGAAAAATTTAGGTCCTTACAGAGGAAGCAATGGGATCCAGGATTTCTACTCAGTTATCTTAACTGGGCTGAAAATTTTGTTAAATAATAAGTAGTCATTTTGAAAATTACTATAATCAGAGTAGTGCAGCAGAAACATGGTGGAATTTCGGTTATAATTGGAATTGGTTTCTTGCTTGAGGACAAGCAAGCTTGGGAGAGGAGGACTATCATGTACCCAATTTTGGCTCATCCAGTTACCATGGTAAAAAGGGGGACAAAATAACCCCGAGGTAAATAATTTAATTTCATTAGGTGTGCATAGGATTAAATTTAGCCTAAGTGAAATGGAGGAATTATTTTTATTAATCTTAATTAATTTTTGTAATTAATTTCCTAAATAATGGAGCAAGTGGGCCAAGAGGGCACCCTCATGGAGATAAGGTTTCCAAATTGTATCTAGAGATAAGAAAATAGAAATATGGCTAAATCAATTTGTGGATTTAGGAAAAGAACAAAAGAAGGAAAGGTGTAAGAGTTTCTAAAAGCAAGAAAATGGAAACAACCAGAAAACCAAAAAGAGGGTGCAGTTTCCAAAAAGGATTCCGTTTAAAAATCAAGCAACTTTTACAAAGAAGGAAACGTAGGGAGACAAAGGGGGGCACAGTTTCTAAAGGAGAAAAGCTTGTAAGGAAAAATAAAGGAAAGTATGTCCACTCATGGGTGACCTATTCTCATAGGTCACCAATCTCTTCAACTTTCTCAGCAGGTCATCATGAAGTTTATAAAATAATCCAACCAACTCCATTTCACAACTTTTGTCATTTGCAATTTTGGTTTGAGAGCTCTAAGCCTCTCTAGTTGAGAGATGTGCCTCAACAAGTTTGCTTGGGAGATGTGCCGCAAGGTCCCATGAGTTTCCAATGAGTGTTATGTAGGTCCAGAATGTGATGCTATAGCCAATAACATTCAGATCAGTTCAGCATTGAAGTCACACAGTCAGTTTGAAGAGAAGATCTCCCTTATAGTGAAATTCTAGCTAGTTTTGGTGAAGCTTTTCTAGTTGAAGATGACTGCTCCAATGAATGCACCGAAGGATTGATGGAGGGTTGGTACAACCATATGTTCAGCTTGTAGTTATTAAAATCATCAGAGATCATTCTTAGAACTGATCCATTCTCTTCTTCTCATCACTTCTTACAAACTCAGCTAGATTTGGTGTGTTTTCCCCATATGGAAGAGAAGATCTGTGGATAGCTCTCCATACTTCTCCAGAGACTCAGTGCACAAACCATACTCTGTTTCAAACCTGTTGAATATCATAATACACCTTCATAATAGATATTTGATCATTACTTCTCTTCTTCCAGTCATTCTATGGCCGTATGAGGAGATTTCCTAATCTATAAGTCATTGTACCAAGGAGGAGCTATTAAATGAGTAAAAAATTGGTTCAGTGAGTAACATTTAGACTTGCTGCTGTTAATTACATTATATCAGAGCACTCTAATATTTCAAAATAGAGTTTTACATTTAAATAAAGTCAATACTTAACTCGGAATAGAAGACTATCTCATTGAGCATTGTTTAATGACTAGTTTCACTAAAATGACTGTCAAATTTATTCTAAATGTCAGATATGATTTATGTAAGCTGTAGGAGGTCATTAATATACCATGCAAGCCATATCAGTTCATACTTTAATAATTTGGAATGATTTACCCACCGTTTGTAAAGATTGAAGATTTACTAGCTTTGCCATCACGACAGGGTCTAAAACTTCCAAACCACCCCTACTCTTCCCAAATATTTAGGATTGCTGTCCAAAGAATCCATTGAACCTATTTGACCATAATAACTCAATTTTGTACCCACCAAGTCTAGTAAGCATATGCTGGTGCGCCTAGGAAGCTTTGGAGTAGCTTTTAGCCTGGCTAATGTTTGAAACATAAATGGCCCGAGTGCTTTGTGCTTAGGACTCTCTCTCTGATATTATTATTTGTTGCTGCACATTTCCCCATACAAATTGCAGAACTTAAATTTCATCCCACCATCCTCAGATCCGATCTCCATCCCCATCATTAACCTCCTGCTCTGTTTGAAAAGATTATTAAGAAATTTATCTAGTGGATTTTATTAAAATTTCTGAAGTTGAGTTAATATCTTGGTCGATTCTTCCCAAGAATATTACAGTGGTATCAGAGCACTTTCCTTGTCTCATCTTGTGGAAAGTATAATCTCAATTAAAAAATAGCTCAACACTATTTTCAAATTGTAGTTGTGGAATTAGTTCCATGTCATTGAAGATTCAGACACTGAGTTGTATGAGGAGGAAGATTATTTTTATGAAGAGTATCATAATTATGATGAGAAGTATGAAGAATAGTGTAGACAGTATGAGGAAGAGAATTCCCAAGAAGTACCTTCCACAAGCATATCCCATGAGATCATGATTGGAAGAAGAGACTATGGTTATTTTGATAACCATATTCAGGAAAAGGTTGCATATTCCACAGTCAAAGGTCAACCTTCTATGGAAGAGATAATAAAAGATATGAAAGCTTTATTGGATGAATGTGACTTCACAAGAATTTTTGGATCCTCTTCAAGAAGAACCTCCAAGAATATTCATCCTAAGACAACAAGGGAGAAGCAAAACCCAAAAACCAATCATGAGATTGTTGACAGAATGGAAGAAGAATCTACTACAAGATTATATGCTGAGGATCTCAAGATCACCTCATATGAGATTGGTAAGCTTAATGATGGAGAGAAATATTTTGGATCAAATCCAAAAGAAGAACCTAAATCAGATTCAAAGTCACCACTTGAGCTTCATAGTGAAGCTAAAATTGACCACACATCAGTTAGATGTGAACTAGTAGAATTGGTGGCAGAACAAGGCACCATAACCCCACCCATTGAAGAGAGAAGCATGATGCAAAGGTATGGACCACTTTCAGATTTTTGTACTAATTTGTGTCAAGATGATGTTGTAGCCACATCAGAAGATAATTATTGCATAAGGGATTCCTTGGATGTTGAGTCTTAGATCCTTAGTGATAAGGGTGAATGTAGTGACCAAGCTGAATCACTAGAAGGGTGTTTATAAGATGCCTACATGGTCGGAAGAGAACCTACTAAGGAATGTTTTAAGTTTGGGGAAGCATCTAAAGATGTGTACGCTCACATATATGTCGGGGACATGGAGATCCCCATTGATGAAGGTGTTGTGGGTGCAATATCCATGGGGAAATAAGAAATTCGGGAACAACATAAACTGAAAATGAGAAATTGATGGAAGGCCAAACCACCAACTTTCCACCACCTAAGGAGGATAACATGACACCTGGTGAGTTATTAAATTCTGATTTTTATGTGTCATTATTTCAATCTGATATGGCATCCATTTCCATTGAAAAATTTAGAATGTTTGAGCCCCCTAGTGACGAGGTTTCGAATTCTGGTGTAAAAAATGAAAGCAGTGTGAAGGCTGAAAATTTAAGAGAAGATTTTTTTTTTGCACTAAGGATGAATGAGCACTTATGTTGCAGCCAAAATTATGTTTTTGAGGACATAAAAGATGAATATATTGCAGCAAGAACATATAGATCAGATTTTAAAACCTCAAATGTGCTGCATGAAATTGGCCCGGTGATGGAAAATGAAGAAGAGGAACATCTGCAAGAACTTCATCTTCTGGCAGGATCTTGAAATATGGATGAACAAGAGATCCAAGAAGCCCTTAAAACCCTCATTTACAGACATTCCTTAATGAATAACCTTTGTTGGAATTTGGGGGAGTAGTCTTCCATGGGAGACATGAAAGAATTTCAGAAATCCATAGCAAGCACAAAAGGTAAATTCTTGAACCTGCTTTCTGACAGAGATCACTTGTTGGAGCTTGTGAATATGTACTATAATGTTGCAATAAGGAATGATGAGAAGATCAGCAAGCTCACTCATATGTTTGAAACCACCCAAAATTCTCTGATTGGTACTCATGGTGCTTGTTAAGAATCTGAGAATCAGATTGTGCAGCTTATTGAGAAGTTACCAAAATCACTTTTTACCTCCCATCTTTCACAAAGTCACAATAACATGGCTGTATTATTTCATGTTCCAAGGGAGGAACCCCATGAGTTGGTGGATCATTAGGAACAATCTATTTGGTATTTGCATGAGGAATGTGCAAACAGAGTTGATGAAAAAAAAGCACATGACCTTTTCCAGAATGAACTTGAGAGGTTCATTAAAGAAAGTCACTCTTCCAAGGAAGAGCCGGATGAGTACACCATAGATGGATCAGCCATCAATGGAGAGGATATGTTCAAAACTTCAGTGGATGAAATGTTCAAAAGCATGGCTCACCATCCTTTATTCCCCACTTCAAATTCAAATTTTGGGATTGAAAATTGGGTAAAAGGATTCTTCCTCTTGGTGTCACATGATGAGCAAGAGAATCCTAAAATTGAGGCCTATGACATGTTCGTTAACCCGCAACAGTTGATGCAGCCCATGCATATGTGTGCGTCCGCTTTTGATCAAGAGGAATCAGATCTACACTTACCTTCAATGTGTGGGGCAATTGATGGAGTTTTGCACCCTTGGATCAATGGCAGGGAGTTGAGCCATTGCATGAAGAGGGGAGCACCTATGGAGTTACATAGAGATCATGAGATCTCTTTATTTGAGGAGGACATACATATGGCTCATCACATCCCATGTGGTTCAGCAAATAAAAGTTCCCTTCCATCCATTGGTTGGATGGGTAGAGGCATCATTGCAATGAAGACCTTGGAAGGTAAAATGTTCTCATGTTTCTGCAATAAATTTTTGTTATAAATGACATTGTCTTGAATTGTGAGCAGCAACATGTTAAGATTTAATATGCTAAGACAAAAAATAGCAGCATTACATTCCATTTCACAATAATAGCATATACAGGATCACTGAAGAAACAACAAGCACAGCATAAACACAAGAGACACAAATTTATCCTGGGAAATCCTCATGGAGTAGAAAACCCAGCAAAGCTTCCTCAATATAGATGACCAACAAATACAAAAGATGTAACCTTGAGCATAAGCTCCTCCTTCTCCGTAGCAGACCTCTCTCTCATAAGTGCACCACTCTCAAGTGAGTGAGTGTGTGTTAAATGAGGAATACACCTCCTCTATTTATACACTACTCCGACTTGTCTTTTACACAAATCATGTAGGCTTGTATTTAACCATTGGGTTAAATACCCCATTACAACTGACTGTGCCGACCCCTCTAGGGTGGTCTAATAACCCTTTGACCCACATAACACATACAGGGCCGACCCCCACTAGGGAAGTCTAATAACCCAAGTTACCACATTTCGACGAAGGAATAAACATCTCCGGATATACAATAAGATCTTCACGAAGGAATGAATCATCTACGAAATAATAAAGTACAAATATAATATTCTTTGAAGTTACAATATCTCAACACTCCCCCTTAACAAGAAGGATATTATAACAGCATCTGCACGAGCAAGGAGTCATCAACGTCATACATGATACATCTATAAATCATTGGAATCTTTCTCAACATCATCAGTAACTCAAGCAGTTACTGGAACATCTTCAATACTGGAACATCAACATCTTTAGTACTGAGTCTTTATCTTCTGCAGCACTCGAACAACTACAACAACATCAACATCTGGATCCTCATGATCATCAGCATCGTCATCATATGATCATCAACATCGGGATCATCTCGATCTACAACATCTGGATTATCACGATCTACAGCATCTAGATCATCTCGATCTATAGCATCTGGATCATCTCGATCTATAGCATCTGGATCATCACGTTCTATAGCATCTGGATCATCTCGATCTACAGCATCTAGATCATCACGATCTACAACATCTGGATCATCACGATCTACAGCATCTGGATCATCTCAATCTATAGCATCTGGATCATCACGATCTACAACATCTGGATCATCACGATCTACAGCATCTGGATCATCTCGATCTACAACATCTGGATCATCTCGATCTACGGCATCTGGATCATCACGATATACAGCATTTGGATCATCACGATCTATAGCATCTGGATCATCTCGATCTACAGCATCTAGATCATCACGATCTACAACATCTGGATCATCACAATCTACAACATCTGGATCATCACGATCTACAACATCTAAATCATCTCGATCTACATGATCAACAACATCATCATCTAGATCAACAGTATTAGTATCCACACCAATACAAGTATACACGTCATCAATACAAGTATCCTCATCAATACAAGTATACATACATGTATCCTCATCAATACATATCATCAATACAAGTATCAATACATCAGTACAAGTATCCTCATCAGTCATAATAGCAGCATACTGTTAGGAACCTATGTCAACCCTTCTCTTTACTATGTTAGTATATTGTTGTTGGACGCATATGCTTTGTAAGTCGTCCCGTAGTATTTGTTGATCCATAGTTTATATTAGCCCATAGTATTGACCCATAGTATTGGACGCATATGCTTTGTAAGTCGTCCCGTAGTATTATATGTCCCATGGTTTTGACTCATAGTATTGGGCATAGACTTAGTATATAAGTGTGTGTTGAGGTCATTAAAGGCACCGTGAAGTTAATTGTATTGAGCTTGCTCAAAGGAGGTTGCCCCCTCGAAGTGGCCCGTGATCAATATAAAAGTGATTCTGTTCTATTATTTCTGATATCTCGTGTATTTGCATTAATTAATTATTGCAGGTACATCACATCTGGTATCAGAGCACTTTCCTTGGCACAAGTGGGAAATTTTTTTTTCTTTTTTTGGGCGGCGACTTTCAGATCAATTTCTGAAACTTTCTGCACAAAATCAGAAGAAACTGATTGCATATCTGAATTCCTCTTTCAAAAATACGCAGTTTCAAAAAAACAATCATCTCATTTGGAGTTCTAAAAGTGGAGATATCGTGGATTTAAAATCAGCAATTTTTCAGAATTTCGGTGACGGCCGCGGAAATTGTGGCAAGAAAATCTTTTGACCGAGTGCCCAGATTTCTATTCCGATTTCATAGATAGAAGCAGAGTGGTTGTTCCAGTTCCGGAAACATGCTATAATAGCGATTCTGAGCAATATAGATCCGGTTTTGGAACATTGGGTGGAATTTCTGCCCAATTTTTTTTTTTTCTGTTGCAGGTTCGGATCTGGGAATAATCCCTATCCGCTTAACTGTGGGAAGTACTTGGGCATAAGCCCTAAAACTCATTGTGAGGAGTACCACAGGAACCCCGAAGTAGCTGGCCATTGAGAGGACCTGCCAAGCGAAAAGGGCAACGACCCCTACCTGATTGACTAGTTCCCACCCGTGAGGTAAACCAAGAGCTGTCGTTTGTGGCAAAGCGGTTATCAGTTTTACCTGAACCGTGGAGTGAGGGGTACTGCCCCAATATGCAAGCCGTCAGACAGCATTGGTGGCCGAGTGAAAACCCTGAACTGTTAGGAAGCCGCACATACCTGGGGTCCATATCTACTTTCAGCTGAACTATTGTCGATCATTGCTGCACCATTTCAGATCCATTTTGCAAGCCATTCCAGATCCAGCCATTCGGTGTTGTTCCAGATTCCTTCTGCATCGTAGCCGCTCTAGTCTGAACTGATAAATAAAAAAAAAAAAAAAAAACTGGTTATGGTTGTCACCTGTGCAGGAGCACACACCATGGAGGAAGCACTTGCAGCCATCCAAACAAAACTCCAAGATCTGGATGAAAAATTTCTCAGCCTCCATCTTCAGCATTCAGCCATGAACAATACCAGACAGCCAGAATCTTTTGCAGCCACCGGGTTCTCTTCTTCCAACAATTTTCGTGGGCCGAAGCTTGATTTTCCTCGCTTCAATGGTACTGATCCGACTGGATGGATATACCGAGCAGAACAATATTTCAGTCTGCATAATACTTTTGATGTTCAGAAAGTTCCACTTGCATCCTTTCATTTGGAACAGGAAGCCCTTCAATGGTACCGTTGGTACATCAAAGCTCATCCCGAGCCAAACTGGACAGATTTTTGCCAACTCATTTTGCCACGATTTGGTCCTAGTGCTTTTGACGACTTCACAGGAGCACTCACTAAACTTCACCAAACTGGCACAGTGAGAGAGTATCAGATGGAATTTGAGAAACTAGCCAATCACACAGAAGGATTGTCTGATGAATTCTACAGGAGTTGTTTTATCAGTGGTCTCAAGGATGAAATCCGCTCAGAGGTCAAAATGTTTTGTCCCAACACAATGATGGAAGTCCTAGGGTTGGCTAAGTTGGCCGAGGACAAGATCGCAGCTCAACAACGCTCCAAACCCACCTTTGTTCCCTTCAGAAACATGGGTTCCCAACGACCTCCCATCATGCCTGCTCCTCAACCAACTCCTATCAAGCATTTGTCTGAAATAGAAATGCAGGCACGCCGAGAAAAAGGGCTTTGCTATAATTGTGATGAGAAATTCACTCGGGGACATAGATGTGTTCAACAAAAGCTCTATATCTTGGATGTGGATTCTCCGCTTGCCTTAGAACTTGGTGAAGAAGCTACAGATACAGTAGATGATCCGGTCGACATGCAACACCCACCTGTTGACACCCCATCTCAGGACGACCCACCCGAGATCTCTCTCCATGCTGTAACCGGCGTCACCACCCCACAAACAATGCGGGTCAGGGGATACTTCAAGAAGCTCCCTCTTACCATACTCATTGATTCTGGTAGCACTCATAACTTCATTGACCCTCGGATTGCCAAACAGGCTGATTGTTTTGTCCATCCTTGCTCCAACTTTGAAGTCATGGTTGCCAATGGGGGCACCTTACCTTGCAAGGGGAAGTGTCACAATGTGCGTATCTCTATGGAAGATTATAACCTACGCTCTGACATGTTTGCCTTGTCCTTAGGCGGATGTGATGTGGTTTTGGGCATTCAATGGTTACGCACACTTGGCCCCATCTTATGGGATTTTGCTGAACTTTGGATGCAGTTTAAAATCAATGGGGCACAACACAAATTTATGGGCTTACAACCAGGGTCTCTCTGCATCATCAGTTCACATCGCCTGGAAAAAATCCTTAAGAAGAATTCACATGGTGTCATCACTCAGCTCCATTCCATTCAGATGCAACCATCAACAGTCTCCACTACTTCCTTGGATAGATATGCAGGTATCTTTGCTGAACCAATGTGCTTGCTACCTTCAAGAGACCTTTCCGGTAAGAATGTAGCCCGATCTACCTCTCAGCAGGCAATGATGGCTATTTTTCATGCAGTACAGAAGTGGCAGCCATCCCTATTAGGAAATTATTTCTGCATCAAGACGAATTTCCCGAGTCTGGCAAATTTTCTGAAACAATGGGTCTCCTCCCCAACACACCTGCAATGGGTTATCCAACTCATGAGTTATCCCTATGTGATCACTTACAAGAAGGGTAAGGACAATATGGTGGAAGATGCTCCTTCTCGCACAATTGATGACCCAGTTTCTCTTACAACTCTTTCTCTGCTTGTTCCAAATTGGTTCCAATATGTTCAACAGGGCTATCTCTTCTATGAACTCCATGCTTCTCCATCAACAGGACACTCTGGGTTCTGCAAAATGTATGACCGGGAACAATGTAACTTCTTTTGGCCGGGATTAAAAATGACAATTCAACAGATGGTGGCTAACGATGATACTTTCCAAGTCAACGAGGGGGAAACGACACTCCTTTCGGGATTGCTCCAACCCTTGCCCATCCCTATACAGCTTTGGAAAAATATTTCTATGGATTTCCTAGCAGTGCTCTGGTGGTACAATACCACATCTCAAAGGACACCATATGAAGCAGTCTATGGAAAAACACCGCCAGTTCTTCTTCCATACACCCTCAGCAGCTCCCCAGTTCAGGAAATTGACTCGGTTCTTCGAAACCGCGATCAGATTCTTCTCATTTTGCAGGACAATCTTCACATGTCCAGAATTCGCCTGAAACAACAAGCCGATCAGCACCGTTCCGAGCGCATCTTCCACGCAGCTGACAGGGTTCTTCTTCATCTACATCCTTCCAAGCAATCCTCCTTGACACTCCAAAGGCGTCAGTGGCCCGAAATGCAAATCGAGGATGCTACCGGGGAACCACTCCTTCAGATTCTGCAGCAATTTCTCCAACCAAAGCTTTGAGGACAAAGCTTTTTCTAAGGGAGAGGGGATGTTAGGAACCTATGTCAACCCTTCTCTTTACTATGTTAGTATATTGTTGTTGGACGCATATGCTTTGTAAGTCGTCCCGTAGTATTTGTTGATCCATAGTTTATATTAGCCCATAGTATTGACCCATAGTATTGGACGCATATGCTTTGTAAGTCGTCCCGTAGTATTATATGTCCCATGGTTTTGACTCATAGTATTGGGCATAGACTTAGTATATAAGTGTGTGTTGAGGTCATTAAAGGCACCGTGAAGTTAATTGTATTGAGCTTGCTCAAAGGAGGTTGCCCCCTCGAAGTGGCCCGTGATCAATATAAAAGTGATTCTGTTCTATTATTTCTGATATCTCGTGTATTTGCATTAATTAATTATTGCAGGTACATCACACATACCCTGCAACACACACGATCATATTATAGGATGATCAATCCTGCTTTCTTTAAGACATAGGTCCATGGATGATACAATCCAGATCAAGTTCCAGGATGATCAATCCTTATCACTTTAAGACAAGTCTCATGTCTAGGGACGATGCAATCCCATCACATACATTTTGAACCCAGTTCACCGATGATGCAGTCCTCTCACGTACATTTTGAACCCAGTTCATGGACGATGCAGTCCTCTCACGTACATTTTGAACCCAGTTCATGGACGATGCAGTCCTCACACATACCTTTAAGACAAGTCTCATGTCTAGGGATGATGCAATCCCATCACGTACATTTTCAACCTAGTTCATGGACGATGCAGTCCTCACACGTACCTTTAAGACAAGTCTCATGTCTAGGGATGATGCAATCCCATCACATACATTTTGAACCCAGTTCATCGACGATGCAGTCCTCACACATACCTTTAAGACAAGTCTCATGTCTAGGGATGATGCAATCCCATCACGTACATTTTGAACCCAGTTCATGGACGATGCAGTCCTCACACGTAATTTTAAGACAAGTCTCATGTCTAGGGATGATGCAATCCCATCACGTACATTTTGAACCGAGGTCCAGGGACGATGCAGTCCTATATTCAATTCTCGGAGACATCAGTCTACGGATCAATTCTGGGACCTAAGTCTGGGGAAGATACAATCCCCTACCTATTCATTCAAGACTTCATTATTAGAGACCCAGTCTACAGCTCAATTCTGGGACTGAAGTCCAGGGAAGATACAATCCCCTACCTGTTCATTTAGGACTTCATTATCGGAGACCCAGTCTATGGCTCAATTCTGGGACCAAAGTCCGGGGAAGATACAATCCCCTACCTGTTCATTCAGGACTTCATTATGGGAGACCCAGTCTGCAACTCAATTCTGGGACCGAAGTCCAGGGAAGATACAATCCCCTACCTGTTCATTTAGGACTTCATTATTAGAGACCCAGTCTACAGTTCAATTCTGGGACCGAAGTTCAGGGAAGATACAATCCCCTACCTATTCATTCAGGACTTCATTATCGGAGACCCAGTCTACAGTTCAATTCTGGGACCGAAGTTCGGGGAAGATACAATCCCCCACTTGTTCATTCAGGACTTTTATTCTCGAAGACATAATGTCTACGACTCTCTTTAGGACTGAAGTCCAGGGATGATCCAATCCTCACATGTCCACCAAGGACTTCATTCTCGAAGACATACATCTACGGCTCTCTTTAGGACTGAAGTCCAGGGATGATCCAATCCCCTCATGTCCACCAAGGACTTCATTCTCGAAGACATACATCTACGGCTCTCTTTAGGACTAAAGTCTAGGGATGATTCAATCCCCTCATGTCCACCAAGGACTTCATTCTCGAAGACATACGTCTACGGCTCTCTTTAGGACTAAAGTCCAGGGATGATCCAATCCCCTCATGTCCACCAAGGACTTCATCCTCGAAGACATACGTCTACGGCTCTCTTTAGGACTGAAGTCTAGGGATGATCCAATCCCCTCATGTCCGCCAAGGACTTCATTCTTGAAGACATACGTCTACGGCTATATTTAGGACTAAAGTCCAGGAATGATCCAATCCCCTCATGTCCACCAAGGACTTCATTCTCGAAGACATACGTCTATGGCTCTCTTTAGGACTGAAGTCCAGGGATGATCCAATCCCCCTTATTTCTCGGAGACACCTGTCTACGGTTCCTTTTAGAACATGTGTTCAAGGATGATGCAATCCCCTTGTCACCTTAGACCCTGTCTAAGGACCATCCACCAACCTCTCTGTCAGCATCACCAATATAGGTATCCACATAATCGACCTCACTGTCGATGCGGGAAATCTCATCATAAGTGATCACATCGCTCCCCCTTTCGAGGAGGGTCCTTTTGAACTATTTTAAGTTTGTCTTGGAAAACGTTACTTGAGGTAGAGGTTTGGTTAGTACATCGGATCGGTAGAGGTTTGGTTAGTACATTGGTAACTTGTTACAAATTCAAACTTTAATTCTTTTTGGCACCATATCTTGTATATAGAAATGTCAGATCTCTATGTGCTTTGACTTATCATGGAATACTGGATTCTCTGCCATTTTGGTACAAATCTGTTTGTCACATAGGATGACAGTTGAGTCCATTTTTATGTCAAACAATTCTGAAGCCATACCGCTTCACAACTAGCAGAGCAAGCAGCCATATATTCCGCTTGTGCTGAGAGACACACTAGATTGCTTCCTGCTAAACCACGAGATCATGGTTGATCCCAGACAATAACATCCTCTCGATGTGCTCTTCTTGTCTGATACAATTTCTTCCCAATCAACATCTGTGTAGCCATCCGAAGTCATGATCTCTAAGATAACATAGATCAAAGTCTATCATATCCTTTAGGTATGTCATCACATGCATTGCAACTAACAGGTGAACACATCTAGTTTCCACTAGATACTGACTCAAGGTGTTCACAGCAAAGCATATATCTGACCTAGTATTCGTTAGACACATCAATGACTCAATAATTTATCTGTACAGAGTTATGTCCACTAACTCTGATGAGTCATCTAATAACAACTTCAAGTTGGAGTCCATGAGAGTGGCCATTCCAACACATCAAGTCCTTTTAATATTTCTCAGCATACTTTCCCTGGTTGAGAAAGATTCCTTCTGAGCCTTGCCATACTTCCAGACCTAGGAAGTATTGCATCAATCTGAGATCTTTCATTTTTATTTCTGCAGCCGTCTTCTTCTTTCTTTTCATGATCTATTTCTCATTCCCTATCAGAAAGATATCATCTACATACAATAATAGTATGATCCATAACCTTAAGGTAAATGTTAGGAACAACTTTACTTTTGGTAAAGCCCAAGATTATCAAGAAACTGTCAATTCTCCCTTTGTGACTGAACATCATTCACACTCTGCATTGAATGATCTTCTGCATATGTATCTGTGCCATCTCTCGTTAGATGGGTCTACTGATATGAGCCTCAAAATCATTTGAACTCTGTGGTGAGTTCCTTCTTGCATCCATGTCATATGTGTATAGAAGCCATATTCAACCTTGTAGCAAAGGTTGAGATCCACATCACCCATGGTGATCATTAAGCTCATCAATTGATTATCGATCCTGGGAACCCATACAGAACCTGATTCACACTTCTTCTTTAATTATACCTTTAGGAGAATGGTCTTATCTAGCCACTTGGAGCAAACATCTCATCATGATTCTCTTCCTCTTTCTAAGAGAATATTCTAGCCACAAGCCTTCTATAGTGTGTTTGATTTGTAAATCTTTTTGTAGAACATCCATCGCATGTTCAGTGTTCTTCATTCATCATGATCTTTCCTACAGATCAAAATTAAGTACATGATTAGTAATACTTCATAATCATCAAATCATATTGACATGATAACCTATTATGCATACAGATAGTTATGCAACTATTTTGACCAATACTTTGGCACAACACTTTCCCATATCCTGTATGCATACAGTGGCTATCTAGATGCCTTCCATCTCTACTAGAACATACTATCGAGAGTGTGCACAGCTCTCAGCATGTCAGCAAAGAGGTTTCATTCTAGACAAGCAACAATGGAATGTTTGTCCAACTTACCAATCATATGTATATTAGTAGTATACTGTTCAATGCTGTGTGAATATTTACACTCAGCATGATATATTCTAGGAATACAAATTTCATTTGGAGCTTCCTAGCCCAAGTTATGACCTTTTTTCCAAGGTCACCTGATTTTGACTGATATCTGGAAGAGGCAGAAACCCTAATGTGTACTGATCATAACTCAAATTGTCGCAAGTGAAGCAAGTGTCGTAAGTGCCATACATTGCCTTCCTTCAGGTTAGCTCTGATACGATGTTAAGATTTAATATGATAAGACAGAAAATAGAAGCATTACATTCCATTTCACAACAATAGCATATACAGGATTACTAAAGAAACAACAAGCACAACATAAACACAAGAGACACAAATTTATCTTGGGAAGCCCTCATGGGGTAGAAAACCCAGCAAAGCTTCCTCAATATAGATTACCAGCAAATACAAAAGATGTAACCCTGAGAATAATCTCCTCCTTCTCCATAGTAGACCTCTCTCTCATAAGTGTGCCACTCTCAAGTGAGTGAGTGTGTGTTAAATGAGGAATACACCTCCTCTATTTATACACTACTCCGACTTGTCTTTTACACAAATCATGTTGGCTCGTATTTAACCATTGGGTTAAATACCCCATTACAACTGACTGGGCCGACCCCTCTAGGGTGGTCTAATAACCCTTTGACCCACATAACACATACAGGGTTGACCCCCACTAGGGAAGTCTAATAACCCAAGTTACCACATTCCGACGGAAGAATAAACATCTCCGGATATACAATAAGATCTTCACGGAGGAATGAATCATCTCCGGAATAATAAAGTACAAATATAATATTCTTTGAAGTTACAATATCTCAACACAACAAAGATGTATTTTGTAGCCATTAGATATCTCCATTACACATGCACAAGAGATGCATTATGATTTGCATCCTCTCAAGAAGTTCTATGTTTGGTGGAGAAGTCTCGCAGCTATTTAGCTTTTCATTGGTATTGTCACACTTCCAGCTTGGTGGATGGATCCTGGCATACCCTAGATTGACAGGTTCTCACAAGTAACACTGTTAATGGATGGTATTCATCAGGGACCATGGGATCCAGGCACTCCTTGGAGTGACAACTTTCCAAAGGTGGCAGAAAAATTTGGGTCCTTACAGAGGAAGCAATGGGATCCAGGATTTCTACTCAGTTATCTTAACTGGGCTGAAAATTTTGTTAAAGAATAATTAGTCATTTTGAAAATGACTGTAATCAGAGTAGTGCAGCAGAAACATGGTGGAATTTAAGTTAGAATTGGAATTGGTTTCTAGCTTGAGGACAAGCAATCTTGGGAGGTGAGGACTGTCATGTCCCAAATTTTGGCTCATCTAGTTACCATGGTAAAAAGGGGGACAAAATAACCTCGAGGTAAATAATTTAATTTCATAAGGTGTGCATAGGATTAAATTTAGCCTAAGTGAAATGGAGGAATTATTTTTATTAATCTTAATTAATTTTTGTAACTAATTTCCTAAATAATGGAGCAAGTGGGCTAAGAGGGCACCCTCATGGAGATAAGGTTTCCAAATTGGATCTAGAGACAAGAAAATAGAAATATGGCTAAATCATTTTGTGGATTTAGGAGAAGAACAAAAGAAGGAAAGGTGTAAGAGTTTCTAAAAGAAAGAAAATGGAAACAACCAGAAAAAGCAAACAAAGGGCACAATTTCAAAAAAGGAGTCTAGTTTACAAATCAAGCAACTTTTACAAACCAGGAAGCATAGGGAGACAAAGGGGGGTGCAGTTTCTAAAGGAGAAAAGCTTGTAAGGAAAAATAAAGGAAAGTATGTCCACTCATGGGTGACCTATTCTCATAGGTCACCAAGCTCTTCAACTTGATCAGCAGGTCATCATGAAGTTTATAAAAGAAGCCAACCAACTCCATTTCACAACTTTTGTCATTTGCAATTTTGGTTTGAGAGATATGAGCCTCTCTAGTTGAGTGATGTGCCTCAACAAGTTTGTTTGGGAGATGTGCCCCATGGCCCCATGAGTTTCCAGTGAGTGTTATGTAGGTCTAGAATGTGATGCTACAGCCAATAACATTTAGATCAGTTCAACATTGAAGTCACACAGTCAGTTTGAAGAGAAGATCTCTCTTATAGTGAAATTCTAGCTGGTTTTGGTGAAGCTTCTCTAGTTGAAGATGAATGTTCCAGTGAATGCTCCCAAGGATTGATGGAGGGTTGGTACAACCATATGTTCATCCAACAGTGATGTATAGCATCAGAAATAATTCTCAGAATTGATCCATTCTCTTCTTCTCATCACTTCTTACAAACTCAGCTAGATTTGGTGGTGTTTTCCCCACAAGGAAGAGAAGATTTGTGGATAGCTCTCCATACTTCTACAGAGACTTAGTGTGCAGCTGATACTCTATTTCAGACATTTTGAAGATCAGAATACACCTTTATAATAGATATTTGATCATTTCCTCTCTTCTTCCAGTCATTCTATGGCCCTATGAGGGGATTTCCTAGTCTATAAGTCATTGTAATGAGGATGAGCTATTAAATGAGTACAAAATTGGTTCAGTGAGTAACATTTAGACTTGATGATGTTAATTACATTATATTAGATCACTCTAATGTTTCAGAACATATTTTTACATTTAAATAAAGTCAATACTTAAGTCGGAATAGAAGACTAGCTCATTGAGCATTGTTTAATGACTAGTTTCACTAAAATGACTGTCAAATTTATTCTAAATGTCAGATCTGATTTATGTAAGTTGTAGGAGGTCACTAGTATACCATGAAAGCCATATCATTTCATACTTTAATAATTCATAAGGTTTTACCCACAATTTGTAAAGATTGAAAATTGACTAGCTTTGTCATCCCGACACGGCCTAAAACTTCCAAACCACCCCTACTCTTCCCAAATATTTCTGATTGCTGTACGGAGAATCCATTAAAACTATTTGACCATAATAACTCATTTTTGTACCCACCAAGTCTAGTAAGCAGATGCTGGTGCACCCAGGAAGCTTTGGAGTAGACTTCAACCTCGCTCATGTTCGAAACATAAATGGCTCCAGTGCTTTGTTCTTAAGAATCTCTCTATGATATGATTATTTGTTGCTGCACATTTCCCCATACAAATTCCAGAACTGAAATTTCATCCCAGCATCCTCAGATCCAGTCTCCATCCCCATCACTAACCTCCTGCTCTGTTTGAAAAGATTATTAAGAAATTTATCTAGTGAATTTTATTAAAATTTCTGAAGTTGAGCTAATATCTTGGTCAAATATTCCCAAGGATATTACAGTGGTATCAGAGCACTTTCCTTGGCTTATCCTTTGGAAATTAAATCTCAGTTGAAAAGCAGCTCAACACTATTTTAAAATTGTAGTTGTGGAATTAGTTCCATGTCATGGAAGTTTCAGACATTGAGTTGTATGAGTTGGAAGATTATTTTTATGAAGAGTATGATCATTATGATGATAAGTATGAAGAATACTGCAGACAGTATGATGAAGAGAATTCCAAAGAAGTACCTTCCATAAGTATCTCCCATGAGATCATGATTGGAAGAAGAGACACTGGTTATTTTGATAGCCATATTCAGGAGAAGGTTGTATGTTCCATAGTCAAAGGTCAACCTTCTATGGAAGAGATAATAAAAGATATGAAAGCTTCATTGGATGCATGTGACTTCACAAGAATTTTTGGATCCTCTTCAGGAAGAGCCTCCAAGAATATTCATCCTAAGATAACGAGGGAAAAGCAAGACCCCAAAACCAATCATGAGATTGTTGATAGAATGGAAGAAGAATCTACTACAAGATTATATGCTGATGATCTCAAGATCACCTCAGAACAGATTGGTAAGATTAATGATGGAGAGACATATTTTTAATCAAATCCAAAAGAAGAACATAAATCAGATTCAAAGTCACCACTTGAGCTTCATAGTGAAGCTGAAATTGACCACATGTCAATTAGATGTGAACTAATAGAATTGGTGGCAGAACAAGGCACCATAACCCCACCCATTGAAGAGAGAAGTATGATGCAAAGGTATGGAGCACTTTTAGATTTTTGTACTAATTTGTGTCAAGATGATGTTGCAGCCACATTAGAAGATAACTATTGCATAAGGGATTCCCTGGATGTTGAGTCTCGGATCCTTAGTGATAAGGGTGAATGTAGTGACCAAGCTGAATCACTAGAAGGGTGTTTACAGGATGCCTACATGGTCAGAAGAGAACCTACTGAGGAATGTTTGAATCATGAGGAAGCATCTAAAGATGTGTACTCTCAACAGAAACTGAAAATGAGAAATTGATGGAAGGCCAAACCACCAACTTTCCACCACCTAAGGAGGATAAAATGACACCCGGTGAGTTATTAAATTGTTATTTTTATGTGTCATTATTTCAATATGATATGGAAGCCATTTCCATTGAAAAATTTAGAATGGTTGACCCCCTAGTGACAAGGTTCAGAATTTTGGTGTAAAAAATGAAAGCAGTGTGAAGGATGAAAATTTAAGAGAAGATATTTTTGTTGAACCAAGGATGAATGAGCACTTATGTTGCAACCCAAATTATGTTTTTGAGGACATAAAAGATGAATATATTGCAGCAACAACATATAGGTCAGATTTTAAAACCTCAAGTGCATTGGATGAAATTGGCCCGGCGATGGAAAATGAAGAAGAGGATCATCAGCAAAAACTTCATCTTCTAGAAGGATATTTAAAGATGGATGAACAGGAGATCCAAGAAGCCCTTCAAACCCTCAATTACACACATTCCTTAATGAATAACCTTTGTTGGAATTTGGGGGAGCAGTCTTCCATGGGAGACATGGAAGAATTTCAGAAAGCCATAGCAAGCATAAAAGGTAAATTCTTGAACCTGCTTTCTGATAGATATTACTTGTTGGAGGTTGTGAATATGTACTATAATGTTGCAATAAGGAATGATGAAAAGATGAACAAGCTCACTCATATATTGGAAACCACCCAAAATTCTTTGATTGGTACTCATGGTGCTTGTCAAGAATCTAAGAATCAGATTGTGCAGCTTAATGAGAAGTTGCTAGAATCACATTTTAGCTCCCATCTTTCACAAAGTCACAATAACATGGTTGAATTATTTCATGTTCCAAGGGAGGAACCTCCTGAGTTGGTGAATCATGAGTAACAGTTTGTTTGGTATTTGCTTGAGGAATGTGCAAACAGAGTTCATGAAAAACAAGTACATGACCTTTTCCAGAATGAACTTGAGAGGTTCATTAAAGAAAGTCACTCTTCCAAGGAAGAGCTAGATGAGTACACCATAGATGGATCAGCCATCAATAGAGAGGATACATCCACAACTTCAATGGATGAAATGTTCAGAAGCATGGCTCACCATCCTTCATTCCCCACTTCAAATTCAACCACAGATTTTGGGAATGAAAATTGGGTAAAAGGATTCTTCCTCTTGGTGTCACGTGATGAGCAGGAGGATCCTAAAATTGAGTCCTATGGCATGTTTGTTAACCCACAACAGTTGAGGCATCCCATGCATATGTGTGCAGACACTTTTGACCAAGATGCATCAGATCTACACTTACCTTCAATGTGTGGGTCAATTGATGGAGTTTTGCACCCTTGGATCAATGGCAAAGAGTTGAGCCATTGGATGAAGAGGGGATCACCTGTGGAGTTCCATAGAGATCATGAGATCTCTTTATTTTAGGAGGACATACATATGGCTGATCACATCCCATATGGTTCAACAAATAAAAGTGTTGTCCATCCATTGGTTGGATGGGTAGAGGCATCATTGCAATGAAGACCTTGGAAGGTAAAATGTTCTCATGTTTCTGCAATAAATTTTTTGTTATAAATGACATTGTCTTGAATTGTGAGCAGCAACAAAGATGTATTTTGAAACCATTAGATATCTCCAGTACACATGCACATGATATGCATTATGATTTGCATGCTCTCAAGAAGTTATATGTTTGGTGGATAAGTCTTGCAGCTATTCAATTTTGCATTGGGATTGTCACACTTCTAGCTTGGTGGATGGATCCTGGCATACCCTAGATTGACAGGTTGTCACAAGTAACAGTGCTGATGGATGGTATTCATCAGGGACCATGGGATCCAGGCAATCCTTGGCGTGACAACTTTCCAAAGGTGGCAGAAAATTTTTGGTCCTTACAGAGGAAGCAATGGGATCCAGGATTTCTACTCAGTTATCTTAACTATGCTGAAAATTTTGTTAAAGAATAATTAGTCATTTTGAAAATAACTGTAATCAGAATAGTGCAGCAGAAACATGGTGGACTTTTGGTTAGAATTGGAATTGGTTTCTTTCTTGAGGACAAGCAATCTTGGGAGGGGAGGACTGCCATGTCCTCTATTACAACGTAATATTCCACCTTGTGAGCATCATCATTCTTTGGCCTGCAGGATCCATTTCACTGACTCAGATCCACTTTATATCCTTCAGACACACTATTTCCTCATTTTTTTCCCTTATATGCTTGTTGCATCATTACAGTGGGCATACCCGCGAGTTGCGTCACTATAGCCCGCAGGTAGCATGTAAAATGGTCAAAATCAAATTACTCTTTACTCCCAAAAAGCAGTGATTGGGTGACCTTTGACTCTCCATCTACCCAAGAAACGCCTCGATGTGTCCTTCACTTACCTTTAGGAGGACTATATATTGAGCACATATGGCTTATGGATGGGAGGAGAAAGAAGAACAAGAGAACTATAGTGGATTTTTTCCCTATCTTGAGTCTACACTCATTGATCCTTGTAGTTGTGAACCCCTTATGTTCACCTTCCAAACTCCTACCATAGTTTGAGTTTGCCATTCATGGAGGATTGAAGTGGTGGAGGCACAAGTGGATTGATCCAGATCTTGGTTCCGATTGGTTGCTGTCAAGAGGTTGTATCACATTGTACTTCTTCTTGTTTATTAATAGAAATACTCATATTCTCATCCATTAATGTTGTTAATGTTGTTTATCTACATTGGGTTGCATTTACTTATAATATCATGGACCATTTCTATTGATGATGTTAATGTCATTTATATATTATATGTACTTGTTGTATATTGGCTGTCAAGATTAATTTGCAGATTCAAGTGCATAGATTGAAAGCTCCAACGGGGATCTACATCAAACGTTTGGATAGAGGTTGGTTACATTCTCCATTATCTTAGCATTGTCATTTATAATAGCATAGTTATGAGAATTGAGTTAATTTCTGGTAGTCAGTTGTCTGTAGTGGTCTACCCCAAGCCATAGTGAGTTTTCTCCAATATAGAAATGGCAACTCCACTAGGGAAAACATCCATGTTTGGGGATTTTTTAGCATTAGTCCTTAATTAGAGTTGCTATTTGTCAAAGCTCTGTGTCACTGGTTGGCCATTAAGATACACTATAGAAAACTTGTTTTTTCTGAGCCATTGGACTCTTTACTTTCCCATTTTCCTTTCCTCACCCGCGGGCTAGCTTAGCTCTGCCCACGTCTACCCGCCTCTGTTTACTCTACTGTTCGCGGGTACCCGTAGGATTTCCTTCGACAGTAGCGTTTAAATCTGGCTTTGGTTGTTGCTTGGTTGGTTTTGGTTGATCCTGAGTCTTTGTTGGCCGGTTTCTTGACTGTTCCATGCCTTGGTTGTGACCAGAGCTCTTCTTTTCTCTTGGTTGAGCCTTTTGGTTTTTCTACCCATCTTTGGATTTAGCCTTGTTGGTTTTTTCCTTTTGAGCTCATTCCATTGGCTGAGTCTTACTATTTGGGATTGTTGAGATATTGTAACTTCAAAGAATATTATAATTGTACTTTATTATTCCGGAGATGTTTCATTCCTCCGTAAAGATCTTATTGTATATCCGGAGATGTTTATTCCTCCGTCAGAATGTGGTAACTTGGGTTATTAGACTTCCCTAGTGGAGGTCGGCCCCTTATATGTTATGTGGGTCAAAGGGTTATTAGACCACCCTAGAGTGCTCGGCCCAGTCAGTTGTAGTGGGGTATTTAACCCATTGGTTAAATACGAGCCTACGTGTACTTGTGTAAAAGATGTGTCAGAGTAGTGTATAAATAGAGGAGGTGTGTTCCTCATTTTACACACTCACACACTGGAGGATAGCGCACTTGTGGAGGAGAGGTCTGCTATTGTGGAGGAGAGGTCTGCTATTGTGGAGGAGGAGATCATGTCTCAGGTTTTCATCTTTGTATATTGCTGGTCATCTATATTGAGGAAGCTTTGCTGGGTTTTCTACCCCATGAGGGTTTCCCAGGATAAATCTCTGTCTCTTGTGTTTATGTTGTGCTTGTTGTTTCTTCAGTGATCCTGTATATGCTATTATTGTGAAATGGAATGTAATGCTGCTATTTTCTGTCTTAGAATATTGAATTTTAACATGGTATCAGAGCTAACCTGAAGGAAGACAAGGTATGGCACTAACAACACTTGCTTTACTTACGACAATTTGAAGGCTAGGGTTTTATATAGCAAAAACTAGTCATCGTAGCACTTTCGCTATAAATCCGTTTTGGTGAAATTTTCGGATCTGAAATTGTTACAGGATGAAGATTAAATCTCCAGGTACCTTGTGTCCAAAGGACAACCTCTAATTCGTTGTACTTTGTGATTTATGATCTGTACAATATAGGGTTTCTGCCTCTTCCAGATCTGAGTCAAAATCAGGTGACCTTGGGAAAAAGGTCATATCTTGGGCTAGGAAGCTCCAAATGAAATTTCGTAAAAAGTGACAGGTAGTACACAGTCTGTGCTATCTCAGAAAACGTTTTCAGAGGCCGAAGTTGAACCAGTGACACGTGGAACTCCGTACAAGTGTGCTCTCCTGTATTATCCCATAAACAGGTCACGTTGCGACATTTGGCATAAATCTCTCTCAGAGAATCCAATTGAGGTCAGACCTTATAGGATGGAAAGGTAACAGGCCGAGCTATCTCAGAAAACTTTTTCAGAGGCCGAAGTTAAAACAGTGACACGTGGCACGCCGTACAAGTTTGCTCTCCTGTTTTATCCCAAAACAGGTCACGTTGCGACATTTGGCATAACTCTCTCTCAAAGAATCCAATTGAGGTCAGACCTGTTAGGATGGAAAGGTAACAGGACGAGCTATCTCAAAAAATGTTTTCAGAGGCCGAAGTTAAAACAGTGACACGTGGCATGCCGTACAAGTTCGCTCTCCTGTTTTATCCCAAAACAGGTCACGTTGCAACATTTGGCATAACTCTCTCTCAGGGAATCCAATTGAGGTCAGACCTATCAGGATGGAAAGGTAACAGGCCTAGCTATCTCAGAAAACGTTTTCAGAGGCCGAAGTTAAAACAGTGACACGTGGCACACGGTACAAGTTCGCTCTCCTGTTTTATCCCAAAACAGGTCACGTTGCGACATTTGGCATAACTCTCTCTCAGAGAATCCAATTGAGGTCAGACCTGTCAGGATGGAAAGATAACAGGTCAGGCTATCTCAGGAAACCTTTTTAGACCCTGTGGATCAAAAATTTCAGATTTACACCAGAAATAATCAGGTACATATTTCTGTCAAAACAGAATTATTTTTTGGTACCTTCATTCATGGCTTCCGAAATTTAGGGCTTTGGAGAAAGTTGGAATTTTTGTAATCAGAGACCACGGCTGGATGCTACTCATCAAAATAGAAATTTAGAGACCAAGATCAGAATTTTTGGTTGGGCAGAAGGCCGAGTTTGATTAGACCCTAGTTCGGGATTTTGATCAGCTCATCAAGGCGCATATTTCTATCCTTTCGGAAGTTAGAAATTCAAAGTTTGAATTTTTGGGGTTTCTCTGACAAACCCATATCCAGCTCCAGGTCCAGTTCTTGCAAATCAAGTGGATAGGGTTAATCCTAGAAGAAGATGGATTGGTCACCTGCATAAGTGAAGCAGTTCCTATTTTAGAAGGAGATGAGGCTAAGGCTTTACATAAGGAGATTACAAGCGATCTCGACAGGTATGACTCATCGAGGTATGTTTTGATATTTGTTCATGATTAAGTTTATGGTATGTTTGTCTTCATGTTATTACGGTTAGTACAATATTGATTTTAGATTTGTTGTATCACCTTAACAAAATTATGAATGCATGATAGAAGATATTCATTGGTTAGGGTGTTGACACTTATGATTGTACTAATGCATTATGATGTTGTGTGAGATTGATATTGTTTGCTAATAAGATACAGGTACATCACAAAAGACAAATCAGGTTCCATGACCATGAAAACATGAAGACAAAGACTCATCCACAATCTTTGTTCTACTTACGAGGTATGTATGACTTTGTTATATTATGCTTAACCTATGAGACATGCAGGTTCTAGCTCAGGATCTCTAAATCATTGAAGAGATTGTTTAGGTATGTTGTACATAACCAAGTAGGTATACTAATCCAGGTATGTTTCCCATGAATCTTACCTTGTGTTAGGATCCCTTATATAAGTATCCTTGGAATGATTGGTTATGCTTGTTCATAAAGTTAGTAATCAAGGGATTATGCATATTATATCTTTTATCTTGATTGATGATATGCATGAGTAAAAGAAGACTTCCCTGAAATCTTGAATACTAATGTTTATTAACTATAATCATGACTATACATTTTCAAGATTATTTAGTACTATAATGTTTTGATAGCATTTAGAATATACTAATGAGTGTATGTTTGTGCATGAGATCATGAGGATGACTTTTGAGCATGCACAGTGGTACATAATGAATAGAAGTTCAAAAGACATACAGAAGATCAAGCGGGAGGCAACCACACAAACATAAAAGATAAGTATTTGAGTTGTTATTTGAAATAGTAATGATATTGCCTGTAATAGGTTGTATGCATATTTGTATTCCTAGAATATATAATTCTGAGTATAAACATTCATAGAGCATTGAACAGTATACTACTAATGTGCATATGATTGGTAAGTTGGTCAAACATTCCATTGTTGCTTGTCTAGAATGAAACCTCTTTGCTGACATGCCGAGAGCTGTGCACACTCTCGATAGTATGTTCTGGTAGAGATGGAAGGCATCTAGATAGCCACTGTATGCATACAAGATATGGGAAAGTGTTGTGCCAAAGTATTGGTCAAATTAGTTGCATAACTATGTAAATGATATCTGTATGCATAATAGGCTATTATGTCAATATGATTTGATGATTATGAAGTATTACTAATCCTGTACTTAATTTTGATTTGTAGGGAAAATCATGATGAATGATGAACAAGCGATGGATGTTCAACAAAAGGATTTACAAATCAAACACACTATAGAAAGCTTATGGTTAAGAGATTCTCTTAGAAAGAGGAAGAGAATCATGATGAGATGTTTTGACCATTCTCTTAATAATGTAATCAGGTTCTGTATGGGTTCCCAGGATCGGTAGTCAATTGATGAGCTGAATGATCATCATGGGTGATGTGGATCTCAACCCTTGCTACAAGATTGAATATGGCTTCTATACACATATGACATGGATGCAAGAATAAACTCACCATAAAGTTCGAATGAATTTGAGGCTCATATTAGTAGACCCATCTGACGAGAGATGGCACAGATAGATATGCAGAAGATCACTCAATGCAGAGTGTGAATAATGCACATTTGACAGCTTCATGATAAAGCTTGGGCTTTACCAGAAGTAAAGCTGATCCTAACCTTTACCTAAAGGTTGTGGATGATAAACCTATCATACCATCATTATGTGACGATGATCTCTTTCTGACAAGGAATGAGAAACAGATCATGAAAATGGCTGCAGAAATAAAAATGAAAGATCTCAGATTAATGCACTAATTCTTAGGTCTAGAAGTATGGCATGATCCAAAAGGAATCTTTTAAATCGAGGTAAGTATGTTGTGAAGTTTCTAAAAAGATTTGATATGTTGGAGTGTAAATCCATGGCCACTCCCATGGACTCCAACTTGAAGTTATTAGTTAATAACTCATCGGATTTAGTGGACCTAACCCTATATAGAAAAATCTTTGGGCCAATGATGTATTTAACAAATACTAGGCCAGATATATGCTTTGTTGTAAATACCGTAAGTCAGTATCTAGTAGAACCTAGAAAGGTTCACTTAATAGCTACAAAGCATGTAGTGAGGTACCTCAAAAGGTACTTTAGATTTTGGTCTATATAATCTTGGAGGTCATGAACTCCGTTTACATGGTTACTCAAATTCTGATTGGGCACGAAGTGTCTCAGACAGAAAGAGTACTTTAGGTGGATGTTATAGTCTTGAATCTACCATGATCTCATGGTTTAGCAAGAAACAATCTAGTGTGGCTCTCAGTACTACTGAAACAGAATATATAGCTGTCTGCTCTGCCAGCTGTGAAGCAGTGTGGCTTCAGAAGCTATTATATGGAGTGTTTGACTTAGAAATGGATTCCACTATGATTATGTGTGACAATCAAAGCTGCATCAAGATGATAGGAAATCTTGTATTCCATGATAAGTCAAAACACATAGAGATCCGTTACTTTTATATTCGAGATATGGTGCAGAAAGGAGCTATCAAGCTAGAGTATATAAGCACTGAGGATCAAATTGCTGATATCCTGACCAAGCCTCTGTCTCGAGTAAAGTTTGAACACTTCCGAGACAAGCTTGGTGTAGTTCAGAAGAACCCTCCTCGAAAGGGGGAGTAGCACAGTATGAGACAGACAGGCCTATCTCATCAATGATGAGGTTACTTATTTTTCTTTGCACTTACTCACCTAGAATTATTTAGATTTAGGACTCTTATATTCTTTAGTTTTATGATTAGATGTATACATACTTTTGATGATAGATGTATACATGCTTTTGATGTTAGATACTTTTGATGATAAATGTATACATGCTTTTGATGTTAGATGCTTTTGATGATTAGATGTATACATGCTTTTGATGATACATGTTGTGATTATACATGTTTTGATAATGATGATACATGTTGTGATTATACATGTTTTGATGTTGATGATACATGTTGTGGTTATACATGTTCTACATGTTGTGGTTATACATGTTTTGATGATGATGATACATGTTGTGATTATACATGTTTTGATGATGATGATACATGTTGTGATTATACATGTTTTGATGTTGATGATACATGTTGTGGTTATACATGTTCTACATGTTGTGGTTACACATGTTTTTATGATGATGATACATGTTGTGGTTATACATGTTTTGATATTGATGATACATGTTGTGGTGATACATGTTATGATGATGAGGATACATGTTCTTGATGAACATGTGAAGGGATTGGATCATCCCTGGACTTTCAGTCCTAAAGAGAGCCGTAGACGTGAGGTCTCCGAGAATAAAGTCCTTAGTGGACAGTTGAGGGGATTGGATCATCCCTGGACTTTCAGTCCTAAAGAGAGCCGTAGACGTGAGGTCTCCGAGAATGAAGTCCTTAGTGGACAGTTGAGGGGATTGGATCATCCCTGGACTTTCAGTCCTAAAGAGAGCCGTAGACGTGAGGTCTCCGAGAATGAAGTCCTTAGTGGACAGTTGAGGGGATTGGATCATTCCTAGACTTCAGTCCGAAAGAAGAGCCGTAGACGTATGTCTTCGAGAATGAAGGGATTGGATCATTCCTGGAATTCAGTCCGAAAGAAGAGCCGTAGACGTATGTCTTCGAGAAAGAAGGGATTGGATCATTCCTGGACTTCAGTCCGAAAGAAGAGCCGTAGACGTATGTCTTCGAGAATGAAGGGATTGGATCATTCCTGGACTTCAGTCCGAAAGAAGAGCCGTAGACGTATGTCTTCGAGAATGAAGGGATTGGATCATTCCTGGACTTCAGTCCGAAAGAAGAGCCGTAGACGTATGTCTTCGAGAATGAAGGGATTGGATCATTCCTGGACTTCAGTCCGAAAGAAGAGCTGTAGACGTATGTCTTCGATAATGAAGGGATTGGATCATTCCTGGACTTCAGTCCGAAAGAAGAGCCGTAGACGTATGTCTTCGATAATGAAGGGATTGGATCATTCTTGGACTTCAGTCCGAAAGAAGAGCCGTAGACGTATGTCTTCGAGAATGAAGTCCTTGGTGGACGGTTGAGGATTAAGTCATCCTTGGACGTAGGTCCTAAAAGCACGGTGAAGGATTGGATCATCCTTGGACTTTAGTCCTGTAAACTGAGCCGTAGACGTGAGGTCTCCGAGAACATGATAGGACTGGATCATCCCTGGACTTCAGTTCAAAAGGTACATGACTGGTTTACATCATTCCTTGACGATGACGATGATCGTGTGATGACGATGCTGATGATCGTGTAATGACGATGCTGATGACCGTGTGATGACGATGCTGATGATCGTGTGATGACGATACTGATGATTGTGTGATGACGATGCTGATGATCGTGTGATGACGATGCTGATGATTGTATGATGACGATGCTGATGATCGTGCGATGACGATGTTGATGATTGTGTGATGATGATGCTGATGATCATGTGATGACGATGTTGATCGTGATGATGATGCTGATGATCGTATGATGACGATGCTGATGATTGTGTGATGACGATGCTGATGATCATGTGATGACGATGTTGATCGTGATGCTGATGATCGTATGTTGATCGTGATGCTGATGATCGTATGATGATGATGCTGATGATCGTATGATGACGATGTTGATGATCGTATGATGACGATGCTGATGATCATGTGATGATGATGCTGATGATTGTGTGATGACGATGCTGTTGATCGTGTGTTGACGATGCTGATGATTGAGTACTATCAACTCTGATGATGTTGATGTTCCAGTATTGAAGATGTTCCAGTAACTAGTTAAGTTACTGATGATGTTGAGAAAGCTTCCAATGATTTATAGATGTATCATGTATGATGTTAATGACTCCTTGCTCGTGCAGATACTGTTATAATATCCTTCTCGTTAAGGGGGAGTGTTGAGATATTGTAACTTCAAAGAATATTATAATTGTACTTTATTATTCCGGAGATGTTTCATTCCTCCGTAAAGATCTTATTGTATATCCGGAGATGTTTATTCCTCCGTCAGAATGTGGTAACTTGGGTTATTAGACTTCCCTAGTGGAGGTCGGCCCCTTATATGTTATGTGGGTCAAAGGGTTATTAGACCACCCTAGAGGGGTCGGCCCAGTCAGTTGTAGTGGGGTATTTAACCCATTGGTTAAATACGAGCCTACGTGTACTTGTGTAAAAGATGTGTCAGAGTAGTGTATAAATAGAGGAGGTGTGTTCCTCATTTTACACACTCACACACTGGAGGATAGCGCACTTGTGAAGGAGAGGTCTGCTATTGTGGAGGAGAGGTCTGCTATTGTGGAGGAGGAGATCATGTCTCAGGGTTTCATCTTTGTATATTGCTGGTCATCTATATTGAGGAAGCTTTGTTGGGTTTTCTACCCCATGAGGGTTTCCCAGGATAAATCTCTGTCTCTTGTGTTTATGTTGTGCTTGTTGTTTCTTCAGTGATCCTGTATATGCTATTATTGTGAAATGGAATGTAATGCTGCTATTTTCTGTCTTAGCATATTGAATTTTAACAGGGATCTGTCGGGTTGTCTTAGTGATCTTCTCGGCACTTCAGTGACTAAATAGTAGGATTTTGCTTGCATTTTTCATTTCTTTATACTGAAAAATACAAAAAAAATACATATAGTTTTGCATTTTCCTTTTTCTTATAAGAAAAAATACAATTTTTTTTTACTTTCATGTACTACATATTGTATTGAGTGCTTGCTGCCTTCATTTAGGTTCTGCTTGTGCATCGAAAACATAAAATGATTGCATTTTTATTTCAAAATCGTTGGGTTGATTTTGCATGTTAATGACATTGTTTTATTGGATAGATGAGTCTAGGATTGGACGATTTTGCATACCATTGAGTCATATACATCACTAGTTTCATGACCATATCCTTTGAGTAACCATAGCCATTAAAATTAACACTTATTCTTAAAATTGATTAGACCGGTTTTATTTATAGGGTACACCAACTAGCATAGGTTTAGAGTCTTGGAATAGATCATTGTGAGTTAACAATCCAAGACTACTAGACGAAACATTTGGTGTCTGACTAGGGAGTGGAGGAATCCATGGTATATATCGGTGTTCTCAGGAAGCTCTACTCAAACCAGAGTTAAGAACGAGGTCACGGGAGGTTGGGTGAAGGGATATCCCTCTGATACCGGCTGAATGTGGGAGATATTTCCAGGATTTGTTCATATCTGGGGACTCTTGGGGGATTTGAACCTCATTGAGTTTTGGGCTCAGAAACCCTTCCCATACGATGGATCCCACCTGCGACTGTCCCCCTGAGCATTGTTTATATTGCGGTGACCATAGTTGCCTTACCTAGGTATCGCATATGGTACTTGCAGTGGTTATGCTGTTTGTGTCCTGAGTCAGATAGGGATTGGACAACACAGTTGTGTTTGTATAGTGGACTTGGCCCTGTGCACCCAGCGAAGCCTAGGTGTCTCTATAACTGATTCTGTTACCTCTAGCTATAGTTTGGGAGTCTCAAGCCTCTCCTAGGTGAGACATACTGGCTCTAGTGTCGGGAGCTCATTTAGCCACTCTATTTGTCTGCTCTTGGCTGTAGTTTCTCTAGGTGTGTGCTTTTGATTTACTATTTTTGATCGATAGTTGGCCTGTAGGGGATGTTTTGATTTTACATTCTCTCCGGAGATATTGTGGCACAGATTCCTACTCTCCCCCGATCCTGTCAGTTGGCTGGTTTAAAATCGGTCGAGCTTTCACGCCGTGTTGCTTGGGGAAGCTAGTGGGCTCCCTCTGAGTCTTCAGATTCTTATGAGACATACATCCAAGATGTCATGACCACTGCACACTTTGACACTGAAGAAATACCTACTAATCCATCGGGTAGAGTTGAACACACTTCAGACACCCTTACTCCTTATGAGGCGTGGGGGGGTGATCCACATGAGACCCAACGTAGTTTGTTTGGTCTAGATCCACCCGAGGACAACCCATTCGATCCTTCGTTTCCACATAATTATATACACGGCATGCCTGAGTTACATGATGACACTGGTCCTACGGTCAACCCAACCGCATTCTCTTTTGGTATGCCTAGTTATAGCACAGTTGATCCTTCCACTACGTTTGGTAGTCATGCCGACACTAGCCATGGTGTTGGAAACACTACACCCACTGGGGGAAATACCCTCGCTGGGGGCACCCCGTTGTCCACTCACACACATAATGTGAGGACTAGTCATAATCCTCCTAACAATGCTAATGTTGGAAGAAGACCACCTCCTAGGACTGCCCAACCTAATAGGAACACTGTTCGAAACACAACTCGCCATCCACCACCTAACACACATATCGTTACTTGTCAACCCAGGACCACTTTTGCGAATGTTAATGCTCCTCCTAACCATGGGGGTGGACATATACCGCACACTTTTGCGTCCACCACCGCTACTAGTAATACTAATGTAGGAGGTGGGAATATATCTTATCCTCATGATCATAACACCACCATTCCTGCTACTAGTAACACCAACATTGGGGTTGGGAATACTTCTCATGCTTTGGGTAACCACATGACTGCTCATGCTAATCCTAATGTTGGGGGTGGGAACATACCTCACCAATATGGTCATTACAACTCGGTTCCCGGTATGAATAGTACGTATATGCCCCATACTTATGGTGGAAACCCTTACTACAACACAGTCGGTGCCGACCACCAGTTCAACCCACTTCAATATGGTTCCCAAAACACTTATATGCCTGCTCACTCTCAGACGGGTCAGGTCAGGAGAGGTTATCAACCTTATGGCCATGGTCAAGTTTATGGTCCGCCAGTTCCTCATTATCAACAGTTTAATGCTCATGGTCAAGATTTTGGTCCACCTTATAATACGGTTCCATTCAACCAACCTTTTATGGGAGCTTATAATCAAGATTTCTAGCCACAACTCCCATTACTTGCATGTTTGAATCTTCTTGATCTTTCGAAGCTCATGAATGATCCGGTGTGTCACAACCCTAATTGGCCCCCGGTCCCTACCAAGCTCCCTTTAGACATTCCTAAGTTTGAGGGGAAAGGTGGTGAGGATCTGGGTGATAATGTCACAACGTTTCACCTTTGGTGCTCCTCCAACTCGTTGAATCACGATTCCATTATATTATGACTATTTCAACGCACCCTCACAGGGGCAGCCGCGAAGTGGTATGTGGAGTTTCCTAGGAACACTTATAGGGGATTCAACGAGATTGCTTTGATTTTCTTGGACCATTTCCAGTTTCCAGTTTGTTATGATACTGGTACTGAACTGTTCTCTACCTTCCATCAGAATAAGGCCACACATATTTCTGACCACGTTCAAGAGTGGCACCGACAGAAGAGATTAGTGAAAGCAAACATTCCTTCAGAGTTTCTGTTGGAATGGTTCCTCAAGTCTCTACTACCATACATTGCTAAGGATGTTTCGATGTTCGGCATTGTGACTGAGGAACAAGCCATATTGAAAGTCCAGCAGTTAGACCTACTATACTCTCAGTCTGGCATTTTATATGACATTATTCCTGACGTACCGAGAACACGACATGATCCCATGTCAGTTCCTAGACCACATGCTAATGGCATCATGGGATCCGCAAGCACTTTACCTATAGACTTGGTAGCTAATAAAATTCAAAATTTGTCGCTAAACCAGTCTACTCCCGGACACGTTCACACCTTATCCACTTCCACCCCGTTGTCTAATGTACACAATGTGCAATCAATGAAACCGTCAGGTGACCAGTAACCTGGTGGTAAGAAAAAGGGGAGAAACAACCATAGGGTTGGAAACAATGGGAATAACAATAATAGCAATCGTAATACCCCTCATAAAGAGAATGCCAACCCTCCTCGGGAAGGCAGAAATGCTGGTGAGGATCATAAACCTAGGCGTAAGGTGAAGTTCCCTTGCAAGCTCTGTGGGGAAGATCATCTTACTCACTTATGTCCTCGAATTGAAGAAGCATCGAAGAATTTGGCACAGAGCCCAGCTGTGTTAAAGGATCCCCTTTCTCATCATCAAAACATGGCTTCGCATGCTCCCACCACTGGTTATGGACATACTGAAACGCCAATGTCATCTTCCAATACTAGTGGTTATGTATGTGTGAATATGGTTCAATCAGAGGTTAGTGTTGCTACTCATCAACGTGATTATGGTGCACCACAACCTAATATGGGGAGTGAGCCCCCCCCTCCTCCTGACAATTCCTTTCATATCGAGAAGCCCTCTAATATGCCACAGATACCGAAAGGTGTTCTCAAGTGCTCTACGCATAATCCTAATGCTCGAGCCACCCAAAACTACATTGTAGAAGATTTGGGCCAAACTCCGTGTTCCATGTCGGCTCTTGAAGTTTTGCAGGCCTGTCCTTCTCAGAAGCATGCCCTTTTGAGTGCGTTAGGAGTTCAGGATAGGGAAAATCCTAGTGTTATCAAGTTCGATACTACTGATGTTCAACCTCGCTTACCTTATCACATGGCTTTTCAAATCCAGGTGGTGTGCCTTCAGAGTTTTGTCAAACATACTATGGTTGACAAAGGTGCTTCCGCGTCAGTAATGTCATTAACTTGTTGGAAAGCTCTTGGTTCTCCTCCTCTACTCGCGTCTAGAACCACACTCACTGCATTCGACGGTTGGTCATTTAAGCCACATGGAATTATCCCTTCCCTTGTTGTCTACTTGGGAGGTAAGTCTGTGCCTATTGAAGTCGAGGTGGTTGATGCGCCCATCGACTACAATATTTTGCTGGGTCAGAATTGGATGTATGCTATGAAGACTGTCATGTCCATTGTATTCAGAGTTATCTGCTTTCCTCATGAAGGAAAGATAGTGACCATCGATCAGCTAGATTTCGTTAATCCCCCTTCCACAGCATCCACGGGATCCATAGTCCTGCAGGTTACTGATTCTTAGCTGGTAACTGGGAACATGGGTGTTGGTATGTACCCTTCATTGATGGGAACTTATGATTTTCTTGCACCCATGAATTTTATTGGAACCATTTCCGATAATGCGTCTCCTCCACATAATGTACAATTCTGGACTTCATATTTTGACGATCTGTGGACTTTACCGTCTATGAATTCTATGTCTGGAGACATTACACACATTGGGATGTCTATGCCACTATCTGTAGTTGATCTTGCTTACTAGGATATTCAACAAGCCACTTCAGAGCCGGATCTCTCTTCTTCACGGACAGGGGAAGAAGATCCCATTATGCTGCCCACGTGTGCAGTCGATCCATCTTGTTCACATGATTTCCTTGATGGTATTCTACCTTCAAATGAAATTTTTATTGAGGCCATGAATGGTAATGACAAGCCTTGGGAGGATTCTTATCATCAAATTTATTTCCTTCCTACCCTTGATCTTATTGAACGAGATGAGCCTCGAGTACAACCTGCCATGCATTTGGATTTTGATCCAGGCATAGTTTTTTCTAGCCCCGGTTTGACATTAAAGTATGATCTCCCTAGTGATGAGTTTGTAGACTCTCCTATAGATCCTCAAATCAGTGATCCTGATGAGTTCAATTCTACTTCTAGAATTTCCAACTCCCGTGATGATGAATTTGCCACTGCAAATTCCTCCATGTCCTTCAGCTTTTCTCTTCATTCCGAAGTTGATCATTTTGGTCCCTCGATTGTTGGTACTATGGCACCTTCAGTGGTTAGCTCTCCCTACATTATGTCTGAGGATGATAATAGTGAATTTGAAAATTTTTCTACCATAGTTACCTATATCAGATTTTTCTTTACGTATGTTTTAGAGATGATCTTGGTACTTATGTTTCTTGGAGATAGGCTTCTTAGTTGGAATTATACTTGTTTACTGGTCCTTTTCGACATTTGCTTCGGCCATGGCATGCATATTCAGAACCTTGCATATAGGTTTATGCCTCCCCATTGTTATGATGCATTTGAACCTTTTTCCATCCAAATTCGCAGGCAACCCCTGAGTGTCCTTATCTTGCTCATGTTTCTTGCATTGTGCATAGCTTTGTTCCATGCGCTTGGAACTAGTCTCGCATGTCCCTAACACTCGTCTTCTCCCATTATGAGTATTCTTCCATCTCTCCTTTGAGCTCATTAAAAAAAGTAAGGAGGTCATGAGTTTACTTTTTCGGAATCGTTAAACCTTTACGGAAAAGATTTTTATAAAGTCTTTTTAAAGCCCTTGTTAGACTTTTTCAAATCAAACAAGATTACTATGTATACTTGTCATTTCAGACTCGTTAAAGGATTTGAAGTGACATTAACTTAGGTATAAGTTTACCCCTTTTCCGAACCTTTGTGGATTAACTAAAAAAAATGTATACTCTAGTCATATGTGACTAGAAGAGTTCTTCTCTCATTGTTTTACACTTTTTCGGGTGAGGAGACTAACTTTATGAAAAATACTTCCCTTTTATGTCAAGTTGTGATTGCATTGCATTATCTTGCTTGCCACTTGAGCCTTGTGCCGACTCCCGCTTACTCACTTATTAGCCATGTGCCTGAGCAGTTTACCTTCCGAAGCCAAGTAGAGCCTTAATTTATCTTTCGTAGCTTGATGACCCTTTACCCTGAGGGAACATTCCCCCGAGTGTCTACATCCTGCATATGCTTCCTTGCATTGATCATAGGTATGTTCCATTGCTTGGGACTAGTCTACTCGCTCTTTGACACTCATTCCCTCACTTGTTGTACTAAAGCAATTTTATTCTTTTTCAAGCTTTCCAAATATGAAAAAGACAAAAAAAAATCAAATATTCCAAAAAGCCGAACGGGATTATGGTCACTACTTCTAGTTGGTAGTTGTCATGTCGCCTTTGAACAGAGCATTCATTCCACTCCATACACTATGAGTCGGGACTATAGCTGGACCTTAGGAGCTATACTTTTTTTTCAGTTTCTCCACCGATTGGTTAAGCTTCCAATCATTATGTATCCCTTTGTGATGCCTCCTGTTTCGTACAGTTTATATTGAGTCTCTGTTGCTTGAGTCTATCCATCTACTCATGCTCTTGTTCAAAGTAAGTCTTGAAACTAGTGTCGGCCACTCCTCAGATCTCTTGACTATCGCATGTCGGCCATCCTTATTGAGTCAGTCCGTTTCACCTGAGATATTCCAAATATTTTAGCATAGCTGGTACCTCGCGCTGGTTGATGGGGGATGCATTAATGCCCTCCTTCTAGCGAGTCTCATTCCGTTGACTTCAACCCATTTATTCCGAGACTTGAGGCTTATAGTTCGGTTGAGTACCTTGAGGCTTGCAATCATTAGTGGCAGGTTCTCTCTCCATCGACAATTTTGGGAATACATCAATGTCCCCTGATCGATTGATTCATCCTAGTGCTTGACTTCAACTCATTTATTCACACTCCGATAATTGTGCTTTGTGCCTTGATGCCCATTTTCATTATTGGTGGGTCATCTCGTGTCTATTAATAGTATAAATATTTGACCAGTAATCAGACGATGTCACATCAGGTTCAACCCCAACTCCTTTATTCACTTGATGGGACTTGCACCATCGAAGACTTGTGTAGAAGACCCCAGGTGATAGTGGAATTCAGTATGCTACCTATGACTTTGACTTTACATCTGAGATATCACCTCTTAGATATCAATATTTTGCACTCGTTGTCTCCTTTTAAGAAGGAGACCATATCTTACTGTAGAGGGATCATGGCTATGATCACTTATGACATATATCCATTATGTACTGCCTATTCATGGTCATTGCATCAGATTGTTGTACTATATCAACATGTATTCAGAGATACTATTTTACTATAACGAGTCAGCTGCTCTTTCCACTTGTGTTTCCATCACTCCACTTCTAAGTTTTATAATGTATTTCGACAATCGTAGCATCAGTATCTGACATCACACATTAGGGGGCATCTGTTACAACATAATATTCCACCTTGTGAGCATCAGCATCCTTTGGCCTCCAGGATCCATTTCACTGACTCAGATCCACTTTATATCCTTCAAACACACTATTTCCTCATTTTTTTTCCTTATACACTTGCTGCATCATTACAGCGGGCGTACTCACGAGTTGCATCACTATAGCCCATGGGTAGCATGTAAAATGGTAAAAATCACTAGTTAATTACTTTTTACTCCCAAAAAGCGGTTATTGGGTGACCTTTGACTCTCCATCTGCTCAAGAAACGCCTTGATGTGTCCTTTCACTTACCTTTGGGAGGACTATATATGGAGCACATATGGCTTATGGACGGGAGGAGAAAGAAGAGCAAGAGAACTCTAGTCGATTTTTGCTCTATCTTGTGTCTACACTCATTGATCCTTGTAGTTGTGAACCTCTTATGTTCACCTTCCAAACTCCTACCATAGTTTGAGTTTGCCATTCATGGAGGATTGAATTGGTGGCAGCACAAGTGGATTGATCCAGATCTTGGTTTAGATTGGTTGCCGGCAAGAGGTCGTATCACATTGTACTTCTTCTCGTTTATTAATAGAAATACTCATATTCTTGTCCATTAATGTTGTGAATGTTGTTTATTCTACATTGGGTTTCATTTACTTATAATATCATGGACCATTGCTATTGATGATGTTAATGTCGTTTATCTATTATATGTACTAGTTGTATATTCGCTGTCAAGACTAATTTGCATATTCAAGTGCACAGATTGAAAGCTCCAACGGGGATCTACATCAAACGTTTGGATCGAGGTTGGTTACATTCTCCATTATATTACCCTTGTCATTTATAATAGCATAGTTATGAGAATTGAGTTAATTTCTAGTAGTCAGCTTTCTGTAGTGTTCTTCCCCAAGCCATAGTAAGTTTCTTCCAATACATCCCCAATTTTGGCTCATCCAGTTACCATGGTAAAAAGGGGGACAAAATAACCCCTAGGTAAATAATTTAATTTCATTAGGTGGGAATAGGATTAAATTTAGCCTAAGTGAAATGGATGAATTATTTTTATTAATCTTAATTAATTTTTGTATTTAATTTCCTAAATAATGGAGTAAGTGGGCCAAGAGGGCGCCCTCATGGAGATAAGGTTTCCAAATTGGATCTAGAGACAAGAAAATAGAAATATGGCTAAATCAATTTGTGGATTTAGGAAAAGAACAAAAGAAGGAAATGTGTAAGAGTTTCTAAAAGCAAGAAAATGGAAACAACCAGAAAAGCAAAAAGAGGGCATAGTTTCCAAAAAGGAGTCCAGTTTATAAGTCAACCAACTTTTACAAAGCAGGAAACATAGGGAGACAAAGGGGGGCGCAGTTTCTAAAGGAGAAAATCTTGTAAGGCAAAATAAAGGAAAGTATGTCCAATCATGGGTGACCTATTCTCACAAGTCACCAAGCTCTTAAAATTACTCAGTAGGTCATCATGAAGTTTATAAAAGAAGCCAACCAACTCCATTTCACAACTTTTGTCATTTGCAATTTTGGTTTGAGAGCTCTGAGCCTCTCTAGTTGAGTGATGTGCCTCAACAAGTTTGCTTGGGAGATGTGCCTTAAGGCCCCGTGAGTTTCCAGTGAGTGTTATGCAGGTCCAAAATGTGATGCTACATCCAATAAAATTCAGATCAGTTCAGCATTGAAGTCACACTATAAGTTTGAAGAGAAGATCTCTCTTACAGTGAAATTCTAGCTAGTTTTGGTGAAGCTTCTCTAGTTGAAGATGAATGCTCCAGTGAATGCTCCCAAGGATTGATGGAGGGTTGGTACAGCCATATTTTCAGCCAAAAGTGATGTACAACATCAGAAATCATTCTTGGAACTGATCCATTCTCTTCTTCTCATCAGTTCTTACAACCTCAGCTAGATTTGGTGGTGTTTTCCCCATAAGGAAGAGAAGATATGTGGATATCTCTCCATACTTTTCCAGAGACTTAGTGCACAACCCATACTCTATTTCAAACCTATTGAATATCAGAATACACCTTCAGAATGGATATTTGATCATTACCTCTCTTCTTCCAGTCATTCTATGGCCCTATGAGGGGATTTCCTGTTCGGGTACACATGGTACTACCAAAGGACCGAACACCAAGAGAAACCACTTCACATAAACAGATCACAGATCAACACACCGATGTTTTGACGTGGTTTAAACCCTCTTGAGGGAAACACTCCACGGCCCCGGCCAAATAGCTTCTACAGGACAATTTATTATGCAAAGAAAGAAAGTTACAAATGAGCTTCTCATAATCGATCAACTAAACAATGACCCTCCATGCTCTTTAAATAGAGATCATGGACCAATTGGGTGATAAGCCACGGATCAAGGTTAGGTTTGATCTAAGAGAAGTTGAGCCGTCGGATCACTCTATGTCGGAAACATATCGTGACCGTCGGATTAAGTATATACAAATGCATACTAATGCATACTAAAGAAACACACTATCCCTAACGGATATATTACACAAGTTGATCTTAACTAACTCCTAAGTGTCTAAATATCCTAACATCCCCCCTTAAGAACAACTTGGGATAGGATTGAAGGATTTACAAAAGTGACACTATTAGGAGAAGGAAGGAGGCATTAGAGCCTATCCCCCCTTAATGACAAGTTCTTGAACTCCTAACATAGATCGAAGTTTAGAAAAATTCGCTTCTGTAAGAGACTTGGTGAAGATGTCTGCAACTTGATCATCTGTAGGGCAAAAGAGCACTTCGACAACACGATCATGAACAAGATTTCTGATGAAGTGCATATGTAGCTCAATGTGTTTGCTGCGTTGATGTAGAACTGGATCTTTGGCAAGCTTGATGGCACTTTTATTGTCGCACCAAAGTGGAGTAGGCTGCTGCTGCTCGAATCCAAACTCTGAAAGGATCTGTCGAAGCCATAAAGCTTCCTGACTGGCATTAACTGCTGCTCGATATTCTGCCTCTGCTGAAGAAAGAGCAAGAGCTTGTTGTTTCTTACAAGCCCAAGTAATAGGTCCAGATCCCAGACTGAAAACATAACCTGCAGTAGACTTCCGATCATCAGGATCGCCGGCCCAATCTGAATCAGTGAAACCAACCAACAAAGGTTTCCCCCCTGTACTGTAATGAATCCCAAACTGAACTGTACCTCGAATATATCGAAGTATTCTTTTAGCTGCTTTCCAGTGACTTTCATGAGGTGTCTGCATATAACGGGCAACACGACCAACGGCAAAGGAAAGGTCAGGACGGGAATGAGTCAAGTATAAAAGACTACCAACAAGCTGACGATACAATGTGGCATCTACTTCAAGTGAAGTACAAGTGGCAGAAAGTTTGACTCCAGACTGGAAGGGAGAAGGGGCTGGTTTACAATCTTCCATGTGAAAGCGACGAAGAAGGTCACAAGCATACTTAGACTAAGAAAGAAAGATTCCTTCTTTGGTTTGCAGAACTTGGAGATCAAGAAAATAATGCAAATGTCCTAAGTCTGACATTTCAAAAGTTTGTTTAAGACTGGATTTCACATGGGTTATAAGCTTAGGGTCACTACCAGTAAGAATAAGGTCATCAACATATAGAACAAGTATGATGAGATGGTTTCCTACTTTCTTGGTATAGACATTGGGATCAGAATGGCATCTAGAAAAACCAGTGTCAAGGAGAAAGTTATCCATTTTGGCATACCAAGCTCTAGGAGCTTGCTTAAGGCCATATAAGGATTTTTTAAGGCGGCATACAAGGCTAGAGTTATTCTAAACATAGCCAGGAGGTTGTTCCATGTAAATTTCCTCCTGTAAATCACCATGTAAGAAGGCAGACTTGACATCCATTTGATGGACTTCCCAGTTGTGTAAGGCTGCAAGGGAAAGAACAAGGCGGATGGAGTTCATTTTGGCGACGGGAGCAAAGGTTTCATTGTAGTCAATCCCTTCAACTTGGGAAAAACCTTTGGCAACTAACCTTGCCTTAAGTCTTTCAACACTTCTATCTGATGCATACTTAGTTCTGTAGACCCATTTACATCTGACAAGTTTTCTTCCTTTTGGAAGAGGTACAAGATCCCAAGTATCGTTCGCCATTAAGGAACGATATTCTTCATCCATGGCTGCATCCCAATCTGGATTCCCTGAAGCTTCTGCAAAAGTTTCTGGATCATGATTCTCGGAAACTTGATCCAAAAGAGAAGAGGCTCGCTGAAACTGAGAACGTGTTCGACGTTGATCTCTAGGATCACCGGCAAGATCACCAGCTGCTTCACATGTTGAACGGACCCATCGAGGAAGCACTTGTGCTGGTGCAACTGGAGGAACATGAGCAGGCGGAGGTTGATTTTCATCCTCACTGTCATCATCAGAAACTGGAGTTGGAAACCTGTCAAGGAAGTTGGAAGAAGAAGAAGAAGGCACAAACGCCGAATCAGGCTCGCAGGCCAAAGATGGCACACTCGCAGGCCAAGATATTTTCATCAAATTTAACATCTCTTCTAATGATTATAGCATGAGAAGGTGGTTGAAGAAGTCTATAACCTTTTACATCTTCAGAATATCCAACAAATATGCACTTTTCACTTTTAGGCTGCAATGCTTTCCGTTTTTCATCCGGAATGTGAGCCCATGCTTCACTACCAAACACACGAAAGTGACTTACATCAGGTTTAATTTTACTCCATGCTTCTTCCGGTGTTATACCTTGTAATGCTTTTGTAGGGGTGCGATTAACTATGTAATTTGCACAATTTATGGCTTCAGCCCAAAATTGAAGACTTAGTCCCTTAGATTGAATCATACAATTAGCCATTTCTTTTAAAGTGCGGTTCTTCCGCTCAGCTACACCATTTTGTTGTGGTATATATGGAACGGTGTGCTGTTGTTGGATGCCTTGTTCAGTGCAGAAAGTAGTGAATTGTTTGTTAACATATTCTCCTCCATTGTCAGATCTTAACTTGATAATTTGATGACCAGATTGTTTTTCAACAAGGGCCTTGTAGGCCAAGAACATGTTAAATACTTCGCTCTTAAGTTTTAGGAAATAAACCCAAGTGCATCTGGTGTAATCATCAATGAAAGTTAAGAAATATTTGAAACCAGAAAAGGAAGCAGATGGAAGAGGACCACATAAGTCACTATGCACAAGCTCCAAGGGAACCGAGGCGTGCCAAGAGGCACGTTTGTCAAAACTGTCCCGATGATGTTTTCCGAGTACACAACCGGAGCAAACACCATCCTTGCAAGATACCATCGGAAGACCTGTCACCATATTTTCTTTACATAGTTGTTGCAATGAGCGATAATTTAAGTGACCAAATCGCTCATGCCAAAGTTTGCTCAAGTTATCACTATGAGCAACAAAAACTGAAGGGAAAGGTGATGACCCAAAGTTGTTAAACTTGTACAACCTGGTAATATCATCAACAATTCCGGTAGCTAGAACCTGTTGAGGATCTTTAAAATCCTTGATTACAACTTGGTGAGGTGTAAAGGTCACAGTTTTACCTTCACCAGAATGAGTGATCTGATAGACTGATAACAAATTGCAGGAAATTCTTGGAACACATAGTACATCACTAAAATGACCGTTATCTACTGGAACTGTTCCAGCTCCTACAACACTTAGAGATCTATCATCACCAACAAATATTTGTTTGGTGTTACATTCATGCATAGTAGAAAAGATGGCTTGATCCTTAGCCATATGATAAGATGCTCCAGAATCAATGAGCCATTCATTTGAAGTAGAAGAAGAAGATGCATTATAAGAATAACCAGAAGCACAAAGTGCATGTCCATGAGAGACAGATTCTGAAGGCGAATCTAAGCTGATGTGGTGCTTCTTCATTGCTGCTTCCAAGGCTGCCATCTTCTTGAAACACTTAGATTCATCATGATTATCTTTCCCGCAATAGTTGCAATGACGCTCAGTCTTCTTTCCTTTTGGCTTGGATCCTTTGTCATTTTTTAAAGAAGGAGCTGACTGAGAGGGTTTTGGACCCTTGTTTGACTTATTATTGCAAAAATTTTGTTTCTTGGGAGGCTTGGACTTTTCTTTCTGTTGGGACAATAAGGCTTTCCCAAATGTATCTGCATTGTTGATTATTCCAAGATGAATGAGTTTATCTTGTTCTCTAATCAAGGAATCACAAAAGGATTCAAGACTAGGCTCTTGATAGCTAGCTGCATTCAATGACGCTTTCATGGAGTAAAATGTAGATACAAAAACAGAATATGCAGGTCCAAGTTTGGAAAGAATATGATAAATGCATTGTTTGTTTTCCCTCTCAATCTTACATTCTGCACATAAGAGCTTGAGAGTTTTGTACTTAGATAAATAATCTTGAATGCATGAAAAGTCACTTGGATTTAAAGAAATCAACTCATTTTCGAGTTGGTGACCCCGAATTTCATTGTGTTTACCAAACACAGATTCCAACTTGTCCCAAGCAGCATTAGGTTCATCAATTCCAGATATGTGGAATCGCAAATCAGTAGAGATTGACATCCCAATCAATCCATGAGCTTCATCACATCTATTTGCCCATTTTATTTTCTTATCATCATCAGTGGGTTCTTTTTCTTTCCCTGTTGTAATTCTGAAAAGTCCCCTACTTCGTAGAACATCCTCCATACGAGATTTCCATGAGAAATAGTTGGAACTGTTAAGTAGAATATCACAAAGGGCGGCCATATTTGTAAATTAATGGCTGTAAAAGTAGAAACCAATAGTCTGGATGTGAAGAGCTCGAAAAAATAGGCGGTTTCAAAAAAAACGGCACTGAAAACGGACTCTGTATGATGAAGTTATGCTTGAACAAAGAAACTGTTGAAGATGTCCCCAATAGTGACGTGGCAGCTAGAGAATGTCCAGCAAAAAAAAGAACCCCCCTCTTCCCAAGATGAACCTTTTGACAATCACTTTACAAAAAAGTTGTTTTTAAGTGAATCACTTTTGTAAAATAAGTGATTTCACTTTTAGAATGATATTACTTTTAAATAGTGCAACAATAAATAAAAAGCTTAAGTGACTCACTTGTATTTTTATTTTTTATTATTTAAGTGAGATGCACTTTTACAATAAAGTAACTTGAAAATAGAAATTGCATGCACTTTTCTTTTTAAAAGTAACTTCCTAAGACTTGAACTCAAGACCTATTAAGGAATAAAGCAACTTTGGACCAAGTGAGCTAGTTTAAAAGGTATGTAAAATATGGAAATGAGGAAGGAAGCTCTTTTTTTTTTTTTTACTCTTCTTGCTCGGTTTGCGTGCTTGCCCTTTTTCCTGCAAAACAAACCACAAAACGAAACAAAAAAAACTTTTCCACCCTTGTGGAGTTAGATCTTGTTAGCTTGCCCGGAAAGTCTACGTTTTCTCTCTGTTTCTGATTTGCCGAGATCGCGCAAAGTGCACGGCAAAGAGCATACGCAGCCGAAAAAACCCTTTCCCTTTCTGTTTCTGATTTGCCGAGATCGCTCAAGGTGCACGGAAAAGAGCATACGCAGACGGGAAAGCAACAATCCGAACCAAAAAAATCTAACAGTAAAAAAAAATGAGATATGAGATTTTTTCTTTTCAAAAACAAAATAAAAAAAATGCGTCACTGTAACATTATACCTTCAGATCTGATGAAAAACGCGTTTCTGGAGCAACCGGGAACCGTTTTCGATCAAACAAAAACTATTTCCCAATGGAAACGACGCTCCGGATGCAATGGAACACCTCCCACAACCCAGAAATGCACAGAAATACCAAAACTAGAAACCCTTTCGAGTTTCGGCAACAACAGTTCAAGATCTAGATCATAACCGGAAGCGGCACTTCATAAATGCTCTGATACCATGTTCGGGTACACAGGGTACTACCAAAGGACCGAACACCAAGAGCAACCACTTCACATAAACAGATCACAGATCAACACACCGATGTTTTGACATGGTTTAAACCCTCTTGAGGGAAACACTCCACGGCCCCGGCCAAATAGCTTCTACGGGACAATTTATTATGCAAAGAAAGAAAGTTACAAATGAGCTTCTCATAATCGATCAACTAAACAATGACCCTCCATGCTCTTTAAATAGAGATCATGGACCAATCGGGTGTTAAGCCACGGATCAAGGTTAGGTTTGATCTAAGAGAAGTTGAGCCGTCGGATCACTCTATGTCGGAAACATATCGTGACCGTCGGATTAAGTATATACAAATGCATACTAATGCATACTAAAGAAACACACTATCCCTAACGGATATATTACACAAGTTGATCTTAACTAACTCCTAAGTGTCTAAATATCCTAACATTTCCTAGTCTATAAGTCATTGTACTGAGGAGGAGCTCTTAAATGAGTACAAACTTGGTTCAGTGAGTAACATTTCAACTTTCTACTATTAATTACATTATATCAGAGCACTCTAATATTTCAGAACAAAGTTTTACATTTAAATAAAGTCCATACTTAACTCGAAATAGAAGACTAGCTCATTGAGCATTGTTTAATGACTAGTTTCACTAAAATGACTGTCAAATTTATTCTAAATGTCAGATCTGATTTATGTAAGTTGAAGGAGATCATTAATATACCATACAAGCCATATCAGTTCATACTTTAAGAATTTGGAAGGATTTACCCACTATTTGTAAAGATTGAAGATTGACTAGCTTTGTCATCCCGGTAGGGTCTAAAACTTCCAAACCACCCCTACTCTTACCAAATATTTCTAATTGTTTTCCAGAGCATCTGTTAACCTATTTGACCATAATAACTCAGTTTTGTACCCACCAAGTCTAGTAAGCATATGCTGGTGTGCCTAGGAAGCTTTGGAGTAGACTTTAGCCTGGATGATGTACGAAACATAAATGGCCCCAGTACTTTGTGCTTAGGACTCTCCCTTTGATATTATTATTTGTTGATGCACATTTCCCCATACAAATTCCAGAACTGAATGTTCATCCTACCATCCTCATTCATTACACCAGTACCCATCACTTACTTTCTGCACTATTCGAAGAAATTGTTAAAAATTTAAGCAGTGAATTTTATTAAAAAATTTAAGTTGAGTTAATATCGTGGTTGAATATTCCCAAGGATATTAAAATATTCCAACCTTCATTATTCTGTGATCTATCTCTACAATTGAGCCTACAAATACTGACTGGTTTCTTCTCCCATAAGTTTAATCTACCCAACATCCTTCCATTGGAGTTAACCAACACTTCAAGACCTTCTGTCTACCTCCACAAGTCCTCAAACCCTCGAATGGAATTTAGTTTCCACCACTGGAGTTGTATTCATTCATTCTCGCTTCCCTACAAATCTACCCACAACCTCATTTGTGGAGCTACGAATTTCTCAAATATCCATGGGTTTGCTTCTGCTCTGCAACCCAACTTTGGATAACTCTACCCCACCACATTATGGGAGCTATCCTTGCTTCACATATCCACCCAACCATAGTTGGAGCTGTCTCTTCAACCCTTTACCTCTACTATACAAATCTACCCAACCACAACTGTAGTTGCTTTCCTTCTCACATGGGATACTCCTGCTCTCATGCCAACTGTTTCAGGCTACCTACAGCTCATACTCTCAGAATTCAAACTCACACATATTTGAATTTTTTCTATGATACCAACTGAAGTATACCACCTAACAAACAAAATTCAAAGCACAAATTTATGATACCTTTAATGCAATATGCTAATTAATTAGCTCTACAAATTATCACTACACACTATGCCCTATCCACAAGGGTGACGAATCGCTGGTATAATATACACATGTTAGAAAAATAGGATCATAGAGACATAAATAATAAACAAGATGCAAATAGAATCACACAAACACATTACAAGAGAGACACCAATATATCGTGGTTCACCCAATATGGGATACGTCCACACTGAAATTGCTAGTCCTTATTATTATACTATCCAACAAATGAAGGGATACAACATGCAACGCATCCGTTGCACTTCCTCTTCACTGTATCACAGTCTCTCTTTCACAATCTCAGAGATCTTTACAATGCATAATACCTAATACATCAAACCTAGCCGTATTACAATGTCTTTCTTATAAGGGCAAGTGTATAGTCCACCTGCATATGATATAAAACTGGGGTACAAACACGGTTGAATAATAATATCTTTGAATCTGGGAGATCAGGCTCCACAACCAACAATCTCCCACATGAAGACTGATCACAACAACTCCACCACTGTTGCACTTGCTGGACCTTGGACTTGGAAAATTTCTCATCTTCACCTTCATGCTAGAAGGCCAACTGAAACTGAGTAGGAACTCAGTTTCTCTTTGGTCACTACCTTTGTGAACATGTCTGCAGGATTCGGGCTAGTATGTACCTTTTCCAGCTTCAATAGTTCATCTTCCAGAGCAGAGCATATGAAATGGTACTTGAGCTATATACATTTAGTCCTGGAATGGAATGCTGAGTTCTTTGCAAGATGAATGGCACTCTGGCTGTCACTATACAACCTGCTATCCTTCTACTTCTTACCAAATTCCTCCACAAACCTTTGCAACCAAATCATCTCTTTACTAGCCTCTCTAACAGAAACATACTCTGCTTCCGTTGTTGAAAGTGCAACAACCTTTTGCAATTTCAAAATCCAGCTTACTGTTGTTCCACCTACAGTAAACACATACCCTATGGTGCTCCTCCTTCTATCCTTATCATCTGCCATATATGCATCAACATATCCCTATAGAACAGTGTTTGAAGCTCCAAAACATAATGCATGAGTGGTAGTACGTCTCATATACCTGAGAATCCACTGTACTTCCTTCCAATGTTCTTTACCTGTATTATTCATATATCTGCTCACAAATCCCACTGCATGTGCAACATCCAGTCTTGTGCACACCATGGCATACATCAAGCTGCCAACTGTTGATTGATAAGGAATCTTGGACATGTAATCTATCTCTTCCTGTGTCTTGGGACACATTTCCTTACTTATTTTGAAATGGTTGGCCCAAGGAGTACTAACTGGTTTTTCATTCTGCATTCTGAACCTCTCCAACACCTTTTGTATGTACTCACACTGGGACAATGTCAATTTGCGATTTTTCCTATGTCATCCACATACAACAAAAAGATAATATAACTTCCATTATCTATCCTCTTGAAATAAACACAGTGATCATAATGACATCTACTATAATATTGCTCTGTCATAAACCTATCAAATTTTAAATACCACTGCCTTGGGGCTTGCTTCAAGCCATACAAGCTCTTTTTAAACCTGCATACCAAGTTCTCCTTACCTTTGACCTCATACCGTTGTGGTTACTGCATATATATCTCTTCCTCCAAATCCCCATGGAGAAAGGTTGTTTTTACATCTAACTGTTCAAGATGCAAATATTCTACTTCCACTAGACTTGAAATAGTACTAATTGAAGTCATCTTAACAACATGACAAAACATTTCATCAAAATCTATACCTTTCTTCTGTGCAAACCCCTTTACAACAAGTCTGGCCTTGTACCGCTTCTTACCTCCTTCTTCTTCCTTGAACCTGTAAATCCATTTGTTCTGCAATGCTCTTTTACCAGTAGGAAACTGAACCAAATCTCAAGTCTGGTTTCCTACCAATGATTCCATCTCCTCATTCATGCCTTGCTCCCACTTCTTTCTAGTTTCCACCTGCATTGCTTCTTCATAACATTCTGGTTCACCACCATCAGTCACCAATAAATAGTACATTGAAGGAGAGTATCGTTCATGGAGTCTACTTAACCTGGTAGATCTTCTTACAATTGCAGGAGTTTCAGGTACTTGCTGTTGTTCTTGATATTCTGGCACCTTTGGAACTTCATTTTCTTTAATTTCATCAAGTACTGTGTACTCCATGTTTTCCTTTTCCCGTTTGCTTCCCTGCAACTGATCTTTATACATGACCTTTTCATTGAATATCACATCTCTACTTCTAATGATTTTGTGATTTTCATAATCCCATAAGCGATAACCAAAATCATCAACCCTGTATCCAATAAAGGTACATTTCTTGGATTTAGCTTCAAGCTTTGTTCTATTTTCTTTATCAATATGGACAAATGCTTCACAATCAAAAGTTCTCATAAATGAGTATTTTACCTTTTTACCTATCCATGCCTCCTATGGAATACCGCCATCCAAAGCACTTGAAGTCCCTCTGTTTATTAAATAAACAACATTATTTACAACATATGCCCAAAACTGTAAGGGAAACCCTGCATGCAATCTCATACACCTTGCACACTCCATGATCGTTCTATTCATCCTTTCTGACACACCATTTTCTTGTGGTGTTCATGGGGTTGTCTTCTCTCTACGAATCCCATGGTATGAATAGTAACTATCAAACTCCTTACTAGAGTACTCACCTCCATTATGATATCTGAGACACTTCAACCTTTTTCCTGTCTCATTCTCAACCAAAGCTTTCCACTTCTTAAAAGTAGAAAACACATCAGATTTATGTCTGTTGCAATAAACCCAAGTTTTCCTAGTTTCATCATCAATAAATGTAACATAATAATAAGAGCCACCAAGATATTGTACCTAAGCCGGTTCCCATACCTCTGTATGCACAAGATCTAACTTTTCCTTCTTCTTATGTTTCCCAACCTCGAGAAATATGGCTCTCTTCTGTTTTCCATAAACACAGTTCTCATAGAATTCCAAACTTACCTGCTTCAAATCTGGAAGCAACTTCCTTAAGTGGAGAATCTGCATCCCCTTCTCACTCATGTAGCCAAGCCTATGATGCCACAATGCTGTATCTGTTCCCGTGGAAGCTAAAGAGATAGAATGGTCAATATTATGAGGACATAAATACAACGTACCTACCCTGTCTCCTTTTTCTATCACCGTTGATCCTTTAGTGATTTTCCACCACATTTCTCCAAATGTAGATAGACATTCGCCATCTCCCAACTGCCCCATTGAGATCAGATTTCTTTTCATAGCAGGAATATGCCTTACATCTTTCAACAACCAATCAATTCCATTCTTAAATTTTATCCATACCTTACCCATTCCAACAATTTTACATGGCTTATCATCGCCCAATAAAACATGTCCAAAATCACCTGGAACATAATCATGAAAATATCTCCTATGGGGTGTAGCATGACATGAAGCCCCTGAATCCACTACCCAATAATCACTAGTATTATCTAATGCAAGAATCAAAGCATCTTGTAACACATCACTTGCTACATTTGCTTCTTGGGTAGTTTCTTACTGTCCATCTCCTTTCTTCTTTAGAGATTTGCAGTCTTTCTTCAGATGTCCTTTCTTTCCATAGTTCCAACACTCTGTCTTTCCCAATTTGGACTTGGATCTACCCATTTTAGACTTGTTGCGATTACCTTGTCTCTTTCCTCTCTCCTTTTCTTTTCCCCTGCTCTCCATGGTCAATGCATTACCTAATGTCTCATCTGTGCTTTTTCTTTGCATTTCCTCTCTAAGAATAACACTAACAACATCATCAAATATCAAGGTGTTTGAACTAGAGATAGAGTTACTTATAGCCATGACCAAGCCATTCAAGCTTTCTGGCAATGAACACAAGATTAGAAGAGCCCTAACATCATCATCAAAGTTCACACTTACAGAACTTAGTTGATTTGTAACCGTATTAAATTCATTTAAATGATCAACAATAGATTTACCTTCAAACATCTTCATATTAAATAAACGCTTCATTAAAAATACCTTGTTGGAGGCCAAGGGTTTTTCATATAGCTTACCCAATGCGCTCATCAAACCCTCCGTTGTCTTTTCTTTTGAGATATTGAAAGTCACCGACAAAGCCAGGGACAACCGTATTGTTCCCAGTGCCTTTCTTGCAAGAACCTCCCATTATTCGTCCTTCATAGTCATCGACTGCTTTGCTCTTCCTCCCAACATTAGGAATAGATCCTTCTAGTATAGATAGTCCTCCATTTGCATCTTCCATAACTGGTAGTTTTGGCCATTAAATTTCTCGACCTTAAACTTTCCTTCTTCCACCATTGATCCCACTCGAACCAGAAACCCTAGTTTCCTACGGGTTTATCTGCCAAATAGTCCTTTGGCTCTGATACCAATTGTTATAAAAACAGGATCGCAGAGCAATAAACAATAAACAAGATGCAAAGACAATCATGCAAACACATTACAAGAGAGACACCAATATATTGTGGTTCACCCAAGATGGGCTACGTCCACACTGAAATTGCTAGTCCTTATTATTATATTATCCAGCAAATGAAGGGATACAACCTACATCACATCCACTGCACTTCCTCTTCACTATCTCATAGTCTCTCTTTCACGATCTCAGAGATATTTACAATGCATAATATGTAATACATAAACCCTACCATATTACAATGTCTTTCTTATAAGGGTGAGTGTACAATCCACCTGCATATCATATAAAACTGGGGTACAAACACGGATGAATAATAATATCTCTGAATTTGGGAGATCAGGCTCCACAACCAACAACACATACAAATAAACAATTGATACCCATAATTCAAATAGAACACAAGAACAAAAATTAAACACAACATGACTTAATGGGCCTTTCTATTAAAATCAACAATTTACATTTACATAGTCATCATGGGATTTTTTCAACATTTACATAGGATTTCCAATGGCCCTTTAACTTCTTCTCACTCAACCTATCACTCGCATGTTGGTCTCAGTATCAGCAAGGCTTTGCAATTTCCATAGAGACTATCGCTTTGTTTCTCACTCAGCCTTGAACAACTTCAATGCGACTCTTTTTGACATTTCCTCTTTCCATGCTCTCTTATGGATATATTCTTCATTTCTACTATGTTTTTCTCCTCTACAAAATATTCCTCATTTCCTTCTCTCTTATCTGGTCACTATTGTAATCAACTCTCCTGTCTCTCTACTCTCGTGTGGAGATTTTTCTCCTTTCTCGTTCTCCCTATCTGGAGAGAGCTCTTTTTTTTCACTCTCTCCTCTCTTCTCTTCTTTATTGGAGGGTTATTTTTCCCTTTTGGTCTCTTCTAGAAACTTTTTCCCCACCTATCTCCCTCTCAAATATTCCTTCTACGCACAAAATCCTTGGCTTCTCGATTTCATGTCCTCCTACATTGAATATGCATTCATGGAAAAATCCTCGAGCCTCAACTGGACTCAAATTCCAATGTACAGGTGGCATCCATCCCATATCTGCATTCAATCCTGTACAGGTCCATTCAATTCCACCATTAAATTCATCTTCTGGATCCTTAATACTACTTCATTCCCTTTCTACAACCTTCTCTATTTGATAGGAACCTTCAATCTATTACAACCGATCCAACGACTATTATTTATCCTCATGTTAGCCATCCAATGATTGTCTTTTCTTATCCCATCGACATCTCGTCCTCTATCAACACCTTCTCCTGCACCTTCTCCATACCATCAAATCCACTCCATCAACTCTCTTATCAATACTTCAATCTAAAAATTTCCATTGCTTCACCCTTTCTTCCATCAATGACTATCGTGCTCCATTGGCATCTCTATGGCAATCCTTCAATTATGACCTTTCAAGGTTGATCCTCAAAATGCCTGCTATGATGCTTTATTGTACTTCTCCAGTCGATCTTTCTTCTGCGTGCAATCACAACAACCTTTGATATGGGGCCCTGATACTAACACTCTACTACACTATCAATGCTCCTTCCGATGGACTCTCTACATACCATTGATACATCAACTCTGATGTATTGCCCCAAATTCTTTAGCATTTCCTCTATGTTTGTCTCCTACAACTCTCAAATGCAGACTCTGATATTCTAACACATGTCCTATTAGGACTCCTCCTATGATACTCTTTTTCCACAAATCCGAAACCATTTGGTGTCAACTCTGGCTATGCTAGGTCCCACTCCATCAGGACTTCTCCATCAAAAATCAACTCTAATGCATAATTTTCACAACTTCACTATTTATTCCCCATTATATTGTTGGGTTTCATCCATTGGACTTAACCTCCAATGTTTTCATCCTTCAAGTTCGAAACCTTTTGGCTACAACTACCGATACACTAGGTACTAGTCCATCAAAACTCCACTTAAAATCCCCCCCGAGTGATCTAAAGACTAAGATCAACTTGAAGTCACAATGACTGATGGAGATATATTTCTCCATTGAACTCATCAGAAAACTATCGATCCGTCTAATATCTGAGCAGATGGTTGAGATATTTTCTCCTTGCTTCCTATGGATGGGTGCACCACATCCAACTCTCTACACCCAAACCTACAATTGCGCTCAAACTCCTTTGGGATACTATACTTGTGCCCAAACCCTCCCACGGGTGACTGCGATTGCACTCAAGAACTCGATACTCATGAATTCAACAATGCTTAGTCTCCATGTGCACGCACTCATCCTGATGATCCTACATCAAATACCTATACATGTTTAAAACAAAAAAAAATTGTTGCACCCAATTAACCAAGATAGAATAGATGTCTTAAATAAATACTTTCCAATGATTAACAAGCATGGCATAATAATCTAGGAGAGAATTAAGGCAATGCATGATAAAAATACCATGTCAAACCAATATACATGTATGCAAATTGCTTGCAGATAGATATTTTAATTACAAATTCTCATAAAACAAATTATACACAATTGAAAATATCAGTTCGTAATTGTTATTTGACACCCCTATAAATAGGGTTATATGTCGGTAAAGTGCATGGAAATACAAATCAATTATTCGGTATAACCCGTTTCAGGGTTTATCCTTTAGAAGGAACCCCGAACAAACTCATAGGACCTCTAATTAAATACCCAAAACCGTATAAACAAAAAACACCATAGGTCAAACAGAGGCATCGAACCTCATAGGAAATCCATAGAATCATAAACCCTAGATGTACCACCGAGTGCGAACAATACATGTTTAAACACCAACCCTGGATAGGGTACCGTTGAAGACCAAATTATTTTGTATGGACCAATGCTCATGAAAGTGTAACAGAGAGTTAGTTAATCAACCGACGTTGAATGAATATCATTAATAAATAAAGACTTATGTTATCTTTTCTTACTAGGGTTTTGGTGGGGAAACCTTGGGAGTCACCACGGTGGAGATTGAAATTGTCATATGTCCAAACCATACATAAAAATATTTTCTCATGACATAAGGTTGAGCAGAGACTTGAATAAAATACCTTGGTACGATATATTGATTTACAAGTGATACAACTTACTAGGTTTGGAGGACTGAATGTTGATGTTGGTGGTTACAAGAGGTAAAACTCTCAAAATCCTAGTTTCAATGTTGGTTTGAATTTGAATGATATAGACCAAAGCAAAAAAATTAATGAGTGAGGTTACCATAACTCATAGAGAGATTCACTTGCATTATGATAGCAACATTCACATGCAAGTAAAACCTTTATTAGATGGAGAGGAATTGGGGCGAATCCAAAGTAATAAAATGAGTGTAATGAAACCTCATTTGAAATACTACCTTTGAAGTAGAGTTGTACTAAATCCCCTCATCTATGCTCATGAATGAATGGCCAAGGCCACATTGAGCCATGGAAACTTACGAATACTGACCCACACCTTACATAAACAAAACATAGTAACTTAGCATGTGGATGGAAACATCCATACCAAACCCTAAATAATCCTCACCAACCTTGCCAGCTTTAATGCCATGCACAGTAAGATCAAGTGCCACTCTATTAGTTGTCTAGGGTACTCCTGGAAAGTAAAATCCCCATCTTTTGTTTAATATTTGGGACAAAAATATCAACTAACCGGTGAGTTAAATCAACTGTTTTTATGGTTGATTTCACCATGCATCAATAACTCATCCATTTTCCATTGTTCGCAAGTTAGTGAACCCATTCAAGCGTCAACTGTCTTGTTTTAATGACAAGAAATAACACACATATGGGTGGCATAATGACATTTCCTTCTTAGGGTCTCTTCCTCATATAGCAAACCATGCAAAGAATTGGGTAACAATACAATTCATGGATAGCATATGAACCCCTTCCTAGTCAGAATATCCTACATAGATTTTGTTGTAAAAGTTGTTCATTACAAGGGACATGTGGAATAGTGGTAGACCATGTTGAATCGAGACACCGCCCTCATATAAGTTCGACCCTACAAGGGTTAAAACCTTGTAAATAACAATGCTAGGGAACCCAAAACCTTTACCTTACTATTATACAAAGCACATAGGATTTAAACCTTTAGTTAGTAAGGTTAACACTACATTGCAAAGGTTTACATGATATATATGACCATAAACTCCCCCTATGTCACAAGTATGCTAAGTCTATTCCAACAATGGTTGGTAAGATACATCTATTATGGAATTGAGGGACCTAGCCTTGGTCCACTCCTTTAAAGGAAACTTAATATATGGTTAATCTAGGAGATAAAATGCCTAGAAAGTTTCACAACCAAGTCAATAAGTAGCATAATAATTAATTTCCCATGAATTCATCACTCTTATAATAGGAATGTAAAGATGTCTATAAGGAAGCTCCATTATTAGAACAAGAACATTTGTATAATTGAATTACGCCAAGGAATAGTAGACATTATCATGCATCATAGACATGCTATATGCAAATATTTTGTCATGAACGTTTTTTAAGCAGTGACAATGTAATGCATATACAATTTTTTTTAGTTAATAAAATTAAGGTATGTTAAAAGCTTCATGTGAAACTATAAATATTTGTGCCATTCATGTCAAATTTGTTATTAAGGCCTAAAGGAATTTTTATAAATTTTTTGTGTGTCCATTTGTATCTAGGAGTATGAATATGGCATTGTAGAAGAATATCCAACAAAAAATAACATTAGTTGTTGGAGAGGAAAGAAACAAACAAATTTTAGGTGATCATACAATGTTTGTATTGTTGCTTTAGTGCCATCATGACGATAATAGGTTTTGTTTTATCTTTTCTTGTGGAATTCCTTTTGATGGAAGTTGTTTTCTTGCTCACATGATGAAGTTGCATTCTAAATTCCCTCACTTCATTACATGTGGTTTGATTGGGATGGTTTTGGTGATATAGAACATGCATTACACGCATATTAAACTCAATGTATATCCTTGAAGTAATAGTATTTGCATGTATTACATCAATTTTGGTGGGAGAAATTATTGGCAATTATGTGATTATTAATTTTCCTTCCCTCACAAATAATCCCTATTTATTACAAAATATGACACCCCAATCTCATTCTTAAACAAAAATCCTTCCTAAAGTTGAGGAGATGAATCCACCCTTTTGTTGAATAAGTATATTATGTGGATGAAAATACAATAGATGATTGTTTAAGGCTACATCCATAAATTACTCTTTTTTTTTCATTATTCAATCTAAAAACACTAGTAGGGAGGGTTTGGTATTTATGATAAATATAATATTTGAGCATATATATATAGGCACATAAACTAAAGAGATATACTATGAAAATCAAATCAACAATCAACTAATCATGTAATAAATGAGATATCATAGATCATTACATAAAGACTAGAACATATAAGAAAAAATAATGATATATTTCATATATCTTCAATGAATAGAGGTGAACAAAATATATAGCAAGGAAATTAGAACTAGGTTAGAGGCTATTCGAATTTCTCATGCACTCCTAGGGAGACTAGTCAGGATTTACTACAGGTAGAGACCATTAGTTAGTCATGCACACTCACTGAGACTGAGTTTAATTGATTCTCTGACTCATAGAGCACTAGTTCAACTAAAGAAGTGTATGTAATCCCTAAAATCTCTCAACTGGGGTGCTAATGACTTAACTGGAGTGACAAATAATATTATGGTTTAGTTAGAGTCAATTAGGACCTAGATTAGTGGAGCAGATCTATTCATTAATTGAATACCACCTAAAATTAGGGGAAAATCCCCCAAATTAGGTAATGCACCCCCAAATCAAAGAAGGTGCCCCCAAATATAGGAATTTAACTCATGGTTGATTTTGGTGGTTAACTTAGATGTGATTTGGCCCATTAGATTCATCATATCAGGGTCTAGGTAGCTAGGTAGAGGGTTATTTTCTCTAACACCCACCCATAAGACTAACTAGGTGAGAAAAAAATCTAAGTAAAAAATGGGTCCCAACAATTTGCAGCCATATTAGGTACCCATGCACACAAATAAATCTCTAAAAGATGGGAAAGAGGGAAAATACCACATGGGAAAAAAAACCCATAAAAGAAAATGTAAGAAGTAGAGAAGAAGGCTTTGAGGAGCCTTCTCAGAAAGTGCCTTCACTCCCAAAGAATCTCTCAATTGGGTGAATAGCTTCCCGGTTGCTGAGATATTGTAACTTCAAAGAATATTATATTTATACTTTATTATTCTGGAGATGTTTCATTCCTCCTTGAAGATCTGATTGTATATTCGGAGATGTTTATTCCTCCGTCAGATTGTGGTAACTTGGGTTATTAGACTTCCCTAGTGGGGGTCGGCTCTGTATGTGTTATGTGGGTCAAAGGGTTATTAGACCACCCTAGAGGGGTTGGCCCAGTCAGCTGTATTGGGGTATTTAACCCAATGGTTAAATACGAGCCTACATGATTTGTGTAAAAGACAAGTCGGAGTAGTGTATAAATAGAGGAGGTGTATTCCTCATTTTACACACACTCACTCACTTGAGAGTAGTGCACTTGTGGAGGAGAGGTCTGCTATGATGGAGGAGGAGATCATGTCTTTGGTTTGCATCTTTGTATATTGCTGGTCATCTATATTGAGGAAGCTTTGCTGGGTTTTCTACCCCATGAGGGTTTCCCAGGATAAATTTGTGTCTCTTGTGTTTATGTTGTGCTTGTTGTTTCATCAGTGATCCTGTATATGCTATTATTGTGAAATGGAATGCAATGCTGCTATTTTCTGTCTTAGCATATTAAATCTTAACATGGTATTAGAGCTAACCTGAAGGAAGGCAATGTATGGCACTTACGACACTTGCTTTACTTGCGACAACTTGAAGGTTTGGGTTTTACATAGCAAAAACCAATCATCGTGGAAATTTCGCTATAAATCCATTTCTGCGAAGGTTCAGGATCTCAAAAGTTTACAGGTCGTCTATAACATCCCCAGGTACCTTGTTTCCAAAGGACACCCTCAGATTCATTGTACTTTGTGAGTTATGATCAGTCCAAGTTAGGGTTTCTGCCTCTTCCAGATCTCAGTCAAAATCAGGTGACCTTGGAAAAAAGGTCATAACTTGAGCTAGGAATCTCCAAATGAAATTTAGTAAAACGTGACAGGTAGTACATAGACTGTACTATCTCAGGAAACATTTTCAGAGGCCGAAGTTGAACCAGTGACACGTGGCACGCCGTACAAGTTCGCTCTCCTTTTTTATCCCATAAACAGGTCACGTTGCAACACTTGGCATAACTCTCTCTCAGAAAATCCAATTGAGGTCAGACCTATTGGGATGGAAAGATGACAGGTTAGGCTACCAAAAAAAAAGTTTTCAGACCCTTTGGAGTGAAAAGTTCGGAGTTACAGCAGAAACAATCAGGTACATATTTCTGTCAAAACAGAATTATTTTTGGAGCACCTTCATTCATGGCTTCCGGAATTTAGGGTTTCGGAGAAAGTTAGAATTTTTGGAATCGGAATCCATGGCTGAATGCTACTCAGGAAAATCAAAATTTAGAGTCCAAGATCAAATTTTTTGGTTGGGTAGAAGACCGGGCTTGATCAAACCCCAGTTCGGGATTTTGATCGGAAAGATGGAAAATTAGGGCTTCAGCAAAAGTTGGAATTTTTGAAGTCTGTAACCATGGTTGGAATCTCCTTAGAAAAATAAGAGTTTAGAGCCTTGGATCAAACCTTTTGATTGGGCAGAAGGGTGGGCTTCATCAAACCCTAGTTCGGGATCCTATCCAGAAGATCCAGAAGTTTCGAAGGCAAATTTTGAGGGGTCAAATTTTGGAGATTTCAAAATTGAAGTATGCTAGTTTGATCAGCTCAGGAAGACACATCCTTCCATCCATTCAGAAGTGTGAAAGTCATAGATTGAATTTTTAGGGTTTCTCTAACAAACCCTAATCAAGCTCCATATCAAGTTTCAGGGGGAGTAGAGGCTAAGGCCTTACATAAGAAGACTACAAGAAGTCTCGACATGTATGTCTTAAGGAGATACAGGTATGTCTTGAAATCTGATTCCTAATAAAGTTCATAATATGTCTGTCTTCATATTATTTATTAGTGCAATCTTGATTAATGTTAGAATTGTCTTATCACCCTAGTAACAGTATGAATGCATGTGAATGATAGAAGACATTCATTGATTAGGGCTATATGATTGTACTAATGCACTGTGGTGTCGTATGAGGTTGATGTTGTCTGCTAAAAAGATATAGGGACATTATGAAAGACAAATCAAGTTCCATGATCATGATAACATGAAGACAAAGACTCATCCATAATCTTTGATCACATAGAAGTTCTACTTATGAGGTATGTATGACTTTGTTCTATTATGCTTAAACTATGAGATATGCAGGTTCCAGCATAGGATCTCTAAATCATTGAAGAGAAAAAAGAAGATATTGATTAGGTATGTTAGACATAACTAAACAGGTATACTAATCCAGGTATGTTTTCCTATGCCATGTTAGAATCTTACCTTGTGTTAGGATCCCTTATATAAGTATATTTGGTATGATTGGTTATGCTTATTCATAAAGTTAGTAATCAAGGGTTTATGCATATTATGTTTCTTATCTTGGTTGATAATTTAACTAACCAGATCAAACAAGAATATGCATGAGTAAAAGAAGACTTCCCTGAAACCTTGAATATTATCTATAATCATGACTATACATTTTCAAGATTATTTAGAACTATAATGTTTTGATAACATTGAGAATATACTAATTAATATATGTTTGTGTATGAGATCATGAGGATGACACTTGAGCATGCACAGTGGTACAGAATGAATAGAAGTTCAAAAGACATATAGAAGATCAAGCAGGAGGCAACCACACAAACATAAAAGATAAGTATTTGAGTTGTTATTTGAAATAGTAAATGATATTGCCTGTAATAGGTTGTATGCATATTTGTATTCCTAGAATATATCATGCTGAGTGTAAACATTCATAGAGCATTGAACAATATACTACTAATATGCATATGATTGGTAAGTTGGACAAACATTCCATTGTTGCTTGTCTAGAATGAAACCTCTTTATTGACATGTTGAGAGCTGTGCACACTCTCGATAGTATGTTCTGGTAGAGATGGAAGGCATCTAGATAGCCACTGTATGCATACAGGATATGGAAAAGTGTTGTGCCAAAGTATTGGTCAAGATAGTTGCATAACTATGTAAATGATATCTGTATGCATAATAGGTTATCATGTCAACATGATTTCATGATTATGAAATATTACTAATCATGCACTTAATTTTGATATGTAGGAAAGATCATAAAGAATGATGAACACCGAACAAGTGATGGATGTTCAACAAGAAGATTTACAAATCAAACAAAATATAGAAGGCTCGTGGCTAGAAGATTCTCTTAGAAAAAGGAAGAGAATCATGACGAGATGTTTGCTCCAAGTGACTAGATAAGACCATTCTCTTAATGATGTAATTAAATAAGAAGTGTGAATTAGGTTCTGTATGGGTACCCAGGATCGATAATAAATTGATGAGCTTAATGATCACCATGGGTGATGTGGATCTCAATCTTTGCTACAAGGATTGAATATGGTTTCTAGACACAAATGACATGGATGCAAGAAGGAACTCACCACAGAGTTCGAATGATATTGAGGCCCATATTAGTAGACCCATCTAACAAGAGATGGCACAGATAGATATGCAGAAGATCATTCAATGCAGAGTGTGAATGATGTTCAGTCACAAAGGGAGAGTTGACAGTTTCTTGATAAGCTTGGGCTTTACCAAAAGTAAAGTTGTTCCTAACCTTTACCTTAAGGTTATGGATCATACTATTATTGTATGTAGATGACATCTTTCTGATAGGGAATGAGAAACGGATCATGAAAAGAAAGAAGAAGATGCCTGAAGAAATGAAAATGAAAGATCTCAAATTGATGCATTACTTCCTAGGTCTAGAAGTATGGCAAGGATCCTAAGGAATCTTTCTCAACTAGGGAAAATATGCCGATAAATATTAAAAGGAATTGATGTGTTGGAATGGACACTCTCATGGATTCCAACTCGAAGCTGTTAACGGATGACTCATCAGAGTTAGTAGATATAACTCTGTACAGACAAATTATTGAGTCATTGATGTATCTAATGAATACTAGGTCATATATATGCTTTGCTGTGAACATCTTGAGTCAGTATCTAGTGGAAACTAGATGTGTTCACCTGATAAGTTGCCAATCATGTGATGCGGTACCTAAAGGATACAATAGACTTTGATCTGTGTTATCTTGGAGATCATGACTTCAGATAGCTACACAGATGTTGATTGGGTAGGAAGTGTATCAGACAGGAAGAGCACATCGAGAGGATGTTATTGTCTGGGATCAGCCACGATCTTGTGGTTTAGCAGGAAACAATCTAGTGTGGCTCTTAACACAAGCAGAATATATGGCTGCTTGCTCTACTAATTGTGAAGCTGTATGGATTCAGAATTGTTTGACTTAGAGATGGACCCAACTATGATCCTATGCGACAAATAGAGTTGTACCAAAATGGCAGAGAATCCAGTGTTCCATGATAAGTCAAAGCACATAGAAAACTGACATTTCTATATACAAGTTATGGTGCAGAAAGGAATTAATGTTCGAATTCGTAACAAGTTACCAATGTACTAACCAAAACTCTACCGATTCGATGTACTAACCAAACCTCTACCTCAAGTAAATTTTTCCAAGACAAACTTAATATAGTTAAGAAGGACCCTCCTCGAAAGGGGGAGTGATTTGATCACTTATGATGAGATTTCCCGCATCGACAGTGAGGTCAATGATGTGGATACCTATATTGGTGATGCCGACAGAGAGGTTGGTGGATGGTCCTTAGACAGGGGTAAGGTGACAAGGGGATTGCATCATCCTTGAACACATGTTCTAAAAGGAGCCATAGACAGGTGTCTCTGAGAAAGAAGAGGGATTGTATCATCCTTGAACACATGTTCTAAAGAGAGCAGTAGACGTATGTCTTCGAGAATGAAGTCCTTCATGGACATGTGAGGATTGAATCATCCTTGGATTTCAGTCCTAAAATGAGCCGTAGACAGATGTCTCCAAGAAAGAAGAGGGATTGTATCATCCTTGAACACATGTTCTAAAGAGAGCCGTAGATGTATGTCTTCAAGAATGAAGTCCTTGGTGGACATGTGAGGATTGGATCATCCCTGGACTTCAGTCCTAAAAGAGAGCCATAGACAAGATGTCTTTGAGAATAAGGTCCTGAATGAATAGGTGGGGGATTGTATCTTCCCCAGATTTTGGTCCCAGAATTGAGCCGTAGACTTGGTCTCCGATAATGAAGTCCTGAATGAACAGGTAGGGGATTGTATCTTCCCCGGACTTAGGTCCCAGAATTGATCCGTAGACTGATGTCTCCAAGAATTGAAGATAAGACTGCATCGTCCTTGGACCTAGGTTCAAAATGTACGTGATGGAATTGCATCGTCCCTAGACATGAGACTTGTCTTAAAGGTACGTGTGAGGACTGCATCGTCCGTGAACTGGGTTCAAAATGTATGTGATGGGATTACATCATCCCTAGACATGAGACTTGTCTTAAAGGTATGTGTGAGGGCTGCATCGTCCATGAACTGGGTTCAAAATGTACGTGTTGGGATTGCATCATCCCTAGACATGATACTTGTCTTAAAGGTACGTGTGAGGACTGCATCGTCCATGAACTAGGTTCAAAATGTACTTGATGGGATTGCATCATCCCTAGACATGAGACTTGTCTTCAAGGTACGTGTGAGGACTGCATCGTCCATGAAATAGGTTCAAAATGTACGTGTTGGGATTGCATCATCCCTAGACATGAGACTTGTCTTAAAGGTACGTGTGAGGACTACATCGTCCATGAACTGGGTTCAAAATGTACGTGTTGGGATTGCATCATCCCTAGACATGAGACTTGTCTTAAAGGTACGTGTGAGGACTGCATCTTCCATGAACTGGGTTCAAAATGTACGTGTTGGGATTGCATCATCCCTAGACATGAGACTTGTCTTAAAGGTACGTATGAGGACTGCATCATCCATGAACTGGGTTCAAAATGTACGTGATGGGATTGCATCGTCCCTAGACATGATACTTGTATTAAAGTGATAAGGATTGATCATCTTGGAACTTGATCTGGATTGTATCATCCATGGACCTATGTTCTAAAGAGAGCGGGATTGATCATCCTATAATATGATCGTGTGTGTTGCAGGGTATGCTGCTATTATCATTGATGAGGATACTTGTATTGATGATAGTACATGCTTTTGATGATAGATGTATTAGTAAGAATACATGCTTTTGATGATAGATGTATTAGTGAGAATACATGCTTTTGATGATAGATGTATTAGTAAGAATACATGTTTTGATGATAGATGTATTGGTGAGAATACATACTTTTGATGATACATGTATTGATTAATGTACTTGTATGGTTGAGGATACTTGTACTTGTATTGATGAGGATACTTATGTTGTAGATCGAGATGATCCAGATGCTGTAGATCGAGATGATCTAGATGTTGTAGATGGAGATGATCCAGATGCTGTAGATTGAGATGATCTAGATGTTGTAGATCGAGATGATCCAGATGCTGTAGATCGAGATGATCTAGATGTTGTAGGTCGAGATGATCCAGATGTTGTAGATCGTGATGATCCAGATGCTGTAGATCGAGATGATCTAGATGTTGTAGATCGAGATGATCCAGATGATCTAGATGCTGTAGATCGAGCTGATCCAGATGCTGTAGATCAAGATGATCTAGATGATGTAGATCGTGATGATCCAGATGCTGTAGATCGAGATGTTCCAGATGATGTAGATCATGATAATCCAGATGCTGTAGATCGTGATGATCCAGATGCTGTAGATCGAGATGATCCCGATGCTGATAATCGTATGATGACGATGCTAATGATCGTGAGGATCTAGATGTTGATGTTGTTGTAGCTTTTCGAGTGCTGCAGAAGATAAAGACTCAGTACTGAAGATGTTGATGTTCCAGTATTGAAGATGTTCCAGTAACTGCTTGAGTTACTGATGATGTTGAGAAAGCTTCCAATGATTTATAGATGTATCATGTATGATGTTGATGACTCCTTGCTCATGCAGATGCTGTTATAATATCCACCACCACACCAGCTGCCACACCTGCTTTGGGTATGCCCTCGATGGGGCCCACATCTACCATTCCGATCACTGTACCCATTCCAATAGCTGGCATACTTATCCCCACTCCATCAGTGACTCACACTACCCTTGGCAGTGCAGGACCATCCCATACCACTTTTGTTCCTCCACTTGGGGGAAACATCCCAACCCCAACCCCTCCACTTGGGGGCATTGGCCCCAAGATGGTCACAACCGCTAGTATGTCACATCCTTCTACTAGTTTTCCATTCATGGCTAGTCTCAACCTTCTTGGCCTAGCTAGACTGACTAGCGATCCGATCAGACATGACCCTGCGTGGCCTCACATGCCCACCAAGCTCCCCTCTGACATCCCTAAGTTTGAAGGCAAGGCAGGTGAGGACCCCCAGAACCATATTGTGTCCTTCCATCTATGGTGTTCCTCTAACTCCATAGTGGACAACTCTGTCCGCCTCTGTCTGTTACAGCGCACCCTCACTGGCTCTGCAGCTAAGTGGTACATCAAGCAGCCCCATGGGACCCATGCCACCTTTACCTCCCTTACCTTGACTTTCCTATAGTTCTTTCAGTTACCTATCTGCTATGATGCGGGAGTTGAGATCCTACTGTCTTGCAGACATAACACGGATACTCACATCATTGACCACATTCATGAGTGGCATCGACACCGCAGCCTCTGCAAAATCAATTTGGACGACTGTATCTTCTTAGATTGGTTTCTAAAATCCCTCCTTCCTGTCATTTCCAAGGATGTGGCATCCGAATGACCCCAGTCCAAAGAAGAGGCCATCCTCAAAGGCCAGCAATTTGACTTCATTTACGCCCAGTCGGGTTATCTGTATTCCATCATACCTGATGCCCCTCATGGCGATTCCTCCTGACACAATGCACTGGGGGCATCCCATGCCACAGATGGCATCATTGGCTGTATTGCCTCGCATCCTCAACCCTTTTCAATAGCATATCCTAGCCATGGCCCTGACCTTTCGCGGGCTACATCTCAATCTGGAGCAACCAATTCGTATGCTCCCATGGCATATCACCACCATTCCCATGGACTCTCATGTCCACCTCAGTGATTTGGTTATGCATTCCTTGCTTACGCCCCCCCTGTCGCACCTCAGCCATATTACCACCCATAGGCTGCACCAGCTCCTGTGTCCTCTCAAGCCCAACCTGCTTATTACCCACCACAGGCAGCCCCTGTGGCAAACCCACAACACGTTCCGCAAACGTATCAGCAACCCCCACAAGTTTTAGCACCTGCGTAGCCTCCACCTACTTATTATCCACCACAACTTGCTCTCGCACCTGCACAACCCCAAAACCCACCTGCTGCCCAAGGGCAAGTGTACGCCCAACAGAATCTGCAGCAAAACCAAAATAACCAGTGCCAACAGGGCCAGCAAAACCGTGGCAAAGGTCGTAACCATGGGAACAACCCCCCTCCAGACCAAGGTGGTTAACCTCCCAACCCCCCAAACAATAATATCACGGCACCTGGCAACCAGAACCTTGATCGGCCGCCCAAGTAGGCCAAAAATCCTAATTTGCGAACAAACCATCCTTGTTCTATTTGCGGGGGTCGATGGCCACTACACACATGATTTCCCACATTTGGAGCGAGCTCGGCAACTCTGGACTGATGATTCCCATCGCCTAGGGCACGCGGCTCCTCAGGCGCCAACCAACCCCCCACCACCTCAACATAAACCCTTGGTGTTACAAAACCCCTTACCAACCCAAGGCGTGGTGAACACTCAACCATTGGCTCCCCCTCAAGGAAACACACCACCACAATAGCAAATCACTTATGCCGCTCCTGATCAACCCATGTTAGACTCAGGTACCCATCACTTGTTAATGATGTCATCTGCCGATGTCAACCTCCAAACCTGTCGGAACCAATATGGCTCTACCCCTGAAGCCTCTCCTGCTGACAAAAACACTAACGCTCATCTCACTGATCAGACGTTATGTATACCTCCGGCTCCACTAGATGGCGCCTCCAAAGCACCTCGCTTCCTACTTCATCACATCAACAATAATCCCAATGCTCGCATTGCGTCAAATTACAACATTGTAGATGACTTAGCCCAGTCTCCCACAGCCATGTCTACGTTAGAAGTCTTAAAAAAACTGTCCTTCACAGTGCAAGACTTTACTCTCTGCCATTGATGCTATTGACCCAAATGATTCACGATTGATGGCCTTCGATTTGGACTAGTCCGAACCACGCTTGCCTTCCACTTTAGCATTCCAAGTTTTTGTTTTCGTTCGAAATCTTTTCATCCATCGGTGCATTATCGATGAAGGTTCCTCTACATGCGTTATGTCCACATTTGTTTGGTAGAAGTTGGGATCCCCTACTCTCCAATAGTCCTCCACTGTGTTGCAAGCCTACGATGGTCGTTCGGCTCAACCCCAAGGTCTCTTAGCTAATGTCCTCGTCCAGTTGGTTGGTAAAACAGTGCTCATTGACATAGAGGTCATCAATGCCCAACTTGATTATAACCTCTTACTTGGTCGCAACTACATGTATGCCATGCGGGCGGTTGCCTCATCCATTTTTCATACCATGATGTTCCCCCATGATGGACGCATGGTCAAGGTCGACCAACTCACCTATTACGATCCCAATGCCCTCGCTACACCCGAAAATGTTCTCCCCATGGTTGAACAACCTTTTTGTTGTGCAACTACCTCATTTGTTTCCTCCGTGGGACCTGGAGTTTACTCAGATACGTCGATGACCTCAACATTCCAATCCATTCCACCCCCATCACCTGTGATCGAAGTATCTGTTAAAATTTAATATGCTAAGACAGAAAATAGCAGCATTACATTCCATTTCTCAATAATAGCATATACAGGATCACTGAAGAAACAACAAGCACAGCATAAACACAAGAGACACAAATTTATCTTGGGAAACCCTCATGGGGTAGAAAACCCAGTAAATCTTCCTCAATATAGATGACCAGCAATATACAAAGATGCAAACCAAAGACATGATCTCCTCCTCCACCATAACAGACCTCTCCTCCACAAGTGTGCCTCTCTCAAGTGAGTGAGTGTGTCAAATGAGGAACGCACCTCCTCTATTTATACACTACACTGACATATATTTTACACAGGTACATGTAGGCTCGTATTTAACCATTAGGTTAAATACCCTATTATAATTGACTGGGCCGATCCCCACATGGTGGGTCTAATAACCCTAGTTACCACAACTTCTTGGAGGAATAAACATCTCCGGATTCATAGTATAATCACATCGGAGGTATGGAACATCTTCAGAATAAATAATATACAAATATAATATTCTTAGAAGTTACAATATCTCAACACTCCCCGTTAATGAGAAGGATATTATAACAACATCTGCACGAGCAAGGAGTCATCAAAATCATACATGATACATCTATAAATCATTGGAAGCTTTCTCAACATCATCAGTAACTCAAGCAGTTACTGGAACATCAACATCTTCAGTACTGAGTCTTTATCTTCTGCAGCACTCAAACAGCTACAGCAACATCAATATCTGAATCCTCACGATCGTCAGCATCGTCATCACACGATCATCAGCATCGTCATCACATAATCATCAGCATCATCATCACATGATCATCAACATCATCATCACACGATCATCAGCATCGTCACATCATCTTGATCTACAACATCTGGTTCATCACGATCTACAGCATCGTCATCATACGATCATCAGCATCGTCATCATACGATCATCAGCATCGTCATCATACAAACATCAACATCGTCATCATACGATCAACAGCATCATCATCATACGATCAATCAGCATCGTCATCATACGATCAACAACATTGTCATCATACGATCAACAGCATCGTCATCATACGATCAACAGTATCATCATCATGCGATCATCAGGATCGTCATCAGCATTGTCATCATACGATCAACATTTTCCAGGGTGATCAATCCTGCTCTCTTTAGGACATACGTCCATGGATGATGCAATCTAGTCATGTACCTTTTGAACCGAAGTCCAGGGACGATCCAGTCCTATCATGTACCTTTTGAGCTGAAGCTCAGGGACGATCCAGTCCTATCATGTACCTTTTGAACCCAAGCTCAGGGACAATCCAGTCCTATCATGTACCTTTTGAACCGAAGCTCAGGGACGATCCAGTCCTATCATGTACCTTTTGAACCGAAGCTCAGGGATGATCCAGTCCTATCATGTACCTTTTGAACCGAAGCTCAGGGATGATCCAGTCCTATCATGTACCTTTTGAACCGAAGCTCAGGGACGATCCAATCCTATCATTCAATTCTTGGAGACCTCATGTCTACGGCTCAATTCACAGGACCAAAGTCCGAGGACGATACAATCCCCTTACCTGTTCATTCAGGATTTTGTTCTTGAAGACATCATGTCTATGGCTCAATTCAAAGGACTAAAGTCTGAGGATGATCCAATCCCCTTACCTGTTCATTCAGGATTTTGTTCTTGGAGACATCATGTCTACGGCTCAATTCAAAGGACTAAAGTTCGAGGACGATCCAATCCCCTTACATGTTCATTCAGGATTTTGTTCTCGGAGACATCATGTCTACGGCTCAATTCAAAGGACTAAAGTCCGAGGACGATCCAATCCCCTTACCTGTTCATTCAGGATTTTGTTCTTGGAGACATCATGTCTACGACTCAATTCAAAGGACTAAAGTCCGAGGACGATCCAATCCCCTTACCTGTTCATTTAGGATTTTGTTCTTGGAGACATCATGTCTACGGCTCAATTCAAAGGACTAAAGTCCGAGGACGATCCAATCCCCTTACCTGTTCATTCAGAATTTTTTTCTCGGAGACATCATGTCTACGGCTCAATTCAAAGGACTAAAGTCCGAGGACGATCCAATCCCCTTACCTGTTCATTCAGGATTTTGTTCTCGGAGACATACGTCTACGACTCTCTTTAGGACTGAAGTCCAGGGATGATCCAATCCCCTCAAGTCCACCAAGGACTTCATTCTCGAAGACATACGTCTACGGCTCTCTTTAGGATTGAAGTCCAGGGATGATCCAATCCCCTCAAGTCCACCATGGGTACAAGTATCTTCATCCATACAAGTACATCAAGGCATCATGTATCCTCATCATCAAAACATGTATATCAAAACATGTATCCTCATCATCAAAACATGTATATCAAAACATGTATCAACATCAATAGCATCAAATACATATATAATTAAAGGCATGTATACATCTATCATCAAAAGCATGTATTCTCACTAATACATCTATCATCAAAAGCATGTATACTTCTATCATCAAAAGCATGTATTCTCACTAATACATCTATCATCGAAAGCAAAAATATAAGGGTCCTAAAAAAATAATTCTAAGTAACTAAGTGCAGTAAAATAGGTAACCTCATCATTGATGAGACAGACTTGTTATCAGATACTATGCTACTCCCCCTTTCGAGGAGAGTTCTTTTGAACTATACCAAGCTTGTCTCGAAAGTATTCAAACTTCACTCGAGATAGAGGTTTAGTCAAGATATCAGCAATCTGATCCTCAGTGCTTATATATTCGAGCTTGATAGCTCCTCTTTGCACCATATCTCGTATATAGAAGTATTGGATCTCTATGTGTTTTGACTTATCGTGGAACATAGGATTTTCAGTCATCTTAATGCATCTTTGATTGTCACACATAATCACAGTGGGATCCATTTCTAAGTCAAACACTCCATATAAAAGCTTCTGAAGCCATACTTCTTCACAGCTGTCAGAGCAGACAGCCATATATTCTGCTTCAGCAGTACTGAGAGCCATACTAGATTGTTTCTTGCTGAACCATGAGATCATGGCAGATTCAAGACTATAACATCCACCTAATGTACTCTTTCTGTCTAAGACACTTCTTACCCAATCAGAATCTGAGTAACCATGTAAACGGAGTTCATGACCTCCAAGATAATATAGACCAAAAATCTAATGTACCTTTTAGGTACCTCACTACATGCTTTGTAGCTATTAAGTGAACCTTTCTAGGTTCTACTAGATACTGACTTGGGGTATTTACAACAAAGCATATATCTGGCCTAGTATGACCCAATGATTTGTCTATATAGGGTTAGGTCCACTAAATATGATGAGTCATTAACTAATAACTTCAAGTTGGAGTCCATGGGAGTGGCCATGGCTTTATACTCCAACATATCAAATCTTTTTAGAAACTTTACAGCATACTTACCTTGATTTAAAAGATTCCTTTTGGATCTTGCCATACTTCTAGACCTAAGAAGTAGTGCATTAATCCGAGATCTTTCATTTTCATTTCTGCAGCCATTTTCATGACCTGTTTCTCCTTCCTTGTCAGAAAGAGATCATCGTCATACAATAATGATATGATAGATTCACCATCCACAACCTTAAGGTAAAGGTTAGGAACATCTTTACTTCTGGTAAAGCCCAAGCTTTGTCATGAGGCTGTCAATTGTCCATTATTCACACTCTGCATTGAGTGATCTTCTGCATATCTATTTGTGCCATCTCTCGTCAGATGGGTCTACTAATATGATCCTCAAAATCATTCGAACTTTGTGGTGAGTTCTTTCTTGCATCCATGTCATATGTGTATAGAATCCATATTCAACCTTGTAGCAAAGGTTGAGATCCACATCACCCATGATGATCATTAAACTCATCAATTGACTACCGATCCTGGGTACCCATACAAAACCTGATTCATACTTCTTCTTTAATTACATCATTAAGAGATTGGTCTTATCTAGTCCCTTGGAGCAAAACATCTCATCATGATTCTCTTCCTCTTTCTAAGAGAATCTCTTAACCACAAGCTTTCTATAGTGTGTTTGATTTGTAAATCTTTTGTTGAACATCCATCGCTTGTTCAGAGTTCATCATTCATCATGATCTTTCCTACAAATCAAAATTAAGTACATGATTAGTAATACTTCATAATCATCAAATCATATTGACATGATAACCTATTATGCACACAGATATCATTTACATAGTTATGCAACTATTTTGACCAATAATTTGGCACAACACTTTCCCATATCCTGTATGCATACAGTGGCTATCTAGATGCCTTCCATCTCTACCAGAACATACTATCGAGAGTGTGCACAACTCTCAGCATGTCAGCAAAGAGATTTCATTCTAGACAAGCAACAATGGAATGTTTGTCCAACTTACCAATCATATGCATATTAGCAGTATACTGTTCAATGCTTTATGAATGTTTACACTAGGAATAAAAATATGCATACAAGCAATATCATTTACTATTTCTAATAACAACTCAAATACTTATCTTTTATGTTTGTGTGGTTGCCTCCCGCTTGATCTTCTGTATGTCTTCTGAACTTCTATTCAGTCTGTACCACTGTGCATGCTCAAGTGTACACTAGTGTCATCCTCATGATCTCATACACAAACATACATTCATTAGTATACTCTCAATATTATCAAAACATTCTAATTCTTGAATATGTACAGTCATGATCATTAGTATTCAGGGTTTCAAGGAAGTCTTCTTTTACTCATGCATATTCTTGTTTGATCTAGTTAGTTAAATCATCAACCAAGATAAGAGACATAATATGCATAAACCCTTGATTACTAACCAATCATACCAAGTATACTTACACAAGGTAAGATTCTAACATGACATAGGAAAACATACCTGGATTAGTATACCTTCTTAGTTATGTACAACATACCTAAACAATCTCTTCAATGATTTAGAGATCCTGAGCTAGAACCTGCATGTCTCATAGGTTAAACATAATATAGCAAAGTCATACATACCTCGTGAGTCTTTGTCTTCATGTTGTCATGGTCATGGAACTTGATTTGTCTTTTGTGATGTACCTGTATCTTGTTAGTAGACAACATCAACCTCACACAACACCATAATGCATAAGTACAATCATATAGCCCTAATAAATGAATGTCTTCGATCATTCACATGCATTCATATTGTTACTAGGGTGATAAGACAATTAATAACATTAATCAAGATTGTACTAATAAATAACATGAAGACAAACACATTATGAACTTAATCAAGAATCAGATTTCAAGGCATACCTGAACCTCCTTAAGTCATACCTGTCGAGACTTTTTGTAGTCTTCTTATGTAAGGCCTTAGCCTCAACTCCCCCTGAAACTTGATCTAGAGCTTGATTAGGGTTTGCTAGAGAAACCCTAAAAATTCAATCTTTAACTTTCACACTTCTGAATGGATGGAAGAATGTGTCTTGCTGAGCTGATCAAACTAGCATTCTTCAATTTTGAAATCTCCAAAATTTGAACCCTCAAAATTGCCTTCGAAACTTTTGGATCTTCTGGACAGGAACCCGAACTAGGGTTTGATGAAGTCCAGTCTTCTACCCAACCAAAAGTTTGATCTTGGTCTCTAAATTTCAATTTTCCTGAGTAGCATTCAGCCGTGGACTCCGATTCCAAAAATTCTAACTTTCTCCGAAACCCTAAATTCTGGAAGCCATGAATAAAGGTGCTCCAAAAATAATTCTGTTTCGACAGAAATATGTACCTGATTGTTTTTGCTGTAACTCTGAAATTTTCACTCCATAGGGTCTAAATTTTTTTTCTGCAGTAGCCTGACCTGTCATCTTTCCATCCTGATAGGTCTGACCTCAATTGGATTTTCTGAGAGAGAGTTATGTCAAGTGTCGCAACGTGATCTGTTTATGGGATAATACAGGAGAGCGAACTTGTATGGTGTGCCACGTGTCACTGTTTGAACTTCTACCTCTGAAATTTTTTTTTTGAGATATCTTGCTCTGTTTTCTTTCCATCCTGACAGGTCTAACATCAATTGGACTCTCTGAGAGAGAGTTATGCCAAGTGTCGTAACGTGACCTGTTTAAGGGATAAAACAGGAGAGCAAACTTGTACGGTGTGCCACGTGTCACTGGTTCAGCTTCGGCCTTTGAAAACGTTTCCTGAGCTAGTATAGTCTGTGTACTACCCATCACTTTTTACTAAATTTTATTTGGAGCTTCGTAGCCCAAGTTATGACCTTTTTTCCTAGGTCACCTGATTTTGACTGAGATCTGGAAGAGGCAAAAACCCTAACTTACTGATCATAACCTACAAACTACAACGAATTTGAGGGTGCCCTTTGGACACAAGATACGTGGAGATGTTATCTACGACTTGTAAAGGTTTCAGATCCTGAACCTTTTCCAAAATGGATTTATAGGAAAAGTTCCACGATGACTGGTTTTTTCTATATAAAACCCTAACCTTCAAATTGTCGTAAGTAAAGCAAGTGTCGTAAGTGCCATACCTTTCCTTCCTTCAGTTTAGCTCTGATACCATGTTAAAATTTAATATGCTAAGACAGAAAATAGCAGCATTACATTCCATTTCTCAATAATAGCATATACAGGATCACTGAAGAAACAACAAGCACAGCATAAACACAAGAGACACAAATTTATCCTGGGAAACCCTCATGGGGTAGAAAACCCAGTAAAGCTTCCTCAATATAGATGACCAACAATATACAAAGATGCAAACCAAAGACATGATCTCCTCCTCCACCATAGCAGACCTCTCCTCCACAAGTGCGCCTCTCTCAAGTGAGTGAGTGTGTCAAATGAGGAACACACCTCCTCTATTTATACACTACATTGACATATATTTTACACAGGTACATGTAGGCTCGTATTTAACCATTAGGTTAAATACCCTATTATAACTAACTAGGCCGATCCCCACATGGTGGGTCTAATAACCCTAGTTACCACAACTTCTCGGAGGAATAAACATCTCTGGATTCATAGTATAATCACATCGGAGGTATGGAACATCTCCGGAATAAATAATATACAAATATAATATTCTTAGAAGTTACAATATCTCAACAGTATCTGACCTATGTACCCTTTCCCACAATACACAAACACCCAACAATCAACCGCCCTTGTTACCAAAACCACCATTGGTACCTAGTCACATTGGTGTTACATCCATCCACACAATCCCCTTCCTATTCCCTCCCTTGGGTGTAGTAAGCACCTCGGTTATGGCTACTCTCAGCCTCCCCGGGTTAACCTTAGGATTACTTGTGTGTTATATTTCACCTCTCGTTCCCTTGCCAACACCAAATGTCATCCTACAACTGGTGCAACCCATTGCCACTACTAGTCAACCACCTCCTGGTGTCACTACCCTTCGTCATCTACAAATTCCCCCCCTCTTATCAAGCACACTGGGGGCAGAGGAATACAACCATACACTGCTATACCCCCCGCCCAAAATAGTTAAACCCCCCCCCCCCCCCCCCCCCCCGTGTTTCGTGCTCCTCCAAAATGCTCGTTGTGTGATGAGTTAGGCCATCCGACTCATCAATGTCCACAATTACCTGCATTACAGGAACACATGCAAATGCTTGACGATGACCCCAACATCCCGGTTGTCAAACTCGATCCAACCCATAAGCCTCGTGATAAATCACTGCGTACCAACCACCCTTGTGCAATATGTGGTATTTACGGCCATTACTCACATCATTTTCCTGATCTCCCAGATTACAGAGTAGCTCTCTACGAGATGAATAATTTGGACCTTGAGATGACACCCCCCACAATTGAGGAGATCCACCCCCCAGTATCACCCTCCTCTGGAGAGATTAACACCAATTATATGATCTCTTCGACTACCACTCCCTCATCAGCCGATTTGACAACTCACAGTTTCTGCAATGATGAGGAGATTCTAGAGGCTCTCACTGCCCCGGATTATCCCTGGGAAGACATGCACCATCGTTCCTATTTCCTCCCAGAAGAGTCATCCTCCACCACAGCCACCCAATTTGTGGTTGAGTCCAAAGATTTCCTTCCCACCAAAGTCGACTAGTTTAAGGATCCTATTCCCACTCCTAATGCCTTTGAGGAGGGTAACATGGACAACATCTCACCTATAATCCACATCAATATCTCTGACCCCCCTGGTGCTCTTGAAATCATCACATTAGGAGCCTCCTGCAGTGAATATGAGATTGGAGAGTAGAAAAAACTTTTCTAAGAGTTCTGTGATGTCTTTGCCTAGTCCTATACTGAAATTCCTGGTCTCGACCCCACTATTATAGAGCACCACATTGACTCATGGCAAGATGTACCCCCCATTCGCCAGAAACAGCGCCCCATTCATCCCTCAAAGCTCCCTGCTATTAAAGCTGAGATTGAGAAACTTCGCACAATAGGCTTCATTTAGCCTATTGCATATACCACTTAGGTTTCAAACCCTGTCCCTGTTAATAAGAAACAAGGCACCATCAGAGTATGTACTGACTTTTGCGATTTAAACCGATCCTGTCCCAAAGACAACTTCCCCACACCATTTATTGACCAACTCATCGATGCGTGTGCGGGGCATGAAGTCCTATCTTTCATGGACGGTTTTTTCGGATACAACCAAATTCAGATCCGAAAGGAGGATCAGTACAAGAATTCCTTTACCACCCCATGGGGCGCCTTTTCCTATTGTGTCATGCCTTTCGGCCTCAAAAATGCTGGTGCCACCGTCCAGTGGGCCATGACCTATTGTTTTCACGACTTGGTCCATATCCTGCTAGTCTATCTTGACGATCTTACAACTCATTCCCAGAAACGATCAGACCACCTTAAAGACCTCCGGCAAGTCTTTCTGCGTTGTCACAAATATCAAATCCGCTTGAACCCACACAAGTTTGTCTTTTGCGTTCCGGCAGGCCGATTGTTGGGTTTCATTGTTTCCTAGAAAGGAATTGTTGTTGATCCCTTGAAATTCCAAGCCATCATAGACCTTCCCTCTTCTCACACGCTCTGGTAGCTCCAGAGTCTACAAGGGCGATCCAATTTCCTCCATCGCTTCATTCCTGATTATGCCACCACCATTCATAGTTTCTTACACTTGCTTCGTACCCACATACCCTTTGTTTGGGATGAGCAAGCAGAAGCTGCATTTGAAGCCCTCAAGAAAGCTATCACACAAGCCCCTTTGATCTCCCCTCTGGATTTCTCTCAGGACTTAATCCTTTACATCTTGGCATCCGATTATGCCGTGTCCGAAGTCCTTGTTCAAGAATACGTCACTCGCCAGGAGCATGTCATTTATTACGTCGGCCAGACCTTGTCTGGACCACCCCTACATTACCCATATGAGGAAAGACTAGCCCTTGCTGTGGTCTTTTTTGTCCAAAAATCACGACACTACATTTTACTCAGTCATACCACCGTTGTCGCCGACTCCAACCCCATAGTCTATCTCTTAAACCGACGCCTCCTGCAAGCTCGCGTTGCCAAATGGGTAATTATCCTCCAAGAATATGACCTCACTTTTAGAACCCCTAAGAGCACTAAAGCCCTTGCGCTTGCCCATCTCATCACCGATCTCCCCTCCCTTTTGTCGTCCCCACAAATCTCCGATGAGTTACCCGACAATCACTTGTTCATCATCTCATCTGATGACCCATGGTACGGTGATATTTTGTTATACCTTCGCACGTAGAAGTTCCGACCCAACATCAGTCATGATGGATGCCGTCGCATCCGTCACCAGGCCTCTTGATATCTCCTCTTAGGCGATGTCCTTTATCGGCGAGGGGTTAACACGATTCTCTGTCATTTCCTTACACACCAGGAAGCCGAACACGTCCTCAATGACTGTCATAGCGGTGCTTGCGGTGGACATTTCTCTGGAATGGCCACCGCCCCAAAATTCATCTACACCGGATACTTCTGGCCCACACTCTTTAACGACTACATCACAGCAGTCAAACATTGCCATAATTGCAAACTTTTTGCCCCAAAGGCCCAGACACCACTCAGTCTGTTACACCCAGTCATCACCGTTGACCCCTTTTGTAAGTGGGCCATCGAATTCATGGAATGTAAACCCCCATCTACCAACGGCCATAAGTACATCATTGTCGCCATCGATTACTTCACCAAATGGGTTGAAGCCATGCCCACTTTCAATTGTAAAGCTGACACCACTGCCCGTTTCTTTTTTAACCATGTTATCACTCGATTCGGGGTCCCCAAACAGTTGGTCTTAGACCATGGTTCACACTTCGAAGATTCCCTTTGGCACAAGTTATCCACCCTACTGAAGTTCGAACATCAGTATTCCTCTTCTTACTACCACCAAGGGAACGACCAAGTAGAGGCCATTAACAAAATTTTAAAAACCATCCTCCAACGCATTGTTGACTGGCATAAGTCCAATTGGCACCACATGCTGTTCCCTTCCTTATGGGCTTACCGTACATCCACCAAAACTGCCACTGATTTTACCCCATTTCATTTAGTGCACAGCTTAGAGTCTGTCCTCCCCATCGAGTGTCAGATACCTACCTTACACATCGCTGTCGAGCTTCTCCCAAACACCTCCCCACTCGAGCAACGTCTGCTATCACTAGAACAAGCTGATGAAGACCGTCATGCCACTCTCCAGACCATTGAAGCTGCCAAGAACCGCTCCAAAGTTGGTTACGACAAACATGTCCACCCTCGAACTTTCCGTGAAGGGGACCTCGTCCTCACCTATGACCAAGCCCACGACAAGACCGGTAAAGGAAAGTTTGAATCCATGTGGCAAGGCCCTTACATCGTGCAGACCTGCCTCGGCAATGGGGCATACATTTTAACTAACTCAGAAGGTCACCCTTTGCGCAACCCCCATAATGGGTTGTATCTTAAACGCTTTTATCCCTAAATAAACCCACGACCCCATTGGTCCATCTTGTACAGTTTGCTCTCTTTTTGTTTTTTTACCTTTTCTACCACAATCTTACATTCATCATTTTTGCATGATCATAGATGGACCATCCTCCACCTCATTACATTGGCTTCGCTGATGGAGCAAGCCGCTGGTCTCCAAACCTGGCTTCTGCAGCATGGGTCTTATATTCCCCTTCACATGAATTGATTCACCTTGATGGAATATGTATAGGCACTGCTATCAATAACCAGGCGGAGTATGATGCTGTGACCGTCCTCCTGACTGCTACCCTCCAGATGGGCATATGTCACCTTCATGTGTTCTTTGACTCCCGGCTACTTGTCTCCCAGCTCAACAACTGCTACCAGGCGCGTGATCCATGCCTCTTTAGAAAATTCATGCGCACAAAACAACTCAGCCGACAATTTGAATCCATCACATTCACCCATGTCCCAAGAGCTCAGAATAGTGTCACAGATGAAATGGATAACAACATCCTAGATTGGCACATCAATCACACCATGTAAAACCTCCATCATGCATCATCATCCCATATCATCTCATCAAAAATATATAAAAATCCAAAAAGATTTCCAGGGGCATCCACGTGCCTATCATCACATAAACATTTTCATCCATGTGCAATAACATAAAAACACATTACTATACAGGGGCATTCATGTGCCTAATCCTACATACATAATGTTGCCTAACATAAAATACACAAGGGCATCCATGTGCCCATCATCCTACACTACTTGCATCCACGTGCAATACAAACATATAACAAACCATAAGTGCATCCACGTGCGTACACTAAATCATCATCGCAAAAAAGTGCATCCATGTGCCTATATATATATCAAAAAATAAACATCAATATGCTACACATGTCCTGAGTACCCCGTACTCATCTATACAAAAAAATATATCTATACATCAATACACCTCATAGAATACATGCCGTAAGTACAAAATCGCGGGGGAGTCCCCTACACTCCCTACTGAGAGTCATACCCTCCATCATTTCCTGCATCAGTTGCCTCCGAGTCCTCAGCCCGCTCCTCCTCCGGCAGCTCCTCATCCCTTGCAGACTCCTGTGCCCGACCCCTATCCGCCAAAATAGCCACCCAGATCGCAATCTATCAGAACTCCCGTGGCACTCTCAGATAGTCCTGAATCACCTCTGGATCCACGTCCCGCCACCCATCATTAGTCACTCCCACCAACAACTGATCTAGAAGCATCCGTACGGACTCCAGAGTCCCCTCAGCGTCCCGTCGACGCACCTCCCCTCAGCCTGGCAGGGCTGGTACTGCCACATGCCCCCTGCGAGCTACATGTACTAGTGGTGGTCTCGGGCAAACATCTGCAGATCATACATCAGTCAGTAATAGCATATCAACATCTTAACCCTATCATACACAAACTTGACATCAACAACAATCAAGCAAACAAATACGTACCATCTGGTCCCCATGCCTGCCTTGGCGGCCGTGGTGCCTCCGGATCCCCGGTGAAGTCCATATCTCTGTATGGATAATCATCCAGTGTCAGCGGCATCTGCAACCACTGAAGGTAGAGCTCCTCGGTGAAGTATCTCCCAACCTCACCGCCACCCTGTCGGTGCATCATCTCTCCCCACCGCACTATGCGCGGCTCCCTCAGTCCTCCCGCCCTAACTGGCACCTGTGGCCGCAGTGTAGGTACCCGCTCCATGAAGAAGGCACACAGAAAGGATCCATAACAGAATCCCTTGCCAGATTCCTTCAACGATGTCAGCTGCCGCTAAATACAAGTGAGGAACATTTGGCCGCAGGCATAATATACACCATCCAGCACCCGCTCCACCAGTTGCATCTGGCCCCCAGACACCTTCTCAGGTGATTGGGACCCAAAAAATTGAACCACGCATGCCACGATCACCTATACTACTGGCTTCTGCAGGTCCACCACTTGGAGTGCATTCCTCTGCACCCTAGCCTCCGGAACGCAGTACCACTCCAACATATCCTCCATATCCACATCCGCAGATACTTGTGGCTGCGTATCAGCCACCCTACCCAGATAGGGAAACCCCGTCAAGAAGTACACATCAACGAGGGTGAGATACACCCTCTCTCCCTACACTCTGAATGCTTGAATGTCAGGGCTACAGTCACGTTCTGGGACCGTGCCTGTAGGAGCCGAACTCGCAGTCTCGAACCGTGTGTCCAGCCTCGGAACTCGCAGTATCGAACTACGTATTTTGACCCAAACCTCGCGGTCCCAGTCTGCATGGTCCTCCCTAGAACCCGTAGTCCCCGATCGTGGTTCCACCCCACAAACCCGCGGTCCACCCCACATGGACTGTACAAAAACTCCCCTAGGACCCACTACCCCCCACGAACCTAATGAAAATGTAGGTATGAGTTTCTCAGAATACCTGTAACTCCCGGATCTGAAAATGGCCGGTCGGATCATCCAGAAACACCAACTCAGCTCTGGTCCACTCTGATCACTAGTCAAAGTCAACAAGTCCAAATGACACTTGTCATGTTGGACCCACTTACTATTTATAGTTCGTTGACTTTTTCTTGTTTTGGCCATTCTAAACCCATATGGAGTCCATTTTTCGAACCGTTTCCGCCACTGGAATCAGCACGACGAGACCGTCATGATGGTAAACTTGTTTTCTTATTTTTCCAACATCATTTTTTGGGCATTTTTTAGACACCACTAGTCACCTCGGTTTACATGCCGCTTCGGCTGCTCTCCATTTTTGATATATTTTATATCATCGGATTCATTTTTTCAAGCCCGTGATGATTCTTGAGATCATTTCTCACTCTCACCCCCATATTTTTTGGGTATTGTTTCCAAAATGCCCCCCGTCACCTCAGTTTGCGTGCCACTTCGACCATTCTCCATTTTTTACAGTTTTTATATCGTCGAATTCATTTTTTCAAGCTCGTGATGATGCTTGAGGTCATTTCTTGCTCTCACCAGGTACAGTTTCAACATTGTGTCCTGACACCTTGCTGCCTCGGTTTGCATGCCACATCGGCCGCCATCGGATTGTTCCACCTTTTTACATGAGCCATTAACTCCTTTCCTACTGCAATTATTTCGTTATTTTGCCACCATTCATTATCCCGCAAGGAGGCCCACCAGTGTTCTCCCCCTCCCTCGTTCTTGGTCATCATCAATGTTCCTTGATTGAGCACTTCCTCCTTGCTTGATTGAGCACTTCCTCCTTGCCTGGCCATTCCTTTTGTTCGGTATAATTTTATCCCTTTTTCGGGCCAGCCAAGTCCTTTAATAAAAAGGCACTTAGGGAGTTTCTATTAAGCTCTTTTCTAACTCCTAAAACAATGAAAAGATCGCCAAGCAATCTTGCTTCCTTTCATGCTCGCTAAAGTACCTGAAAGGGCGTCTATCTGGTAAAAGTTTAACCCTTTTCCGAACCTGGTAAACTAATTACAAAAAAGGAATACTCTAGTCGCACCGACTAGAACAGTTATTCATTGCATCATTTTATTCTTCTTCAGTCCTTAGAGCCTAACACACGAAAAAGCAACCCCCTGGAGTCTTCTTATCACTTTCAGACTCTCTAAAATTGAAAGCAACCACAAGCATGCATCGTCCTGGGCTCGTACAAATCCACACGACAGTACCATTCCATTATTTCAAAGTCTTCTTATCACTTTCAAACTCCTTAAAATTGAAAGCAACCATGAGCATGCACCGTCCTGGGCTCGTACAAATCCACACAACTGTACCATTCCATTATTTCAGAGTCTTCTTATCGCTTTCAGACTCCTTAAAATTGAAAGCAATCATGAGCATGAACTATCCTTGGCTCGTATAAATCCACACGACAGTACCATTTTACAGACACTTCTTCTAGTTCCTTTACCTGTGAAGAATCCCCCCCCCATGCCTCTTGGCACTATGATCGATCATCTCGGCAGCACCCCCAATCAAGTTTCCTTTGTTCAGAGTATTCTGCAGTCTCCTGCCATTGTACACCAACTTGAGTATCACTCATCCTAGTCACTATCCTTGATCCATTACAACTGTGATCCCTTTCCCTCCAGTTAGTCTCATATGCTTCTCGATCATCCTCCATCTTCATACTCTGAACAAAGGAAGTTTGAGTCCACCCACTCTACTTGCCCAGTTATCCCCCATAGTATGACAATCCTACCATCAGTACTCTCACACTTCGGTTCTCCACCTCATGCTCCTATCAAGGAAACATCATTGCCTTACTAGTTGCAGGTCTCCCTCTATCGACGACAGCCCCTCTATTCGATAGGATAGACCCAGAGGTCCCTACGCCTTGGACCCATCACCATCTATGGTGAGTGCCTATGGACCATTTTGAGAGGAGTCATCATTGCCTCTCCGAGTGGTTGTTTATCACATGCTCGACTTCAACACCTTGATCGCATCATTGAGAATCGCGCAGGGTTTATATCCCTTCAGTTATTGGTCGAAGACCCCAGATTTCCCCCAACTCTAGCACATTGGTGAGTCACTTTGGAACACCTAGTTATATGTTCCCATGGATGTCCGGGTTGCGTTGGTGATTGTATTCAGAAGCCATCCAATTATATGCTTCCTTGAGTACCCAGTTCAGTGTACCATTGAGGATATGACTCCCTGTCACTATGCTCCAGCAGCTCATCAGTTCCTCTGGTACCCCACTCAGCAGCACTGTAGTTATTCCAGTGTACCAGTTCTTCAGCTCAGACATGGTCAACCCAGCAGTATGTCCCAGATTTATGTCCCCTCTGGACCCTTATGATGTACATAGTGGTTCTCTATGTATCCTATAGGTCACCCTTTTCAGGCCTCACAATTATTTTTTATGTATCTTGATACGAGCATGGGTATGCCTGCCTCATCCATATATTGAGATTCTTCCTCATTCATTATTTGAGGCCATGTATATGTCAGGTCCCCATATTTTGGACCCCATTGTTATTGTTGTTCTATATCTTGATACGAGCATGGGAATGTCCGCCTCGTCCCTATGTTCAGATTATTCCTCATTCATTATTGAGGTCATGTACTTTACATTTTTGTAGTTTGTTCAGGACCGTTGTTTCGGGCTCTAGTTCATTTCTTCTCTTCTCCACACCCCAGGAAACCCATAAAAGACTTATGATGTCTATCGGCCATACAATGAGCTCCTGCCCTCACACATCAGGGGGCAATCTGTTAACACCCAAAAAGTGCTCACTACCTCATCTACCCCATTACATGACTCATTTGTCCATATTTCCTACCATATTTGCCTCCAAACCCAAAAAACCATTAAAAAAGCCTCCAAAAGGCCAAAAAACCCTCTAAAAAGGGAATAAAAAATACAAAAAAGAGGAAAAAGAGGGAAAAAGGAAGCAAAAACCCTATACAGTTGACCTAAACCATATGGTGCCCAAAACGATGGGCCAACACTCCACCACTAAAAACCTATAAATAGGTGATGGAGGCCCATCATTTCATATCCACAGTCAACCACACCCTTACTCTGCCAAAATCACTCCTGAAACCCTAGCTCACCCTTGAGCTACTTTCACATTTGAGTGCCCCTTTGGCCCATTTACAAACCCTTTGGAGAAAGAGAAAGGAGCAAAACTAGAAGCTTGGAAGCAACTCTCTTGGACTGCTACAAGGGCTTCACCAACCTTCACATTGGAGGTATAATCAATACAAAAACTCTTTTTATTATCTTGTCTTTTATGTTTTATGCACATGTTTAGAATAGTTACTATTTTACTGCACTGTCTTTCATTTACTGTTTTTTTTAACTGCTACTAAGGAGTCCCTTCTCCTTAGTAGGTGCTCATTTGCACAAGCTAGGGTGAAAACCCTAGGTACACTGAGCATGATCCACTTCTTCCCAAGAAGAAGATACCTCCAAACATATGACCAAGCATCACACCTACTTGAGTTTGGAGCATTTATTTTTGTGTGTGCCTTATAGTCTATTTTAAGGTTGGGTATTTTTTCCATGAGGTTTTCCCCATTTCCTTAGTTTATTGACTATTATTATTCATTGTATTGGGTGACCTTTGGTCTTAGTTACCAGGTCCCAGGATGGAGTAAGGGGGGTGTTAGGATATTCCTATACTCCATCCTAGTCCTAGCAGCATTTTCATTATTTGCATTTTCAATCATGCATGCACTTTTAGGGTTTGCATGTATTCCAGTCATCAGTCCCATCACCTGGCCCTCACTTAGCTAGCCCCCAGAGCTTCCTTCCACTCAGTTTCAGCCCTCCTATAGCTTAGTGCGCCCTCCTTTCACCTACTGCATGAGAAAGGCGCCCTTCCTTACCTACCATTCAGTTATCTTCATTCTCTCGATTTAAGGCTAGACTAACTCTCAACTCACTATATCACTCCGATGGACCTCCAGTGAGACTTGACTGCCCATTCTGACTTTAGTTAGATCCTCATGCACCTGTTAAATTTTGAGCATTAATTCACAATACTCTTGGATCTTTACTGAGAGAATAACATATACAGTATATCAATGCATAACAATCACAATAAGCATGACAAGCATCACAAGAATCAAAAGCATGAGAGACAAGAGACACAGAGTTTCCGTGGGGAAAACCCTAAGGTGAAAAACCCCAAAACTTCCTCAGAGATAGAGAGAGCAATGGCTCAACCAAAGTACAACCAAAATACAATTGAGATAGTCTCCTAGTAGCAGATGATCCTCCTCCTCACTAGTGCGCCACGTTCTGAGTGAGAGAAGTGTGACTTTCTGAATGATCCAAATAGAGATCTCCTGATATTTATTTATACTTAACCTGTTTGCCCTGTTACACTATGGGGTCGACTTTTCTATCTAGATACATCCACAATATAATATATATTTCAAGGCCGACCCCACACATGGTGGTCTAATAACCCATAGGCAAGTACACACTTGCGACACTTGTCAATCCACATGATGACACTTCCTTATAGAGGAATAACACATCTCTTATAAGGGTACAATAAATATACATGAAATACATAGATGAAATACATTATGAAGTTACATATACATCAACACTTCCTCTTAACTAGGAAGGTATTTCTTGACACAGATCTGCTAGACAAGTCTTCTTCTCAAGATCATCATCATCGATGCATCGTCATCATCATCGTCACTGCTGCTGCTATCTCAACCAATCTCTGACTCTACTCGTCATAGGAATTTCTACAGAGCCAGTCCTTTTTCATACTAGATGTAGGCCCACCACCTGCAGGTCTTCGTCATCACTGGCCGTACTGTGGAAATATCAGGACTTATTACATGCATAACAAAACCTTAAAAGAGTCTCTTGACTAGCAAGAACCCTAAAGAGCATCTAAGGCCTTTTTCATCCTATCTAGATATCTAGGACTTATTACATGTGACCCCACCACAAAACCTCGAAATAGAATCCCAGGATTGATTACAAGCACAAGGATCAACCTATCGGATCTCCCAGGGCACAAATTACATGTGGTCACCAGAAAACCTCGAAAGAGCATCCCAGGACTGATTACGAGCACACGGCTCAACCTATTGGATCTCCCAGGGCAAAAATTACATGTGGTCATGGCAAAACCTTGAAAGAGCATCCCAGGACTGATGACAAGCACATGGCTCAACCTATCAGATCTCCCAGGGCACAAATTACATGCCATAGGACAAAACCTCGAAAGAACATTTGCCAGATATCCCAGGGCACAAATTACATGCCATAGGCAAAACCTTGAAAGACTATCTACAGATCTCCCAGGGCACAAATTATATGTCCTCCCAAGCAAAACCTCAAAAGAGCATTTTCCAGATATCCCAGGGTACAAATTACATGCCATAAGCAAAACCTCGAAAGACTATCTGCAAATCTCCCAGGGCACAAATTACATGCTTATTTGCACAACCTGTTCCATGGCCATAGAGTATCAACCTGATACTCACCATACATCATCCTGATGTACACATGATCATCCTGATCATCATCACTGCAACATCCTACTGCATGTCATCTGGAGCAACATCCTGAAGCTCGTCATCCATGATCATCCTGATCATACAATGCATCTACCTGATGCATACCAAGTATCTACCTGATACATATCATCATACATGATCCACCTGATCACACAGTGTATCCACCTGATACAAATATAAATACATGATACATATCAACATACATGATCTACCTGATCATACAATGTATCCACTTGATACATATATAGATACATGGTCCAAGCATCCAACATGATGCATATACAAAATACATACACATGATCCAACCGATCATATCCAACATCAACATGATGCGTACATACATATAAATGATCCAACTGATCATATCCAGCATCCAACATGATTCATACATACATATACATATAAATGATCCAACTGATCATATCCAACATCCAACATGCTGCATACATACATATATAAATGATCCAACTGATCATACAAAGCAGAAACCACAACATCATCTTGATGCTCATCATCCAACACTTACATCCACAGTGATGTGAAGGATCCTCCTTCCAACATGCTTGGAATGGATTCATCAAATGTGGCCATCACTTCTTCCTCGAAGTGTCATCAATCTGAAGAACGCCAAGCCTCTCCCTGAAGTACTCAAACTTCACCCTGGCTAGTGGCTTCGTTAGCACATCTGCAATCTGCTCATCTGTCGCAACATATAGGAGCTTCATAGCTCCTCTCTGCACTATATCCCTGATATAGTGATATTTGATCTCTATGTGTTTTGACCTATCATGAAACATTGGGTTCTCAGACATCTTCACACAACTGTGGTTATCACAAAAGATACTAGTAGCATCAAACGGGAGATCAAATAACTCAAACAGTAGCTTCCATAGCCATACTGCCTCACAACTAGTTGAACAGGGTGCAACATACTCTACCTCAGTTGTACTCAATGCTACGCAGGATTGCTTCCTGCTAAACCAAGAGATCACACCCGATCCCATACTGAAGCAACATCCAGATGTGCTCTTCCTATCTGCAGTACTACCAGCCCAATCTGAATCAACATAAGCCTGCAGGTTAAACTTTTGATTCGCTTCATACTTGAGCCCATAATCTACTGTACCCTTCAGGTACCTCAGAACATGCTTTACAGCAACCAGGTGAACACTCCTTGGATCCGTCAGAAACTGGCTCAATGTGTTCACCGCAAAGCAAATATCTGGTCTCATGTTCGTCAGGTACATCAAGGACCCAATCATCTGACAATACATAGAGACATCAATTGGCTCAAATGAAGCATCACATAGAAGCTTCAGATTCGATGCCATAGGTGTGGCCATGGCCTTGCAATCCATCATCACGAATCTCTACAGGATATCTACTGTGTACTTCCCTTGACCAAGGAAGATACCACCTACACTCTGCCACACCTCCATACCTAGGAAATAATGCATCAATCCCAAATATTTCATATTGAACTCAGCAGCAAGCTTCCTCTTAGTATCTGCAATCAATCTGTCATCTCCTGTTACAAATAAGTCATCCACATATAGGAGTAGAATCATAGGATTCCCTTCCTCTACCTTGTAGTAAAGGTTGGAATCCGCTTTACTCTTGGTAAAGCCCAAACTAGATAGGAAACTATCCATCCTACCATACCAAGTTCTGGGAGCTTGTTTCAAGCCATACAAGGCTTTCTTCAGTCTGCACACATATGACTCCCTGTCATGTATTTCGAAATCGAGTGGCTGCTCCACATATGCTTCCTCTTCAACTACACCATTCAAGAAAGCAATCTTGACATCCATCTGGTGTATTTTCCATTTTTTTTGTTGCAGACAGGGCAAGTACTATTCTGATTGAAGTATACCTGGCTACAGGTGCAAAAGTTTCTTCATAATCTATTCCCTCTTTCTGAGAGAAGCCACAGGCTATGAATCTTGCTTTGTATTTTTCTATACTGCCATCTGTAGCATGCTTGATTTTGTAGATCCATTTGGAAGTCACAACAGACTTCTCTTTAGGTCTTGGGACAACATCCCAAACATCATTCTTCATTATTGATTGGTATTCCTCAATCATGGCATCCTTCCATTCTTTCTTTTCCACTGCTTCTTCATAGCTGGAAGGTTCTTTGTTCATAATGTCACAGAGTAAAGCAACATAGCTAGTATGTGATCTGGTTCTCTTCTTTGCTCTGTGTTCTTCTTCTAGAATTCCAAATCTTTCTGCATCTTGAATGAGATCTCTAGCCCATGCAGGTTTCCTCTTGTGAGAGTTATCCTCACAAGGTGGATCTATAGGTTCTTGTGGATCTTCAAACTCACAAACAATTTTTGGAATTGCTTCAGTTATGGTAGTGTCTTGAAATCTAGTTTCCTTAGGTTCTTCATAAACTTTGATAGGTGCCTTCCTTGATTTGATGAATGCTGAGTTTTCATCAAAAGTTACGTCACTGCTGACATCAATCTTCTTGAACCCTAGAAAGTATATTCTGTAAGCCTTCGAGCTTTCACTGTAACCCACAAAGATACCCGTCTTTCCTGAAGGATCTAGTTTAGTCCTCTTTTCCTTTGGGACATGAGTGTATACTAGACAACCAAATATTCTGAGATGGCTGACTTCAGGTTTCTTACCAGAAAATACCTCTTCTGGTGTCTTGTTGTCCAATATCTTGTGGGGTGTTCTGTTCTGCACATATAAAGTTGTTTTAGCTGCTTCTGCCCATAGATGCATAGGTAGATCCTGGTCATGCAGCATTGCCCTTGCTGCTTCCATGATTGTTCTGTTCTTCCTTTCTACAACTCCATTATGTTGAGGATTATAAGGAGAAGTCAACTCCCTCTTAATCCCTGAATCACTACAAAGATTCTTGAAGTCACCTGAGATGAATTCTCCACCATTTTCGGATCTGAATGTTTTGATCTTCTTGTCAGTTTGATTCTCCATCAAGGTTTTGAATTCCTTGAACTTATCAAACACCTCATCTTTGTTCTTCAAGAAGTATACCCAAGTCTTCCTGGAGAAGTCATCAATAAATGAGACATGGTAAACATACCCACTCATAGAACTGGATGACATAGGACCACATACATCTGAGTGGATGATTTCCAGGATATCTTTTGCCTTGCTTTCACTTCTTGGGAAATCCTTCTTAATGTTCTTACCTTTTGCACATCCTTTGCAGACACCTTCATGTTTTGTCTTGATTTCAGGAAGACCCTCTACAGTCTTGCTTGCAATTGGAAGTGCCCTATAGTGCATATGAGCAAGTCTTCTATGCCAAAGTTCACTTGGCTCCATGGATTCATGTACCATGGCATGTTCAAGTTGTCCCTTCAATTTATACAAACCTCCCTCTTGCTCTCCAATCACTACTGCATTATCTATGTTCTTTCCCTTTGGCTACATTAGGACTTGGCCATCCAAAAATGCAACCCTCATACCTTTTGCATCCAATGCAGAGATGGAGAGTAAGTTCTTCTTGAGCCCAGGTACATAAAGTACTTCTTTCATCTTCAAATATTTTTCAGAATCTAGGTTGTAGGAGGCTTCACCACTTCCTTTGATTGGGTATTGATAATCATCTCCAAGTTTCACTTTATGGGGTGATTCATGTTCATACAGATTTACAAAATATTCTTTAAACCCAGTCATGTGTTTGGAAGCCCCGCTGTCAATCAACCAATCATTACAACCATGGGAGATAGTACCTATGAGAGCGGAAATTAGAACATACTCTTCTTCACTTGATGAGTCATCATCACTATCACTTTCTGCCCTAGCCTTCTTCTTTGGGGGTTCATCATCTTCGGCAGCATGAGCATGATATCTTCTTTTGTTATTCTTCTTCTTCTTGTTGAAGTTGTTGTTGTTGTCTTTCTTCTTCTTAGGACAATCTGAAGCAAAGTGTCCCTTCTCATTGCAATTGAAGCATCTGAGATCTTTCTTATCTTTATGATAATGGTGGTGTGAGAATTTCCTATTATGAGATGATTCCTTCTTGGACTTGCCTTTCCTAGCATGTGATGTGAGAGCTTGATCTTCATTTCCCATCTTTTCTTCTCAGGCCACAAGCCTAGCTTCCTCTTGAGAGCATTCTTCCCGCAATCTATTGAACGAGATCAATTTCTTCCTTGCACAAATTCCTTGAATAAAGGAATCCCATGACCTGGGTAGGCCATTTAGAGTGGTCATCACCACTTCACCATTCTCCACCATTTCATCCACTACTTCTAGTTGTTCCTTGATCTGGAAGACCCTTGAAAAATAAGATTGAATGGCTTCTCCATTCTGAAACTTTGCTCCTTTCAATTGGTTCTGTAGGGTCATCTTCCAATTTATGTTCTTCCCTTCAAATAGCTTGGTCAAAGAGGCAAACATCTCCTTAGGTGTCTTTAGAGAAGACACATGGGGTATATGAGATGGTCTTTGATAGAATCAACAATGATTCTCTTTGCCTTGACCAAGTTCGGGTATGAGATGGTCTTTGATAGAATCAACAATGATTCTCTTTGCCTTGACCAAGTTCTTCTTATGCAATACCTTAGCCTCTTCATCCTTTGGGATAGGGATGTCTTCTTTTACATATGAGTCCAACTCATTCTCTTCCAGGATTAACCCAATCCTATACTTCCAAGCTTGGAATTTATCAACTCCTTCAAGCTTATCCTCAAGCTTGATGTGGTGAGACATCTTAAAGAGTACTTCAAATTGAAATAGAAAAGATTTAGGTCTTACCACTTGAAATGCTAAAAACTGGATCTGGTCCCAGATTAGGGTTTGTCGAAAAAACCCTAAAAAATTCAAAATGTGAATTTCAACTTTCTGAAAGGATAGAAAGATGCGCCTTGATGAGCTGATCAGCCTGATGTATTCATAATTTGAGATCGGCAAAGCTTTACCCTTCAAATTTGCCTTTTTGTCCTCCCGGGTTCACTAGGGAGAGCCCTGAATTAGGGTTTGAGTTTCTCGGAGATCTACCCAGCCAAAAATCTTGATCCAAAGCTCTAAACTTTGATTTTTGCAAGGAGCTTCCAGCTCTGTCTTCATATTTTAGAAATTCCTATTTTTGTGGAAACCCTAATTTTTACGGCCAAATCTGAAAATGCTCAGAATTGAATTCTGATTGGATAGATAGATTCTCCTTGATGAGTAGAGTCAATCTACTATACTGCTTTTCCAAAAACTGTGGAGAGAAACCCAATAAACAAGAAACTCAAGTTTCTGTCACTGCAAAATGTCTTCTTCTCAGGTTAGCTCTGATACCATGTTAAATTTTGAGCATTAATTCACAATACTCTTGGATCTTTACTGAGAGAATAACATATACAATATATCAATGCATAACAATCACAATAAGCATGACAATCATCACAAGAATCAAAAGCATGAGAGACAAGAGACACATAGTTTCCGTGGGGAAAACCCTAAGGTGAAAAACCCCACAACTTCCTTAGAGATAGAGAGAGCAATGGCTCAACCAAAGTACAACCAAAATACACTTGAGATAGTATCCTAGTAGCAGATGATCCTCCTTCTCACTAGTGCGCCACTTTCTGAGTGAGAGAAGTGTGACTTTCCGAATGATCCAAATCAAGATCTCCCGATCTCTATTTATACTTAACCTGTTTGCCCAGTTACACTATGGGGCCGAGTTGTCTATCTAGATACATCCACAATATAATATATATTTCAGGGCTGACCCCACACATGGTGGTCTAATAACCCATCGGCAAGTACACACACTTGCGACACTTGTCAATCCACATGACGACACTTCCTTATAGAGGAATAACGCATCTCTTATAAGGGTACAATAAATATATATGAAACACATTCCGAAGTTACATATACATCAACAGCACCCTCCACTGAGCCTCCTTCATTCAGTTAGTGTCTCCATGTGCCAGTTACATTCAGTTACACCTACCACACTCAGTTAGACTCAGTTTGACTGACGATTGACAGTTACTTGTGCATTGATGACTCCACTGATGATGAGATAGACTACTAGTTGTGCTCCGATGACACTCCAGTGATCCTTTGATCGCTCCATGAAGACTAATTCGAATTTCCACCTTAGGCATTCAAATCCTCATGCATTGTATTATTTATATGTCCATTTGTGATTAATAATTTAGTGTGTGTGAAGTATTTTTTCTTCTATCCGAGTTCTACTGTATCATAATTCTGTTGCTCATTATACTGCATTGACCACTCTTCTTCTATTTTCTTGCTTAATCAATTACTTCCTTGTGAGGTATAAATCATCTCTTAGATCTGTTGTGAGGATTTTAACAGCTGGACAAGGTAAAACCTATCTGGGCTGGTGCTCAAGGAGATCGTGGTGGTTTGGGCGTCAACAGTGTGCGGAGCCCCTATCGATTGGGTTTATGTCAACATAGTAAATAAAATACATCTTGAAACTGCCCATATTTTTCTAGAATGTCCCCTTTTCAGCATACCTCAATTGGAGTGTTTTGTTCGATGAGTACTTCTTGGAAACAGGATTCATAGACGGAGGTGAGCATGTCCTCATATGATTCCATGTGATTTGATGCTCCATAATCTAGGATCCAAGTATTTGATCTTGAAGCTAAAATTGTCACAAGTGCATGTACTCTTTCGAGAGGAAGTCCTTTCTTGAATACTTTGTCTTCATTTTATACAAAACAAAATTATACCTACAATTTTCTTCTTTCTGAGGTCCCTTTCTGCAATAGGTACACAAAGGAAACTCCTCCTCGATCTTTCCTTTTTTGGAGGTGATCTTGTCATAAGAAAACTTGGAATTTTGCTATATTTTTCCTTTGTAAGGATTCCTTTGCTTACTTGCTCTCTTATTTTCCTCATTTGTTGCAAGTACATGAACATTTGAGGTCTTTTCAAGGCCCATTTGTGAGAGCTTATCTTTTTCTTGAAGAAGGGAGGTAGAAAATGCATCTAAGGAAAGCAGTGTGAAAGATGCTCCAAGAGCCAATCTAGTAGAATTAAACAATGAGACAAAGGTACTAAATTTAGGACCCAGTTTTGAAAGGATAGAGAGTACCATTTGAGTGTCTTATTTATCAATCTTACACATATTGATATGTAAGAGGACATATTTGAATTTGGTGAAGAATTCTTGAATGGATTCAAACTCACTTGGCCTTAGGTTCATTGGGTCCACCTCCAAATGATGGCCCCTCATTTCATCTTGTGTACTAAAGAGGGTGGACATGGTGGTCCATACTTCACTAGGACACTTCTTGTCTTGAATGTGGTAGTGTAAGTTTGGAGAAATAGAGTGACAAAGAAGCACACATGCCTCATCAATTCAACTTAGATACTTGGTTTTTTCAACAAGATCCATTGGTTCCATCTCAAATCACATGGTCATTTGATACAACCCCTTCATCCTCAAGAGAATATATGCTATTGATCTCCATTCAAAGTAGTTTAAGGGGGTTATAATCTAATTGGAAGGTATATCCGTGGTTTCTAATGATCTCTTTGATGGTTTCAAAAGTGTTTCCCTTCTCTGCAAAAGCTTGATCCCTGATCAAAATCACTATAACACTGACTAGTTTATTAGTCCTACAACTTTGATACCATATAAGATTTGAGCATATAGATATAGGAACATAAACTAAAGAGATATAAAGTGAAAATAAAATAACAAATCAATTAATCATGTAATAAATGAGATATCATAGATCATTACAAAAAGACTATAACCTATAACAAGAAAAGAATGATATATTTCATATATCTTCAATGAATGGAGCACGAATGGAGGTGAATAAAATATCTAGCAAGTTAATATGAATTAGGTTCGGAGAATATTTGAATTTATCATGCAATGGTAAGGAGGCTAGTTAGGCTTAAATAGATCTAGAGATCCTCAGTTAGTCATACACACTCACATATGCTAATTTTAATTGATTATGTGACTCATAGAGCACTAGTTCAACTGAAGAAGTGCATGCAAATACCTAAAATATCTTAATTGGTGCACTAATGACTTAATTGGAACACTAATGACTTTTATGGGTTAGTTACGTTCATTTAGGACGTATATTAGTGGAGCACATCTAGTCCTTAACTGATTACCACCTAAAATTAGGGAAAAATCCCCCAAATTAGGAAATGCACCCCCAAAATCAATGAAGGTTCCCCCAAATCTAGAAATTTAATTCATGGTTGATTCATGTGGTTAATTTAGATGTTGTTTGGCCCATTCAATTCATCGGATCAAGGTCTAGGTAGCTAGGTAGAGGGTTATTTTCTGTAGGGTCCAGCTTTGTTAGGAATTTTTTTTTTTTGTAAGTAAGTATTATGCCAATTTTGTTTCATGATTTTTAAAAAGTGATCGCTTCCCTTTCTGAAAAAATAATTCAAGGTAATAATATCTTAATTTCACAGAAGGTCACATACTCCTAACCATAACCCTATTCTAATTCACATCATAACATAATAAATTTTGCATTTCAATGTACTTCGTACATTCACATGTGTTGACAATGTATTTTAAATTACATTAATTCTCAATCAATATTTAATTCTTATAAGCGACCATGTCGCTTTAATTGATCAACTCCATCTATTCATGAGATAGACTATTCATAATAATACTTCCTTGGTTTGTTTGGAAATTAAATGTACAACATGTGAAATTCCTAAGATCACTTTAATATGAATTAAATATGCAATGCATGATATTTCTGAACACAAGATAATACGAATATATAATATACAATGCATGATATTTCCGAACACAAGATAGTATGAATATAAAATATACAATGTTAAATTTTCAGAATTTACTTCAATCTGATCTAGGATCTTAACTGAGAGAACAACATGTACAGCATATCAATCATGGAGACAATAATGCAAGCACACAAGAGACACAAAGATTTACTTGGGGAAAACCATAAAGGTGAAAAACCCCAATAACTTCCTCAGAGATAGATAGAGCAATAATACAACCAACCATGAGAGATAGACATAACCTAGCAGCAGATCCTCCTCCTCCATAAGTGCGCCACTCCTCCTTGAGTGCATGAGTGAGAAGTGAGTGAGTAAATAGAGTGCCTCCTGCACTCTATTTATACTTGACTTGACTTGACTTTTTACCTAACTCATGTAGGCTCGAACTTAACCACATAACATAATGCTGACTGGGCCGACCCCCAATAGGGTGGTCTAATAACCCTTTGACCCACATGACCGACCCCCAATAGGGTGGTCTAATAACCCTTCGACCCACATGACTTATACAGGGCCGACCCCAACAACGTGGTCTAATAACCCATCAAGTCTAAGTTACGACACTTACAATATAAATGACGACACTTCCGTATAGAGGAATAATACCATCTCTATAGGAGTACATACAAGATATATGAAATACATTCCGAAGTTACATATACATCAACACTCCCTCTTAACTAGGAAGGTATTTCTCAGCACAGTTCTTTTAGCACAAGTCATCTTCTCTGGATCATCGTCACTGGATAATCATCATCGAGTCATCATCATCGTCACTGCTGCTGCTATCTCAATCAATCTCTGAATCTACTTGTCATAGGAAGTTCTACAGAGCCAGTCCTTTTTCATACTGGATGTAGGCCCACCACCTGCAGGTCTTCATCATCACTGGCCATACTGTGGAATCCTCAGGACTTATTACGTGCATCACAAAACCTCGAAAGAGCATCCTAGGCTGTTACGAGCACACAGCTCTACCTATAGGATCTCCCAGGGCACCGAATTACATGTGACCTCACCACAAAACCTCGCAAGAGCAACCCAGGCTGTTACAAGCACACAGCTCTACCTATAGGATCTCCCAGGGCAACGAATTACATGTGGTCATGGAAAAACCTCGCAAGAGCATCCTAGGACTGATTATGGGCACACAGTCCAACCTATCGGATCTCCCAGGGAACCGAATTACATGCCATAGGACAAAACCTCGAAAGAGCATCTGCCAGATATCCCAGGGAACCGAATTACATGCCAAAGGCAAAACCTCGAAAGACTATCTGTAGATCTCCCAGGGCACCGAATTACATGTCCTCCCAGAGCAAAACCTCGAAAGAGCATTTGCCAAATGTCCCAGGGCACAGAATTACATGCCATAGGCAAAACCTCGAAAGACCATCTGCAAATATCCCAGGGCACTGGTTTACATGCTCATCTGCACAACCTGATCCACGGCCATAGAGTATCAACCTGATACTCACCATACATCATCCTGATGTATCCATGATCATCCTGATCATCATCACTACAACGTCCTGCTGCATGTCATCTGGAGCAACATCCTGAAGCTCGTCATCTATGATCATCCTGATCATCATTGCAACATTCTGTTGCATGTCATCTGGAGCAACATCCTGAAGCTCGTCATCTATGATCATCCTGATCATCACTGCAACATCCTGCTGCATGTCATCTGGAGCAACATCCTGAAGCTCGTCATCTATGATCATCCTGATCATCATTGCAACATCCTGCTGCATACCAAGTATCTACCTGATACATATCATCATACATGATCCTCCTGATAATCAATGTATCTACCTGATGCATACCAAGTATCTACCTGATACATATCATCATACATGATCCTCCTGATCATCAATGCATCTACCTGATGCATACCAAGTATCTACCTGATACATATCATCATACATGATCCTCTTGATCATCAATGTATCCACCTGATACAAATACAAATACATGATACGTATCACCATACATGATCCACCTGATACATATACAGATACATGGTCCAAGCATCCAACATGATGCATAGACTAAATACATACACATGATCCAACTGATCATATCCAGCATCAACATGATGCGTACATACATACATAAAAATGATCCAACTGATCAAATCCAAGCAGAAACAAGAACATCATCCTGATGCTCATCATCCAGTGCTTACATCCACAGCTATGTGAAGGATCCTCCTTCCAACATGCTTGGAATGGCTTCAGCAAATGTGTCCATCACTTCTTCCTCGAACTGTCCTCGATCTGAAGAACGCCAAGCCTCTCTCTGAAGTACTCGAAATTCAACCTGGCTAGTGGCTTCGTCAACACATCTGCAATATGCTCGTCCGTCGCAACATACAGGAGCTTCACAGCTCCTCTCTGCACCATATCCCTGATATAGTGATATTTGATCTCTATGTGTTTCGACCTGTCATGAAACACTGGGTTCTCGGACAGCTTTACACAACTCTGGTTATTACAGAAGATACCAGTAGCCTCCAATGGGAGATCAAATAGCTCAGATAGTAGCTTCCGCAGCCATACTGCCTCACAACTAGCTGAACAGGCTGCAACATACTCTGCCTCAGTTGTACTCAGTGCTACGCAGGACTGCTTCCTGCTAAACCAAGAGATCACACCTGATCCCATACTGAAGCAGCACCCAGATGTGCTCTTCCTATCTGTAGCATTGCCAGCCCAATCTGAATCAACATAACCCTGCAGGTTAAGCTTTTGATTCGCCTCATACTTGAGCCCATAATCCATTGTACCCTTCAGGTACCTTAGAACATGCTTTACAGCAACCAAGTGAACACTCCTCGGATCCGTCAGGAATTGGCTCAATGTGTTCACAACAAATGTCTGGTCTCTTGTTCGTCAGGTACATCAAGGACCCAATCATCTGACGATACATAGAGACATCAACCGGCTCAGATGAAGCATCACATAGAAGCTTCAGATTCGATGCCATAGGTGTGGCCATGGCCTTGCAATCCATCATCCCGAACCTCTTCAGGATCTCTACTGCATACTTCCCTTGTCCAAGGAAGATTCCTTCTGCACTCTGCCACACCTCCATGCCAAAAACAAACAGTGCATCATCCCTAAGTTCTTCATCTCGAACTCGGTAGTAAGCTTCTGCTGTGTGTCGGCAATCAATCTATCTTCACCATACCAAGTTCTGCACATATATGATTTCCTATCATGTGTCTCAGAACCAAGTGGCTGCTCCACATACACTTCTTCTTCAACTACACCATTCAAGAAAGCTATCTTGAATCCATCTGGTGTATCTTCTGTTTCATCACTTTTATATTTCTCTATGCTGTCATCTGCAACATGCTTGATCTGATAGTTCCATATGGAAGTCATAACAAACTTCCCTTTCAGGTCTTGGGATTACATCCCAAACATCATTCTTCATGATCGACGGATCATGGCATTCCATTTCTTCATCCCAGATCCTGGGAACTTCAATATCTTCAATAGATATCTTTGTTGCTGGAACAAATGTTGTAGTCCTTTTTGTAGGTGAAGATATACGGTCTTTCCTACAAAACAGGTTAAATTGCATGATTAGAAACATCTCATAATTTTCAGAACAAATTCTTACACATAAATAAATATGTCATACAGTCATGCAATTATCTTAGCCAATGCTTTAATACAACATTTATCCATATCCCGTAACTTTCTAGATGCCTTCCAATCTCTACCAGAACATTGTTAAGAGTGTGCACAACTCCCAACATGTTAGCAAAGAGGTTTCATTCTAGATAAGTAGCAATGGAATGTTGTAAAGTGCCATAGCCCACTTACCCATGTATATACTGTTCATTAATGCAACTATTCTACTATGCACAATACATATCCTAAGTCTAGGAACATGAGCATATACATCATTGATCAATTTTATTTAAACAAATATGCAAGAAATGATGATTAAAATACTTATCTTTCTTTGTTCGTTGGGTGGACTCCCTCTGAGTCTTCACTTCCTTGCAGGAGATGCTGGAGTCCTAATTTGAAGTAGCTTCTTCTACACCTTTCTATTGTGGAATGTAGAGAGATGGTCAACTCCCTCTGAATATCTGCATCCTTGCAGAAACTACTGAAGTGTACTCCCTCTTGATCTTTGCTTCCTGGATTACCTGTTCTTCAACTCATATTCATCCTTGGTCCCTATGCATGCTTATTAGTATCATGATTGAGTTATCCTTGTGATCTCATATAAAATCATACATTCATTAGTATACTATTAAAACACAATAATCTCAAGCATGTATAATCATGATCATTTTAAACAGAAACTAATAAGCAGTAGCATTCAAGGTTTATGTAGGACTCTTATGGTTAGTCAAATCATAAGAAACATAACATGTCTAAACCTGTAATTATTCAAACCTGTAACTCTTCGGGTTAGTTGAATCATCAATCATGATAAGAGATATAATATGCATAAAACCTGTGATTATTCAAAGCTATACCTTCATGATTCTTCTGGTTAGTCATATCGTCAATTATGGTAAGAAACATAATATGCATACAACCATGATTATTCAAACCTATGACTCTTCGTGAATAATCATTATAAACAACACAATAGTATAAGATCCTAACACAAGGTAGGATTCTAGCTTGATATAGGAAAAACATACCTGGATTAGCATGTTATCTATTTATGTCTAACATACCCGTATAATGTCTTCTGGTTCTCTTCAGTGACTTGTGCTAGTAACCTGTATATCTCATAGGTTAGCCATTATAAAACCAAGTTATACATACCTCGTAAATTGATCTTCGATGAGATCCATGACAATTGATGACTCTTTGTCGTCATGTCATCATGATCATATGTTCTCGAACCAGAACATGATTTGTCTTTCTTGGTGTACCTTTCATGTTAGTAACATAAACCTCATACAACACCATAATGCATTAGTACAATCATAAGTGTCAACACCCTAACCAATGAATATCTTCTATTCATAATTTTGTTAAGGTGATACGACAAATCTAAAATCAAGATTGTACTAACCGTAATAACATGAAGACCAACATACCATAAACTTAATCATGAACAAATCTCAAAACATACCTTGATGAGTCATACCTGTCGAGATCGCTTGTAATCTCCTTATGTAAAGCCTTAGCCTCATCTCCCTCTGAAACAGGAACTTCTTCACTTATGCAAGTGACCAATCCATCTTCTTCTAGGATTAACCCAATCCACTTGATTTGCAAGAACTGGATCTGGAGCTGGATTAGGGTTTTTCAGAGAAACCCCAAAAATTCAAACTTTGAATTTCAAACTTTCGAAAGGATAGAAATGTGCGCCTTGATGAGCTGATCAAGCTGGTATATTCAGAATTTGAAAACTACAAAGTTTCACTCCTCAATTTTGCCTTTGAAACTTCCAGATTCACTGGATGTGACCCTGAACTAGGGTTTGATGAATCCTGCTCTTCTGCCCAATCAAAAGGTTTGATCCAAAGCTCTAAGCTTCTATTTTTCTGAGGAGCTTCTAGCCGTGGTCTCAGATTTCAAAAATTCACATTTTTACAGAAGCCCTAATTTTCCACTTTCCTGATCAAAGTCCCGAACTAGGGTCTGATCAAACCCGGACTTCTGCCCAACCAAAAATTCTGATCTTGGTCTCTAAATTTCTATTTTGATGAGTAGCATCCAGCTGTGGTCTTCGATTACAAAAATTCCAATTTTCTACAAAGCCCTAAATTTCGGAAGCCATGAATGAAGGTACTCAAAAATAATTCTGTTTTGACAGAAATATGTACCTGATTGTTTCTGGTGTACCTCCGAATTTTTCGATCCGAAGGGTCTAAAAAATTTTCCTGAGATAGCCTGACCTTTTATCTTTCCATCCTGACAGGTCTGACCTCAATTGGATTCTCTGAGAGAGAGTTATGCCAAATGTCGCAACGTGACCTGTTTTGGGATAATACAGGAGAGCGAACTTGTACAGCGTGCCACGTGTCACTATTTCAACTTCGGCCTCTGAAACATTTTCCTGATATATCTAGGCCTATTATATTTCCATCTTGACAGGTCTGACCTCAATTGGATTTTCTGAGAGAGATTTATGCCAAGTGTCACAACGTGACCTGTTTATGGGATAAAACAGTAGAGCGAACTTGTACGACGTTCCATGTGTCACTAGTTCACCTTCGGCCTCTGAAAAAGTTTTTTGAGATAGTGCATTCTGTGTACTACCTGTCGCTTTTCACGAAATTTCATTTGGAGCTTCCTAGCCCAAGTTATGACCTTTTTCCCAAGGTCACCTGATTTTGACTCAGATCTGGAAGAGGTAGAAACCCTATATTGCACAGATCATAAATCACAAAGTACAACGAATTAGAGGTTGTCCTTTGGACACAAGGTACCTGGAGATCTTAGCTTCGGCCTGTAACAATTTCAGATCCGAAAACTTCACCAAAACGGATTTATAGCGAAAGTTCTACAATGACTGGTTTTTGCTATATCAAGCCCTAGCATCGTAAGTGCAACAAGTGTCATACATGCCATATCATGCCTTCTTTCAGGCTAGCTCTGATACCATGTTAAATTTTCAGAATTTACTTCAATCTAATCTAGGATCTTAACTGAGAGAACAACATGTACAGCATATCAATCATGGAGACAATAATGCAAGCACACAAGAGACACAAAGATTTACTTGGGGAAAACCATAAAGGTGAAAAACCCCAATAACTTCCTCAGAGATAGATAGAGCAATAATACAACCAACCATGAGAGATAGACATAACCTAGCAGCATATCCTCCTCCTCCATAAGTGCGCCACTCCTCCTTGAGTGCATGAGTGAGAAGTGAGTGAGTAAATAGAGTGCCTCCCGCACTCTATTTATACTTGACTTGACTTGCCTTTTTACCTAACTCATGTAGGCTCGAACTTAACCACATAACATAATGCTGACTGGGCTGACCCCCAATAGGGTGGTATAATAACCCTTTGACCCACATGACCGACCCCCAATAGGGTGGTCTAATAACCCTTCGACCCACATGACTTATACAGGGCCAACCCCAACAAGGTGGTCTAATAACCCATCAAGTATAAGTTATGACACTTACAATATAAATGACGACACTTCCGTATAGAGGAATAATACCATCTCTATAGGAGTACATACAAGATATATGAAATACATTCCGAAGTTACATATACATCAACATACAATGCATGATATTTCCAGACACAAGATAATATGGTTATAAAATATACCATGCATGATATTCTTGAACACAAGTTAACATGAATAGATCATCTATATACTATGAATCAACTTAAACAACATTGACATAATGATGTGATTTTATCTATGTTCAACTTTATCTATCACATCGCATGTTAACCAACACTTAAGCCATTGTCTACAAATGGATCAATCGTAGTCAACATATGGTTGACTCGATCTATGACTACCCAACACAACTTTAAACAAAATATTTTATTGAATAACTCTGAGTCACTCGATCGTGAAGATCTGAGCTTGAATCCATAAGGTTGGTTGAATTGTATGTCGAACACAACAAGGTTAGCATGATGAATTTTGGAAGTGTCTCCACTCCCATAGCCTCGCACTTCCCACGTCGAGTTAAAAAACATTCACTGCCAACCTACACATAGTTAATGGAGCACTTCCAGCATTGCATGGAACCGATCCATAGATCGTGTGCATGCATATGCTTTTCACATGTAATCAAATACCATACACGCAGATTTGCCATCGATCCACCGGTGTATCGATCCGCGTTTAATGAGTTACAACCAAAATAAAATTATCACAACCATGTGGCATCGATCTATAGAGATCGACCACCGTTGGTGTATACACATTATGCCAGCATGAGATCTATGGCAAGACGTCTGCTATCATTGAATTCTGGTATTGATCCCCAAATTGATCACACGATGTCAGTATGTCGGCATCGTTCCATTGGGACCAAACACCATCACAACAACCATATACATAGATAATTATATGTTACAAATTATTATGGCATCGATCTACAGAGATCAATCAGCTTTCATAATAAACAACCAACAAGAAATAAAATCAGTGCTAAGGTAGATCGGCATCAATCTACAGAGATCGATTGCTGCTTACCTTCCAGTGAGCTGCATGCATAGACATGTAAACAAGTACAAAAAAATGAAACTTCACCACATTTCGGCATCGATCTACATAGATCAATCGCCAATCTTCCTTCACGAGTGGTAAGTGTAACATCAAGCAATATACTAGCATATGAACAGTTTCTGTGGTCCGGTATCAATCCACAGGGATCGATCACCTTTCCCTTTCAGTGAACCATATGTAAATTCAAACAACAATGCATTTTGATAAAGAACGATATGACATCGATTATGAGATCAATCACCTTCTTTTCAACGAATGGTATGCAACATTTTAAATGATCATGCAAGCAAAGGATCAGTGATCTAGCATTGATCTCACTGAGATCGATCGCCTTCCCTTTTCACAATTGTATGCAATTAATTCAAACAACAATACGAGTAACTTAAATGGTGATCCGACATCGATCACCTTCCTTTCATGATCTATGTTTATTCGATTTAACCCACAATGAATATGTGGAGACAGTGATCCAACATCGATCTTACAAATATCAATTGCCTTCCTTTCCACAATTTATGTGTAATAATTTAAACCACAATGCATAAATTAAACAGTGATCCAACATCGATCCGAGATCAATCGCCTTCATTTTCACGATCTGTATGTAAATAAATTAATCCACAATGTATATGTTAAACAATGATTTGGCATCGATCCGAGATTGATCGCCTTCCTTTCATGGTCCGTGTGTAATAATTTAAACCACAATGCATAAGTTAAAACGGTGATCCAGCATTGATCTTACAGAGATCGATCACCTTCCTTTTCATGATCCATGTGTAATAATTTAAACCCAATGCATAAATTAAATGGTGATCTGGCATGGATCTTACAGAGATCGATCACCTTCCTTTTCACGATCTGTGTGTAATAATTTAAACCCAATGCATAAATCAACAGTGATCTGGCATCGATCTCATTGAGATTGATCGCCTTCCCTTTTCACAATTGTATTCAATTAATTCAAACAACAATATGAGTAAATTAAATGGCGATTCGGCATTGATCAGAGATCAATCACCTTCCTTTCACTATCGGTGTGTATTCTATTTAACCCACAATGCACATGTGTAGACAATGATCCGGCATCGATCTTACAGAGATTGATCGCCTTCCTTTCCATGATCTGTGCGTAATAATTTAGAACACAATGCATAAGTTAAACAGTGATCCGACATCAATCAAAGATCGATCGCTTTTGTTTTCATGATCTGTATGTAAATAAATTAATCCACAATTCATATGTTAAACAATGATCTGACATCGATTCGAGATCGATCACCTTCCTTTTCATGATCCGTGTGTAATAATTTAAACCCAATGAATAAATTAAATGGTGATCTAGCATCGATCTTATAAAGATCGATCGCCTTCCTTTTCACATTCTATGTGTAATAATTTAAACCCAATGCATAAATAAACAGTGATCTGGCATCGATCATAGATCGATCACCTTCCTCTCAATGAGATAGATGTAAACATTCAAGCAACAACGTGTGCATAATAATGGTGATCCAACATCGATCTACAAGATCGATTTCCTTCCTTTCACGAATTTTATGTAAGAATTTAAATAATAAAAACTGCAAGTTTATGAATGACCACAACAATGCAGTGCCAATCTATCAGATCGATCGCTCACCACTCTGTGGTTATGCAGAGATACAAATGAAGATAGGATACCACTATCGACCTACAGAAGTTGATTGACATCCCTTTAAACAGGTTATTTACACAACTTTCAAATAATAAACAAGTTCAAATTACCAACGAGTAGACCCACGCATTCTCATGGCTTCCTTCGCAAGCCCATAAATAACACGAAATTTACAAGGTTATGTGCATTTCCAAGTTGAATCGTGAGGTTCACGTTTACTTCCAGGGCCACAAAATCTAACCCAAGTTTGATTTCATGATAAACATTTATACAATTATTTCGAATTGCAAATAATGATAATCATTTAATTCATATATCTACTATATACAAATCACTTGTAATTTACACATATATCCAACTTAAAATAAATGTTTCCTAACCGTATGAATACTCAATTTTTTTATGGTGGTACTAGAGATCAAGCACTTCTTGATCCTTTCCATAGCTTCAAAATTCACCAACGGACACCTCAGTTGACCTCCAGACCATATCGGGAGTACTCATCTTCCTCCTAAACCCTCGAGAAATTCAGGTCGTAGAGCTTTGACACAAACTAGAGATCCAAAAGTGGGATTCCCCCCACCAAGACCTCTTTCCAAACTCAAAATAAAATAAAATCAATGTCTTACAATCATTACTGTAGCCATCCAGCCATAGCGTATCCTTCCCTTTCCTCTTTCCTTCCTTAAATAGGAAATTCCTCTACGACACATGTCGCTTCATGCAAATATGCCTAATATTTTAATTATTCAAATATAATTATCTCACCCATCCATGTGTCCATTTCCTAAGAGATTGCACCTACATTCCTAGATTTACCTAAGTTCCCCCCCCTGATGCTTCAATCTAGTTTCTATTTTTGTGGGTACAAGTGGAGATGTCTACATGCTAATGTGTTAGTATACCATTTGCTCCTAGTCAAATATTCTCCATTATTTAAATTACAAATAAATATTTCATGTGAAAATGGTATAAATGAAAACCTATATGCTCAATGCATCATATTCATCAGTTGTTCTCATCTTGGGTCTAGGTACCACTTCGTCGGGTCCACCCGCCCTCAGTTTATTTTGATCAACATGGTACCACATCGTCGAGTCCTTTCGTTAGTATTTTTTTCGTTGCATCCAATTTGCGGGAACTTCATGTAGGGATTTAGGATCTGTTACCTTCACTACTCCGTGTACACTCTATTGGAGACTAATGGAGCCGAGGACTAAGTCCATTCTTACTGCGTGCCCCCCAACCTCGTATGTGACCAACTCCGTCATGGTCCACTTCGCACGACTTCACGCTTTCCTGAGTAAGCGGATAGGTGATCCACATCGCAGTTGGCATTTGTTGTTGGATGCTAACTTTGACACATCTTTCAACCAGTCATCGTTGTTGATACAACTTCGAAAAGTTTCGATGCAACATGACTTCAACAACTTTAGCACTTCAATAGGTTTTCGATTTCGACACAACTCCAACAAGTCTCGACTTCGACATACTGTGACATGTTCCGCAACTTCAACATGTTCTATAATATTGTAGTTTGCGACATCGACAAGCAGCGTCCACATGCGACCAATGACTGTTGAACTTCGACAGACTGTCTCTCTGTCTCCCAGTTGACTATAACGGTTGAACTGTTGAAACCATTCTAACTTCTTCTTTGTAACTGAACGTAATGGGAAGGAACCCAAGCGTCTCAGACTTCTTTATAAGCATGTAAATTATTGTAACATACATCTTATCATAATCAATCTGTTTTGATCTGTTTGAAGGTAATAGAAGAACAGTTTGCATTCCTACATATTGTCTGTGTGTATTGGTATTTATCTGTATTGCGTAATCCTGCTTTTGCTCATTCTATTTATTAAGATTCCTCCATAATAGAGATGACTCATTTAGTCTAATTGTTGTCCCCCTCGTGCTTCCTAGACACGAACTGGATCATTGGTATCAGAGCACTCAGTTTTGTTCGTGCTTAAGTTATGCATATACACTTCTCTTGAAGTTACCTGACTTATGCCGGTTCAAACTCACTCGCAATCTCAACAATCCAAGTAGACGCAATCTCTAGAAATGACAGAAGAAACATACGATAGATATGCAGCCGATGAGACAATAGAGCTTATTGAGCAAGCTCTGGCTTGACAATGGGCTGAAATGTTCACCCAGCTCAACTAGATTCTCATGTTATTTGCTTTGACATCCATAGGATTTTCAACAAGAGTTCACTCCGATAAAATCAGCCCCTTCAAATTGCAAATGAATTTGGACATACTGAATCTTGAAGGTAAGATTGATGTGGAATCCATCGACAATTGGGTGCAACAATTAGAATCCTATTACGTTGTAAATAAACTCTCGGAAGCTAAAAAGATCACCATTGAATCCTTAAAGATGTCTACCTCCATGCACTACTGGTGGGAGAACCTCTCGACAAAGATGGAGAAAAGTGGAGAACCCATCGACACATGGGATAAATTCATCGAACACATCCGAAAGGAATTTTACTTGCTGAAATACCTCGAGTAGCAGTATAAGAAGTGGCAACAACTAAGGCAATGGAAAGACCAATCAGTACAGAGTTACACTGACGAGTTCTATCGACTCGTGGCAAGACTTTGCATCCAAGAAGAAGAGAAATTGCTTGTTATGAAATACTTTAGCGGATTGTCCCAGTACATTCAACAAGAGATGGAATTTCTGACTATTAATATGCTTGCGGATGCTTTCCACTACGCCAGAAACTGAAAACCAAGCAGAAAGGAAAAGCATGTTTCACGACAAATCCGACATCAGGACAACCACCCGATAAGAAGGCATCATTCGACTCCGACAAGTTGAAATCTTCTCAGTCGACACCACCAAAGCCAGATCATGGAAATAAGCCTTTTCACAAGAGGGAACATAGAAAACAACCATCGACCAGAAAATGGTGCGATTACCACCACTCATCTTGGAAGAATCTAATCTAGAAGCGATGACCCTTTTGACCTTGACCACTCCAGCATCCTTGACTATCGTCGATGAGGAGGAACAAGAACGCCTATTCCATACACGGATATGGGTCTAGAGAAACCCATTACATCTGATTGTGGACAACGGGAGCCAGAAAAAATTTGTTTCTGAAGAACTTGTGAAGAAACTAGGTCTTGTTACCACTCTGCATCCTCAGCCTTACAACATCGGTTGGATGAAGGATGGACAAGATCTACGGATCACTCAACAATGCAAACTTGCCTACTTCATAAATCCTTTTGAAGATCAAGTACTCTATGACGTGACACCACTCTCCATAGCCAATGCCTTGTTTGGGAAACCTTACCTCTAGGATAGACATGCAAGTTATTAGTCACAGCCTCAGAAAGTGATTATCAGAATCCAAAATCGATGGTTCAGCATACCAGAGTGTCAAGCTACACTGACGGTTGCACTGATATCTTCCAAACAGACAAATAAGGCCATCAATCATGCTCAAAAGTTTGCATTAATCATGATCAAGACACAACATTCTAAGAAGACTGCAGCAACAAGTCGAGTCACTGACCAATGTTGTTCTCGACAGAAGTAGCAAGTCGGTCATATTCTCGATGAGTACCAGAACCTCTTTCAAGCTCCAGACGGAGTACCTCAACATTGTTAGGTAAAACACTCCATTGAACTTGTTCCTGGTTCTTCTTTGCCTAATGCATCTGTTTACAGAAGATCCATTCTCGAAAATCAAGAGATTTGCAGACAAATCCAAGAATTAATCGATAAAGGTCATATCTGACCCATCTCTTCTCCTTGTGGAAGTCCAATTGTCCTAGTTTTGAAGAAAGACGAGACTTGGTGCATGTGCATCGACTACAGATCTCTCAACAAAATATTGGTGAAGAATCGGTACCCTCTACTATGGATAGACGAGCTCATCGACTGTCTGAAAGGTGCTAAATTATTTACTAAGCTTGACCTTAAGTCGAGATACCATCAAATTCCAATTGAGCCCTAAGATGTGCGGAAAAATGCTTTCAACACCAAGGAAGGATTGTTTGAATGGTTAGTCATGCCTTTTGGCTTAACCAATGCACTTGTGACCTTCATGCAACATATGGATAACCTTCTTTGACATTTCATTGGCAAATGGGTTATTTTATATCTTGACGACATATTGATTTTCAGTCAATCATGGGAAGAACACATCAAGCATCTTCAGCAAGTCCTCGACACTCTCCAACAACATCGGCTTTATCTGAACATGGATAAGTGCTCTTTTGCGATGACCAACATCAAATATTTGGGGTATTTAATTGACTCTGCAAGAATTCACGTCAATCCAGAAAAAGTATAGATCCTCAAAGATTGGCCCATTCCTAGAAGCATTCAAGAACTAAGAAGTTTTCTTGGTTTGGCAAATTTCTATCGACGGTTCATACTCGGCTTCAGTCACATAGCCTGACCCTTGAATCAGTTGACTAAGGGAAATGGGAAAATTGTCTTTCAATGGACAGAAATACATCAAGTAGCTTTTGAATAGCTCAAACACAAGCTCTACACTGCACAGTACTTGTGTTACCTGATTTGCATCAGCCCTTTTAGATTGAGATGGATGCATCAGACTATGCCTTGAGCATAGTGATCACTCAGTCTGGTCGCCCAGTCACTTTTCATTCTAAGACTTTTAATGACACAATTAGAAGATACTCGACGTACAAAAAAGAACTGTACGCCATTGTGCAAGCTCTCAAGCAATGGAGGCATTACATCCTTGGCAAGGAAATGGTCATTCTCACTGATCACAAGCCTCCATAGTTCGCTCAGACACAATCAAAGTTGCAGACAAACCGACAACTCAAGTGGATTAATTACCTACAACAATTCCATTTCGTGATTAAGTATTGGAAAGATAAAGCTAATGCTTCCTCTGATTGCCTAAGTCAACCACCCATTACTCTCCTTTTGATAGTGATGAGTATGTAGGGATACGACATGACCACTTGGAAATAGTTGTATGAGGATGACAACGACTTCTCAGCAGTCTACAGGAAGTTATAGACTAGGAAGTCGTTGACCTCAGACTCCAACTATTTCTTGAAAGACACCTTTCTATACAAGCTTGGACAGCTTTGTGTACCGACTGGTGAGCAATGACAACAGCTCATTTGGGACGCGCACTACAGCAAGACTGTAGGACACTTTGGAGTAGCAAAGACACTTGCTATTCTACAGAAGTATTTCTTCTGTCCTACACTTAAATCTGATGCCAACAAGTACATTCGATCATGCATGGTTTGTGCCATTGCTAAGCCACCTAATCGATGACAGGGATTGTACACACCGCTACTAGTTCCTAGTCGACCATGGGAATCTATTTCTATGGACTACTTGATGGGTTATCCTACTACCAGACATCAACATGACATGATATTAGTAGTATTCAACTGATTTTCCAAGATGGCCATTCTCATACCATGTAAGAAGACCACGACAGTGCAACAGACCACTCAGCTCTTGTTTACACATGTTTGGAAACACTTTGGTTTACCCACAACCATCATTTCCAACTGAGATGCCAGATTTTTCAGCATCTTTTGGAAGACCCTATGGCAACAATTGGACACATGACTCTCATTTTCGACAGCTTTCCATCCTCAAACCAATGGACAGATGGAAATTGTAAATCGCTTGGTAGTACAACTGCTTCGCATGTACAATCACTAGCATCGACGCACATGGGATGAAAGTCTTCCATACATCTAGCATAACTACAATCGTTCTCAACACATCTCTACAGGAAAGATTCCCTTTAAAGTCTATTACCGATTTCAACACTCAGCTCCTATCGACTTGATCAACTCCTTGACACAGCCAAACTCCAAATCTGACCACAGCCAGCGAGAAGTTGATAAAGTAGTCAAGTTTTGAGAAAAAAATTACGATATCCAGCGAAAAGTACAGGATATGTTGCACAGATCAAACGAGAAAGATAAGGCCCGACACGACAAGCATCGTATTCCTCATACATTCCAAATTGGGGATAAGGTATGGTTACATCTTAAGAAGGAGCGCTTCACTAGTCCTTTCAAGAAGCTCAAGCCTTTGCGATATGGTCCATGCAGTATTCTTCGACAGATTGGCGAAAATGCTTTCCAGCTCGACATTCCTGCTTGTCTGGGTCTGCATCCAGTTTTCAATGTGGATCTGCTTCGACCATACCATGCACCCTTGTTTGAACAGAATGACTTCTCCACAGTAGCACCCAAAGAAATCCATCCAGATGTTCAGGAGCCTCTTCCTTGTGACACCATTGTGGTACAACGCGTATGCCTTACAAGGACGAACACAATTACTTTGTTTCAGGTTGCCAAAGCTGGCCAAATCCCATCCCAAGGAAAGTGGTACTCTGCTACTGAAGTGACCGAGGAGTTTCCTCACCTCCACGAGCAAATAATGGGGTCCATTGTTTCTTAAGGAAGGAGGTATGATCCACATAGCAGTGGGCATTTGTTTTTGGATGCTAACTTTGACACATCCTTCGACCAGTCATCGGTATTGATACAACTTCGACAAGTTTCGATGCAACATGACTTCGACAACTTCAGCACTTCAACAGGTTTTCGATTTCGACACAACTCCGACGAGTCTCGACTTCGACATACTACGACATGTTCCACACCTTTGACATGTTCTATAATCTTGCAATTCGCGACATTGAAAAGCAGCTTCAACATGCGAACGACTGTTGAACTTCGAAAGACTGTCTCTTTTTCTTCCAGTTGAATGTAACGGTTGAACTATTGAAACCATTCTAACTTCTTCTTTGTAACTGAACGTAACGGGCAGGAAACCAAGCGTCTCAGAATTATTTATGGGCATGTAAATTATTGTAAAAATACATCTTATTAGAATCAATCAATTTTGGTCTGTTTGCAAGTAATAGATGAATAGATGAATAGATGAAAGTTTTAATGAGTTGAAAGAATTATTAACAATCACACCCATTTTAAAAATTGTTGATCCTAACAAAGACTTCGTTGTATGCACTAATGCGTGCAACAATGGACTTGGTGGGGTCTTAACTCAAAAAGGTCATGCTATTGCTTTCGAGTCTAGAAAGTTAAAGATCCATGAAAAGAATTACACAACTTACAATCTTGAGTTGGCAGCCGTGATACATGCACTAAAGATGTGGCGCCATCACTTGATTGGAATAAAGTTTGTACTAATGACAGATAATAAGGGTTTCAAATACTTGTTGGATCAAACGAATATTAACGCAAGGCAAGCTAGATGGATAGCTTTCCTTAGCGAGTACGATTTCAAAATTCAACACATTAAGGTAAAGAAAACAAAGTTGTTGATGCCTTGAGCAGAAATGCCAGATTAAGTTTTGTGGCAGCAATCAGCATGTTTAAGACAGATCTGGAAAATCAAATTGAAGAAGGAATTAAGCAAGATGAAAATTATCAAAAATTGCATGATAAGGTTGCTGCAAATTTATCTGAAAATTTAATAACAGATTACAACATTAATGAAAAGTGCTTAATGACTTATAAAAACAGAATTTATGTACCTAATGTGTCAAAAGTTAAGCTACTGATTTTGGATGAAGTTCATAAGAGTCCTTATTCGAGACATCCAGGTTATCATAAAATGATAACTATGTTAAGGAAGGATTTTTTTGGCCCAACATGAAGAATGAAGTGGCTGAATACATAGCTAGATGTTTTGAATGTTAGACCATTAAGGCTGAACATCAACATCCAGCTGGCCTATTGCAACCATTTCCAATTCCAGAATGGAAGTGGGAGATTATAAGTATTGATTTTGTTACAGGTTTACCTAAGAATAAAAAACATAATGATTCAATAATGGTTGTTGTGGATAAACTTAGTAAATATGCTCATTTTATTCCTGTTAAGACAACTACATTCAAAGCTGCTAACATTGCAGATGTGTTCATGAGACAAATATTTCACTTACACAAAATTCCAAAGGTAATTATTTCTGATCGAGTCTCCAAGTTCACTAGAAATTTCTGGACAACATTGTTTAAGGGTTTAAATACTAAATTAAATTTCAGTATTGCTTTCCATCCACAAAATGATGGATAGACTGAAAGGGTTAATGAGATTTTAGAAGACATGTTACAAATGTATGTTAAAGATCAGCCAACTAAGTGGGAAGATTATTTGCATTTAGGTGAATTTGCATACAATAATCATTATCAAGCATCTGCTAGACTTAGTCCATTTGAGATTTTATATGGAAGAAAATATTGTACTCCTCTTTCATGGGATAACCCTATTGACAGATTAATGTTAGGACCAGATTTGTTAAAATAAATGGAGCTAACTGTGAAACAGGTTCAAGGCAACTTAGAGTTGCACAAGATTGGCAAAAACGTTATGCAGATATGAAACGCATTGAAAGAGAATTTCAGGTTAGACATCATGTTTTTGTAAAGGTAAAACCCAAGAAAAGTTCTTTAAAGCTTGGGAGTTGTGCTAAACTAGAACCAAGGTACTGTGGGCCATTTGAAGTCCTATCAAGGATTGGACATGTTGCTTATCAGTTGGCTTTTCCATCTAATTTAAGAATCCATAATGTCTTTCACATTTATGTTTTAAAGAAGTATGTGCATGATGCTACTCATGTGCTGAATTGGAATGACATATAGGTGGAACCGGACTGTATTCTCGGTAGGAGGGACATTATGCTCCGGAATTGTACCATCGGGCAGGTAAAGGTGCAATGCAAGCACCTTAGCCGTGATGAGGCTACCTGGGAACTGGAAAGTAAAATGCGGGCAACATATCCAGTTTTGTTCTAGGGAGGCTTTGATGAAGAATAAGCAACATCGAGGATGATGTTGAGCTTAAGTGGGGGTGTTTGTAACATACCCTTTTTGCTAAAAAACAATTTATGTTGGAAACATTATCTTAAATTTTATTGTAAAGTTTTATATTGGACAAGTGTCCAAGGATGAATGTAATTTGCATAATATTTTATTATTAAATAAATTAAATAAGAGACAAACACCTAAGGGGACTGTTGAAAGAGTGTTTACTAACCCACTAGGTGGAATGGAATATGGGGTAGAAGGCAATGGACAAATGGTAGCTTCATGAGGCAAGTAACTAGCTGTTGGTATGGGACAACTCCCTTGAATTGTGGTCTTAGTGCCCTGAAAGATGGGACTGGAGCTTGAGGCTCATTATTGAAAACTGACCACTAAAGACCTAGGCAATATTTAAAAGAACCGTCGAATTTTGGACTGAGGTTCATCACTTTTCCTGACGAGGAAATTTAGCTTGGGGTTTTGCTTCTTGCACCCAAGAGATTCGATGAGGGGATATGCTAGTTTTTTTATCATGGTGTAAGTCTGCATATTATACTATTGAGTGCAGATTTATACTGCTGAATGCAGAGTCCCAAAAGCTAAGGAGCAAGTCTTAATAGTTTGTCGCCTGTACAATTTCTGAGTGCCTTGCTTCTACACAAAGTTCATCTACCTAGTGGTTCAGTAAACAGGCTCGGGGGTCCAAAGGAGGCAAGTAGTTTTGATTCTTCTTATGGAGAAGGTTGGGAGGAACAGGCCTCCTTGGGTGTTTTTCCACCCTATCATCTATTACAGGTTCTACTTGTCTTTTATGGTTCTAAGTAGTTAAATTATTTTTTGCAATTGTCGATTTAGTATTCACTAGTTAGAATCATACAAAAGTATTTCTTTTTAATCCTGATCTAGTTATGATTTTGTGTAATGATGAATAAGTGATTGAATAAATAACTTCTCTATATTTTTCCCCATACTGTTTTCTGTATAGTACTCTATGTTGATGTATATGTAACTTCGGAATGTATTTCACATATATGTATATTGTATTCCTATAGAGATGGTATTATTCCTCTATACGGAAGTGTCGTCATTTATATTGTAAGTGTCGTAACTTATACTTGATGGGTTATTAGACCACCTTGTTGGGGTCGGCCCTGTATAAGTCATGTGGGTCGAAGGGTTATTAGACCACCCTATTGGGGGTCGGCCATGTGGGTCAAAGGGTTATTAGACCACCCTATTGGGGGTCGGCCCAGTCAGCATTATATTATGTGGTTAAGTTCGAGCCTACATGAGTTAGGTAAAAAGGCAAGTCAAGTCAAGTATAAATAGAGTGCGGGAGGCACTCTATTTACACACTCACTTCTCACACATGCACTCAAGGAGGAGTGACGCACTTATGGAGGAGGAGGATCTGCTGCTAGTTTATGGCTATCTCTCTTGGTTGGTTGTATCATTGCTCTATCTATCTCTGAGGAAGTTATTGGGGTTTTTCACCTTTATGGTTTTCCCCAAGTAAATCTTTGTGTCTCTTGTGTGCTTGCATTATTGTCTCCATGATTGATATGCTGTAGATATGCTGTACATGTTGTTCTCTCAGTTAAGATTCTAGATCATATTGAAGTAAATTCAGAAAATTTAACATGGTATCAGAGCTATCCTGAAAGAAGGCATGATATGGCATGTATGACACTTGTTGCACTTACGATGCTAGGGCTTGATATAGCAAAACCTAGTCATCGTAGAACTTTCGCTATAAATCCGTTTTCGCGATGTTTTCGGATCTGAAATTGTTACAGGACCAAGATTAAATCTCCAGGTACCTTGTGTCCAAAGGACAACCTCTAATTCGTTGTACTTTGTGATTTATGATCTGTGCAATATAGGGTTTCTGCCTCTTCCAGATCTGAGTCAAAATCAGGTGACCTTGGGAAAAAAGTCATAACTTGGGCTAGGAAGCTCCAAATGAAATTTCGTGAAAAGTGACAGGTAGTACACAGACAATAATATCTCAGAAAACTTTTTCAGAGGCCGAAGTTGAACCAGTGACACGTGGCACGCCATACAAGTGCGCTCTACTGTATTATCCCATAAACAGGTCATGTTGCGACATTTGGCATAACTCTCTCTCAGAGAGTCCAATTGAGGTCAGACCTGTCAGGATGGAAAGGTAACAGGCCGAGATATCTCAGGAAACTTTTTCAGAGGCCGAAGTTAAAACAGTGACACGTGGCACGCCGTACAAGTTCGCTCTCCTGTTTTATCCCAAAACAGGTCACGTTGCGACATTTGGCATAACTCTCTCTCAGAGAATCCAATTGAGGTCAGACCTGTCAGGATGGAAAGATAACAGGTCCGGATATCTCAGAAAACGTTTTCAGACCCTGTGGATCAAAAATTTCGGAGTTACACCAGAAACAATCAGGTACATATTTCTGTCAAAACAGAATTATTTTTTGGTACCTTCATTCATGGCTTCCGGAATTTAGGGCTTTGGAGAAAGTTGGAATTTTTGTAATCGGAGACCACGGCTAGATGATACTCATCAAAATAGAAATTTAGAGACCAAGATCAGAATTTTTGGTTGGGCAGAAGGCCGGGCTTGATTAGACCCTAGTTCGGGACTTTGATCAGAAAAGTGGAAAATTAGGGCTTCTGTAAAAATGGGAATTTTTGAAATCTGTGACCACGGCTGGAAGCTCCTCAGAAAAATAGAAGCTTAGAGCTTTGGATCAAACATTTTGATTGGGAAGAAGAGTGGGCTTCATCAAACCCCAGTTCAGGGTCACGTCCAGTGAATCCAGAAGTTTCAAAAGCAAAATTGAGGAGTGAAACTTTGCAGTTTTCAAATTTTGAATATACCAACTTGATCAGCTCATCAAGCTCTAGTTCCAGTTCTTGCAAATCAAGTGGATTGGGATTGGTCACCTGCATAAGTGAAGAAGTTCCTGTTTCAGAGGGAGATGAGGCTAAGGCCTTACATAAGAAGATTTCAAGCGATCTCGACAGGTATGACTCATCGAGGTATGTTTCGATATTTGTCCATGATTAAGTTTATGATATGTTTGTCTTCATGTTATTACGGTTAGTACAATTTTGATTTTAGATTTGTCGTATCACCTTAACAAAATTATGAATGCATGATAGAATATATTCATTGGTTAGGGTGTTGACACTTATGATTGTACTAATGCATTATGGTGTTGTATGAGGTTTATGTTGTCTACTAACATGAAAGGTACACCAAGAAAGACAAATCATGTTCTGGTCCAAGAACATATGATCATGATAACATGAGGACAAAGATTCATCCATTGTCATGGATCTCATAGAAGATCCATTTACGAGGTATGTATAACTTGGTTTTGTAATAGTTAACCTATGAGATATACAGGTTACTAGCACAAGTCATTGAAGAAGAACAAGAAGACATCATGTGAGTATGTTAGACATAAATAGCTAGCATGCTAATCCAGGTATGTTTTTCCTATATCAAGATAGAATCTTACCTTGTGTTAGGATCTTATACTATTGTTGATAATGATTATTCATGAAGTCACAGGTTTGAATAATCATGATTGTATGCATATTATGTTTCTTACCTTAATTGATGATATGACTAACCAGAAGAATCATGAAGGTATAGGTTTGAATAATCACAGGTTTTATGCATAATATATCTCTTATCTTGATTGATGATTCAACTAACCTGAAGAGTCATAGGTTTGAGTAATTACAGGTTTAGACATGTTATGTTTCTTATGATTTGACTAACCTTAAGAATTCTACATAAACCTTGAATGCTAATGCTTATTATTTTCTGTTTGAAATGATCATGACTATACATGCTTGAGATTATTGTGTTTTAATAGTATACTAATGAATGTATGATTTTATATGAGATCACAAGGATAACACAATCATGATACTAATAAGCATGCATAGGAACCAAGGATGAATGTAAGTTCAAGGACAGGTAATCTAGGAAGCAAAGATCAAGAGGGAGTACACTCCAGTGGTTTATGCAAGGATGCAGATATTCAGAGGGAGTTGACCATCTCTCTACATCCCACAATAGAAAGGTGTAGAAGAAGCTACTTCATATTAGGACTCCAGCAGCTCCTGCAAGGAAGCGAAGACTCAGAGGGAGTCCACCCAATGAACAAACAAAGATAAGTATTTGAATTGTCATTTCGTAAATAATACTGTTCAATAATGTATATACTGATGTTCCTAGAATTAGGTTGTGTATTATGCATATTAGAATAATTGCATTGATGAATAGTATACTCCTAATATGCATGGGTAAGTGGCCTATGGCACTGTACAACATTCCATTGCTACTTATCTAGAATGAAACCTCTTTGCTGACATGTTGGGAGTTGTGCACACTCTTAACAATGTTCTGGTAGAGATTGGAAGGCATCTAGAAAGTTACGGAATATGGATAAATGTTGTATTGAAGCATTGGCTAAGATAATTGCATGAGTGTATGGCATATTTCTTTATGTGTAAGAATTTGTTCTGAAAACTATGAGATGTTCTCTAATCATGCAATTTAACTTGTTGTGTAGGAAAGATCGTATGCCATCTCCTACAAAAGAAGAACTACAACATTTGTTCAGCAATAAAGATATCTATTGAAGATATTGAAGTTCCCAGGATCTGGGATGAAGAAATGGAATGCCATGATCCGTCGATCATGAAGAATGATGTTTGGGTTGCAGTCCCAAGACGTGAAGGGAAGTTTGTTATGACTTCCAAATGGAACTATCAGATCAAGCATATTGCAGATGGAAACATTGAGAAATATAAACGTGATGAAATAGAAGATGCACCAGATGGATTTCAAGACAGCATGGTGTAGTCAGATATGTGTGCAGAACTTGGTATGGTAGGATAGACAGCTTTCTATCCAATTTGGGCGTTACCAAGAGTAAAGAGGATTCCAACCTTTACTACAAGGTTGAGGAAGGCAATCCAGTGATACTACTTTTGTATGCGGATAACCTGTTTGTTACAAGTGAAGATAGATTGATTGCCGACACGCAGCGAAAGCTTACTACCGAGTTCAAGATGAAAAACTTGGGGATGATGCACTATTTTTGGCATGGAGGTGTGGCAGAGTGCAGATGGAATCTTCCTTGGATAAGGGAAGTATGCAGTAGAGATCCTGAAGAGGTTCGGGATGATGGATTGCAAGGCCATGGCCACACCTATGGCATCAAATATGAAGCTTCTATGTGATGCTTCACCTGAGCCGATTGATGTCTCTATGTATCGTCAGATGATTGGGTCCTTGATGTACCTGACGAACACGAGACCAGAAATTTGCTTTGCTGTGAACACATTGAGCCAGTTCCGGACGGATCCGACGAGTGTTCACCTGGTTGCTGTAAAGCATGTTCTGAGGTACCTGAAGGGTACAGTGGATTATGGGCTCAGGTATGAGGTGAATCAAAAGTTTAACCTGCAGGGTTATGTTGATTCATATTGGGCTGGCAGTGTTGCAGATAGGAAGAGCACATCTGGGTGTTGCTTCAGTATGGGATCAGGTGTGATCTCTTGGTTTAGCAGGAAGTAGTCCTGCGTAGCACTGAGTATAGCTGAGGCAGAGTATGTTGCAGCCTGTTCAGCTAGTTGTGAGGCAGTATGGCTACGGAAGCTATTGTCTGAGTTATTTGATCTCCCGTTGGAGGCTACTGGTATCTTCTGTGATAACCAGAGTTGTGTGAAGCTATCCGAGAACCCAGTGTTTAATGACAGGTCGAAACACATAGAGATCAAATATCACTATATCAGGGATATGGTGCAGAGAGGAGTTGTGAAGCTCCTATATGTTGCGACGGACGAGCAGATTGCAGATGTGCTGACGAAGCCACTAGCCAGGGTGAAGTTCGAGTACTTCAGAGAGAGGCTTGGCGTGCTTCAGATCGAGGATACTTCGAGGAAGAAGTGATGGACACATTTGCTGAAGCCATTCCAAGCATGTTGGAAGGAGGATCCTTCACATGGCTGTGGATGTAAGCGCTGGATGATGAGCATCAGGATGATGTTCTGGTTTCTACTTGGATATGATTAGTTGGATCATTTTATGTATGTATGTATGCATCATGTTGGATGCTTGGACCATGTATTTGTATATGTATCAGGTGGATACATTGTATGATCAGGTGGATCATGTATGGTGATATGTATCATGTATTTGTATTTGTATCAGGTGGATACATTGATGATCAGGAGGATCATGTATGATGATATGTATCAGGTAGATACTTGGTATGCATCAGGTGGATACATTGATGATCAGGAGGATCATGTATGATGATATGTATCAGGTAGATACTTGGTATGCATCAGGTAGATGCATTGATGATCAGGAGGATCATGTATGATGATATGTATCATGTATTTGTATCAGGTGGATACATTGATGATCAGGAGGATCATGTATGATACTTGGTATGCATCAGGTAGATGCATTGATGATCAGGTGGATCATGCAGCAAGATGTTGCAGTAGTGATCAGGATGATCATAGATGACGAGCTTCAGGATGTTGCTCCAGATGACATGCAGCAGGATGTTGCAGTGATGATCAGGATGATCATAGATGACGAGCTTCGGGATGTTGCTCCAGATGACATGCAGCAGGATGTTGCAGTGATGATCAAGATGATCATAGATGACGAGCTTCAGGATGTTGCTCCAGATGACATGCAGCAGGACGTTGCAGTGATGATGATCAGGATGATCATGGATACATCAGGATGATGTATGGTGAGTATCAGGTTGATACTCTATGGCCGTGGATCAGGTTGTGCAGATGAGCATGTAATTCGTTGCCCTGGGAGATTTGCAGATGGTCTTTCGAGGTTTTTCCTATGGCATGTAATTCGGTGCCCTAGGACATCTGGCAAATGCTCTTTCGAGGTTTTGCTCTGGGAGGACATGTAATTCGTTGCCCTGGGAGATCTGCAGATAGTCTTTCGAGGTTTTTCCTATGGCATATAATAGCGCCCTGGGATATCTGGCAGATTCTCTTGCAAGGTTTTGTCCTATGGCATGTAATTCGTTTCCCTGGGAGATCCGATAGGTTGGGCTGTGTGCCCGTAATCAGTCCTGGGATGCTCTTGCGAGGTTTTGACATGACCACATGTAATTCGTTGCCCTGGGAGATCCTATAGGTAGATCTGTGTGCTCGTAACAGCCTGGGATGCTCTTGCGAGGTTTTGTGGTGAGGTCACATGTAATTCGTTGCCCTGGGAGATCCTATAGGTAGAGCTGTGTGCTCGTAACAGCCTGGGATGCTCTTTCGAGGTTTTGTGATGCACGTAAAAGTCCTGAGGATTCCACAGTATGGCCAGTGATGACGAAGACCTGCAGGTGGTGGGCCTACATCCAGTATGAAAAAGGACTGGCTCTGTAGAACTTCCTATGACGAGTAGATTCAGAGATTGATTGAGATAGCAGCAGCAGTGACGATGATGATGACTCGATGACGATTATCCAGTGACGATGATCCAGAGAAGATGACTTGTGCTAGAAGAACTGTGCTGATAAAATACCTTCCTAGTTAAGAGGGAGTGTTGATGTATATGTAACTTCGGAATGTATTTCACATATATGTATATTGTATTCCTATAGAGATGGTATTATTCCTCTATACGGAAGTGTCGTCATTTATATTGTAAGTGTCGTAACTTATACTTGATGGGTTATTAGACCACCTTGTTGGGGTCGGCCCTGTATAAGTCATGTGGGTCAAAGGGTTATTAGACCACCCTATTGGGGGTCGGCCATGTGGGTCAAAGGGTTATTAGACCACCCTATTGGGGGTCGGCCCAGTCAGCATTATATTATGTGGTTAAGTTCGAGCCTACATGAGTTAGGTAAAAAGGCAAGTCAAGTCAAGTATAAATAGAGTGCGGGAGGCACTCTATTTACACACTCACTTCTCACACATGCACTCAAGGAGGAGTGACGCACTTATGGAGGAGGAGGATCTGCTGCTAGGTTATGGCTATCTCTCTTGGTTGGTTGTATCATTGCTCTATCTATCTCTGAGGAAGTTATTGGGGTTTTTCACCTTTATGGTTTTCCCCAAGTAAATCTTTGTGTCTCTTGTGTGCTTGCATTATTGTCTCCATGATTGATATGCTGTAGATATGCTATACATGTTGTTCTCTCAGTTAAGATTCTAGATCATATTGAAGTAAATTCAGAAAATTTAACACTCTAGTGCAGAGAAGGAGAATTAAGATAGATGAAAGATAGGCAGATTGCCAAATGAATGAATAGACTAATGCTGTTGTATTTCTTTAACATTCATTATTAGTTATATTTAAGTAATACAAATTATATGTTTAGGATTAGGGATTATAAACAACATTTAATATTACAGGCATGGTAATATGTCTTTTATTCTAGCAACTGAAGTAAGATATATGATTCTGTTAAAACTTAAGTTTACTGAAAAATCAACTGTCATCCTACTGTAGATAAAAACTATGTATTTCATTTCATTGCCTTTCTTCATTCTAGGCTATCATCATTATCTTTTGAAATGTAAATAGCTATTAGATGAACACATAAATAATCATAGTATTTGTGCGCTTAGTAATGCTATTTTTGCAGTATCAAGCTTTAAAACAAGGGTTTATTAATTCCATGTTTTGTTTCCCAATCCTCTGCAAAAGATTTCTAATATTTCAATATACATTTATACTATAATAGAACGAATATACTTTTATTATCATACTTCAACATTTTAGAAATCATTTCAACATCGTAAAGTATAGTCACAAAAACATTTTATCTCATGTATTGCTTAAATTTAAACAAAGGATTATCTCAACATTAACATCTGACAGTGGTATTATTTTTCTTATCTTAAACATTATCTGCAAAACCATATAAATACACGAACATTAGATTTTATTTCAAGTTTGACAGTACAAATTTTCCATAGTCACCTCCTGAACCCTATAGGTTAGGGTTTCAAAGTTTCAAATTAAAACATTGAGTTTTGGCTCTCGGTCATCACCAAAAACGACAACATAGATATCAATTAACACAGAACTATCAAAGCTACCAATGAAACCTATAGGGTAGGGTTTCTACTGCACAGTACAAGGTTAAAACCTTTGGCACATAGCCATCATAAACGCACAATAGTTCAAAACATTAATTTATCACATAACCTAGAGCATGGCTCACAGTTTTCAATACACGTAAACATCATCAAGTTACAGGAACCAAAACCCTTGTTTAACCAGAATAGTTGAGGGTAAACCTTCTATACTGTGTCTTTGTCATACAAATTATCTATGCTGAAAACAATCACCACAGGCTTAACACCAAATGGGTTGAGGATTTCATCCTCCCCAACCTGCCAGACAGCTTACGACATTTCAACAGTGGTCACTTTCCATAGCCTCACAATAAACATGAAGTCTCGGCTAAGAACACAAGAAGGTCCAACAGTCACCTAACCAAAGCATCAGGGAAACCACCAAATCTTACCATTTCATATGCAACTGCCAGTCATCAAAACTCAAGCTCAGGAACCGAATGTTGAAGGAACCTGCCACACGAATAAGGTATGGTCAAACAAGTATCATGAAAGAAGTTTCAGTAAGGCGAAATAACAATGATTGCAACTCTTAAAACAATTTAGAAGAAGACAGGTTTTGAACCTGAAACATTACCTTTAAATAGCTATTTCTGGAGTAGTAACGCCATAGTCACTGTAAACCGTATCCATCACTCCACCACCGAATGCAGCGAAGGTTGGAAAACAACTCTGAGAACCATCACTTGATATTCAAGGAAAACCGAATATTGGATCAACCTACACGTAGAGCTATCACTAACCCTGGAGTCATTCCAACTTCAAACTATTGCTGTAAACTCTCATAATAAAGATCGGCTCTTAAAACTATCATCCAGTATCAGAAAAACCAACAGTTCACGGTTTTGAATCATGGAGAAGCTCCTAAACACCTGTTAACGAAACCCTAAATTTTCTTAGGCCTATCGGCCTCTCCACAGAGCCACTCTCCAACACCCTGAATTCTAAAGGAAAACAATAACTTCAAAATGTAATGGAGAATAGGGTTAAGTTCCAAAGCCCAAGACCCCTGTATGATCAATGGTGGAGATCACTCAATAAGCACCTCGTATCCCCAAGCAACCACCATAGTTATGACAACATTAATAACCATGACCACCGTGGAGACCAGCTAGGACAACTTTCAAACTAAATCAAATACAACTCAACCATGTTGACTACCCTATCACAATACCTTCACGTGTTAAGAACCATGATGGCAGCCACGGTGATATTCCACTAAACTAGTAGATGGGAGTATTAAATGCCAAGTTTGGTTTATGAACACCTGCCAGCACATATCCACTATACCATTATTACCCTGTCCACATCACGTGTTGGTTCAATAGTTAGGTTCACAACCCTGTCATAACATATATCATATGGTAAGTCATAGTTTGCATTGGTATCAAGTCACTAGGCATCGACCAAATGATTCAAAAGGATCACGATAATCCTCCTACTTTGGTTATATTAATTCTTACTTAAGACCATTGCATAAATTCTTGCATGTATTTTATATGTTATAGGAGCTTTATGATATCATACATATAGTTTATATGCTAATAGGAATTACATATAAAATACATATAGTTTTTAGGCTATATAAAATACAAGGGATTTGTATATAGTTACATTCTAGGAATTATATTGTAAAATGACATTTAGTTCATACTATAGGTTATGCATATGACTTTGCATATAGTTCTTGCACAATAAAAATGCACAATAGTTGCATATAGTCGATATATCAAAGGATTTGTATGATATTTACATACAGTTTGCATATAATAGAAACAGCATGGTATTTAAATAAAGTTTGCAACACATATGATAGAGCATGAAGTACATAGCTCACAAATTTGTAAGACTTAGTCAAGTCACCATATTAATGTGAACCTATTTATGTAATGTACAAAGTACGAAATCAATAGTATGGGAAATGAGAATAAGTATAGCAAACATGCAATTTAATATCTAAACTAGATTATAACTGAAGAGATCTCACTCGGATACATTTCAATATTATTCTCTAAAACCATTAAGACATTTGGAGATTACTGAAACTAGTTAGGAACTCCTCTATCACACTTTGTAAACATTAATGCTCTTACCTGTAATCTGTGAAAAGAATGATTCAAACGATTTAGCATGAATGCTAAGTAAGCCTCGAGGTACCCTTAGGACCCCTTTCATCATCAACATAAGAACAACAGTTAGCACTTATAAACATTATATCAATTGAACATTGACATAAGTAATATAAAAACATAGCTGAGATGAGAAGAACATTCAATTGAATCGAAATGTAGATATTAATTATCATATCGCAAACAATACATGTATGATCGTTACAAACATTTAGTACAGCAAGATGACATAGAAGCATTTATTATAATTCCACACAGTTAATATACGCATTAAAAGCTACGTTGAAAAATTTTAAATTTTTGTGAAATTTTGGGATGTTACACAGAGCTAGGACTATAATTGTCCCATTGCAATTTGACTTGATCAATCACACGGTGCCTAAGCTTCCGCGTGCGTTGGTCCAATACCCAGGTCGACTCAGCCATCACGGCCCTGTTGTCTGTTATTTGCACATTGCTCATATCATCAACATGTGAAGTATCGGGAACACAATGACGTAATACTAAAATGTGAAAAACATTGTGAATTCTACTCAAAGATGACAGCAAGTCAAGATGATAGTAAACCGATCCTATCTGTTCGAAGATCCTAAAGGGTCCTACAAACCTAGGAGATAACTTGGCTCCCTTGCCAAATTTTATTGACCTCTTCTGCAGTTTCACTCACATAAATACTTTATCCCCAGTCTCATAACTTCGGTCTTCCTATGCGCATCTGCATAGATATTTTTCCGATCCTTTGTTTCCTTCAGTCAAGCAAAAATGGTCACCATCTGATCTTCCATTTCCTGTATCACTTTTGGTCCTAAAAATGCCCTATCTTCCAATCTATCCCAACTTATGGGAGTTCTACAAGGCCATCCGTAGAGGAATTCGAAAGGTGCCATTTCAATTGAACTCTTATAACTATTATTTTACACAAACTCCACTAAAGGTAGATATTACTCCCATATTTTCTGTTGATCCATTATGTACATCCTTAACATGTATTCCAAAATTTGGTTCACCCTTTTGGTTTTTCCATCTGTCTCTGGGTGATAATTTGTACTAAAGTTGAGTTGATTACCTAGGGATTCTTGGAAGCTTGTCCAAAAACCTTCCGGTAAATACCAAACCTCTATCTGAAATAATATTTTTCGGTATTCTGTGCAATCTTACAACTTCATTCATGAAAAATTTAGCAATTTCAAGACCTTGATACGTGTTCTTGATTGGCAGATAGTGGGCACCTTTTGTAAGAGTGTAGAATACTAAAAAAATTGTGTTATGTCTTTTTTTGGTTAAAGGTAATCCAACTATAAAGTCCATGGAGATGACCTCCTATTTATATCCAGGAATTGCATGTGGTTGGAGCAATCCGATGGGGTGTCGATGTTCTGCTTTCACCAACTGGCATTCCATACACTTTTCTACAATACTCACCACATCCTTCTTCATTCCTTGCCAAAATGTAGGGTCCGACTCATTTAGGAATTTTTTTTTGTAAGTATTATGTCAGTTTTGTTTCATGATTTTAAAAAATGATCGCTTCCCTTTTTGAAACATAATTCAAGGTAATAATATCTTAATTGCATAGAAGGTCTCATACTCCTAACCATAACCCTAGTCTAATTCACATCATAACATAATAAAATTTGCATTCCAATGTACTTCGTACATTCACATGTGTTGACAATGTATTTAAAATTACAATAATTCTCAATCAATATTTAATTCTTATAAGCGACCATGCCGCTTTAATTGATCAACTCCATTTATTCATGAGCTAAACTATTCATAATTATACTTCCTTGGTTTGTTTGGAAATTAAATGTACAACATGTGAAATTCCTGAGATCACATTAATATGAATTAAATAAAGAATGCGTGATATTTCCGAACACAAGATAATACGAATATAAAATATACAATGCATGATATTTCTAAACACAAGATAATATTAATATAAAATATACAATGCATGATATTTCTAGACACAAGATAATATGGATATAAAATATACCATGCATGATATTCTTGAACACGAGTTAACATGAATAGAGCATCTATATACTATGGATCAACTTAAACAACATTGACATAATGATGTGATTTTATCTATGTTCAACTCTATCTATCACATCACATGTTAACCAACACTTAAGCCATTGGCTACAAATGGATCACTCGTATTCAACATATGGTTGACTCGATATATGACTACCCAACAAAACTTTAAACAAGATATTTAATTGAATAAATCTGAGTCGCTCGATCGTGATTATCTGAGGTTGACTCCACACCAACATATAATTATAAGGGTGGTCGACTTGTATGTCAAACACAACACGGTTAGCATGTGTTATTTGGGAAGTGTATCCACTCCCATAGCCTCGCACTGCCCACGTTGAGGTCACAAACATTCGTTTCCAACCTACACATAGTTAATGGAGCACTTCCATAATTGCATGGAACCGATCCATAGATCGTGTGCATGCATATGCTTTTCACATGTAATCAAATACCATACATGCATATTCGCCATCAATACACCAGTGGATCAATCCATGTTGAATGAATTATAACCAAAAGAAAATTATCACAACCATGTGGCGTCGATCTATAGAGATCGACCACCGTTGGTGTATACACATTATGCCAACATGAGATCTATGGAAAGCCATCTTCTATCGATTAATTTCAGTATTGATCCCCATATTGATCACACGATGTGAGTATGTCGGCATTGTTCCATTGGGACCCAAAACCATCACAACAATGATATGTTACGAATTATTATGGCATCAATCTACAGAGATCAGTCAGCTTTCATAATAAACAACTAACAAGAAATAAACGCAGTGCTAAGGTAGCTTGACATCAATCTACATAGATCGATCGCTACTTACCTTCTAGAGAGCTGCATGCATAGACATGTAAACAAGTACAAAAATATAAAACTTCACCACATTTCGGCATCGATCTACAGAGATCGATCGTCGATCTTCCTTCACAAGTGGTAATTGTAACATCAAGCAATATACTAGCATACAAACAGTTTTAGTGGTCTAGTATCGATCCACAAGGATCGATCTCCTTTCCCTTTCAGTGAACTGTATGTAAATTTAAACAACAATGCATTTGGATAAACAACGATCCGGCATCGATTATGAGATCTATCTCCTTCTTTTTGACAAAGGATATGCAACATTTTAAACGATGATGCAAACAAAGGATCAGTGATCCGGCATCGATCTCACTGAGATCGATCACCTTCCCTTTTCACAACTGTATGCAATTAATTCAAATAGCAATACGAGTAATTTAAATGGTGATCCAGCATCGATCAGAGATCGGCCACCTTCCTTTCACGATTTGTGTGTATTCAATTTAACCCACGATGCACATGTGTATACAGTGATCTAGCATCGATCTTACAGAGATCGATCACCTTCCTTTCCACGATCTATGTGTAATAATTTAAACCACAATGCATAAGTTAAATAATGATCTGGCATCGATCAAAGATTGATCGCCTTCCTTTTCACGATCTGTATGTAAATAAATTAATCCACAATGCATATGTTAAATAGTTATCCGGAATCAATCCGAGCTCGATCACCTTCCTTTCACAATCTGTGTGTAATCATTTAAACCACAATGCATAAGTTAAACGGTGATCTGGCATCAATCTTATAGAGATTGATCACCTTCCTTTTTACGATATGTTTTTGATAATTTAAACCCAATGCATAAATTAAACGATGATCTGGCATCAATCTGCTTGTCCCCCCTGATGCTTCAATCTAGTTTCTATTTTTGTGGGTACAAGTGGATATGTCTACATGCTAATGTTTTAGTATACTATTTGCTCCTAAACAAATATTCTCCATTATTTAAATTACAAATAAATATTTCATGTGAAAATGGTCTAAATGCAAACCTATATGCTCAATGCATCATATTCATCAATTATTCTCGTCTTGGGTCTAGGTACCACTTCGTCAGTTCCATCATTCCTCATTTTCTTTTTATCAACATGGTACCACATCGTCAGGTCCTTTCGTTAGTATGTTTTTCGTTGCATCTGATTTGCGGGAACTTCATGTAGGGATTTAGGATCCATTACCTTCACTCCTTCCTCTATACTCTATTGGAGACTAATGGCGCCGAGGAGTAAGTCTGTTCTTATTGTGCACCCCCCAACCTCGTACGTGACCAACTCCATCATGGTCCACTTCATAGGACTTCATGATTCCCCGAGTAAGCGGATATGTGATTTTAAATTCATGCATGGAATCCGTAGGAAATCGACACCGTTGTCTTTCCTCCACGTGTGATTTTATTCGTACTCTATGACCTATTTATTTCCTTTGTGAGTATGTCGGTGAATTTTTTCACATGTCGTTGAACACATGCTCCCAAGCACACATTAGTAGCTATGTTCTCATTCATCATAATTCATTTCATAATCTATTAATCGTTAAGCAATCATAATTTACTCATAACATCATATATTTCGTCAATTTACTAATCATTAAGCCAACATGCATTTCTTTCTCTCACGTCATATATTTCATAACATAGCTAACCATTAAGAAACATATTCATTTATACATATCACATATTTCATAAAAAAGCTAATCATTAAGAAAACATGCATTTATTCATCAAATTCAAATAAAATATCCAATCCACAAATGTCATTCAATTCATTGTTTTCAGTCATCAATTTGTTGTCATGCACATCATCAATTGTTTCTCAATTATATAATCAAGGGGTCATTTTAATTAAGTTTTATTCAGCCAGGTCACTCGATGAGTTCCCTAAAGGTCTACATCAGTCTAGGGGAACTACATTTTCTATAACAATAACGTCTCATGGTTATATGCTTGATATTGGTTGTGGCAAGTGATTGGGACTGTATCTTTATTGCTTCTATCCATGGCATATGAAGAAATCACGAGTAGGATTTCTTGGGATTGATCATTCTCAGAAAGTGGAATATAGTCAAGTTTTGAACATGGTGAACATCAATAGGAACACCCTTAATCACGCCTTCTGGACACTCTCACTGCCAGCACTCGGAAAGAGTAAATAAATTGAGTACTCAATCTGCTAGGTTTGATACCTAGAGCATCCATTATATGGTAAGGGATTATATTCATTTGGGAGGTACAACCCATAATAACATTGCAAACTGCATTATATACTATTACCATGTCCACAATCATAACAATATCTAGTGAATTAAAGGATGCTAGCTGAAAAAAAATCCTCGACTGAACAAAACAAAGGAAATATAAAACCCTCCCTCATAGCTAATCCAAAATTATTACCAAATCTAACTTCAAAATCTCATTCTTAAACAAAAACCCTTCTTAAGGTTCAAGAGATGAATATGACCATTTGTTGAATAAGTATATTATGTGGAAGAAAATCCGATAAACAAATGTCTAAGAAGAGTACTGCATGCAATTTCATGACTTCCTTGTTATCCTTACCTATGGAAGTGATATAGCATTGACAAAGTTGTTGATCATCTATTTAACTTCCTTTGACCAAAATTATGTATGTCTTTATCCAAAATTTTAATGAATTTAAACATTGTTGCAATTTTAATTATTCAAAATTTATTTAGTTATCCCTTATACCATTAAGCACATTCTTACTTCTATTCTAACCAAACAAAGAGATAAATACTCTAACTAGGCAAACCATTAGTAAAGGGTTAGTTATATTGGAACATACCAAACCTAAATATGAAATCTAAATAGCAAAATAGAGGCCTAAATTACTTTTTTTTTTCCTTTGAATGGTTCTAATGAGTCGATATGAATTTATCTTTGATACTTTTGTGAAATCAAAAGGATGTCACTTTTCCTGCATGAAAACAATAAGGAGTTTCCCACCTATGTGGAATTGATATGAATAGGTGCCAACGAAAACCAAAATATAGATTTGATGATTTGTCCTAAGCCTACAACTATTAAATCTTTATCTAACATACTATTGTAGCCTTCGACCTAGTTCAAGTAGAGTCTAGATATAGAGAAAAATTAGTGAATTGGGCTTGTTTCTCAAGTAATTGTGACACAAAGAACAAAACAAGGAGGATCATGACACACAATCCTACAAGTATGGATGACAAAACATGTTCAAACATTGGTAACCAACATAGAATTGTTGGTGGATATGTCCTATAGGGATGGATGATGCAATTAATAATCCTAATAAAGGAAGAAAAGATGATGGGTATAAGTGATGTCATCCATTAAAAAGAGAAAATAGGACATGTTAGATCCTACATAATCCTTTGAGTGAAGAGATCCTTTAGACAACACGATAATAAAGGAGATGAGAGTCTACAATGGCCTTTGATAATAAGACTCATTTGAGAGGTAAATGTTCAATACTCTGCTTGTTTTTCCTATTGAACATAAAGTGAAGCTACAAACATATAACAAATGGAAACAATGCTTGTAGATAGTTTAGGAAATTATGGGAATGTAAGATATGGTATCAACATCTAAAAAGGTCGTTGTTTTTCATATTGAGCAGAAAGTGTACTTGCAAACATATGCTACATGAAAAATATGCATGTAGATAGGTGAGGAATGTATGGTAGAGTGAAAAATATGAATGCATATACGTGAATACAAATATTTATCCAGTGATATCGTTAGAACTAAACAAGAGGGTCAATCAATTGTAATATTATTTAGGTCGGAAAAGTATGGAAAATGGAAGATATGCATGCAAATGCCCATGCATGATATCCACATCCTAGAAGATCCTTGTTTTTCTTATCGAACAAAAACTGTAGTTGCAAACATATGCTAGATGGAAAATATGCATGCATATACATGAATACAAATATTTAGCTAGTGGTGTTGTTTCAAGTGAGCAAGTGTATTGATCAATTGTAATATTATATCAACATTATTTGTGTCTCTAAATTTCAGCAACTTGACATGCAATGTGACTACAAATAATTTTAAAAAGCACATCTAATGTCACTGACCTAGTGACCTCACATTGAATTTGGGGCCACGGGGTGCTAGTTTTGTAGAATGAATTTGTCTTTGTTATGCATATCCATTTTTCTATTGATTTCAATTAAACATTAACAACAGAAATAATTATGGTATAATCACACATAAGGCATATATGATAATTCTATAAGCTATTTCCATAAGAAAACATTCACCCTTTCCATAAAATTTGTTCACTTAATTTATACGATGACAAGAATTGATACATTCATAAATAAGTACCATATATTTATGCACATAATGAAATTATTTGAAAACATAGCCAACTGAATGCAAACCAAGGACATTCCTCCTAGCCACAGGCTCTGTCAAGCCATATCTTTCTTTGACAGAGCCACCCCCGAGCTGGGGCTGCCAATCCACAAGGCAGTACCGAGTTTCCTACTACAACTACCCAATCCTATATTATTTGTATGGATCTTATCCATGAATCTGGTGATGATGGAATGATTATTGGTGGTTTTGGTATAACCACAATGATGGCTCAAGCATGGAAGAAGAAGAATGAATGATGAAATAATGGGTTATCTCTCACTATTTATATGCATGCTTGAGACTAGCCAAGTGGAACCAAGGTTTATAAGAACTACACATGGAAATGCAAGGCTAGGAGAGGTGGAAAAGTGCCCTACATGGGGTTGAGCACCTTTTCCCTTCTAATCCTAGGCCCCCATCTCTTCTTTGTCCTTCTTGGTATGTAGTAGTCACGTGTTTTATATTAAATATAAAATGTATATAATTACATCATTTTGGTCATAGTGGACCATTCGTGTTTGGATTCTATCCATTTTCATCATATTTACATAATTGCATTCTTGGGTTAAAAATGAGGTGTTACATTCCCCTCCCCCTTAATTTATGCATTTTCTTCGGTGAAATATTTGTACTAGATATATAATGACAAATTTTTAACATGTCTTTAGACTTGTACAATATCCTACTGCATGAGATCCTTTAACTCCTAGGTTGCTTCCTCAAGCACATCTATTAAAGTGTTCTTGTCCCTTGTACTTTGGTGTAGGTGTTTGGATAACTCACCCACTATGCACCAACATTGTTTGTCCACTACCTTAGTTTCCTTTCCATGATCAGCTCATCCACAGTTACCTATAACAATCATTAAGGTGAACTATGCATGTTATAATCATTCTTATGAGATATTCATAAGTTCCATAGCCATTTTCTAATAGAAAAATGTAAGAACATATATTCATTTTCATTAAATAAGTATAGATATCTCTACCCAATAGTTATCCACATGCATATTTATTTTCTTTCACAAGGATTCCATGAGAAATAATTCATCTCATTGCTCCTCTTGACACATCCTCTACAGTTGCCCCAATCCATATCACTCCTCCTCGATCATCCTACACAACAAAAGGAATGGGGATCCCTTCTTCGAGTTAATAGTCCCTCGAGATCACTTCACTAAGTTAACAGTCCCTCGGGTTTGTTATCCTGATTCCCTTCTAGTGCTCCATCATAGGCTAGCTAGGGAATCTCTGTATTATGACTCTAAATTTCTAGAATCGCTCCTAGCATATTCATTAAAGTTTTCTCTTCTTTGCAGTAACTCACCCTCTAGGTTCAAGCATCCCTTTCTCTCAGTTAACAATCCCCTAAGTAATCCATCATTCACCAAGGATTTCTTACACAAGAAGAGGGAAAATTTAGGGTTCTCTTTTCTTTGTATTTCCCTTCTTCCGGAGCTTTCCAACTTACAATTTTTACCATGGCTCATAATAACTATATTTACTATTGAACTGTGTCATAAAAATAAACATACATATATTAAGAATCATATTTTTATATATCAAACAATATTGGAAATCATTATCATCACAATTAAATTCCTAATAAGAACATGAGCTTCACACATAATACTTAGATTTCAAATGGAAAGAACAACAATCCATGTCTTCATTCTGTCTCACTTTTACTTCCATATCTGAGACATTCTTTTCTTTTCTTTATATATATTTTATTTTTATTTTTTATTTTTAACACAACACAGTTCTCCCAACAAAGCATTCTTGGGGTCCCTCCAATGTGACTAGTTTTTCATGCAATTCTTTCACTACATTCACAACATCTCTAATTCATGTCATTGTTGTTTAGATCATGTAGGCCATAGCTCGTGGTCTTCCTACAATGTGTCCTATGAAATTAGACTTTTTAATTAACTATGAGGTCCTTCTCATAGTTTTTTTTTCCTTTACACATGGTAGTACTTTGTCTTCATTATGTTCTTATACTCCCTGCCATGTCCAAGGAAACTCTACCTACAGTCTACCTCCTTAACGAAATTTTCAAATCAACCAAAAATACAATGGGTATTCACTCACATAGCCACTTCATTCCAATATTCATAATAACCCATTCAATACTCTCATAATTATAATTCCAACAATTCAATCATTTTTCAAATTCTACATATTAAATGCAAGAAAATACCATTTTCCATATATGTATTGCCAACACATCAAGCATTCTCATAATGCAATCAACATGTGTTCCAACAAGCACATTCATATTCTCTACTTGTGCATATTCCCTCAATGCATCCTTGCATTATTCAAAAATTTCATAATGCTAACTCTTATTATATTCCATGGTATGTTGAAGGATTCAAACAACACCTCGAAATGTCATCCATCCACCTCACAATTACTTTCCTGATCATCTATATTCCCTCTCTTCATTCCAAACACCACACTAAGTTTATACTTCTTAAGTTCTCTTTAGTGTTGGAAAAGAGGTTGAAGTCCAAGACATCAATCAAAAGTAAGAATATTTTGAATATTTGTGTGGTTCTATAGCCTTCCAAATTTCAACAAAAAATGGCATCACCCATGGTTATTTCACATAGCATGTATTTCCCAAGCATGAGTGTAATACTCATTTAAAATGGTTATTAAATCCTAACCATTTCCATCATGACACACTACTCCTATATGCATCAAAAGATTATAATATCTTTTTAACCCAACGATTCATTCCTTTTTAATAATGTATCGATGACATACACACATTCAAATGTCATATTGAACATATCAATGAGTATATCAAGCATGATTGGAGGGATTCTTACCCAATTCCTCAATTCCATACCTATATGGTTGAAATCCACAGGTCTCAAATGTTACCTGATCAACTGGTGTTTGACGGGAACTCACATGATTCTCTCCATTGACCTCATGACAAGTTCTTTCCTTGTTCTCTTTCAATGTGAGATTGAACTCCAAAATCAACTGCATCATCAACATCTTCAACCAGGTTCTCATGCCTTCGTGGTTATACAACACATTAGAAACCATACTTATTTATCATGACCTACTCATTGCATATATCATGATATCACTCTTAACCCATATGCAATATCACATACATGCATTCAATTATATTCGCATGTATGTTATCCCATATTATTTCTCAATATGCCTACTACTGCATATGCACGCTAGTTATGTTACACTCTTTCATTCTTATGCCATAATGCTATCTACAAATAGCTACTTCTTAACAAAGAAAAACATGAACAATGCAAAAAGAGAGTTAAATAATTTCTCCCTGTCCATTCCTCTTCTTACCATAAGAGTCCATAACTTAACTGATCTATTTCATGGCCTTTCTTCCAATTACATAATAGTTCATTAACTACAATATTCTTACCCACGTAGAAATAACTAATTCATACTTAAGTTATACTTGCTACTTCAAAAATATACAATTCTATTTTAGAAACAACAAGATTTAGGGTGAGGAATTCTCCTTGTTCAACAATTTTTTCTTGTTGAATTGATCCTTCGGTTGTTGCTACACCAATGTTTCCAACATCCTATATCATCAGCTCATTCCCAATATGAAATTATGGAATTCTTATTTAGTATACATAGATTAGACACTATATTAGTTGTCATGTCCATCTTGTCTCTTTTTTAACATATTTTATGATCTGGAATTTATTTCAACTAGGGGATCCATCCTTTGGACCTTTTCTTTTATACTAGAACCTATTGTCATGTCCTATGGAGCTATCCGACCTGACCCAACTTGACACTCCATACTTATAGTTGAGCTACAACTATATTTTTGTTGCTTTTATGTTTTCTCTACCGCACACACATAAAGACTTCATTTTCTTTTATTAAATTTTTGTTGCAGATTCACCTTCAGTTTCTCGAACTTCTTCATGCTATTGCAAGTCCTCTACTTAGCATAATCTTTTATGTCTACATTGTATCTTACTTTGTTTATTTATTTTCTTGCAACTTTCCAATTCTTCTACCTTATTGCTCATTCATAGAGTTGCCTCTATATCTGATGTACCTTGGACTGCTATTCAATTTCCTTGAGAAATTTTCCATCCAGGCTCAACTTGGTAATTTACCCTAATTTTTGAACACTCTAATTCCATTCACTAATTCCCTTCCTGGAAATTCTGATTCCACGTCTTAATTTTCCTACCAATATTCTTTGACACTCATACAACTGCAACTTATTTTCGCCAACTTCATATGTAATTCCACAATCTATATAAAGCATTGATATTACATAATCTCTTGTATTTCTCTGCTTCAATTGGTGAGTATTCATACTAGTTATATTCAACTAAATGTGCTACTCATTTGTTCCTTTAAAATGTTTTTAACATTCTTTATGTTTCCACGTTTGGCCATTTTCTCTTTTGCTGGAAATTACTTTCTTCATTAATTGTGAAAATCCTCACAACAGATCTATGAGATGATGTATACCTCACAAGAGAATGATTATGATTAAGCAAGAAAATAGAAGAAGAGTGGTCAATACAGTATAATAAGCAACAAAATAATATGGTACAGTAGAACTCGGATATAAGCAATAATACTTCACACACACTAGTTAATTAATCACAATATGGACAAATAAATAGTACAATGCATGAGGAATTTGAATGCCTAAGGTGGCAATTCGAATTAGCCTTCATGGAGTGATCAAATGATCACTGGAGTGTCATCAGAGTAGAACTAGTATCATCAGAGCACAACTGGAAGTCTTCATCATCATCAGTGGAGTCATCAATGATCAAGTAACTATCAACCATCAGTCAAACTGAGTCTGGTAGGTGTAACTGAGTGTAACTGAGTGTAACTAAGTGTAACTGAATGTAATTGAGTATAAACTGAAGACAACTGGACTGGTAGGTGAAGAAGGGCGAGTTTCTTCCTAAAATCAAGGAAGAAGGGCACATTAAGCAACTGGAGGGCTAAAACTGATCAGTGAGAAGCTCTCGGGGGCTAGCTAACTGAAGGCTAGGTGCTAGACTAATGACTGGAATGCATGCAAATGCATGCAAACCCTAATGATGCATGCATGACTGAAAATGTAAATGATCAAAATACTGGTTGGACTAGGATGGAGTATAGGAATATCCTAACACCCCCCCTTAATCCATCTTGGGCCCTGGTAACTAAGACCAAAGGTCACCCAATACAATGAATAATAACAATCAATAAACCAAGGAAGTGGGAAAATTTCATGGGAAACATACCCCCTCCTCAAAAAGCAGACTGTAAGGCACACACAAAAAATTAAATGCTCCAAACTCAAGCAAGTGTGATGCTTGGTCATATGTCTGGAGGTATCTACTTCTTGGGAAGAAGTGGATCATGCTCAAAAATCATGTCCTTGTACTTGCTCTTCAGATCGAATGTGATGAGAACAAATCCAACAGTATGAGAATGATCCTTGAACCTGTGATTCGAATCAGCTGAGGTAGGATCAAATCTGTGAAAGTGCATATAGTCTTTTGTCTTCTCCTTCGAAGCACCATGGGTGAGATTATGCCAAAAATAACTATTACATGTTTGCTTGAAATCAAAATCAGATTTAAGACTTTAAAAACAGTTTCTTGAGATCTCCTTTGAACCAGCAGGGGTGAGATCAAAACTATCATATGCATGAGAAATTATCCCAAGCAGTAATTGCTTAGAACCCAATTTAGATACAATACTTGAATCATGGTTTCTTGAGATCTCCTTTGAACCATGAGAGGTGAGATCAAAACTAGTAGATGCATGAGAAATTATCCCAAGCGAATGGCAATGGCCATATTCTTCAATGACCTTCTGAAAGCATGGAATTATGATCATATAGTAGTATACAAGAGGAGATAGCTACAGAGGAGCGAATGCATTACCTTTAATAGTTGTTTTGACCTCCGAAATAATCATGTGATCATGATGAAAACCAACAGACTCTGGTGCAAGAGAGGATTTAGGACCTTCTGCAATATCTAGAGTGTGAGCTAGCACAAAAAGAGAAGAAGGTTTGAGCATGAGTGGAGAATCTGCAAGTTCTTTGTCAACAACTTCAATATGAGATGATATTGGTTCATGATCTGAGAGACCAACAAGAGGAGTGAATGCATCACTTTGCTTGCTTTCAAATGGGTTAGGACCAAGTCCTTCATTCTTTCTGCCAAATTTTTCATCCAGGTGAGCCCATAACTCTTTTGGAGTCCATAACTCCTTTGGAGTTTCAACACCATCACGGTATTTGAAATGGAATCTTAGGTATGCAAGAAAAGCAAGCATCATTGCTCCAAAGGCTCCATCACCTTTATTTAACCAATCAATCTTCTCTTCAGGGGATTCGAACTCTCTTTCAAAATGACAATCAAAAAGATCATGGATATTCAATTATGCTATCATTCTTGGTTTCCATTCATCATAGTTGAATGGAGAAAGAGAAGTAATTCCTTCTAAATCATACATTGAAGTTGTAGAAGACCTACAAAAACAATATAGAATATTTGCAACTGCTACTGCTGCAAAGATGTAGAAACTGCTGCAAAGATGCAGAAACTGCTGCAACTGCTGCACTCGAAATCTTGGTAATAACCTGCAAAAAACTCTCAAGAATGGAGATAAACAATACTCTCAACATGCTAGGATACCATGTGAAAATCCTCATAGCAGATCTAAGAGATGATGTATACCTCACAAGAGTAATTATGATTAAGCAGGAAAATAGAAGAAGAGTGAACAATACAGTATAATGAGCAACAGAATAATATGGTACAGTAGAACTCAGATAGAAGCAAAAATACTTCACACACACTAGTTAATTAATCACAATATGGACAAATAAATAGTACAATGGTAGAGAGGATTCAAATGCCTAAGGTGGCAATTCAAATTAGCCTCTTAGAGTGATCATAAGATCAATAGAGTGTCATCGGAGCACAACTAGGTGTCCTCATGATCATCGGAGCACAATTGGAAGTCTTCATCATCATCAGTGGAGTCATCAATGCTCAAGTAACTGTCAACCATCAATCAAACTAAGTTTGGTAGGTGTAACTAAGTGTAATTAAGTGTAACTGACTGTAACTGACTGTAACTGAGTGTAATTGAGTATAAACTGAAGACAACTGGACTGGTAGGTGAAGAAGGGCGAGTTGCTTCCTAAAATCAAGGAAGAAGGGCGCATTAAGCAACTGGAGGGATAAAACTGAATAGTGAGAAGCTCTTGGGGGATGGCTAACTGAGGGCTAGGTGCTCGAATGATGACTGGGATGCATGCAAAATGCATGCAAACCCTAAAAGTGCATGCATGACTAAAAATGTAAATGATCAAAATACTGGTGGGACTAGGATGGAGTATAGCAATATCTTAACAACAAGTTGGCAAGGTGAAGCAAGAAGGAAACTGACCAAAGTTGGCAAAATCGGACAAAAGAAGAAAAGAGGAAAGTGAATAAAGTGGAATAAAACAAGAAAAGCAGTGAGAAAGGAAACTAGCAAGTGCAGAAAAATCTCCATAGGGCGCACTTCCCAATTCAGTGAAGGAATGCAAAAGCAGGAAAGTGGAGAAAGCATAAAATTTTCCTTTCTCCTCAAGGAATGTGCCCTCATGGATTTGGAGTAGAATGGGCAAGTGGGTAACCTACTCTCATAGGCCACCAAGCCAAGAACTTGCTCAACAGGTCATCATGAAGTTTATAAAAGAATCCAACCAACTCCATTTGACAACTTTTGATCATTATTGGAATTTGTGAGTGAGAGTTTTGAGCCCTCCAAGTTGAGTGTTGTGCCTCAACAAGTTATGCTTGGGTGATGTGCCCCAAGGCCCCATGAATTTCCTGAGAGTGTTATGCAGGTCCAGCAATCAGTATTACAACTAGTAACATTCAGTACAGTTCATCCATGAAGATCTAATGTTAGATTGAAGAGGAGGCCACCATTGAAGGAGATTTGCAGCTAGATTTAGTGGAGGAACACCAGTGGAATAAGATAATTATGGAGAGATATTCTCAGGACCTATAGTGAATTCTATCAGCTGAATATTGCATACATTAGATGCTGATATATTACAGAAATCAAGGTTCATATCGAATCTCTAATCTTCTCCTACTCCTACTTCTCCCTCAGCCAGTTTTGGAGGTGATTTTCCTAAAGGAGAGAACCAGTTGAAGATGGCATCCATTGAAGACCAGCATGTTCAGAATGCAGAAAGTTCAGCCATCTAATCAGTAGATGGACTGATAATAATATCCATTACATATACAAATTAAATTCTTTCTTCTCTTCTCTATTTCTCCATTATTGTAACATAAAACTAGCCTGTGAAGCATCATTATTTGAGAAGCAAGCATTAATAAAAGAAGGAATGTTCTGAATGTTAGATTTTGAGTTTTATGGATGGAATATGTTATATCAGAGTTGAAATTAATATCATAACATATTTTTTAATTCTTAAAAGCTGTTTGTGAAGTTAAAATGCAAGACTAGCTAGATTGATGACAATTCTAGACTAGTTTCACCGCTTTTACTGCCAAATCCATTCTAAGCAATATTTTTACATTTTGTCAGTTGGAGAAGGTTATTAAATCAATCTAGTATCCATATCAGTCCTTAAATCAATAACTTTGAAGCTTTTAGACCCTGTTTGTAAAGTTTGAAAAATTACTAGCTCGGCAATCCCGGGAGAGCCCAAAAACCCCAAATATTTCCAAACTCTCACAAGTCTGCAAAAATACCTTTCTGAACATAACCAGAATTCATTTGACTGATATAAACTCTGTTATTAACTTCTATTATCCCCACATGTCCAGTATGCATATGCAAGCTACCGAGGGAGCCTCGAAGTATGCATAGACTTGCTCTATGTTGAAAAGTGAATGGTACTGGTACCTTGTGCATAAGACAAATATGATATGATATCATGACCTGCTACTTCACCTAACCATTGTAATGATTTCCATTTCCTTCTATGTAAATTAGGTTACTAAGTTGTTACAGAAGTCACGGTTATAAGTGAATCATCTTATCTCTGCTCATCTTATGGATCAGTTGGTCACCCTTTGAAGGGTTTAGGGCTGAGAAAATAGTAACAGTGTGATATTTAGCTGGTACTTTGTCATTTGATGAAATTCTAAACCAATTGCTACATGTTGTAATCAGAATTAGAAATACTCTGCAGCTGAGAATTTGAAACAGGCTTAATTATGGTGCACGTGGTTCATGAATGATTTTTCCTGAGTTGGAATTTAGTTTTTCTCTAAGCACCTTTCATCTTCCAGCATTCTGGTTATTTTATCAATCTACTTAATAAGCTGGATTTGTTTCTCGGATCAACTAATTAATATTCTTCATCATAATATTCAGGTTTCTTTGTGCAAACATAGACTCCATAATCCTAATATTAAGGCACCAGTCCTAAGAATCTACCAACCTCTTTTACATATCCAAAACTTCTTTTTCCTCTGGTTTATCATACTCCTCTTCATCCCAAGGTCTGGATCAGGAACAACACTTAGGGATTCCCCCCTAGATTTGGAAAAGCACCAGCCCTAAAGTTAGAGGTGAGCTGTTGTGGTTACAGTGGGTAGCCTCCTCAGCAACACCAGAGCTACCCTGATGGGTGTCAAGGACTTTATATTTTACAGTGTAGTTTTGGAAGCTAACACTCAGCACCATTGCCCAGGAAAAATTCCAATGCTTGTAGAATTAGTAATCAAAGCTACAACAAATTTGATGAGACTGTCTAGCTCCAACTCCATCGCTCATCAAAGAGTAACGCTCCAGGTAACGCTCATCATAATGTAAGTATGATGAAATATTGTCTAGTTTGCAAATTTGAAAATTAAAATATAGACTATTAGAAAAAAATGGTGATGACTATGTTTGTACATGGGAATGGGAGACTCAAGTGATTTCAAGGTTTTGGAGTTATGGTGTTTTTAAGGGAATCTCATTGCATAGCATAAACCTTGCTGGTTAAAGTGGCCACATCTACCATATTATAAATGTAGGAAATCATCCTCAAATCTGCAACAATTAGATATCAAAGTGGTGGTGCCATTCCCTACTATTGGAACAATACTTTCTTCTACAAATAGGGCTTCTGGCCATTGGCATGCCTCTGAAGATATCAAAATACCTATGCATTTTGAAGGGTAGCCCTACCCACTGGGTTTGCTCAGGAATCCATAATTCCATCAGGAGGTTTTTCCCCTTGGCCTCAAATGTTAGGAGAGATCAAATATTTCACTACAGAACTACTCCAAGGATTGTATATCCAGGCCCCTCATCCCAAAGTACTTTCTGAAGGATGTCATCAGGTTTTATGTCGATCCCTTCACAGTGATAGACAGAGACATGGATACCTCTTATTCTTCCTCCTATACTTCTAATTCTATTTCAGTAATGCATGGAGCTCATTCAAAACTTCCATATTCTGATTTTTGGCCTTTTTTTACATTAATACAATTTCTTTTTGTTCAATTTAAGTAAAATTTCATTTAGTTATGTTAATATGCCTATCTATTTAAGCATTCATCATGGTGATCCATTATGATTTTTTTGCTTGACCTGAATGAGTCATGTGCATTCTCATGATCCATTGTGGCTTGATAAACTTTCATCTTTTTCCTGATTTCCAACAAGATGATACTATGGTTCATGAAACATCAATTATTCTACAGGGAAGGAAGCACTTGAGATTGATTAAATGAGCACATCAGCTTCATTACTAGAAAAATTGTATTGTTTTGAAAAAAATGATCATCACTCCCGAACAAAGACTTCTGGATCCATTTCTTCTAGGTCTTTACCAACCCCTGTCCTTATTGAAGATTTAGTTCCAAAAGTATTGAATATACCCCAAGGACCTGCAGTTGAGTATCATTGCAATGCTTGTACTAATCAAATCAAATCTAGCCTAAGTTACCTATAAAGATAGTACTAATCAAATATTTTACTCAACACACGAGGATAAATTAGTACAATGTACTCAATGGAAGGATCAATATGCACTGATCTTGACCCATATTCATGTATTAAGTTCATCTAAAGTTGCCAAACTATGTGCACACATGGATTATGAAGATAAATGTGGAAAACTTTCACAAAGTAAAGCACTTAGCCTCCTTAATTAAATGCTTCATTTTTGGTAAACACTCGAGTAATAAGGGGTTTACTAGTGGATCCTTTCAATTGCTCCGATGAATAAAACCTCTTGCATCAGTAGCTTAAATAAAAGGTCATCCAAAGCATAGAATCAAGGAAAATCAATGCAAATGAAATCCTTGATGTAAATGAAATCCTTAGTTTCCATTCATGATTAAAACTAGTTAGATGCATTTCATATTGCACTTTGCATTGCATGATAGTAGGAATACATGCTGCTACTGCTCCATTGGAGACTGAAGCACTTGGAGAGTTTAAAATCCTTAAGAATGAGGATTGTTACCCCCCCCTATTTGTATAGGGTGATCACTTATGAGTTTTGAGCTATCTGAGCATAAAATGGGAGATCTAGGTTAATTCTCTGGATAGAGAAGCAATTATGGGCAATATGCATGTCTTGTCCCTATTTCTATATTCATACATCAGTAAATATTAAACAAGCATAAACCTCATATTTGAGCATGATTTATGGTAGAAACAGTAGTAAATGTCACCTTCACCTAAATTTGGGAATGAAACAACCCCCTAACAGTATTCATTTTCAATTCTGGGCCAGTTTTTTAGATGTAAGGCAGTTTCGGGTGTAGTTTAGAACTGTCCATATTTCCATGTAGCAGCGAACAAGCCTTTAGCAAGTTCTGGGCATTGTTTTGACCTCAAGCAAGCACTAGGAAAGCATTTATGTTATGTCCTAAGTCTAATTCTATGGGTGAAAGAATTCTTAAGCCTTAAATATGGGCAAGCTTATGTATGCTAGCTGCAAAATATATGAGCCCTTGAAGCAGTCCTAATCTCATGCCTGGGTGCAATTTAAGCAAATCTGAGTACATTTTTGGAAATTCTAAACATGTTTAACCCCTCTTGTGGTATGGAAAAGCAATTATGGCCACTCCTAACCTCACTTTCACCATCAAGCAATAGCCAAACTCCATGGTTATCAGATCTGGGTATAGCATAAGGTTCTTTGGGCATATCCCAACTCTCAAACAATCCTAAAAATACTTCATCATTGGATCCTGTCAAGAATATGTCACCTCTGATGTTCAAGTAGATGGTCCTCCAGCCTACATCTTTTCCATGATAAGATTTCTAACTATTATAACTAGATTGGCATGCCTTATTATTTCACTGGAAGAAAATCTTGTTGTAATGAGATCCATGTCGACAATCACCTTCAACATTTGTATGGTTGTCAATTTTGATTGGTGATCTAGCATTCACATCTAGTAAGGGTGCAAATAGTAAAGCACAACTCTGTCAGACTTCTAGTCTCATGAGATGTGATGAATCCATCTAATGGATCATCGTTAAGTTGTGATTTTGGACCATCTAATTCAATATCCCTATGGCTTTCAATTCTGGCTGGTGATATAGCATTAAAATCATGTATTGAAGCACCTAATGGTGTAGAACTCTCTCTCTCTCTCCACCCCAATTTTTTCAAAAGCATCCTCTTTGGTTGGGAAATGACTCTCATCTATGGGCCTGATGTCAAGGTTTGAAACATACTATAGCTCCAAGTTATCATGAGAAATGATGATACCATTCAATGGATTATTTGTAAGATTTGTGTTGAATTTACTTGAGCAATAGAACAACATGCAAGACATATGATTGAGACTAAGCCCCAGTTCAATAAAATGTACATGACAACATTTTGCAAAAAATAATTTTATACAATTTATCCCTGGCCAGTAATAGTTTGATATCGCTAACCCACACATAGAAACACCAAGATACTAAAAAATATGCATGATACAGATTAACTCCAATCAAGATCAATGGCCTAAGAAATTGGATATTTTGCACCATGATTCAATTAAACATAGCACTATGGAGAATATCTTGAAAATTGAAGTTTCCAAGTCCTTAGAGGTATTGCATGTTGTAGTAAAAAATAACTAGCAAGTTATGGTTAATGTGTTTTGTCAACTCTGAAAATTGTCCCTTATTTGTTGTTGGGATTTTAAATGTTGTGCTTTCTTTAATGTGGAGATATCTTCAATAGTACATTCACTGTGTTTTCATGGTTTAATACTCAAGGTTGTTGTCATTAAAATATCTCATATACATAATTATAACTTCTTAAATTCACCTTCATGTCCTGGCAGGTAATCATTACTGGCAACTTTGTTGAAGCTCAAAACAACTTTTGGGAAGCTAAGTGGTCTTGTGTCTTTGGAGAAGAGATTTTTGTAGTGGAAATTGTGCAAACATGATTTTTCAGATGTAGATATCCTCCACATGCTTCTGGTTTTGTCAGTCTATCCTTAACATGCAGTGGTCGAGTCCCACATAGTCAAATTTTGAGCTTTGAGTATCGTTCTATTGATATTTTCCTACATAACAAAAATTATTTTCCCCAATATGATAAAGTTGTATGTGAAGAGTTTGCACTTCAAATAAGTTTGGCTCATTTGCTTTTCTCCATCTTTAAGGGCACTCTATTTCAAAGCAATAAAATAACTGAGAGGGCCATAACTATGGAAAGAATTATAGTTTTTCTTTTCACAAATAATGATGGGGATTGGTTATCACTACCAAAATCGCTGGTAGAGAGAAGAAAATTAGTTGAAGAAGCTAAGAGTCATATACTGCAGCTAATTTTGAAAAAGAAACTACAAGAATAGCTGGTAGAAGAAGTAGTTGAAAAAAGTGCTTCAATTGTTCACGAAATATTTGGACAAGGAGTTATACACCTGATAGCAGCTCTGGGTTATGAGTGGGCCATCATTCCAATTTCAACTATTGGTATGACTATATATTTTCGAGATAGATTTGGCTGGACAGCATTACACTAGGCAGCGTTTTATGGGAGGTATGCATAACCTTTTTCCATCTTGCTTCTTTTCTATTATTGTCCAAAGAATCTCATAGGATCTTTTCCACTTCAATTGTTGATTACATTTCCTATTTTCTTGATTTGAAACTGTGCATGCCCCTTTGTCTCTTTTTCTCTTAGAAATAATATCATTTCTTTTTATAATTCCCTCTGCTCTCTTCATTGTTAAGGTAGCAAGTGCAAATGAAACTCATGTAAGTGCCCTTTTTTAGCTATGATAATATCAACACATGTTCCCAATATTGAATGGGATCATTAAAGTGTCATGTGCATATGTGCCCTTCTTTCCAGGCCTGACTTATAACCACCTTAAAGACAAATTTTGAAAGAATGGAAGGGTCTATGTTTTGAGAATTTTGTGTTCCAGCCTGTGAGATGTGTTAAGTGTTAGTAGGAGAGAAGTGGCATTGGAACACAATTGTACATTTCTCTTAGGAACTCCCAAGGTATTCAGACAAATTGTAAACATATTCCACTAATAACTCAACAACTCCACTATTTGACCTAGCATTTCACTAATCACTCCATTGATTACTAAATATTTTTATTTTTGGATCCTACGTACCAGTGTTGAAAAAATAGGCATTGGCAAAGTATCACCAAGGGTCTGGACATTAGGGCATCTACAACCTTAGTGAAAAAATTGGCAAATTGTAGCAAGCACTAAAAAATATAAATTAATATCATTGTTTTCATTTTTTAAAATATAAATCAACAACAACATCAAATAATCACATTACTACATAAACATGGAAAATACTGATATATAAGATGCATAGGATGCCAAATGATACATCGAATTTGGTATTGAATCATGATAGTTGCCCAGGGAAGGACTCAAAGTTGAATACACAACACAAACTTATATCAAATAGATATAAAATGTTAATTAATGATGAAAGGAAGTCTATGGAAGAGTTTATGAATTCAACAGTTTCGAACCTATTAAGTAGGTTCATCCTCAGGAGAAAATCTCACTCGTTTTAGCACGGGTGAATGAAGAATAAATATTGTTTGTTTAGTTTTTAGGTTTAGGGCTTTTAGTCTTGATAGGAACATGTCGGTTTAGTTTTTAAGGCTTAGCATAATTATTAAAACAATTTAATAATTAAATTTTATTTTTTTATTTTTTTAAAATATTTTAAGTTTAACCTAAGTGGAATATTGCTTTTAAATAAATAAAATATTATTTAATTAACCAAAGTGTTAAAAATCTAATTAATTGTTTAAATTTTTGTAACACAATTCTTAGTGTATTAGAATAGTATAAGTTTTAGTTTTTTTGAATTTTTTTAAAACTTATTTATAATGTATAGTATTATAATAAATTTTTAAGCTATAGTGTTTTAACAATTTAAAAAAAAAAATTGTTTTATGAGGAAAAGTATTTTAATAAAAAACTTTAATTTTAAAAAAAAAAAATTAGTATAAATTTATTAATAATTAGAAAAGTTTATTAATAATATTAAATTCTAACTTCAAGGTTTGTAGTTATATTAAATAATTTGATTATTAGGTTTTAGTATAGTGTTAGGATCGTTAATAAAATCAACGACAAATTAAAGTGCATGTTATTTATCTATCTTATTATAATGTTTATTTATTTAAGTTACACTTAGTTGTTTCATAAATGTATGTCTTGTTGGATTTATTTAACTTGTTTTGAGTTTATGATTTATAGGTTTACAAGCTTCTTTTAATTTGAAGCCATCATCCCAGTTGAAATTCCTTCTACATTTCTCGATTTCTAATTCATCCATAATGATCAATCTAGCAGATAGTTATTGATTCCCTCTGTTGATTTTATAGGAAAAGGTACTGGCTCACTTGCTACTAGAAGGTCTTGCAGAAATAGTTGTTGGCCACTAGTGGGTTTATGGGTACCAGTTTGTGTGGTGCTGAGCGTGGAAAATTGGCATCATCAGTATCTGTCTCCTTCTCCTCACTTAACTGTTGCGGATCAACCTCATCTACCTGTTGCATTTCCTTTTACTCCTTTAACCATTTGGTGCATCCTCCCTAATAGGCCTCCCCTGCAGTCAGACACAGTGTCAACGTTTTCCAAGAAAGAGGCATCCACTGGGGGGGTATCTCAAGCTACTTCATTCACAGTCAGAGATTGTAGAGAGACAAACCATATCCTTAAGGAGACATCGAAGAAAATTTTTGCACCTTTACTTATTGATAAGCAAGTAAGAGATGATCACTTTCCTTTGAGGTACAAAGTGGAGGAGCACAAAGGGGGCTCTGTTGAGTCATTCGATGCAAATGCTCCAATGCAGAATTATCTTGGTGTGGATAGGTTTTTGGTACAGAGAAAGAAATCCAGTGGCTCATTCTATCAGAATGGAATTTTATGGAAGAAAATTCTGTGTGGTGAACTAGGGAAGGATTTTAGGAAGAACAAGATTATGCTTCCATGCCAGAATATCATGGGTGTTATAGATGGTCCTAGACGCTTTCTTTGTTGTGATTCATACAACCCAAAGCTTATCTATGTTGAATGCGAACATTGCAAAGAGGTTTCATGGAGATGAATTTGGACTTAATCAGGATAATATTGTTCAATTGGGTGGATTCAAGTGTCACAGATGTAAAAAGAAGAGTGGACCAGTGTGTCCACATGCTGGAAGGGATTTCTCTATCAAGAGAAAAAAGATGCTAGTCAAACTATTTTTTTTAACGGAGTGTACATCAATATGCACACTTTTTTGTTTTTGTTTAGACCTAATGTAACTTGAATGGTCTGAGCTTCAGTATCTGTAACATGTTGTCCCCAAAAAGATCCCCTTTCATATATTCATACATAATACTTGAACAACTTACCTTGTAGAAATGGGTACAATAAAATTGTTTAGTCCTTTGTGAGGAATTTCCCCCTGGAATAAGAGATGAAAAGTTACATTAAATAATAACTCTTGCAATATTGCAAATCAATATATAATCCCCTATTTCTAGTATAGAATCCCCTAGCATCAAGATTGACTTTTTTTTTTAGATGGCTGAAGTTTTCATGAACCTTGGAACCAAATGCCAATGTGCTCAAAATTTTCTTTGTTGTGTGCTTTGTTTTCTATCGATTTAAAACAAGGAATATCAAGAAATTGTAAGCTTGTGTTTAAAGAAATATGGTGGAGAATACGCAAGAGTAGTAATTTCACTTGAATGAGAGCACGCTATCATAAATAGAGAAGATGATTGGCATAAATTGGAATATCATCTACTGTTGGGATGGATAGATCCTTAGCTAACTGCATATTGTTCACAGGATTTGAATCCATGTAATATGGGCATATGGTTTATAGGCTTTGGATCCATGTGAGATCTTGGATACAAGGCATGGAGAACTTGATTTCATGATATTTTTATGCCTGACACTTTGTTTTTCTTTTCATTTCTTTTGAATTTTTTATGACCGTGATACTTGGTTTCTCTTTTGTCTATTTCAAATACACGGACTATTCGAAAGTAGAGTGAGGGGCTCCAACAAAGCTCATGTCTTCCTCGGAAAAGGACATCTTGATTTTTTCATAGTTTTCCTTTTCATATTTTTTTTTAAGAATTTGATACGGAAGGGAAGGCATTCTTTTAAGGAAGTTTGGAGCATCAAAATAGATAGTTTGTAGAGTTCAATATCCAACCATCAAAACATACTGTTGGAGGTGGTCTATGGCCAGAAATTTTCTCTTCTTGATGGCCTCCAGTCATACATTTTCTTGGATCCATCCCTTCTCCCTCCTCTATAGGTTTGAAGGACTACATCCCACAACTTGCGTGGAAAACTTGGCTATCCAAAGCTAGCATAGGAAACTTGGCAGCTGAAGTCACCAAGTGTTGTGACTCAGATTGTCTATGGACAAAATCGACATGCAAATCCTCTGTCTAGGTAAGCCAAGTTTATTGTTTGAAGGCATTATTTTTGAAATTTACCCCCTTCCATTGTTTTGTTAGACCTTTGACACAAGATTCTTTGAGATGAAGGTATGAGAACATCAAGCGATATTTTTCTCTTGACATTCTCAATAGCCAACATTATTATGCAAAATAAATAAGAAGGATATCAAAGTGTCGCAGAGGAGAAACCTTAGATATTCAGGTTTATTGCACTCTTTTTTCGATTAGTATCATAGATTACTCTTTCGGTTTTCCCTTTGATGTGGGTGTTTCATGGTAAGCCAGGTTTACAGTTGTATGGTGGGTTTCATTTTTCTCTAGTAAACACTTGACTCCTATACAATACAATAATTATATATGCCTTTGTGAGGATAATTTACTTGCTTTAATTTTTTGATCTTGAATGGTAGCTATGATATGCAAGCTACATGGCATTTGTATGGAAAATCATTTGGAAATTGTGATTGGGAATTGGGACTTCCATCATACCTACACTAGTGGTGATAATTTGTTGTTGTATGATCACGATTTGGAGAGGTATGTTCAGGTTAATTTGATAAATTTTGCAATTGGTAGATTGGGACTTATATAGTACCACACAAGTGGAGATACTGTTATGTTTTATGATCTTCATTGAGAGAGGTATGTTGAGAATAATTTGATAAATTTTGCTCTTGTTTTTTAACTTTATGTTATCATTTATCTTCATCTTTGTCATAGTAGTTATGTTCAGTGGGATGTATGTAGGCATGAAATAACTAGAGGTTCACTTGAGCACACTCAGCTTGTTTAGGAAAGGCCTTGTCTCGTAATTCTGAAGGTCTATACCAAAAAATATGCACATTGCATTCCTATGTATACAAGCCAAATATTTTTTTTTGTTAATTTGTTTGTTTTGTTTTATAAAGAAAAATCGATGAGGTATATCTGTGGTGTCATCAACTGCAAAATTTTCACTATTTACATGAATATTCCTATGCTTATTATCACTCTTTTTTTCTTCTTTTTTTGTAGAGGGGTTGTGTTGGTGTTGGTTGCCACTATGCTCTTTTTGGCATGGATTGGCATCAAGTTCAACAAGAAGTGGTAACTAGATTTTGTGAGGCATTTGAATTCCTTGGAGGAGTTACTTATTGTGTTGCAGAGAAATATGACTAAATGCTTAATCTGGACTAGTCTTGGCAAGTTTGGTGAGTCTTAGCTGAGTATTGGCAAGTGGTGATTTCAATGTAAATTATGAGATGAGTACCTGGCCTAGCTAAGACTCAACAAGAATAGTAAACCTTGGCCAATTCAAACTACACTAGCTCAATTTTCTTGTTAGGGGCATATTTAAGAACTGGTTACTATTAAAATCTAATAATGGATAGTTGAAGAAAGACATAATATGCACCAAAGGCATATATCTACGATTCTAAATCATTACGATTTTTCTTCAGAAATAAATAACTTATTAAATCTTTTGTAGGGTGTAACTAATAACATCATCAAAAATATTTAAAAAAAAAATTGCAGATGAATGCTGAATTAGTGAAGTACAAGCCATGAGAAGTTAACCAGGATGGTGAAAGCAGGTATTGTCTTAACCCCCACACAAGTTCAAACCTCATAAAATTGGTCAACTTACCCCCACAAAGGGTGGACAATAAGAGATAAAACAATCATGGTCGTTAGTTCAGGCCACAACACTAACTTTCACACTCTTAGTATCTCATATTATTTTTTGCTTGCTTGGTCTTTGTGCACAGTGCAATTCTCTACTAGGTACATAAATGTTATTTTTTTCTTTTGTTGGTCTTTGTGCTCTCTAGGTGTCAACAATGTTTCTATAGACTATGTCCACTTTCTGGAACAATACACTGCTCCATAACACAAATATTTGATCTACTTGAGTTAGTTTTAAGTTGATCTGAAATCTACAAATTTATATATCAATCCACACAACATAAAATAAAAAGACTGGATAGTATGCAAACTTAGATAATTCCAAAACACATTTCTTCTCTCAGAGTCAAATTACTTGTGATTGGTTTTAGTAGAACTCCAAGCATCAACAATAATCCTGTAAACTAAATCCACTTGCTGACACAGTACTCTGTTCCAGATTTCAAGTATTGATCTATGCTTGAGTTAATTCTTGTTAATCTAATGTTTATAGTGTTTCAATATCAAATTCACATAACTAAAAATGTAAAGGTAGGAAATCAAATAACAAGATGCTTGAAGACTATAACTATTATGAATAGTTTGTCTTTCTCAAGTTTAGAACATTGCAACTAGTGCTTGGTAGAACCTTATATTTTTTTTCTAAGTCACGCCCAGCCTTGGATTGTAGTGTAGACAAGATAGCTCTCAGTAATATATCTAAGCAACTGATCTTGAACATTCTATTCCTTAGTGACCAAGGTACTAATATTGTCCATAAGTTTCCACAACTACTAATTGTCCAAAGAGAACTCACTATCTAACTTAGTCTACATGGAAAGAATCCACTGCTTGGACTAACTCCAACATGGATAAAAATGTACAAGCATTCTATAGGTGGAAATTTAGGATCAAAATTTGGGATATCTAATTCCAACTCCTTTCAATTGTGATTGACCATATCTAGCTTGTTCTCAATCAACTACCTCACATGTAGTTGGAAGCCTAGATCTAAAATGACTTCAACAAGTTGGATTTACAACCACTAGTTGGTGTGTTGAAGTTCATACCTTGCTCCACCAAATACCTTGCTGCCATCTCTGCCAAATGCTGCAGTGTTTTTGAATTATGGAGGCACTGTCTCAACTTTGTTGAGTTTCCAAGGTCAACGGCAGCTCCATTCATGTTATGAAATTATCTTCTGATACCTGTAAAATTGATTCTGCACTTTCTCTCATCTCCTTTGCAACTTTAAATGTGTTTTTCCTAGTTTTGAAGTTACTTGGGTCATCCATCATAGATTTCATCCTTGATGTATGACTGGTTCTTTGCCTGGCCTTTTGGTGCCACCCAATTTCCTACCCATCCCATCTCTAGACTATATTTTGTTTCTTTCCTTTGTCTTCTTAGCTTCTTGGTATAGTACTGGTACAAGCCTGCTACCTGCGCTCTCTAGATTTCTCAAAAGAAAATGTTGAGTAGAATCTCTACTTAGTATTAATTTTTAACTGTAAACTCAATAGCTACCTTAAAAGCTGTCCCATCATCCTAATTCTCACATTATAGTACTACCAAGAAAATCCCTAAATTTTTATGATGTTAAGAGTCACCCTTATCTCCATATACTCACTACACGTCATTGTTAATGGCCGTAGGATTATGATCAAGGGTCTTAATGCCATTCTGAATTGGGACAACTTTAACCACTAAGGTGTGTAATATGACCCCTCAATTAACCATTTTGTGTGCAAATTTTTTCAGATTCCTGTTTATATGTTCCAAGTAATCCTGACTTCTGCAAAAAGTAAAATGTGACCCTTGCATTCCTCCGACAAATGTTGCAGCTTCCTATTTTTTATGCCCCAAATTCTATACCTAAGCTTGATGGTTAACATAAAATCACCTAAGCTTGAAATTCTATCTTCATTATCATTACCAAGAACAATTCCCAAGGCAAAGGTGATAATCAATCTTCCTTCATTATCTTCTATTACCATCTACCTCCACTAACACCCCATCTAATTTTAAACTAGCCCATTCTTTTAGAAACAAACACAAAGGATCTTCCATTCAAGTTTCAACAGAGATCTGAAATGTGCATGTTGTCATGTATTTATTATTTAGTGACTGTCTTTTAAGGTTCATTTTTTAGGCTTAAGTAGTTGGAATCTAGATTCTTTCTTCACTGCTACTTTCTCTTTTGGATGAACTATGATGGTCATGCCTGTTTTTTTTAATCTAGATTGTAGAATTTGCTAAGAGTTGTTATTTTTCCATTCAAAATAGCCATTAGAAAAATCTATACATCTTTCCATGTGTATTCTAATGTCATTGGATTAATTTTATGTTTTTCTTGACTACATGCCCCACCTGTCAGGTATCTCTTCGGTTTAGACATAGGGATTATTACATTATACTAACAAAATTTTTTTGCATATTTTTAATGTAGTCTGGTGTTACCATTATGCATGAAGAAGGGTCCCTGCCCCTGCCATGGTCTATCCAAATGAAAATTGCATTAGGTGCAGCCAAGGGCCTGGAATTTCTTCATGGAAGAGCTGAAAGGCCCGTGATATATCAAGATTTTAAGACGTCCAATATCCTATTGGATTCGGTTTGTCCCTATAACCCCAAATACTTTAAATTAATAAGCATTGTCATAGTATGGATTCGATTTGTCCCTATGGTGTCTTTTGGTTGACTGAGAGACTATGCATTGTAATGAGCTTTTTGCATGACTGAAAGACTTTGTACCTCATGCAGGAATATAATGCCAAGATTTCTAACTTTGGTCTAGCAAAAGATGGACCTGAAGGAGACAAAACTCATGTTTCAACTCGATTCATGGGAACTTATGGCTATGCAGCTCCTGAGTATGTAATGACTGGTGAGCATTCTTGATAACATACAAGTTACAAGTTGCACCTTGTGTTTACATGTGAATCTCACCAACATCGAAAACTATCAGAAGTGTGGTCTACATAATTTAAACTGATTGATTCTCACTATAGGGTATACTGATTATACATCGTCTTGAGGGTGGGGGATGGTGTGGATTCCTCCACGGCCTGGACAAACTAGGGTGAAAACTGAAAACACCAAATTGTTTAAAAACTATCCTGAATTTAAACGTTTAGATTGACTATAATCATGTTAAGATTATAATTCAAATATATATGTTACCTTGGTGAATCCGGTACTTTGACTATAAGAACTAATTACTATCTGTTCATAAATAATGTCTTTAACAGAAAGCATGCATGCATGCATGCTATTCATGGGCTCAACTTGAAAGGAGCTAGTTTGTTGGATGGAGATCTTAAGCAATTAAGATTCACCCTTCTTATTTTCTAATTTTAATTTTTATTTTGTAGTGATGCTAGTCTAGGCCTCCTAGCTATGAATTTATAAGTTTTATTTACAGTAGTTCTGTAGTATTTGGTTCAAATTAATAGGAACATCTAAGACATTTAGTAGTGGATTTTGGAGTGATGGGAATATGCAAGATCTCAGAATGCATTATACAATGGAGGAAATTTGGTAGCAAGGAAACTTGATGCTAGAAGATACCATGATGTTGAGTATGGTCCAGTTATGGAACCATGGCACATTGTGTGGGTCACTAGATGCAATAGTGGGAGAATATTATAATCCAATTTCAGATCTATGATGAAATCCTAAGAATTTAGTATAGGTTGTTGGCTACAATTCTCGATAATGAAATATTGTATCTATATGATGCAGCATGTAACTGAGAAGACAGTGCTATCACTAAACTGGTTGTACACTCTCCTCTCTGGAGTCTGAATTATCCAAACGTGTAGTTATTTTTTAAATTTTTCTCCATAATCTGCATGTTCTTTTGAGAAGATATCCAAGTCATTGTCTTTTGGGTTTACCAGGATGCATTTCATAATGGAAACTTTTCCATCTTGTTCCCTTCATAGCCACTATCTGTAAGTAGCCCTGCTCTTTCTTTTAGCTGGAATGATTGTTTTAGAAAACAACCCTCCTCTAGGCACACTTGAACATGAGGATACCTATAACATAAGGTGAAGTATTTCCTTTGGCTTAGAACTTAGAAGCTGTCTAACAGGTATTTATTTCATCAAAATCACCAGGGATTTGCATCCATCCTCATCTTGCTTATTTAGGGAACTGTCTTCCAGGTTTTTAAATCGGGTCTAATTGTGGTAAGCTGACACTCTTGCCACTAAGAGCCCGATATTTGAGATTTGCTTCCAAATGCTATAATGGTCAGGTATCGTATTTGAGTATCCCTTGAACTTATATAGCTAGCTATCATTGATCATGTCTGTCTAACACAGATTTGTCCCAATTAATGTTTGCCAATATTGATCACATTCTTTGTACTTGTCAATTATGTTGTTTCCAAGGCTTTTATAATAAACTGCACAAGCTTGGAATTCCATGTAAGAACTATGAGTGCTTTCTAAAGGAGGACTTAGAATATAATGATGACAATGATAGATATTTCTTACAGACAAGTCATATTCACCTTTAAACACAGTCAACAAAGTAACTCTTGTGTAAGCCACAATATGTTTGTGTCATCTTTGGGAATAGTAAACCATATCAATCATCAAGATCATATTGCACTTAAAATATGGTTGGTATGTTGAAACCCAAAGGTAGAGAAGCGTTGGAGTAGATTCAATAAATATGAAAAATAAGATATAAAATAAAATACATAATTTTAGAACAAGTTGTACAAATCTATGGCATTGCTGTATTTTTTTTTTGATAAAAATGCTTTATATATCTACTAATATACAGAATAAATGTACATGTGTTTTATGAGCTTAGGCTGCAAGGCACAAAACCTAGCCGATCAAAACTTTCTATGTAGGGAATCCAAAATAAAGAGTCATAATGCACCAGTGGTTGAGGTGGATAGCAATTAACACAAGTAAAACATGCTAGCTGGCCAAAGCAAATGGTCAGATCAGGAAGCTGTTGGAGTCAAACCTACCACCTGAGGGGATTATTTGTCTTCAGGAGTCTCCCATCCTTCAGCTACAGGCTCATAGTCAGAAAAATGGGCTCCCATCCGTCATTGTCCTACACGGGTTCTTCAGGATCCTCCGGTTCAGAGATTATTCAATTCCCTAAACACATGCTCAATCTAGAAATTTCTAAAAGAACCTGCAATATCTTTTAATCTCCAACTCCAAATCTCTAAATATTCTAATTCATTACCAAGTGCATGCAAATGGTCTTCCAAGTTATCCACTGACACCGATTTAATTGCGTTTCCATGACTTCACCTAAATGCAAACCTATGGTTCATTTCAAGTTGAAATCAAGTGCTTCAATTTGCCTCTACCGCATGTTAACTATGGAGTGGACTGTTTAGTACCCCATAGCACAAATATAGAAGATCTTCAAGGTGGTGAAACACCACTAGACTTGGCCTAGATTTGAGACTTTGTGCAATAGCCAAAGGGTATTGGTGAGGACAGTTTGTGCAATAGCCAAAGGGTATTGGAGAGAATAGTTTGTTCACTTCTGAGCACAGACATGGCTACCCATACAAGAGTGATTAGAGGGATGGCCTTTCTCTAGAATACATCGCGAATAACAAACAAAACATTTACAACCACATACAGAGAGTCCCTGTTTCAATTCTGCAAGGACTAAAACTGCCTCCAGTTGCAACTTTTGTACATCATTACTCTCAGAAAATTCTGCAGTGTTACAACAAAGCCACTTTTGAACACAATCATGCCGTCTATAGGCCAACACCCCTAAAAGGTCCTGGAATTTAGAGTTCCATAAATCACCATTTTTGTCACTTCTTTCCAAGACACTTTCTAGTTTTTATCTGAGATGACACAAAATGTTATCATTTAATGTAGATTCATCGAGAGCTGCAAGCAATGAATGACTCCATGATTTTGCAGAAAAGCATGGAGTGACTCCACCACAGCAATTTTCAGATCTTGAATATTTTACGAGCAATCGGTTTAGGTGTCAGGGCTTATATCATCTTATAGAATGGAGCTTATATCATCTTCCTCAACCTACTAAAAATTAAACAAAACTAGAGAATGTAATTGCATCTAGAGACATAGCACCCTTAATAAGCAAAAAAAGTTGGCCAACAGCTGCATACATATTGCTTCCCTCCACAGATTGCAGAAAGCAGACCAAGAATTGGCACCTCTATCACAAAAACACTTACACTGTATCCTCCAGAAATAAAATAGAGTAGAGATATGCACATGGTGCCAAATATCCATAAAACAAAAGTGGACCAAATAGCTGGAATCGCCAAGAAGAGCTACACAGTTGTGCACCTTCCCCAGAAGTATAGAATTCTGAGTCTGAACATTATTCTAGAAGCTCCTGGCAAACTGATAATAATCCCAAAGCATATGCTCCATTGTTTCAGAACGGTTGGAGATAGGGCAGAGGCTACTCTTCGCCAACTGGTCCTTGCAGGGGAGACCCTGAAAGCTAATGAGCCACATAAACACCAGTGGCTTGTAGGACAACCACACATACCACAATGGCACAAACCATGCAAGTGATGAATCAACTTGTCCTCTAGATCCGAAGCAACCCAACGAGCATTGAGAACATGGCTAACTCACTGTGCTGATCCAAAAGGGAGTAGATATTCCAAGAGTCATACTGCTGAAGGCCCAAGGGGTTGACCACTGTGCTGATCCAAAAGGGAGTAGAGCTTCCAAGAGTCATATTGCTGAAGTGGCCAATTAAAGCTCCACCCCCAATCCCTCATAAATGAAATCAGCATGGCATGTATTCAGATAAAGTTGAAATGGCTCTAGGAAATTAGGTTTAGCAAGCTTATCTTTGATCACATGGATAACCTCATGGAAACTCTCAACTTAGATTTTCTCTTTAAGCATTTTGGGTCAACTTTCTGATGGGATCTAGGTTTTAAAGCACTTATATTTTAATATATCTTATGGCTTTAGATCCTTAGATGAGAAAATTTAGACATAATATTGGTTATTTTTTAATTACGAGAATCAACGCACCCATTTTGTATGAGAGTCAAGTATGGTTTTTGTTAATACACCTGTTGATTGCTTCCAACATTATGTAAAGTTAATTATGTGTTATCTAATTAAGTTCTTTCATTCAGTGCACTTCAGTTAGCAGAGTAAATTTAACTCATCTCAAGTTAAGACATATTTTTTTTTGTTATCAAGGTGGAAATATTTCTTTATCTGTCTAGAAGTGCTACTTTTCCTATCCATTTATCATACATTCCCAGAAATAACAATAAGTAGAACATGTTGAAGCTCATTTCACTTTCGTTTTGTCTGGTGATCTAATTGCTACTGTGACATGGACATCTGCATGCAAATAATATAATTTTATGGATATATTACAGTTATAATGTCGCAGGCTGTTTGTCTCACCCTAAAGGTTGCATCTGTCCTAGAAAAGCAAACACAGTTTCAAGAGTTGTGGGGTGTTTGTCTCACCTTAAAGATTACATCTGTCCAAGAAAAACAAACACAGTTTCAAGAATTCTGCCTATTTTTTTGCATTTTTGGAGTTATGCTTCATGGTAAAGTTTTATACAAGGTTCAGTTTGCAATCCTATCAGAGTATGGTCTCTCTTATTGGTAGAGGTTTTAAATGTAAATAGTTTGGATTTTAATTTTAAATTTTCTTTTTGGTAGTTGATGTCAGATGATGCAGAAATAAGAAGCATTCCTATCACTAAGCAGCCAGCCCTTCCTAAGAACAAAGTTGTCAACTGTCAAGAGGTTGAAGAGTTTCTAGAAGAAATTAGGAAGCTTCAAGCACAGTAAGTTGAACAATTTTCTATTTCATTATTACATTCTACATTTTCTCATAGACATAGATATGTTGTATGATGATTTGTTTTGCTAGTTATGCTTTGAGAATTTTGTGTCAAAATTATGATATTTGTACAAAATGGGTATAGCAGTTCTCTTGCATTATATTGTTCTATGCCACGTCATTTAAAAAACATCCTATCCTATATGATTTCTGGACATGCATTCTGAAGAGGAAAAATGAGCATCATCTCCCTTTAAGAAAAAACTTTGCATCCCTCTAGAGCCAGATTTGCGCTAGGCCCTGAAATCTCTACCATATCTATTAGTAGTGTATATTTCCTTAACCATTATGCTAGAGGGTGTCTCATAATATAACCAAAAAGTTCGCTTACAGCTCTTAACATTAGTTCTCCTCTATATTCTATGAAAATTCCCACCTCCACAATGTCATGGGGGCTCTTTTGCATTCTCCTGGGTGTGCAACTGGCATCTTCCCTCATCTTTCTGGCTCGTGTTCTTTCGTTGAGTCCATGCTTCCTGTTGTTCCATCTTATCTACTATCTCTACTATGGGCACAATTCTAGCTATCGGAGTGTCATTTTGTTGCTTCACTTGTTGACATATGGTTTTGCAAGTAACTAGAGCTGCATATTACCATCATAGTTTCTAAGAACATGGGTAGTTATTTTACAGTCATTACCACACTCTCAATCTCCTTGGCACAAGTATTTTGTTGTTTTGCATTGTTTTATAGGATTAACTTAGCACATAAAAGGTTAATTATGTATTGACTCCCTAGAAACTTCTAAGAATATCCCAAGAAATACACAATCCTTCAGCTTTAAACTGTGTATTGTATAAATTTAATGCTCAGCCAACTGATTGCTCTTTTTGAAATTGGATTTGTCTTCTTGTTTACAGCTTAGTGGTATTGATTTTTTGGCTTTTGCATTAGACTTTATAAGGATGATTTCTGATACCAAAAGGCAACATACTTCACAAAATTATGAGGTTCACAAAAAACATATTCATTCATGCCTCAGAATGTCTTGACAGTTTGTTAACAAGATGCTCACCCTCCAAATAACAAAATGAACTCCTTTGCTGAAGATGTTACTTGAATGACTAATTGATGCTCTCATATGCAATCACCTCCAAATTTATTTATTATTTAAAAAAAAATAGACATGTCCATCGCTATAGAGACGACAAGTCCTAGTAAGTTTCAACGAATTTGCTATATTAGTGACGGAAATTTTCATCGTTAGTATAGCAATCTCATTGAAACTTGCTAGGGCTTGTCGTCTCTATAGCGACGGACATATTTTTAAAATATGAAAAGTCCTCTCTATAGCAACGAACTTTCGGTGTTATAGCCACGAACTTTCATTGCTATATCGACGACGCTCACTTGGCTTATTTTTTTTAAATATGAGAAGCCATCGCTATAGCCACGAAAGTTCGTTGCTATAGAACCAAAAGTTCGTTTCTATAGAGAAGAAATTTTGGTGCTATAGCCATGAACTTTCATTGCTAGAGAGACAGAGATCACTTCACTTACTTTTTTTTAAATATGACAAGCCGTTGCTATAGCCACGAAATTTCGGTGCTATAGCAACAAACTTTCGGTGCTATAGCCACGAACTATTGTTGCTAGAGAGACAGAGATCGCTTCACTTACTTTTTTTAAATATGAAAATCTGTCACTATAGCCACAAACTTTCAGTGCTATAGCCATGAACTTTTGGTGCTATAGCAACGAACTTTCGTTGCTATAGCGACACATTATGGTTTTTTAAAGATAGCATGGTCCATGTCATTTATGTCTCTATAGCGACGAACGTTGGAAAGTGTTGCTACAGTGATGAAATTTTTCCCACGAAAACAAGGAGTCCTGTTCGTCGTTATAGCAACGCAAAAGTGTTGTAATAACAATGATTTTCTGTGGAATAAATGTCCACATGTACTAGTGTTACCGGATGAATATCCTAGAGCTTAACGAATCAAAATAACAGTTAAAATAATTAATAGATAAAAACTACATAAGACCAAGTGTGTCTCCTTGGGGAGCACCTATCATTTTTGTTAACAGAAGGATGGTACTTTGCATTTATGCATACATTATCATCAATTAAATAAAATGACGATAAAAAACAGATATTCGTTACCCCGCATAGATGATCTGTTTGATCAAGTACGTGGAGCAATTATATTTTCGAAAGTAGACTTGAGATCTGGATATCATCAAGTCAGAATTAAAGATGAAGATATCTTCAAAACTACTTTTATAACCCGTTATGGGCATTATGAATTCATAGTTATGCCTTTTGGGCTGACTAACGCTCCAACAGTTTTTATGTGTCTAATGAATAATTTCCTATATAAGTATTTGGATAAATTCGTAATTGTTTTTATTGTTTATATTTTGATTTATTCAAAGAATAAAGAAGAACATGATGAACACTTATGAATAATATTACAAGTCTTAAGAGAACATCGACTGTATGCTAAATTCAGTAAGTGTGAATTTTTCAAAGATAAAATACAGTATTTAGGTCATGTGATATCCAAGGATGGAATCTCCGTTGACCCGGATAAAATAAGAGCAATTAATGAATGGCATGTCCCTAAAGATGTAACATATGTGCGATTGTTCATGGGAATCACAGGGTACTATCGAAAATTTATAGAAGGATTCTCAAGAATCGCAAATACCATAACATCTTTACAAAAAAAGGGAGATAAATTTGTTTGGGATCAAAAGTGTGACGAAAGTTTTTAAAAGCTAAGATAACTATTAACTACTGCACCTATCCTAAAAATTGCAGACCCAAACAAGGACTTTGTTGTATGCACGGATGCATGCAATGATGGCCTTGACAGAGTCTTAACACAAGAAGGTCACGTAATAGCGTATGAGTCAAGAACGCTGAAACTTCATGAAAAGAACTACACTACCTACGATTTAGAGTTGGCTGTCGTGATACACGCTTTGAAGATGTGGCGCCATCTTCTAATTGGTAGAAAATTTTCATTAATGACAGATAATAAAGGTCTAAAATATATGTTGGATCAACAAAATATGAATGCAAGGCAAACTAGGTGGTTAGCTTTCCTTAGCGAATATAATTTCAAGATCCAACACATAAAAGGTAAAGAAAATAAGGTGGTCGATTCCTTAAGCATAAATGCAAAATTAAATTTTATGGCAACAGTTAGCACTTACAAAACAGATTTAGAAAATCAGTTTGAAGAAGGGGTAAAATTGGATAAGAATTATCTGAAATTACAAGAAAAAGCTGTTGAAAATATATTTGAAAATTTAATAACAGATTACAGTCTGAATGAAAAAGGTCTAATGCTGTATAAAAACAGACTGTATGTACCAAATGTACCTGAAATTAAGTTGTTGATTTTAAATGAAGTACATAAAAATCCTTATTCAGGACATCTTCTTTACCAAAAGATGATAACAATGTTAAGAAAAGATTACTTTTGGCCAAATATGAAAAATGAGGTGGTTGAATACATAGCTAGGTGCATTGAATGTCAGCAAGTTAAAGCTGAGTATCAACACCCAGCTGGTTGATTACAGTTGTTGCTTGGTTTTGAAACCAAGCTTGTGCAATGGGCACCTATTAACAATGTAATAGCAGTCTCAAGATGAAAAGTAAAAACAACTATAAACTAATCTAACATTAACATGTGCATATAAAAAATAAATTCAAAAAGATAAACAGAAAGAATAAGAAATGTAACAAAGAATGGTTTTCGTATTATAATACCTCAAATGGTGAGGATTTGTGGTGTTGCGCAGCTCCAAAGTTGAGGTGCTCCAAGCTCCAATGGTCTCTTCTCCAAGTTTGCTAAAATGGTCAAAGAACTCAGGAGAGATTTTGACAGCATGAGGATATGATGGATGATGGATGGAAAGTGAAGAGCCCCTATCACCTTTTTACAGTTTTTGGTGATGGGGAATGCCATTGATGGTTTGGAGGAAACCAATGGTATTAACCAAATTGGTTTAGGTCTCTTTTTCACTCTTTTTCCTTTTTTGAATATTTTGAATATTTTTATTCCCTTTTAATATTTTTTGGGAATTTTGGACCCTTTTTTAGGGTTTTTTGTGTTTTTTGAGGAAAAATATATATATTTGAGGGAAAAAAGGTGTATAGTGGTCTTTTTGGTGAGCTTTTGATAGTTTAGAGGCTCAAATGGTGGAAAAGTGGACAAATGGGTCATGTGAATAAGGGAATGAGCTAGTGAGCACTTTTTGGGTGTTAACAACAGCCATTACCAATTCCAGATTGGAAGTGGGAAATTATTAGCATTGGTTTTTTAACTAGATTGCCTAAAAAGCAAAAGCAGAATGATTCAATAATGGTAGTAGTGGATAATATTAGCAAGGAAGCTCATTTCATACCTGTTAAAACTACTTTTAAAGCTGCTAATATTGATGATGTGTTTATGAAGCAAGTTTTTCGTTTGCATGGAATTCCTAAGGTAATAATTTCTAATCGAGATTCTAAATTTACTGGAAATCATTGTTTAAAGTTTTGGATAGCAAATTAAATTTTAGTACATCTTTTCATCCGCAAACGGATGGACAAACTGAAAGAGTAAATCAAATTCTAGAAGATATGTTAAGAATGTATGTTAAAGATAAACCAAACAAGTGGAAAGAATATCTGCACTTAGTTGAATTTGCTTATAATAATCACTATCAAGCTTCAGCTAAACATAGTCCTTTTGAAATTTTGTATGGTAGAAAGTGTAAACTCCCATTTCATGGAGTAATCCAGTTGATAGATTGATGTTATGACCTGAATTGTTAAAACAGATAGAACTAACAGTGAAGCAGGTACAAAGCAATCTAAAAATTGCATAAGATGAACAAAAGAGTCATGCAGATATGAAAAGAACTTAGAAAGAATTTCAAGTAGGTGAACATGTTTTTGTCAAGGTAAGACCCATAAAAAAACTCATTTAAGCTAGGGAGTTGTGCTAAATTAGCACCCAGGTATTGTGCACCATTCGAAATATTATCAAGAGTTGGACCAATGGCTTATCAGTTTGCTTTTCCACCTAATCTAAAAATACATAATGTAGTTCATATCTCTATTTTGAAAAAGTATGTTCATGATGCTACTCATGTAATCAATTAGAATGGCATATAGGTGGAAACATAAGGAGATTTTTAGGTGGAATCAGATTGTATCCTAGACAGGAGAGAAATTTTGCTTTGGAATTGCACAATTGGAAAGGTAAAGGTGCAATGGAAGCACCTTAGTCCAAATGAAGCAACCTGGGAATTAGAGATTCATATGTAGGCAACATATCCAATTTTGTTCTAGGAGGACTCAGATCATGCTTAAGCAACATCAAGAACGATGTTGAACTTAAGAGGGGGTGTTTGTAAACTACCTAGTACTTGAAACATTTTATGTTTATGGAAAAACATTACTTTAAAACTTATTGTAAAGTTTTATGTTATTGACCAAGGATGGTCAAGGATGACTGTAATTGAATATTATTATTATTTAATAAATTAAAATAGGAGACACTCATCCAAAGAGGACTATTGAAGAGTGTCCACTGACCCACAAGGAGGAATGAAACTGGTGTAGAAGGAAATGTACAAGTGGCAACATCTGCACTCACTTACTAGCTGTTGCAGGGGGGAACTTCCCTAAAAATGTGGTCATGTTCCCCAAGGATGGTGGAACTGAGCAGGTGGCTCATTAAATGTTAAACTGGCCCTAATGACCTAGGCAATCTTTATATAGCCATCGAATTGAGCAGGCAGCTCACACAACATATTTTTTCCTTGTGGTTGTTGTAAATTGCTACGTTGAGCACACAAGAGATTCGATGATGGGATTGCTCACTAATGAGCTGCAGTGTAGGACTATCTTACGCTACTGAGTTGCAGAGAGTGCTTGTATGCAAGTGTTCATGATTGTTGGGATACAAAGAGATTGTCATATACTTCTACACAGAATCTTCATCCTGGTGGTTCAGTGAACAGGCTCGGGGGTCCTAAAGCAAGTAGACTTGGTTGTTTTCAGGAGACGATTGGGAGGAATGATCTTCTTTGGGTGTTTGTCCACCTACTTAGTTTGAATAGGTTCTGCATTGTTTGTTTTATCAGTTCTAGACTCTCTATGTTTTATTCTGAATAATTCTATTTGCAAGTTATCTAGTTCTCTTCTTTATAAAATTCTAGTTGTTAGAAGTGATAGATTACTGAACTGAATATTTGTTTTTCTGCACCATTGAATGAATGTAAGATTGAATATTATATATTGATGAATAAAAACCTTCTCTGTATTTTTCCTTTCACTTTCGTGATGTACTCTAGTACAGAGAAGCTTGTTTAAGAATAGATTAGAAATGATTCCAATATTGTAAATAGAATGATAATCTCCTAATTGTTACCAAATATAGATGTCATCATAGAATGCATGGAAGTAAAATTTAGAACTTAGTAATGTTCTAGAGTTCTTCTTTGTTTTTCCTACAGTAATTTCTCAAGTTTAAAAACAGTAGAGTATATCGATCATCTAGGAAGAATATTGTTCTCACTAATATATGTATATATATATTCAATATTTATAAAACAAGTTAATATTGAAACCCTAGTAGTAAAATCCACATTTAAATCATCAAGAGTTTTTACATAGTAAATATAATTATAAACCCTAGATATTTAAACAAATAAGTATTGTAAACGAAAATCGCCATCACTGGCAGGAAACAAGTAATATAAATCTTTTATATCTCAAACAATCGAGAGACTGTGGACCTAAGTCCATATGTATTCACATAAGGAAAACAGGATTTGAATATCAATTAAATAAAATTCATTAATCAAAGGTTCGAGTCTCTTATGAGCTCACCTCTTAATTTATAAGCGTACAAATATTCAAATATGTATAAATAGTCTGGAGATTTACAAACCGACCGGGTTAAATCCTATGAAAATTATATAAACCATATATGATCAACTTAGTAAAAAAGCAATATTAAATTAAATACAAACAAATTGATAGGTCAAGGGTTCGAAGCTCGAAGATCTTACGAGATATATAATTAAATATATATCAATCCTGTATTAAAAATACATATGATAGGGTCACTTAAACCATTCATAATAGAAATTAATTCAAAATAAACAATTTAAAATCTATTTAGGTCGAGGGTTTAAGACCCATGAGGATCGGCTTTAGGTTCACAAAGTTTCCATATAAATTCCGAACTCAAAACCTGTTGAAAACATTGTTCCAAGGATCGAACCCTTCCACACCATTTATTTATCATTACACACATAGTTAAATAAGAACACAAACTTTTAAATAAGAACGCAAGTTTGCCACAGTAGGGTTTAAACCCGAGTTTTTACACTATAAACATTTACAACAAAACGAAATCACTTAACAAGAACACTTAAGCAACAATCTCGACAGAGATGTTAAAACGCTGTAGTATTTCATTATCGAAATGTTGGTCAAAACCCCAACGCTGGGTATAAACCCAGGAAACCTTACAAGTTTTCATTATCACAACAAGAGTGCCAAATGGATTACAACAAACAACAAAGGCCAACGCTGGATTTACGCAAACAAGAGTTGACAGAGGCATCCTGGTGAAGGCTCGAGGCTTACCGTGGTTTTCCAACCACTGAAATCGCCACACCCCTTTGCTTTTCCAACACCGAGACCACAAACCAAGACTGGGGAGCAACTGGAAGCGATGGAAGGAATCCCTGCCAAGCATGTGCAGCAGTTAGTATGAGTTAAATGATTTTTATCATAAAGATAAATGTAAAAACGAGTTCACCAAAAAATTGGAGCTTACCTTTGATAACAAGCTATGCATTTCAATAGTAGAAGTGCTTATGGATCCTTTCAAACTGAACCATACCTTGTAAAGACTGCGAAGTCTGGAGCCGAGAGCTCCAATCATCACAGTAACCAAACCAAAGTAAATAACTCATCACAATAGCATCATTGGAACCATGGAAGCCCCTATGCGTTTAAATTGCACATTAAAAACTTACCAAAGTGTGCTAATGGCCATGGCGGCCATGAGAGCTCGGTTATCCCACCTTCACAAACATGCAACAAGTGTTAAACGCCAAATCCCTCAATGCTTAGTTAGGGTTTCTCCATACGTGTAACCCTTCACCAACTTTCACATGAAAGCATTTAATACTATGTATGTCATCCACTATCATTTAAATTTAAACCCACTATCATATAGCTCGGATTACCTTTGATTACCATCAAGCTCCATGAAGAGAGGCACCATATTTCATGCTTTATGGTATGTTTTCAAACTTATAACCTTCGCCCAACCTTGTTAAATAACCCCTTTAAAAACTCTAATGAATCCATTATTTATTGAGACATGAACCTATTTACCTTGGTAATACTTTAAACCATCTAGCTAGGTTATCATATAACCTTACCTCTTTTTAATTGTAAAATAAGCATTAATTGATGTTACATAAGATTCCTCACCTGTAAACCTGGACAAAGCGGTAACATGCATTAGCTTGATATAGCTAAGTAAGCATCGGGGCATCACTAGAACCCCTTTCAAGTAAAAGGAGACAATCAGAATCACAACATCATAAATTTATTAGATTATACTACAATGTTAATAATGACAGTGGATGAACTACGACTTAAGACGAATAGCGTCATTTTCTGAATGACGCCTTAAATGATTTTAAAGAACTATTTTTATTGGTCACTTAATCCAAGATGTATTTTAGACAAAGACACATTTGAAAACATCATCATTTTTCAAAACAGTAAATGATTCATAGTCCTACTTTAATATTAAGGACAAGATAAATAAATGTCGATAGTTATGATTATCAAATAATGCAAAGATACATTTAATACAAATAACAAGATAAAAGAAATTCCACAAGTATAATACTGATTTTATAGACAATTACACTATGTATAAATTTTTTTAATTTTTATGAAATTTTGGAGATGTTACACTGGATGCATGAAGTATGTATGCATGCATGCAAATATAAAAAATGATGGTGAGAATATTCCAACACTCCCATGTCGATCGTCGTGCAACTCTGACTGGGACAGGTCACTTCTTTCCCTCCCATCACGTCACATCATTGAACCATATGCCCCCTCCATGGTTAATTGAACATCCTAGCTAATATTTAAAATTTGGCGCTTAATAGGAGGTTTTTCGGTTTTAGGATCGACAATGAAGTGGTTCAAACAAATAGATTTCGAGATCCTGAGTGATTTCTGGTGACAACACATGTCCTGAGTGGTTTTATTTTAGGCTCATGCTTATTAAGATAAAATTTGAGCATCTTCATGATCTTGAGAATATATGAGTTGTTGATTTGATCAAATATGATCCGGACCATTAAATGTGCACTGACCGTCATTTAATACAACATGCAAATTTTGTTTCATTATTGATGCATAATTTCACCCAAAATCGACTGAAATTCATAGTTTTCACTAGGGATTCCTTCTGAACTAAACCATGGAAGGTTAAACATGAGTTTATGAAAGTATTTTATCTGGTACATTTCGTCATACACTTCATGTTCAACCTAGAATTTTGCATGTAGAATTCGAGTACGGCCCATGCACTCCTAGTGCTACAGCCTTGGACTCTAATACCAAATTGTCATGTACCCGATGACCTCACATTGACTTTGGGGCCACAGGGTTCTAGTTCTGTAGATTGAATTTGTCTCTGCTATGCATTTCCGTTTTTCTAAATTGATTTCAATTAAGCATTTACAACAGAAATAATTATGGTATAATCATGCATAAGACATATATGCCAATTCTATAGGCTATTTCCATAAGAAAGCATTCACCCTTTCCATTAAATCTATTCACTTAATTTATACGACGAATAATTGATACATTTAGAAATAAGATACCATATATTTATGAACATAATGAACTTATCTGAAAACATAGCCAATTGATTCCAAACCAAGGACGTTCCTCCTAGCTATATGCTCTGTCAATCCATATCTTTCTTTGATAGAGCCACCCCCAAGCTGGGGCTACTAATATACAAGGTGGTACCGAGTTTCTTGCTACAACTACCCAATCCTCTATTCTTCATATGGCTCCAATCCATGGTTCTGGTGATGATGGCACAACTATTGGTGGTTCTAATTTGAACACAATGATGGCTCAGGCATGGAAGAAGAAGAATGAATGATGGAATAATGGGTTATCTCTCACTATTTATATGCATGGTTGATACTATCCAAGTGGAACCAAGGTTGATATGAACTAGCCACATGGAAATTCAAGGCTAGGAGAGGTGGACAAGTGGCCTACATGGGGTTGACCACTTTTCCCCTTCTCTAAGGAGAGTTGGAAAGTGGCATAGATGGGGTTGAGCACCTTTTACCTTCTAATACTAGGCTTAGGATAATCACTATCCCCCTTGTGGACTGATATCCCCCATCTCTTATTTGCCCTTCTTGGTTTGCAGTAGTCATGTGTTTTTATATTAAATATAAAATGTATATAATTACATTATTTTGGTCACTGTGGACCATTCGTGTTTGTATTCTAGCTATTTTCATCATAATTGCATTCCGAGGTAAAACATGGGGTGTTACATCTAACATGTTATATTTACTCTTTTGAATGGATCCCATCACTTATATGCATATTTCATGGCACCAACTCCCTAGCTGCATGCCCTAACAATGCACATGGAAAGTTATCATGTAAATATGTTGCCAACTAGAATTATATGACTTGGAAGGTTCAACGAGAAATATTGTCTTCAAATTTATTTCCAATTAGCATAATAGTTTTTAATTTAACACCTTCTCTCATGTTAAGTTAGTTACACATGATTTGGGATCATTCGCCAAAACAAAATTTGGTCATAGCGTTGCATATCCAATATGCACAAAATTGATAATGAATAGTGTGTTACAATCAATAGGAACTAAATATTCAATAGTGTGCCATGATAGGATTGCATGTTAGGGTTTATGACTCATGACTCCCTCCCTCACAACCTCCATTATCGATCCCTTATTCAAAATTTCAAATACTTGCTAGAAGAAAAATAGTTATTGTTTTCCAACATCATGTTAATAGTAGGCCTTTCTAGCTCATCACAACTTTGGATCTTCTAGAGATAGACAATCGATGATTGATAGTCAATGGAGTGGTTGACTGATGATACGACTAGGTTCTTGACTAGTTGGACTAATTACTTGATGGATGAGTCAACTAACCAATTAACTAGTATATACTTCAAACAAAACTGTCGAATATTGCACAAACATGGAAAATATGTAGGAGTTTGTGATGTGTTAAGACCTGGGAATATGGACCTATTCTTCCAATCATTTCAACGAAGTTCATTACATCTTGGAGATATACAAAATATGACCCTATGGGTTGCATGGCATGATGAATATGGTGAATAATAGTGATTAACAATGCATTTTTATTTACTGCAATTGTGATATGTTATTCTTAAGTGATGAAATGATGTCTATCGACACTACCTATTATTGAAATAATTAGCTCTTTGATCTTTCTAATTACCTATTTTTGTGAACATGGTATTAGAGTTGTTGGTTTGAATCATGCCCTGTTATCTACAAGTCCTTTGAGGTGTTGGATAGACATGCTCTATCGAGTCAGATCTAATTGTGATTGAATCTGGGTTTTGACTTGTAGAGTGTATCATAATTTCGATCGATAGATCAATTTTATGGAATCCAATAAAGAACTTGTGATATTGAATGGTAAAAACTGTGGAATATGGGAATAAGATATGGACACCTTGCTGAAAAGTAAGGTCCTCTAGTATTTTACCAAGACAATGATTCTGGATCTGAAGGATGATCAATAGAATTTTTTCCTTGATGGAAAGAAGGATGAGAATATGAGAGTTATTACCACCTATATTTTGAGGCATATTATATTTCATGCAAGTGTGATTGATTGTCCTCATTAGGTCTAGAATAAATAGAAGAATTTATTTCATAGAGTCATCATAGGTCAGGTTATGTAGATTGAGAAAGTGTTGATCTTTCTAGATTCCCTTTCCTTTGAAATGATTAAGGTTTATTTAGCTCATGGAAAGGATTTAAAATTGAAATTAGGTGAATGTGGAAATGAATTTTTGAATAAATATGGTCATCCAATTGAACTAATTCTCATGAATTTGAAGACACCCTATGATATATTATGTTCAATGTTCCATACTAGTTAGGCATGCAAAAAAGAAGACTGTAAGGACTATATCTTTGAATTTTTTTGTGGATCCGGATCTGAAGGATGATCAATAGAATTTTTTCCTTGATGGAAAGAAGGATGAGAATATGAGAGTTATTACCACCTATATTTTGAGGCATATTATATTTCATGCAAGTGTGATTGATTGTCCTCATCATGTTTGGAATAAATAGAAGAATTTATTTCATAGAGTCATCGTAGGTCAGGTTATGTAGATTGAGAAAGTGTTGATCTTTCTAGATTCCCTTTCCTTTGAAATGATTAAGGTTTATTTAGCTCATGGAAAGGATTTAAAATTGAAATTAGGTGAATGTGGAAATGAATTTTTGAATAAATATGGTCATCCAATTGAACTAATTCTCATGAAGTTGAAGACACCCTATGATATATTATGTTCAATGTTTCATACTAGTTAGGCATGCAAAAAAGAAGATTGTAAGGACTATATCTTTGAATTTTTTTGTGGATTTCTAATTAGAGCATATGATCATTTTTGGATGAAGGTAAATTAAGCGTTAAGAAGCATGACCATATACTGAAGGGAAAAGGTAGACAAAACTACATAGAAAGGGTTTGATAGTGTAACCTAAAGAAAATTTAGGATTGCATCGACCATATTGAGAAGAGAAGCATGATGAACTGAATTCAACTAAGAAATACAAAAATAAGAAAACCTATTAGAATTATGGGGAATTAGGACATATGGATAAGGTTTGACGAAAGAAGACCAACAATTTGGAAGAGAAGATTAAGAAACTTTAAGCAAATGTGTCGACCGGAAAACCAACCAATGCTCAAAACTGACTTCCAAAAGGTATTGAAAACAATTATACATTTTATGTTAGTGCTTCCAAATCCCTACATGCTCATATTAATTTCTTAGAGTCAATGGATATTCAATTATAGTTGTACACACCATATGGCTAAAGATGCTTCTCCCTTTTCTTCCTGTTGGCTTGGTTTTGCAACCAAGCTTTGTGCAATAGGCACCTATCAACAATATGATAGCAGTTTCAATATTGAAAGCAAAAACGATTAAGAATTAAATCTAAATCTAAACTAACATGTGCATATAACAAATAAATTTTTAAAAACGATTCAAGAACAAGAAATAAAAGAATAGATGTTTTGTATTAAGATACCTCAAATGGTGAGGATTTGCGTTGAGCAACTCCCAAGGTGAGTAGCTCCAAGCTCCAAAGGTCTCTTCTCCAAGATGCTGAAAATGGCCAAAAGTCTCATGAGAGATTTTGACACCATGAAGATAGGATGATGGATGGATGGAAAGTGAGGAGCCCCTACCACCTTTTTATAGTTTTTGGTGATGGGGAATACCATTATGGTTTTGAGGAAACCAATGGTATTGACCAACATGGTTTAGGTACCTTTTTCCTCCTTTTTCCTTTTTTGAATATTTTTAATATTTTTATTCCCTTTTTAATTTTTTGGGAATTCTGGACCCTTTTTGAGGGCTTTTTATGCTTTTTGAGGAAAAATATTCATTTTGAGGGGGAAAAGGGGTGTATTATGGTCTTTTGGTGACCTTTTGATGGCTTTAGAGGCTCAAATGGTGGAAAAGTGGACAAATGGGTCATGTGAATAAGGAAATGAGCTAGTGAGCACTTTTTGGGTATTAACAGATTGCCCATGATGTGTGAGGGCAGGAGCTCATCATATGGCCGATAGACATCATAGTAATTTTGTCTTTTTCTTGGGGTTTGGAGAAGAGAAGAGACCGGTTGGAGAATGGATCCACGGCCCTTGGAAGCTGCAAAAAAGAAAAAATATTACATGGCCTCAATATGAATGAAGAATAATCTCTGATAATGGACGAGGCGGGCATACCCATGCTTGTATCAAGACATATACATAACAATTAGTCCCAAGAAGGGGGACCTAAATAATACATAAAAAAACTGCTGGTACATCATAATGATCCAAACGGAACACTATTTTGGGATGTACTCTTTATCATAACATGACTGATCTCAATAACTTATACACTGGAATAAAGCGACAACCGTTTTGACCAAGGTCTCAGAAGGGTTGATGAACTGTTGAATCTGAAGGTGTCCAACATCTGTAGGGACTCAATGACTCTGAGTCAACTCTGAGGAGTATATGTAACTGTATATTCGAGGAAGTATAAAACTGGGGTACATATGAAATACTATCACCATGCGCAACCCAGATAAAATGTAACTGGTTGTTTCCATAAGTAGACTCTCAAATGTGGAAGAGTCAAGTGGTATCCGGGGTCTTCAACAAATAATTGAAAGGACCAATACCCTGTGTGAGTCTCAACGATGTGATCAAGGTGTTGAAGTCGAGCATGTGAGAAACAACAATTTGGAGAGGCACTGAGGACTCTTCTCTAAATGATTCGTAGGCACTCATCATAAATGTTAATGAGTCCAAGACAGAGGGACCTCTAGGTCTATCCTATGGAATAAATTTCATTGTCGTCGATAGAGGGAGACTAGCAACTAAAAAGGCAATGATGTTTCCTTGATAGGAGCGCGAGGTGTAGAACTGAAGTATGGTAGTACTGATGGTAGGATTGACATACTTGTGGGGATGGGAAGTAACTAGGGTCATAGAGTGGGTGGACTCAAACTTCCTTTGTTTAGAGCATGATGGCATGGTTGACCTGGCAGTGTAGGGAACTGACTTGTAGGTGTGGGGATCATAGCTTTTAAGGAATGAAGGGTATGTATTGATTCTGGGGGGTCAAGCTGATGGGTGTTGTCGAGGGATTCTCAGGGTGACATACTGCAAAATACTCTGAACAAAGGAAACCAAAATGAAGAAGCTGCCATATGAGTAGACGTGATCTGTTGTGGCATAGAGAAGCACCATTGGGTCCTTCTTCGTAGTTTTAATGAGCTCCAAGAAGGGATAAAAGTGTGCTCTGAAATGGTACTGTCCTGTGGATTTTGTGAGCCTAGGACTGTTCGTGCTCATGGGTGCTTTCATTTTTAAGGAGTCTGAAAATGATAAGAAGACTCTGCAGTGGTTGTGAGCACCGTCCTGTGGGTTTTTACGAGCCCAAGATGGTGATTGCTCATGGCCGCTTTCATGTTTAGAGAGTCTGGAAGTGGTAAGTGGACTCCATTGGTGTTCTTTTTCGTAAGTTAGTCTCCAAGGCCCAAAAAAGCATAAAATGATGCAAATGGAGAACTCTTCTAGCCAATGTGACTAGAGTATTCCTTTTTCGTAATTAGTCTACAAGGTCCAGAAAAGGGGTAAACTTATACTAGGTAGACGCCCTTTCATATACATTTAGCGAGCATGAAAGGAAGAAAGGTTTCTCGGCAATCTTTTCATTGTTTTAGGAGTCAGAAAAGAGCTTAACAAAAACTCCCTAAGTGCCTTTTTCGTAAAAGAATTGCTCGGCCTGAAAAAGGGATAAAATTATGCCGAACAAAAAGGTTTTGATGATAGCGAGAAATGGTCTCAAGCATCGTCATGAGTGCGGAAAACTGAATACAGTGACATAACGATTGTCAAAAACGGGCAACGGCCAATGTGGCATGCAAACCGAGGCGATGAGGGGGCATGTAAAAGATGCCCAAAAAATCTGGAGATGAGAGCGAGAAATGATCTCAAGCATCAGCACAAGTTTGAAAAACTGAATCCGATGGTATAAAAATCGCCAATAAAATAACAACAGCCGATGTGGCATGCAAATCAAGGTGGCATGGGGCATGGAAAGAATGCCCGAAAGTTTTTGGTGAGAGGGAGAAATGATCTCAAGCATCATCACGGGCACGGAAATATGAATCCAGCAGTGCAAATGGTGCGAAAAACGGAGGTCATAAGGACTCCGGAATGGTCAAAGCAAATAACTAGGTTAAAAAATGGCTACAAATAAAGGTGAGCCCATCAAGCCAAGGATGCAGTGGTGGGGAGAAATGATGACCCATGGGGGGAGAATACTAGGTGTATCAAATCAAATCAAATATACAAGTGATATGTGACCTCAAAAAATGGTTGAGATCACGCATGTGAAAAAGTTAGTAGGGTTAATGACCTGCCCCCATGTTATGTGCATGGGGTTTGTGATTGTGGATCACATATGTGTTGGTTTGAACAATGGGATCATTGGAATACTGAGATAGATGTGATGGGGAAGGTTCAAAATGATTGATCATGCCCCCTATCCCAGGGTCGAGGTAATCTATTATGCCCCCCAACTCAGAGGTGTCGATGTTGTGTAGATGTTGTCTCAGAGAGGGATCAACGGGGCATTGAGCAACCGCTAGCGGGGGGGTATACCATGAGGCTGTGGGCCATGGTGGCATACTGAAGTGATGATATGATGATGGGGGATTCCTCTTGTGGGGTGGATTCCCCCAGTATCTCCGACGAGAATCACGATGATGATGAGTAGGCAAGGTTTTGGGCCTGTCCCCATGTTGTGGACATGTGGTTTCCTCGTCGATTTGAAAGGGTTGAACATGTGTGTCAAAGGGATCAATGGAAGGGGCTGACCGGATAGAGGGGTATCCAGTGGAAATCGTGTAAATGGTGTTAATTTCTTCCGAGGAGGAAGATGGTGGGGGATGAATTTCCTCAATGAGAAGAGGGGATATCTCTAGGTCGACATTATTCAACTCATACAGTGCTGCTCTGTAATCTGGGAGATCGGGGCAGTGATGTGAATAATGGATGTAGATTCTGCATATTGCACAGGGATGGTTTGTGCGCAATGATTTATCACGACGTTGAGGAGGGAGTTCTAGTTTGACTACTGGAACGTTGGTGTCGTCATCCAACATATTCATGTGTTCTTGAAGTGTCGGTAACTGTGGACATTGATGGGTGGCATGGCCTATGTCATCACACAAAGAGCACTTGGGGGGTATGTGGATAGTTGGGGGGTTCTTAGCTACCTTGGGGGTTGCTGCGGGGGTGCGATTTATGGGTCTAGTGTTATAAGTTTGTGGGCCTCTTCCCCTTGTGTTTCGTAACGGAGGTGGGGTGTTTCTGGACATTGATGCCATAGTCACTATTGGGGGTGGTCTGTTTTGCAGATGAGTGACAGGAGGGGCTGGGTGGTTGGTAGTAGGGATAAGTTGTACCGGTTGTAAAATAATATTCAGAGTCAGTGGGGGACTCGGAGCAGGTAAGTACCATACAGGTATCCCTAATGTTAAATCAAGAAGGTTGAGTGTATCCATTACTGGAAAACTGACAACTCTGGAAAATGGGAACAAGAATGGGATAGTATGAATTGGCATTGTGCCAATATGAGTAGGCACTATGGGTATTTGTGGTAGTGACAAAGGTTGCTGTGTGGTGTGCAACGGGGTGCACAAATCCGATGTTTTTTTTATTGGTAAAGGTGGTGGGATCAATGGAAATGTGGAATTCATAGGTGACTCATTGTAGATTCCAGGACCAATTGATGACACAAATGATGTTGGTGCAGTTTGAACAGTTTGTTCAATCATTGGTAGCACATTTTGAGGGGCTGCGGGGGCGTTAGGATCATAATATGTGAGTTGATCAATCTTGATAATGCGTCCTTCATTTGGGAACATCATGAGGTGGAAAATAGATGAAGCCACTACTTTCATTTTGTACATATAGCTGCATCCAAGAAGGAGGTTGTAGTCAAGCTGGGCATTGATCACTTCGATGTTGATAAGAACTAATTTTCCGCCTAGTTCTACGGGTACGTTCGCTAAGAGGCCTTGTGGTCGAGCTGAGCACCCGTCGTAAGCTTGTAATGCCATGGTGGATGGTTGTAAAGTGGGGGAGCCAAGTTTCTGCCACACAAGGGTGGACATAACGTAGGTTGAAGCTCCTTCATCGATGATGCATCGATGCACAACAAGGTTTTGAATGTTTACTGATACTTGGAAAGACAAATTTGATGGCAATCAAGGTTCAGCTTGGTCTAAGTCGAAAGCCATCATGTGTGTGTTGTCAGGGTCTACTCCTCCGATGGCGGATAGTAGTAGTTTTCATTGTGCAAGGCATGTTTTCAGTACCTCTAAAGCAGACATAGCAGTGGGGGATTGTGCTAGGTATTCCACGACATTATATTTGGATGTTGCGCAAGCATTAGGATTTTTGTTAATCCTTCACAAAGGGATGCGAGGGATTTTAGGTCCTCCATCCAACGGCATATTTGCTATGCATAGTGGTTGATCTGATGGAAGGGAGGTGGATGCGTCAGTGGGAGGAGTTTCTAGGGGTGGGCCGTACTGATTCCTGCGAGTCTGGAGGTTAATGTCATTGGATGACATCATTAATAAATGGTGTGTGCCTAGATCTGTATCCCGATAATCAGTTGTGGCATAGGTGATTTGCTGCTGGGGTGCAGCAAATCCTTGTGGGGGATCCATAGGGAGAGCATTTACTACTCCCTGGTTTGGAAATATCATGGGTTGTTGTTGATTAAGTGGAGTTGGTTGTCCAGTGTGGCCCTGGCATTGGGCATTGTCAGCCCAAAGTTTACGTGCTTTCTCTAAATGGGGGCAGTTGTGAGTGTAGTGTCCATAGACTCCACATATAGAGCATGGATGGTTTGTTCCCAGGTTATTTTTTTTTGGCTTCTTGGGATGATGATCAAGATTCTAGTTTGGGGGAGCAGTGTTGTTATTATTTGGAGGATTGGGTGGTGGTGGACCTTGATTATGTTGTTGGTTGTTACCGCGGTTACGTCCTCTTCCGCGGTTTTATTGTCCACCCTAGTTGCGTTGGTTGTTTTGGTGTTGGGGATGAATATGTTTTGTGTACACTTTCCCTTGATTAGTGGGAGGATTTTGGGGTGCCACAAGTGCAGGAGCAAGTTGCGGTGGATAATAAGCTAGTGGGGCTGGAGGTGGTCCAGTTGCCTGCTGGGGTTGTTGGTAACCCTGAGCTATTGGAAGTGTTGTATTAGCTGGTGTAGCTTGCTGTGGGTAATACATTGGTTGGGTCGGTAAATGAATTGGGTTATGGGTGGCTGGTTGGTTATAGTATGTGGGTGGTACATATGTCGATGGCGCTTTCCCATAGCAATGTTGTGGACAAGAGGGTCCATGAGTGTGATGAGTCTGATTTGTTGGAGCGTACGAAGTTGTCGCTCCAGAATTAGATGTAGCCCTAGAGAGGTTTGGGGCATTTATGGTGCTCACCATGCTAAAAGGTTTATTTTGTGGCGTGACTTGGCCGATAATACCATTAGCGGCATGTGATGCCCCCGGAGCGTCACCGCGTGAAGAATCGCCTCGTGGGGCATCTGGTATGATGGTGTAGAGATAGACTGACTGGGCATAAATCAAGTCGAATTGTTGAGCTTTTAAGATAGCTTCTTCCTCTGACTGGGGTCGTTCAGAAGCTATGTCTTTGGCTATGAGGGGTAGGAGTGATTTAAGAAACCAATCCAAAAATATACGGTCATCCAGTTTTATCTTACAGAGGCTACGACGCTTGCGCCACTCATGGATATGGTCGGTGATGTGGGTAGATGTGTTTTTTCTGCAAGACAACAGTATTTCGACTCCTGCATCATAGTGTACAGGTAGCTGAAAAAACTGAAGGAAAGTGGAGGTGAGAGACGTAAATGTATGGTGGGTCCCATGTGGTTGTTCAATGTACCACTTGGCTGCAGAGCCAGTGAACGTTCGTTGCAACAATCTTAGTCTAATGGAGTCATCCACGATGGAGTTAGATGAACACCATAGGTGAAATGACATTATGTGGTTTTGGGGATCCTCCTCAGGTTTTCCTTCAAACTTGGGGATGTCCGAGGGGATCTTTGTAGGCATGGGTGGCCATGTAGGGTTGTGCCTCATAGGATCGTTGGTTAACCTAGCTAGGTCTGGTAAGTTCAGACTAGCCATGTATGGTAAACTAGCAGATGGGTGTGGCATAGTGACTGGGACATAACTATTAATGGTGGCATTATGTAGTGGTCCAGTAGCCCCTAAGGGTATGCTAGGTATTGAAGGTATGTGTCCTCCAACCGTTGTGGTGTGGGATGGGCCAGCGCTCCCAAGTGCAACATGGGTTGCAGAGGGGATAGGAATAGTGCCAGGAATTCCTGGGATCTGGGTTGTGGTAATGAGAGGGGGTGTGATTCCTATGTTGGGCATACCCATAATAGGAGGTAGTCCTGTGTTAGGCGTACCTAAAGGTGGAGTGGCCCCTATATTATGCATGCCTAAAGGGGTTGTTGTTACCATGGGTGGCACAGTAGTAGAAGGGTTTGTGGATGTATCTCCAATAGTACTGGTGAAAAGTGGGTCGTATTGTGATCCAGCCATGGGGTTGGTTGGTGATATTTCAATAGGGTTTTCGGATTCAGCCTTAGAATCAGATGTGAAGTGAGGCATGTCAGAATTAGATGACTGTGTGTTTAGCCGATGATGTTTCGAGTCAAGGGATAAGGCTCTACGTCTATGACATGTAGAGCCAAGTATACCGAACTGAGGGGGTTCACCCTGAAGATGACGAGATCGTCTTAAATTCTCAATGGTGAGAAATATTTAACAATTTCAGTGTAAGGTGGTGATGTAAAAAACTCGAAACCCTAATGCAACAATGAGTGCAAGAGGGGAGTAAAAAAATAAAGGCTCTCAGGCCAAATAACCAACCTCAAAAATCACTTATTATAGCAGTTGTGCTATAATAAGTGGAGAGATGCAACAAAATTGGTCAGAATACCAAAAGTCAGACAGTTCCTAGAAAAAAGTGGTGTTACTATACCAAAGGTGGGTAATGTATCATGCAAACACCTAACTAGAAGTATTGTGAGTCAACAAACGATATTCTCTACAAGGTGATGAAATCCAAGTCAGACAATATAGGGTGTTGAATCAACGGCTAGATATCCCCCTACCAGGAGGGACATCGGGTAGACAATCCTAAAGAGTGGCAACTAGCATACCCCGTTCATGACACGTTCGGTTGGGTGAATCTGCAGTTTGGTTCTATCGCTGCTGTACTCCCTCTTGGGTGTACATCGAGAACTTTGAAAGGTATCCTTCAGTTACTGAATGGATTGTGGTATTCCACTCAGACTTTCGGAACCAGTCTGGCTACTTCAACCCTCCTAAGGGAGAGGCCTTCCCAATAAATTGGTTGATAACAATGTCAAAATTATAAGGGATTTTGGTACCGTAGAGGACAACCACTATGTCTCAAATCTAATAATTGAGGGATGTTATTGGAACACCTATCCCCTCAATTCTACCTAACTACAAGATTCTTTTAAGTGCTCCCCAAGTGGAGTTAAAAGTTTGTTGAGTTAAGGTAAATTTTAAGGCTCGGTTTAAATTATGTCGCAGAGTGGGTGCAAGTGTGGTATTTAAACTGAAATTTATTTTCCTCGCTTGGGCGATTGATTACAAATGAAAGAAAAGATACTTCCAATTTTGCAAAAAATAAAGGCATTTTTGAAATGTAAATGCTTGAAAAAACTATTAAAAAATAATGGATCTTTGAAATAATTTAAAGGGAAGCAAATAACACAAATATTTCAAGAAATAAATGGATCTCTTAGAAAATTGCTTGGGCAAACTATTGAGCATAAAACAGTAAAACCTTGATCTAAATAAAATGCAGAAAATATTTCTTTCAATTACTGAAAATTTTTAAAAATACTTTTAATGGAGCATATATAAATAGAAAAATATTTAGCATGGCTGTAAAATGCAGAAAAACTAATGTTGTAAAATATGCTAAATGGGCAAAAAATACAGCAAAAAATATTTTCAAAAAATCGGCCGAATTCAAAATAACTGCATCGCAGGTTTTGGGGAAACAGCCACGATGTGCAGCGCGGGTTTCGGCGGCGCAGTCGCGATGTGCAACGCGGGTTTCAGCCGCGAAGCCGTGATGTGCAACGCGGTTTTCAGTCACAGAATCATGATGTGCAACGCAGCAAATGGCCGCGAAGCCACGATTTGCAGTGCCGAAAATGGCCGCGAAGCCGCGATGTGCAGTGCGTAAAATGGCCGCGAAGCCGTGGCACACGCAGAAAAAATCCGCAAGGTCGCAATGAGCCGCGCGACTGTCGGGTGAAAAGCCGCGAGGCGAAAGCCGAAAAACAGACATCGAAAAACGAACCCAAAAATGGAAATTTCGGGCTGTTAATGGCAATAGAAAGGGCCAATATCTAGAACAGCAATGGATCTGCTGTCTAGGATGGTAGATCTATGAATTAAAATGATTAAAACTAACAAAAACTAAGATCTAAAGCAAAACACCAAGATCTAAGAATTCGAAGCCAACGGAGTCGCCAAAAAACTGTTGGCTTGGTTTTGCAACCAAGCTTTGTGCAATGGCCACCTATCAACAATGTGATGGCAATTTCAATATTGAAAGCAAAAATGATTACGAATTAAATCTAAATCTAAACTAACATGTGCATATAAGAAATAAATTTTTAAAAACGATTCAAGAACAAGAAATAAAAGAATAGATGTTTTGTATTAAGATACCTCAAATGGTGAGGATTTGTGTTGAGCAACTCCCAAGGTGAGTAGCTCCAAGCTCCAAAGGTCTCTTCTCCAAGATGTTGAAAATGGCCAAAAGTCTCATGAGAGATTTTGATAGTGTGAGGATAGGATGATGGATGGATGGAAAGTGAGGAGCCCCTACCACCTTTTTATAGTTTTTGGTGGTGGAGAATACCATTATGGTTTTGAGGAAACCAATGGTATTGACCAACATGGTTTAGGTGCCTTTTCCCTCCTTTTTCCTTTTTTGAATATTTTGAATATTTTTATTCCCTTTTTTATATTTTTTGGAATTTTGGACCCTTTTTTTGGGTCTTTTATGCTTTTTGAGGAAAAATATTCATTTTGAGGGGGAAAAGGAGTGTATTATGGTCTTTTGGTGACCTTTTGATGGCTTTAGAGACTCAAATGGTGGAAAAGTGGACAAATGGGTCATGTGATTAAGGAAATGAGCTAGTGAGTACTTTTTGGGTGTTAACACTTCCTTAAGTGAAGCTACATTTTTTTTTTATAGTAGATGATTATGCACTTACTGTTGCTGGTTTTGGCGACATTGAATGTCAACTTGTTGTTATCATCAATGTGTATCATGAACCCAACTTGAGTGCAAATTTGTTGTTAGTACCCCAACTTACTTATACTAGCAAACAATTTGAATTTTGGTAAGTTCGGTTTGTTGTGAAGGATGTGAACAATTGTGAAATTGTTTCTGAAGGGTTCCTTGATCCCAAATATAGATTGTATAAGTTTTACAGTGTTCCCAAGAGAAATACAAGACCAAATACACTCATAGTTCATAATGATGACTACAATAGAGTTTGGCATGAACTACTCATACATTAAAATTTTTTAAGGTTGAAACTAATGGTGAAACACAACATGTTTTCTAGGATACCTAAAATCATTGCCCCTAAGGGCTTATGTGAAGGGTGTGTGCTTGGAAAGCATAACCAATCTCTTTGAGACAGGAAAGGCATGGAGAGAAAAGACTCAGTTGGAACTTGTCCACGATGATCTATGTTACATGAACAAAGCTTCATTGTTAGGTGAGAGGTATCTTTTAACCTTCATTGATGATTTTTCTAGGTACACTTTGGTATATTTATTGAAGAATAAGAGTAATGTATTTTAAAAATTAAAGGAATTTAGAGCATTAGCTAAAAATCAATATGGTTGACTTATGAAATGTTTATGATCAAACAATGGTGGAGAATAAGTGAGTGGATTTTTTGAAAACTACCTCTCACAAAAAGGAATCTCCTGGAAGAGTCTGTAACTCACACACCTCAACAAAATGGAGTTGCATAGAGGAAATATTGGGCCTGGGTCGAAATGGCACGTTGTTTTCTTTAGTACAAATACTTTTTGATTGGATCTTGGGTAGAAGCTATCTACTATTTGAACTATCCATCGAACCTTAATTCGACTAAGGATATCCTTAACATGAATCCTATTGAGAAATAGAGTGGAAGGAAACCATTAGTTGGTCACCTTTGAATGTTTGGATGTATTAATTGAGTGCAAATCACATACGACTGCATAAAGAAATTAGATGAAAAAAATCAAGTGTGCATCATGATGGGCTACTCTGAAGACTTGAAGGCCTACATATTTTAATCAAGTCAAACAATAGATCATGATTCTAAGAGATGTGTCTTTTTATGAAAATGCCTTAGGTATTAAACTATCAAATTCCTCTTCTAGTTTGTTGAGCAGTGGTCCTTTTAAAATTATGATATAAATAAGGTAAATTGAACCCTATTTTGGAGTTTTGATTAGACAACCAACTCACATTCCTTCCTCAACTTGTAGTCAACTAGTGACTATGGAATCAACTAAAAGCTTTGGAAGCATTGAGTGACCTTCTGATGAACTGATCGATATAGGAAAATATTTATTTTAGAATAGTTGTCTACCCTATTTGGATGCTAAGAAAATTGAATCTACTAGAATTGATGCAAAATATATTAATGACTCAATGAAGAGTAGAAATAAAAAATAGTGTGGAAGTGTTGCTCTAATGGCACATGTGTTGGAGGCACATGATCTAGATACATATGCAAATGCACATGGTAGACCTGAATGGGAGAACATTATGGATGAATAATACCATTCTTTGTTGAAGAATAATACATGGGATTTAGTTCCTAGTTTACAAGGAAATGATATAGTGAAATGTTGATGGGTCTACAAGAAAACTTCACATTTCATGGTGCTTTTGAAAGAGACAAGGTCCATTTGGTTGCAAAGGGGTTTTCTCAGCAAGAAAGCATCAACCACGCTAAAATGTTTTCCCTATTACAAACATGAACTCTATTTGATTGATTCTTTCACTTGTTGCTCGACTTGGTTGGGAGGTACATCATATGGATGTCAAAATTTTATTTTTTCAATGGGATATAATTGAAGGAATTTATATGGAGTAACTTTTTGGTTTTAAGAGGGATTCTAGTCTTGTTTTTCAACTATATAAATACTTGTGTGGTTTGAAATAGGCCCCTTGGGCTTGATATGAGAATATTGATAATTTCTTTATCAATCTTGGTTTCAAACATTGTGAATCTGATCATAGAATTTATGTTTTACATGTAGTAAATGGTGAAACCTTAATTTTTTGCATTATATGTAGATGATTTAGTCATTACTAGTAGCAATATAAATTTGATATTGGGTTTAAAAAAACAATTATCTAATACCTTTGAAATACTAACCTTGTTCTTGTACATTTCTTTTTGGGTATTCAAGTTCCACAAAAGGATGACAATATCTTTATTTCTAAACTTAAGTATGTAATGGATGTTTTGAAAAGAATCAAGATGAAAGACTATGCACCCTACACCACACCCTTTTAGGAGTAAAGTTGAAAAAGGGCTATGATTTGTCATGAGTCAACACAACTCTGTATCGACAGCTAGTCAATAATCTAATTTTCTTAAATCACAATCAAATTGATATTTCCTTTTCTATCAATGGGGTTTCTTAGTTTATGCAGGATCCTGGAAAAACTCACTGCATTACCGCAGAGAGAATTGTTCGTTATATCAAGGGAACTTATCAACTTGGTATTCAATATTGCACCAATACCATAAACATGTTGGTTGGCTACATTGACTCGAATTAGGATGGGTACAATGATGATAAGAAGTGAACGGCTGGCTATGTGTTTCGCCATGGTTTAGGACCCCTGATTGGTCATGCAAGTAGAAGGCGATCTCTCTTTTAACCATAGAAGTTGAATATCATGGTGTAGTTAATGCCGACACATAAGCAATATGGATTTGACATCTCTTGGGGGAGCTTGTTTTTTCAGTCAACTCAATGGCTATAATCTTTTGTGATAATTAGAGTGCAATACAAGTTGTTGACAATCTTAATGCACACAACAAGATGAAGCATGTGGAACTTCATGTTCATTACTTAAGGAAACTAATACAAGATTATAGTATTATAATTATTTATTCTAGAATTGATGATAATCTTGTTCATATCTTTACAAAGACTTTACCAAAAGCTAATTTTATCAAAATTTGGGCTATGCTTGAGATTCAAGAAGCTACAATTATGGGGTTGTATAGAAGTAGTTTCACCTCTTGAATCTCCAAGCATTGTGTTGATGGGGGGGTGTTGGAACAATAGGACTTTTGAGTTCATCGCACATCTAGATATTATGGAGATATTAGAGAATTGACATTTGATAGTTGATTAGAATATTCTTCGGAGTGGTCGACTAACATGCCAACTAGCCATTCGATAAGTTGGACTGACTCAATCAATGGAGGAGTCGACTAATTGACCAACAGGTTAGATAGTTAGAATAGAACCATTGGATATGGCACAAACATCGAAGAAATTGAGGAGTTCATTACATCTTCAAGGGAGTTCATTACATCTTGGTGCTATAAAAAAATGACCCTGTGGGTTGAATGACATGTTGAATTATGGTGAATGATAGTGAAGAAAAATGCATTTTGATGTATTTCCAAATGTGAGATGTTGTGCTTAAGTGATGAAACAATGTCTATTGGCACTAACCCTTTTTTAATTAATTAACTTTCTGATCTTTCTAATTCCTTCGTTTCTCCAATACATCACAACAAATCCTTAGTGGGAAACATTAATTGAATCTAATTTGTATATCATGAATTAATTAGCTCTATGATCTCTCTAATTCCTAATTTCTCCGACACATCTTAGTATGAAACATTGATTGAATCTAATTTGTATATCATTAATTGTTCCAAAGTTTTCATTTTATTTTTTTTACTAATTAGGTTTGAGCCTAATATCAAACTTCACTCGTCTATCCTTCTCCTCCCTTAAGCAAATTGTTTTAAAATGCACTCCAAATTGGTTCATATTATTAGAATTATTAGTTCCAATGCCTTTTATGTACATTCAATCACATCATGGGAAAATGTGCTTACCTATGGCATTTCTATAAATATATGAGGTGTTGTATAGTAAATAGTAAACACGAACACATACTACTTATCATAATTTGTCACTAAATATCCAAACAATTACACAAATCAGCAAAGAATGATTGCAATATATGTTTTTTAAATCATAAACTAAAATTTCATATATCTAATTTTTTTATATACACTTCAAAACATTGAATCACATCATGGGAAAATGTGCCTACCGATGCCATTTATATAAATATATAAGTTGTCTCATAAATGGTAAACACGAACACACACAACTACTCATAATTTGTAACTAAATATCCCGTCAATTACACAAATCAACAAAGAATGATTGCAATATATGAGTTTAAAACCATAAACTAAAATTTCCATTTTGTATACCTTCTTCAAAACATTAATTATTATCTTATAATTATATTGCATTGCTTTAGATTTTGACTTTTCTTACACGCCTTTACACCTTGTGTAATTATTAATATAACTATTAATACTTCATAATTCCGATATAACTGAATTGTAATTAGATAACGATAACTTACGATATGTGTGACTCTATGACTTATCATAAAATTTAGTTAGAGGAGAAAATTAGTTGGCATGTTTCCTTTAATGAAACATTTTGTAATTAATTGATAAATATTGTTTCCACACTTTTATGAGAAGAGGGAAGTCATATGGTCCCCCTTACTTATACAACGGAATATTGTCTCCCTAGACAAATAACAACAGGTTTAGGAAGTCATTTGCTCATTATTATTCATTCAATTTAGGTGGGACATTGTATAACGCACAACTCAGAAAGGAGATTCAATTTCTCATTACATTTATATATATATCATTTTGTTATTTCTATGGCACGCTGTATTTTTATGCTTATTTTTTGAGAATTTTACTTCATCTTTATAGTTTTTTAAATGTTATATTTAAAAGAAATTAAGTTAATAAATGAATACAATTATTTTTATTAAATTATATTTTTATAAGTAAAATTTAATGTTGATTTCTTATTTTTTCAATTTAAAATAAAAACAAAAATTTACTTTTTTTATATTATTTTACATAAAATACAATTATTTCTTTTATTAAACTTGAAAAAAATCACAAATTAATAATTTTTTTTATTTTTTATTTATAAATATATAAATTATTTTAAGTATAATAACCATAACCATTTTTTACCTCAATTCTTAAAACAATCTCAAATTAGTTTAAGTATAATCATGCTAAGTTCTATAAGAAAGACCATCACAACTTGTATATTTGGATAAAGATTTTTGACATTAATGTTAAGAAAACCTATATAGAAATATGTTATTCACCCTTATTAATTCTAACTTTTATAAGAAAGACAATATAGATAAAAACTACCCTTACAATGGTTTGAAAAATGATATTTCCACTTTAAAGAATGATTCAAGGCAATGTCCTCTTAATGGGGGACTTCAACGCTCGAACTTCGAACAAGCAAGCTATGTTTCTAAGCAACTATTCCAACCCTAATCCTCTTTGGCTAGACAGAGACCTTGATCTTGAATGCCGATACAAGAGAAGTTCTGAAGATCTAGGTGAAAATATGTTCGGCTCCAAGCTTATCAAACTCTATAGCGCTCAAGATATTATAATTTGTAACAATCCAATGAAGTGGCCAAATTCCAGTTAGACCATGTATTCATGGGCTTGGCAGCTGTGTGGTAGATTATGTTATATCTAATTTCACTTTATACAATAGAATGATAAACCTAGACATTTTAAACGATCACGAGCCTGGCTCTGATTATAGAACTCTTATTGTAACCGTCAATTTTGTGATGGATAGAGCTCCCACAAAAGAAAATTCTCATAGTCAAAAGTGCTTGATATTTGATAGAAATAAGGATGATCTTTTCATAAATGAGTTAAAAATGACTTGTTTCCTCTATCAAGTACGGACAAGATGTGAGACTTCTATTATAATTGTACTACAATCCTATCATCTTCCATTAAATTCTCCATCGAAGTTGCGTAAAAAGCAAAATCGAAGAATGAACCCCTGGTATGATAAATAACGTAAAAATGCTAGAAGAAACATCAAAGAAACTATTGAAGAGCTCTACAAATTGATAATATAAACATATACAAAGCCCTAGTTAAAAGAAAAAAACACAATATATAAATAAAAAACAAGAAAATATTTTACACCTCTCTAAGTCAGCTCCTAAGAAATTATGGAGACATATTCCAACTAGCAAAACTAAATATAATAATAGGATTAGTTTGGAATATTGGAATGCCTATCTTAAAAATATTTACGAAAACCCTCCTCGCAACGGAATAAGTTTTCTCATTAGAAGACATTGATTTCAGTGGTAAGTTCCTTGCAAACATAAAAGCTAAGGACATTGAAGGTTACTAAGCTTAAATCTTAAAATTTGGTAGCCTGTTCCTCATCCCTCACATCCACAAGCTCTTCAACCTAGCAGTCAAACAACGTTTCCCTATTCCTTGGAATCAGAGCCTCATTATTCCTATCTTTAAAAACAATAATAAAAATAACCCCTCTAATTATCAGACCATTATGATTAGCCATCTCTTAGCCAAGCTTTATAATATCATTCTAGAAACTAAAATTAGTGTATGGCTAGAAAGTGAAGGTAAGAGGGCTAAAGGTCAAGCATGATTTATAACACATCACTCTACCATGAACCACCTCGTCATGCTTAGGATCATTGCGGAGGAATGCCATAATAGTAAATCCAACCTCTTTTGCTTCTTTGTGGAATTAAGGAAAGCTTTCGATATGATGCCTAGAAATAACTCATAGAATTGATTGGAAGAGCTAAAGGTTCCTTATGATTTGAGAGCTACTGCGATAAGGTTGTAAGAGATTGCCATTGCAAAATTTAAGAGCAATGAGGGGTAGCCGAAAGATATTAATTGTAATATTGGAGTTAAGCAAGTTTGTCCCCTCTCCCCTACGCTATTCAACATTTACATCGATAAGCTAGAAGCTTGTTTAGAAGAAGTAGGGTGCACTAGCACAACCTTAGCTAGTATAGTAGTCATCCTTCTTCCCTATGTTGACGATACTGTTCTTATGGAAAGGTGCCCCTTTGATCTTGATAAGCAATTAAGAATTCTCAAGGACTTTTTCTCTAATATGGGTATGACTGTTAACACCAACAAAACAAAAGTTATGATTATCAAGTCCAAGAAGGTCACTTACTCTAATTTTGTATATGACAATAGAAACTTGTAGGAGGTGTCTTCCTACAAGCATCTCGGAATTGATGTGGAATAAAAATAAAATTATTTTTGAAACTCTCATCACTCATGTTATCTTGTATGCTTGTGAATTTTGGGGTTGAAACATCTCTAGAGAATCCTAAAGAAATATTGAACAAATCTAGAAGCATTCCATAATGTATAGCCTCAATATTAAAAGCAATATACCCTACCCTATTCTCTTTTTAGAAGTGGGTCTTCCTCCCGTTGAGAGCATCACTATGACTAGATACTTGGTGTACAAGCACAAGATAAATAACATGGGAGACCAAAGACTTTCTAAAGTTTCCATAAATCCAGTCAAGAACAACTCTGGCTCAGGAGAGGTTGGTATAAAGATGTTGTGGTGTGGTTAAACCATTGGGCGATCGACGAAAGTGCCACTTTGCAAGATATCAATAACATTAAAAGCACTATCACATCTAAGTTTAAAGGGAAAATGTGGGGCAAGAGAGAATTAGAGGCTAAAATGGAATTCATATATTATAAGGAGGTAATCAACTCTAATTTGGAAGATCAAAATTTTCTCTCTGTTTTAAATAGTTTGAAGAAGAAAATTAAAATTTCCAAGATAAGAACGAACTCTCATGAGCTTCATAGTGAAACAAGGCGATGGACAATTCCTTAAACACTGTGGGTGTAAATGATTTTCCATCTATGTGAGACTATCAATGTTGAGGATGAAAGTCATTTTCTCTTAGAATGCCTTGTGTACACCCACATTAGATCGCAGTTTCATAATCTTTGCTGCAATACAAACCTCCCTAACCTTCTAACTTGTCAAAATTATGGTGATCCGGATTTTATGAGCACAATGAAATGAATACAGATTATTATCAGATGCTTAACACAAAATAACAGAGATACAGTAAAACTGGTTTTCTATTCAATAAGGAAATAAGCTAGAACTGTAAAATGCAGCGGAAAACAAGCTTGCTGGAATGGTGGCGGCTTATCTCTGAGAAGAGATGTGACGGCTGCGCTCATTTCGCAAGAAGATGGTTACAATGAGGCTCTCAAGGCCTTTTACAATAAACAGGAATGTCAAAAACCCTAGACATCCAAAACCTAACCCTAGGAGATGAAGCGCCAAAAGTCATGTGGGCCCCGTTTGGGTAAGTTAGTACATCAACTTCCCGGGGTCGTAACTTTTGCATACGATCTCCGTTTGGGGCGCTCGGTAGCCCGTTGGAAAGGTCTATCCGAGAATTACAACTTTCAATTGGGGACAAATGTGTGCTGGAGGCAACCATTTGGCCCCCTAAATTGCCAAAAAGGGTCGTTTAGGGCCTCAAAATGGCCCCGGAAGTTTAGGACCCGAAAAACTGCTAAAAATAGTACAATACCAAAATTGCCATAAAACTATTTTGAGCTAGTTGGAAAGGTGGGTGGCCACCAATATCCACCTGGATCAATCCTCCCTCCTTAGGAAGCAATGGTCTCCATTGCGTTGAGCTGCCCCATTAGATGAGGAAATTTCTGCTGAATTTGGCCTCGAGTGAACCACTTGCCTTGGTGCAGGAGCTGCCCTACTCTGACAACTCGATAAAGCTGGATCCTTTGATGTCGCGCGCCCTTGATCTGTGTGTCTACAATATGATCACTGGATGCTTGTTGTAGGAAGTAAGGGTTGAGCTCTATTGGTGTCAACTTCTCTGCTATCTCTGAGGTGTCTAATAGTGGTGGGAAATATGGCCGAAGGAGAGCCACGTTGAAGACTGGATGCAGACCAAGGAAGGGGGGAATTTTGAGCTCAAAAGCATTGTCACCCACCGCCTTGGCGATGGTGTACGGCCCATAACGGAGTGGGCGAAGCTTTCGATGGGGCCCTGTAAGGCGTTCTTTCTGCAAATGCAACCAAACTTTGTCGCCCACCTGAAACTTATGTGGCACCCGATGTTGATCATGGCGCTGCTTGTACTTAGCATTAGACTTCTGTATAATATCCTGAACCTGTTGGCGGATATGTTGGATCCGTTCAATGAACCGGGCGGCTTTGTCAGCTTCTGGGGACGAGTCATCCGAGGTGGTCGCAAGGGGAAGTGTAACATCCATGGGGCCCAATGGTTGGAATCCCAACCCCACCTGAAAGAGGCTGTGGCCAGTTGAGCTATGCAGGGCTTGGTTGTAGCTATGTTGGACATAGGGGAGACTCTCATCCCATGTGCGGGGGTGTGTTGAATTGTACATGCGCAGGATATGTACGACCATCCGGTTGACGACCTCCGTTTTTCCATCGGTTTGGGGGTGGAAGGCAGTGGATTTGGTGAGCTTGGTATCCAGCAGTGACCAGAGACCTGACCAGAATGAGCTGAGGAACCAACTATCACGGTCTGAGATAATGGTATGTGGGATCCCAAAATGTACCCATACTCGTTCAAAGAAGAGCTTGGCAGTGGCTTCTGCTGTGATGTTCTTTTTACAAGCGGCTAGAATTGCCATATTGGAAAAGCTATCAACAACCACAACAACACAGTCGTTTCCCCTCTTGGTGGACGGGAGGCCCAACATGTAGTCCATTGAGATGGATCCCCACGGCCTGTCAGGAGTAGGCAGAGGGGTGTATAGGCCCTGTTTCTTAGTGGTCAGTTTAGCAATAGCGCAAGCGGTGCAAGACCTGATATACTTGCCGACATCCTGTCGAAAGTTTCGGCCAATAGAAATGTTTCTGCAACACTGCCACTGTCTTTTCGATGCCAAAGTGTCCTGCCACCCGACTATAGTGAGCTTCCTAAATCAGCTTCACGCGCTCGCTTGATGGAACGCAGAGATGGCCCAGATGACATAACAACCCATCCTGAAGATGGAAATTAGCAACCACTGAGTTGGTGCCCAACATTTGATAGGTGGCAGAGAAGTCAGGGTCTATCTCGTAGAGGTGGGGCCATCCGAAGGTCTCGTGGCCACAAGAGTCTAGCACCATGGTAAGTGCCGCAACTGGAGGTCGACTGAGGCAGTCAGCAACTCGGTTGGTACTCCCTATTTTATATTTGATGTTGAGGTGGAACTGCTGTAAATATGTTGACCACTTCTGATGGCGGTCATTCTGCAACTTTCCTTGGGTCTGCATGAACTATAATGGCTTGTGATCAGTGTGGATGACTGTCTCCTTCCCAAGAATGTAATGTCTCCACTGGCGGCAGGCTTGTACAATGGAGTACATTTCTCTGTCGTAGGTAGGGTACTTGCGGACAGCATCTGATAGTGTCTCACTATGATATGCCACGGGGTGGCCGTGTTGAGTGAGAATGGCGCCCACAGCATAATCTGAAGCATATGTCTCGATCTCAAAGGGATGTTGCAGGTTTGGTAATGAGAGTACCAGCGATGAGCACAAACGCTTCTTCAAGTCATCGAAGGCTTGTTGTTGGGACAGGCCCCACACAAATTTTTCCTTACCACCACCCCTGGTCACTTGGCTGAGGGCCCATGCGATATGAGAGAATCCCAACACGAACCGGCGATAGAAATTGGCAAGGCCCAAGAAGCTCCGAAGTTCAGTGAGTGTGGTTGGGGCTAGCCAGTCACGGATGACCTAGATCTTGGCTAGATCCACATGCACACCATGTCGATCAACGATGTAGCCTAAGTAATGGACCCTGTCCATGCCAAAGGAGCATTTTTCCAAGTTTGCATATAGTTTGTGCTTCCGCAGGGTGTGCAGAACCTGCTGAATATGCTACAAGTGTTCCTCCCAAGTCTTGCTGTAGATGAGGATGTCATCCAGATACACCACTACAAAATTGTTGGTGAAAGGTTGTAGGATATCATCCATCATCCTCATAAAAGTTGCTGGAGCATTTGTCAAACCAAAAGGCATGACCAACCATTCAAAAAGACCTTCTTTTGACTTGAAGGCAGTCTTCCATACATCTGTCTGTTTAAGCTCCAACATACCAAAGTTGATTTCAATAGACATTAATATATAACATCATCATTATAAATTATAATTTAATTATTTCATAATTTATTTATATATAGATTTATTTCTAATATCGCTGGAAAAAAAAATTATTTCTAATAACGAAAATTTTAAATATATTTAAAATTTGTTTATATAATAATTAATAATTTGTTATTAATTATATAATTATAAAAATAATTTTTTAAATTGAATAGTATAGAAAAAGTTATTTATATTCTTTAATGCAATTAAAATTTAGTTTATTTCATTTGTTTAATCTTCAATTTCAAATTTATTTTAATAAAAACATCAAAGCACGGGTTCAAACATAGAACCCAATAATTCCAAATTTTGGAAAGAACACCAATGGACACCAATATTACACGTATGCCTAAACAAACGGGGTCATTACGGTTGCAAGGCTGTAAATAATATAAAATACAAATCGAAGGAAAATTTGTGCATGCATACATCCTACTAAATTATATAAATTGAAAATAAAATACTTACAATAAATTTAATACAATATATTTGGATAATCAAATTAAAAAATAATGAAATTAGATATTTAAAGGCAATAATTTTTATCTTATTATTTTCATAAAAGTGAGTCTCTTTTCTATTGAGAGCATTGCTTTCTCTATTAAGAATATTGTTTGGGGAATCTTTATGATCTCAATAAGTATATAAAATTCTAGAGAATTTTTTTCTCTTATATAGGTGAATGTTAATACTAACAAAATAAAAGTTATGATAATCAAATCCCAAAAGATCACTTATGATAATTTTATGTATGACAACAACAACTTGGGTGAAGTGATTTCAAATAAATATCTCGTAATCAATATTCATCATAAGCTTAATTAAAGCTATAGCATTGAGAAAATGATTAATTTAGGGTGTAAATCTTATTACGGACTTGAAACAATTGTAAATCAAGAGACCTGTGATAGTAAGAAACTCCTCTTTGAGGTTCTTGTCATTCCTAATATCTTATATGGTTGTGAAGTTTGGGGTTGTAGCATCTCTAGAAAATCATGGAGAAGGATAGAGCAAATTCAAAAGTGCTTTATAACATATGCTTTCAAAATTAAATTCAATACACCTTATCCTATCCTCCTCATAGAAGGGATTTTCTCCATGTTTAAGAGCATGGCTATAACTACGTATTTAATGTACATGAACAAGATAAACAACATGGGAGACTATAGGCTTCTTAAGATTTCTTCATACTCTAGTCAAAACCACCTACGACTTAGCGAGGTTGGCATAAAGACACCAAATTGTGGTTAAATCATTGGGGAATTAAAAAAAAAAAAATTACTACGCAAAATAATGATAATATTAAAAGTATTATTACATCTAAAATTAAGGAGAAGATGTGGTGTGATAAAGAGCTAGACGATAAGAGAAAAATAAATTATTATAAGGAGGTGATCAACCCTAATTAAGAAGATCAAAAGTATCTCATTGTTTTAACTATTGTAAAGAAGAAAATCAATATTGCTAAAATAAAAACAAACTCTTATGAGCTCCATAGTGAAACAAAGCACTGGACAATTAAAAAAACGCCATGAGATGAAAGCCTAATTTGCCATCTTTGTGACATAAAGAGGGTTGAAGATGAAAATTACTTTCTCATAGACTGTTCCGCATACACCCACATTATACTGCAATTTCAAAATATTTACTGAACATTGACCTTACTAATCTTTTAACTCATCACAACTATGGGGATTTACGAATGGTTCTCTTAAATATTTTTGAGCATAGAAATACAATTCTAAAAAAAACCAAGTGACTCCTTATCTTTTTAAGGTCCGATAAACCAAAGTCGGTATTAATGGACGATAATAACTATCATTATCATCATTGTCATCTAATGTAAAATAACAAGATAAACAAAATGGGAGACAAGAGGCTCCCTAAGTTTACTTTATACTCCAGTTAAAACCACTTCTAGAGTAAGCGAGATTGGCATAAACATGCCAACTCTTAGTCAAATCATTGGGGAGTAAAGGAAGAGGTTACTTTGCAGAATTGTGATAATATTAAAAATATTATTCATCCATTGTGGTGCAATAAAGAATTAGAGGATAAGAGAAAATTAAGATACTATAGGGAGGTGATCAACCTTAATATATGAGATCAAAGTATCTGTTTGTTTTAATTAGTGTAAAGAAGAAAATCAACATTGTTAAAATAAGAACAAGCTCCAATGAGCACCAAGTGAAATAGGGTGTTGGAATATTCCTAATACATACATCCACATTGGAGCACAATTTCATTTTTTTTAATAATACTGATCTTACAATTTTTAAAAACCAAAAAAATGATTTTTTGATTGGTGTAGGACACTTTGGATGGGAGATAAATCCCTACAGGAATTGATTTGATTGTCAAGACTTAAAAATAAATAAATAAAAATTATAAAACTATTTTTTTTATAAATACCACGTGTAACTCCTACCACCTCTCTCATTAAATATAGGTTAATGCTATTGTACCTATTGGTATGGACATTCAAACTTGCATCCGGGATGGATTGACTCTGGCACCAAGAGTTTGTAGGTCATGGTCTGGTATATTGCTAATTATGGGAAATTCATTCTCGTTCTTGATGCAACATCCAACGGTGAGATGAGTCCATTGTCCTTAGCAAAATCTCTTAATTTAATGAGAAACCACATCCTTATTGAACAATCTGGAAACTATCTTGTGGTAACAATTGGTTCTTATAGGTTCATAGGCAGCCAGTTCTTGCTCTTGCAAGGAAATAACTAATATTGCTACACAAAGATACATATTATTAATATATAAATACATTTTCCCCATACACACTCCCATTTTTGCATAGACTCCATGCTATAATATAACACTATAAATGCATAATGAATGCTCAATATCACCCTGTCATATATCAAATAACATATAATGCTCAATATCACCCTCCCTCAAACTAGGCAACTTCATTTCTCAAAATACACACACTCTGATATATCAAATGACATATAACAAAATGGCTACATCAAAGAGGAAATGGTCGCTCATGGTAAAAATTATTCTTCCACGACCACTACAACGTCATCAACTTCTCATATATCAAAAAACATATAACAAAATGCCTACATCAAAGAGTGAATAGTCGCTCATGGTAACAATTATTCTCCCACGACCGCTTCAACGCCATGAACTCCAGGCTATGATAAATTCCCTAGCCAATCTGGACATGAAACAAAACAAAAGTTAACGGTTCATATATACACAATTGATATTGTTTTCTTGTTAAATTTAATATTTGTTATTTTCATTGGGTTCATATTGTATCAATTGACACTCCTCAAATTTACTATGTGACATTAAAAAATTAAAATGGTACATTTTCCTTCACTCCCTTGGCTATCCCTGCTATAAATGCTACCTCCAAGATGACGTTTTCATTTCCTTCCTTTGCCCATTTATTTCAACATTCTATGATTTCTTTATCTACCTCTTTATCTAGCTTTTGGAGATCTCTTAAGCCTGCAAAACATAGAGCATCTCTTCGAAGTAAATGTTTCAAAATAATTCAAATATTGAACATAGTCTTGAGAAAAATCCTTTACCTAAAACATATGTTAAGTGTAAGGTGTATGTTCACAAGACCAAAATTTCATAGAAATTGTTACCATTTAACATTGGTTGAATCCTCAACTTCAAGGTTGATGCCATGTTAAAAAAGACTTGCAAATGGATCCAAATTCTACAGATCTAACCGAAAAAAGGATTGGCGCAATCATTTATAACAATATGGAGACAATATATGGCTCTCAAGGTCATTTCTTTTAATGGATTTCAAGTTTTGAATGCTACTACAAATAGTAACGTATGGATCCTAGATAAATCTTTGATGCTAAGGGAAAGTGAAATTGAGTGGTTAGTGTTTTTTTCACAATAGGGTATTATAAGCCTAATATTTTTGGTTTAAAAAGAATATATATGTCAAGATAATGGATTGCAGTTTTTTAAAGATATTTTGCATGCGAGTAACCAATGATGAAGCTAAGGCATATTGTGAGGGTTGTAGCAAGAATATAGGTATTTTATATTTTGTTTAAATGTTGCAACAAGATATACTAAAGGTTCACTTTTTATCTACCTAAATAAGATTTAATGGCTTTTTTAAAGGAAAAAAATTGCAAAGAATGAAAAAAATGGCATTTGATAAAAAATTAATGAATTTTATGTTATTTTTCACCATACAATGATCCTCTTCCAAGACTTAAGAATCTAGCACATGAATGTGAGGAAAATGTGGTTATCATGAATTTTTTTTTAAAACCTAGCAAAGGATATGGCATGATGATTAAATGAACAAATTTATCTTCCTCATTGATGCTTTTTTTAATTAGATTATTAATGGTATAAGTTTGAAAAAATTTCCTATGCCTAAAAGTCAATTGATGTTTTCCAAAAACTATTCGCCAATTTGATTTTTTTTTTAAATGATTTCCCAAGTTTTACATAATAAAAATATGTTTTTTCTAATGTTAGAACATTTTTCCACCTATGTACATTAATCATTTATTAATGATGATTAATTAGCCCAAGTGATTAATGATTACATCCCTAAGTTGATTAGCTACTAAATGGTCAATTATCATGAACTAGATGGCAAATGTGAACAAGTGCTGAGTCAAACCAGCTAAGTGGAGCGCTCCCCAGGGCAATTAATGCACTCAGCATGCCTAGAGCGCCCTCCTCAGGTCATTTAATGCACTCAGCATGCTTCTCTTCTACCTAGGGCGCATTTGCTCTCTTTGTGGACAATCTTGCCTTGTTTTGTCACATTTTTGACCAATTTTAGACTCCAAACCTCTAACCAACCAGTTTCTTCACATGTGTGAGGTCACATGGGCCTGTCGAGTCATTCCCAGCATTCACACTGCAGATTCGAACCAGTTTGGGATGGTTTGGGATATTTTGGTCAACCTAGGGGGGTTTGAGCTTTTTCTAAGCTAGATCAGTGTGAACACTCCAGATGGATTCGAATTCTTCCAGATTTGTATATATGGGTGTTCTTAACCTTTGTTAAGGTTGGACAGTTAATAATATTGACATTATTCACCAATTCATGTGTATTGTTCTTCATTCATTTAAATTTTTTATGCTAATTCTTGCAAATGTTGTGCAATCTTTCACCAGTGAGGAATCCACAGTAGCTACATTCAACTGTGCTTGAGATTTTACATGGTATCAGAGCTCTTGGAGCTAGAATTCGAACCAGCAGACTGTTGTAGTGGATTGCCAGAAACAGTGGAGAAACCACATAATTCCTGAGGCCATTGCCTTGAGCTTACTGGAGAAATCTAATGGCTCCTCTCAGGTGTGATGCTCTCCCGAATGCACCCACTATCCATACAGGGTTCGAATCTGTGAGTGTAGATCCCTCCAGAGTGATTTGAGAGTTGTTTGCAGGTATTGGAGTTCAGCATTGTCAGCAAGTGCGAATTGCAGCAGAGGAGAATGGAGCCATCTCACCCAAACGTGCTCACACCCTTCAACTATTTCGATTGGAAGGCAGAAATGGTGATTTTGCTGAGATCCAAGGGTCTCTACAGAATCACGATGGGCACTGAGGTTGAGCCAAACTCAGCTGTGGAGAAATCCAAGTTTTTTAACAGAATGGATGAGGCATTTGGCCTCCTTTGTCTCAGCATTTCGAGAGACCTCCTGTTTCATGTAGAAAGTCTAGCAACTCCAAATGAAGTGTGGCTCAAGCTTGAGACACTGTTTGGAAAGACTGATGAGATGAGAGGCCACCAGCTCGAAAATGAGCTTGTCTCACTGAGCCCAGGGAATTTCGATTCCATCCAGGACTTCTTCACCAAGTTCAAGAACTTGGTCTTGCAGATCAGACAATGTGGCATAGAGAAGAAAGAAGAACAGTTGGTGTTGTCCATTCTCTCCAAATTGGGTTCTGAATACTCAGTTTTTGTGTCTTCCTTCAACTCCACAAGGCTCACAGTCAGAGGTTGGAAGATGCCATCCTTGGCTGACTTCATGGAGATGCTAACTCAAGAGCAAGACAAGCTGGTCTTGATGGGCTCCATCAAACAAAAATATCAAGTTCTTGCAGCTGGAGATTCGAAATGTGGAAGAAGCAAGCAAAAACCCAGGGTTTCGAAACCTCAAGAGAAGAAGAGAAAGGATGAGAGGCCCAAATCCTCTGAGGGGGTTTCGAATCCTGTCAAGAACAAGGGAAAGAAGGCTGAGAAGACAAAATGTAGCTACTGTCAAAGAGGTTTTCATCCAGAGAGCTCATGCATGAAGAAAACCATAGACACCATGACACATCTCCTACAGAAAAATAATATTCCTCTTCCTGAAAGTTCCAAGAAGAAGGAGTGCGTTTCTGAAGACAAGGAGAGCTGCCATGCTTTGGTGGCTAGCTCATCTCATTCACCTTTGTTTATCATTGATTCAGGTGCCTCAAGGCACATGGCTTCCTCAAGAGACTCGTTTTCTGAACTTGCTCCCTACAGTGGCCTCTCAATTCGAATGGGAGATGACTCAGAAATCCCTGCTCATGGCATTGGGAAAATCTCTATGGAGAATGGCTTCTTCTCCAATGTGCTGTATGTGCCAAATCTTGCAGTAAACTTGCTCTCTGTATATCAAATGACTCATACTGGAGCAGCAAAGAAGGTGGTCTTCACTCAGGATGATGTGGAGATATCAGAAGTTTCCACCGGGAAAATTGTTGCAAAGGGCGTTGCAGACCATGACATGAAGATGTACAAGTTCTCCCACTTCCTCGAATTCTCTTCACCAAGTGTGCTTATGTCACATGGGAATGAGACCAGCAAGCTATGGCATCAAAGGTATGGGCACCTAAACTACAGATATCTTCAAGTTTTAAGCAAAGAAAATATGGTAGAAGGGCTGCCCCAAATCAGATTTTCGAGTGGAACATGCAAGGGTTGCATGATTGGGAAACATCCTGAAAGGAAGTATGACAAAGGGAAGGCTAGGAGGGATGATCAACCTCTTGGGATAGTACATTCTGATCTCATAGGGCCACTCCCCACACCCTCCTATGGCTGCAACAAATATGTGCTCACCTTCATCGATGACTACTCAAGGTACTGCTGGTTATTTTTCCTTAAGCAAAAATCTGAAGTCTTTGATTGTTTCAAGAATTTTAAGAGCATGGTTGAGAACTTCAGTGGGAAGGCCATGAAGGTTTTGAGGACTGATAATGGTAGAGAGTATGTCAACAACAATTTACAGCAGCTCTGTCAAGAGCATGGCATTCAGATGCAACACTCAGTGCCCTACACACCTCAGCAAAATGGTGTTGCAGAGCGCAAAAATAGAGCACTGAAAGAGATGGCAACTTGCATGTTGCAAGCAAGGGATTTGTCTCCTAAATTATGGGCTGAAGCTATGAATTGTGCAGCATATGTTCAGAACAGGGCACCACACAAATCATTGCAAGGAATCACTCCATTTGAAGCTTGGATGGGCCACAAGCCAAATGTCTCACATTTCAGAATTTTTGGCTCAAGGGCTTGGGCCAGAATTCCACCGGAGAAGAGAAAGGCATTGCAGCCCCAAAGCAAGGAGTCAATCATGGTTGGGTATGCAGAGGATTCCAAGGGCTACAAGCTCTTTGATCCATCCACTCACAAAACTTTTATTGAAAGAAGTGTCAAATTCGAAGAGGAAGAATTCTTGCAAGCTAGTGAACAAGGTGATGGGGAATGCTCCTTTCCTCGACTTGATGATGAAGTAAGTAGTGATTCATTCTCTGATATTTCTGATTCTGATATTGCTGAAGATGATGTTGATATGGATTCTGAACATATCCCTCTCTCAAGGCCCAAGTGGGTAGAGAAAACAATTCAAAGTGCCGGAGAGCTAGTGGGAGATCCCCAAGATGCTAGGAAAACTAGATCTCAATTTCACAATTCCTTTGCATATAATAATTCTGATCTGAGTGAGGCATGTTATTTGATGGTTGGATCTGATCCAATGTCATATTCAGAAGCATGTACAGACCCAAGGTGGCAATCAGCCATGCAAGAGGAGATGAACTCACTCCATGAGAACAAAACTTGGGATTTGGTCCCTCTTCCTCCCAAGAGGAAACTAGTGCAATGCAAGTGGATTTATAGAACCAAAATTGGATCTGATTGCTCTGATATGAAGTATAAGGCCAGGTTGGTGGCTAAGGGTTACTCTCAGGTCCAAGGAGTGGACTATACAGAGACATTTGCACCGGTGGCAAAGATGGACTCCATAAGACTAGTTTTGGCAATTGGGGCTTCCAAGCGATGGGAGATTCATCACATGGATGTAAAAAGTGCCTTTCTTCATGGGGATCTGAATGAGGAGATTTATATGCAGCAGCCTGAAGGTTTTATCTCTGATCATACACTTGTTTGCAGGTTGAACAAATCACTCTACGGGCTCAAGCAAGCTCCTAGAGCATGGTATGCAAAAATGGACAATTTTCTGCTATCTTTGGGGTTTGAGAGGTGTAAGTCTGATCCAAATGTGTATATGCAGCATGTTAGTGATCTGATATTGATTATTGTACTGTATGTTGATGATCTTTTGATCACTGGTAGCTGCACCAAAGAACTTGACTCAGTTAAGAGAGCATTGCACAGTGCATTCTCCATGACCGATCTAGGATTGCTAAAACAATTTCTGGGTTTGGAGATTGATCAATCTGTGAATGGAATTTCTGTATGTCAGTCAAGGTATGCTTCAGATTTGCTGCAGAAATTTAAGATGGCTGAATGTAAGTCTGCAAAATTTCCATTTCTTTCAGGAGTTAAGCTTACAGAATGGGGCTCTTCACCACTAGTTGACAGTTCGTTGTATAGACAACTAGTTGGGAGTTTGTTGTATCTTACACACTCTCGACCAGATTTGTCTTATGCTGTTGGGGCTGTTGCAAGGCACATGCAAGAGCCTCATGAGATCCATTGGAAGGCAGCCAAGAGGATCCTTCATTATGTTCAGGGTACTAAGTCCTTTGGTATCCATTATGCTGCTGGTTCATCCCTTGAACTAGTAGGATTTACAGATTCTGATTGGGCCGGTGATTGTATTGATCGGAAGTCAACTTCTGGTTATGTCTTTATGCTTGCACATGGACCTATATGCTGGTCAAGCAAGAAACAAAGCACTATTTTTTTATCTTCAGCTGAGGCCGAGTACAGGGGAGCAGTCAATGCAGCCACACAATGTGTTTGGTTGCAAGGTATTCTTGCAGAGTTCGGGATTGTCTTTGATTCACCCACTATTCTTTGGTGTGATAATCAAAGTACAATCAAGATTTCTACCGATCCAGTACAGAGGCAGAGGACCAAGCACATAGAGATACACATGCATTACATTCGGGGTTTGGTGCATGACCGGATCATAGCATTGCAGTATTGCCCATCCAGTGAGCAAACTGCTGATATCTTCACCAAGTGTTTTACCGAGAAGACCTTCACTCACCTTAGATCTTTGCTTGGGGTGAGTGATGCATGGTGATGATTGGTGTATTTTGATATATGCCACATGTCCATTTTAGAGGGGAGGTTTTATTTCCCATGTGGTTTTCCTCCTTACCTTGGTTACATGGATAAATAAATTTTATGATGTAAAAGGTGACTTGAGCCTAGTTGCCAAGGCCTTAATTTTTGATATTTCACTAAGTCTAGCTTAAGGGGGGGTGTTAGAACATTTTTCCACCTATGTACATTAATCATTTATTAATGATGATTAATTAGCCCAAGTGATTAATGATTACATCCCTAAGTTGATTAGCTACTAAATGGTCAATTATCATGAACTAGATGGCAAATGTGAACAAGTGCTGAGTCAAACCAGCTAAGTGGAGCGCTCCCCAGGGCAATTAATGCACTCAGCATGCCTAGAGCGCCCTCCTCAGGTCATTTAATGCACTCAGCATGCTTCTCTTCTACCTGGGGCGCATTTGCTCTCTTTGTGGACAATCTTGCCTTGTTTTGTCACATTTTTGACCAATTTTAGACTCCAAACCTCTAACCAACCAGTTTCTTCACATGTGTGAGGTCACATGGGCCTGTCCAGTCATTCCCAGCATTCACACTGCAGATTCGAACCAGTTTGGGATGGTTTGGGATATTTTGGTCAACCTAGGGGGGTTTGAGCTTTTTCTAAGCTAGATCAGTGTGAACACTCCAGATGGATTCGAATTCTTCCAGATTTGTATATATGGGTGTTCTTAACCTTTGTTAAGGTTGGACAGTTAATAATATTGACATTATTCACCAATTCATGTGTATTGTTCTTCATTCATTTAAATTTTTTATGCTAATTCTTGCAAATGTTGTGCAATCTTTCACCAGTGAGGAATCCACAGTAGCTAGATTCAACTGTGCTTGAGATTTTACATCTAAACATCGCTTAAAGTATCCAAAAACTAGATAAAATTCTTATAAATTTAAATATGTTGACAAAAATATAGCCAAACATTTTATGGTTGAAAATTTAATAGTTAGTAACATTCACCAACGTTTACACTTTAATAAAATTATGGATTCTTAAAATTTTCGCTAAAACATAGTATAACATAGCTAATTTCTAAATAAACTATCCAAGTAATAAATAGAACTACACTATGTATCTAAATTAGTTTTCTTATGAATTTTAGAATAAACTTTGATTAATATTAACTATCTTCAGCAAGAGAATTAACAATCCTTTGTCTTAAATCTATCTGGAAAATATTAATGGCTTCCACATGCATTTTTTTGTTAAGTGATTAAGCCACTTCATTTTATTTACGTCTTATGTGATTGATTTTAAAATCAAGTCCACATAAAAACTCCAACCATATAGCTTGTCTTGCATTTAATCTTTGCTGCTAAAACAAATATTTTAGACCATAGTGATCATCTCTAAGCTCAAATTTTCTACCCATCAAATAGTTCCTCCACACTTTCAAATCATACACTATGGCGACAAGATTTAAATCATGGGTAACCCAATTCTTTTGATTTTCTTTGAGCTTTCTTGACTCATAACATACCACATGATTGTCTTGCATAAGAACTCATCCAATTCCTTATTTATAGGCATCAGTGCATACCACATAAATTTTTTTCCAGATATATAGTTAGAAGCTTCGTCAACATCATGAAGCTTTCTCACATTCTTGTGTCCACGAAAAACTTAATCCCCTCTTTTGCAAATAAATAATGGAGTTTGCAACCTTAGAGAACCCTTAAATGAAGCTCCTATAATAACCAACAAGACCCACAAAGGATCTGACATCTATCACATTATTTGGACTTGGCCAATTCATAATGGCCTCAATCTTTTCTGGATCCACATACATTCCTTCCTCCTAAATAAATTGACCTAAATAATGAATTTGCTTTTGATTTAAATCACATTTTCTTAGATTTGCATAGAATTTATGTTCTCTTAGAACTTTCACAACCATTCTATAATTTTCTTCATGCTCTTCTTTGTTCTTAGAATAAATAAGAATATCATCTAGAAAAACTAGCACAAACTTATCCAAGTACTTGTTGAAAACACTATTCATGAGGCACTTGAATGTAGCTGGTGCATTAGTAAGACCGAATGATACTGAATGACTACTTTATGGATGTATTCTTCCTTGATTTTGACTTGATGGTAACCATAGTACCTCAAATAAATTTTTGAAAATACCTTTTCCCCTTTCATTTGGTAAAAGAGGTCATCAATTTGAGATAAAGGGTACTTTCTCTTTACTTTAGCTTTATTCAACTACCTGTAATCAATGCACAACCTAATGGTTCCATCTTTTTTTTCTACAAATAGCACAGGTACTCCCCATAAAGACACACTTGGACAAATGTATTTCTTCTCCAACAACTCTTTCAAATGCATTTTCAAATTTAACAATTCTAGGGTACTCATTGTATAAGGAATCTTGGACACTAGTGCATCTTTTAGCATAAGATCAATTGTGAAATCAATATCTCTCTTTGTATGTAGTCCTGACACTTCATCAGGGAACACCTCACTAAAATCTTGCAATACTTAATAGTCCTCCAAGTTGGGACCTTTATCTGTTACCATGTATAATACATGGGCCGCACACAATCGACGCCATTTCTTAAAATATTTCTTAAACTACAAGGCTGAAATATACCTAATATAAACCATCTTTTGAATGTCGTTTACTATCCTTGGGGTTCCTTCTTCATAAATTCATTGAAATTTTTTGTTGTAGAGATCAAGTTTAACTTTATGTGCTTCCATCCAATCCATTCCAATGAGAACATTTTAAGAAGCAAGTGGTAAAATATTCATATTTTCCCATGTGAAGAGTCCATTCATATCTAATGGACACTTTTCCACCACTTCACTAACTTATATCTTGGTTCCAATGGCTAGTCGGACCAACTGTTGTTCGGGATTTCTACCCTATAGTGAGGAGATAGACATTACCAACTGGGCGGGGTTGACAGGTAAACACATTGATTATACTGCATTTAGGTACTGCAAAAGAAATAGATTGGGATTGAAAGACATACCTCTTTTTGATGTTCAATCCTAGCTTTCACTTGGTCTCCCACTTAATCTTCTGCTTGACGAACCTGCAATACAAAAGATACCTTCCTCAACACATCTTGACTATATAACATATGATGAAATTATAAAGAAATTTAACATCAACTCTAATCAAGAATTAAACCAAATAGACATACAATCCAATAGATATCTTATTTGGGACATGAAGGGTGTTTCGACCTTTTTATTGTCAAAGAAACATGAAATCAGTACAATATACCTGATGTGTAGAGATGTTTCTGCAACCGGATCCTGGGCTCCTTCTCTTCACTCTAACTTGGAACTTTCCTCCAGCGTAATAATACTTCAATCCTTCTCTCAAGATTTTATGGCTATTGTGAGTAACCCCTTTCATGGATCCTCCTTGTATTTATGGGACAAGGTAGGCAGTTAAGATCGAGAGGTGGTTGGATTGGGAGGTTGGGGAAGTTGTAGAACCAACTTCACTGCTAATCCTAATTCGTCAAATTAATATATTTTTTGATTTCATCTTAAGATGTACGTGGGTTTCATACAACAAGAGCAGCATTCAGGAAGCAACTTTTATACTTTACAACATTCGTTTACAACTTTTTGGGAGGTGTACGTTGGTTTTCCTTGAGGAGAGTGGGGTACAGTACACTGATCTTGTATGCAGAGAGGGGCGTACATGTAGCAAAAGCAGGAGAAACTACACTCTTTTCAGGTGAGGAATGTACTTCTGGCAACAAGTCATCTGAGGCAATCTAGCTCTTCAATCCTTTGTGTCCTTTTGTGTGATCTACAAGGCAAGGTGATCACGGGATGGAGAAGTGTATATTTGACCTATAATAGATGCCCCCTAATGTGTGAGGTCAGAGGGAAACGATGGCGGAAATACATTATGAGTCCAAGTCAAAGGAGGAGCAAAAAACCGCAGAACCAAGTCACAAAAAACACCTGAAACAACGATCAAGGTCAATGAGCAGTTACAATCTTGACATCATATAGATGTGTAAAATGATCTCCGATACATAATTAGGAGATGTATATATAGAGCATGGCCATTGAAATACAAGCGTGGATCCATGTCAAAAGAGAGATCATAGCCATAACAACAAGCTGGATCGATGTCTCATGAAGAGCCAAAATGAGTGAGGCTCACTCTTGCGCAGCTTGGGCGATAACATAAATATGGTGATGCTATCAGAATCCAAGGTCTTCATCCAAAACAACCCAAGGTACAAACCCTAACCATGCGAATAAATGAGATGAAGTCAAACATGGGGGGTATCGTTTGATTACCAGTCATTGATGTATATCGTTAACGAACACAAGGACTTCCATTGATAATGATAATGGGGTCCAAGGTACCTAGTACGATCCTACAAGTGTGAATAAGTGGAATTGAAGTCGAACACTTGAGGAACTTGTCGAATAAGAGACGTTGATGTATTCCCATTTATTCAACAACGAGGGAAATTGTCACTGATGTCTGCAATCCCCAAGGTACTAACCGAAACTCTAAACTTCATTCCGAGAGCATAATGAGCTGAGGTCGATGGGAAGAAGTCCGCTGGAAGGGAGGCATTAATGCATCCTCCATCATCCAAAACGAGGAACACTCATAGGTATGAGCTGATGTGGAGTAGGATGAGTAATAAGATGAAACAAACTGACACCAGGATGGCTGACACATGAAGTCAAGGTAAACTGCAGAATGGCCGACGCAGGCTGTATCCTTGAACAATGAGCACGACACAAAGTGACTTGGGCAGTTTTCAACATAAAGGAGAAAATGATATAAGTCTGCGATGTAGGAGACATAACAGACCCTCCATATGATTGGAAGAATAACCAACCAAGGGAGTTGACAACTCGGAGATCAGGTTCACCCTAAGGCCAAAAACTAAAACCCAACTGACATGAAAGACTCAAGTAGGTGTTGTGTTCAAGGACATGACTGACATAACTTCCTTTGAAACTGAAAGAGATGCCATACACCCTTCTTATCCCTTATTCTTTTTGGTAAAAAAGTGTTCTTCTTGTTTATTTAATGAGTCCAAGAAAAATAGAAAACTCAATAGGTTCAACCATGTAAATAATTTAATGAGCCCATGGGAATGAAGAATACTCTATAGTACTTGTTAACACCCAAAAAGTGCTCACTAGCTCATTCCCTTATTCACATGACCCATTTGTCCACTTTTCCACCATCTGAGCCTCTGAAGCCAACAAAAGGTCACCAAAAGACCTTGGTACACCCCTTTTTCCCACTCAAAAAGATTATTTTTCCTAAAAAGCATAAAAAACCCTCAAAAAGTGTCCAAAATTCCCAAAATATTAAAAAGGGAATAAAAATATTAATTTTATTCAAAAAAGGAAAAAATGAGGGAAAAGTACCTAAACCATGTTGGTCAATACCATTTGGTTTCCACAAAACCACAAATGGTATTCCCCACCACCAAAACCTATAAAAAGGTGGTAAGGGCTCCTCATTTCATATCCATCCATATTCCTATCCTCATGCTGCCAAAATCTCCCTTCAGTATTTGGCCATTGTAGCAAGCCTTGGAGAAAGGACCCATTGGAGATTGGAGCTGCTCACCATTGGAGCTATTCAAACAACCATACAAAAATTATTTTTTATCTTTCTTGTTCTTGTTCTTTAATTCAAAAATGCACATGCTAGTTTAGTTTAGTTTAGATTTAGTTTATTGTTTTTGCTTTATATTGAAACTGGTGCTACTAGTTAGCAGGTGCCCATAGCACTAAGCTTGGTTGCAAAACCAAGCCAACAGTACTGATCTCTGGATTTTAATATCGAGCCGAGATCTATTCTTGCTCTCTGGTGTTTTCAATTTTGAGTATGAAAAACTTAAACAATAACTCCATACACCTACTCGTGGATTTTAATATCGATCCCAAGTAGGTTAATGCTCGCCAATGTTTTCCTGTTTATAGAGTCTAAAAAACTTAAACAATCCTCTATTTACCCTCTCGTGGATTTCACATCGAGCCCGAGTAGGTGAATGCTCACTTGGTGTTTTCCTATTTAAGATCCTGAAAACCCTAAAGAGAGGCTCCAAAAGGCCTTTTTCGTATAGTTAGTCCCCTCCCCTGAAAAAAGTATAAAACAATGAGAGAACTCTTCTAGCCATGCATGACTAGAGTATTCCTTTTTCGTAAGTAATCCACAAAGGTCAGGAAAAGGGTTAAACTTATAACTAAGCGGATGGACCTTCAATTCCTTTGACGAGCTTGAAGAGGCCAAGTTTGCTCGACAATCTTGTTTAGCTTTTCATAGTCAAAACAAGAGCTTAAAATGACTTAAAAGACAACTACTAGGATCATATGTTCATGACCTGCCAAAATGTGATCTCAATAATCCAGTTAGTAAGTGGCGACAAAATTTCTCAATGACATAATAAATGATCAATACAACGTCTATATTGGTCCATCAATAAAGAAACTAAGTCATACCGGTTCAATGCTTTGAGAATCTAGTGAAAATTTGAAATATCTAGGGTAGAATTACTTCACCAAGACCTGCAAGTATTAGTGATTAAATAGAACCCTTTAAGAACAATTTGAAACTATAGACTTTTGCAAAAAGTGGGTAAAAATTAAACTCACTTTTATATAACTAGTTTCAAATTAGAAAATCAAATATCACAATTAAGAATTTGAGGGCAAGAATTGGAGCAAACCCTTGATCTTCTTCCACTCATTACAATCAAACCGGAGTACCAATCAACCTTTTGCTTCCACCAAGTAAGTTCATTCTTCCCAAACTTGCATTTTCATGTCTTTTTTGTCAAATTTTATGGTAAAAAACCCTGTTTTGGCAATGCTCACAACGTGCTCTGCGTGTACACTATTCTGCATGAAGAACAACAACGTTCTAAACATGCCTATCTAGTGTAAAGAGCAACGTACACCCCTGAAAGTGGCCAAAAGGTTGAAAAAATGCTAAAAATTGACTGTTTCTTGGCAGGATGGTGTTGGTATGGAGAGAAAGAGAGCATGAGGACATGGACCGAGAAGCATTACAAGATCCAACAACCCTTCATACACTCAGAAGGTGTGGATTACTGAAATTCTACCGAACGGTCAACATACGGGCAGAAATCCGCTTGCTAGAAAGACTTGTCCGATACTGGGACGCAGATGCCATGGTATCGATATCCGAGGTGAGATATTGGAGCTCACCATAGATTACATTTACTTCATCATGGGTCTCTCTCGTAGAGGAGAGTCGATGAATCTAAAAGGGTCTTCTAGCAAAGTGGGCGCATTGACAGTGCAAGAATATATCAATGCATACTGTGTACCAGGAAGTAAGAAATGTGATAGTCAAGTTCTTATCTCTATTGTTGTAAGCTTCCCTCTTCGAGTTATTCTAAGTGTTCTCAACCGAATGGGGGGAAGTTCCTCACAACATCTTGCCTCGAGGCACTATATGCATATAGATGTTGAATGCTTGCAAGGGCATGTTTATGAATGGTGTTTGAGTCTTTTGGAGAACATGAAACTTCAACTCTTGGGGTGTAAGACCAGGAGAATGAAGAATTTCGGATATGGTAGCATACTTTTCACCTTCTTCTTTGAGAGGATGCCTGCTATTATTTTGGGTATGGCACTTCCCCCTATCAACCCTTGTGAGCCTATGCTGGCTCGTTAGGGTGAGATCTTCCTCCACTAGGGTGGTGGCGAGAGCAACCTATGTTACCAAGAGGATGACTTTTGGGGTTGGTGGGAATGACAGGTGCCAGCTCTTGAGCAGTTTCCGTATGCAGGCCTATATTTCTGTCATGATTCAGAGCTGATACTTCCTCCAAGAGAATCCTGGGGAGATATAGGTATGTTATGTGTTTGAATTTTTTTCAAGTTTATGCATATATGATTTTTATGATGAGTTCGAAATACTGAAACAAAGTGTCAAATGCAGATGTTGGACCAATGCGCCCTGAAGGACACCCATATACTTTTGTGAGACCAGTAGAAGTGGGTGCAGTTGATGCCACACTGGGGGCCATAGAGAGGAAAATGAGTCGGCTGACTCATGACATTCCTACATACCATATTGAGAGGATGCCAGTTGATATGCAGGAGGATGTAGTAGGTGTGCCCCCAGCCTGGATTAGGTTGCTGCAGAAAGTAGCTAAGCTGGTCATATGTTACCGAGAGGCGGCAGAGGCAGATGAGGCCCCACCTTCTCCATAGGAGAAGGATATTCTATGTATATTTCGTGTCCATCGAGCCCAATTTTGTATCTTATGACATGACTCTGTGACAGACTTGTGATCCAAACTCATATTATTTTTTGATACAGTATCGGATATATATACAGTATTGGTTATCTACATGTGTGTTATTGTGTTTTATGCATGAATTACTTATGTGTGTGAATGATACAAATGCCAATCTAAAACATAGTTTGCAAATGAATCGGCTAATGCATTCAAGTTCCTTGGAATATGATGATATGTGATATAATCAAACTGTCTCTCAAGTAGCTTAATGCGCATAAACTAACATAGCAAAGTAGGATCTCTAACCTGATAAACACCCAGTAACTGAAAAACAACTAACTGTGAGTCGAGCCGTACCTCCAAACGTGAAATGCCATTTAATAGAGCATCTCAGAGTAGCTCTATGACTACATTGTATTCAACCACATTGTTCATTGTGGAACCTAGACAAGCCCCTCTCGAAGATACCAATTGACGAGCTGGTGAGTAAATAACCCACGCTATTGTGTCCAATTGACGGGTGTGGCGGCTAGCTCCATTAACAAATCCTATAAAGTGTTTAGTTGACATCTGAAACACAAAGCAATAAATGCATAAGACTACAACAACTGTAAACAAAATTAACTTTACAAAAATGTACAGATAAAAATACATGAAAAAGCACAATAGCACTTATTCAAGTAGGGTCAATGCCTGGGATCTCATCATGAGATCGGGAAAAGATGTCACGGAAATCATTAAACAGATTGGTGTACGAAATGATCTCATCAAGATAACAATCCGCTCCAATAAAGATGTTTTCGGTGACCCCTAGTTCAGTGGAAATGTTGATCGGGATGGTTCTCACTGTACTCATCCTATTCCCTTCGGCAAGAACAGCTTGTGAAGTGGAAGGGACAAAGGACCAATCAACATTCTCACTGGGTCTTGGAGAGAACTCATCTCTCTCTATCAAGTTTAGAACAGGAAGTAAATAGGACCTGGGGTGTAACTGCTCCCAAGGGTAATACAGGCCTATCATAGCTTTCAAAAATGTTTTGTCGGAAGGTAAAACCATGTCTAAACAATCAGGAGAGTAGGTGGATTCTAGTGACCATGCAAGAGCATAGTCCATATCTGACTTGACAGAGACCAACGAAGTCATGATATGTTATGTTGCAATTTGTTGTGAATCCTAGTAGGTTACCTCTGCAACAGATACAGGCACAGCTGGTTCTGATTCAGTGGGGAGACTTTGTGTATTTGTCATTGAATAGACGGTGGAGGTCTCAAAAGATGAACATTCTTCAGAACCAACGAACAAGGTAGGAGAAGGTAGGTCAAAAGTACATATTAAGGACCCATAGAGCCATGCTCTTAAACTCTCAGTGATGGGACCATATTGATCAATCAATGGAATGGATGAGTCCGATGAAGCCTAGTTGTTCTTCTGGGCAAAGGAAAGTTGATCCACTGTGACGATCTTTCCTTCGTGTGGGAACACTATGACCCAGAAGACAGCTGATGGCACTTCCTGCATGGCATATGTCTAGCTCCTACCCAACAACAAGTTTTAATCGAGTGGGGCATCTAGAACTTCAACCTCTACTGATACTAGCTTTCCTACAAGTTTGACATCGAAGGATGGTAAGACTCCATGTGGACGGAAGGATCTTCCATCGAAGGCAGTGAGTATCGTGTTCGAGGGAGCTAACTCAGGTTCACCCAAAGCTCTCCAACAAGAAATAGACATTACACACGTAGATGCGCCCTCATCCACTACATCTCGTCCGATGGTCTTAGCACCATGGATGACCTCGATCTGGAGAGCAACATGATATGGAAACCGGTACTTGATATATTTCATATCAAAGCGTGCAAGCATGTTGGACGAATCAGCACTCCAATTGCTACCAGAAGTGCACTGCGTTGCAATGGGAAACTTTGCAGTTCCTACAAAGTAGACATGGCACAAGGGGTTTGGGCTAAGTCCTCCACAACATTATATTTGGGAGCAGCCCGCGCATTAGGGTTGAGCACAACCCGTTTGTAGACACCTTTCGGTATCTTAGGCAGCGTCTCCATAGGTATGTGAAGAGGAGTGGAAGATTCAGGAATGTCCTTTTGCTGTGGGTCCGGGGTATAATTCCTGGATCGAGTTTGCAACAGAGTGTCTGAATTAACCATGTTAATAAATGACTGATCAGCTGGGGTGCCCCTAGCACTAGAGTTTCCAGAAGCTGAACTCTTTCCATGAGGAAAAGGATCTTTCAAGACAGTCGATTTCTTCTCACGGATCAGCTTCTGGGATTCTTCCATTAGAGGGAACTGGTGGGTAAGGTGGTCCCCTTGACACAATTTACAAGGGAACTTAGCCTTCCGTTTCTCTTTTTTTCCCTCCTCGGCATTTTGCTTATTGTTGGGCTTTTGTTGGTTTCCCTCCCCTTTCTTGCCCTTTCTTTTGGGCTGCTGATATCCCTTTTAGTTTGTCTGCACCTGCTGTACAGTTTCAGTTATAGAAGGGGAGGATACAACAGAAGTTGCTTCTGCAGCAGTTTGTTTGACTGACAAGACATGCACCTGCTTTGTTAAGGTGCCAAATGCTACAGAATCGATCGAACCCACTATGCCATCGGCATGTGGTCCAGGTTTAGGCTTACCTAGGTCTATATTAGATCTCGATGCATCAGGAATAATCTCATACAACAAGCCAGACTAAGCATAGACTAAGTCGAGCTGCTGAGTTCTCAAAATGGCCTCCTCCTTGAAAGACACCCATGAAGTGGCAACTTCCTTAGAAACATAAGGAAGAAGAGACTTAAGGTACCATTCTAACAAGAATGCTAGGGGGATTTCGGCCTTGATGATCCTCTTTTGCCTTCGCCACTCATGAATATGATCAGACATATGAGTGGCCTTGTTTTGCCCAAATGTCGACAAAAGGTCTGTACCGGCATCATACCGGACAAGAAGTTGAAAGTGGTTCAAGAAAACAATGGCAAGATCCCGAAAGGTGCTAAAGGTGGCCGCGGGTAGTTCAACATACCACTTGGCTACAACACTCGTCAAGGTTCTTTGGAAGAGCCTTAACATTATGGAATCGTCATTCAGTGAGTTGGAGGAACACCAGAGATGAAAGGTTGTTACATGGTCTCCAGGGTCCTCACCAGTATTACCTTCAAAATTTGGTATGTCAGAGGGCAATTTGGTGGGAATGGGTGGCCATGCAGCATCATGGTGCACGGGGTCATTCGTAAGCTTTGAAAGGTCTGGCAAGTTTAAAGTTGCTAGAAATGGTAAATGTAGTTGAGCCGATAACATCTAGTAAATAGGAACCTGGTATTGGGGACCACCCATGGCCTGGTTCGTGTACTGTCGGTTGAGGTTGCCCCCAACCACCGTTGTGAAATGAAAGGATTGAAATTGTTCCATCCGAAAGTAAGCAGATTAAATCCTTGGGAAACAGTCCATTGTGTCTGGGGGTTAACCCCACCGAACTGCGGGTTAATGATGTTTCCCCCTCCTCCAGCAAACAAAGAGAAGGGGACACTCCCTACATGTATATTCGACAGGTTAACTTTATAACCTGGATAGGTGTTGAAACCTGGCGAGGTAGTAATGGATGGTGTCGTCACCGTACCCATGACAGGCATGGATGCAGAAGGGATGGATCCGACTGCGGATGAAGAAGCAATGTTTTGAGTTACACCTTGCAATGATTGTGTGGCAAAAGACTGAGTAAAACTCACTATGGGTACCATCGATAGAGGTACATTATTGGGTCCAAAAGTGGGTGTGGAGGCTAAGGCAAATGTTGAGGTTAATGAACTCGGCATGCCTAAAGTGCCAACATTGAAACTAAAGGATGGGGTCGAGGTTGAAGAATTCTGCGACAAACTTGATTGGGTAGTGTTTGAGAAAGAAGGATTAAGAATCCTTGCATCCATAGAAGTTGTGGGGGTTTGTGGAACTGCCTGCTCGTCTCCTGGGTTAAACATGGTATAACCCAGTGTCAAAAGATAAGCACTAAACTCAGGCTATTGGAAACCAACAGGTACCAGAAGTGGATCGTGGGGTCCTATAAGAGGAGGGTTGAAAAGAGTACTAAACTCTGTAGCAGTTAGATCCTCAACCTCGACGGTGTCCAAGACCTATCAATCTAGTGTTCTAGGTTGCGGTTCTCCAAGAACCTCTGTGTCACCCATAATTTCAAAAGAACCACGGGAATCAGTTCTCCTATGTCACGGTGGCGGTGGAGGCTCCACTATAAGTGGGGGAAGGTTTTGTAGCCTTTGAGATCGACAAAGATCTTGGTCCTCCACAACTATAATAAAATAAAACTAAGTAAAAAACTAGTGGCCACTACAACTAAGGGGAAAACAACATACCACTAAAAAATTTCCTAAGTAATCAAACCAATCAAACGGATAGCAAATACTCTCAGAAGCAAGTTTGGGATGATCAGGGCCCAAAACAGACTAACAGAGCATCGATGGTCAGTTTCGTGGCATCCACCGGAGGTCCACTGGGTGCAAGCGCTTGAATCACCAAACCGCTTTCTCAGGATTACTGCCAGAGGGTTACCTTCCATGCCTGTCCGAGGTGAAGTGGGAATAACCGCCCACTCTACTTGTGTAGAATCCTAAAGGTCTGACACTAAGGCTACCATCAATACGAAATAACCTGGGGGGACAGTCGCCAAACTAGTCGAAACGCATGGGTAGGGTAGCAAAGCCCGAAGTCCGAAAGGACCCCTGTACGTGAATCAAATCTGGTTTATGGTCAAAAGGAAAGTGAGGGGATATCCTCAACAATTCCGGTCTCCCACGGCCTCATGCTTAGCTCTGGTTTAAGTAGAGTTTCCCAGGACTATTTGATATAGATGGATTTACCTAAATGAAAGTTGTACTACGATTTTTGAGTAATGAATCCAGTTCCGAGTAGTTTAAGGTGATTTAAGCTTGAAACTCTAGCCTAAGCTAGTTGATGTCGTGTATTCCTAAAAATAAAATGTTCCTAATAAATTTTATTAATAATTTCTTTTTAAGGCTTATTTGTTACTCAAAGGTTGTAGTGCAGTGTGTGGAATGGTTTTTTGTGAAAGTAAAGTGCAAAAGCTTTCAAATTCACAAAAAAAGTTCTCTTTTCGTTTATGATTCTTTCAAAAACTTGAAACCTAAGCAATCCTAAAGTAGAATCTTTTTGTATTTTCTTTTTTAAATATTTCAAAGCAAACTAGGCTACCTCGAAATAATGCAAGACCTTACTACTAAGCTATTTGAACAATTTTTTGTCTTTTTCTGATAACTGTAAAAGAAAGAGAACTTTGTACAAAAGAAAGAAAGATCTAACTATAAAGCGTGTGTAAGGAAAACATCTAAATGGCTCAAAGAAAACGAATCAAGAGACTCGATGAAGACTTGACTTACCAAGTTTTTGCAAAAGAAAAACTCGAGGCTTGGAAACGAAGTGAAAAAGAAACAGGGAAAAGAGACACTTGTGATGGAAAGGCAGACCTAAAAAGGTTGCTCCTAAGAATCAAAACCCTAAAAAAAACTAAGCCAAGAAAAAAGTAAGCAAGCGAACCGAGAATGACTTAGAGAACACACGGACTCAATAGAAAGAAGACTAGGAGGTTTTGACTCACTTGAAATAAAACTGATAGAACAATCAGCAAGTGACTAAACCAAGCAACCTCTCGGAAGCAACCCTAAGGACTCAAAATTGACAGTCAAACCCTAAAGAGGGATGAGACCAAGTGAAAGCATGCTAAATGTTGCAACAGACAACAAACAATCAAAGTGCAGGTCTGTAAGACTTCAACAACAACTAGGGTGAAGAGATGCAGCTATGTCCAAAAAGAATAGTGCACGAACGTCAAAAAAGGGCTCGTAAGCGGCAAAGACACTTAAACAAAGGCACAAGCAAGAAAAAACAAACTAAAAGAGATTGGACAGGCTTACGAGACTCAACAAAGACATATGAGGTCTCAGGGGTCAGTAAAGACAACAAAGCAACAAGATGGAACAACAACCAAAGCTCAGAAAACTAACCCTAACAGCAAAACAGAACACTACAAGAACATACACCACTGTGCAGTGTTACAACCAGCGTACACCAAGATAGTTACGCCACTGTGCAGTGCAGGGAGGGGCATTCATTAGGTGAAAAACGCAGCTGTAAGTAGGGGAGACCAGCGTACATGCCTCAAAAGGGCACAAACACGCTTTGCAAATAAAAAACTGAGTTGAATCAAGCAGTGAGGAAAGATAACATAGACCTACAGGGCCTCTTAGACAATCAAAATTGAAAAAATGGGCCGGAAGAAATTCAAAATTAAGTCTCCTAGAGCAGAACAACTAAGCAGTTACTCCCCAGCAGAGTCGCCAGTCTGTTGTTCGGGATTTCTACCCTATAGTGAGGAGATAGACACTACCAACTGGGCGGGGTTGACAAGTAAACACATTGATTATACTGCATTTAGTTACTGCAAAAGAAATAGATTGGGATTGAAAGACATGCCTCTTTTCGACGTTTGATCCTAGATTTCGCTTGGTCTTTCACTTGGTATCCCGCTTAATCTTCTGCTTGACGAACCTACAATACAAAAGATACCTTCCTCAGCATATCTTGACTATATAGCATATGATGAAATTATAAAGCAATTTAAAATCAACTATAATCAAGAATTAAGCCAAATAGACATACAATCCAATAGATGTCTTATTTGGGACAGGAAGGGTGTTTCAACCTTTTTATTGTCAAAGAAACATGAAATCAGTACAATATACCTGATGTGTAGAGATGTTTCTGCAACCGGATCCTAGGCTCCTGCTCTTCTCTCTGACTTGGAACTTTCCTCCAGCGTAACAATACTTCAAGCCTTCTCTCAAGATTTTATGGCTATTGTGAGTAACCCCTCTCATGGATCCTCCTTGTATTTATGGGACAAGGTAGGCAGTTAAGATCGAGAGGTGGTTGGATTGGGAGGTTGGGGAAGTTGCAGAACCAACTTCAACTAATCCCAATTCGTCAAATTAATATATTTTTTGATTTCATCTTAAGATGTACGTGGGTTTCATACAACAAGAGCAGCATTCAGGAAGCAACTTTTATGCTTTACAACTTTTTGGGAGGTGTACACTGGTTTCCCTTGAGGAGAGTGGGGTACAGTACCCTGGTCTTGTATGCAGAGAGGGGCGTACATGTGGCAAAAGTAGGAGAAACTGCACTCTTTTCAAGTGAGGAGTGTACTTCTGGCAACAAGTAATCTGAGGCAATCTAGCTCTTCAATCCTTTGTGTCCTTTTGTGTGATCTACAAGGCAAGGTGATCACGGGATGGAGAAGTGCAAATTTGACCTATAACACCAACCATTATTTATTATTCTTTCTTTTCTCAAAAGCACAAATCTCAACAATTCTAGGAGTAACAATTATAGGTTCAATTAAAATAGAAAAAGATTGTTGAGCAATATTACCTTCAACCTTGACCACGTTTGATTGATGGTTTGCTTGCAAGTCCTATAGTGTAACATAGCTTCTAGGAATAAAACTTGCTACATTGCCAACATTTTCAACCTCTTGGATGTTTGAACATGTTTAGAACTTCCATTCCAATGTGGACAATTTCTGAGAAAGTGTTCCTCTCCACATACTGAATATTGAAGGAGGTACATTGGATTATATCCTATAAAATTTGATGTCTTAGCCCCACCATATGATGGATTCCTTTGCTGATTTATGAAATGAGGAGGCTTGAATTCTGACCTCCTTTGGTCAAATTTATCCTCCTTCTTATCCTTCCATGCATTATGGAATTGTGGCTTACTTTTGTTTTGATCATAGCAATACTTAGTCGTCCTTATAGTATCATATAGAGTTTGATGATCATCAAAGTCAATTCACTCCTTCTATGACTGAGGTAATCCACTTACAAAACATTGAATTTTACTTTATCATCTCTGATATACTTAACATATCTCAACAACTCCAAGAATTTATTTGCATATTCATCCATGGTCTCTGCAATTTGGAGGATTTGCTTGGTTTCTACGACCATTAGATTTTGTCTCTTCAATTTTAGCATGTATGTTTTTTCCCATGGAATTTGTTTTTAAATTCATAAGGATCTTGTGAATCATTCACGACGATAGTTTTCTTGGCCCAACCAAGACCAAAGATTTTGTATTTGCACTATATTGAATGTTGACCCCTAATTGTCCTTAATATGGTATTGTATCTACAAAAGTGTTCATATAAGTACACTTTTTAGCATAAATGCATCCTCATAAATTATAAAATTAATTTTCATGCATTCGAGAAACTACCCATATTAACATTTTTTTGTCAGATCAAGGCTACAAGCTATTTTTTGTTCATTTTTTGGGAATATTTGAAGCACTTCTTTAGAATATGATTATGAATTTTTTTTTATCCCATGGATCCATTTTAAAATGACTATAGTCATACTTAGTTCTGATCTTATATCTAAAAGTTACAACCCTTCAAAATTACCGAATTTTCCCAAATCCTCACTTTTCTTGTAGGTAAATTTAGTCTCAAAGACTAAATTCAGTTGCCTGTAGAGGAAAATGTAGGGAGAACCATATTTTTTTGTATCAGACACTAATAACACTCATGAAAAGGGAAGACTAAACAATTTTTAGATCATCGATTTGATGCTCTAGGAATTTTATACAAAATTATGGAATTCTGAGTATTTAATTTTTGCACTTTTTCCCAGCTTAGATTTTTTAGTAAAAGTGTTATCTCACAAACGAAGAAAATGTGTTAAAAATTCCTCTAATCAAAGTTGTTCAACTCATTGAGAAAGTAAAATGTAGAATCAATATCTTTTTTCTAATTTCTACATCTGGGTTCACTTTTACATCTATTTTTTTCCAAAGTTTGATCTCAAATAGTGGATTTTGGATTTCTGCATCTCCACTCACACCTCTTGGAATTTGGCCAGTATATATATATATATATGGTTTATCTATGTTCTTGGTCAAGAACCACACTATCAAACTCAACTCGAACATGACCTTTTTCAAACAACCGAGTATAGGTCTTCAATAGTCACAAATTTCCCCTTTTTGTAAAATTGGAGTTGAACATGCACATACCTCTCTTCAGAATTTTTTTAGTCATCCTCACTAGGGGAAATGCCTAAAATTTTAACAATGTTTTAGTTAATTTTCTTATGTTATGGCCAAAACAAGATTTTGGCACCTGATTTTTTTATTTTTTTTATTTTTTAAATACTTTGTCCTCTGCTAACATGGAACCTAGCTAACATGGCATGCCAAGTGGGTGGATGATGTGGCATCATAACTGACATGGAACCTAGGTGGCATCCCTCAATTCAACTGTGTCATCGCACTACAATTCTCACCTTGTCAGAGAGAATCCCATAGATTAATCTTAGCCATATATTTTAGATCCTAGAATAATTTGAGCCATTTGTGGCAAGACACTCTATCCATTGCCTTTACCTTTACCTCTTCCCACAAGAAATATTCTCTGTAGAATTCATTAGTGTGATTTAATATTAGTAGTTTGCAACAATTCCCCCCTTATAAGACCCGATCACCTTGTTTTACATGAATAGTCGTGAATAGTTGATCCAAGTTGCATGATAAAATCCCATCCATTCATGGCATCATTCCCATTGTTAACTTGTGATCACCTTTTCTTGCACGAAATATCAGGATCAATTAATCTAACTTGCATGAACAAATATCATCCATTCAGGACAACAACCCTTAATTTAAGTCTCAATCATCTTAATTTGCACAAATGGTCAAGATTAATTGATCAAACTTGGACATTTTAATCCCAGGAATTCACAAAGATGCTCCCCTTGTTGTTTTTGGTTATTCTCTTTTGCATGAATGGTTCATATCTAACAATGTGAGTTGCTTGATTTAATATGGGGCATTCATGACAAGGTCCTCTTGATTAATCTTAATCACTTATATTTTCTTGAATGGTCACGATTTGCTGGTGAAAGCTCTTCAATTCAATCTGTTCCATTCACGGTAAGGGTTCTCATGTTAAGGTTCACACGCTTACCTTTGCATGAACGGTCTAGATTTGGTGGTATAAGTTGCTCAATTTAATCTAGGTCAATCATGCAGTGACCCCCATTGTTAAAGCATAGTTACTTACATTTGTTCATATGTTGTGTGTGTGTATATATATATATATATATAATGAACCTGATTTAATATCAACTATCAATTATCCTTACACTCTTAAACAACACTATGAACCCAACGATTTTTCACTTATTCTTGTGTTAATTAACAGAATGGGGTTTTTCACCAATTTCAAATTTTTTCCTAAATTTTCCTTAGATCATTTAGCCATTCCTATTGGTAGCCACAAGATATAATCTCCAAGCTCTATAAAAAAACCATATGATAATTAAAACCATGATTTTCATAGAAGCATTTCATCAAATACTTTAACTGAAAACTCATATTTAATCCTATAAATACTAATTTCATCCCATACAACCCCAATGTTGCATCCAAAATATCTAAACCACTATGTCACGTGCTCATCCATCCTTCTAACTATAGGAGTGAGTAGTTACAAATCTCATGATTCAAAATTTCACCCCATGGGGCCATTAATTGAATTCATAACTAATTTAAGCCTCCCACGGGAAACATAAACTAAAAAATGCATGGGTAGGTGAATGAGTATATAACAGAGTGGAATTAAAACTATATTTGCACACACATCATTCATAAACAAACATAAGAGAATATAATTGTTTCACATTCATAGACACCATAGAATACTTATCTTTTAATTGAAGAAGATCCAAGCAAATGGTTGTGCAAGAGACATTTTCCACCCAACCATTGGTATTCGTTGTAGATACCACCCCCAAGCTAAGATATGAGGCCACTAGGACAAAGGAAACACCTATAGGATTCACTCTTTCTCAACCCAACCCATTTTCTCTCATACTTAGCCAATTTTCCCACCACCGATCACTACAATCATCTTATTCAATTCCCCTATCCATGAAAATCTCTTCCACTACTCAAAACAACACAAAAAAGACCTACTCTTTCCCTTCTTAGTAGTTCCTCGGAGTATCCAACCCTTACAGTTCTCTTTATTGTGTGCAGAAAGAGTCCAACCTACTCTATTCTTTAAGAGAGTCTCGTATAAAGTCAATTCATGTCTCCTCAAGCATCTCAGGGAAAAAAAAAGGTAGGTAAAGGTTCCTATATTTCATAGCCTATATACTCGCCTACAACCATCCTCCTCACTCTATTGTATGCAATTTCCTCATCACAATGCTAATATCTGGTTATTTTCTCAATCTAGTAATTTGCAATGAAGAAAACTACATGCATCTACTTAGTGTCTAAATATTGCCTAAAAATGCATGATAGATTCCAATGGAGTTGAGAGGATTGGTCAAAAGACAATTGACATTACTTCTGACCATAGAAGGAAGTAATCTTACAATTGTGTTAAAAGTACATTAATCCCATGCTTCCATAACTACATGAGAAAACTTTCCCACCAACCTCACAAATGGATTCAATGATTGGATGTAATAAGTCAAAATGAGGTAAATAGTTCATTTAAGGTACATGGCAGAAATGGATTAGTTCTAAGGATGGCACTTGGAAAAATAGAATTTAATCTCACATAGCCCCCCTTTCCTCTTTCCCTCTAGTGGAATCATAATCCCTCTAGTTCCCCTTACACAACCATCTTGGACCATTTTATTATTTTTTAACATAATATTTACATAGCTTTTGGCTCATCATGACAAACCAACCACATGTCCCATATATAAATATTACATTATACATGTCTAGCCATTCACTAGTTGATTCTTGGCCTTGTCCTTCACACTATGAAACCCTATTAGCATATTCACATATTCCAAGGGTCAAAATATTAGACTATATTAGTATTCACATTGAAGGATGGTGACACAAGGAAAGTTCAATTGTTAAAAACCTATTTTTTGTCACCTACCTTGTCATGAGTTTCATCACCATTATGCATCATTATTGGCAGTATAAGCCCAATTTCCATCTCATTTCACCCATATGACCTGAGTGAATGACCAAAAACTAAAATTCAACCAAAAAATTGACCATAACTAGCAAGTGATGACTTTTCCTTTGAATATGCCACCTAGATCGCACCTTTTGCCCAAAACCCACAAATTGGCCCAAAATAATTTTTTTTGTTTCCATTCATTGTTTTGTGCTTTCGAGGGAATTAGTGGCTAAAAGTGGAAAAATACTATTTACAAGGTCAAAATTAATCACTAATATGATCTTCCAAAACCCTAATCTCTTTGTTATGTCATCAATGGAATGGAGAGCATCCACATTGCAACAAGATCTCATTTTTTACCATTGTTTTTCCTATAAAAGAAATCCTCATGGTCACCATTTCCACATGTCTCCATATCATATTCTTAAAGCAACGTTATGCTACCATCATTTCACTAGAAAGCATGAAAGAGACCATTCCTTTTTTACTTTCACAATTATGGGATCTTCCACTAGTCACCTAGTTGGAGATTGGGATACAAAGGATACTAACAAACCCTCCATTGGATTAGTTGTATATTCCCTCCACCTTTCATAACTAATACTGAGGTGTGAATGTAACATAATATTCTTTGTATAATGATAAAATACCATTATTTCACATATTTTGTCTCCTTCATGGCTAGTTTTAGAACATATCTTGCATGTATGCCTAAGAATTGACTTCTCTTATTTAGTTTAGTTTAGTTTAATATCCTTTACATCTCAATCCTCTACTAAGGATTTCACAACCCCTTATTAGGTGTATTTTACATTTGTGTGTGAGAAATCATACACATAGATTTGGTGAATCCACTAGGGATGAACCCATATTTCGTATTTGGTTGTGTTAATTGTGGAAAGGGGCACAGTGGACAGAGAGTGAACTACCATAACATAATTACATAGACAAACAAACAAACACAAGACTGCGTGACCAAGGGAAAACTGCCCAGAAACTTGTCTCATATATTAACAAAAATAACAAGGATATATACATACTCCCGAATATCTAGAAACATCTATCGATTGCCTTCACAGAGAAGATTCATTAACTGCACATTTACAATGCCAACTACTGCCAAGTACATACATCGAATACATCACAAGATCACACGCTCGAGGTGAACTCAAAGCTCGAGGTGAATGATGTGGCGGTTGGGAATTACTTCCAACATTAATGCCATTGTTTCTAGCCTCATCATTAGGTGATTAGGGTAGTGTTTTGTTATGTTTATTTCCTTTTAGTTGTCATCTTCTTGCTAGTAGGAATTCTAGTAGAAAACCATCATGTTTTCACTACAACCATGCATTATTTCTTTCTTTCACCTAGAAATCCATGACCTAGGTCACAACTTTTCTTTATAAAAGAATGACCTATTCAAAAATCTCAATTTTTTCAATGATTTAGGATTGTTCTAGTTTCACCCCTTTTTGGTTTTGTGTGGTTTTATGTTTTGGGTTTGCATTTTTGTGTCCTATTACTTTGTCTATTAGTTGATTTTTTATTCCTTGTAGATGATATATGTGGAGAAAGGATTGAAAATTCCAAGTATCTACTACCTTTAGGGTTCTACTGTGGATTACTTTTTAGTTTTCTTGGATTTTCTTAAAGCAATTTTGCATTGTTATTTGAGAGTCGTCTTTCTCTTCCTTGCAATTTCATTACTAGTTAGTTGGTCCTTTTTCACGTGTGCTTGAGATTGTTGTTTTCTTGTTAGTAGTGGTTCATTACTCTATAGAGAAAAAATATATTTTGTTTCAAGAAATAACATCATTAGTTTCTAGTATTGAAAATTATATTTCCTTTCTTTATTCTAGATCTGTTTACAAGCCTTTCCAATTTCTTGCAGTCACATTTACTTGTTGCACACACACTCACACCTTTAATTAAATGTCATTTGGTTCATGAACCCAATTGGAGCCTAAAGGAAACCCTTAATATAACACATTATATTCCCTCACTTGAGGGCCAAACGAAACTTTGATTTAGGTTAGAAATTTGGATATAGGAATCCAAATAAATCCTCATAGTCACTATACATCTGAGACATAGTGGTTGTTAGCAGGGTATTTTTTAAGGATTATAAAAGTATACTTAAGTATAGTATTCTAGGCGATTATTTTGGATTGAAAAAAACATAAATATAGATTGGTAGGTGAATATTAAATATGAAACATGCAATTTACTACTGAAACTTGTAAATTTTGGAGAATATTATGATAAAAAAACATATTTTATGTAAATATAGGTGATATTAGAGACTAAAAATGACAAAATAACGAATTTATTTTTTGAAAAAAGGCCCAAAAAATAGCCAATTAGCGAAATTTCGCCCCTAAAAATTTCCCTAGTTGTTAGTTTAGGGAGAAAAAATCCTTTTGTAGTGGACATGGTCAAGACCAATATATTAGTAGGTCCATCCTTTCATGGAGGTACATTCCAAGACCACAACCAAAGTTCTAACTGAGATTCCTTTCCCTTTTAGTTTAAAACATCCCTTGGATGATAGATTTTATTTGAATATGTAGGAAACCGACTAGACGTGTCTTTGAAGAAGGTATCATAGTATCCATTCTATTAGTAATATTAACCATAGGTGGTTTTCATGGGTGGGAGGGAACCAAGGGAAAATAACAATAGTTTGTTTGGAGTTTCACTAGTTTCCTTCTCTATAACTACCCCATTGACACCTTCACTCGCTTACCTAGTGGGATTGATGACCCATCTGATTTACTGTTTGGAATACCCTTGTTCATCTTTCTACTTCTTTGTTAGTAGTGGATTTTGTTTCCATCTATTTGAGGAATTTTTATTTTTCACATCAATGGTTTTTGGTAGTTCTCCTCTTAGGACTAGTGAGTATTTTCTTTTCTAGGGTGTTTGGAATACTCTTCACTTAGATTAGATTACTTGTTTCACTCACTTTTCACTTTTTATTTGAGATAGCATCATGTGTAGAGTTGGTATTGTTGATTTGAGAATTTCTTTCATTAGACTTATTTTAGAACTATCTTGTCAGATTATTAGTATTATATGTGTCAGCATTGCTCCTCCAAGATAATATCATATACTTTGAGGATGTACCACACTCGACACGATTTATAGATAAACCATTACTTTGCCTCAATGTGTGATAACCGAACAACATCCATCCTCTCCTAATTCCCCTTTGGGATTCTCAGATTCAAACTCCTCATATCCCAAATCACCATTCTCTTCTAGAATTGCTATTCCATTTGGTATTCCTACATATAACATGTCTAGTATTATCCCTAAATCTATTGGAGGTCCTACCAATAAGGGAAAACCCAAGTAACCTAACAGCATGAACACTAGCCATATTTTTTATAGAATCACCTACTCCACCATGCTGACTGTGAGCCTCCCATTCATGGCTAGTCTTAGCATACCTAATTTGTAAAGACTAACCGATGATCCTATTCAATGTTACTATGTATTTCATCCAATGCAAACCAAAATTCCTTTGGACATCCCAAATTTTGATGGTGTTACGATGGTACTAGCACCAACGTACCTGCAGAGGTGTCCTAGGGAGAGGGTGTCTTTTTTTTTACTAGGAGGAGTGTTTATCCAGCTCATTTGGAGGTAGGGGCATGTCCAAACCCTCTGGTTTCTCCTTTGGAAGTACTATGGCTTAATGGCATGCTTGGCTGCCTCATGAAAGGGTTTGAAACCCTAAGGTTGGTGTCTGGGTCTTCCAGGGGTGGGTCACTGGGTCACATGACCCCAACCCTGTTTCAGTACTCTAGTGGCAGTTGTTCCAGCACATAGACTCACTCTTATATTCCGGAGCACATCCAACACCCTCCTGGTCCTTCAATTCAGCAGCGCCTCTCCCTCGGGGCCCTCCTTCAGAGGATGACATCATCTTTCTGCTAGACTGTTTTCTTGCTAAAAGGGGGGGGGGTGTTGAGGGTTTTCATCACTTTTGGGGTTATTTGGGGCATGGTGACCCCCCCTGTATAGTCTGGCCTTTCGTTTCGTCAAATTTGACCGTGTTTAGCATATTTTAGCACCTAGGGGGTAAAATACCCTAGGTAGCCTACAATAGGCCATTTTTAGATTATTTTAGATTATTTTTGTTATATTTTCAAGTTGACATTTCTAATTTCAAATTGACATTTTAAAAAGGCATGTCGTCCTGGATTTTAATTATTTTTGTAAAAGTGAGTGTGAGATCATATAAATAAGATCTTCTCACTTCATTTTTAGATATCAACTTTTGGAATAAGATCATTATGTCTGCTATTTTCCCTAACTAGGGCTCTTTGAAGGAAGACACTCCTTGATGAAGGTTATTTTGCAAGTTTGAAGCATTTGTTGGAAGTTTTTCTTTTGTTCATTCCATTGTTAAGGTGAGGCTAGAGTTGTTTTCTTAGCACATGCACTTGGAGGTATCTATACTTTTTGTTTGATGTCTCTTTGTCAAATCCATGAAAGTGATGCTTGTTAGGGTTGGATGGAAGCCATTGTTGCTTCATTTTCTCTTGATTTGCATGTCATTTTCGTCATTGATCACCATTGCAATCAAGCTTGAGCTTTAGGTCTTTAAGTCTTGCTAGATATAGGCTTCCTCTACGAATCCTAGAGGTTGTAGAGGTGAGCCCTAGTTGGCCAAGCTTGCCAAGTACCATCTCAAGGAGGGTTACTCCTCTCATTGATGCCCTAGGTTTGGTGAGTAGTTTTCTATTGATGCCCTAGTTGTTCAACTACTTCATTAACTTAATTTTCAGAGTCTTGTATTTTTGTAAATATTATTGCTAGGTTAAACTTGCATTTTCATGGTAGTATTAGGGTTAGAATTAGGTCTGCAATTTTATGACAAAAACCCTAATAATAAAAATAAAATATATTTTTTATTATTTTTTGGCCTTCCTAAAATTCCGGCCCTCTCTCCTACAATTTCGCCCTACCTTCTTTAGCCCTAAAAACCCTAGGGTGAAATTTTAGGAAGCCCTAACATTTTAAAAATATCAAAAATTCCTAAATTGGCCGTAAAATTCTAAAAAAAAAAAAAATTAATTTTTTTGGCCTCCCTAAAATTTCGGCCCTTCCTCCTATAAATTTAGCCTGCTCTTTTGTCCCTAGAAACCCTACGGAGAAATTATAAGAAGCCCTAAAACTTTAAAATTATCAAAAACTCCCTAAAAAACCCTAATTTCTGAGTTTTGTTTACTTTGTACTTATTATGTTAGATTAGTCTTTTGTCTTAAATTTCTTGAGTTAGTCGTTAATTTACATGCTAAAAACCCTAAGTTTTAGTGTTAAAACTTGTTAGGAACCCATGTCTTTATTTTGTTAGTATATTGTTGTTGGACGCATATGATTTGTAAGTCGTCCAGTAGTATTTGTTGATCAATAGTTTATGTTATTGTTGTTAGCGCATATGCTTTGTAAGTCACCCGTAGTATTGTTGATCCATAGTTTGTAGTGGCCCATGGTTTTGACCCATAGTATTGGCGCCTAGACTTAGTATATAAGTGTGTGTTGAGACCTATGAAGGCACTGTGAAGTTAATTGTATTGAACTTGCTCAAAGGAGGTTGCCCCCTCGAAGTGGCCCGTGATCAATATAAAAGTGATTCTGAGTTCTATTATTTCTGATATCTTGTGTATTTGCATTAATTAATTATTGCAGGTTCCTCACATCTGGTATCAGAGCACTTTCTTGGGCTCGTTGGGTGAAATTTCTGCCAAATTTTTTTTTCGCATCTGTTGTAGGTTCGGATTTGGGAATAATCCCTATCCGCTTAACTGTGGGAAGTACTTGGGCATAAGCCCTAAAACTCATTGTGAGGAGTACCACAGGAACCCCGAAGTAGTTGGCCCATTGAGAGGACCTGCCAGCAAAAAGGGCAATGACCCCTCCCTGATTGACTAGTTCCCACCCGTGAGGTAAACCAAGAGCTTTCGTTTGTGGCAAAGCGGTTATCAGTTTTACCTGAGCCGTGGAGTGAGGGGTACTGCCCCAATATGCAAGCCGTCAGACAGCATTGGTGGACGAGTGAAACCCCTTAACTGTTAGGAAGCCGCACATAACTGGGGTCCATATCTATTTTCAGCTGAACTGTTGTCGATCACTGCTACGCCGTTTTAGATCCAACCGTTCAGATCCATTCTGCAAGCCGTTCCAGATCCAGCCATTTTCAATCCATTCGGCGTTGTTTCAGATCCCTCTATTTCTGCTCACTTCTGGGCCGTTGCAGATTTATCTGTTCCAAATCCCTTCCGAGCCGTAGCCGAGAAATTCAGTTTTTTCTCCATATCTCCCTTGTTTTCACTTTGTTTCCCTTAAAATTTTCGGGGAACCCCTGTCATCCCATTCTGCATATTTCATTCCTAAGGACCCTATCCCCAATTCCCCTTCTCAAAGCCCGAAATCCCACATTTGTCTATTTTGAGGGTTTGCCATAACTTCCTTAGATTTCACTCAATCACCTTCAAATTTTACCACAGAGTTCCTTTCTGAATTCTGCTTCTTTGTTCCCCTCTGCCAAATTCTCCCATTCTTTCACCCCGCTTCTGAAATCCTCATTTTTGCTTCCCTGTCTATTCGATAGTGTCCAAAACCTAGTCAAACCCTAATTACCCTTCATATTTTTTCCCAAGTCTAGATTTTCCTTTATTGAAGCAGTTTCTATTTTTGTTTTCCTACCCAATCAACCAAAAAAAAAACAAAAAAAATCCCTGGTTATGGTTGTCACCCGTGCAGGAACAAAAACCATGGAAGACGCACTTGCAGCCATCCAAGCCAAACTCCAAGATCTGGATGAAAAATTTCTCGGCCTCCATCTTGAACATTCAGCTATGAACAACAAACGGCAGTCCGAGTCTTCATCAGACACTGGGTTCTCTTATTCCAGCAATTTCCGTGGTTCGAAGCTTGATTTTCCTCGCTTCAGTGGTACCGATCCAACTGGATGGATCTATCGTGCAGAATAGTATTTCAGTCTGCATAATACTTTTGATGTCAACAAATTTCCACTGGCATCCTTTCATTTGGAACAGGAAGCTCTTCAATGGTACTGTTGGTACATCAAGGCTCATGAAGAGCCAAAATGGCCAGAATTTTGCCAGCTCCTTTTGCAATGATTTGGTCCTAGTGCTTTTGATGACTTCACAGGAGCCCTCACTAAACTTTTCCAAATTGGCACTGTGAAAGAGTATCAAACTGAATTTGAGAAACTAGCCAACCACACCGAAGGATTGTCTGATGACTTTTACTGGAGTTGTTTTATCAATGGTCTAAAGGATGCCATCCGCTCTGAGGTCAAAATGTTCTATCCCAACACAATGATGGAAGCCCTAGGGTTGGCTAAGTTGGTAGAAGACAAGATTGCATCCCAACAATGCTCCAAGTCCACTTTTGTTCCCTTCTGAAATATCGGTTCTGAACGACCACCTATACCGCAGGCTCCTCGACCAACTCCTATCAAGTGTTTTTTTGAAACAGAGATGTAAGCACGCAGAGAAAAGGGGCTTTGCTATAATTGTGATGATAAATTCACTGGGGGACATAGATGTGTTCAGCAAAAGCTCTATCTCTTGGATGTGGATTCTCCACCTGCCTATGAAATTGGTGACGAAGATCCAGAAACACTGGATGCTCCAGTCGACATTTAGGAACTGCCTATTGACCCTCCGTCTTAGGATGACCAGCCAGAGATATCTCTCCATGCTTTAGCTGGAATCACCACCCCCCAAACAATGCGGGTCAGGGGTTACTTCAAGAAGCTTTCTCTTACAATACTCATTGATTCTGGTAGCACTCATGATTTCATTGACCCTCGGATCGCCAAACAAGCTGATTGTTTTATCCATCCTTGCTCCAACTTTGAAGTCATGGTTGCCAATGGGGGCACCTTACCTTGCAAAGGGAAGTGTCGAAATGTGCGTATCTCTATGGGAGATTATACCTTGCGCTCTGACATGTTTGCCTTGACCTTAGGCAGATGTGATGTCGTTTTGGGCGCTTAATGGCTACGCACACTTGGCCCTATCTTATGGGATTTTGCTGAACTTTGGATGTAGTTTTCCCTCAATGGACAAAAACACACATTGATAGGATTACAACCAGGTTCTCTCAGCATCATCAGTTCACATCGCATGGAAAAACTCCTCAAGAAGAATTCACATGGTGTCATCGCTCAGCTCCATTCCATTCAGATACAACCATCATCGGTCTCCACTAGTCCTTTGGATCAACAACAAATTCTGGATTGATATATAGGTGTCTTTGCTGAACTAGTGGGATTGCCACCTTCTAGGCCAGAAGACCATCGTATTCAGCTCCTTCCTGGCAGCGTTCCTCCCAACATCAGGCCCTATCACTACCCATTTCACCAAAAAACAGAGATTGAAATGCTCGTTCGGGACTTATTGAAGCAAGGTATTATTCGCCCAAGCACTAGTTCCTTTTCTTCTCCAGTTATTCTTGTCCACAAAAAAGATGGGTCATGGCACCTCTGCATTGACTTCCGAGCACTTAATCACCTCACCATCAAGGATAAGTTTCCAATTCCTGTTGTTGATGAGTTTCATGGGGCTCACTTTTTCTCCAAGTTGGATCTTTGTTCTGGGTATCATCAAATTCGGGTTCATGAGGATGATATCCCTAAAACAGCTTTCTGCACACATGATGGCCATTATGAGTTTTTGGTCATGCCCTTTGGCCTCACTAGTGCTCCTTCCACATTCCAGGCTTTAATGAAAAAAATATTTCGACCCTACTTGCGGAAATTCATTCTCGTATTCTTTGATGATATCCTCATCTACAGTAAAACATGGGATGAACATCTCCAGCATCTGGATCTTGTCATGCAACTTTTCTCTGACCATCATCTCCATGCCAAGCAGTCTAAATGTGTTTTTGGCCAGAAGGAAGTTGAGTATCTCGGGCACATTATCTCAGCACAAGGGGTTCGCGTGGATCCTGCCAAAATCGATGCCATGAACAATTGGCCACATCCTCAGACACTCAAGAGCCTTCGTGGTTTTTTGGGGTTGACTAGCTACTACTGTAAGTTTGTCAAGGATTATGGGAAGATTGCAGCTCCATTAACTGCTCTATTGAAAAAGGATGCTTTTACATGGACACATGCTGCTCAGTGTGCATTTGACAAACTAGAACAAGTTATGTGTACTACACCTATTCTAGCTATGCCCGATTTTTCCAAGCCCTTCACTATTGAGAGTGATGCTTGCGGCAATGGACTTGGTGTTGTTCTCCTTCAAGATGAACACCCCATTGCGTTCACCAGCAAAGCCCTTTCAGGTAAGAATTTAGCTGCCTCTACCTATGAGAAGGAAATGATGGCTATTTTGCATGCAATACAGAAGTGGCGCCCATACCTCTTAGGGAATCATTTCTGCATCAAGACTGATCACCAGAGTCTGAAATATTTCTTGGAATAGTGTGTCTCCTCCCCGGCACAACAGAAATGGGTTAGCAAACTCATGGGTTATGACTATGAGATCACTTACAAGAAGGGTAAAGACAATATTGTGGCAGATGCTCTTTCTTGCACATTTGATGCCCAAGGTTCTCTTTCAGCTATTTCTATGCCTGTTCCAAATTGGTTGCAATTTGTTCAACAGGGTTATGTCAATGACTCTTCCTTATCTCAAATCATCCAACGCTTGACCAACAACCTGTTGTTGCAGCAACACCCCTCCCCAAAATTTTGTACATGTTGGGGCCCCTCCTGTAATTTTGTAGAAAGTTTGCTTGAGATGCCATCCCCGCCGTCAGCTCTGTTTTCAACATAAAATTTTACTTCCCTACTGAACAGCTTGCCGTCAATCCTTCCATGTTTTCCCCAATAAGCCAAAAGATAACTTAGTTTTTTCCCAAACGTTTTGGAATAATTCGGACATTGTCCCGAAACGGCGGGAGTCAAACGTCCAACCTTTCCGAAAAGAGGACTCAGATTTTCTTGGTCAAAATCCGCGGGAGCCATTGAGCAAAACCACCCGGAACGGCGGAAGCTTTCGCTCAATCCTTCCGCCACCACGGAAAGGTTCGCGTTGTTCTCCCGAAACGGCAAGGAATTCAACAAAACCACCCAAAACGGCGGAAGCCATTCGGATAAACTCGCCGAAATAACACAAAGGAATTCACCATTTTCTTCCGAAGTAAAAGACTTGGAAAATTTTCAATCGTTGCTTCTGCGGAACGATTCAAGCTCCGAAACGACTTAGCTCCCGAAACGGCGGAGCCTTTCACTCAAACCTCCCGCAACCGCGGAAAGGTTCCGGCTTTCCTCCCGAAACGGCGGGACTCATTCGCCTTAGCCTCCCGAAGAGGACTTAGTTTTCCTTCCGATTAGAAAGTGCGGGGACAAAGGACTTAGAGATTTTTTTAACCTTCCGCAACGGTGGGGAATTAAGTGAACCGTTCCGAAACGTTGGAAGCTTTCAGGGAACCCTTCCGCAACGGCGGGAGTTTTCGTAAAAGACCTTCCGCAACGGCGGGGGAATTCAGGGAGCCCTTCCGAAACAGCGGAAGCCGCCGTGACATCTTCCCAAAAGAAACTAAACGGAAACTTTTGATGAAACCCTTCCGAAATGGCGGAAGCCATCCCCATATTTCCCGCGGAGGAATTCGCGATTTCCTTCCGAAACTATGAAAAGGACTTAGAATTTTCTCAAGAAGCTGTCACGGAGGCCTTCAGCCTTTGCTCCCGAAACGCGGAAGCCTTCGGGCTACCCTTCCGAAACAGCGGAAGCCAATCGCTTAAACCGCTCGGCGAATGTCTCCGAAACAACCCGGGTGAATGTGCGGAAAAGTATAAGTTTTGCTTCCGAAACGGCGGAAGCCATTCCCAAAAGCTTTCCGAAACTAGCGGGAGCCTTCGCCAAACCTTCCCAAAAAAAAAAAAAAAAAAAAAAAAAAATCAACAAGACTTCAAAGTTTTGGTTCGCGGGAGCTTTCACAAAAGTCTTCCGAAAATACCGGGAGCATTCGCTATATCGTTCCGAAACGGCGGAAGTTTTGGCGTTACCCGTCCGCTACGCGGCGGTCTCTCGCGGAAGGCTTCGAGCTTCCTTTCCGCAGTAAGCCCCGAAACGTCGGAAGCTTTCATCGAATCCTTCCGCAACGGCGGATACAATTCACGAACTGGCCCCGCGAAAACCGAGACCGTTGACGTGACCGCTACGCGCGGCGAATTTAAACCCCGTTGTAAATACGCCACCTACCGAATTAAAAGCTCACACGTGCCCAGTCTATATAAAATACGGTGAAGGGCTCGACCAATCCACCATTGTTTTGAATCGGCCAACGACGTGCGATACCGTGCAAACCGCTCCAGCTCACCTCGCGCATCCGTGCTCGCAGCCACCTCGCTCAAGCAATCCTCACGGTGCCAGGTAGGATCTTGACCTTGTTTTTCACTACTGAGTTGTCTTTTTGGGGAAAACAGTGGTTTTAGTGGAGTTTTGACGGGCGAAACACCCGTCAAGGGCTATGTTTTGCCCGTCAGGAACAGTGAACGGGGTTTTCGCTATACAGAATCGTCGTAGACCTTTGTTAAAATGTTAATTTTGTTTTATTTTAATGGTGGTGGGTACGGACGGTTAACCATGCCCCATTTTTTAAACCCCGAGCCGCGCCCCTCGTCTTGGTGGCTTTGCGGAAGCCCCAGGGGCTTTCCATGTCCCCGGCCGTAAACCCGGACTCAAAACCCTGGGCCCTCCCGTAAGCCTCAGCCCCTACACGTGAGCCGTGAACGTCTAAGCCGCGCGAGCCGAGACCTTAAGCCATGGCCGCCCTAGCACTCCCCGTCAGCACATCCCCGGCGCCGTCACTTTCGCTCGGACTAAAATATCCCGTAGTGACTCGGCGAGTGGCCGCGCGTGACGATAGCGTTCAAAGCCCTCACCGAGTCAACCCACGTCTTCCCCGCCATCGACCTCTCCAACCACAGCCATAACGAAATACATCTCCTTCCGCGAGACGGAACCGGAAGCCAATTGCTCCCACGAATCGCCTATCGGTCCAATAAAACCAATAGCTTCCGCAACATAGCTTATCCCATACTCGTCTTTTAAGAGCTTCAAATGTTTCAATGTGTGTCTTATGATTGAAATAATGTTTTGCTTCCTTAATATTTGCTTCAGTGATTTATATCATTAAAACGATGTTGCTCTCTGCTAAAACCTTGCAGCCTGTTGCTCAAATGATGATTTTGATGTGGATGTTATCAGGGATAAAACAAGATGCCGAAAACCGGTAAGAAGAAGGCGAAGATGACAGAAAAGAAGCCTGCCCCTCCCAAGATTGAAACCTCGCTCCAGGACACCAAGTGCACCACTGGTGTCCCTCCAGAAATCAGATGGGATGACATATACAGAATGATCAAGGACCAAGAGATCCCAGATATGTTGCTGGAGGAGGCACTGATCTATCAAAATATCAGAGCCTCAGGCATAACTAGAGCCGCTACCCGCCCTGAGCTATTCCCCTGTGCTGAAGTGATCGGGTGGATACTCCAACATGCAGATGCTGATGGGAGAGTGATAAATGACAGCAGGAAGGTGGCTATTGCTTCGTTTCAACCCGCGTATGTTGCGGCGGCCTACAGATTTCCCCGTGTCCAACAAGCTCTGACTGACGTGTGGTTGGGCCAAATGGATAACGTCGAGATGGCCAAGAAGCTATTGAGGGGAGGGAAGCATTTGAGAAAGAAGGGAAATGATGAATATGACGTGCAGAACCTGAGGGCCCCTTTCAGATTGATTGCTTTAATGCTATGCAGAATATTCGGCATGCCCGATGGCACAGTATACAAGATTCAGTGGGTCCCTATCATTCACTATGTGGCTTTTCAGGGGACAGTGTTTGACTGGGCCACTATCTTGTCAGATAGTCTGGCCTCAATGATAAGTGCTGCTAAGCCCGGACTAGCCTTGAAGAAGGCTGAATTCTTCATGTCTTCATACCTGATAGATTGTATCTTGGCCAAGATAGAGTTCCCCGGATTGGGGTGTACATGGGATAGGGCCACAGCCCCGGTCTACATCGCATTCAAGATGTTGTGGGCTCAGAATTACAAGCCCAGCTACAAACTCATCTGTGAGGGGTTCATCATGCCCCTATACCAGAAAATGTTCAAGGAAGAACCAAGTTGCCTGTCACAAAACGCTTTGGAAGTCCTTGAGGATTATGGGGACTTCTACTTTTCAGAACAAGGTACCTACTTGAGAATGTTCGGGGGGACTAAACCCCCATACATATTGCCGCAGTATGCCACAGACTATGTGGTGCTCAAGGAAGCGGTAAGGCAACTCTTCTTGGATGGGATTGGAGCATTCCTCCACAAGCTACACAAGGCTTCCTTTCCCCCCCTACCTTTCTGCATAGGTGCTTACAAGTTTTCAGGGGTGGCCTCTGCCGACGAATTTGTTCAAGAGTTGAAGGCCTTCCATTTCAGTGAGGTCATCTTCCACAGGAACGACAGAAAGGGTAAGGTGGCCGAGCATTGCAAGGGGAACTATGCTAACTTCGAATACTCCCACTACCCCGATGCCGAGGAGGAAGCTTTCAGAGGCATCAGCAACATGACTGAGCTACGGATCTGTCGCCAAAGTACTGGAGCGAGCTCTAGCTCAACCAAAGCCCAGAAGACCATCCAGCAAAAGGAGAAAGAAGCCAAGGATGCCCGAGCTCAGGAAGAGCTCAGATTAAGAGAAGAGGCAAGGTTACAAAAGGAAGCTGAGGAAGCAAGAAAGCAACAAGACGCTGAAAATGAAAGACTGCGGAAGGAGGCTGAAGAAGCCCAAAAGCAGAAAATAGCAGAGACTGAGCAAGCTGAGGCAAGGAAGAAGGCGGAGGAAGAATTGAAGACAAGGGAAAATACCGAGGCAGGCGGGTCCGGTGTGCAAGACATGGAGATAGACACCTCTCAAGCAGGTGGCTCTGGTACCCAAAAGAAAGGAACAGACCCCGCTCAGGAAGTCCGGACCCCACCTATGGAAGAAGACATAGACATCATAAACCGACCAATTGTACCGTACACTCCATATGGGAAACGTACGGTGTCCAAATGGAATGAGTTCGTTTATGATAAGAAAAGAAAAGCAATGGTCCTCCAATCAGAAGAGAGGATTAAAAGTCCCTTCCATGATGACATAGTCACCCGCCGAGAGGTCGCTGTCATGCAGAACACAGACGCAGATCCCGTCGCCATGGCATCCGCAGCCATAGCAACAGCACAGGCATCATTTGCCAATGTGGGGGTTATAGTCAAAGAAAATATATTGACAAAGAAGAGAGCACGTACCCTACAACAAAATGTGGCTAATGAGCAAGCCCAAAGAGACCTGGCAGTGAACAAATACAATTGCTTGTACGCTGAGCATAAGGAGTTGGCAAACAAGTACAGCTACCTGGAGGAAGAAAAGGACCAGCTAGCACTCCAAATAATGATTGTAGAAGCGGAGAAGAGTGGAGCAGAAGAGAAGGCCTCTCAGCTAGAAGCAGACAAGCAAACATTAGCCGAGCGGTTAGAGCAGGCTGAGAGCAAAGCGATAGACTTGGCTCCCTTTCATGAGCTGTCCTGCGGCATTCTGAAACAAATAAATGACACGCAGGAGCTGATCACTGACGAGGTTTGCAAACTCAAGGCCATGACAGCCAGATTAAAAGAGGTTAATATGGAAGCCCACAGGCTCAAAGCTAAGAATACCCGTGTCAAGGCAAATGTCATAAATCAGATGGCATGGAGAGAAGGGAGAGGAGGTTTCCCCCCGCATCTTCCTTTTAAGGCCGTGGAAGATTTTAATGAAGATATAGCCTTGTTGGAGTTTGGCCGGAACTGTGCCAATAAGCTGATGGCCAGTGTGCAGAGGACAACAGATAGAATCAACGTCCTGTACCAAAAGCTCAAAGGAGTCCATGACAACTGCACATTGAGCTTCCCTCAGACCCTAGAAGACTTCCCGGAAAAGGAACAGCGGTTGTCTCAACTGAAAGAAGAGCTAGGCGTACAGATGGAATATGTGAGAAGGATTGATGTCTTGGCCATGGATGATCTCCAGCATTACATTGGTTCATCAACACTTCACAACCATCTGCTGAAGGAAGCGCATCAAGCTGCTGAAGCAGAATTCCAAGGCATTAAAGCAGAGCTCGGGAAGAATGTGACTTCCCAGAAAATCCTGTTCCCTGCTGCAGCAAACGTAATCATAAGGGACACAGGTGTGTGGCACAGCTACATTGAAGAGGAGAACAGGAAAGCTGCAGCAGCAGCAGGAACATCAGTAGATCCGGCAGCCTCTCTCCCAACAGCTTCTTCCCCAGCAATGACAGAAAAGCCGGCCAGTTCATTCCCCCCTTCCCAATTAGGAGTAGCATCAACAGGAGATTCGAAGGCCTCTCCCCAGGCAGCACCAGTAACAATCAACTTAGGCGACCCTTTGCCAGCAGAAGCTCACGCACAGGAGTGAAGAAGATGAATTCAGTGAGCCACTCTCTTCAGCCAGACACGTGCCCAGCAGGGAACGCTTTAAGTTTAGCAAATTTTCTGTTATATGTAAGGCGTAAGCCTAGGGACAGCTGTCCCTATTTTCTTGTCAAAATATTTTTGTAAATGAAGCGGCCATTTTTGGGGGGGTCGAATATAGTGGAAATTCCTGTAAATGACAGGTGGGGAATGCTAGGTGTCAGCCCAGAGGGCAAATTTGTAACTATAAATAGGAGCTAGGAAAGATTAGAAATGACTTTTGGCAGGGAATGAAAGTTTTGGGCAAATGATATGAGCTATCTTGTATCGGGTCTGTAAATTGAATTTTCTAATAGAAGCCACGGGAGATGGACGTTTTGCTTGGAATGTTGGGTTGCTTTATGTTGGATTATTCTAATGACTGCAATTCTGCAATGTGAGATCATTCTTGACTTCTGAATTGTTTCTTTGTATTAATGATTTTGCTCTCATCTATGCATGCGTTCTCTCTATTTCATGAACGATGAATGCGTTCCATATTAAATCAGGAGCTACCTGCTGATACTTTTATCATTGCTGTAGATTTTTTCTTCTAGATCGAATGGCTAACTGTTCTTTCTTCAGGATAATTCGTATGGCTCATTGTTCATGCTTTTAAATTGCTCCTTGCAGGGATCTTTGAGTTTAATTTCAGCTTTGTTACGTTTAGATCTGTTTCTTTATTTTGTACATAGATTAGATAATTTTGCTTTCTTCTGTTCATAAGCAATAGATGCGTTCTTTATTCTTTCGTTTCCCTCTGTTGTCTGAGCAATAGGTGCTTCCCGCGCTGATTGAGAAGCTACCTTCTCAAGATCTTCGTATTGCTGTAGCTTTCATCGTGAGAAGTAATAGCTACCTGTTCTTTGATTACGATGGCTGTTACAGCTGATTGCTCCCCTTAAGCGTGTTCCCCTGCAGGGATAAATAGATGTGTTCCTGTTTCTAGATTTAGATCTGTTTCAGTTGCATTTAGATTAAATATAATTTAGGCATGTGCATCTCATATAAAACACATAAAACCCAAAAGAAAGGTGGATCGGGCCATAACCGGTAGAATCGGTTTTAAAGTCCAAAACCACGGTTGCCGGAACCGCTAACCGGACGGATTCCCTACACCAAACGGGAGATAGTCTAATTGGGACCGTCTCTCGGGGAGAATCCCTTTCTGATTGATGCTACGATATCCGAGGCATCAACACAACCCTTTTGCTGTACCACATTACTCTTGGGATGGTGCTTCTCTGAGATACAAGGGTCGTCTGGTGCTTCCCCAGAGCACAGATCTTCAACAGGCTGTCTTCTATGAACTCCATGCTTCTCCATCGACAGGGCACTCTGGGTTCCTCAAAACGTATGAACAGGCACGGCGTAACTCCTTTTGGTAGGGCATGAAAAGGACAATTCAATAGATGGTGGCCGAATGTGATACCTGCCAGTGCAATAAGGGTGAAAAAACACTCCTTCCAGGATTGCTCGAACCCTTGCCCATACCTACACGGATTTGGACAGATATTTCTATGGATTTCATTGAAGGGCTCCCTAAATCTGGCAGGAAGACAGTGATTCTCATTGTGGTTGATCGCCTCTCCAAATATAATCATTTTTGTGCTCTTAGCCATCCCTATACAGCCTCCTCAGTCGCTCAAATTTTCCTGGACCAAATCTTTCATCTTCATGGCATCCCTTCTTCCATTGTCTTGGATCATGATGCGACTTTCACCAGTCATTTTTGGACAGAACTATTTCGCCACACTAGCACCAAACTGAAGATGAGTTCAGGTTATCACCCACAAACAGATGGAGACTGAAATTATCAATAAATGCTTGGAAACTTATCTTCGTTGCTTCACCTCTGAACAACAACATCAATGGGAAAAGTGGCTTCCTCTCGCTGAATGGTGGTACAATACCTCTTACCACACTGCCTCTAAAATGAACCCATATGAAGCAGTCTATGGTTAGGCACCTCCATTTCTTCTTCCATACACCCCCACCAGTTCACCAGTTCAGAAAGTTGACATGGTCCTTCGAAACCGCGATCAGATTCTTCGCATTTTGCGGGACAATCTTCACATGGAAAGAAATTGCATGAAGCAACAAGCTGATAAACACCATTATGAGTGCACTTTTCAAGTCGACGATATGGTTTTTCTTCGTCTCCAGCCGTACAAGCAATCCTCCCTGAAACTCAAAGGGCATCATAAGCTCGCTCCAAAGTTCTATGGGCCATATCGAATTCTTCAGAAGATTGGGTCCGTTGCTTATAAATTGGAACTTCCTCCTTCTTCCCGCATTCATCCAGTCTTTCATGTCTCTTGTCTGAAGAAAGTTCTTGGCACCAACATTAGTGGACAAACGATTTTACCCAAACTGGATAATGAAGGATCCATCCTTTTGGAGTCGGAGGCCATCCTCAATCGACGCACTCGTCAGCTTCGCTCTCGCTCTATCACAGAGGTCTTAATTCAGTGGCACGACATGCAACCAGAGGATGCTACATGGGAACCACTCCTTCAGATTCAACAACAATTTCCACATCTAAAGCTTTGAGGACAAAGCTTTTTTTAAGGGGGAGGGGATGTTAGGAACCCATGTCTTTACTTTGTTAGTATATTGTTGTTGGACACATATGCTTTGTAAGTCGTCCCGTAGTATTTGTTGATCAATAGTTTATGTTATTGTTGTTGGCTCATATGCTTTGTAAGTCGCCCGTAGTATTGTTGATCCATAGTTTGTAGTGGCCTATGGTTTTGACCCATAGTATTAGCGCCTAGACTTAGTATATAAGTGTGTGTTGAGACCTATGAAGGCACTGTGAAGTTAATTGTATTGAGCTTGCTCAAAGGAGGTTGCCCCTTCAAAGTGGCCCGTGATCAATATAAAAGTGATTCTGAGTTCTATTATTTCTGATATCTTTTGTATTTGCATTAATTAGTTATTGCAGGTTCCTCACAAAACTAATTTAAGAAAACCCTAACCTAAAACCCTCTCTACTATACCCTATCCCTCTCCACTTCTTTCCTTTCGCATCTCCTTCTTTCCTACCACCCCACTTTCCAACTCCCACTCTCCTTCGCTGCCATCTTTCTACTGCCTTAAACCTTACCCTAACACAGGCCTGCAATAAATTGCAGACCTTGTGTATTTCTCCTCCTTTGCCACCTATGCATACAAAACACATACAAAATTTCCTTTTCAAGTTGACCTTTTGTTAGGAGTTTTAATGGTATGTTTTTTACCCTTTTGTTAGGATTTTTTAATGGTATGTTTTAAAACTTGCCTATTATAGATCTGAATATTTGCAAGTTGGAATACATTGTAACCTTTAAAATTGTTAAATCCCTATGGTGTCAATAAATGTTGATTATTGATGGTTGGTCAAAGGTAGTTATTGGTGATATCCTCTTGCATGGTTGGTAATTGATTAACTATTATATCGGATTTGACACCTTGCTAATGACATATAGCTTCTAGTCTATTTGATGAATACAACTAATACCTCATTGTTATATTTAATGCAGTTTTATTCATACATGATAAATATTGGTAAATAACTCATGCTGCTATGATAACTGTAAGCACATACAGATCCGAAGTTTATCCATGTCATACTGTTTGTAAAACTGCAAATCTAAATATTGCATTTGAAATACATTCTATCTTTTAGATGTTAATATGATGTTGTTGAATGCTAGTTGTTGATGATATACTCTTTGGTTAATCTCCCTAATTTTCTGCTAATTTAGAAGGTTACATTCATGTTAATGACAAGGTTATTCACTTGACTAATTTACTCTTGAAGAAAGGTAATCCTAACATCTTTCAATTATCACTCTCTGCTGCTATAAATGTGCTGAGTACAAACCTGGAGACTCTACCTCTATTGACGATACTCGAATACTATTAGTTTATGTTGCTGACATATGATTGCATTGATAAATAGTCTCTTACAATTTCAATTGACTTGAATGACCATGCTACATGCTTATATTTGAATATTTATTGACATTGACAATTATCACTTATACATATTTGGTTATTGGTTATGGTTGTTGGCAATATAGTATTTTGATCTAATATTGGTTATTGTAGCGCATGCACACATGTTTATACATCTATTTGAATGACCTATGTGGGCTATTAATATTTGGTGATTTTATTGGTAGTCTGGATCATATCTCTTGCACTCATTGGCATAGAATAATTGATTGTAATACATTTGACTCCATTAGGCACTGGTCTAACTACAAGATTGCATAGAGAATATATTTTGTGGTTGTCTTAGTGTTTTATAGGATTCCATAAGGATACTTCTCCTTGGAGGTTTCGAATTCCGAAGAAGTTAGAACGGTGACAAAGGTGACATTGGGTCACTATTCTTAGTTTTGCTTACTGGGAATTACCTTGCTAATTTGCCCGGTAACAGATGGTAAGGTAGGAAAGTATCCCAAGAATGATATGATGTCTTTCCATCTATGGTGCTCCTCTAATAGCATCATCGATGATTCCATTCATTTTCATTTGTTCCAAGGGACCTTTACTAGAGTGGTTGCTAAGTGGTATATCGAGCAACCCTCACAGATACATCCCAACTTCGTGTCCTTATTCTCCACTTTCTTGAATTTCTCTAAGTTATCTATCCACTATGACAAGTGAGTAGATATCCTTATGTCATTTCATTAGAACTCATCTACCCATAACACATACCACATTCATGAGTGGAGATGATGAAGGATTCTTTACAAGATCAATATCAATGGTTGGATCCTCCTAGATTGGTTATTGAAATACTTTCTCCTCGCCATAGATAAGGATGTTTCTTTATAGAATACATAAACCTAAGAGGAATTCATCCTCAGAGCACAACAATACGACCCCATCTATGCCCAATTTGGTTACATGTGCATGATCCTCCCCAGTGATCCCTGTAGCGACTCTACATGCTGATATCATCTAGAGGCATCCCATTCTATGGATGGCGTGCTTGGTTCCATGAAATCCAATCCAAATACATACCCCCACTTTCATCCTATTAGAAGTAGTTATTCATATGCTAATCCCATGATTTTTTAGAGCTATAATCGGATACCACCCCAACACATAATTATCCGTCTAACCTGTCGCACTCATCTTCACATGTCAAAACAAGTACCTCTTACTCGCCTCCTCCTTCAACCCCCCATGTTCATGGTCCTTCGTGTAGTGGCACAATGTGTTTCAACACTTCTATCAGATATATGGATCCTACAACCATCAACCCTTATTACCCATTCCTTGACCCTCTGTCAAGACATCCAGTTGAACCATACACCATGAATCCCACTTTTCCTCATGGGAGATTATAAAAGTCAACATAATATGGCTATCCAACCTACACCCAATAACTAATGATCATATCCCAACATAAATAAGAATAAGAATAAGGATAAGAACAATGGAAACAACCAATGTTGGGAGGATGGAGGAAAACCCCCCATTCCTCCTAGTAATATTCAAGGTAATCTAAACCATATGAATCTGGATATGAAGAAACCCCCCAAAAAATGTAAGGACCCTTAGTTATGGGCTAACCACCTATGTTCCTTTTTTAGAGTTTATGGACATTAAATCCACCATTTTCTGCTTCTCACCAAGGTTTTCCAACTATGGGACGAGGCCAATAAATGTGAAGCTTCCAATACCTCCCAAGGTCAAACTAACACTCCACCCCTTGATCTTAACACACCTCAATTGATGGTTTTGCAAAACCCCTTCCCATATCAAGAGGTGGTTAAGTCATATCCCACAATGCCTTAACTTTCTCATCCATCTACGTCATGACACCCCAATGATCCCTCCTTCGAGAACATCTACATGACCTCCACAATATGTTCTATCAACTAAATCTCCCAATCGAATAAAGATAAGAATGCTCCTTTGCAGGAAGGATCATTACACCTACCATTGCATAATACAGACCCTCCAAAGATCCCTAATATCCATTTATGTCTCACTACCCATAAATCCAACACTAGAGCCACAATGAACTATAGTGTTGTGGATGAATTAGCCCAATCCCCCACTACCATGTCTACTTTGTAGGTTCTCCAAAACCTCCTAGTGAAATGCAAATCTATTTTGTTTTCCTTAGTTGCAATCGACCCTTCTGATGCTCTCCTAGTGAATTTTGATTTAGATCCAATAGATCCCCATATTCCTTATCTGTATGATGTTTCAGGTCCCTTTGACTGTCAAGAATTTGATTATTCATCTATGCATCAATGAAGAAGGTGCTTCCACCTATGTTGCATTCACCCATGTTTGGAAGAACCTTCATTCTGCCAAATTACTGTCATCCCTTATGACATTGCATGTGTATGACATATGACCTATCCAACTACAACATCTACTCCAAAATATCCCTATGCAACTCACTAGTAAGTCCATCTTGATAGACAAAATTATTTTCAACAATAAGTTATTAGACGATAACCTCCTCCTTGGTCATATCTACATGTAATCTATGAAAGTGGTTGCCAAAATGGTGTTTAGATTCTTTTTGTTCCATCATGAAGGGAATATCATCATGCTTAATTATATCATCTATTATGATCCCAATGGACTGGTGTATTCGAGCCATGTCCCACCTACCATCGAGGGTATCCTTTCTATTCCTTCATTCATGGGTGTGGGTCCTGGGGTCTTCAAATATTCCTTTTTTCTTGGAACATTTTCAGTCCCTACTCTTACCTTACAAGAGGAAGTATCATAATTATGTACTATCAATTTTGAATAAACTGTTACTCAACCACAACTATTTCTTAGTCACAACCCTCCACCGGGACACCCATGGGTAGGAGTATTTATACATCAATTCCCAACCCTCTTTCATCCTTCATGGATTTTTGGAACTCCTATGATGGTTACTCTTAACATCCAAATATTGATATTAGTCCTCCTATTAGTTTAGTACATAAACCAACCGAACCCTCCACCCACCCCTTAGGTCATATTAGCACATGCTCAACCGATTGGTAATTTGAATGCCCCGCCAACTATGGTTATGAAGGAGGCCATCACCTCCACCTCTACCTTCATCCAAAAATAAATATGGGTGATATGGATTATTTATATAAAAAAATGAATGCATTAGTATGAATATGGAAATGCACACACAAATATTTTGTAGAGTCGACAATAGCATAGTAAAAACCAAATTCTATTAATGAAAGGAATGGAAAAATAGTGTAAATTGCAAGCAATACAAACTAGCTTGGATGGTGGTAGCTTATCTTTGAAGATAGATGTGTCAACTATTCTCATTCAGAATATATTATTACAAAGATACCAAAAGGGGAATTTTTATCATAAGAATAGAGGTACACTTCACTAAACATCCAAAAACCTAACCCTAGGAGATGAAGAACCAAAATGATTTGCGAGCACCAAGGTGGCTACCTAACTTCCTCGGGGCACAAATTTTGCATACAATCTCCATTTAGGGGACATGATGGCCCACTGGAAAGAAGTAACTAAGAAGTTCAACTTTTGGCTGGGACTAGAGCATGACATGGTAGACCATGGCCCCTCGAATGACCAAAAAATCCTTTGTTTAGGGCCTTAAAATAGAATCAGAAGTTTGGGACCCAGAAAAACATATAAAATTTCCAAGAAGATGAAGAACCATTGTAACTCACTGGAACAAGTGGATGGCCACTAGTATCCACCTATATTACTATGGGGGAAACCAAAAATCCATCCCAACCTACCACCAATATGGTCGTGAACCCCCCGACCCCTGTACCTTATAAAGTCCCCATGCCTAGTGTTGTGTGTGATGTATTTGGTCACGCTACCCATCAGTTTCCAAAATTGCCTATTTTATACAATCATATTCATGTTCAAGAGGAAAAACTATGTGTCACAACTCAATGGAGTGACCCTAAGGAATAAAATGACAAAGGTTGACAATGCATGGGAAATGGTATAAGTGGACCTATGCCTATATGCCATTCAAATAATAATTACCACAAGTATTGTATGGAGAATGAATGATAACATGCTAAAAAGACAAGTTCCAATGCTTCTCCAACCTGCAAAAGGATAAAAAAATGACACTTCCACAAATTCCATTATTAACAAATCCATAAAAATAGATTTACTAAAGTTAATTAGGAACTTTTGAAGAAACTATTTGGGTTAAAAAGTTTAAAATGATTAAATATAGTTCATTTCCATACCAAATTACTTTTTACCCTCGAAATTACCAAATCACAATTGTTATATTTAAAATTTTAGGTGAAGATTTTGTTATATTTAAAATTTTAGGTGAAGATTTTGGGAGATTCAACTGTTGGAATTTGGATCCATTAGCTCCAATTTCTTCCTCTTAATCTCCTCTTTAATTCCATCCACTTATTTTTTTATTTTTCCATTTTTTGGGGGTTGGGGGACCTTGCAAAGTCCCCATATTGCTCCCATGTGGGTGGCTTATTCATAGGTCATCGGGGTGAAGACATACCCACAACTGATGAGATCATGACTCATGGGATCCCATGAATATCCTAAAAGGAAGTCATGGGGCCCCTCTCCCAATTGCAAAATTAAAGACTAACTTTAAAATTTCAGTTCGATTTTACAGGCACAATACCATGGTTATCAATTGGAGAGAAAGAGAGAATGAAAAAGTTGAATTATTCATCATAGATTCATGAGGCTATGAGATAATTTCATGATTGTGGAATTAAATTATTCATATGTGAAAACATGCATGTGCAACTCTAGTCATTAGAGATGCTCATCAACTACTAGAAGTCAGATCAAGATTTTTTATTATCGATGATGTTGTCCTCAAAATTGAGGTGTAGGACATATATTTTCCTACTAGATTATTTTGTTGAAAAGAGACCATAGTCATCAATGGAGGAGGAGTACAAGGAATCCCTATGGTATAGGAGTGCATAGATTCTTATTCTACTCATGCTGAGAAAAAGGTCAACTCCTAGGTTTCAATTGAAAATATTGTAAAACTTAGCCTCAAGATTATAATACTTACTAGTACTAGGATGGTTAGGTATGCTTCCCCACGTCAGGCCTCACAAGACCACATATATTACACTATTGAGTGCTTGAGTTATACCATATATGACTAGTGCATTTTTGTTATAGTAAACATGAGAGCACAATTGATAGACTGTAGGCTAGGTCAACAAAATAACTTAGGAGTAAGAAAAAACGTATGGCTAAAATAGAAAATATCAACAAGATATATAAATATATACAAATGCATTGAATAATAAGTGATAATAAGATTATATTGAGTACATTGAAGGCCCCATATAAATACTATATAAAAGGGTGTCTTGATACCTTTTCATGAAAGGCTACATCTTTATTTATTATTACTTAATATATCATGTTATATTTTATTATTTTTCATAATAAATGGAGTGGACAGATCGTGTTCACTATTAATTTGAAAGAAGAATTTTGTAAAATATATAAGAATATAATAAATAATGATAGATGATGATATTTTACAAATGATGGCCTACGTCTATATGATTTGGGCACCTATTTTGAGGAGTCGCGTCCTATTAATTTAAATTTAAATTATTATTTATTAATGATTATCAATTTGTATTAACTATTATTTATGTTTGTAACATTGCCGCCCCCTTTAAAGAAAGCTTTGTCCTCAAAGATAATTTTTTTTATGGTGTCTTTATTATGGTTTGATGTTGAAACAATGACTTGAGATATGTGATCCCAATTGATTCCTTTATCTTGATATGTACCTGGACCTATTTTGTGATGTAATTCCTTCTGCTTGAGCAGTGAACTCATTAATCCATACCACTTGTAATTAATTCCCTTCCATTTGAATTCCATATATTGTTCTTGTAGGTTGGTTGTGTAGGTACCTAACTGCATTAGCCATTCAACTCCTAACACCATATCTACTCCTTTGAGTGGTAAGGTATAACGATTGAGATGTAGATTTAAGCCTTGTATTTGTAAAGGAACCTTATGGAATTTCCCTACTTATTGCACATGTCAATCATCAATAGTCGATACCGTGAGATTCTTCACAAGGTATACAAAAAGATTAAGTTATTTTTCCCTTTTTGTATCCACGAAATTGTGTGTACTTCCATAATCGACTAGAATTGTTATGTCTTTATTCTTAATAGTTCTTGTAAGTTGTAACCTTTTTGGTCCTATCTTTTATGGTTTTTTCACATAGAATAAGTGCTCTTCATCATTACTATTATCCCTATTTCTCAAATGGGGTGAAATATATTTAAGTAACAAAGTTTCTTTCTTTTGGGTGGCAATTTGATTAGGCGTTGCTGACCCTTTCTCTTTACAAGTTTGTAGGATGCATGTGATTGTCACTATCGGATACTTCAGGTGAGTTTGTATCCAAATGAGAATAAGATGTATCTTCTTCGATAGAATCTTGCACTTCTTTCCCATGTATAATTTTGCAGTGAGATGTATGATTGTATATACATTTATTCAACCTAGGATCCATTTTTCGCCATAGCGAGGACAACTATTTTTCTTCTTTTTCTATCATTGCTGAGATGAATGATGAATATGTTTTATTCTTTTTCAGGTTAATATCCATTTGATTGATAATTATCGCACTTATGTCCTGGTGACTAGTTGTCTCTGCAATATCTGCATTGTGTCTCTTTTTGTCGTAAATAACCTTTGTCAAGGTTTTCTTGCCATGACTTTTAAACTTTTCTTCAATAATTTTTGTTTTACGCCTGAGATTATCCAATATTGAGATATTGTGTAATTCTAACTCGTCTTTTATGTATTTTTTTATCCCATGTCCATACATCTGGAGTCATTGATCGTCCATTAAATATGGTACTCATGTTGTTAGGATTTCCCATTCATATGTGTATTCCTCCACATCCCCCTTTTGTTGTAATTTGGTGATTTTTGCAAAAAAAATATTTCTTAGTCACATCTTCAAATCTTTTAAATATATCATTTTTTAATGTGTTCCACTTGTAGGAGCACACTTTTGTTGTAATCTTCCACCACATATACAAGTTATATGCCCTGAGTTCAAGTTGAATCAAGGTGTACTTTATATTCTCATCACTAGATAGGATTTTATTTATGCAAAAGAATTCTTCTGCCTTACTGATCCATGCCACACTCTATTTTGTCTCATCGTCAAACTTTGGTTTCTCTACCTTGGGATTCATTGGATATCCACTCATTGGTTGCATTGAACTCAAGTATGGATGGTAGGGGTTAAGGCCTAAAAAGTGATTGTAATCTATATGGTTTTGGGGAATTTCAACTTTGAAGAAATTAGCAGTATCTAGTTAGTTTATTTTTGGTGAATCGATATTGACAGAGACTTCTCTATCCCCGATGAACCTCATGATTTTTTCAAACCCTTCTTGAAACCCTGATTTCATGCACGTGTCTATTTCTGCTCTCAATTTACTCATTTCCAAATATACAGTCGGTGATCTCATTTATTACATTCCTTCTTAATTCTTCTTTTTCTTCTCGTAGCTTGGATTCAATTTTATCCAATCTCGAGTTTAGACCTTCGAGAATCCAAGAATCTCTACCCTGTTTTTTTCAATATTCTCCACCCAATCATTCATCGCTGACATGGATCTAGTACAAGGGGAATTTTTGCTGTCTAGGATTAGGTTTTAAATATAATAATAATAATTACTATATTTAATAATAATATTTATTATTAAAAAAATTGAATGGTCTAAAGGCGGTGAAATGGATAAAGTGTATGGTTTAGACTATAATAATAATAATAATAATATAGTTTGGGAGGGGAAATTTTAAAATATTAAAATAATAATAATAATGATAATAATATTATTATTTATAATATTGTTTTGTGGAAGGATTAGGATTTCGCAAGGTGGTGTAATGGTTCATGTGAGGGAAAGCATATGGAGGGTTAGTGTGGGAGATATGGAAGGTCAACGTGTGGGAGAGTTTTGTAGTGTATCTTGTGTGCATTGCAATGGCCAAGGGATGCGGCTCAAATGGATATATATGTGTTCTAGAAAGAGGGAGTTGGAAGGCGTGGTGGGAGGAGGGATGGGTGGCTAGAAAAATGGCAGTGGTGGATGGAGGAAGATGGATCGTGGGGATGCAGTGGTAGAGATGTGGAAGTGTATGGGAAGGGAGTAGAGGAGGAGAGATGACGATAGGTCGCATAAGTGCAAGGAGTGAAGTTGTGAGGCAGTGTAGAAGCAATGGTGCACATGGTTGGTCGGTAGGAGTGGTGGATGATCACAGTGAGCGTGGGTGAATAGAGTGTGAGGATAATGGGAGGAGTAGTAGGGGGTGTAGGTTATAGGTGTAGATTTTAAGGCACGACGCTGGAGGAGTGGCACGCTACACAGGAGGGGTGCGTAAGGGTAAAATGAGTGTTAGTTTAGAGGACGTGGGGAGGATGAGAACTGGTGTGATAATGAGGGGAGAGCATATGGGAAAGAAGATGTAGATTTGAGAGTGTATGGGAAAGAAGATGTAGGGTGTGGAGCGAATGGAGTAAAGGAGATGAATAATTCTTGGAGGCTTGGGCATGAGGGAGTTGAAGAATAGGTCACAGGAGTTGAAGAGTGTGTGGTTGAATATGACTGAGGGAGAATGCACCAGCAGGACATGGGGTCATGGACTCGCTCAGATACCAAATGAAGATACCAAATGAAGTAGAACAAATGTATAGGTAAAATAGAAAATATCAAAAATATATTAAATATGTAAAAATGTATTGAATAATAAGTGATAATAAGATGACATTGAATACAATGAAGGCCCCGTATAAATGAAATATAAAAGGGTGCCTTGATACCTTTTCATAAAATATTACATCTTTATTTATTATTACTTATTATCTCCTGTTATATTTTGTTATTTATTCCAATATTCTTTCATAATTATCTATATAACATATACAAGACTCTTCTAATATCATCCTTCATAAAGATATTCCCTGCCATGCACCCTTGTGCAATTGTGTGACTTGTTGGGTGACATAAGCCTTGCATGAGTGACTAGTTAGAAATGATGTGTAGGCTTGGAGGAGGACATGTATTGAACATGTTTAATAATGAGTTATTTTGTTGTTAGCTTGGTCAAGTGATCTCAATGGATGATCACCTTCACAAGCACATGGACATTCACGACGATCTGGAGCTTCCTCTGCAAGTTTCACACTAAGGCAAAATTGGTAAATCTTTTTGCTTTTTGAATATCTTATGATTTTTTAGTTTTTTCTTATATCATTTTTTTAATTTAGAGGTATATAATTTGTATGTGTGTGACACTAATAAAAAAAAATCTAATGATGTAGATGTAGGTCTAGCACGATATCTAGGATACCCATGGAACTAGAGGATAGCAAGAGAGGACCATGGAGGAGAGGGAGGTGAGAGTAATAGAATTCTCCATGACATTTAGAGAAACTTGGAGGGGCCAACCCGTAGGTTTTCCATGTTTTAGATAGAGTATCGGCTAGAGTGCCTACATAAACAGGTTGTAGGAGTGCCATGACCTTGGGTTTGTCTCTTTTGGAATATAGATTCAACTAGTCTATTACCAAGATCTGCATGTTGGGGTAGGACTTGAGACACAACCTTTTGATACATCACTACTTTTTTTGGGTACTTATGGACATATTTTTGTACACGTCTTCACCCTTCTTAGACATTATGTGTGTGTGTGTGTGTATGTCACATCCCCTTCCATCAATTTGACTTAAGGGAGGGAACATGAACTAAAACCAGGATTCCAAATTTAGCCCCATCATCATTTTACAAATTCATAGCAAATGAAACATGTGTGCAAATGCATAATGGAAAATAAACACATGGGAAATAAACTCTACTACACACATCTAGCATCCAATTACCAGTATAATTATAACAAGTATCAATTAAATACATTGCATGATTAAAATACAATAATACTTATCTTGAAATGAAGTTGTCCCGAGCAACTGGTTATGCAAGTGCAATGTTCCACCCAACCATAGGCCAACTGTGCTCATCAATGTCTCAACACAACTTCCACCCCCAAGCTGGGCATGATTTCCAGAAGGAAAGGGAACAACAAACTCATACATGGCCAAGTATATACTGTTGATGTATATGTAACTTCGGAATGTATTTCACATATATGTATATTGTATTCCTATAGAGATGGTATTATTCCTCTATAAGGAAGTGTCGTCACTTATATTGTAAGTGTCATAACTTATACTTGATGGGTTATTAGACCACCTTATTTGGGGTCGGCCCTGTATAAGTCATGTGGGTCAAAGGGTTATTAGACCACTCTATTGGGGGTCGGCCATGTGGGTCAAAGGGTTATTAGACCACCCTATTGGGGGTCGGCCCACTCAGCATTATGTTATGTGGTAAAGTTCGAGCCTACATGAGTTAGGTAAAAAGGCAAGTCAAGTCAAGTATAAATAGAGTGCGGGAGGCACTCTATTTGCTCACTCACTTCTCACACATGCACTCAAGGAGGAGTGGCGCACTTATGGAGGAGGAAGATCTGCTGCTAGGATGTGTCTATCTCTTATGGTTGGTTGTATCATTGCTCTATCTATCTCTGAGGAAGTTATTGGGGTTTTTCACCTTTATGGTTTTCCCCAAGTAAATCTTTGTGTCTCTTGTGTGCTTGCATTATTGTCTCCATGATTGATATGCTGTAGATATGTTGTACATGTTGTTCTCTCAGTTAAGATCCTAGATAAGATTGAAGTAAATTCTGAAAATTTAACATGGTATCAGAGCTAGCCTGAAAGAAGGTATGATATGGCATGTATGACACTTGTTGCACTTACGATGCTAGGGCTTGATATAGCAAAAACCAGTCATCGTAGCACTTTCGCTATAAATCCGTTTTGGCGAAGTTTTTGGATCTGAAATTGTTACAGGCCAAATCTTAGATCTCCAGGTACCTTGTGTCCAAAGGAAAACCTCTAATTCGTTGTACTTTGTGATTTATGATCTGTACAATATAGGGTTTCTGCCTCTTCCAGATCTGAGTCAAAATCAGGTAACCTTGGGAAAAAGGTCATATCTTGGGCTACGAAGCTCCAAATGAAATTTCGTAAAAAGTGACAGGTAGTACACAGTCTGTACTATCTCATAAAATTTTTTCAGAGGCCGAATGTGAACCAGTGACACGTGGCACTCCGTACAAGTTCGCTCTCCTGTATTATCCCATAAACAGGTCACGTTGTGACACTTGGAATAAGTCTCTCTCAGAGAGTCCAATTGAGGTCAGACCTGTCAGGATGGAAAGATAACAGCCCGAGCTATCTCAGAAAACATTTTCAGAGGCCGAAGTTTAAACAGTGACACGTGGCACGCCGTACAAGTTCGCTCTTCTGTTTTTATCCCAAAACAGGTCACGTTGCGACATTTGGCATAACTCTCTCTCAGAAAATCCAATTGAGGTCAGACCTGTCAGGATGGAAAGCTAACAGATCAGGCTATCGCAGGAAAATTTTTCAGACCCTGTGGATCAAAAATTTCGGATTTACACCAGAAACAATCAGGTACATATTTCTGTCAAAACAGAATTATTTTTTGGTACCTTCATTCATGGCTTCCGGAATTTAGGGCTTTGGAGAAAGTTGGAATTTTTGTAATCGGAGACCACGGCTAAATGCTACTCATCAAAATAAAAATTTAGAGACCAAAATCAGAATTTTTGGTTGGGCAGAAGGCCGGGCTTGATCAGACCCTAGTTCGGGACTTTGATCAGGAAAGTGGAAAATTAGGGCTTCTGTAAAAATGGGAATTTTTGAAATCTGAGACCACGGCTGGAATCTCCTCAGAAAAATAGAAGCTTAGTGCTTTGGATCAAAACTTTTGATTGGGAAAAAGAGTGGGATTCATCAAACCCCAGTTCAGGGTCACGTCCAGTGAATCCGGAAGTTTCAAAGGCAAAATTGAGGAGTGAAACTTTGCAGTTTTCAAATTATGAATATACCAATTTGATTAGGTCATCAAGGCGCATATTTCTATCCTTTCGGAAGTTTGAAATTCAAAGTTTGAATTTTTGGGGTTTCTCTGACAAACCCATATCCAGCTCCAGGTCCAGTTCTTGCACATCAAGTGGATTGGGTTATTCCTAGAAGAAAATGGATTGGTCACCTACATAGGTGAAGAAGTTCCTGTTTCAGAGGGAGATGAGGCTAAGGCCTTACATAAGAAGATTACAAGCGATCTCGACAGGTATGACTCATCGAGGTATGTTTTGATATTTGTCCATGATTAAGTTTATGGTATGTTTGTCTTCATGTTATTACAGTTAAGTACAATTTTGTTTTTAGATTTGTCGTATCACCTTAACAAAATTATGAATGCATGATAGAAGATATTCATTATTTAGGGTGTTGACACTTATGATTGTACTAATGCATTATGGTGTTGTATGAGGTTTATGTTGTCTACTAACATGAAAGGTACACCAAGAAAGACAAATCATGTTCCAGTTCAAGAACATATGATCATGGTGACATGAGGACAAAGATTCATCCATTGTCATGGATCTCATAGAAGATCCATCTACGAGGTATGTATAACTTGGTTTTATAATGGCTAACCATTGAGACATGCAGGTTACTAGCACAAGTCATTGAAGAGAACCAAAAGACATTATACGGGTATGTTAGACATAACTAGCTAGCATGCTAATCCAGGTATGTTTTTCCTATATCAAAATAGAATCCTACCTTGTGTTAGGATCTTATACTATTGTGTTGTTGATAATGATTATTCACGAAGAGTCATAGGTTTGAATAATCATGGTGGTATGCATATTATATCTCTTATCTTGATTGATGATTCAACTAACCCGAAGAGTCATAGGTTTGAGTAAATACAAGTTTAGACATGTTATGTTTCTTATGATTTGACTAACCATAAGAATCCTACATAAACCTTGAATGCTAATGCTTATTATTTTCTGTTTGAAATGATCATGATTATACATGCTTGAGATTATTGTGTTTTAATAGTATACTAATGAATGTATGATTTTATATGAGATCACAAGGATAACACAATCATGATACTAATAAGCATGCATAGGGACCAATGATGAATATGAGTTCAAGAACAGGTAATCCAGGAAGCAAAGATCAAGAGGGAGTACACTCCAGTGGTTTATGCAAGGATGCAGATATTCAGAGGGAGTTGACCATCTCTCTCTACATTCCACAACAGAAAGGTGTAGAAGAAGCTACTTCAGATTAGGACTCCAGCAGCTCCTGTAAGGAAGCAAAGACTCAGAGGGAGTCCACCCAACGAACAAACAAAGATAAGTATTTTAATTTCTTGCATATTTGTTTGTTTAAATAAAATTGTTCAATGATGTATATGCTCATGTTCCTAGACTTAGGATATGTATTGTGCATATTAGAATAGTTGCATTGATGAACAGTATATTACTAATATACATGGGTAAGTGGCCTATGGCACTGTACAACATTCCATTGCTACTTATCTAGAATGAAACCTCTTTGCTGACATGTTGGGAGTTGTGCACACTCTGAACAATGTTCTGGTAGAGATTGGAAGGCATCTAGAAAGTTACGGAATATGGATAAATGTTGTATTAAAGCATTGGCTAAGATAATTGCATGACTGTATGACATATTTCTTTATGTGTAAGAATTTGTTCTGAAAATTATGAGATGTTTCTAATCATGCAATTTAACCTGTTTTGTAGGAAAGACCATATATCTTCACCTACAAAAGGACTACAACATTTGTTCCAGCAACAAAGATATCTATTGAAGATATTGAAGTTCCCAAGATCTGGGATGAAGAAATGGAATTCCATGATCCATCGATCATGAAGAATGATGTTTGGGTTGCAGTCCCAAGACGTGAAGGGAAGTTTGTTATGACTTCCAAATGGAACTATCAGATCCAGCATATTGCAGATGGCAGCATTGAGAAATATAAAAGTGATGAAATAGAAGATGCACCAGATGGATTTCAAGATAGCATGGTGTAGTCAGATATGTGTGCAGAACTTGGTATGGTAGGATAGACATCCTTCTATCCAGTTTGGTCTTTACCAAGAGTAAAGCGGGTTCCAACCTTTACTACAAGGTTGAGGAAGGCAATCCAGTGATACTACTATGTGGATGACCTATTTGTATCAGGTGAGGATAGATTGATTGCTGACATGCAGCGGAAGCTTACTGTCGAGTTCGAGATGAAGAACTTGGGAATGATGCACTATTTGTTTTTGGCATGGAGGTGTGGCAGAGTGTAGATGAAATCTTCCTTGGTCAAGGGAAGTACACAGTAGATATCCTGAAGAGATTTGGGATGATGGATTGCAAGGCCATGGCCACACCTATGGCATTGAATCTGAAGCTTCTATGTGATGCTTCATCTGAGCTGGTTGATGTCCCTATGTATCGTCAAATGATTGGGTCCTTGATGTACCTAACGAACACGAGACCAGACATTTGCTTTGCTGTGAACACATTGAGCCAGTTCCTGACGGATCCGAGGAGTGTTCACCTGGTTGCTGTAAAGCATGTTCTGAGGTACCTGAAGGGTACAGTGGATTATGGGCTCAAATATGAAGCAAATCAAAAGTTTAACCTACAGGGTTATGTTGATTCAGATTGGGCTGGCAGTGCTGCAGATAGGAAGAGCACATCTGGGTGCTGCTTCAGTATGGGATCAGGTGTGATCTCTTGGTTTAGCAGGAAGCAGTCCTGCGTAGCACTGAGTACAGCTGAGGCAGAGTATGTTGCAGCCTGCTCAGCTAGTTGCAAGGCAGTATGGCTACGGAAGCTACTTTCTGAGTTATTTGATCTCTCGTTGGAGGCTACTGGTATCTTCTGTGATAACCAGAGTTGTGTGAAACTGTCCAAGAACCCAGTGTTTCATGACAGGTCGAAACACATAGAGATCAAATATCACTATATCAGGGATATGGTGCAGAGAGGAGCTGTGAAGTTCCTGTATGTTGCGACGGATGAGCAGATTGCAGATGTGCTGATGAAGCCACTAGCCAGGTTGAAGTTCGAGTACTTCAGAGAGAGGCTTGGCGTTCTTCAGATCGAGGACACTTTGAGGAAGAAGTGATGGACACATTTGCTGAAGCCATTCCAAGCATGTTGGAAGGAGGATCCTTCACATGGCTGTGGATGTAAGCGCTGGATGATGAGCATCAGGATGATGTTCTGGTTTCTGCTGGATATGATCAGTTGGATCATTTTTGTATGTATGTACGCATCATGTTGGATGCTGGATATGATCAGTTGGATCATTTTTGTATGTATGTACGCATCATGTTGGATGCTGGATATGATCAGTTGGATCATTTTTGTATGTATGTATGCATCATGTAGATGCTGGATATGATCAGTTGGATCATGTGTATGTATTTTGTATATGCATCATGTTGAATGCTTGGACCATGTATCTGTATATGTATCAGGTGGGTACATTGTATGATCAGGTGGATCATGTATGGTGATATGTATCATGTATTTGTATTTGTATCAGGTGGATACATTGATGATCAGGAGGATCATGTATGATGATATGTATCAGGTAGATACTTGGTATGCATCAGGTAGATGCATTGATGATCAGGAGGATCATGTATGATGATATGTATCAGGTAGATACTTGGTATGCATCAGGTAGATGCATTGATGATCAGGAGGATCATGTATGATGATATGTATCAGGTAGATACTTGGTATGCATCAGGTAGATGCATTGATGATCAGGATGATCATAGATGACGAGCTTCAAGATGTTGCTCCAGATGACATGCAGCAGGATGTTGCAGTGATGATGATCAGGATGATCATGGATACATCAGGATGATGTATGGTGAGTATCAGTTTGATACTCTGTGGCCGTGGATCAGGTTGTGCAGATAAGCATGTAATTTGTGCCCTGGGAGATTTGCAGATGGTCTTTCGAGGTTTTTCCTATGGCATGTAATTTGTGCCCTGGGACATCTGGCAAATGCTCTTTCGAGGTTTTGCTTGGGAGGACATATAATTTGTGCCCTGGGAGATCTGCAGATAGTCTTTCGAGGTTTTTCCTATGGCATGTAATTTGTGCCCTGGGATATCTGGCAGATGCTCTTTCGAGGTTTTGTCCTATGGCATGTAATTTGTACCCTGGGAGATTCGATAGGTTGAGCTGTGTGCTCGTAATCAGTCCTGGGATGCTCTTGCGAGGTTTTGCCATGACCACATGTAATTTGTGCCCTGGGAGATCCGATAGGTTGAGCTATGTGCTCGTAATCAGTCCTGGGATGCTCTTGCGAGGTTTTGTGGTGACCACATGTAAATTGTGCCTTGGGAGATCCGATAGGTTGAGCCGTGTGCTCGTAATCAGTCCTGGGATTCTCTTTCGAGGTTTTGTGGTGAGGTCACATATAATTTGTGCCCTGGGATATTTGCAGATGGTCTTTCGAGGTTTTGCCTATGGCATGTAATCTGTGCCCTGGGACATCTGGCAAATGCTCTTTCGAGGTTTTGTGACGCACGTAAAAGTCCTGAGGATTCCACAGTATGGCCAGTGATGACGAAGACCTGCAGGTGGTGGGCCTACATCCAGAATGAAAAAGGACTGGCTCTGTAGAACTTCCTATGACGAGTAGATTCAGAGATTGATTGAGATAGCAGCAGCAGTGATGATGATGATGACGATGATCCAGAGAAGATGACTTGTGCTAGAAGAACTGTGCTGAGAAATACCTTCCTAGTTAAGAGGGAGTGTTGATGTATATGTAACTTCGGAATGTATTTCACATATATGTATATTGTATTCCTATAGAGATGGTATTATTCCTCTATAAGGAAGTGTCGTCACTTATATTGTAAGTGTCATAACTTATACTTGATGGGTTATTAGACCACCTTATTTGGGGTCGGCCCTGTATAAGTCATGTGGGTCAAAGGGTTATTAGACCACTCTATTGGGGGTCGGCCATGTGGGTCAAAGGGTTATTAGACCACCCTATTGGGGGTCGGCCCACTCAGCATTATGTTATGTGGTAAAGTTCGAGCCTACATGAGTTAGGTAAAAAGGCAAGTCAAGTCAAGTATAAATACAGTGCGGGACGCACTCTATTTGCTCACTCACTTCTCACACATGCACTCAAGGAGGAGTGGTGCACTTATGGAGGAGGAAGATCTGCTGCTAGGATGTGTCTATCCCTTATGGTTGGTTGTATCATTGCTCTATCTATCTCTGAGGAAGTTATTGGGGTTTTTCACCTTTATGGTTTTCCCCAAGTAAATCTTTGTGTCTCTTGTGTGCTTGCATTATTGTCTCCATGATTGATATGTTGTAGATATGCTGTACATGTTGTTCTCTCAGTTAAGATCCTAGATAAGATTGAAGTAAATTCTGAAAATTTAACATATACCACATCTCAGCCAAGCCAGTCCATGGTTGGGTTTGTTAGGTTGTCAAGGCACTAGAAAGGTACGAATTACTAAGCTAGTGAGCTCAACCACAAAGCTATCGGTACATATACAAGATTCAGATAGCTTGGCACCCACAATACCTATACACCCAACACAAGGAAGGTGACCCCTTCACTTCATCATAGTCCCTCGGGCCATGCCTTCCCTTCTAGTGCTATTTAGGGTGTGCATAGAAAAGTAGCCAAAGCACTATCATCTTCACTGAGGTTAAAATATTCACTAGGTTTATCAAGCCAATTCCAAATCCTTGTTTACTCCTGGTTTCTTACACACAAGTTCAATCCAAAACACAAGGGATGCATCTAACCCCAAACAACATCAATCTCCCCACATGCACCGAGGCACAATTTTTGGGAATGGAAAAATGTTTTAACTGTGGGATTCACCAAACATGATTCCCATGGGTCTTCCAAATTGTGGGAACACCAAAACAATGTTTTGAGAGGGTGAGACAACAAATGGAAGTTACAAATCGAAATCCAACAAGTACACTAGTAATCAGATAGAAAAAACAAATCTCACAGACCCCCAACTCAATTTCCCTTCTTCCCCACCATTCTACAACACCAAGAATGGCTTTCCCAACTAGAGAAGGAAGGAAAATGCAGTAAGAATGAGGAGAAAAACACCCATCAATACAGAACTGCGTGAGAGAGAGAAAAATCATGGATGGATAATGGAAATGGAAGCAATTTTGTGGATATTTTCTTGCCCAAGAAGGAAGAACACGTTTTTCCAAAATGGTGGCTTTCACATGCATGAAATTTGGAAATCCATACTCTCCATTTCCCAAAACAATAACTACTTCAACCACCTCTTGGAAGAATTAAATGATTGGGTGCATAAGTCAACATGGGTAGTTGATAGTTCATGGTTTCTCTAATGGCTTCAAGGGTTTTAATATTTTCCCTTCCTATTCCTTGTAAAAATCATGCCCCCATACTCTTGTTTCCTTGTATAGCTAGTTGTGGGTATTTTTATTAAAATATATTTACATCATATTTATTATTTCCATCATGCCAGGCTAGCACACAATCCACATGCATCGATTTTAATTGTCGATACAAGAATAATAAATTGATGGTGGGGCCTTGGCCTTGATCTCCTCACCATGATTTTATAACGATATTACATCATTTACATAATTTTGTTAATTAGATTCCAAGTCAAAAATTGGGGATATTACAATATATATACATATACATATACATGTGTATGTATGTATGTATGCATATAATTTTCTCGATTTTACTTATATACAAACATTGGTGTGCTTGATTTCATGTTTTATAGTACATCCATGCTTCTTATTCTTTAATAGAACAAATTCCATTCTAACACATAATTTTCTGCTGCATTAGTTAATTCAATTAACCTTCTTGGAATATGAATGTATGTAATAAATTCAAAATTCCGTTTGAGAAACCCCACCCATAGATACTTCATGAGGAGCATAGGATCATGGATGCAATAGATGTCCTTCAACTGTGACACTACCAACTATGATTTTAGGTGAACTACTAGGTGTTGTATTCCAAGTGAAATAAGCGCTTATAGTAATTCGGTAACAACACTATATCTAGTGACATTATTTGTCACCTAACTAATACAAGCCCTTATTGAGCTCACAATTTGACCTATGGGTCAATGAATCACCCAAGTTATCAAAAAAATATTATGAGTGTGATGGATGGTGCCATTTTTGGGTGGAATTCTATCCTATGACTAAGGTTGAGGTCACCAACATACTAAGTCTGCTAAAAAATACATCTAAGGCTTTACAAGTAGTTTTACTTCAAACCTTCAAGGAAAGAACCTACAAAACCAAAATAATACCTTCCTCAAAATCTTTTGCCCATAACAAAATTATTGAAATATTGAAAGGAAAACAAGAATACAAATCTATGCATTTACTTTCAATAGAAAATATCAATTATCTCATCAATTAGACCATAAAATCTGTAACAAGGAATGGAAAATGTCAATTATTTGATTGATAATAACAACAAGTACAATATTACCTTATGGCTGTTTTGGCACCTTGTGAAACCTTGATCTGGGTCTCCTACTTCTCTCTTCTAACAATCCCAAGAAAAGCTCCAATGCATAAGAGCTTGAAACTAACTAGGGAAACAGTTTTAGAACACAGATAGCAAAGGGATAGGGAATGGTCATTCCTCCAGCATAACCACACTTAGGCCAAAAATCCCCCCTTTATGTCTCATCTCCCTCTCTTTTATACTGAGTGGAGATGGTTACCTTCATGTATGGAGTATTTATAAGTAAAGGGAGGTTACCAAAACCACCCAAACTTCCCTGAAATTTGATTTTTTTAATCAATTTTTGAGTATTTAGGGAAGCAATGCAGGTGAGACAAAGGAAAGTACCATTTAAAACACCCTTGATTCAAATGAGACTACCATTTTCAAGGAATAGAGGATAATTGATAGCTCATTTAGAAAGGTTTTGTCTCCAAAATTAGTTACAAAGGTTCTAATTGTTGGGGAATGATTGAATGAGTTAAGGCCATGACATCAAGTACCAAATTAGGGCTCTTCCATACATAGTTCCCTTTTGTGTGAACAATAATGTCATCATGAAAGTGTCATCATGAGAGCATCATCATGAAAGTGTTGTCACAGATGGAGAAGTGTCTATTTGGGCTATAACAAATTCCCCTTAATGTATGAGGTGAGACGGGAACATGATGGCATAAATACATTATCATAATCTTTGGATTGAGATTTGGAGTCAACAAAACCAGAGAACCAAATAATCTTAGTCTCAATGAAGTGCATGAAACAAAAAAAGTTGTCAGACAATCTTATCCATGGGATAGATATATACAATGTTCCAGATGACCATTAGAAAGATATAATGCAGATCCAACATATATATGTAACTGATGTAAATGTCATGGCCACAAGAAATAAAAAGTGGATCCATGCCCAACAACTGATCATGTCCACAAGAGATACAAGGTGGATCTATGTCAAACTGAAGATCATAGCCATGAATGAACCATGTGGATCTATGTCTCACCAGGTTCAAAATAAAATGTGGCATAGTCTTGCGCAAATCAGGCAATAGAAAATATGGCAATGCTACTATAAGCCCAAGGTCTTCAATCCAAATAGTCTAAAGGTACGAATCCTACCCACATGAATAAATGAGGTGAATTCGAATGTGGAGGATACCATTTTATTATTGGTTAATGATGTAATCATTAACAAATGTGAGGGATCCCACTAATAATGATAATGGGACGTAAGGTAGCTAGTACATTCTAACAGGTGCGAATATATGTTCTTGAATTCAAACACTTGAAGAATCCATTGAGTAGGAGACAATGATGTATTCCCACTACTCGATAGCAAGGGAAATTTCCACTAATGATTGGAATCCCCAAGGTACTATTGAGACTCTAAACCTAGTTCCTAGAGTAAAATGATTTGAATTCAATGGGAAGAGGCCCGTTGGAAAGGAGGCATTAAGGATTCCTCTATCATCCAACACAGGGAGTAATCAAAAACTGATTTGATTTGGAACAAGACTGAGTACATGATGAAACATACTAAAACTAGGGAATGGATGACATATCAAGTCAAGGAAACTACATAATGGCCGACACAAGTTTTATTCTTGAACAGTGAGCACAACACAGTGGTGACTTAGGAATCTTTGGACATAAAGGGACCAATGATACAAATTCGCAATGTAGAAGACATTGAAAAATTCTACATATGATTGGAAGAGTAACCATTTGGATGAATAATAAATTTGAGATCAGGTTTCAACCTAAGGCCAAAAACTAGATCCCAATTTGTTGAGAGACTCAAAATTGGTGCTTTGTTCAAGGACATATTTGACTTGCTACCATTATATTGGGAGACACTTGATATCTTTCCATTCCCTTCTCCTCTTTTTAAGTACCTTCTTTATCATTTAACGAGCTTTAAAAAGAGATAAAGCATGCTTGATAAGATCTTCTTCGTAAAATTTAATGATTCCGAAAAATTAAAATCGAAACCATCTTCATCATTTTAACGAGCTTGAAGAAAAGAGAGAAGAATGCTCTATAAAGTATTGATCCGTGGATTTTATATCGAGCCCAGATTAGTTCATGCTCGTCGGTGTTGTCAATTTTAAAGAGTCTAAAAAACTTAAATACAACTCTAGATATCATCCCATGGATTTTTTTTTAGCTTGAGTTGGTCAATGCTCACCGGTGTTTTCATATTTTTAGAGTCTGAAAAACATAAATAAGACTCTAGGTTTAGACTTTTTCATAGATTTAGTCTCCACCGTTTGAAAAAGTGTAAAATAATACGAGGGAGAACTCTTCTAGCCAAAGTTGAGTAGATTATTCCTTCTTTGTAAGTAATCCAGACAGCCCAAACAAGGGTTAAACTTATATCGGATGTATGTTTCTTCAAATATTTTAATGAGTGTCAAAGAAACAAGCTTGCTCGACAATCTTTTCAATTTTAAGGAGTCAGATAAGAGCTTAAAGAGGAATCTGGGCCTCCTTCTATTTTTAATGAGCTCGAAGGAAGGATGGAAGAATTCTCGTACCATAGGAGGAGACAAGTGCGGAAAGAGAAACCACTTCCAAGCACATGGAACAAACCTATTCATAATGCAAGGAACATGATCAATATAAGGATACTCAGGGTGTGTCTCCTCTGGGTAAAAGGTGTCAAGTTGCAAGGGAAAAATGATACAAGGCTTAGCAAAAATGAGATAAGAGGTGAGGGATTATATAATGAGATAAAAGCGTGAAGGCCGACATCATCTCATAAGAGTAAGTGGGATCAATGCAAATGCATATGTGACTTAAACACAAACATGGGATCCTTAGAAGGAATTGCCAGAAATATATGAGAAAGAAAAAATTGAGATTTATTCTCAAAGTCATGGTAAAACTAAAAAAGGATTCCAAGCCTATGAGAAAAAATATGCATGGTCACCAATATGGAAAAAGGTTGCTGACTAACTTGACCCATGTTAGGAAGGATCTACTATTGAACTAGTGCATAGTGCAAAAATAGATGGAAAATGCATCAATATCCAATAGGTTCAACCCTATGGTGAAATCAGGTGGAAAAAGGTTTGAATGCATCATAACAAAGGACAGGCCTAAACCTATATGCAAGTTTCTAAATATACATGATCAGATCGATCAGTATGGAGAAGATGATCTCAAAGAAACCATAAATCCAACTAAAAATATTGCCTCGAAGAAACAATAGTACCATAATCATATCCCAAAAATCCAAAAAGAAAGATCTGATACAAGTCACTTTGGTAGAAACACTTTCAACCTCAACATCTCGACAATAGGCATAATCAAGGTAGAGCTTACTAATGAAGACTCTAAAGTGACAAGGCCTAAGGATCTACAATCAATAATATTAGACTCATGAGGAAGATCAATGCTTAAATAAATAATAGAGTCTGCAGGTCTAGACTGATCATCGTGGGAGTTGAAAATTCTAATAACATAATCAAACTCAGTAGGAACACCAACTTGTTACTCAATGGAAGGGTATCAAGACTAAAAATTGCCAATGTCTGAGGATCTATAATCAATGAGATCATACTCAAAAGGAAAACCAGGGCTAGATTTGATTGCAACTAGGTCCAATCCAAGGAGGTCATCTTTGGAAAGAACGTTAATATCCAAAGAGATGTCAGATTGTGTCGCATACTCTAGGAAAACTTCATCATATGGAAGTATATCATACCAAATTGAACACTTATATAAACATTTAGTTTGATCAATAGGGAAAAGAGCTATCTCTAGTGTCCCCATTGGATGAATCACTTGGTCAACTATCGGGACCAAGTCCCAAGAAGGTAACCATGAACAAAGATGCTTCTTCTTAGTAGAAATTAGACACAAGGGATATAAGTCCTGTTTGATCCGACTACACTAAGATTTAGAGGATGGAAACTTTCAAGGGTCGTTTAAGTAATAATTACTAAATTGGGACACCTTATATGTGGAAGTTGTGGGAACTGTTGAAATTGCATGTCTCATAGATGCATTAACATACAAATCATATGGGGGAAGATTAAAAGTTCCCATTACTAAAAGATACATCCCCACACCAATGTTTTCACAATTCCTCACCAAATGGGATACTAAAGGAATAATGGATCCACTATCCTTGTTGAAATCGTTGTTCTTTAAGGCTAGTTGGTCAATTGTTACAATCTTTCCCTCATGAGGAAACTTGATGATGCTAAATATTGAAGAGACTACTTCCATCATCGCCTGAGTCCAACTTATCCCTAGCAATAAATTATAACCAAGTGGAGAGTCAACCACCTCTACATCCACTTTTACTATTCCCCCCCACTATATGTACAAGAAAGGCTAGGATAATTCCGTGAGGTTGGAAAAGGTGGCCATCGAAATATTTCGACATATTGAGAGGAGAAACCACATTAGGTGATCCTAAATCCTTCCAACATGATAAAGACATGACACATGTGGAGGCACCCTCATTTACAATTGTTCGATAAATATTAGTGTTTCCATATACAACTTGGATCTAAAAAGAAGCATGATGGGATAAATGAGGCTTCCAATTATCAAAATTGAAAGAGATCACTTGGTTGTCCATAGGATCTAGAGCTCCTAAAGTTGAAAGTAAGTTTGTCCTTTGAGTTGGAAAACTATGGAGTACCTCAAGTGTAGATATTTCACATGGATCTGAGGCCAAATATTCAACTATACTATAATTGTGAGTAGCACATGCATTAGGATTATACGTGGATTTTTTTAGAAAACCCTTCAGTATTCTAAGCATAGTGTCATTGGCAGGATTCTCTATGTGTAAAGAATTGTCATTTTAAGTGTTAAGGGTTTATTTACCTTTGGATCCATACGGACTAGATTCATAATTCTTATTCCTGGTATAGATATGAACATCCTTTTCACACATGAAAAATTCACCTTGGCCTGAATTCGCCCCTTGGGAGGAGGATCCCTAGTTTCCCCCTTGGGAGGTTACACGGTTTTGATGGGCAGCAACAACCATCTGTTGTTGTTGTTGAGGAAATGGATTGGTCAACACGATAGGTTGGAATGTGCCCTCCTGTTGTGATAACAACTTCTAAGTCATTTCCATTTTAGGGCATTTATAGGTTAAGTGATCTTCCTTGCATAACAAGAAAGGAAATTTCATTTTAACTTTTTTATTATTCGCCCCACCAGCATTAGTGTTTTGTTTATGATTGTTTGCATTGTTATTCCCCTTATTCCAATTTTTCTTGTTCTTATTTTTCTTCCATGTGGGATGTCGGTTTCGTTTAGAGTTATGTACTAATAGAACATCAAATGGAGGGTTGGGATTAGGGCTTTATGTGTTATTCTGACCAGTTGACAGTGAATTTTGACTAGAAAAGATATTACCTGGGCTAACAGGATTGCTCTCAACTACACCAATCACACCACTAGCATGGGGTGTAGGGGTAGGTTTAGTTGGGCCAGCTTCTACTCTAGGAGCAATAGGAAAAATTTCATTCAACATATTGGATTGGGAATAAGCCAAATCCAATTGCTGGGATTTGCTAATAGTCTGTTCATCAATCTAAACCCCAGAAAAAGCCACAACTTTCACAATAAAGGATTGTAATGGTTTAATAAACCAATCGGTTAAAAAATCATCAGGAATCTGAGCCTTGATTAAGCTATGCCTCCTTCACCACTCAAGGATGTGGTTATAGATATGATTATATTTATCCTAACAAAAGGATCTTAACAACTCCATTCCAGTTTCATCGCGAATTGGTAGTTGGAAGTAGTTTAGAAATGCCATTGTAACTACATTAAAATTTTGGAAAGATGCGTGTGGTAACTCAATGTACCATTTCTCCGCTACCCCAATAAAAGTCCTTTGGAAGAGATGCAATCTAATAGAATCATCCACTAAAGAGTTGTATAAACACCATAGATTAAATGTCATCACATGGTTAGTTGGGTTTTCATTAGGTTTACCCTCAAACTTAGGAATGCTTGAAGGAATATTAGTGGGTATGGTTGGCCATATCGGGTTATGTAACATTGGATCATTAGTTAACTTTGAAAGATTAGACAGATTCTAAGTATCCAAAAATGGAAACTTTGTTTGAGCCATAGTGTTCGCGGTGCTGGGAGCATTAGCTACCCATTGGTTGGTGTTGGCATATGTTTGTCCTGGAATGTATGGATTTCCAGGATTAATGAAAAGTGGATTATGTTGTCTGAATTTCTGACCATACTGGTTTTGAAATGAAGGAAAGGTTGTTCCAAAATCCCCTCCCATTCCCCCTAATGGTTGGCTAGCTTGTAAGATACTTTTCATAACATGGTTAACCATATTTGAACCTCCCATCCTAGAAAAGGGGATATTTCCTTGAGTGGCATTCTTCCCCCATGGAAATCCAGTGTTGGTTCCCCCTAGTGTAAATGAGTTACCTTGTGGTACATTTAGTCCAAAGGGGTTACCAGAAATCATACCTCCTAAATATTGCAAAGGTAAGCTTAACTAGGGTAGGGTGGAGTTAGAAACAAATCCAATGAAGGGTGGGTTAGACATGGACATTGGTCCATTAAAGGGTGGGTAACTTTGGAAATGGATGTACAGGACAGTAATTGAAGTAGTGTTCAAAGTTGAACTATGAGGAATAGTAGGTATAGGTTAAAACCCTGAAAAAGGAAATCCAAAAGAGAAAGGGTTTGAACTCAATTGAGTTTACGAACTAGTACTAATAAGTATCATTGAGGATGGTGGGGACCGTCCTGATCCTATTGCATATTTCGTATTAAAATTAATTCCTCCTACAGGGGAAGTACTAACTGGAGTAGTTACCTCCCTTGAGCTAAACACTTGTTCCACATTTTCCATGTTAAAGCACCTAATCAATGGATTAGGAATTTTGATACCAACTATTTGGGAAAAACGAGGATTTTGTGGTGGGTTCAAAAGTACAGACGGATCTAAGAGGTCCTCGATTTGAATCAAGCCTAAATTCTCTTCAGGATGAGGAGAATGAACTCTAGGAGAGTTATGCAAATTCTCTCCAGTATCCCTAAAATGTCATTTGTCATAAGAACTCTCAGACTCACTTGACTTATGACTATTTTCTTTCATTGGTTGCTTTGTTTGATGTTCATTGTTTTCCTATTTTGCCCCCTGAGGGGGTGGATTATTATAATCCAGTCTTCTCCTGAGCGCAGGGACTTTTCTTTGTTTAGGAGAGTTTCCTTGAATTATTTGGGACCTACATAGAGGTTGATTGCCATGGTGGCTTGCAAAAGACACTAATAAGAAAATCTACAAAAAAATAAAAATCAAACAACACACACTAAAAAGTCCCTGAAAGATCTCAAACAAGAAAACAACTCTCACACTGAAAATGTACCTGGACGGAAGCAAAATTCAAGGAAGATCCAATAAAGTGGTCTTCCAAAGATCAACCTGGGATGATTAGGGACCAATTCCAACCAACAAAGATTGAGAAATATTTACACTAATATTTCAATCACCAAGGGTGCAAGTATTATCCTTTCACCAACACCCTCCCAAGGGGATAAAGACTCAATGTTTGTCTCAGGTTCCACAAGATATCCCTTTGCAACAACCTAGGAGGTACCTAGGAACAACAACTATGGTCACCACTTCACGCTTGATAGTCCTAGACCCAAAACTATTAATAAGAAGTGGTGTCAACCCAAGGCCTTTCCACACTTGATCAATTCCTAGACATGCATAACCCCCCTTATTCAAGCAACATGGTATTTTGTATACTTAAAAACCACTTCACGTTGGTTTTAGTGGCGTTTCCCCAACAAGTATGTTATGTTACTAATGGATTTAACACTCTTTAGTGAATTCCTAGTTTCCCATCTTTTTGTGATTCTGGAGAAGTTAACTTTCAACTCCCTATCTCCAAAATCCTATCCTAGACTATTAGGTTGGTTTGTCGCTAAAAATAAAACCCAGTATCCTATTTTGATTACTGATTGCTTATTTAAAATAAAATTTCAAATTTTTTTCAAAAGAAGCAAAATGAGCGCAACTAATGATACAATGTTCTTTAATTGAAATATGAAGCAATATACCACCACAATCATGCACTTTGTAGTGTGTCTCATCCATCCTACTGAGCCTAAGTTGTTAGCCTTGTGTCAAACACATCTCAGGAAAATCCAAGTTGTAATTCTGAGTTAGTGTGCCTGATAGGGGGTTGGGTACATTACAAAATATTTGAAGTTCAAGTAAAAGCATTGGTGGTTTCACATTAAAAATGAATTGTGACCTTCATTACTTTGCAAGCTTCCATTAGTTTTAATATCAAGGGGAAATTAATAGATGAAGCATCTATATAAGAATGCTATGATTTGCATTCTTTCAGTAAAGATTATTATACTTGGTATATGTACTTGTAAAATGGAAAAGTATTTAACTATTATTGTATGTGATTATGCCTTATTCTGCAAAGAGTGAAGGTCGCAAAAATGCATAAAATAATACCCTATTTGATTGTAAATGAATTATTAGATAATGTTTGATTACAAGAGCAAGTTCTTTATATGCAATTAAGCGCTATGAATCTTGTTGTATTTACTATGTAGCTTAAATTCCATGAATGATTATATTATAGCTTGGAGAGTATACTTTGATTGGGAATGTGACTAACATTTAGTTCTCTCACGTGTGAGTTGCATCATCCGGTTAGAGACAAAAAAATTTATCCCATACCTCAAATGGTCACTGAGAGTAATAGGTATGTTACAATGCAATTAATGCACCTTTTTAATATTTTTTGCATTGTTTTCAATTCTCCCACATGTTGCCAAAGGGAAACACATGAGGCCTCGAGTGTTTCTAAAAGGAAACTCATGTGGGCCAAACAATACTCACTTTTTAGAAGGAATTTAAATGCTTTAGATGGCTCAGAGGGGTACAAGAATTTCTCAGGTAGTGTTGATGCTATAACACCTATGTAAGAAAATAAATACCAAACATAATTTAAATCAAAATAATTAAAAATGGATCATACACACATTACATAGAGATTTACCCTAGAAACCCACATCAAAAAAGACTATCATAACTAAGAGTTTCTCCACTCTCTATATCATTATATTTATATATTCATGTTTAAAATATAATATTATAGCAACCAACATCCTAATACATTAACCCATACTAGATTACACCCCTAATTTATTTATCCATATTAGATTACAACCCTAATCCCTAACCAGAATTAGTTTACAATGGTGAAAAAAAACATTGGCTAGAAAATGATGAAAACATAACCCCTTTTCCCTAAGAAGCTACAAAGAGTATACCACATGTCCAACAACCTAGTTATTTTAATTATTAGAATCCATTCCTAGCTATAGTTTGAGGATTTTCCTTAATGTTTTCATTCTCCCTTAGCAATTATAGAATCCCAACAATTCTTTATTCTCAACCATTCATTTATTTATGATATTAGAGATCTATGGTTTCCATTACTAGGTTGTTGCATTACTCTATTTAGTTTCCATTTTTGTAAAGCTTGTGACTATTCAAGAAAATTATAATAATGAAATCAATATTCTCTCATGATCGTATGTTGTCCTTAGTTATTCACTGATCCCATACTATTATTGTTTTTTGCAAACTAGAATGTTCCAAAAGGAACCTACTAAAGTTTATGGAAACCATAGTAGCAGTTCAAGAAGGGAAAATTTAACAACTAATAAATAGGAATTGAAACTACTCTAAGCATGCAGATAAACAAAATTAAAAATAGTGAAGCAAATCTAAATTATCATTGGATACATTCTCTGATACACACATTGAACAAATCAAAGAATGATTTTATTTTCATTAAAATAATATGTTGTACACGAACCAAGGGTTACCTCAGAGTAGTAGTGATGGGGGGCCTTGCAGAGTTTTAAAGAAGAGTGCTCCTGGTCTCCTAACAACCTAGTGTTCTCTGGCCACTCATCACAAGGTTCAGATCTCCAACAAAGGTGAAATATGAATGCTCAAGGGAGTTTCATATATCTATGGAGATTTCAACAGATTAATGGTGTAGGAAATGAGTGGATAAGTTCTATGTAAATGGAGGACCTTCATGGTCATTATATAGGCATCGTAGGTAGGATGGAGGGATAAGGATCAAGTTGATATTTTTCCTTTTTTATTTTTTATTTTATTTTTTGGAGTTTCTTTTTCTTTCTCCTTGATTTTTGGGATCTCTATCCATCTTTTGGGAAAGTGCCAAGTTTCCTTTTTTGTGAAAGGAAAATATTCAAAATATCATTTTGGGCAATATGACTCATAACTTTTGTATTTTAATGAGACAATTTAATATTTAAAATATCCCCTTTATGCTTGACTTAGGTATTGTGGATAAGTTAAGGTCCATGTGACAGAAATAAAACGTGGTTAATGATGTATAGGTTCGATAAGGCTAGGTGGACAAATTTTGGTGTTAACACATACAAAATCTTGTTTCCCTTTAAATTATTGTACGCTCTTGATGAGTGTATATTATAGCTATAAATTAGTTGTACAGATTCTACACAACATAGCTAGGTTTCCTCCTATTCCCTAGGTTGTAGAACATATAGCCTAAGTGTGTGAGTTGGTTATATGCTTACTTGACTAGTGGGAAATGATTTAGGTGGTCATTCACGCCACCAAATCAAAACCTGAATATCTTAATTACTCTTCCCTCAATGTTTTGGAAGTAAGTGGGACTCTTTCTTCTTGGACTTATCAAAGTAGTGAATATCTTTCATTCATCACCTTTTTATAAAACAAATTCTTATATGTCTTATTTAACTTTCATCCCTTACATGTTTTAAGGGATGGTCATATCATCTATGTTTATTTGATTGGTGTTAAAGTGAATGGATTAACAAACATGCATACATTCATATGTAGTTGAAGCTTTTGTACATGTCAATGATAAGAACAATCCATGTTCAATTGAGTTGAGTGGTAGTGTCTAAACACTACATAAAAATCCAAGAATAATATTACTAAGTGTTTAATATTACATCTTGCCTCTCAACCTTAATAACACTTGCATGAATTAAAGGAGATTGGAAATTATTTAGGGATCCATGTTGCTTAAGAAAACTATAAGCCTACCATTTATGGATCAATTATGGATTGTATCTAGAAGATCAAGAGACGATAATCAACTTCTATTATTCAAATTATGTAATTGTTTGAGCTACCCAATGGAATGAAAAGTATTGGTAGATGGATAGTCATTCAATATAGTTTAAACATCTGAATCCTTGATCTAATTCAAGGTTTTGGTATCTCATATATTATACTGTAGAGTGAGTTTCTATAGAATATATAGACCTTTATGGTTTTGTGAGTGTATGTAGTTGAAAAATGGTGTACTTTCATTGAACAAATAAAGACCAAGTTCTATATTGTTGATTGCTATGTGTCATCCATCTTAAATTGTGTGTTTTTTGTTGTGGATTTCTATTATGTGATTCTAATCACAACCTAGTTATTCATCACATATGGCCACAAGAGTAGGGTCTTTGGCTATATCAAACATTACTTTTTGGGGATTGGTTCAAAATTCACTACAACTTCATTATTTAATGCCTCAAGGAAATCAAAGAATAAATGGTGAAACAATATGGGTTTTTTTGTACAAGAGGGGAGCATCAAACCCTCATTTAAAGTTTTTATATAACAAATTAAATCTTATGTAGAAAATTTCCACTAGTATTGTTCCTAGAAATGGAAAAATTGTGTAGGCAATAAAAAATATTGTTGTGTTTGAATTTGTATCCTTTCTAATAAGAAGGAGGGTGTTTGACATTATTAATGGATTTGGTTTCATTTTGGGGGACACAGACATGATGACATTGATATAAAACCCACACATAATGTCATGTAAGACTACTTAAGGGATACTGTATAGTACACTATGAAGATTGCAACATTGGACCTTTATGTAACAAGCCTAGAGATAAATTATCTCCAAGAGAAGATGTTGTTGAGGGACAAGTCCTCATAGTATGATAACCAAAGCCAAATTGTAAATTAGCATTGGGTAGGGTAGACATAGAAATCTAATGAGATTTATAATTTACTATTGAGACATATAAGGTTGCATTTAATTGGTGGAAGCCCAAAGGAACATTAAAAAAAACTATGTTTTGTACAATTTTTTTCTAAGAAGAACTAAATAGTGAGTTGCTAGAGTAGAAGGAATAATGTCATCAATGTCATTATCAACATATCATCATGATCATCAAAGTCAAATGGACGCAACATACATTACAAATAAATGAGAAGGGAATTTAAGCAATTGAGGCATGCCAATAATAGGTTGAACAAAGTAGAGAGAGAAAGAGAAATGCTAATGAATGAGACTTCATTTGAATAAATAGCATCCATACTTTTCATATCTTAATAACTTGTATCATGTAAGAACTCGAAAATTAATTATCAATTTTAATTAATAACTATAATTTTACTTTAGGTAGAACAATTAAAGGTCGATTTCTCTCTACTCTCTTGGCCCAAGATGTGGGTTTTGTGAATACATTTCTATGATAAATAAGTTATGGGATTTTTAGATAAGGTGAGTAAGTTGGTAAAGAGGACTATTCATAGTTTTTATCTATTTTAAATGAAACCTTATTGAATGCTTCCTTTAATATTTATAAAACAATACAAATATGCAATGTAATGATTTGCATCACTTGCTTTTATGTCGTTGCATCTCTTCGATCTTGATATATTTAGCAATGTATGTCATAGTGATATGAAACAAAAATAAAATGTTATATATTAATGCTTGATTTAGATATTTAAACATTATAAAATAAATTCAAAATATTAAATCCAAGTACACATTGTAACTCATAGTCTCATTATCCCTATTTTCAAAAGTGGTGATAAAAATAACCCCTCTAATTATCAAACCCTTATGATTAGCCCTATTAAAATCCAAGTACACATTGTAACTCATAGCCTCATTATCCCTATTTTGAAAAGTGGCGATAAAAATAACCCCTCTAATTATCGAACCATTATGATTAGTCCTCTTTTAGCTAAGTTATATGGTATTATCTTAGAAAAGAAGGTCAACAAATGGCTATAAAAAGATGTAAAGGATGCAATATCGTTATAAAATAGTGGTGAGGAGCTCAAGGCCAATGCCCCACCATTGGTTTATTGTTCTCGTATCGAGAATTAAAAATCTATGCATGTGGATCACATGCTAGGATGGAATGATAGAAATTATAAATATGATGTAAATATGTATTTTAATAAAATACCCACAAATAGATATGCAATGCAACAAGAGTATGGGGGCATAATTTTACAAGAAATAGGGAGGGAAATATTAAACCCTTGGAGCCAATAGTGTCAATTCAAGTGTCAATGAGAGAACCCGTGAACCATCAACTACCCATCTTGACTTTTGCACCCAATCATTCAATTCTTCCAAGAAGTTGTTGAGGTAGTTATTATTTTGGGAAAGGGAGAGGTATGGCTGTCCAAATTTCATGTATGGGAAAGCTACCATTTTGGAAAATCATCTTTATCTCCCTAGGAAAGAAAGGACTCGCGAATTTGCTCCTCAACCCATTATTCATCCATCATTTTTTCTCTCTCACAAGTTATGGGCTTGTTGGGCGTTTTTCTCCACATTTTTCCCTGTGTTTCCTTCATTTTTAGTTGGAAGAAGGGAGTTTTAGTGTTGTAGAATAATGGGGAGAAGGGAAATCGATTTGGGGGTCTATGAGATCCATTTTTGTCACTCAGTTTCCCATGTATATGATGGAATTGTGAAAATCCTCACAGCAGATCTAAGAGATGATGTATACCTCACAAGAGAATGATTATTATTAAGCAAGAAAATAGAAGAAGATTGGTCAAATCAGTATAATGAGCAACAGAATAATATGGTATAGTAGAACTCAGATAGAAGCAATAATACTTCACACACACAAAATTATTAATCACAAATGGACATATAAATAATACAATGCATGAGGAATTCGAATGCCTAAGGTGTCAATTCGAATTAGCCTTCATGGAGTGATCAAAGGATCACTGGATTGTCAACGGAGCACAACTAGTATCATCGGAGCACAATTGGAAGTCTTCATCATCATCAGTGGAGTCATCAATGCTCAAGTAACTGTCAACCATCAGTCAAACTGAGTCTGGTAGGTGTAACTGAGTGTAACTGAGTGTAACTAAGTGTAACTAAGTGTAACTGAGTGTAACTGAGTGTAACTGACTGTAACTGACTGTAACTAAGTGTAACTGAGTGTAAACTGGAGACAACTAGACTGGTAGGTGAAGATGGGAGAGTTGCTTCCTAAAATCAAGGAAGAAGGGCGCATTAAGCAATTAGAGGGCTAAAACTGAATAGTGAGAAGCTCCTAGGGGCTGGCTAACTGAGGGCTAGGTGCTGGACTGATGACTGGGATGCATGCAAACCCTAGAATGCATGCAATCCCTAAAAGTGCATGCATGACTGAAAATGTAAATGATCAAAATACTGGTGGGACTAGGATGGAGTATAGGAATATCCTAACACCCCCCCTTAATCCATCCCGGGCCCTAGTAACTAAGACCAAAGGTCACCCAATACAATGAATAATAACAATCAATAAACCAAGGAAGTGGCAAAATTTCATGGGAAACATACCCCCTACTCAAAAAATAGATTGTAAGGCACACACAAAAATAAATGCTCCAAACTCAAGCAGGTGTGATGCTTTGGTCATATGTCTGGAGGTATCTTCTTCTTGGGAAGAAGTGGATCATGCTCAAAAAACATGTGCTTGTACTTGCTCTTCAGATTGAATGTGATCAGAACAAATCCAAAAGTATGAGGATGATCCTTGAACCTGTGATTTGAATTAGTTGAGGTAGGATCAAAATCATGAATATGCAGATAGTCTTTTGTCTTCTCCTTCGAACCATCATGGGTGAGATTATGCCAAAAAGAACCATCAAATAATAATTGCTTGAAATCCAAATCAGATTTAAGACTTGAAGAATAGTTTCTTGAGATCTCCTTTGAACCAGTAGGGGTGAGATCAAAACTATCATATGCATGAGAAATTATCCCAAGCGAATGGCAATGGTTTCTTGAGATCTCCTTTGAACCATAAGAGGTGAGATCAAAACCAATGGATGCATGAGAAATTATCTCAAGCGGGTGGCAATGGCCATATTCTTCAATAACCTTCTGAAAGGATGTGCTAATGATCATATAGTAGTAAATAAGAGATGATCGCTTGAGAGGAGTGAATGCATTACCTCCAATAGCTGATTTTACCTCTGAAATAATCATGTGATCATGATGCAAACCAACAGACTCTGGTGCAAGAGAGGATTTAGGACCTTCTGCAATATCTAGAGTGTGAGCTGGAACATAAAGAGAAGAAAGTTGGAGCATGAGTGGAGAATCTACAAGTTCTTTGTCAACAACTTCAATATGAGATGATACTAGTTCATGATCTGAGAGATCATCAAGGGGAGCAAATGCATCACTTTGCTTTCTTTCGAATGGATTTGGACCAATCCCTTCATTCTTTCCGCCAAATTTTTCATCCAGGTGAGCTCATAATTCTTTTGGAGTCCATAAGTCCATTGGAGTTTCAACACCATCACGGTATTGGAAATGAAATCTCAGGTATTTGGGCAAAGAAAGCATCATTGCTCCAAAGTCTCCATCACCTTTATTTAACCAATCAATCTTCTCTTCAGGGGATTCAAACTCTCTTTCAAAATGACAATAAAAAATATCATGGATCTTCAAGTATGTTATCATTCTAGGTTTCCATTCATCATAGTTGAATGGAGAAAGAGGAGTAATTCCTAATGAATACATAGAAGCTATAGAGGACCTGCAAAAACAATATAGAATAACTACAATTGCTACTGCTGCAACTGCTACACTCGAAATCTTGGTAATAACCTGCAAAAAACTCTCAAGAATGGAGATAAACAATACTCTCAACATGCTCTGATACCATGTGAAAATCCTCACAGCAGATCTAAGAGATGATGTATACCTCACAAGAGAATGATTATGATTAAGCAAGAAAATAGAAGAAGAGTGGTCATTACAGTATAATGAGCAATAGAATAATATGGTACAGTAGAACTCGGATAGAAGCAATAATACTTCACACACACTAAATTATTAATCACAAATGGACATATGAATAATACAATGCATGAGGAATTCGAATGCCTAAGGTGGCAATTCGAATTAGCCTTCATGGAGTGATCAAAGGATCACTGGAGTGTCATCAGAGCACAACTAGTATCATCGGAGCACAACTGGAAGTCTTCATCATCATCAGTGGAGTCATCAATGCTCAAGTAACTATCAACCATTAGTCAAACTGAGTCTGGTAGGTGTAACTGACTGTAACTAAGTATAAACTGAAGACAATTGGACTGGTAGGTGAAGATGGGCGAGTTGCTTCCTAAAATCAACGAAGAATGGCGCATTAAGCAACTGGAGGGCTAAAATTGAATAGTGAGAAGCTCCTAGGGGCTGGATAACTAAGGGCTAGGTGCTGGACTGATGACTGGGATGCATGCAAACCCTAGAATGCATGCAAACCCTAAAAGTCCATGCATGAATGAAAATGTAAATGATCAAAATACTGGTGGGACTAGGATGGAGTATAGGAATATCCTAATAGGAATTTGATTGGTAACCCCCTATGGTTAATTTTCCATCCCACAATTCGTTTTTGGTGTGCCACTATTTGGGAAAACTTATGGAAATCTCGTTTTGTTCATCCCATAGTTAAAATCATTTTTCCATGCCCAAAATTTGTGCTTGTTGTGTGTGTGGGGGAATATTGTTATGGTTGGGATGATGTGAATTCCCTGTTTGGATTGAACTTGGATGTAAGCAACCAAGAGTAGAAAAGGATCCAGGATTGGCTTAATAAACGTAGTGAAGAGAGTAACCTCACAAAAGATGATAGGGCTTTGGATACCTTTCTATGCACACCCTGAAGAGCACTCTAAGGGAATGTATGTCTTGAGATACTGTGGAGAAATGAAGGGGATACTTCCTTATGTTGGGTGTGTAGGTATTATGGGTGCCAAGCTATCTAAATCTGGTTTAGGTTTTGATAGCTCTGAGGTTGAACTCACTAACTTAGCAATTATTTCCTTTCTATTGCCTTTACAGCCTGATAAACCTAGTTGCGGACTGGCTTGGCTAATTTTTGGTATATGTTCGGCTATGCATGAGTTGGTAGGTTCCCTTTCCTTGTGGAAATCATGCCCAGATCAGGGGTGGAAATCATGGCCTATGGCTAGGTGGAACGTTGCAGTTGCATAGCCAGTTGCTCGGGACTACTTCATTTCAAGATAAGTACTCTCTTGTATTTCAAGTATACAATGTTTTTAACTAAAGACTATTATGATTATGCAAATAAATGTATGATAGATGTGTGTGTAGTAAATTTTGTTTATGTTGTATATGTTTATCTATGCATTTGCATATATGTATTTTGTTTGCATGAATTTGTAAATGATGATGGGGCTAGAAATTTGAAAGCCCGTATTTGTACTCATGTTCCCTTCCTTGAGTGGGATTGATGGAAGGGGACATGAAAAAAGTCCAAGCTGGGTTTAGAAGGCATCATTCAACCACGGACCACCTTGTTACACTTAGGATCATTGTGGAGCAATGCCGTAATATAAGTATGATATGTTTCATTGCATTGTGTACTTTAAAAAATCCTTTGATATAGTGCCTAGAAATAACCTGATGCAGGAGCATCGAGGCTTAGGGAAATCAGTCTAAGTTAATCGACAGAAGGGAACCGACCAGAGGAAGTGCCGACAACCACTGGTTGTTACAATATAATCTTCCACATTGTGAGCATCAACACTCTTTGGCCTACTGGATCCATTTTATATCCTTCATACACACTTTTTCCCTATTTTTTTCCCCTGTATGCTAGCTGCATCACTACAGTAGGTGTACCCATGAGTTGCATCACTATAGCCCGCGGGTAGCATGTAAAATGGTAAAAATCACTAGTTAATTACTTTTTACTCTCAAAAAGAAGTCATAGGGTGACCTTTGGCCCTCCATTTTCCCCGAAATTCCTCGATGTGTCCTTTCACTTACTTTTGAGAGGACTATATATTGAGCACATATGGATTATGGATGGAAGGAGAAAGGAGAGCAAGAGAACTCTAGTGGATTTTTTTCGTATCTTGAGTCTACATTCATTGATCCTTGTAGTTGTCAACCCTTTATGTTCACCTTCCAAACTCCTATCATAGTTTGAGTTTTCCATTCCATGGAGGATTGAAATGGTGGAAGCACAAGTGGATTGACCCAGATCTTGGTTCATATTGGTTGCCGACAAGAGGTCATATCACATTGTACTTCTTGTTATTTATTAATAGAAATACTCATATTCTTGTCTATTAATGTTATGAATGTTGTTTATATTACATTGGGTTGCATTTGCTTATAATATCATGGACCATTGCTATTGATGATGTTAGTTCATTTATATATTATATGCACTTGTTGTATATTGGCTGTCAAGACTAATTTGCAGGTTCAAGTGCACGGATTGAAAAATCCAATGGGGATCTACATCAAACGTTTGGATCGAGGTTGGTTATATTCTTCATTATCTCAGCATTGTCATTTGTATAGCATAGCATTGAGAATTGAGTTCATTTCTGGTAGTCAGCTGTCTGTTGTGGTCCACCCCAAGCCATAGGAATTTTTCTCCAACACAAAATTAAATGAAAAACTTCTCCTGCTGAAAAGGAGAAGTTTTATCCAAGCCACAGTAAGATATGGTCTCCTGCTGAAAAGGAAACAACTTGTACAAAATGGAGGTACAAACTGTTGATATCTGATAGGTGATATCTCAAATGTAAAGTCATAATCATAAGTAGCATACTAAATGCCACTATCGCCTGGGGTCTTCTACGCAAGTCTTCGATGGTGCAAGTCCCATCAAGTGGATAAAGGAGTTGAAGTCGAACCTGATGTGACATCATCTGATTACCGGTCAATGATGTATACCGTTAACAGATGCGAGATAACCCAACAATAATGAAAATGGGCATCAAGGCACATAGTACAAGCATCAGAGTGTGAATAGATGTGGTGAAGTCGAACACTAAGATGAATCCATCGATCAGGGGACATTGATGTATTCCCAAAACTGTCAATGGTGAGAGAACTTGCCACTAATGACTGCAAGCCTCAAGGTACTCAACCGAACTCTAAGTCTCAAGTCCCGAACTAAGTGGGTTGAAGTCGATGGAACGAGACTCACTGGAAGGAGGGCATTAAGGAATCCCCCATCGACCAGCATGAGGTACCAGCTACGCTAAAAGATTTGGAATAACTCAGGTGAAATAGACTGACTCAATAAGGATGGCCAACATACAATAGTCAAGAGATATGAGGAGTGGCCGACTCTAGTTTCAGGACTTCCTTTGAACAAGAGCGTGAGAATATGGATAGACTCGGGCAACATAGACTCAATATAAGCTGTGCAATGCAGGAGGCATCACAAAGGGCTCCATAATGACTGGAACCTTAACCAATCGGTGGAGTAAACTGAGAAACAAGTACACCTACTAAGGTCCAACTATAGTCCTAACTCATAATGGATGGAGTGGAATGAATGCTCTGTTCAAAGGCGACACAACAACTTCTAGCAAAAAGTAGTAACCATAATCCCGTCTGGCTTTTTTGGTCTTTTTCATATTTGGAAAATCTTGAAAAATAATAAAATTCCTTATAGTACAACAAGTTAGGGAATGAGTGTCGAATAGCGAGCAAACTAGTCGCAAGCAATGGAACATACCTATGATCAATGCAAGGAAGCCTATGCAGGATGTGGACACTCGGGGGGTGTTCCCTTAGGGTCAAAAGGTCATCAAACTATGAAGGGAAAGTGTAAGCTCTGCAAGACTCGACAGGGAAAGTGCTCGGGCACCACGCTAACAACTGAGTAAGCGAGAGCCAACACAAGGCTCAAGCGGAAAGCAGGATGATGCAATGCAATCACAACTTGATATAAATGGGGGAGTCCTTATGGGAGATGGCCAGCATAACACAAAGTAGAGTATGAGTCTTTATCGCAAAGTCGTGGCGTAACTATGAAGGACTCCCAATCCTCAGGACAAACAATGGCATGGGAACCATAATGCAAAAAGGGGTTCTAACTAGTGTACCCATGTTCAGAAAGGCCCTACCGCCAGATAATGACACTTCTATAATAGTGTGAAGGTTCCATGTCAGCTAAAAAGCGGGGTTGCACCTAGGGTTTATGAAAGTGGTCAAAAGGTCAAATGCATAATGCATGTGAAAATGACATCTAACCTATATGCCAAGTGTAAAATATACCTGCCGTAGGTGTGAAACAATCGAGAACAACTTTCGCTGAAGAAATCTGGTCAAAAATGCTACTCCATGACATTGTATTAGTCCAAAACAACATTAAATGGTGAAAACTATAGACAAGTGGGTTTTGAAAATTATAAATAGTAACAAAAATTTACAATTCATTTTTACTATTCAGCCACTTGGAGTTTTGTGGTTAGTTTTCACCTTGAAGTTCAACTGTTGATTCTGGGAGCTACGGGCGTCCGATCATCGAACCATCAGGAGCAGGTTGATAGTCTCATCCATGCCTTCCATTTCAATGCTTTTATTTCAATTTTCATCGGTTGGATTTTTTGTTTGGACAAGCCTTAAATGGTCTCGGCGCTACCCGTGGGCTATAACTATATGGGTCGGGTAGGGCTGGGTACTCACAGTCAACGCACGCATTGACCGCCGATACCTGCCTCTGTAAGCAAACTTTCCCGTGGGTACGGCCGTAAAGCTAGTTTTTAAAATAAAATTGACTAAAATATTTGGTTTTTCTCTCTCCAGGATGGTTCTAGAGTGGAAAGAGAGGGAACATGACCTAGTGGATGAGGCCGTCCACAATTATGTGCGTGCACAACAAGCGCTACAAGCATGTGGGTTATACAAATTTTGGAGCATAGGGGGTTTGAGGGCCCAAAACCTATTGCTCTGCCGTTTGATAGATTACTGGGACATCGATGCACAGAACTTCAACCTAGAAGGGAAAATACTCTCCCTGGAAGTGGAAGATATCTACTTCATTACTGGTTTGTCCCGTCGAGGTGAGGTGGCAAGCCCGATCTCATTCTGTGGGTGGTGGGATCACCATCCCCGACTATATAGAGTGGTATTGTGTTCCAAATACTCGGGCAGTGGGGATTCAGGTGGCCATCAGAGCCATAGTCAACTTGAGCATGAAGGTTGTCATGGCTACCTTAGTGTGGATTACTGGTTCAAAAGCTCTACACCAGGCATCCAGGCCAGTTATGTTCTATGCATCGCAGTGTATGTAGCCCATGATATTTGACTGGTGTACCATGCAACTGGGGTCCATGAAGACCCAGCTGATAGAGTGCAAGCAAGGGGAAGCAAAAAACTTCGAGTACGGCAGTATCTTATGCAGCTTCTTCTTTGATCGAGTTTCGAGGCTCAATCCGAAGGTTGAGATCCCTCCTCATAGTCTCCGCGACCCAGCCATGACCCAGTGGGCCGAGGTCTTGATGCGACATGGTGGTGGTCATCAGGAATCACCATATACAGAGGAGTTCTTTCACTGGTGGGACCGATAGGTCATAGCCATAGATGAATACCCCTATGCAAGGATAGACTTTCGCCAGGATCGTGACATGCCACGTCCACTAGATGCAGCGTTCAGAGACATTGGTGAGTACTCTTTTTAGGGTTTTTGATGTATTAAATTTTTATGGATTTTTTATTATAGATGTAAATGCAAAAATATTTTTTGGGGGTAGTATCATATATTAATGTTTGACTGTTTGCTTGCAGACAAAGGTCTAGTGAGACTCGAGGGTTTCCCGAGACATCGTCGCTGAGGCAGCGGTGATGAGGTAGTAGGTGCTGCAACAGAGTGTACACTACGGACTCTGCGGGCCAACCTATCACAAATGACTGATAGGGTACCACAGGTTGAGGTGGCGCGGCTCCCAGACGATATGCAGCGCTAGGTAGTGGGGGTGTTAGGTAACTAGGTGCGACTACTGCAGCGTGTCGCAAATGCAGTACAGTATTACTATGAGACACATACTGTCGGGGCGGTAGCTAGGTCTCCTCGTAGGGAGTAGACATCTCAAAGTCCCATTTTTGTATCGATATGTATATTTTTTAGGGCTACGGTCTCCAGTTTTGTATTATGACACTACCATTTTTTGGACATATTATTTATAAAAAACTTTGGTTCTCTGGTTCTACAATGTGTGTATGTACAAATGTATGAATGTATCTTTTATTTGTGTGCTTCATTGTGAATTTGACAAATGCCAATCCAATACATAGTTAGCGTATGCATCAGATATATGCTTAAAACTTCTCGGAACATGAATGTATGTAATTGAAACAAAATGTCATTCCAAGAGTCTTACCCTTAAGAATTTCCGTAGTAACGTAGGATACCTCACATGGTACTAACCATTCAACTGAGACACAACTAGTTGTGAATCCAGGTGGACTTCGAAAGACTGGATGCCATGTGAAATAGCATCCCGAAGTAGTTCAATCACGGCACTATACTCAGCCACATTGTTATATGTAGGACCAAGAAAAGCACCTCCCGAGGACACAACTAGATGGTTAGGTGAATAAATAACCCAAGCAGTAGAAGAAAGCTGTTGCGTATGACGGATAGCACCATCCACGAAACCTAAGAACATAGGATATTCCACTAACATCTATCAATCAAACAGAAGCTAATCAGCAGACCTGAAAACCAAAAGAAAGCTAAACTATATACAGAAAGAACTATACAATATTATACAAAAGTATTAGCTCGAACTAGAATTTCAAGTGTAATACCGCTTGAGGTAGAGCCCATTTCTAGGCTCCTTCAAGACAGTCCCCTCATAGTCTTCTAATTCATAGGCTCCTTTTTCCAGGACATGCCTCACAATGTAAGGACCGTGCCACATGGGGTTAAACTTTCCTACCCCTAGGGGTTCTTTAGCTTGGTCATATAAGAGGACCAAGTCACCTTCAGCATATTGTCGGGGACGGACAGACCTATCATACTGAATCTTAATATGACGTTTATTGGCATTTATAGCCACGACGGCATATTGACGCTACTCGTCCAGTTGCTCAAGGTGGATTAAATGTTGCTCAATAACCGTCATATCAAGGAGGAGCTCTATGGCCAGTTTAAGCGAAGGGATTTTGCATTCAATCGGTAAAATCAACTCCACATCGTGTACTAGCTGAAACGGTGAGAACCCGGTGGTAGTCTTGATAGTGGTTTGATACGCCCACAAAGCAGGATATAACATAATGTGCCCATTGTTCTTGCTTTGTTGGATGGTACGTTGGAGAATGGTCTTTAAAGACTTATTGACTACTTCAACTTGACCATTTGCTTGGGGATAGTAAGAAGATGAGTGTTCTTGAAGAAACCCAATCTTGAGAGACAAATCCTCCATCATTTTGTTCTGAAAGTGACTGCCATGGTCAATGACAATCTCTTTCGGAATACCGAACCGAGTAATAATCTGATTGAACACGAAATGGGCTACTCTAGCACCATTGGCTTTTATGGTAGGCATGGCCTCAGCCCATTTGGAAAAGTAGTCCATGGCCACTATGATATGGTGATTCCCCCCAGCTGAGGTTGGTTTGTAATCCATGAAATCCACCCCCCACTTTGTGAAGGGACCGACGGTGACGACCGGATGGAGGGGTGCTAGATGCGAGTGTATATTCCGAGAAAACACCTGGTAAGGGTGACATCTCTTCACAATGTCTATACAATATTTAAATATTGAAGGCCAAAAGTAACCAGCTCACATAATACATTTGGCTGTAGCAATCCCGGATAAGTGACCGCCACATGCCCCGGCATGGAAATCATTAAGCACACACTCCGCTTCTTTGTGAGTCAAGCAACGACGGAGAATATAATCCTTTCCTCGGCGATACAAAGTGTCACCGACAATAGTATAATATTTTAGCATGATGTTTCACACACCATCGCTTGTCCCCTGAATAATGCGGAGGAAACTTCAAAGTTTGGAGATATACAATGACATCCCCATACCAAGGGTCTTCTGATGAGATAATAAATAAGTGTTCATCCATAAAGGAATCTTCATGGATGACATCCTCATCAAGTCTTGGAAGGTCCGACATAAGCTTAGCAAACACCAATGATTTTACTGACTTCGCCGAAGCAAAATCGAGATCGACCTCCTGAAGGATCAAAATCCATTTATTGTACTTCCACCCTATAAGGCGTCGTGATAGCACGAACAGAAACGGATTGATATGTGCTACAAATGTGGTTGTTCTAAGCAAAATATAGTGTTGTAACCATTGGACTGCATGTACAGTCACAAGTGCCAACTTTTCCACATAAGTATATCTCAGTTCAGCGTCTACTAGATTTCGACTAAGGTAATAGATGACATGCTCGACGAGCGCGTCATCAACCTAAACCAAGACCATGCCAATCGTCTCTTGAGACGTAGCCACATAAAGTATAAAATCTCGTGCGAAGTTTGGTGGACTAAGCACAGGGGTTGATACCAAAGCTTTCTTAAGGGCATCGGAAGACTGCTGGGCTCGCTCATCCCAGATAAATGGTGTGTCTTTCTTCAACAAATGCGCGAAAACTTTGGTAAGATTAGCATAATTGACTACAAAATAGTGTAGAAAAGTAGCTCTCCCTTGGAGGCTCTGAAGTTGAAACAAGTCGCGCAGAGGAGGCAACCGAATTATTGCCTCAACTTTAAGAGGATCGACTCTAATACCCTCTTTCGAAACTATGAATCCTAGAATGTGACCGAACCTCACCGTAAAGATGCATTTATTGGGATTCAATTGGATCTTGTAGTGTATACATCATTCGAGAATCCAACGAAGGTGCTTGGGATGTTCCATTCTCTTACGAGAATGGCCGGCAAGATCATCCAAGAAAACCTCCATTATATTTTTAAGGTCGTGAAAGGCATAGGTCATGGAATGCTGAAATGTAGCTCCAGCGTTTTTAGGGCCGAAGGGAATTTTTTGATATGCAAACGTTCCCCAAGGACAAATGAAAGTAGTCTTATGTTGGTCCTCGGGTTTCATTTGAATTTGGTTATACCCAAAAATCCGTCCATGAACGAAAAAATCTCACTTCCTGCACAAGCATCCAAGATCTGATCAATGAACGAAGTGGGGAAATTGTCTTTCTGACATGCACGATTTAGGTCTCTAAAATCAAGGCATACGCGGATTGTTCCCTGCTTCTTATCCACATGAACAGGGTTTGAAACCCATTCAGTAAGGGGAACGAGGTAGATAAAACCAGTTTTGAGCAGTTTCTCCACCTCTACCTTGATAGCGGCTACCTTCCTAGGGTTAACATCATGAAGACGTTGTCGAACCAATTTAGCATGAGGATAGGTTTTAATCTTGTGCTTGAAAATACTAGGGTCTATTCCTAGCATCTCCTCGTATGACCAGGTGAAAGCTTCCCAAAGTTCAGTAAACAATTCGATGTAGATGGAAACCTCCTCGGGAGAGAAATCATCACCAATGTAAATGTTCTCAATCTTTCCGGGAGTGTGAGAGATGTTGATCGGTTGAGTCGGGGGAATATTATCCATGTTCCCCTCTGCATAAATCTCATGTGAGCCCAAAAGAGACACAGGGTGACCAACCATCTCTGCAAGAGTCATCCTGAACTCTTCTTGTTCAACAAGATAGAGGTTGGGAAGGAAATAAGAGCAATGATGCATATCCTCCCAAGGTTTCTCACTACCACACATGGCCTCGATAATAGCTTCATCTGAAGGTAAAGTACCATCAAGGAAATCATTCGAACAAGATGAGTCAACTGCCCAAACTGGTAGCGTAACAGGATCTTCCTCAACTGTCCGAGAAGAGGGGGAATCCGGCTTTGTAGTGTCTTGTTGAATATCCTGGTAAGCAAGCTCAGCAACAGAAAGTGGCATAGACATCTCGACATGCACAACGTCTCCAGACATAGAATTCGTGGACAGTAAAGTCCATGGATCATCAAAATATGAAGTCCGGAATGGTACATTATGCAAAGGAGGAGGCGCATTGTCGGACATGGTTCCAATAAAATTCATGGGTGTAGGGAAATCATAATATCCCATCAATTGAGGGTACATACCAACACCCATGCTCCCAGTTGTCGGCTGAGAGTCTGTAACTTGCGAGACTACTGATCCCGTGGATGCTGTGGGAGGAGGATTAACGAAATCTAACTGATCGATTGTCACAATCCTTCCTTCGTGCAGAAAGCAAATGATCTTGAATATAGTAGACGCGACAACTTTCATAGTGTACATCCAATTTTGACCCAGTAAAAGGTTGTAGTCGATGGCCGCATCAACCAATTCGACTTCAATAGGCACAGGTTTACCTCCCAAGCGGACAACAAGGGAAGGGATTATCCCATGAGGATTAAATGACCTACCTTCAAATGCCGTGAACATGGTTCTAGACATGAGTAGAGGAGGAGAGCCAAGATATTTCCAACTTGCTAACGACATCATTGCGGCAGAAGCACCTTCGTCAACCACCGTTCTTTTAACGAAATTTTCAAGGCACTCCACATGGATTTGAAAATCCATGTGGTAAGGTAAGCAAGGTTGAACATCAATAGTGTCGAACTTGATAACTTTGGGACTCCCCCCATCCTAAACTCCTAACGCACACAAAAGGGCATGCCTTTGAGAAGGACACGCCTGTAAAACTTCAAGAGCCGACATGGCGCATGGAGTTTGGCCCAAATATTCTACAATGGAGTAGTTCTTGGTGGCTCGAGCATTGGGATTATGCATAGAGCGCTTAAGCACACCTTTTGGTATTTGTGACATAATAGAGAGCTTCTCGATATACAAGGAATTATCAGGAGGAGGGTGAGGCTCATTCCCCATATTAGGTTTTGGTGCACCATAATCACGTTGACGAGTAGCAACACTAACCTCCGATTGAACCATATTCATGCATCCATAACCACTAGTATTGGAAGAAGACGTTGGAGTCTCATTAGGTCCATAACCAGTGGCAGGAGCATGCAAAGCCATTTTTTGATGATGATGAGAAAGGGGATCCTTCAAAACAGCTGCGCTCTGTGCCAAATGCTTCGATGCTTCTTCAATCCGAGGACACAAGTGAGTAAAATGATCTTCCCCACAAAGCTTACAAGGAAATTTCACCTTACGCCTAGGTTTATGGTCCTCACCAGCATTTCCGCCTTCCCGAGGAGGGTTGGAATTCTCCTTACTAGGGGTATTGCAATTGCTATTATTGTTCCCATTGTTTCCACCCTTACTGTTATTTTTCCCCTTCTTCTTACCATCAGGTTGCTAGTTACCCGATGGTTTTGTCGTTTTCACAGTGTGTACATCGGACGATGGGGTGGAAGTGGACAAGGTGTGAACCTGTCTGGGAGTAGATTGGTTGAGCGAAAAATTTTGCATTTTATTAGCTACCAAATCTACAGGGCGAGTACTTGCGGATCCCACAATGCCATTGGCATGCGATCTAGGAACTATCTTGGGTTCATGTCTTGTTCGCAGTGCGTCAGGAATAATGTCATATAAAATGCTAGACTGAGAGTATAGTAGATCTAACTACTGGACTTTTAAGATGGCTTGTTCCTCAGTCATAATATTGGACATCGAAACATCCTTAGCAATATATGGAAGTAGAGACTTGAGAAACCATTCCAACAGAAACTCTGGAGGAATGTTGGCTTTCAATAATCGCTTCCATCGACACCACTCTTGAACGTGGTCAGAAGTATGTGTGGCCTTGTTCTGACGGAAGGTAGACAAAAGTTCAGTACCAGTATCGTAATGAATTGGCAACTGTAAATGATCCAAGAAAACCAAAGCGATCTCATTGAATCCCTTATAAGTGTTCCCAGGAAACTCAATGTACCACTTCGCGGCTACCCCCGTGAGGGTGCATTGAAATAGTCGTAATCTAACGGAATCGTGGTTCAATGACTTGGAAGAGCACCAAAGGTGAAACGTTGTGACATGATCGTCCAGATCCTCACCACCTTTCCTCTCGAACTTAGGAATGTCCGAAGGAAGCTTGGTGGGAACCAGAGGCCAACTAGGGTCATGACACATCGGATCATTTGTGAGCTTCGAAAGATCTGGTAGATTCAAACGTGCAAGGAATGGGAGCTGTGGCTGGAAAGCTTGATTATAAGCTCCCATAAAAGGTTGATTGTAAGAACCTGAAGGATGAGAAGGACCAAATGCTTGACCATGACCAGGAAAATGTTGATTATAAGGGCCTGACTGACCATAAGCTTGACGATGGCCGTAGGGTTGATAACCTCCTCCGACCTGACCCGTGTGGGGGTAAGCAGGTATATATGTGTTTTGAGCACCATATTGAGGTGGGTTGTACTGTACTGGTGGCCAACACCGACTGTATTGTAGTAAGGGTTGCCACCATAAGTATGGGGCATATACATACTATTCGTAGTGGGAACCGTGTTGTAATGACCATGATGGTAAGTTATGTTCCCACCCCCAGCATAAGCATTAGGATTAGCGTGAGCAGTCATGTGGTGACCATCAGTATGAGATGTATTCCCAACCCCAACATTGGTGTTACTAGTAGCAGGAATGGTGGCATTATGACCATGAGGATAAGGTATATTCCCACCTCCTACATTAGCATTACTAGTAGCGGCAGTGGATGTAAAAGTATGTGGTATATGTCCACCCCCATGGTTGGGAGGAGCATTAACATTTGCAAAAGTGGTCGTCGGTTGACGGGTAGTAACATGTGTATTAGGTGGTGGATGGCGAGTCGGGTTGCGAACAATGTTCCTATTAGGTTGGGTAGTCCTAGGAGGCAGTCGTCTTCCAACATTAGCATTGTTAGGAGGAATATGACCGGTCCCCATGCTATGTGTGGGAGTGGACAACGTGGTGCCCCCGGTGAGGGTATTACCCCCAATGGGTGCAGTGTGGCTAACACCATGACTAGTTCCAGCATGACTACCAAAAACAGTGGAAGGATCAACTATGTTGTAGTTAGGCATACCATATGAGAACACGGTAGGGTTGATCGTAGGACCTGTGTCGTCATGTAACTCTAGCCTCCCGTATATATAGTTATGCGGAAACGAATGATCGAACAGGTCATCCTCCGGCGGAGATTTCTCTCCCAAAGAGGGCTATCTCCGCAACCAACCTCCCGTGACCTCGTGCTTAACTCTGGTCTGAGTAGAGCTTCCTGAGAACACCGATGTATACCATGGATTTCACCACTCCCTGGTCAGACACATAATGTTTCGTCTAGTAGCCTTGGATCGTTTACTCACAATGATCTATTCCAAGACTCTAAACCTATGCTAGTTGGTGTACCCTATAAATAAAATCGTTCTAATCAATTTTAGATTAAGCATTAATTTTAATGGTTTTGGTTACTCAAAGGATATGGTCATGAAACTAGTGATGTATATGACTTAATAGTATGCAAAATCGTCAAATCCTAGACTCATCTATCCAACAAAAACAATGCCACTAGCATGCAAAATCAATCCAACGGTTTCGAAATAAAAATGCAACTCTTTTATATTTTCAATGCACAAGCAGAACCTAAATGAAAGCAAGAAGCACTCAATGCAAAATGAAGTACATAAAAGTAAATTTTTTTTGTATTTTCACTTATAACAAAAGGAAAATGCAAAAAAAAAATTTGTGTTGTATTTTTTCAATATAATTAAATGAAAAATGCAAGCAAAATCCTACTATTTAGTTACTGAAATGCAGAGGAGATCACTAAGACAACCCAACAGATCCCAAATAGTAAGATTTAGCCAACGGAATGAGCTAGATGGGTAAAAACCAACAAGGCAAAATCCAAGGATGGGTAAAAAACCAACAAGGCTCAAACCAAGAGAAAAGAGTAGTTTTGGTCATGAACAAGGCATGGAACAGTCAAGAATCAGGCCAATAACGACTCAGGATCATCCAAGGCCAACCCAGCAACAACCAAAGGTCATGAAACAACCAAAGCCAGATTTGTATGCTACTGTCGAAGGAATACCTACGGGTACGCGCGTGCAGTAGTGTAAATAGAGATGGGTATACGCGGACAGAGCTAAGCTCACCCGTGGGTAGGGAAAAGCAAATGGGAAAACAAAGAGTCCAATGGCTAAAAAAAAACCAGTTTTCTATAGTGTATCTCAATGTCCAATCAGTGACACAGAGCTTCGATAAACAACAACTCTAAATAAGGACTAATGCTCAAAAATCCCCAAAAATGGATGTTTTCCCCAATGGAGTCGCCAATTCTGTGTTGGAGAAAACTTCCTATGGCTTGGGGTGGACCACAAAAGATAGTTGACTACCAGAAATTAACTCAATTCTCAATGCTATACTATACAAATGGCAATGCTGAGATAATGAAGAATATAACCAACCTCGATCCAAACGTTTGATGTAGATCCCTGTTGGAGTTTTCAATCTGTGCACTTGAACCTGCAAATTAGTCTTGACAGCCAATATACAACAAGTGCTTATAATATATAAACAACACTAACATCATCACTAGCAATGGTCCATGATATAAGCAAATGCGACCCAATCTAATATAAACAACATTCACAACATTAATGGACAAGAATATGAGTATTTCTATTAATAAATAATAAGAAGTACAATGTGATATGACCTCTTGTAGACAACCAATCTAAACCAAGATCTGGGTCAATCCACTTGTGCCTCCACCACTTCAATCCTCCATGGAATGGCAAACTCAAACTATGATAGGAGTTTGGAAGGTGAACATAAAGGGTTCACAACTACAAGGATCAATGAGTGTTGACTCAAGATAGGGAAAAAATCCACTAGAGTTCTCTTGCTCTCCTTTCTCCTCTCGTCCATAAGCCATATGTGCTCAATATATAATCCTCTCAAAGGTAAGTGAAAGGACACATCGAGGCGTTTTGGGGCAAATGGAGGGCCAAAGGTCACCCTATGACCGCTTTTTGAGAGTAAAAAGTAATTAAATAGTGATTTTACCATTTTACATGCTACGCGTGGGCTATAGTGATGCAACTCGCAGGTACGCCCGCTGTAGTGATGCAGCTAGCGTATAGGGGAAAAGAATAGGGAAAAAGTGTGTCTGAAGGATATAAAGTGGATTTGAGTCAGTAAAATGGATCCAGCAGGCCAAAGAGTGCTGATGCTCACAAGGTGGAAGATTATGTTGTAACACTGGTGTGTGAAGCAAATTGACTCATCAAAGTCAATAAGTCGAGCAAAATTTGTCGAAGTAGTCGACAGGAGTGAAAAAGTCCAAGGTCGACATGTAGATGTCGATAGGAAACAAGTTGCCTCATAGTTGTGGAAAGGTCGACATGTTGTTGAACCGCGACATCGACAGGTTTTGGGCATGAGCCAAGCAAAGAGGAAGGGGCGGACTGGAGAATCCTAAGCGTAGAGTGAAAGCTGATAGGAGAGTCGAAGCTAACGGAGGACAGTATGGTCGATGGGATGGTTTACTATAGCTTGTCAAAGGAAGCGTAGAAGTCCAGGATAGTACTTGGAAACAGTTCGGAGTTGCTGAGGAAGTTAATAGTAGTTATTTCAAGTGGGTGAAGACATGACAGATGTCGTCACAGGCAGAGGTTGTGCAGCGCGACAGGGGTGCTGACAGTTGCAGGTCTATAGGATCATGGAAGGATCTGTTGACAGAGGAAATGTGTCTCGGGGATCGCAGTGGTCTCGGGAACAATAGCAGCAGAGTAGAAGACCAGGGAGTTGAGGATCAATTGGGGGACTTGGCATTATTGGAGAGTCAAGCAGAGTCGAAGATAGATCGAGCCATAGCTCAGAGTTCAGTAGCGAACCAAGAGAGGGTGAGGTCGACACACTGAGAGAGCACAATGTAGTTACTTCTGTATTGTAACGGCGTAGGTCGACAAATAGTTAGTTATTTTTATTTACAATTATTCTACATTGTAATCGAGTTCAGAGAAGTAATATAAGCCAGCTTTTGGCATGTTGTTCTCATCTTGTCTATATGAACATTTGTGGTGGTGTTGTGTGTATTTTTAAGAAAGAACTTTGTTACAACGAGGCCCCCTTGCGTCAATTGGTATCATATCCATAGTATCCTAAGAGACGAAGGATAGCTATATCAGAGCCCGGGAGTGAGTCCGGTTAAATCGAGCAGGAGGAAAATCCTACGGGAAGAAGAACTTCAAGTGATACTAAGCCTGCAAGTGCGTTGAACAGCTCCAGCTGAGGTTGGGTAGATTTGTGCACGACTTGTTTAAGTTCGGTTGTGATTAGATGAGTGAGAGTTTCAATAGAGGTTGAAAATGGCTCACAGAAGAATTAATGTCTGAGGATGAAGAGCGCGTGGCACAACAATCACAGTGGATCATGAGATGTTCGACGAATGCATCAGAACAATGCAAACTTTGACAACTAAAGTCGCAGCAATCAAATAAAGCCAAAGGCGTGGTTGTATTCCTGATGCGTTAGACCACAGTGACGAGGAAGTCGAAAAAGTGGAACCATGGGAAGCAGCAAAGAATGAACTAGAAGAAAAAATGATCAAGCTTCTAATAGAAACGAGAGTTCAGGCAAAGATAGACATTCGTCCTACTCAGGAAGTCTAGATCTAGAAGACTTGATCGATTGGTTCAGAGAAATGGAGAAATAATTCGATGTAGAGCAGATCGAGGATCCCAAACGAGTTAAGACTGCATGTATGAGATTAAAGGGTCATGCCTCATTGTGGTGGGACAATGTACAAGCTGATAGAGTCAAGAAGGGCAAGGAGAAAATCAAGTCTTGGGACAGGATGGTCACCAATTTGAAAGGAAAGTTCTTGCCGAACAACTATGTCACCAATTTGCATAACTTTCGACAAAAGGAGATGACTGTGAAGGAGTACACAGAAGAGTTCTATATATTTTCGATAAGATCAAGGCAAACCGACGAAGGAGAAGAAGCTGTCGCTAGGTACATGAACGGCTTGAAATATTCCATTTAGGACGTATTGAGCATGTCAAGATTCAAAGCAGTGGGTGAAGCCTACCAGTTAGCTCTGAAGGCAGAAGAGAAACTGTCGAGGAAATCTGCAGTGACCAGAGGTCGAATGACTGGTCGAGATGCAAAGACTATTACCGTGAAAGGCCAAAGTAGCGGTTACAGGACGGAAACTGTCAAAGATAGTCGACATGTGGAAGGGACATAAATAAGGGAGAAAGCGCAAGAAAACCGACGCGATGGTTGTGAGAACTGTGGTCGAGGTGATCCATCTGATAGAAAAGGAGCTAACAGACTAGCCATAATCTATTACAAGTGTCGTGGAGCAGGACCCAAGGCATATGAGTGCCCAGAGAACCTACATGTTGCAGACGAGTCGAAACCCAAACGTCGAAGAGATGAGCAAGTCGACGAGAGGGAAGAGTCGGCATCCGACAGTAGTGGGGATGGTAAGAAGAAAAGTCGGGCCATGAAAGCCAGCAAGGCACTGGTTCTGGATGACAAATGCGATGAGCAAGAGCCGGCACAGCGGAAGGTGATCTTTCAGACGAAGGTGCAAATCGGCGAATGGCATTGCAAGACCATAGTTGATGGTGGAAGCATTGAGAATCTTGTGTCGACAGAGGTGATTGAGAAGGAAAAATTAAGATGTCGAGAACATCCACACCCTTACAAGATCTCATGGTTGCAGAAAGGACACCATGTGAAGGTGACCAAATAGTGCCTGATTAACTTCAAGGTTGGGAAGTTAGAGGATAGTGTACTGTGCGACGTAATCCCAATGGATGCGTGCCATCTGTTGTTAGGGAGACCATGGGAATATGATCAGAAAATGATCTACGATGGTTGAGCCAACACAGTCATAGTGTGGAAAAATGGCGTGAAGAGGACTCTTAAGCCGAAACTGAAGGAGCAAGCTGACAGTAAGCAAGGCAAGAGCAACTTTTGGGAGAAACGCATGTTGATGTGTTCAGGGAAAGAATTCCTTGCAGAAGAGGAAAAGCAGTCGGGGTGTTACGCTATCATTCCTAAAGGGCCATGTGTCGAGGGTGCGACAGTGGAGAAAATTTCGGTCGAAGTCAGAAAAATGCTCGAAGAGTTTCGCAGCATAGTGGTCAATGAGACACCAACGGGATTGCCACCGATAAGGAGCATATCCCATCACATCGACTTGATTCTAGGGTCAAGTCTTCTAAACAAAGTACCACATAGGATGAGTCCGACAGAAGGTTAAGAACTCAATCGACAGATCCATGATTTGTTGAACAGAGGATTGATCAGAGAGAGTATGAGTCTGTGTGCGGTACCAGCAGTATTAGTGCCAAATAAAGGTGGAGAATGGAGAATGTGTACAGACTCTAGAGCTATCAGCAATATCATGATCAAGTATCGGTTTCCATTGCCGAGAATGGATGCCTTGATGGATTGTTAGAGTGGAGCGAAGTACTTCATGAAGATAGACCTGAAGAGCAGTTATCACCAGATTCGGGTTAGAGGAGATGAATGGAAAACAACATTCAAGACAAAGGAAGGGTTGTATGAGTGGTTAGTCATGTTGTTTGGATTGACTAATGCACCCAGTACATTCATGCGGTTGATGAATGAAGTACTGAAACCATTCTTGGGAAAGTTTGTCGTAGTCTATTTAGACAACATTCTGATTTTCAGTCAAACCAAGGCAGAACACTTGGGACACATCTGACAAGTATTGCAGAAGTTGCAGGATGAGAAGCTGATGGTGAACCTGCAAAAGTGTTTCTTCATGAAGGAAGAACTGGTATACTTGGGATTCGTAATCTTAGGTAAAGGGTTGGTGATGGACCCAGAAAAGGTTAAGGTGATATTGGATTGGTCTGAACCGACAAGCGTGATTGGAGTGAGGTATTTCCATGGACTTGCCACTTTTTACAGGAAGTTCATCAGGGGATTCAGTCGGATTTGCACACCATTGACAGAGTGCATGCGAAAAGGAGAGTTCAAGTGGATAGAAGCAGCCCGGCGAGCTTTCAACAAGGTGAAGGAAAAGGTCACTAAGAGCCCATTGTTGGCGCTCCCATATTTCGATAAAGTTTTCCAGGTCGATTGCGACATAAGTGGAATCGCAATTGGAGCAGTGTTGAGCCAAGAGGGTCGACCAATTGCATTCTTCAGTGAAAAATTGGATGATGTGAAGCAGAAATATTTGGTCTATGACCAGGTATGCTATTGTCCAGGCATTGAAAAAGTGGAGGCATTATTTATTTCCCAAGGAATTTGTGTTGTACACATGTCACCAAGCGCTGAGGTATCTGAATACTCAGTCGAAGTTAAATCAGCGGCACATGAAATGGGTCGAATTCCTACAGGGATATACAATCATGTTGCGACATAGGTCAAGAAAGTTGAATAAGGTTGTCGACGCACTGAGAAGAAGAGTTGGATTGCTGAACACTGCGATAGTTTAGGAAACCGGTATAGAGTCGGTGAAGACAGAGTATGCGACCGACAGAGATTTTGCGAAAGCATGGGGAGCTTGTTGTGAACCATGGAGTGTCGACAGAACTCCATATTTGGATTATTTGTCCAAGAAGGCTACCTGTTTAGGGGACAACAGTTATGCAGTCCTAGAGGATCAGTGCGAGAGAACTTAATCTGAGAGTTGCATAGCGACGAATTAGCAGGTCACTTTGGCATCGACAAGACTAAGGCATCAGTCGAAGAAAAGTATTATTGGCTAGGAATGGCGAGAGATGTCGGAAAGTGGGTTCGACAATGTAGAGTTTTCCAGTTGGAAAAAGGAAGAAATCAGAACACGGGGTTGTATACATCGTTGCTTGTGCTGAATACTCCATGGGAGCACCTAAGCATAGATTTTGTGCTAGGATTTCCAAAGACGCAGCAAGGAAGTGACTCAATATTTGTTATAGTCGACAGATTTTCGAAAATGGCACACTTTATTTCGTGTTGGAAGACAAGTGATGCCACAGGAATTACTGTACTATTCTTCAAGGAAGTAGTCAGATTGCATGGGTTTCCGAAGAGTATTGCATCGGATCAGGATACCAAGTTTATGGGGCATTTTTGGAGAACCCTATTGAAGAAACTAGACACAAAGTTGCAGTTTAGCTCGGCATATCACCTGTAAACAGATAGATAGATCGAGGTGGTGAACAGAAGCTTGGGAAACCTTCTGAGATGTTTGATGGATGATAGACCCAAGCAGTGGGAGAATGTGTTGGCGTAGGCAGAGTTAACATACAACAATTCTGTGAATCAGTCAACAGGTTTGAGCCCATTCCATATTGTTCAGGGAAGAATCCTACATGGAGTTGTGGATTTGGTCGAGTTGCCAACAGAAATCAGGAAGAGTGCGGATGCAAAATCATTCGCAGAGAACATGAAATAAGTTCATGGAGATGTGGAAAGCGCATAAAGAAGAGCAACGCAGCATACAAGTAAAGAGCCGATAGGAAGAAGAGACTATAGTCGTTCAGAGAAGGAGACTTGGTCTATGCTCATTTGCAGAAGGAGAGATTTTCGACATGAACATATGACAAGCTGAAGCTGAAAAATATTGGACCATGTAAGATCTTGAGGAAGATTTCAAACAACGCTTATGTGTTGGAGCTGCCAAATGACTTGAGCATGTCATCGACGTTCAATGTCTCAGATCTGTACAAGTTCGAAGAAGGTTCAAGAAGCGGAAGTGCAGAAATGTCGAACATCGACTGGGTAACGCAAATTCTAGATTGACACAAAGAGGAGATTCAAAAAGTAATAGAGGAGCGTGAAGTCGGGCGTATGCATAGTTCGCAAAGGAATGAATACTTGGTGCAATGGAAGAATGATGAGTTATAGGAGGCAACATGGATTTCTGAAAAAGAGTTCAGGAGACTGACGAAGCAGTCGAGTTCTTTTTCACATGGGGAGTCTGATGCAGGATCATCGGGGCCTAGGAAAATCAGTTGAGGTTAATCGACAGAAGGGAACCGACCAGAGGAAGTGCCGATGATCACTGATGCGTGAAGCAGATTGACTCGTCGAAGTCAATAAGTCGAGCAGAAGCTATCGAAGTAGTCGACAAGAGTGAAAAAGTCAAAAGGTCAACATGTAGATGTCAATAGGTGACAAGTTGTCGCAGAGTCGTGGAAAGGTCAACATGATGTTGAACCGTGACATTGACAAGTTTTGGGCATGAGCCAAGCGAGGAGGAAAGGGCGGATTGTGAAGCCTAAGCACAGAGTGAAAGCCAACAGGAAATTTGAAGCTGACAGAGGATAGTATAGCCGATGGGATGTCATGTCCCCTCCCATCATACCAACATGATAGAGAGGACGCGACACTAAATCCGGGCATCTAGCCCCATATCCATTAAGTAAGCATTCACATAGTATAGAAAGACATATACATGTGCATATTATAGAAACACATCGGAATTAAAAATACTATTTAATATCTAACATACATTCAAACATTTATGTGACAACCATTAAATAAGGACATTGCAGAATTTATAAAGGAGAATACTTATCTTAACAAAGTAGTCCCAAGCAACCAGCTATGCATCTGCAACGTTCCACCCAACCATAGGCCAGTTGTGCTTATCAACCCCTTGATACAACTGCCACCCCCGAACTGGGCATGATTTCTACTAGGAACCAGGGAACAGTAGACTCACACCTAGCCAAGCATACACCAAGATGAGCCAAGCCAATCTACAATTGGGTTTATCAGGCTGCTAGAAAATGGAAAGGAAGAATTGCTAAGCTAGTGAGCTCAACCACAGAGCTATGGATACCTATACAAGATCTACTTAGCTTGGCACCCACAATGCCTACACACCCCACTCAAGGAAGTATTCCCTTCACCAATTCACAGTCCCTCAGGCCATACCTTCCAATTCTAGAGTGTCCCAGGTGTGCATAGAAGAGTAGCCAGCCCTCTTGATCTTCTTGAGAGGTTATTCTCCCCACTAGGTTTATCAAGCCAATTTTGTCCACTACCATTCCAAGTTTCTTGCTCATAGGTTCAAATCAAAAATAGGGATGCACATAACAGCAGAACCACTTATAGGGCATGATAAAAACATTTCTTCAGTGGGATGCCCAAAGAGGGGGTTTCTACCAATTTAGAAAAACGTGGGAAAGCCCAAAAACAAAATGGCAATTGGGGAACAACCTTGGAGAGCAGAAATCATTTTCAGAAAAATGCCCATGGGTATTTTGGGGCAAAAACGACCTCCATCACAGTCCCAAATCGTGGCCCTTCTCTCCCAGCTGTTTTATAATGCAAAAACGACTCCCAGGCATGGAAAATGTAGGAAAAATGGTGAAAAAACGTGATGGGGAAAGACCCAATAGTTCAAACTACATGAGAGAGGAAAGACTATGGTTTCAGAATGGCTTTGGGCACCATTTCGTGGGTGTTTTCTTGCCCAAGGAGACAAAATACAATTTCCTAGGTTGATGGCTTGCCCATACACGAAATTGGCTACCATACCTCTTCCTTCCCAAGGCATTAACTGCCTCAACCAATTTCTGGAAGAATTAAATGATTGGGTGCATAACCCAAAATGGGTAGTCGGTGGTTTATGGGTTTTCTCATTAACACATGGATCAACACCATTGGCTCAAAGGTTTGAATAATTTCCCTCCCTATTCCTTGTAGAATCGTGCCCCCATCTCTTTGTTGCATTGCATAGCTAGTTGTGGGTATTTTCATTAAAATTCATATTTACATGATGTCTTATTTACATTGTTCCTATCTAGCATAAGAACCATAGGCATCTATTTTTAATTGTCGATACATAAAATGCTAAATCAATGGTGGGGCCTTGGCCTTGAGCTCCTCACCATGATTAAATTACAATATTTAAATCATTTACGATTTAATGCAAAGGGGGTCAAAATGGGGACATTACATTCGATGGTTTACTGTAGCTTGTCAGAGGAAGCATAGAAGTCAAGGATAGTACTTGGAAATAGTTTGGAGTTGCTGAGGAAGTTAATAACAGTTGTTGCAGGTGGGTGAAGACATGATAGATGTTGTCACAGGTAGAGGTTGTGCACCACGACAGAGGTGCTGATAGTTGCAGGTCTACAGGATCGTGGAAGGATCGACTGACAGAGGAAACGTGTCTCTGGGATCGCAGTGGTCTCGGGAATGGCAGCAATAGAGTAGAAGACCAGGGAGTTGAGAATCAGTTGGGGGACTTGGCATTATTGGAGATTCAAGCAGATCCGAAGAGCGATCGATCCATAGCTCAAAGTTCAACAGCGAACCAGGAGAGGGTGAGGTCGACACACTGAGAGAGCACACTGCAGTTACTTCTGTATTTGTAACGGTGCATGCCGACAAATAGTTAGTTATTTGTATTTACAGTTATTCTGCCTTGTAACCAAGTTCAGAGAAGTAATATAAGCCATCTTCTTGCATGTTGTTCTCATCTTGTCTATGTGAACATTTGTGGTGGTGTCGTGTGTATTGTTAAGCAAGAACCTTGTTGCGACAAGGTCCCCTTGCGTCATAACCTTTGGAATATGTTAAAGGAGTTTCTTGTTCCTTTTTAGTTGAGAGTTTTTGTGATAAGTTTATACGAAAAGTTCATTGCCAAGTTTAAGAACACTCAAGGGTGGTCGACAGATAAACTGTAATATCAGAATTAAGCAAGGTTCCCCCCTCTCCCCCACCCTTTTCAGCATTTACATCAATAAGATAGAAGGTTTTTTAGAAGAACCAGGTTGTGCCGACATGATCTTAGCTGGGATAGTTATCGTCCTCTTTCTCTATGCTGATGATATTGTTCTTATGGAAAGGTATCACTTTGATCTTGACAAGCAATTAAGAATTCTTAAATATTTCTGCTCTAATATGGGTATGATTGTTAACACAGACAAGACAAAAGTTATGATCATAAAGTCTAAGAAAGACACCTACGCTAATTTTATTTATGACAATAGCAATCTGGAGGAAGTGACCTCTTACAAATATCTTGATATTGATATTCATCACAAACTCAACTAGAACTATAACATCGAGAAAAGGATCAATGGATAGTGGAAAGTTATTTTGGCCTTGAAAACAATTGTAAATTAGCCAACCTCATCATGTGGGATAAAAAGAAGTTCCTCTTTGAAACTCTTGTCATTCCCATTATCTTATACATTTGTGAAGTGTGGGGTTTCAACATTTATAGAGAATCTTGGAGAAATATTGAGCAAATCTAGAAGCATTCACAACTTATGACCTCAAAATTAAAGGCAATACATATTACCATATTCTCCTTATAGAAGTAGGTTCATCCCCCATCGAGAGCATGGCTATGACTAGGTACCTCATGTACAAATATAAGATAAATAACATGGGACACGAGAGACTTCCTAAAATTGCTTTAAAATCAAGTCAAAACCACTGGTGCCTCAAATGAGGCTGGTGTAAAGATACCATGGCTTAGTTAAATCATTGGGGCATCGATGGAAATGACAGTTTGCAGAATAACATTAATGTCAAAACATATTATTACATTTAAATTGAAAGAGAAAATGTGGTGTGAGAACGAACTAGAGGTGAAAAGAAAATTAAGATACTATAAAGAGATCATTAATCATAATCTGGAAGTTCATATGTATCTCTCGGTATTATCTAGCTCAAAGAAGAAAATTAATATAGCCAAGATAAGAACAGACTACCATGAGCTCCATAGCAAAACAGATCGTTGGTCAGTTCCTAAAACACCGTGGATAGAAAGGATTTTACATCTTTGTGAGTCTATGAGTGTTGAGGATAAAAATCAATTTCTCTTAGAGTACACTGCTTACACCCACATTAGATCTCAATTTCATAGTATTTGCTATAATACAAACCTTTCTAACCTCCTAACTTGCCAAAACTATAATGAGCTAGGAAAGCTTCTCTCCAAACTTTTTGAGCATAGGAATAAAATTTTAAAGCAAATCAAATAATTCCCTTCTTTCATTCTTCTTAAGGTCGGATAGACCAAAGTTTGGTCCCAAGGGACGTTAATCATCATCATGATCAACAACAATTCAATATTGACCCTTTTTTAAAATAAATTCACAATTTCAAAATCAAAATTAACACTTTTGAGCTTTTAAAATTTGCACTTTTGAAATCAAATTTCATACTTATAATCAAAATTATTCGAAATTCACACTTTCAAAATTCACATACACACTATAAAAAAAAATCAATATCCATACTTTCACAATCCAAATCTTCACTTTAAAAACAATGATATTCACACTTTCAAAATAAAAATCACAATGTCCGGTTTCCTACCTAGGATTTTAAGAATTGTTTCACCTTCCCTTTAATAATAACAATATCTAGAAATTGTATCATAACTTTACCATGAAGTTTTCAACTTTCTTAAATAAGCACTTTCTCAAGACTTGTTTCAAAAAGAACTGGTTGACGAATCCTTGGTACAAAAAGGATTATAACATTACTACGAAAAATATTAGAGGTTTAATCAAAACCCTTAAGATCTATTAAAATAAAATAGTACAAAGCTTTGATTAAATAAAGTAGTGTTGATATGTAATTAGGAAAAAGATAGCACTCTTAAAACATTTAAAAATTTGAGCCTAATTTGTATTTGGAGAACATCTTAATCCGTAAGGCTAAAGTGAAATATCAGATTGTCGTAGGAGAATGGGAATTTTACTGTAAAATTATTAATGAATCCCCTAATTTTTAATTCAATAACCAAATTATTTTTACAATAAATGAGAGGGATTTTCACTGTAGAAAACATTAATTTAAAGTTTAAAAGTTCTTTGTAAAGGAACTTTGCAAAAGGAATGCTAAGGACAGTGACCGTTACGAAGTTGAAATTCTTAAATCAACAACTATTTTCGTATTCCTCGCAGTAAAACCTTTTTTTAATGTAAAAGTCAAGCAGATAAAAGAACAATAAAAGAACAACCCTTCAAATTATAAGATTATTATCATTAGTCTTTTTAGCTAAGTTATATAGATTAATATTGGAGTGAAAATTATTTCAATAATGATATAGAGCTAAGGGGTAGGTTAATTATTGTAATTATTAATCAATATTAGATCACTTAATTAATCTTATGATTATATCTAAAGAATGTTAAAACAATAAGGTTAATTTTTTTTTTTTTGTGTTTGATCAATTTTAAAAATTAATTTTACAAGTTCACTGAAATAACCCGTAGAAGATGTTAGAATATATTGTTGTACCATTTGGATTGAGGGATGCAATAATAAGGTTGTGTGAAAGGGTTATTACTAAGTGTAGAATTTGATAGATAACTCCTCAAATTAATTTTATTCAATGAGTGAAGACATTTATTTCTACATATTTAGATGGTAGTTAGTTTCCATCTTCCAATGACTATTTGAATTCCTATAGGATCTTCACATTCTCTAGATATTTACAATATTTTCAATTATTTCTTGGAATCAATAATCCCAAAGGATTATGTTTCCAACATCCCCCCCCTTAATTTGAAGGGGTGTTTGTAAGTCTGAGCATGGCTCTAAACTTTGCAAACTTTTTTCATCCAAGCACTTTGGTGAAGGTGTCTACAATTTGCTCGTTCGTGGAACAATGTCGTAGATGAACTGTCTTGGCCTCTATATGTTGTCTAATCAAATGGTACTTTGTGTTGATGTGCTTGGTTCGATCATGGAATCTGGGATTTTTGGCCAATCTGATTACATAAGTGTTGTTGATCAATAAGGGAGTGGAGTTCTCTTACTTCTCCTGCAAATCTTCAAGTATCTTCCTGAGCCACACAATCTCTTTCGTTTCTTTTACAACAACCAAGTATTCTTCCTATGTTGTCGAATTTGCTAGAACTAACTGTTTGTGTGATCTCCAGGAGACAACTATTGATCCAAGACTCATTTTGTATCCAGAAGTGGAAACTCTTATCTCTTTGTCACCATCAAAGTATGAATCACAGTACCCAATAAGTTTGAATTCATCCACCTCAGAGTATTTGAGTCCAAAATATTTAGTCCCCTTCAAGTATCTTAGAACTCTTTTTGCAACAAACTAGTGTCCTTCACAAGTTTTGTGCATGAACCTTGAAAGAATGGCAACAACATAAGAGATATCCGGTCGGGTGGTGCTAAGGTAGATAAGGATTCCTACAAGCTATCGGTACTTGGTTGCATGCTCGAATTCTTTTCCTTGAATTGATGTGATCTTTAGCTTTTGTTCCATTGGAGTTGAGAGAGGGTTTCATTTTGTCATTCAAAATTTGTTCAACAATTCTCCAACATACTTCTTCTAGGAGATGAATATGTATTTGGGATGTTGAGTGACTTCAATTCCTAAGTAGTAATGAAGGTGTCCTAGATCTATCATTTCAAAGCCCTTTTTCAAATCTTGCTTTATAGATGCAATATAACTTTCATTGTTCCCTGTCATCAAAAGGTCATATACATACACCACAAGAAACACAACAAATCTTCCAACGTTCTTTACAAACAATGTTGCGCCATCAAGATTATAGTAATTTGACATTCAACTTTAGAAGATGCTTGGTTAGCTTTTCATACTAGGTGCGAGGTGCTTGTTTCAAGCCATATAAGGACTTGAGGAGCTTACATACCTTTTGTTCTTGTCCCTTCACAACAAAACCTTTTGGCTGAGACATGAAAACATTTTATTTCAAGTCTCCATTCAAGAAAGATGATTTTACATCCATCTGGTGGAATTTCCACCCATTTTATGCAGCCAAGGAGAGTAAGGTGCATATGGTGGATCATTTTTTTGTGGGGGAGAACGTCTCTTCATATTCAATTCCTTATTTCTGTGCATAGCATTTCTCTGTTGATGTATATGTAACTTCGGAATGTATTTCATCTATGTATTTTATTGTACTCCTATAGAGATGTATTATTCCTCTATACGGAAGTGTCATCATTTGTATTGACAAGTGTCGCAAGTGTTGTAACTTGCTGATGGGTTATTAGACCACCTAGTAAGGGGTCGGCTTGGATTAATGTAACCATGGGTTATTAGGCTAAGTTAGACAAGTCGGCCCCACTGGTTTATTGGGCAGGACAAGACAAGTATAAATAGAGATCGGGAGATCTCTATTTGATCATCTCATTACTCACTCTTCTCTCACTCGGAAAGTGGCGCACATGTGAGGAGGAGGATCAGCTGATAGGAGAAGACTATCTCTTGTACTTTGGTTGTATCATTGCTCTTTCTATCTCTGAGGAAGTTGTGGGGTTTTTTACCTTTAAGGTTTTCCCTAGTGAAACTTTGTGTGTCCATTGTCTTATGTGATTGCTTGATATGCTTGATACATGCTTGATATGATTGATATGCTATACATGTTATTCTCTCAGTAAAGATCCTAGAGTATGTTGAATTAATGCTCAAAATCTAACATGGTATCAGAGCTTCCCTGAGAAGAAGACATTGTGTAGTGGCGGAAACTACGGTTTCTTGCTTATTAGGTTTCTCTCCACAGATTTGCGAAAAGCAGTAAGGTAGATTAACTCTACTCATCAAGGAGAATCTTTCTGTCCAATCAGAATTCAATTCTGGGCACTTTCAATTTTGGCCCTAAAAATTAGGGTTTCCAGAAAAATAGGAATTTCTGAAATCTGAAGACATAGCTAGAAGATCCTAAGAAAAATAGACTTTTAGAGCTTTGGATTGAGATTTTCGGTTGGGTAAAACTCCGGGAAACTCAAACCCTAATTCAGGGTCCTCCCTAGTGAATCTGGGAAGACTAAAAAGCATTTCTGAAGGGTGAAACTTTTGCAGATCTCAAATTCTGAATATACCAGGCTAATCAGCTCATCAAGGCGCATCTTTCTATCATTTTAGAAAGTTGAAATTCACATTTTTAATTTTTAGGGTTTCTCTAACAAACCCTAATCCAGGACCAGATCCAGTTTTCAGCAAATCAAGTGGTAAGACCTAAATCTTTTCTATTTTCATTTGAAGTACTTTTTAATGATGTCTCACCACACCAAGTTTGAGGATAAGCTTGAAGGGGCTGATAACTTCCGAGCATGGAAGTATAGGATTGGGTTAATCTTGGAAGAAAATGAGTTGGACACTTACATAAGTGAAGAGGTCCCTATCCCAGAGGAAGAAGAGGCTAAGGCCTTACACAAGAAGAACTTGGTCAAGGCAAAGAGGATTATTGCTGATTCTATCAAGGATCATCTAATCCCACATGTGTCATCCCTAAAGACACCTAAGGAGATGTTTGATTCTCTGACCAAGCTATTTGAAGGGAAGAACATAAATCAAAAGATGACCCTGAGAAATCAATTGAAGAATATCAAGATCCAGAATGTGGAAACTATGCAGTCTTATTTCTAAAGGGTCTCCTAGATAAAAGAACAACTTGAATCTGTGGGAGAAGATATAGATAATGGAGAAGTGCTAATGACCACTCTTAATGGCCTTCCTAGGTCGTGGGATTCCTTCATCGAAGGAATTTGTGCTAGGAGGAAACTTATCACATTTAGTAGACTGTGGGAAGAATGCTCACAAAAGGAAGCTCGAATTGTAGCTCGAGAAGAGACGATGGGGAATGAAGACCAAGCTCTCACAGCACACTCCAAAAGACATGATGATAATAAGGGACATCACCACAGTAAGAAAGAAAAGCACCACCATCAGAACCAAAGGGGTGGCTTCATATTTCGAAGAGACACATCCAATGATCGATGCTTCACATGTGATGAGAAGGGGCACTATGCCAGGGATTGTCCCAGAAACAACAAAGATGGCTCCCACAAGAAAAAGAATAACATCATGCTCATGCTGCAGAGGATGATGAACCTCCCACAAAGAGGGTTAGGGAAGAAAGTGAAGATTCTTCAAGTGATGAAGAGTATGTTTTAATTTCTTCCCTCACTGGTACCATTACTCATGGAAGTAATGATTGGCTTATAGATAGTGGGGGGGCTTCCAAACACATGATAGGATTCAAGGAATCCTTTATGAATCTATTTGAACATTAATCACCCCACAAGGTGAAACTTGGGGATGACTACCAGTATCCCATAAAAGGAAGTGGTGAAGCCTCTTACAAGCTAGACTCTGGAAAGTCTATGAAGATGAAAGATGTACTATATGTTCCAGGTCTCAAGAAGAATCTACTCTCCATATCTGCATTAGATGCAAAAGGCATGAGGGTTGCATTTGTAGATGGCCAAGTCCTAATGTGGCCAAAGGGTAAGACTATAGATGATGCAGTGGTGATTGGAGAGTAAGAGGGAGGATTATACAAATTGAAGGGCCAACCAGAACAAGCCATGGTCCATGATTCAGTAGAGCCAAGTGAACATTGGCATAGAAGGCTTGCACACATGCACTATAGGGCATTACTAATTGCAAGCAAAGCTGTAGAAGGTCTTCCTAAAATCCAGACAAAGCATGAAGGCATTTCCAAAGGTTGTGCAAAGGGAAAGAACACAAAGAAGACATTTCCAAGCAGTGAAAGCAAGGCAAAAAGAATCTTGGAAATCATCCCCTCTAATGTATGTGGTTTGATGTCATCCAGTTCTCTGAGTGGGTATGTATACTATGTTTCCTTCATTGATGATTTATCTAGGAAGACTTGGGTTTACTTCTTGAAGAACAAAGATAAAGTGTTTGACAAATTCAAGTAATTCAAAGCCTTGATAGAAAACCAAACTAATATGAAGATCAAAATCTTCAGATCCGACTATGGCGTAGAATTTACTTCAGGAGACTTCAAGAAGCTATGCAGTGATTCAGGGATTAAGAGGGAGTTGACTACTCCTTACAATCCACAACAGAATGGGGTTTCCAAAAGAAAGAATAGAACAATCATGGAAGCAGCTAGGGCAATGCTTCATGACCAAGATCTACCTATGCACTTATGGGCTGAAGCAGCCAGGACAGCTATATATGTGCAAAACATAACACCCCATAAGATACTTGACAACAAAACACCAAAAGAAGTGTTCACTGATAAGAAACCAGAAGTTAGCCATCTCAGAATATTTGGTTGTCCAGTATACACTCACATCCCAAAAGAAAAGAGGACAAAGTTAGATCCTTCAGGAAAGAAGGGCATATTCGTGGGTTACATTGAAAGCTCAAAGGCTTACAGAATCTACTTCCCAGGATTCAAGAATATTGATATCAGTAGGGATGTAACATTTGATGAAATTTCAGCATACATCAAATCAAGGAAAACACCAGTTGAAGATAATGAAGAACCCAGAATATCCAAAATTCAAGACACCACCATGAATGAAGCAGTTCCTAAAGAAGATCGAGAAATTGAAGATCCACAACAACCTATAGATCCACCCCGTGAGAAGAACTCTCACAAAAGGAAACCAGCATGGGCTAGAGATCTCATTTAAGATGCAGAAAGGTTTGGCATTCTAGAAGAGGAACACAGAGAAAGGAAAAGGAAAAGATCACATACCAACTATGTTGCCTTACTCTGTGACATAATGAACAAAGAACCTTCCAATTATGAAGAAGCAGCAGAAAAGAAAGAATGGAAGGATGCCATGTTCGAGGAATACCAGTCGATCATGAAGAATGATGTTTGGGATGTGGTCCCAAGACCAAATGGGAAGTCTATGGTGACTTCCAAATGGATCTATAAGATCAAGCATGCTGCAAATGGTAGCATACAAAAATATAAGGAACGTTTGTAGCTCGTGGCTTCTCCCAGAAAGAAGGGATTGATTATGAAGAGACCTTTTCACATGTGGCCAAATACACTTCCATTAGATCAGTACTTCCTCTGGCTACAGTGATGAAATGGAAGGTACACCAGATGGATGTCAAGACTGCTTTCTTGAATGATGTAGTTGAATACGAAGTGTATGTGGAGCAGCCACTTGGGTTTGAGACACATGACAGAGGGACTCATGTGTGCAAACTAAAGAAATCCATGTATGGTTTGAAATAGGCACCCAGGACCTGGTATGGCAGGATAGATGGCTTCCTATCTAGTTTGGGCTTTACTAAGAGTAAAGTGGATTCCAACCTTTATTACAAGGTTGAGGAAGGCAATCCAGTAATACTACTTTTGTATGTGGATGACCTATTTTTGACAGGTGAGGATGGATTGATTGCCGATACGAAGAGGAAGCTGGCTGCTGAGTTCGAGATGAAGGACTTGGGTATGATGCACTACTTTCTTGGTATGGAGGTGTGGCAGAGTGCAGATGGAATCTTCCTTGGACAAGGGAAGTATGCAGTAGAGATCCTGAAGAGATTCGGGATGATGGACTGCAAGGCTATGGCCACACCTATGGCATCGAACCTGAAGCTTCTATGTGATGCTTCTTCTGAGTCGGTTGATGCTACGATGTATCGTCATATGATTGGGTCCTTCATGTACCTGACGAAAATGAGACCAGACATCTGCTTTGTGGTGAACACCTTGAGCCAGTACTCGACAAATCCGAGACATGTTCACCTGATAGCTGCAAAGCATATTCTGAGGTACCTGAAGGGTACAGTTGACTATGGGCTCAAGTATGAGACAAATCAAAAGTTGAACCTGGAGGGTTATGTTGATTCGGATTGGGCAGGCAGTGCCATTGATCGGAAGAGCACTTCGGGGTGTTGCTTCAGTATGGGATTAGGTGTGATCTCTTGGTTTAGCAGGAAGCATTCATGTGTGGCACTGAGTACAACCGAAGCAGAGTATGTTGCAACTTGTTCGGCTAGTTGTGAGGCAGTATGTCTTAGGAAGCTACTGTCTGATTTGTTTGATCTCCAGTTGAGTGCTACTTGCATATATTGCGAAAACCAGAGTTGTGTGAAGTTGTCTGAGAACCCAGTGTTCCATGACAAGTCAAAGCACATTGAGATCAAGTATCACTATATCAGGGATATGGTGCAGAGAGGAGCAGTGCAGCTCCTGTATGTTGTGAAGGATGAGCAGATAGCCGATGTGTAGACCAAGTCGCTGGCCAGAGTGATGTTTGAATACTTCAAAGGGAGACTTGGTGTACTTCAAATCGAGATTCCCTCCAAAGGGAAGTGATGAGTCCGGAGACACAGATGCACATGAGCCATTCTCACATAGTGGTAGGTATGGTCCTCCTATGGTGAGATGTAAGGGCTGGGGCCATTCTCACATGGTGGTAGGTATGGTCCTCCCATGGTGCAGATGTAAGGGCCGGGCCATTGTCACATGGTGGTAGGGATTGTCCTCCCATGGTGATATGTAAGGGCTGTTGGTATTTTCCGACATGATGGTAGGTAGTTGCTTCCATGGTGACATGGTGATAGGAGAGTCCTCTCATGGTCGTTGATGTAATTGCCGAGCTATTCCAACATGATGGTAGGTAGTTCCTTCCATGGTGATATGGTGATAGGAGAGTCCTCTCATGATCGTTGATGTAATTGTCGTGCCTTTCAGACATGGTGGCAGGTAGTTCCTCCCATGGAGACATGGTGGTAGGAGAGTCCTCCAATGGTCATGATATAAGTGCTGTGCCTTTTAGACATGGTGGCAGGTAGTTCCTCCCATGGAGACATGGTGGTAGGAGAGTCCTCCCATGGTCATGATGTAAGTGCTGAGTCATTCCTGGATGGTGGCAGGTAGGTCCTCCCATGCCAGTGTATATAAGTGCTATGTGATGTGCATATGGGTTGTGCTCCGTGGATGATGACGATGATATGAAGACGATGAGGTGACAGTATGGTACACAGGTTTTGCAGAGGCATGTAATTGGTCCTGAGATGCTCTTGCAGGTTTTGTAGAGGCAGCGTAATCAGTCCTGGGAGATCTTGCAGGTTTTGCAGTGGCAGTGTAATCAGTCCTAAGGTGTACCTACTTGATGGCTTGCTCGTAAAGATGTAGATGATGAAGACCTGCATGTGGTGGGCCTACATCCAGTATGAAAAAGGACTGGCTCTGTAGAACTTCCTATGACGAGTAGATCAGAGATTGATTGAGATAGCAGCAGTGATGATGATTCGATGACGATGATCCAGTGATGATGATCCAGAGAAGAAGAATTGTCCTAGCAGATCTGTGTCGAGAAATACCTTCCTAGTTAAGAAGGAGTGTTGATGTATATGTAACTTTGGAATGTATTTCATTTATTTATTTTATTGTACTCCTATAGAGATGTATTATTCCTATATACAGAAGTGTCATCATTTGCATTGACAAGTGTCGCAAGTGTTGTAACTTGCTAATGGGTTATTAGACAACCTAGTAAGAGGTCGGCCCGGATTAATGTAACCATGGGTTATTAGGCTAAGTTAGACAAGTCGGTCCCACTGGTTTATTGGGAAGGACAAGACAATTATAAATAGAGATCAGGAGATCTCTATTTGATCATCTCATTACTCACTCTTCTATCACTCGGAAAGTGGCGCACATGTGAGAAGGAGGATCAGCTGCTAGGAGAAGACTATCTCTTGTACTTTGGTTGTATCATTGCTCTTTCTATGTCTGAGGAAGTTGTGGGGTTTTTAACCTTTATGGTTTTCCCCATTGAAACTCTATGTGTCCATTGTCTTATGTGATTGCTTGATTTGCTTGATACATGCTTGATATGATTGATATGTTGTACATGTTATTCTCTCAGTAAAGATCCTAGAGTATGCTGAATTAATGCTCAAAATCTAACATTCTCCAAAAGTCTCACTTTGTGCTTGTCAAGTGAGCCATCTGACCTTTATTTGTTCTTGTATACCCACTTGCAGCCAATTGGTTTGGTTCCAACTAGAGGGTCAACTAGCTTCCAGGTTCCATTATTTATGAGTGCATCATACTCATTATGCAAGGCTTATTTCCACTCATCATGAGTAGTATCCTCTTTAAAGGAAGTTGGTTCAAATTAAGCAGATAAATTCAATTCACAATCAAATGAGGCATCCGATTTCATCATATGAGTTATATGCTTCTCCTCCATCTTCTTGTCTGGTTGAGTTTCTTGTTCCTGTCTTTCCAACTTCATCTAGATGGATACTTTTCAAGTGTCTTTGTGGCCCATTTAAGAAATTTTTGTGATGGTCCAGGTTGATCAGTTGGTCATGCTTCATTTTCTTTAAGATTCAATCTTCTAATCCTTTCAATCACATCATCCTGTTGAACCTCCTATTCAGGTGGAGTAGAAATAACTTCTTCTTCATGAGATTTTTCATGAGGGGTGTTGGTGCTTCAAAAGGAAATTCCATAGATTGATCCAAGAGAGGGATCCCCCCTTCAAGATTTGGAATTTCGTTATCAACTTCATAATATGTCTTTAGATGGGAAAACTTCTCCAGACGATCAAGTTGTCTATCAATAGAAAAAATGACATCTTTGGAAATAATTTTTTTTTTTTTACCTCATCATAAAGATGATATGCCTTGGAGGTGTCTGAATACCCCATGAAAACGCATCTTCTAATTTGAGAACCAATCTTGTCTCTTTGCTCCTTTGGTATCAAGGCATAGCAAGTGGAACCCAAAATCCTGAGATGTCTCACCGAGGGAAGCTGTCCATAGCACATTTCATTTGGAGTCTCATCTTCAAGAGCATGAGATGGGATTCTATTTCTCAAATAGGTTGCACAGATTATTGCATCACCCCAAAACATCAGTTTTACATTCTTGAAAAACATCATTGAGCATACCATATTCATTATGGTGCTGTTCATTCTTTCTGCCACACTGTTTTGTTGAGGATTATAAGGGACTAAATTTTGGTGTGTAATCCCATGTTGACAACGATATGCCTCAAAATCATTAGAGGTATATTCTTTTCCATTATCAGTACGAAGTGTTCCAATATGAGATTGTGCTTGATTTTCTATCCATGCATGAAAATTTTTGAATGTTTGAAATGGTTCATATTTTGTTTTGAACAAGTATACCAAACACATTCTAGTATGGTTATCAAAAAAGGTCATGAAATACTTATTTCCATTGGCAGAAGGAACTGACATGGGGCCATATAAGTCATAGTGAACCAACTCTAACTTTATACATGCTCTAAATTTATATTATTGGAATGGTTGCTTACTATGTCTTCCTAGTTTGCATGCATCACATTTGTTCTTTTGCTTAGGAATGGAAGGAAAACCAAATACACCATTTCTCATCAACAATTGAATACTTTTATTATTCAAATGACCGAATCTAGCATGCCATAAAAGACTAGACGACAAATTACCTTCTTCATACTGAGAGATGTAGGAAAAAAATTTCTATTGCAGATGATCCCTTTAGCTTCAAAAAATTCCCATCTTCATATCCGATCATGAAAACCTAGTTGTCATAGGACTTCCTTATCTATACAATTCCATAAAACATGTGGATGGAATGGCCTTGCTGTCGAATCTGCACTAGGGATAGTAATATTCTCTATAACTTTGGAAGATAGAGAACATTTTTCAACACAAAATCAAGGAATCCAAGCAACTTGAGCCTAATGGAACCAATTCCCTTTGGTTTAAGGTTAGATTTGTCTACATAATACACTATACCATATACAATGTCATTCATTTATTCAAATAAATATTTCCTAAAGGTCATGTGGGATGTTGCACTAGTATCAAGCAGCCAACAATTGTTGTAAGATGAAAAATATGTTATTTCATTTATTCCAAGATTATAATGTACAACAATACAATGAGCAAAATCATGGGCTTTACCAACCTCTTGGTTTTTATTTTTTTCTTCTTTGTTCTGGTTATGTCTTCCTTTGATGGAGTTCCAAGAGTCCCAACACTGATCGACTTCATGTCCATTCTTCCCATAGCTCATTCACTTTAGGTATGATCTTTTGCTTGAGTTGTTTCTACCCCTCATTCCTCTAAAGTTTCGTCTTCATCATCCTCTTTTGTTTCTTTCTCCCTTGGAGGGGTGTTTGGTCTGGTTCTTTGTTTTTTGAGCAAGTAAAATAATTTCTTCATCATGCTCACTGATCTTATTTCCAAAGGCCTTCTCTTTGTCTTCTATCTTCTCCACCAATGTATCAAAGGTGAGATCTTTGAACTTATTACTGGCATGAAGTGACTCCAAATAGTTTGAATGTGTAGGATAGAGAGACTGAACAAATGTTGCAAGTGGAAGGTCTGGTTTCATGCCTAAGGATTGAATCTTATGCATGATTGCTCTGATCTTCGATTCGACCAGCATAGGATCATTATTCTTCACTTCTAAACTCAACAGTTTCAACATTAGCTGAATCACCTCCATTTCAGAATGTGAGTTATACAAGTCATACAATATTTTCAAAGCTTCAAAGCAGGATGTTGTAGGAAGTATGTGTTGACTCACTTCTTCACTGACTATTGCAGAGATCAGTGCCATGGCTTTGTTGTCTTTAGTCTCCCATATCTCTCATTCTTTTCTAATGTAGGTGGCTTTGGGTCAGTTTTATGGTCAATCCCACATCAGTTTTAACGATGGTGCCTTCACAAATTCCCTTCCACAGATCATTGTAAATGAAAGTGGATTTGATCTTTATTGACCACTCACGATATGAATGCATTTTCTGTAGCTTGTTTCCTGCAATTTGTTTTTTTTAAAGAAGATGAAACGTGTAGGTCTAAGTTTCTGCCACCTTTCTTAATACAATCTGATAAAAACCAATTTCCGCAATAATCTCTTTGCAATACTGCAGGTATGCAATCTTGTTTACAACATTTCTCAAAGAGATAATAGATTCAAAATTCAAATGGAACTATATGTTTCCAACCCTAACATTAAATTTAAATTATCGATGCTTATATCTGTTACCTTATTACAAAATGTGATAGCCTCTTGTTCTATAGACTATGAATAGGTGTGGTTAATACAAAGTAATTTTTACTAAAATACTTGGGAGCATTCAGCAAGCATCAGTTTTCCTTCTACACAGCTCCACAACAACATAGAGGTCGTAGCAGCTCCAAGAGATGGAATTGATCAACACAGCTTCACATTTCTTATTCTTGAATAAGGTCACCAATGCAGGTCACCACTGTCAGCTACTGGTATTCACTCTCAATGCATTCAAGGAAGGAGAGCTTGTGCTTTACAATGAGTGGTCGGAATTCTCCAAAGAGGTTGCATCAGCTCCACAATATGATTTCGAGGAGGTCACAATATCCAATCTTGAGGTCACAACAATCAAATTACAGCAATACAATGTAGCTCACAGCTTGAGGCACTAGAGGTCATGGCTCCTTTGACACAAAATTGTAGCTCCTTCGACACAAAATCAGGGAAGATACCACTGTTGAAGATCACAACTCCAATGTTGAAGATCGCAGCTCCCAAATGCAAAGGTAAAAACTGAGTGCACACTTTCTCCCATTTCATTCTTCATATGGACAGAGTGAAGAGAAGTTAGGGTTTCATTTTGAGAAAATGGAGAGAAACTTTAGCAGAAACCACACGAATCTCAACAGGTTCCAAGAGATAGCAATCTTCTCAGCCTTACTTCTCCGCAAAAAAAATGCACCAGTCTTAACAAACAATGGAGTTGTTCAACGAATTTGTGGATTCAACTCTACTGCACCAGGAGTGAGTGGGTTCACACTAGCTTCAAGTTGACGTCGGGTTTACCAACACACCGACTCAGAGAGAGAGAGGGGGGGAATTCATGCAGTCATATATTAGTGTTTGTGTATGAAAGCTAGCATGAGGGGAGCTTTATGTGTAGCTTCAGGAAATCTCTAAGAGAGGCAACTTAATAAATTATTCAAGAAGAGGTAGCTAACATTCCTCAGAACATTAATATTTCTATGGAATAATCTACAAAGCTTATTCCTCATACAAAATATGGGTTGAAAAGTGTCAAAGAAGAAGAACCAATAGCTAATATTGTTGCATATCGTCACCCACTCCACCTCAAGAAACAATAATCATCAAGGCAAGGTTGAAAGCATGAAAAAACCTAGTATGGACGTACATCGAACTAGAAAAACACCCAGTATAGAGGTGCATGGAGAGATAAAAGCAATTTATTGGGATATCATAATAACATAAAGATAACAAGATGCCATAGGAGAATCCATAATCAAGACCAAGGTGGCAAGGTAGTAGTTGGAACCCATGTACAAATTTTAGTAGGATTGATGGAAGTTAGCACTTGGTATTAGTCAAGTCTACATTGATTAACATACATATTAGAAAAATTACACTTATGTGTTTCAAGGATGAAACATAAGTGGTATGGAATATAATGTACTTAGGGAGGATCCCACTACTTCATCTCTAACTATTTGAGGTATTTATATTGGTCCAAATTAGAGGATTTCTTAGAAGAAGTAGGTTGTGGAGGCATGAATTTGGTAAGATTAATCATCCTCCTCCTTTTATACATAGATGATATTGTATATTTAGCAAGGAGACCTTATGACCTTAGTAAGAAACCTAAAATTGTAAAATATATATGCATCAACTCTTGGATGTTAATGAATATTGGTAAACAACAATAATGGTCATTAAATCCAAGAAAATCACCTAACCTAATTTTATTTACAACCACATTAGCCTAGAAGAAGTCCATCATTAGAAGTACATTGGAATTGATTTTCATCACAAGTTAAATTGGGACTATATCATTTTGATACACTTGAACCTCAATGATTCTATATGGTTGTGAGGTTTTGGTTGTAGAATTTCTAGAAAAGACTAAAGAAAAAATGAGACAAAAACATTTTATAATATATAACCTTCAAATGAAATGCACTACACTATATTCATTCCTTCTTTTATAAGTTGTTCTTCCTCTCAATAGGGTAGTGGAGAAGGGCTTATTTTGATATATGAATACTATTAAAAGCATTATCATAACATGATTTAATGAGCAATTCACTAAAAAATCATTAATCCCAAGTTAGAAGATAAAGATTATTTTTTCATATTGTAAATAAATATGCAAAGATAAAAATAAACATTCATAATATTATAATGAAACAAGACATTGAACAAAACCTAAAACACATTGGCATAAAAGAATGTCTAATTTTTGTCAGATTAATTAATTAGAGAAAAAACACTTTTTCAGAATGCATTTTTTTACATAAACAACTTAATAAAACAATTTATTTATTTGTTTCAATCATCATCCTTATCTAATTATAATATAAAATATAATAAACAATACATACTATATTCTACATTGATAAAAATATAAAAAAAGTCGTCGCTGTGAACCAGATCAGCATGATACAGTAAACAAGTTCAAGCTTGTACAAATAGTGAGATTATAAATGTAATCGGTGACAGAGGTCACAGTTAGAGAGCCAATATGCCAGTCATCAATATGGACGATGACGGGCTGCATTTTGAAGAAGACTTTGTTGAGAGCATTTGCATAATGAGACTCTTGGAATACCAAATTCAATGTGAAGGTGCTGTGTGAGATCACAATTCTTCAAAAGATGAAAATCTAATTACATAATGAATAAGATCATATTGATGTGAAAATCTGATACTCAATTCTGCAATAAGCAGGAATTGACAGACAACACTAAAGGAGAGCGATTCTGCAATAAGGGATAGATCTAATTATCAGTTCTGCAGTAAGCAATAAGTGACAGACAGCCTCGATTCTGCAATGATTGACAGACGGCACTGAAGGCAGTCACGTTCCTACAATAAGCAATAATTGGCATTCATATCCTGAAAGATGGGCTGGATGTGTGGTTGAAGAGAAACTCATGCACTGGAGGAGATGGTCACCAGGAGTGAAGGGCGATCTTGAAATCAGAAAAGTGAAGATTAAAGACAGGTGTGTCTTCCAGGAGTCCCAGTTCCCTGCTTTGGATTCTGTAGCGGGATTAAGGGATATGGTGGTATTGTTAGAAAAACAAGATCGTAGAGCAATAACAATAAACAGAAATGCAAATATAATCACACATACAGATTACAAGAGAGACACAGATATATCGTGGTTCACCCAACTTGGGCTACGTCCACACTGAATTTTCCAGTCCTTATTATTATTACCGTCTAGTAAGGTGAAGGGATACAACCTGCAGCACAACCGCTACACTTCCTCTTCTCTGTTTCACAGTCTCTCTCCTGATCTCAGAGATCTTTACAATGCATAAAACCTAATACATCATCTTCACTAGCCGTATTACAATGTCTTTATTTTATAGGGGAAATACAATGGGAAAATACCACGGGATACCCAAAACCATGGGCCCGCAAAACAGCTGGCGAAAATAGACCCAAAAAATTTTCTTCGGGGGCGTTGCCCCCGGACCCCCCAACCAAGGGGGATGGTCCCCCCTGGAACCCATTGGGGGGGCGATGCCCCCCCACACCCCCCCGCTGGGGTGAGTGTACAGTCCACCTACATCTCATATAAAACTGGGGTACAAACACGGCTAATACAATATCATCTATGACACTAGAAGATCTGGCTCCACAACCAACAGGTATTCGCTGTCTTTGTTGGAGAGTTGTTGGCAGGCAACAACCCTCTCAATTTTATTCCTGCTTTGCTTAATAAAATTGAGATCAGTTCACTTCTTTAATTAATCATTTAAATTATTAAGGAGTGCCTTCAGAATCTTTGATTTTGAAGGTACTCTCAATTACGGAAGAATTGGGAATTAGGTTAAGGTTTTGAAAGAAATTTAAAACTAAGCTGATTAATGATTCTTGCAGTTGTTAAAATTATAAATTGTATATGATCAATTTATTATTATTTTATATTATGATCATATATATTATATTAAATGATATGTTTCTTATTAATATTTCCTGATAAATTAGGTTTAACCAACTTATTTTAATTTATAGATTCTTTCTTCTCATGTAAATACTTTTAATTTTCATTTGGTTTTGATATTAGACATGGTACTTGTAATTATTCTCATGTTTTAAATAAATTGGCAGGGTTAATGGATTTGTTTATATCATATTATAACCCTTTTAATTTATTGATCATGTCTAAACCTTTGTAAATAAATAAAAGTCTCAAATGAATAAATTGATTTCATGCATATACTTAGGATTTGATGGATGGTTTTTCTTACCAGGATCTTATCAATATCTTATCTTTTTTATTTAATGATGGATTAATATATTGACATTTGTCAGTTTAATATTGCAGTCGTGTCGTTATAATTCAATCACACAGTTTTTGATAAACCATTTCTATTTATGATATGTGTACGAAACTATCATTTCAATCCTCGTATCCTCAATACTTCATTTTCTGTTATATGGTCATCAAACCCTAAGATTGCATTATTTCAGATATCAAAGTTTGATTAGGGTTGGAACGATGGTTTAATGATCATTGAGAAATCTTTATGGCTACAGTCATTTCTGTCCATTATCACAATCCATAGCATGAAACTCTGGCACCTAATCCCATCATTTCGAATTATGGCTACCGTCACTGAGTTTAGGGTTTTATTTCTTGTCACGCATGAATCAATTGATGAATTGATGGTTCTCATGATGTGTATTACTTACCTTCCTATCCCTTCGGTTTTCATGATGTTGTATGTTTCCCAGTTGAAGGAGAAACCAGAGGTAGGAGAGATGGATCCTTTATGCCGGTTTGAACCGGAAGGTTCTGAGTGGCTTGTAGGTGAACCAGAGGCAACTCATTTTATTGATAAAGTTGGATGGGGGAAGTTCTTCGATAGTTTTAGTGGCCATAATGTTGAAGTCACTCATAGATTCTCCCTTTCCTTTAATGGAAAAGTTACGCAGATAGGGGATTTGCAATTGGCTCTTTCTGAGAATTTCATAGCCGAAGCAGCCAAGTTGCCACAGACTGGTGAGAAGTGGTTCAAGAAGGGTGAAGGAAACAAGACCAAATGGAAGTAGTTTATGTTATCGCTACCTAAATATTTTGATGACAAGTTTGGCTTCCCGGTAAGATTTTTGAGACCCCGATGGCTACCTTTGTTTCGATTAATAATCCGGTACATAACTTGTGATGGCCATTTTTCTTTTGTTCATATGCATCACCTCATATTGTTGATGGCATTGAGGGGATCTAAACTGAATTTTCCCTATTTCTTATTCAATAGTATAGGGAAAATGGCTTATGCCAATCAAAACGTAATTGGGGTTCAGGATCAGAGTCTTTTCCATCATGGGTTAATCAAAATCTTAGTTCAACACCAATTGTCACTTAATGGCAAGACCTGGGATCATATTTTAACCAAGAATGATTTAGGTCAAAACGAGATTTGGCCTCCTGTTAGGCCTAAGAATCGTCTTAAAAGGAAGAAGCCCTCTGTTCTTGAAGACTTGGCATTTAAATCAAATATCACACCAGAAGAAATAGGGGTTAACAATCTAGTTTCAATACAAAATTCGGGTAGGGAGTTGCTGAAGGATGAATATGTTTTCGAAACCATAGTTTCTCAGCCTGAGAATATTCAGGATATTCCTACGACAAAACTTGAAGAATGAGCAAATGTTTGTTATGCTGAAACTAAGGTAGAACAAAGAAAGTCAGCTTCAGAAATTTCTCGATGGTTTACCCACAGTATGGGAACGGTTTCGATGCCTGTAACCCAGCAACAACAGAAACAATCCCCATTAATTGAAATCATTAGTGAAGAGGAAGATCGGGGTCCCATAGAAATTCCTCCATAGGAACAGAGGATTGAAATAAATGATCTTGTGATGCGTTCTGGTGATGGGGATGAGGATGAAAATCGTTCATCTTATCAGCATATTGGTGTAGATAGTAACAGGGAGTCCTCATTCACAGATGGTTCTTCATCTAATCCAACATTAAGAAGTATTGTAAAAACCTTAAAATTGAAGCGACATATTTCCCAATTGAAAGAAAAACTTGACAAATCTGAATCGAATTCTATAATCTTAAAGGATGAGATACAGAATTTGAGGTCATAATTGTTGGCTTGGCTCAGCCGATGGCAACATGTGAAAACCAAGAAAGCTAATTTTAAGATTGAAAAAAAATCTTTAGTGGCTACTAATAAAAAAATGCTTAAACAAGAAGAGACTTACACAATTGAAATTGTCAAGATGAAGGCTAAACTATCTGAAGCTCGTCAAGCTACCAAGCTCCAAGTCACTACTTGAAAATAGCTATCATTGCTACTTTTTTGGGCAAGTAACAAAACAGGTAATTAGCATGCCCACAGAATCATAGATTCTGCGGGCATTGCTTATCATTAAATTGAATTTGTTATTTCTTGTTTTGTTATTAATTATATATTTTTTAATAAAACTAATGCACGGTTAATTGGTTTTGCACGTGTCTTAGTTGAATGGATTCTCAATTTTGATGCCGATATATTTGTTAAAGTTTTGTGAACTAATGGTGAATTTGTTTCAAGTTTGAATGATCTAGATGCTAAGTATCAAATGCTAGTTGCTTCTAGTTTTCTACGTGGATGAATTGTCATTTAAGAACAAGTTTGCAGTTTGAAGGATGATCACGTTTGCCAGGTGCCTTCTTTTGAGGAGTTCTTAATCAACAGAACGATGATAAGGATATTTTGTCTTTATTATGTAACAATTATTAGGAATCGAATGTTTATTTTTAGAATAGTTTTTGTGTAGAAAACTCGAAAGAGTTATTAGCCTTTGCTATTTAAACCATGAAGACTTATTATAAAAGGAGGATGGAGTTTGGAGAAGAAAAATTTTACTTAAATTTTGATGTTTCAACTTGTGGATATTCTGAAGAAATTGTTTCTCTCTTGGATGTCTTCGAAGTACAGTTTTAGAACTGGTATCATTTGTGATAGCTTTTGAAACTTATATATATGCATATTTGGTATTTGTCTTTCTTCAATTATCTATATATATGATCATGCTTTGCTGTGACTTATGTATAATCCATAAAGACTTGCTCTAATCACTCATTAGCCATCTTTGTGTTTGATATTAATATCATATCTTTTATTTAATTAAGGTTTGCTTGATGAATAGATGATAGGGATATTACTTATACATTAGCTAATGAATTAAAATATTTGTATTTTGACAAATATTTTAAAAATAGTTAGTTAATTTTCATTATCGTTCAAACATTGGAATGCAAAACATTAATTATCTTTTGATAGTTATGATTGTAGAATAGTGAAGTCATATCTGTTTCATTATTCTTCTTTCATAAAATATTACAAAATCAGAAATTTGTTATAATTTCAAGTCTGTTAAGTTGTCTTGCTGAATTGAAGTTATATACTTTTCAGATATACATATCATCAACAGGTAGTTAATTTAATTTAATAAACTTGCTCTCAGCTGATATAGGTAAGATAGATTAGGTTTGATTGAAGTTTTAGATTAGATTTTTCTAGTTTATTTAGTAGTTGTTAAATAGGTTTTAGTTTAGTTAGTTGTTTAATATCTGAAATAGTTTCTTTGTCATAAATTTAAACCAAAATCCAAAACCAGAGACTTTCACTAGGAAAGAAAAATTAGAATAACTTAGACTTAGAAATTAACATTAGGAATTAGTTTGACTTTAGGATAACATAGGAAATATTTTGTTGAGTTTTTCTAACCATATTATCCTTAATAGAATAAAAATTCAACTGGTAGCAGGACCACAACCTACGAGATTTTGCTAATCCAAACAAACCGGGAGCTGCAGTAAGAAACTTGTGTGGGCATAATCTCCTTAGTTGGCCTAGGTCATAAAATCAGGCCAACAAATGGCACTAGAAAGAGGGACAACAAATGATTAATGGCTGATAGAACTAAGGATAAACCTTCAACCAGTCAACAACCTCCATTACAAACTGATTCACAGAACATCACCTCTTCTAGTTTAGTGATAACTTCACAAGATTAATTCAGTAGTTCTTCCTTTAGTGTAACTGTAAGGAACATTCTAGAACAAGATCATAACACATCCCCTTACACTCCTGAACATAATATTCAAGTTTTAGAAGAATCACGAAGAATACTTACGAGAGCTTATGCTCATCAAACTGATCTGACACTTGTAGATTACGGATTACCCCGAAGATAGCAACACAATACCCAGTTAAACCCAATAGAATGAGAATTATCAGAAACTAATATTGTGCAAACTGGTACTCCAAGTCATCAGACTAGAGGTCGATCTAGAGGAACTGTTAGAACACATACTTTACGTGGTTTCATAAATCTAGGAGGCTTTGGTCATCCACCTTCACCTACGAATTCTCCACTTGATACTCCCAGACCTTTTAATCAAGAGAGTTCTTCAGATTTCGAAGAAGATCCTATGGCTGGAAACATTCCTGGAGGAGGAGGAGGAGGTAATCCTCCTAATCCACCTAATCCATCACTTCCATGGCTAAGAACAATTGTCGTAGCTGTACTTAGTGTACAACATCCATTGCCAAAACATCTAGACAAACTTCTTCCGAAGTTTAATCCGGATAATAAAGAACCAGCTAAGGTACATGTAGATAAATTCATTTTATTTGTCCAGACCATGAATGTTCAACATGAGGACGTAGTTTTTCGTCTGTTTCCTTTAACCTTTGAAAGGAGAGCATCAAATTGGTACTTCTCTTTAGTTCAAGGTTCAATCACGAATTGGGTTGATTTCAACAAACCTTTCCTAGACAAGTTTGGGGAAGATAAAACACCCACTGCTTTAGCTCTTGAATTGTCTCGAATTAAGATGGAAACTAAAGAAAGAATCAAAGACTTTAATCAAAGATTCTTGACTTTAAAGAACAAAATTCCTATCGCTTCTCAACCCCCCGAGGATATCATTATAGAAAACTATGCCTCGACTTTGCCAAAATACGTAGGGATGGTTGTTAAACGAGCTAGAAAGACAACACTTGTCGAAACTTTTGAAGAGGCTATTAAAGTTGAGAAAGACTCCATGTCTTATGAACCTGAAAGAAGCGGAAAAATTGATACCTTTCCTCGTAAGAAAGTTGAAAGATCTAGCTTAGATAAATACAAGGCATTCAACATTGAACAATTGCAAAATGTTATTCAAGCATTGACCAACAAAGTAGTAGGGTTGAATAAAACCAATTCAGAAGCTTCTTTTTCTAGAGGGTATTTTAGGAACCAATTCAGAAAAAATCCTGCTGCTAATAATAAGCCAAGCTCCCCTCCTGATGTAGTAGTCAATGAGGAGATTTTAAACACTATTCGAGCAGTCTTGTCTTTGTCTAAAACATATTCAAATCAGGAAATTGTAGATCATGAAGAGGAAGAACAATCTGAAAATGAGGAAGAGTTTCAAGAACCCCAACAATTAAATGGTCATTTTTGGGATAGTCTGGTAAAAGATTCTGAAAGTAGAAATCCTCCTTCAGGACAACATGCCTATAACACACGAAATAGAACATATACAAATACTCCCGGAGCATCATCAAGTTCTACTCCAAGTAAGGACAATGGTAATCCTTAGCCTGTCAAACAAACTCAACCTGTTAAGAATTCTCAACCTGTCCAGAACTCTCTGAAGTTAGATCTGCAGTATGACATAATTGAAGATATGAAAAAGTTGCGTGCAAACATTAGTATGTATGATTTACTTCAAATCTATCCCATGCCTAATGGTCCCATCATAACTCCTGCCATGATTTCAATAGCCCCTAATGTTCAACAAAATGTAGTTGCTAGTAATTCAAATACTGAATCAGTATTTAATGATAAAGGTAAATCAACAGCTAGCAAATCCTCACTAATAGGGAAGAACTCAAAATCTACAACTCCTCCATTTCTCCTTACCTTTGAAATCTTTAATAGAAACATCCGTAACTGTATGGTCGATTCTACAGCATCTACTAACGTGATGCCTTTGTCTGTTTTCCGAAGGTTGAATGCAAAGTATGTTCCATCAGAGTCACAGATTACTCAACTTGATAGAACAAATGTGAGGGTTTTGGGAGAGATGAAGGATGTTTTAATTAGGCTTGCCAGTAACCCTTCAATTTTTCAAATCATTGATATTGTGGTTGCAGACATCCCTGATGCATATGGGTTATTTATGAGTAGGGATTGGTCTCATAAATTGAATGGATTTTTCACCATAGATTGGTCAACCTTATGGTTTCCCAAAAACGGAAAATCCAATCAAATCAAGATAGGCAGGGAAAGATATTTGAAACACACAGTAACTAAAATGCATTATCCAAACGAACCATTTTTGTTTTCAGATTCTATAATGGGAAATTATATGTACAAACTTGGTTTTGGAAACTTTAAATCTGAAAATTCTTCTTTTTCTGATACAAAACAGGAATCTGAAATTCTGAATGTTACTACTATTCAGCGAGATTCTTCATCTAAGGATATTGTAAATAATGTAAATAACCATGATTATGTACATATTGTGAAGAGAAAAGTAGTTGCAGATAGTTCTACTTGGACCTTGTACTTTGACGGGTCAAAATCTAAAGAAGGAGCAGGAGCTGGCTGCTTACTGATTGACCCAAAAGGAAACAAAACTTGTATAACATGTAGGCTTGAATTCGATTGTACAAATAACATTGTAGAATACGAGGCACTAATCCAGGGTCTGAAGAAATCAATTGATTTGGATATCAAAGTATTGGTCACATATGGTGATTATGAGATTATCGTTAGACAGGTACAAAATTCACTACACTGCATTTCAGAACATTTGCAAAATTATCAATGTGAGGTATAGAATATCATTTCTTATTTTAATGCATTCAATATAATTTCCATTCCTAGATTTCAGAATCAAGAGGCTGATATATTAGCAAATGTTGCTTCTAGATTAATCCCATCTGAAAATTTTGCATCTGATTTCTTTTCAGTAGAATTAATTTTTAGACCTTCTATACCAGATAATATAATTAACTGGTGCATTTTTTACAATGATATGCAGATTCTAAATTTTCTAACGAATGAGGACACTTTCAAGGATTCATCCATTGACTAAATTACCCATGATGAAAATTTGTCGGATTTTACGGTAATTCATGATTTTTGTTCAATTGAAAAGGCTCTTGAGAATGTAAAACCAATTCCTAACCCAGTTCTAAGATTGGAAAAGTTTTATGATCTTCAGGATAAGTTTAAAGTTGTTCCTAATTGCAAAACTAATATCTCACAGCCAAAATATGAAACTGTAAATCTTGGGACAGAATCTAATCCTCAAACAGTAAACTTAGGAACAGATTGCACCCCATAAAAAAAAACAGCATTTATCAAATTATTTAAGGAATTCAAAGATGTGTTTGCGTGGACATATGGCGATTTAAAAACTTTTAATCCGCAAACACATAATCCCTATGAAACAAGCATCAAAACCTTTTCAACAAAAGCTTAGAAAATTTCATCCAACTCTTGAACCAACAATTAAGAAAGAGTTGAACAAACTCTTAGCTGCCAAAATTATTTTCCCCATTAGACATACTCAATGGGTAGCTAATTTGGTTCCTGTTAGGAAGAAAAATGATGACATTCGACTATGTGTTGATTTCCACAATTTAAACAAATCCTCCGAAAAAGATAATTATCCAGTTCCACCCATGGAACAAAGCTTGCAAAAGGTTTCTGGTTCTAAGATGTTGTCATTACTTGATGGTTTCTCAGGATATAACCAGATCCTGGTTTCCCTTGAAGACCAACTCAAAACTGCATTTAGAACCCCATGGGGAACATACGCTTATCGAAATATTCCCTTTGGGTTAATTAATGTTGGGGCAACCTTTCAAAGAGCAATGGATATTTCCTTTAGAGGATTAATCAATCATTCAGTGGTTATTTATCTAGACGATGTTACTGTATTTTTTAAATACCGACATGATCACATTATTCACCTTGGAAAAGTATTTGAATGTTGTAGAAAATATGGGGTTTCTTTAAATCCTAAGAAAACGATATTTGATGTTACACAAGGTATTTTATTAGGATGTGTGGTGTCAAAACATGGGATCATGTGATCCTGAACGAACCCAAGCCATATCAAAAATAACATTTCCTTCAAGTAAAAAGGCAATGCAATAATTCCTCGGTAAGATAAACTTTGTTAGGAGATTTATTCCCATTTTTTCAGAGATCATTCGCCCCTTACAAAAATGATTAAGAAGGATGTTATTTTTAACTGGTGACATACTGAGAAAGAATCATTCCAGAGAATCTTAGAATCCATTTTGGAATCCCCTAGTCTCTTGAGCCCAGATTTCAGCAAGGACTTCTTACTGTACACGTTTGCTTATGATATAGCATATACAGTAGTCTTAACTCAATAGAATCAACAAAATAATGAAGTACCAATTTCTTTTATGAACTCAAACTTTAAAGGTGTTGAACTTAACTACCATGAGGTTGATAAACAAGCTTTTGTTGTTTTTAAAGCTATCAAACACTTTAGTCCATATCTTTTGAAATCAAGAACCAAAGTGGTTGTTCCTTTTCCTACAGTAAGAAATTTACTGGTACAAAAGGATTTATGTAATTTCCATTTTTCAAAAATTTATGAAAATGCCCAATTTTCCAATTTTTCCCCAATTTCGCCCTTTGACTAGTTTTGATGCCTAGGTCCCAATTTTTCCCCAAATGGTCCCAAATATTCAAGGAATGTTTATGACTGATATTAGGAATTAAATATGATGTTCATGGATGATATATGGCCACCAAAATACCTCTGCAAACTCTCTTAAGATTCTAGTCCAAGTATGCAATTTTACTAGTAATTTAGGGTTCAAATCCCCCTAGGGTAAGTACTGAAATTGGCTTCCCAAATGCTTCCATACTTCCTCGAATTTCTGAAAATAGGTATGGGATGTGTTAAGGATGTTAATTAGGTTCCCAATGTACCATTAATTGATTATTATGTATGTTCCAACCCTCTCCCATTCAGCTGCAAAGATACCCAATTCGACCCTTGGGGAAATGACACTATTTCTTCTCCCAAAGCAATTAAATTGAGTAAAAATACTTCAAATGCTCAAGTATAGTACATAAAAATTTTAAAATACATCCATGACAGTCTATTAATCACAAATGTATCATAGAATCATCCATTCATTCGAAATTATGAGCATTATAATGATATACATCAATGTAGTGGGGAAATGGACATTGTTTGTTCAGTAATCAACATTTTTGCATACAACCATTGGGTATTTCGACCTAATAATTTCTGAATATGAATAACATAGGATATGAAGCTATTACAATCAGAAATACATAATGAGAAGCTCTCCCAAGAAGCACAAGAGCTCACCAAAAACGCCTTCCCTCAAGGAGCATGAATATGCCTTCAGAACTGGAAATGGTTGAGAGATGGTGCTACACTAAACAAATCCATGAGCTTCCCTGTAGCTGATACCTGCAAATAAAAATCCATTAAAGCTCCATGAAATACCTGAGTGGCCTCTCCAAACACCAACTTGGATGGGAATCTCTCACCCTCGAAATTGGCTAAGGCAAGAAACTAGTCATCCGCTAGCTCTCTCTTCACAAATGCATTTTTTCTCAAATCATCAAAAGCCCTTCTCTTGGTTTATCCATGTATTTCATAAAAATACTTAGCCTTATAATGTTCCCAAACCATCCATAGACTCAATCAAATTCGAATTAGGGTAAGGGATGAAGATTTTCCATGTGTCTCACCTTTCCTAGCCTTCCACCTTCCACCAATTTGAATGAGGGTCTCTTTGGCTTCTCCAACTCCCATGAGCGCCCTCTTGGAGCCTATTTTTGGGGCTGACATGTCATAATAGTCAAATTTCAGAGGTCAGATCTGCAATTTGTCATAGATGTCATAGATGCTCCATCATTGTTGTCATAGGAGCTAGGGAATCTAACCCAACTGTCCACAAGCTTCCAATTTGACTCTTCCTCTTCCATGGAGGTTACCAATCCATACCAATTCGACCTAAGATGCTCAATTCCATGTGTATGACTTACAAACTCACACAAGAATGTTCACCTTCTCATCAAACTCGAATTGGCAAGAGAGAGATGCCATGTGTCCTTGGAAAATCAAGCTAGTGTGGGTCCCACATCCTCCATATGTCTTCAAAACCACTTGCCACCTAGAATTTATCTTGAATTTCTTTATTCAACTTATTTATTAAATACTTGAACCCTTCTAATGTCTAAACATCATTTATTAGCTTCCTTATTTCAATTCCAAATGTTCCCATCCAACCTAGGAAACTAGTAGGATTGATGGGATTGTCTTCTATGCGATTTATTTGAACGGGGACATTATAGTCCTCCCCGCCCAAGTTTGATTGCCCTCAAGCAATCTCAATTTACCATTCTACAAAATTATTCCTCCTCTATTAGGTGGCCTTCTATTAGGAATGTCTCCCGAAGCCTTTTTATTTTGGCGCTTCATGATGTGGGAAGAAACTACATGATTCAGATAGGTATGTTTCCCTCTCACAACCCTTAGTACTCCTTTTCAATCTTGGAATTTCATTTCAGGAATTTGATAATTTACTGTATGCTCTCCTATTGAATACAACCATTTCAATCCAAAAACCACATTAGTATCAACAACATCAAACACATAAAAACTATCAACACAAGTATAGTTAATATGGTGACTTGCAGTTGTGGAATCCATGTTTTGCACTCCATTGTGTTGTGACTGGGAATGACAATGGTGAAGCCATCAAATGGTTCAATAGGTATTTTTCTCATCTCCACCATGTCTGCATCAATGAATTTATGGGTGTCTCCTCCATCTACCAAAACTGAAGTTCTTTGTCCTAGTAGCACACCCTTGCATTGAATAGTGCGATATCAGGGTACTGTTGAACGCACTGCCATTCTTACTTTGGTGGGTGAGGGATGCTTCACTTCTTGTTTCCCTTCTTCTGCTGTAATATATCCCTCTTCTTGGGATAAAGTATTTCCTTCTTCCTCCATGCCCCCCCTTCATACCCATCATCACAAAATACTTCAATGAACTGGGCCTTTCCCTTAGCACATTTATGTCCTAATGCCCACGGTTGGAAGCATGAGTAACACAATTTATTCCTTCTGAGATCTTCCCTACTTAGTTCCTCTTTCTTAACCTTTCCATATTCATCTTCTTTCCATGGATTCTTATCAAATGCATCTCTTTGCCAAGGTTTCTTTTCCATTCTAAAGTCAGGCTTGGGAGGAAATATCGTTCTAGGAAGCACATTTTGGAGATCCCTAGTCAAGCTCATTGCATCTTTTAATGTAGTTGGATTTTGGGATTTGACCAACCCTTTTAAGGCTTCAACCAAACCTTCAGTGAAAAACAATACCAACCTTCCCATATATACATCAGCCACCTTGACTGATAATTTTTGAAAGTCCAACATATATTCAGTAGGGGTCCCAGTTTGCTTCAATTGAGCTAGTTCTTTGAAAGAAAATTATGGATCTTTTTGTTCAAATCTTTCTAGTAACCTGTCAACAAATTCTCCATATGTTTTAACCTGATCATGACCTAAGGTTTTCATCCCATGAAACCACCATTCATTGGCATCTCCTTCCAAATGCAAAATGGCCATTTTTAATGCATCTTCTTCCAACATAGGATTCAGCTGAAAATACACATCCAATTTTTGCACCCAAGTGTTGGCAGAATTTTGAGAAGAACCATCAAAAGTAGGAAGTGACATTTTTTCCAATAGCACTATTTAATTCTTTGTTTTGGAATGGACTCCTATTATCTTCCCTTCTTTTCATTTTATGTATAGCATCAATATAGTCACTGAATGGTAACCCTTTTTTACACTCTTCACTCAACCCATTCCAATCAGTTGCTAGTTTAATACTATCCATATGAATGTCAGGCTCTTCTTTGGGTATGAGAAATTTAGGTGCAGTATTCCTTTGTGTGATTTGGAATTCATCAGGTCTATTATGTGGTCCTGTGCTTGAAAAAATATGCTCACTCCCTTTTACCTTTTCCCCTGAGTGTGAACCAATGTTATCTCCTATCACCCCTTTGCTTCCAAGTTGGTTGATCAACAATTCCAATCATTGCATAATTTTGTTACCCATTATGTACATGCTAGTGGAAAGTTTAGAGAAGCATGGTTCTAAGGTTGCAATAATTTTCTCCTACTATCTTAATTCTTCATCCTCCTCTCTACCCATTATTTTAGAAAAAAACTATTTTTCTCCTACTATCTCTTCTTCAACCAAAACTTCTTCAACTACTAGTTCAAAGGGCGGTGTTTTATTTGTTTGGATTCTTGTTAATACCATCAGGTTCCAATACCATGCTCTGATACCACTTGTAATGTCCCTTTTTTCAAAATTTTCTGAAAATGCCCAATTTTCCAATTTTTCCTCAATTTCGACCTTTGACTAGTTTTGATGACTAGGTCCCAATTTTACCCCAAATGGTCCCAAATATTCAAAGAAGGTTTATGAATGATATTAGGACTTAAATATGATGTTCAGGGATGATATATGGCCACCAAAATACCTCTGCAAACTCTATTAAGATTCTGGTCCAAGTATGCAATTTTACTAGTAATTTGGGGTTCAAATCCCCCTACGGTAAGTACTAAAATTGGCTTCCCAAATGCTTCCAAACTCCCTCGAATTTATGAACATAGGTATGGGATGTATTAAGTATTTTAATTAGGTTCCCAATGTACCATTAATTGATTATTATTTCTGTTCCAACCCTCTCCCATTCAGCTGCAAAAATACCCAATTCGACCCTTGGGGAAATGGCACTATTTCTTCTCCCAAAGCAATTAAATTGAGTAAAAATACTTCAAATGCTCACGTAAAGTACATAAAAATTTTAAAATACATCCATGGAAGTATATTAATCACAAATGTATCATAGAATCATCCATTCATTCAAAATTATGAGCATTATAATGATATACATCAATGTAGTGGAGAAATGGACATTGTTTGCTCATTAATCAACATTTTTGCATACAACCAGTGGGTATTTCGACTTGATAATTTCTGAATATGAAGAACATAGGATATGAAGCTATTACAATCAGAAATACATAATGAGAAGCTCTCCCAAGAAGCACAAGAGCTCACCAAAAACGCCCTCCAACATTTTATCAAACATCAACAAATTGTCAAGTATTGGTTTGATCAATCTTCCAGTTCTAGCATAGAATTACAGGTGGGTGATCTAATTCTTAAATGGGATAAATATCATGAGGATAAAAGGGAACATACTAAATTTCAATGTCTCTAGTTAGGTCCGTTTGTCATTGCTGAAAAGTTAGGTCCTAGCACTTTTCGTTTACAAACCTTGGAAGGTCAACCTGAAACTTTTCCTGTGAATGGGTTGATTCTTAAGAAGTATTTTCAATGATTTTATCAAACTTTGAATCTATACATAATTTTGTTCATTCTGTAAATAATTATACAGTACTTTCTTTTTCTTGATAATTTTAAAAAATTGCTGCCTTGTACAGTCTTATCTTCTCTTATTTTTAACCAATCTTTTGTAAATAATTTTTAATTTCAAAATTAATTTTCTGTACATATTGGTTATTATCATCACAAAACTTCATCATTGTTGTTGATCTTTATGTACATTCTTTTATCAAACAGAATCATTGTAATTTTCTAATTTTCAAATATATTCGAATTTTATTTTCTTTGATTTTGATTCTATCCATATGTGAATATTCCTAAAATTCATTTCATAATTGATTGATCACTTCTGTCAAAACATCATGATCTTTCAATCCTTTGTATATAGTTTTTTCAATATTTTGTACATAGTTGCAGATGAATAAAATTCAATGTTTCAAAAAAAAAATCGTTTATGTACATATTTCTTTTGAGAGGGTATTTATAAATAAATAAACCCTGAGGCTCAAATCCAGTTTATTCATTTATCTTGATTAGTTGTAATAAGGTAGATCTTCAAGATTCGCTTAGACTTATCAATTCTTCTCAAATCTGATAGGGACCTATAACTGATAATGTTTGTGTTTATGATCAGGATTAATCTTCAGTCATATGTTTCCTTATAAGTTGAGATAGCTGATAGATTTCCTTTTCAAAATTTAGTACTTGGAAAATTTGTATCAATTTGCATTATCAAACATTCTTTTAAAAGTTTATTTACGATCTGCAAAGATTTTGAAGTCTGCTCCATGCATAATTATCTGTAATAAGTTAGATTTTGATTGGAGAATAGGAGGTCTCATCACGAGTGGACCTAATCATGATCATCACATTTATCAAGGGTAACATCATTTATGGTCACCAGGGTGATGGCTCTTGATCAAAAGATCAAGGGACGGGAGGTCTCATCGCAAGTCGGCTTATTTATTTTTGGTAAAGCTCGTGAATGATGCTATTAATATCAGGTTACCACGCCTGGACAGTATTCTTCAATTAAAGTTTAATGGAAAATCAATAAATGTTTTATAATTGGAGCAGGTCTTGGAAGTTTTTCATAGAAGTGAATAGATGTATCTTTATACTGCTGATGTGGATTACCTTTATCCTAAGTACCTTGTTTTGACAGGGTAATTTTCAATTTGTCTATGACAAAATATTTATTAATAGAAATGAAGGTAGTTCTGAAAATATTCGCGGATGTGAATTGGGTGTTGGTTCTTATTAGATTAAGGATTTTTTATTTGTTTTAACCGAATTTTAAGATTGTGTTTTACTGCAACTTCTAAGATGAATGAGCAGAGATAACTGGTTCGCCCAGTATGTCGCCATTTGTTGGAAGGAAACAACCCTCTCAATTTTATTCTTGCTTTGCTTAATAAAATTGATCAGTTCACTTCTTTAATTAATCATTTAAATTATTAAGGAGTGCCTTCAGAATCTTTGATTCTGAAGGTACTCTCAATTAAGGAAGAATAGGTAATTAGGTTAGGGTTTTGAAAGAAAGTTAAAACTAAGCTGATTAATGATTTTTGCAGCTATTAAAATTATAAATTGTATATGATCAATTTCTTATTATTTTATATTATGATCATATATATTATCTCAAATGATATGTTGCTTATTAATATTTCCTGATAAATTAGGTTTAACCAACTTATTTTAATTTATAGATTCTTTCTTCTCATGTAAATACTTTTAATTTTCATTTGGTTTTGATATTAGACATGGTACTTGTAATTATTCTCATGTTTTAAATAAATTGGCAGAGTTAATGAATTTGTTTATATCATATTATAACATTTTTAATTTATTTATCAATATCTGATCTTTTTTATTTAATGACACGAATTAATATATTGACAATTGTTGTTTTAATATTGCAGTTGTGTCGTTATAATTCAATCACACAATTTTTGATAAACCATTTCTATTTATGATATGTGTACGAAACTACCATTTCATTCATCGTATCCTCAATACTTCATTTTCTGCTATATGGTTATTAAACCCTAAGATTGCATTATTTCAGATATCAAAGTTTTCTCAGGGTTGGAACGATGGTTTAATGATCATTGAGAAATCTTTATGGCTACAGTCATGTCTGTCCATTATCACAATTCATAGCATGAAACTCTGGCACCTAATCCTATCATTTCGAATTATGGCTACCGTGACCGAGTTTAGGGTTTTATTTCTTGCCACGCATGAATCAATTGATGAATTGAGGGTTCTCATGATGTCTGTTACTTACCTTCCTATCCCTTCAATTTTCACGACACCGTATGTTTCCCAGTTGAAGGAGAAACCAGAGGTAGGAGGGATGGATCCTTTATGCCGGTTTGAACCGGAAGGTTCTGAGTGACTTGTGGGTGAACCAGAGGTAGCTCGTTTTATTGATAAAGCCGGATGGGGGAAGTTCTTCTATAGTTTCAATGGCCATAATCTTGAAGTCACGCATAGGTTTTCCCTTTCCTTTAATGGAAACGTTGCGCAGATAGGGGATTTGCAGTTGGCTCTTTCTGAGAATTTCATAGCCGAAGCAACCAAGTTGCCACAAACTGGTGAGAAGTGGTTCAAGAAGGGTGAAGTAAACAAGACCAAATGGAAGCAGTTTCTGTTACCGCTACCTAAAGATTTTGATGACAGGTTTCGCTTCCCGGTAATATTTTTGAGACCCTGATGGCTACCTTTGTTTCGATTAATAGTCTGGTACATAAATTGTGATGGCCGTTTTTCATCTGTTCATCTGTATCACCTCAAATTGTTGATGGCATTGAGGGGATCTAAACTGAATTTACTCTATTTCTTATTCAATAGTCTAGGGAAAATGGCTTATGCCAATCAAAACACAATTGGGGTTCAGGATCAGAGTCTTTTCCATCATGGGTTAATCAAAATCTTAGTTCAACACCAATTGTCACTTAATGGAGAGACCTGGGATCATTTTTTAACCAAGAATGATTTAGGTCAAAACGAGATTTGGACTCCTGTTAGGCCTAAGACTCGTCTTAAAAGGAAGAAGCCCTTTGTTCCTGAAGACTTGGCATTTAAATCAAATATCACACCAGAAGAAATAGGGGTTAACAATCTAGTTTTAATACAGAATTTGGGTAGGGAGATGCTGAAGGATGAATATGTTTTCGAAACCCTAGTTTCTCAGCCTGAGAATATTCAGGATCTTCCTACGCCAAAACTTGAAGAATTAGAAAATGTTTGTTATGCTGAAACTAAGGTAGAACAAAGAAATTCAGCTTCAGAAATTTCTCGACGGTTTACCCGCGGTATGGGAACGGTTTCGATGCATGTAACTCAACAACAACAGAAAGAATCCCCATTAATTGAAATCATTAGTGAAGAGGAAGATCAGGTTCCCATAGAAATTCCTCCACAAGAACAGAGGATTGAAATAAATGATCTTGTGATGCGTTCTGGTGATAGGGATGAGGATGAAAATCATTCATCTTATCAGCATATTGGTGTAGACAGTAATAGGGAGTCCTCATTCACAGATGGTTCTTCATCTAATCCAACATTAAGAAGTATTGCAAAAACCTTAAAATTGAAGCGACAGATTTCCCAATTGAAAGAAAAGCTTGACAGATTTGAATCGAATTCTATAATCTTAAAGGATGAGATACAGAATTTGAGGTCAGATTTGTTGGCTTGGCTTAGCCGATGGCAGCACATGAAAACCAAGAAAGCTAATTTTAAGACTGAAAACAAATCTTTAGTGGCTACTAATAAAAAAATGATTAAACAAGAAGAGACTTACAAAATTGAAATTGTCAAGCTGAAGGCTAAACTATCTGAAACTCATCAAGCTACCAAGCTCCAAATCACTACTTGAAAATCGCTATTATTGCTACTTTTTTGGGCAAGTAACAGAACAGGTAATTAGCATGCCCACAGAATCATAGATTCTATGGGCATTGCTTATCATTAAATTGAATTTGTTATTTCTTGTTTTGTTATTAATTATATTTGTTTTAATAAAACTCATGCATGGTTAATTGGTTTTGCAGGTGTCTTAGTTGAATGGATTCTCAATTTTGATGCTAATCTATTGGTTAAAGTTTTGTCAACTGATGGTGAAGTTGTTTCAAGTTTGAATGATCTAGATGCTAAGTATCAAATGCTAGTTGCTTCTAGTATTCTACTTGGACGAATTGTTATTTAAGAACAAGTTTGCAGTTTTGAAGGATGATCACGTCTTCCAGGTGCCTTCTTTTGAGGATTTCTTAAACAATAGAATGATGATAAGGATCTTTTGTCTTTATTATGTAACAACTATTAGGAATCGAATGTTTATTTTTAGAATAGTTGCTGCGTAGAAAACTCGAAAGAGTTATTAGCCTCTGTTGTATAAACCATGAAGACTTATTGTAAAAGGAGGATGGAGTTTGGAGAAGAAAACTTATACTTAAATTTTGATGTTTCAACTTGTGGATATTCTGAAGAAATTGTTTCTCTCTTGGATGTCTTTGAAGTACAGTTTCAGAACTGGTATCATTTGTGATAGCTTTTGAAACTTATATATATGCATATTGGTATTTGTCTTTCTTCAATTATCTATATATATGATCATGCTTTGCTGTGACTTATGTATAATCCATAAAGACTTTCTCTAATTACTCGTTATCCATCTCTGTGTTTGGTATTAATATCATATCTTTTTATTTAATTGAGGTTTGACTGATGAATAGATGATAGTGATATTACTTATACATTAGCTAATGAATTAAAATATTTGTATTTTGACAAATATTTTAAAATAGTTAGTTAATTTTCATTATCGTTCAAACATTGGAATGCAAAACATTAATTATCTTTTGATAGTTATGATTGTAGAATAGTGAAGTCATTTCTATTTCATTATTCTTCTTTCATAAAATATTACAAAATCAGAAATTTGTTATAATTTCAAGTCTGTTAAGTTGTCTTGTTGAATTGAAGTTATTTACTTTTCAGATATACATATCATCAACAGGTAATTAATTTAATTTAATAAACTTGCTCTGAGCTAGATAGGTAAGATAGATTAGGTTTGATTGAAGTTTTAGATTAGATTTTTCTAGTTTATTTAGTAGGTGTTAAATAGGTTTTAGGTTAGTTAGCTATTTAATATCTGAAATAGTTTCTTTGTCATAAATTTAAACCAAAACCCAAAACCAAAGACTTTCACTAGGAAAGCAAAATTAGAATAACTTAGACTTAGAAATTAACATTAGGAATTAGTTTGAATTTAAGATAACATAGGAAATATTTTGCTAAGTTTTCCTAACCATATTATCCTTAAGAGAATAAAAATTCAGCAGGTAGCAGGACCACAACCTGCGAGATTTTGCTGATCCAAACACACCAGAAGCTGCAATAAGCAACTTGTGTGGGCATAATCTCCTTAGTTGGCCTAGGTCATAAAATCAGGCCAACAAGAGTCTAAGTATCCCATGGCTAAGGATGGTGCCAACATTTGCTTCCATATTAGTTTCTTTGTTTAAGTTCTGTAAGATGTGGAAATCTCTGAACTGTGAAAATGTATTCGTGATTTGCCGAATGCGTTGAATAATACGATTTAGAGCTAGATTGTTGAGATCGGTATTTGAGTTGAGTGCTCTGATGATAATCATAGAGTCTCCAAACACTTGTAATTTGTCAATCTTGTAGTCTTTGGCGATCTGGTAGCCTTTCAGCAAAGCTAAGGCCTCTGCTGTATTATTTGAGCAAATTCCCAAACCCTATCTGTATTTCAATCTCTGAGTTCCTCCACTAAGACACATAACTCTAACTCCCCCAGCTCCTTCTACGCCAGGATTTCTTTTGAAGGCACCATCGAATTGTAAAATGTCCATAGCCTGATTATTTATCCAGTCTTGAAAATCATAATTGGAAAGCCTAATTTTCCATGTTGGAGGGGGTCTCGGTAGGAGTTTTATACTTAGAGTAGTGGGAGTGGCTCCAATCTAGTTCAGTTCTTTTGTGCTAAGAATTGCATTTGGCCTATAATAAGAAGAGTTGAGGCATTTGATCAGTAAACCTTTGGCTTAACCTACAATCTGCAAAGGGGTGTAGTATGTTTCATGCAAGATAGCATTGTTTCTAGCGATCCAAATTTTCCAGCATGTGTATTTGGGGATGGAAATCCAAATATGGAACCAATGTTTCTTATTGGAGAGGGGTGAGTAATAAGTAGACTTCCAATCCTTAAATAGTTGGGTGGTGGAGTTCAAGGATGGCATGATGATATTGAGGTCGAAGAGCATATAATTCCAGACTTGTTTGGTGAAATGGAAATCCAAAAGGAGGTGGTTTAGAGTTTCATAATTGTTGCGACAGAGAGAACACCAAAATGGTCTGTGGAATCCTCTCTTGATAAGGTTGTCACCGGTAAGCACTTTGTAGTGGATTAAAGTCCAGATGAAGAAATTAATTTTGGTGAGTCCGAATGGATCCCATACAAGTTTCCATAAGTATTTTCTTGCATCTGCATGGGTTTGGAGTGCATTGTATCTGAGAACAGAGGTATAGAAACCTTTAGGGCCCCAACCTCGTTCATCATTGGATAGTAGGTGAATGGGAGTGCACCCTTTCAGGTTGTCGATGAGAATGGTTTAGGAAGATCAATATCAGGAGGGATGACTATTTTTTTCCATCTTTTCTAGTTGCCATGAATGTCCCAAGAACTGAAATCCCTTAGAGTTATGATCCCATGCTGATTGAGCCAAGCTGCGATATTTTGTAACTCTCGAGTGCTCTGAAGTAATTCGTTGTCCATAATCTTGTCTGTGAAGATGCTTATTTTTCTATCGTTTCCAGGTACCCAATAAAGGCCTTTTGAAAAGAACTCCCAAGCTGCCTTACACAGTGACCAAATGCTGGAGCCTTTGGAGATTGGATTTCGATTGAGATGTCTTAGATTGTCTCCATGTAAATATTTATTTATGAGCACTTGATTGACTCAATGATGTTTATTATGCAGGATTTGCCAGAGAAGTTTTCCACCTAGTGCCAAGTTTTCTTGGAATGGATCTCGGATTTGAAGGCCTCCTGAGGACTTTGGCTGCTTTATGGTCTCCCAATTCACTTAGTGAAAGAGTAAATCTCTCAGAAGCTTACTGATTTGTTTTGACACTCCTTTTGGAGTTAGGAGGATGGAGAATTGATAGATAGGTAGAGAAAAGAGGACAGAGTTCACTAAAATCAATTTTCCATCTTTGTCGAGCCAATGCCCTCCCCATCTTCTTATTTTGCTTTTTATTTTGTTTATCGTGTCATCCCAAATTCCAAATTTTGGGTGCCCTTGTGTAATTGGGAGGCCAAGGTAGGTGAATTTGTCCCAGTGATTATGGACTGTGATTCCAAGAATTCTATTGATTTTTCCTGCATCGTTTTTGTTTATATTCCAGAAGTAGACTGCACTTTTGAGGAGGTTGATCTTGCCTCCAGAGGCATTGCAATACCAATTCAGTTTGTGTTGGAAGTTTTGGGCAACGATGGAGGAGGCTTCACCCAATAACAATAAATCATCAGCGAAAAGGGTGTGATTGAGGGGAAGGGAGTCATAGTTTAAGTGGAGGCCAGGTAGGGATCCTGAAATCAAGTCATAATTCAATTTTTGATTGAGGGAGTCTGCCAAGATGATGTACAGGAAGGAGGACAAGGGGCATCCTTGTCTAATGCCACGTGTGGCTTGGAAGAAATTAGTGGGGCGGCCATTAATTAAGGGAGAAATCCAGGGTTTGCTTATGCACACTGAGATCCAACTAATGAAGGTTTCCCCGAATCTAAAGCATTTCATAATTTTAAAGAGAAAGGAGTGTTTGACGCGATCAAATGCATTGGCCATATCAAGCTTAATAAGCATACCTTTTTCTTTTCGATATTTGTTGGATTGGATTGCTTCTTGTACAAGGATGACATTGTCAAGTATTTTCCTCCCTTCAAGGAAGCCTCCTTGGTTGTCAGAAATAATTTTGTTGAGCAAGGGCTTCATTCGAATAGCTAACATCTTGGAAATTATCTTGTAAGAGGAATTGCATAAGGAAATCGATCTGAATCTACTAAAGGTGTTGGGATTGGTTTATTTTGGAATGAGAGACAGGAAAGTGGAATTTGTGCAACCACTAATATTTGCCTTTGAGTGAAATTTCCTAATCATTCTCATGAAGTCTTTTTTAATGTACTGTCAGCATGCTTTGTAAAAATGCATCAAGTAGCCATCTAGGCCAGGTGCTTTGTCAAGTTCGAAAGAATGAATTGTGTTGAGAACTTCCTGCTCAGTAAAAGGTTTGTGAATGTCAAGATTATCCTTCGACATGATGCTCATTGGGATGTGCTCCAGGAGTATATGCTCATCATCTTCTTCAACGTTGTCACCTTGAGCGAATAGCTTGGAGAAATGGGTATGAGTCGTGTTTTTGATGTTCGTGATCTTAGTGGCATTCATTCCATTCTCCAATTTGATTTCAGGAATGTAGTTGGATGAATGTCTGATCTTAAATTGCTTATGGTGTTCTTTTCACTAGCTTTGATCCAGGTGCTCCGCGACTTCAACCTCCAATATTCCTCTTCAATTCGAAAAGCACGATATTTATTGGATTGCAGTTTGAATTATTCATGCAACGTGGTTGCTTTGATAGGGTGATCTTCCATAGTGTATTGGATTTCTTCTAAAGTGCCCATGGCAACCATTCAATGATTTGAGGGGGCGGGACAGTTGGATTTGGTCCAATTCTTGAGAGCATTTTTGGTATGTTGATATTCTGTTCCCAAACGTAGCATGGGGATCCATAGATAGGGGTTCTCCACACTTTTTCTAGAATGTTCCAGAAACTAGTGTGGTCAAGCCATTGGGGGTTGAACCTGAAGGGGATTGGGCCAAGATCCTCATTATCCTGAAAATGGAGTTGGATAGGTTTATGATCCGAGGCCAGATTGGCTAGAATTCATGAGGAGATGGTTTGGGTATCAGACATGAGGCTGCTTTGGATGAGAAAGTTGTCCACTCTGGCCATAATATCTCCCTTGCCGACTCACTTATTGGACCAGGTGTACTTCCCTTTTTTGGGTTTGATGTCGATGAGGTCCCAAGTTTGGAGGAGGGATTTACCTGAGATTTGAAGAAGTCCTTTCCAATGTGTCCACCCCTTTTTTCAAAGTTGGAGAGGGTGATGTTCATATCGCCAGCAAGAATGATGTTCTGAGGAGCGTAAGCATCTAGAAAATCTTCAAGTAGATTCCAGCAGTCTTTTTTCTCAAAGTAGAGGTTAGGTACACATACATGTTGAAGAGAGCGATGTGCTTGTTGCTTTGTATATGAGTGAGCTCAGTGTAAATCCAGTGTTGAGTAGCGAAGGAACTTTGAAGGTGGAATTTTTCGGAGGAACATAAAGTTTCCAGGCCACTGGAGGCCCCTCTGGCACTGAGAGCGTAACCTGTATTTTTCTTCCATTTTTCTTTTCCAATAGCTAAGACTGTACTTTCATCGAGTTTGGTCTCTTGGAGTAGGAGTAGATCAGGCATATCAATTCTTTGGAGGTATTTTATTGCTTCCAGTTTGCTGGGATTGCCTAAACCTCTGCAATTCCAAGAGACCAGCTTCATCATTTAAGATTGTAGATGGAGGGGGTTCCTCCTACTGAGTCTCCAGATTTCTTTCCTGCTATTCTGGCCCTAGTGTTTCTGCAAGGATAAATTTCGTTATCTAATCAAAATATAAAATATAGTAAACAAAACCTTATAAATTTACACAAATAAATTTTTTAAGAAACCTTCAAACACTTCTCCTCTTTTTACAAATAATATCCAAAATTATATATAGAGAGAGGAAACCCTCAAACACCTCTCCTCCTTCAAATAATATCCGAAGTGACCCAAATTGGGCTCAACGGCTACAAATAAACTCACCCAATTGGCATATTGACGAAACATTACTTGCATAAGGCAAGTATATATCGATGCTATAATTTTTCGTTCCCTTTGATATGTAGTCTTTTGTTGTTTGTTTCACTATTATGAATTTAATATCCTTATTAAATGTGACAAATTATTTAAATTATCATTTTACATTATTTTATAGTTTTAAAGTATTAATGTCAGACGCAATTTAATAGTTTTTTAATATGACATATTATTTTAGTTATCATACATCCATTTTGAGGTTGTCAAGTGCACATTTTCTACTCAAATTTAGCATTAAGGGAAATCCATGTAAATTGGGAAGGTTTTATTTTTTAATTGTAACTTGTAAGATTAGGTTTATATGGTAGGCAAGTTATAATTAAAAAAAAAAGATGTATGTTGTCTATTTAAATGACAATATATCAGGGAAATCCATGTAAATCGGGAAGGTTTTATTTTTTAATTGTAACTTGTAAGATTATATTTATATGGTATGCAAGTTATAATTATTAAAAATTATAACTTGCAATCCATTATGAATTCATTTTGAGGTTGTCAAATGTACATTTTATATTCAACCTTAGCATTAAAGGAAATCCAAAATTGGGGTTTTTGTTAGGGTAACTTGTAAGATTAGATTTATATAGTATGCAAGTTAAAATTATAGAAAATTTTCATATTGTCTATTTAATAGGATGTGGATAATTATAAAGTATATATATTTTTTATATTAGGGGAATTGGCAACAGAGGCAGTGCACATACTCGCATTACACGGGGTTAATTCCCGTCTGCTACCATTAGACCCCTAGGTGTGCCCACACAACCCACAAGCATAGGGCACAGGTAAGACAGGGTGATTTGAAATTGTAACCTCTATATACACCATGACCTTATTTCACTTCAATTGCCAGTCGAGATGCGCCCCTATGGGCAATAATTATAAATTCTATTAAACAATAATAAGAATAAGAATATTTTTATAGTCACAGTCAAGTTAGACACCAATTTGGTGTATGAGACCTCTGACCTCATAGGAGAAAACATATGCTATTAACCGCTAGGCCCACTCAAGTTGTATGTGTATAGTTTTTATAGTTAAATAGATAAAAATAATTAATTAATAAAATTATATGTATAGAATATATATATATATATGGGTAATAATTAGAAATAGAAAAGTTGTTATATATATATATATATATATGAGTAATAATTAGAAATAGAAAAGTTGTTATATTTAGGATAGAAACCAAAAAAATAATAATAAATAGCAACTCAGCATGCTCCAAATTCTCTCTTGGAACTGTCGATGCTTCCCATGGAACAAAGGCCCCAAGTTAAGTTGGATCCCAAGTGAAATTGATAGTATACTTCTTTTTGAAACCTAGGAACATGAAGAATCGAAGACCCCTAACATAGAAGAAATTTTCCTTTGGTCAATATGGATTAAGCAATCCTATCGTAGAAGCATTGGAGGTATAGCTTGTTACATGAGGGAGAATGACCCTTAGAACCAATGTATTTCAATTTCATACATTAATACTAAAAATACCTACATATCAATATGTTATTTTTCCCCTATTTATTTTAACTTTAATAAGAAAAGTAATATAGATTAAATTTGTCCTTACAATGGCTTAGAAAATGATATTTCTAGGGTAGGGAATGAAGGAAATATCATCTTAATGGGTGACTTTAACGATCGAACTTCAAGTAACCAAGCTATTATTTTAAGCAGTTATTCTAACCCTAATCCTCTTTGGCTAGACGAAGACCCCACTCTAGATAGACATTACAAGAGAAATTATGTAGATCTAGGTGAAAATTTGTTTAACTTCAAGCTAGTCAAACTCTATAGCACTCAAGATATTATAATTTGCAATGGTCTAATGAAGTGGCCAAATTTTAACTAGATGAATTGTATTCATGGGCTTTGCAATAGTGTGGTAGATAATGCCATATATAATATCTCTTTATACAACCAAATGATAAATATAGACATATTGAACGATCACGAGCTTGACTCCGATCATAGACCTTTAATTGTAACATTTAATTGTGTCATGAATACAATCCCATAGGAGAAAATTCTCGTGGTCAAAAGCATTTTCTCTTCGACAGAAATAAGGATGATCTTTTTCTAAATGATTTAAAAAATTGCATGTTTCATCTATCAAGTATGGAAAATATAGAAGGCATGTATCATAATTTGATTACAATTCTCTCACCTTTCATTAACAAGTTATTCATCGAAGTTTCAGGTAAAAAGAGAAATAGAAGAACCAACCCTTGGTATGATAAAGAATATAAAAATGCAAGAAGAGCAAGCAAGGAATTTATTGAAGATGTTAAATTTTCAGAATTTACTTCAATATGATCTAGGATCTTAACTGAGAGAACAACATGTACAGCATATCTACAGCATATCAATCATGGAGACAATAATGCAAGCACACAAGAGACACAAAGATTTACTTGGGGAAAACCATAAAGGTGAAAAACCCCAATAACTTCCTCAGAGATAGATAGAGCAATGATACAACCAACCAAAAGAGATAGCCATAACCTAGCAGCAATCCTCCTCCTCCATAAGTGCGCCTCTCCTCCTTGAGAGCATGTGTGAGAAGTGAGTGAGCAAATAGAGTGCCTCCCGCACTCTATTTATACTTGACTTGACTTGCCTTTTTACCTAACTCATGTAGGCTCGAACTTAACCACATAATATAATGCTGACTGGGCCGACCCCCAATAGGGTGGTCTAATAACCCTTTGACCCACATGGCCGACCCCCAATAGGGTGGTCTAATAACCCTTCGACCCACATGACTTATACAGGGCCGACCCCAACAAGGTGGTCTAATAACCCATCAAGTATAAGTTACGACACTTACAATATAAATGACGACACTTCCGTATAGAGGAATAATACCATCTCTATAGGAATACAATATACATATATGTGAAATACATTCCGAAGTTACATATACATCAACACTCCCTCTTAACTAGGAAGGTATTTCTCAGCACAGTTCTTCTAGCACAAGTCATCTTCTCTGGATCATCGTCACTGGATAATTGTCATCGAGTCATCATCATCGTCACTGCTGCTGCTATCTCAATCAATCTCTGAATCTACTCGTCATAGGAAGTTCTACAGAGCCAGTCCTTTTTCATACTGGATGTAGGCCCACCACCTGCAGGTCTTCGTCATCACTGGCCATACTGTGGAATCCTCAGGACTTATTACGTGCGTCACAAAACCTCGAAAGAGCATCCCAGGATATTACGGGTACACAACTCCAACCTGTAGGATCTCCCAGGGCACTATTACATGTGACCCCACCACAAAACCTCGAAAGAGCATCTTAGGATGTTACGGGTACACAAATCCGACCTAAGATCTCCCAGGGCACAAATTACATGTGGTCCACCACAAAACCTAGCAAGAGCATCTCAGGATGTTACGGGTACACAACTCCGACCTGAGATCTCCTAGGGCACAATTTACATGTGGTCATGGCAAAACCTCGCAAGAGCATCTCAGGATGTTACGGGTACACAACTCCGACCTGAAATATCCCAGGGCCCAAATTACATGCCATAGGACAAAACCTCGCAAGAGCATCTCAGGATGTTACGGGTACACAACTCCGACCTGAGATCTCCCAGGGCACAAATTACATGTCCTCCCAGAGCAATGTCTCGAAAGAGCATCCTAGGCTGTTACGGGTACACAACTCCGACCTATAGGATCTCCCAGACATGCTCATCTGCACAACCTGATCCACGGCCACAGAGTATCAACCTGATACTCACCATACATCATCCTGATGTACTCATGATCGTCCTGATCATAATCACTGCAACGTCCTGCTGCAAGTCATCTGGAGCAACATCCTGAAGCTCGTCATCTATGATCATCCTGATCATCACTGCAACATCCTGCTGCATGTCGTCTGGAGCAACATCCTGAAGCTCGTCATCTATGATCATCCTGATCATCACTGCAACATCCTGCTGCATGATCTACCTGATCATCAATGCATCTTCCTGATGCATACCAAGTATCATACATGATCCTCCTGATCATCAATGTATCCACCTGATACAAATATATGATACATATCATCATACATGATCCTCCTGATCATCAATGCATCTACCTGATGCATACCAAGTATCTACCTGATACATATCATCATACATGATCCTCCTGATCATCAATGCATCTACCTGATGCATACCAAGTATCTACCTGATACATATCATCATACATGATCCTCCTGATCATCAATGCATCTACCTGATGCATACCAAGTATCTACCTGATACATATCATCATACATGATCCTCCTGATCATCAATGTATCCACCTGATACAAATACAAATACATGATACATAGTCCAAGCATCCAACATGATGCATAAACAATACATACACATGATCCAACTGATCATATCCTGCATCCAACATGATGCGTACATACATACATAAAATGATCCAACTGATCATATCCAGCAGAAACTAGAACATCATCCTGATGCTCATCATCCAGCGCTTACATCCACAGCCATGTGAAGGATCCTCCTTCCATCATGCTTGGAATGGCTTCAGCAAATGTGTCCGTCACTTCTTCCTTGAAGTGTCCTCGATCTGAATAACGCCAAGCCTCTCTCTGAAGTACTCGAACTTCACCCTGGCTAGTGGCTTCGTCAGCACATCTGCAATCTGCTCGTCCGTCGCAACATACAGGAGCTTCACAGCTCCTCTCTGTACCATATCCCTGATATAGTGGTATTTGATCTCTATGTGTTTCGACCTGTCATGAAACACTGGGTTCTCGGACAGCTTCACACAACTCTGGTTATCACAGAAGATACAGTGGCTTCCAACGGGAGATCAAATAACTCAGACAGTAGCTTCCGTAGCCATACTGCCTCACAACTAGCTGAACAGGCTGCAACATACTCTGCCTCAGCTGTACTCAGTGCTGCGCAGGACTGCTTCCTGCTAAACCAAGAGATCACACCTGATCCCATACTGAAGCAACACCCAGATGTGCTCTTCCTATCTGCAGCACTGCCAGCCCCAATCTGAATCAACATAACCCTGCAGGTTAAACTTTTGATTCTCCTCATACCTGAGCCCATAATCCACTGTACCCTTCAGGTACCTCAGAACATGCTTTACAGCAACCAGGTGAACAATCCTCGGATCCGTCAGGAACTGGCTCAATGTGTTCATAGCAAAGCAAATGTCTGGTCTCGTGTTCGTCAGGTACATCAAGGACCCAATCATCTGACGATACAAAGAGACATCAACCGGCTCAGATGAAGCATCACATAGAAGCTTCAGATTCGATGCCATAGGTGTGACCATGGCCTTGCAATCCATCATCCCGAACCTCTTCAGGATCTCTACTGCATACTTCCCTTGTCCAAGGAAGATTCCATCTGCACTCTGCCACACCTCCATGCCAAAAACAAATAGTGCATCATCCCCAAGTTCTTCATCTCGAACTCGGTAGTAAGCTTCCGCTGCGTGTCGGCAATCAATCTATCTTCACCATACCAAGTTCTGCACATATATGATTTCCTATCATGTGTCTCAGAACCAAGTGGCTGCTCTACATGCACTTCTTCTTCAACTACACCATTCAAGGAAGCTATCTTGAATCCATCTGGTGTATCTTCTATTTCATCACTTTTATATTTCTCAATGCTGCCATCTGCAACATGCTTGATCTGATAGTTCCGTTTGGAAGTCATAACAAACTTCCCTTCACATCTTGGGACTACATCCCAAACATCATTCTTCATGATCGATGGATCATGGCATTTCATTTCTTCATCCCAGATCCTGGGAACTTCAATATCTTCAATATCTTCAATAGATATCTTTGTTGCTGGAACAAATGTTGTAGTTCTTCTTTTGTAGGAGATGGCATACGATCTTTCCTACACAACAAGTTAAATTGCATGATTAGAAAACATCTCATAGTTTTCAGAACAAATTCTTACACATAAAGAAATATGCCATACAGTCATGCAATTATCTTAGCCAATGCTTCAATACAACATTTATCCATATTCCATAACTTTCTAGATGCCTTCCAATCTCTACCAGAACATTGTTAAGAGTGTGCACAACTCCCAACATGTCAGCAAAGAGGTTTCATACTAGATAAGTAGCAATGGAATGTTGTACAGTGCCATAGGCCACTTACCCATGTATATTAGTAGTATACTATTCATCAATGCAACTATTCTAATATGCACAATACATATCCTAAGTCTAGGAACATGAGCATATACATCATTGAGCAATTTTACTTAAATAAACACATATGCAAGAAATGATAATTAAAATACTTATCTTTGTTTGTTCGTTGGGTGGACTCCCTCTGAGTCTTTGCTTCCTTACAGGAGCTGCTGGAGTCCTAATCTGAAGTAGCTTCTTCTACACCTTTCTGTTGTGGAATGTAGAGAGATGGTCAACTCCCTCTGAATATCTGCATCCTTGCATAAACCACTGGAATGTACTCCCTCTTGATCTTTGCTTCCTGGATTACCTGTTCTTGAATCTCATATTCATCCTTGGTCCCTATGCATGCTTATTAGTATCATGAATGTGTTGTCCTTGTGATCTCATATAAAATCATACATTCATTAGTATACTATTAAAACACAATAATCTCAAGCATGTATAGTCATGATCATTTCAAACAGAAATAATAAGCATTAGCGTTCAAGGATTCTTATGGTTAGTCAAATCATAAGAAACATAACATGTCTAAACCTGTAATTACTCAAGCCTATGACTCTTCAGGTTAGTTGAATCATCAAACAAGATAAGAGATATAAAATGCATAAAAACCTGTGATTATTCAAACCTATACCATCATGATTCTTCTGGTTAGTCATATCATCAATTATGGTAAGAAACATAATATGCATACAATCATGATTATTCAAACCTATGCCATCATGATTCTTCTGGTTAGTCATATCATCAATTATGGTAAGAAACATAATATGCATACAATCATGATTATTCAAACCTATGCCATCATGATTCTTCTGGTTAGTCATATCATCAATTATGGTAAGAAACATAATATGCATACAATCATGATTATTCAAACCTATGACTTCAAGAATAATCATTATCAACAACGCGATAGTATAAGATCCTAACCCAAGGTAGGAATCTAGCTTGATATAGGAAAAACATACCTGGATTATCATGTTAGCTAGTTATGTCTAACATACCCGTATAATGTCTTTTGGTTCTCTTCAGTGACTTGTGCTAGTAACCTGCATGTCTCATAAATTAACCATTATAAAACCAAGTTATACATACCTCGTGAATGGATCTTGTATGAGATCCATGACAATGGATGAATCTTTGTCCTCATGTTATCATGATCATATGTTCTTGGACCAGAACATGATCTGTCTTTCTTGGTGTACCTTTCATGTTAGTAGACAACACAAACCTCATACAACACCATAATGCATTAGTACAATCATAAGTGTCAACACCCTAACCAATGAATATCTTCTATCATGCATTCATAATTTTGTTAAGGTGATACAACAAATATAAAATCAAAATTGTACTAACCGTAATAACATGAAGACAAACATACCATAAACTTAATCATGGACAAATATCGAAACATACCTCGATGAGTCATACCTGTCGAGATCGCTTGTAATCTTCTTATGTAAGGCCTTATCCTCATCTCCCTCTGAGACAGGAACTTCTTTCACTTATGCAGGTGATCAATCCATCTTCTTCTAGGATTAACCCAATCCACTTGATTCGCAAGAACTGGACCTTGAGCTGGATATGGGTTTTTCAAAGAAACCCCAAAAATTCAAATTTTGAATTTCAACCTTCCGATAGGATAGGAATATGCGCCTTGATGAACTGATCAAACTGGTATATTCAGAATTTGAAAACTGCAAAGTTTCACTCCTCAATTTTTCCTTTGAAACTTCCGGATTCACTGGACGTGACCCTGAACTGGGGTTTGATGAAGCCCACTCTTTTGCCCCATCAAAATGTTTGATCCAAAGCTCTAAGCTTCTATTTTTCTGAGGAGCTTCCAGCCGTGGTCACAGATTTCAAAAATTCCCATTTTTACAGAAGCCCTAATTTTCCATTTTTCTGATCAAAGTCCCGAACTAGGGTCTAATCAAGCCCGGCCTTCTGCCCAACCAAAAATTCTGATCTTGGTCTCTAAATTTCTATTTTGATGAGTAGCATCCAGCCGTGGTCTCTGATTACAAAAATTCCAACTTTCTCCAAAGCCCTAAATTCCGGAAGCCATGAATGAAGGTACCAAAAATAATTCTGTTTTGACAGAAATATGTACCTGATTGTTTCTGGTGTAACTCCAAAATTTTTGATCCACAGGGTCTGAAAAAGTTTCCTGAGATAGCCTGACCTGTTATCTTTCCATCCTGACAGGTCTGACCTCAATTGGATTCTCTGAGAGAGAGTTATGCCAAATGTCGCAACGTGACCTGTTTTGGGATAAAACAGGAGAGCGAACTTGTACGGCGTGCCACGTGTCACTGTTTTAACTTCGGCCTCTGAAAAAGTTTTCTGAGATAGCTCGGCCTGTTATCTTTCCATCCTGACAGGTCTGACCTCAATTGGATTCTCTGAGTGAGAGTTATGGCAAGTGTCGCAACATGACCTGTTTTGGGAAAATACAGGAGAGCGAACTTGTACGACGTGCCACGTGTCACTGTTTGACCTTCGGCCTCTGAAAATTTTTTCTGAGATAGCTCGGCCTGTGTACTACCTGTCACTTTTCACGAAATTTCATTTGGAGCTTCCTAGCCCAAGTTATGACCTTTTTCCCAAGGTCACCTGATTTTGACTCAGATCTGGAAGAGGCAGAAACCCTATATTGTACAGATCATAAATCACAAACTACAATGAATTAGAGGTTGTCCTTTGGACACAAGATACCTGGAGATCTTAGCTTCGGCCTGTAACAATTTCAGATCCGAAAACTTCTCCAAAACGGATTTATAGCGAAAGTGCTACGATGACTGGTTTTTTGCTATATCAAGCCCTAGCATCGTAAGTGTAACAAGTGTCATACATGCCATATCATGCCTTCTTTCAGGCTAGCTCTGATACCATGTTAAATTTTCAGAATTTACTTCAATATGATCTAGGATCTTAACTGAGAGAACAACATGTACAGCATATCTACAGCATATCAATCATGGAGACAATAATGCAAGCACACAAGAGACACAAAGATTTACTTGGGGAAAACCATAAAGGTGAAAAACCCCAATAACTTCCTCAGAGATAGATAGAGCAATGCTACAACCAACCAAAATAGATAGCCATAACCTAGCAGCAATCCTCCTCCTCCATAAGTGCGCCTCTCCTCCTTGAGAGCATGTGTGAGAAGTGAGTGAGAAAATAGAGTGCCTCCCGCACTCTATTTATACTTGACTTGACTTGCCTTTTTACCTAACTCATGTAGGCTCGAACTTAACCACATAATATAATGCTGACTGGGCCGACCCCCAATAGGGTGGTCTAATAACCCTTTGACCCACATGGCCGACCCCCAATAGGGTGGTCTAATAACCCTTCGACCCACATGACTTATACAGGGCCGACCCCAACAAGGTGGTCTAATAACCCATCAAGTATAAGTTACGACACTTACAATATAAATGACGACACTTCCGTATAGAGGAATAATACCATCTCTATAGGAATACAATATACATATATGTGAAATACATTCCGAAGTTACATATACATCAACAGAAGAGTCTCTAAAAATTGATTGCAAGATAAATAAATACAAAGCCCCAATTAAAAGAAAAAATGGACTATATAAATAAAATGTAGGAAAATATTTTACACCTCTATAAAGTAGCTCCTAAGAAATTATGGAGGCAAATTCTAATTAGAAAAACTAAAGATAATAATAGGATTTATTTAAAGAATTGGAATTCCTACCTTATAAAAATTTACAAATCCCCAGGTGGCATAGATAACATTCTAACCCTCCTTACAATGAAGGAATTTTTCTCATTAGAAGACATAGATTTTGGGGTTAAGTACCTATCAAACAAAAAAGCTAAGGACATTGAAGGATACCAAGCAAAAATCTTAAAAATTAGAGGGTCTGTCCTTATCCCTCACATCTATAAACTCTTCAATCTAGCAGTCAAGTAAGGTTTCCCTAATCCATGGACTCGAAGTAACATTATTCCTATTTTTAATAACGGTGATAAAAATAACCCCTCTAATTATTGGACCATTATGATTAGCCCTCTCTTAGCCAAGCTATACAATATTATTTTGGAAAATAAAATCATCGTATGGATTGAAAGTGAAGGTAAGTGAGCTAAAGGTTAGGTAGGATTTAGAAGACATTACTCAAACATGGACCACTTTTTTATGCTTAAGATCATTTCCGAGTTATGTCATAATAGAAAATCCAATCTATTTTGTTGTTTTATGGACTTTAGAAAAGATTTTGATATGGTGCCTAGAAATAACATGTGGAATATATTAGAAGAGCTAAAGGTTCCTTTCGGGTTGATAGATTCCAGGATAAGGTTGTACGAGACTGTCATTGTCAATTTTAAGGGCATTGAGGGGTGGTCACAAGATATTAATTGTAATATTGGAGTTAAGAAAAGTTTCCCCCTTTCCCCTACCCTTTTTGGCATATACATTGATAAGCTAGAAGGTTGTTTAGAAGAAGCAGGTTATATTCGATCAACCTTAGTTAGAATAGTCATCATCCTTCTTATTTATGATGATGATATTGTTCTTATGGCAATGTGTCCCTTTGATCTTGAGAAGCAATTAAGGATTCTCAAGGATTTCTGCTCTAATATGGGTATGACTGTTAACATTGACCAAAAAAAGTTATGATTATCAAGTCTAAGACGATCACTTATGCGAACTTTGTATATGGCTATAATGGCTTGGAGGAAGTGTCTTCCTACAAATATCTCAAAATTGATATCCATCACAAACTCAAATGGAACTATAGCATTGATAAAACAATTAATGAAGGATGAAAATATTATTTTGGTCTTGAAAACAATTGTAAATTAGTAACCCTTGTGATATGGGATAAAAATAATTTCCTTTCCCAAACTCTAATCACTCTTGGTATCCTGTATGGTTGTGAATTTTGTGTTTGCAACATCCCTAGAGAATCTTGGAGAAAGATAGAACAAATACATAAGTGTTTTATAACCTATAAGCTCAAAATTAAAATCAATACACCCTAGCCTATCCTCCTAATAGAAGTGGTTCTTCCCCCATCAAGAGCATCGATATGACTAGGTACCTGATGTACAAGTATATGATAATAACATGGGAGATTAGAAACTTCCTAAAATTGATTTAAAATATAGTCAAGACCAGCTACGACTCAAGAGAGGTTGGTATGAATATTGCATAGCTTGGTTACACCATTGGGGGGTTGATGAAAATGTCACTTTGCAAAATATCAATAACATAAAAAATATTTTACTTCTAATAAAGAGAAAATGTGGGGCGAGAAAAAATTAGAGGTTAAAAGAAAATTAAGATACTTTAAGGAGGTCATTAACCCTAATCTAGAATATCATGAAAAGTATATCTTTGTTTTAACTAGTTTGAAGAAGAAAATTAATATAACCAAGATAAGAACAAACTCTCATGAGCGTCATAGTGAAACAAGGCACTAGACTATTCCTAAAATGCCATGGGTGGAAATGGTTTTTCATTTATGTGAGACTATGAGCGTTGAGGATGAAAGTCACTTTCTCTTAGAGTTCTGCATGTATACCTAGAGTTGATCGCAATTTCATAATCTTTGCTACAATTCATACCTCCCTAACTTTCCAACATTTCAAAACTATGGTGACCTAGGAATGCTTCTTTCTAAGCTTTTTGAGCATCATAATAAAATTTTACAGTAGACTAAATAATTCATTTGTTTCTTCTTAAGGTCAAATAAAAGTTGGTCTCAGTGAACATTGAGCCATCATCTTCATCATCATAAATAAATTATTAAATAAAAACAAAAGAATTAATACTTTAATAATTAAGTACTTAAAATTAAAACCTTTGCAATGATATAAATAAGCATAAATATATTTATGGGACTTTAAAATATTAAGGTTGATGTTCTAGAAAACCATAAATTACAAATTGGAATTGATTCATTTTTTAACTAAATTTTAAAACAATTTGTTTAAGAATATATGATATAACAAAGAGAAAATTCGTTATTTAATAAAAATATATATTAATTTTATTTTAGAAAATCAAAAGTATTTATGTTTTATTTTAAAAATTAATATTCTTTTCATAAGTTTTATAGTGAAACAATTCTTAAAATATTGTGGGTTCAAAAAATTTATTATCTTTGTAACACTAAGAGATTTGAAGAAAAAAACACTCTCTTAAAATGTTGTGCTAAATTAAGAATGAACTCTAACCAACATTATAGTGAAACAAGGTATTAAACAATTCCTTAAGCATCATAAGTTAAAAAATTAATTATATTTATCATACTAAAATAATTGAAGATGAAATCCACTCCAATGTAAAAGAAAATAAAAAATATTTACTTGACAATTTGAAATAACCCTCCCACTTGATGTGAATGAAGAATTGGGAAAAAACATTTTTGTACTAAATTTTAGAATAACTCACCCACGTTTGTGGACAATTCTATCATTAACAAATAACCAACCCATATCATTTCAGGCGTTATCTCCATCTATTAAGCATTGATATTAAAAATTATTGAGATACGAATCTTTTGATTTTTAAAACATTCAAACATCACATCGTGAGTGGGCCTAACAATTAACAACATGTATTTCCTCCTAATACACATTTGTAGACTTTAGCAGTTACATCATTGCACATTATCCCACAAACAAGGAGGTCTCATACACCAACTTAGTGTTTGACTTGGCTATGACCTTAAAAATATATTATTATTATTATTATTTAGATGTATAATGTAGTATATATGTTTTCTATTTTATTAATTTTAAATCAAATTAAAAATTAAAAAATCTTATATATATGTTATAATCATTTTAACCTTAGATTATAAAATAGGTAAGATAAATGAAAATAAATAAATAAAATAGCTTTTAACTTATTGTATTGAGAATTAAAGCATATATATATATATATATATATATATATATATATATATATATATATATATGGAAAAACTGCATGAAATATTACAAATCGAAACCACTTATCTCATGGAAGCACACAGGCTAGGCAAAATAATTGAACACAAGCATAGGTTAATTTGTGTCAAGGTGATCTCTAGTGACTATACATATGGAATACTTAGTAAAAATCCAGGTCTAAAAGGGCTAGGATTGTTTACAAAGGACGGCCTCATTCTAGAAGATCAAACTGAATTAAGAAAGGAAGTTCAAAAGGTAAAGAAGCTAGAAAGGAAGGAAAATGGGCACTAATTAGGAATACCAAAGCTATTATCAGGGAGATATCAAAAGGATAATAATAAATAACACGTTCAGACACTTTGGATCCTCTCATGGAATTGGCATGGCTTTCCATAAAGCAAGGGTCTCATGTTAAGTTGGATCTCGAGTGAAATTGATATTATATTGCTTGTTGAAATTTGGGAGCATGAAGAATCTAGGGTTCCTAACATACAAGGAATTGTCTTGTGGTCAATATGGAATAAGAGATCATGTCATAGAGGGATCGTAGGCATACCTTGTTACATAGATAAGAACAGTTTTCCTTATATTAGGATTCACAAGAAAGATACTTTCAATCAATACATGTGGATGGAGGTTTCATATATCATTTCTAAGAAGATTTATATAGCAATATGTTATTTTCCACCTATTAATTCTAGCTTTTATAAAAAGCACAATATAGATAAAAATTGTCCTTACACTGGCTTCAAACGTGATATTTCTAGCCTAAAAATGAAGGCAATATCATCTTGCTAGGAGAATTTAATGCTAGAATAACAAATAACCAAGTTATTATCTTAAACAATGATTCTAACCTCAATCCTCTATCGTTGAATGAATACCTTGTTTTAACTGGTAGATACAAAAGAAAATCTAAAGACTTGGCCAAGAATTTGTTTGGTACCAAGTTAATCAAGCTTTGTAGCTCTCAAGATCTAATATGTTGCAATGGTCTTATGAGGTTTCCAAAATCCAACCAGATGACTTGTATCCATGGTTTGGGTAGTAGTGTCATAGATTATTTGACATATGATACCCTCGTATACAACCAAATAGTAAATTTTGACATCTTAAAATACTATGAGCCTGAATATAACCATGGACCTTTAACCCTAAGTCTAAAATTTAATAGACAAATAGCCCCATAATAGAGAATCATAACAAGCAAAAGAACTTGATCTTAGATTAAAAAAATTGATATATTTTTAAGATATTCAAACAATGAATTAAATATACTATTAACTAAGGACAACCGTCACAATATTGAAGACCTCCATCATAATTTTACCACGGCCCTCTCTAATTCCATTAACAAGTTCCTTATCATCGTGTCATGTAAAAAGGATAATAGAACAACCAACCCTTGATATGATCAAGAATGTAAGCATGCTAGAAAATCCATTAGGGATTCTTCCAATGAGTCATTAAAAATCGACAAGATCTCTAGGTACAAATCGTTAATTAAAAGAAAAAATGGGCATTGTATAAATAAAAATAAAGAGAATATCGTGTGCCTCTCTAAGGCGGATCCTAAGTAATTATGGACACAAATTCTTAGTTATAGAACTAATGAAAATAATATGATTCCCTTAAGGGATTGTAATTCCTACATTAAAAAGCTTTATAAATCACTTGATGCCATGGACAACATTCAAACCCTTTCTACAAAGGAAGAATTTTTCTCTTTAGATGGCATAGAGTTTGGGGCTAAGTCACTCGCAAAAGAGAAATCTAAGGACATTGAAGGAGCAAAAATATTAAAAATTGGTGGTTCTATCCTCATCCCTCACATCCACAGGCACTTCAATTTAACAATTAAGAAAAGTTTTCCTAAACCCTTGAAAAAAAACCTCATTGTTCCTATTTTAAAAGTGGAGATAAAAACAATCCATCTAATTATAGGGACATTATGATTATCCCTCTTTCAACCAAATTATATGGAATTATTCTAGAAAAGAAGATCAACATATGGCTAGAAAGGCACGGAAAATGAGATAAAGGACATACATGATTTTGGGGCTATCATTCAACTATGCACCACCTTGTTACTCATAGGACCATTGATGAGGAGTGTCACAATAATAAAGCTAATCTTCTATATCGTTTTGTTGACTTTGGAAAAGCATTTGATATAGTTCTAAGAACTAATATTTGAAATATATTAGAAGAACTAAAAATCCATTTCGAGTTGAGAAGTGCTGCAATAAGGTTGTATGAGAAAGTTATTTCCAAGTTTAGGAATTATGAGGGATGCCCATAAGAAATTAATTGAAATTTATAAGAGTCAAGCAAGGTTGTCCCCTATACCCTGCCCATTTTGGTATTTACATTAACAGGCTAGAGGTTTGTTTGAAAGAGGCAAGTTGTCCTGGCACAATTTTGCTGGTATAGTCATCATCATTCTTCTCTTTGTTGATGATGTTGTTCTTATGGTGAGGAGTCTATGTGATCTTGACAAGTAACTAAAAATTCTCAATGAAATTTTCTCTAGTATGGGTATGATTGTTAACACTGAAAAAACAATGGTTATGGTAATAAAATACCAAGATATAACTTATGGTAATTGTTGGTTGTGGAGCCTGATCTTTCTGATTTAGAGATGTTGTTTCAACCATGTTTGTACCCTAGTTTTATATGATGTGTAGGTGGACTGTACACTCATCCTAGCAGGGGGTTGTGGGGGGGCATTGCCCCCCACGGGGGTTTGGGGGCCAATGAACCCCCGAAAAAAATGTTTGGGTTGTTTGTTGGCCAACAGTTTATGGGCCCATGGTATTGGGTATCCCGTGGTATTTTCCCATGGTAATTCCACTTTAAAAGGAAGACATTGTAATACGCCTATGTAATGTATTGTAGCATTGTAAATATCTCTATGATTGTGTGAGAAAGACTATGAGAGAGTGAAGAGGAAGTTGCAACGGATGTGTTGTAGGTTTTATCCCTTCATTTGTTGGATGGTATAATAATAAGGACTGGCAATTTCTAGGTGGATGTAGCCCATCTTGGGTGAATGACGTTATATTGGTGTTTCTCTTGTATTGTGTTTATGTGATTTATATTTACATCTTGTTTATTGTTATTGCTCTATGATCTCATTTTTCTCACAATTGGTATCAAATCCAAAGGTCTATTTGGAAGATAAACTCACGGGAAAGAAGGGTTCCTGGTTCGAGTGGGAGCAATGGTGGAAGAATGAAAGTTTAAGGTCGAGAAATTTAACATCCAAAACTACCAGTTATGGAAGATGCAAATGGAGGACTATCTGTATCAGAAGGATCTATTCCTACCATTGGGAGGAAAAGAAAAAAATTCAACATCCATGAAGGACGAAAAATGAGATGTTCTTGATAGAAACGCACTGGGAACAATACAGTTGTGCCTAGATTCATCAGTGGCTTTCAATATCTCAAAAGAAAAGACAATGGAGGTTCTGATGAGTGCATTGGGTAAGTTGTATGAAAAAACCTTGGCCTTCAACAAGGTTTTCTAATGAAGCGTTTATTTAATATGAAGATGTTAGAAGGTGTATCTATTGTTGATCATTTAAATTAATTTAATGCAATTACACATCAACTAAGTTTTGTAAATGTGAACTTTGATGATGAGGTTAGGGCTCTTCTAATCTTGTGATCATTGCAAGAAAGTTGGAATGGCTTGGTCATGGTTGTAAGTACTCTATCTCTGATTCAAACACTTTGAAATTTGATGACGTTGTTGGTGTTATTCTTAGCGAGGAAATGCAAAGAAAAATCACAGATGAGACATCAGGTAATGAGTTGACCATGGAGAGAAGGGGAATACAAATGGAGAGATGAAAGAGCCTAGGTAATCACAACAATTCTAAGAAGGGAAGATCCAATTCCAGACTGAGAAAGATAGAGTGTTGGAACTATGGAAAGAAATGACATCTGAAGAAAGACTACATACCTCTAAAGAAGAAAGGATATGGACAGTAGGAGACTACTCAGGAAACAAATGTAGCAGGTGATGTGTTACAAGATGCTTTGATTCTTGCATTAGATAATACTAGTGATTACTGGGTAGTAGATTCAGGGGCTTCATGTCATGCTACATGACTCCATAAGAAATTTCTTTATGATTATGTTTAAGGTGACTTTGGACATGTTTTATTGGGCGATGATGAACCATGTAAAAATGTTGGAATTGGTAAGGTACAGATAAAATTAAAGAATGGAGGTGAATGGTTGCTAAAAGATGTAAGGCGTATTCCTGCTATGAAAAGAAATCCGATCTCAACAGGGAAGTTGGAAGATGGTGGTTGTTTATCTGCTTTTGGATAAACGTGGTGGAAGATCACTAAAGGATCGATTTTGATATAAAAAGGAGACAACATAGGTACATTGTATTTATGTCCTCATAATACCGACAGTTCTCTATCTTTAGCTTCCATAGGAACATATACAACATTGTGGCATCATAAGCATGGCCACATGAGTGAGAAGGGGATGCAAATTCTCCACTCAAGGAAGTTGCTTCCAGATATAAAACATGTAAGTTTGGAATTCCATTGTAATGACCCTTTTTCAAAATTCTATTAAAATGCCAATTTTTTCACTTTTTCCCCCATTTCGACCTTTAACTAGTTTAACTGTTTTGACCTCCAAATCAACCCAAATGCTCCCAAATCTTCTGTAGGAGTGTATGAATGGTATTTATACTTTAATATCAGGTTCAAGGATGTTTTATGGCCCTCCAAATACTGTTGCAAACTTTATTTGTATTCTGATCAATATAGGTAATTTTGACTAGTAATTTGTGCATCAAATCCCCCCCGGGTAACACAGAAAATGGCCTTCCAAATGCCTCCAAACTCCCACAAATTTATGAAAAGAGGTATATAATGTGTTAATTATGTTATTAAGGTCTCATATGCACCATTAATTGATTTTTACTACTGTTCTGACTCTCTCACATTCAACAGCAAAAACCCCCAATTCGACCCTTGGGGAAATGGCACTATTTCACCTCCCAATACAACTAAACTGAGTAAAAATGCTTCAAATGCTCAAGTACAGTACATGAAACTTGTAGAAGACATCCATGGCAATATATTGATCACAAATATATCAGATAATCATCCATCCATTCGAAATAATCAACATTATAGTGTCATACATCAATGCATTGGGGAAATGGACATTATTTGCTCATTAATCAATAGTTTTGCATACAACCAGTGGGTATTTCAACCTGAGACTTTCTGAATATTAATAACAGAGGATATGAAGCTATTACAATCAGAAATATATAGTGAGAAGCTCTCTCAAGAAGCACAAGTGCTCACCAAAAACGCCCTCCCTCAAGGAGCATGAATATGCCTTCAAAACTGGAAACGGTGGAGAGAAAGTGTTGCACTAAACCAAACCATGAAACTTCCTGTAGCTGCTACCTGCAAATACAAACTCCATTAAAGAACCATGAAAGACCTGAGTGGCCTCTCCAAACACCAACTTGGATGGGAATCTTTCACCCTCGAAATTGGCTAAGGCAAGAAACTAGTCATCCACTAGCTCTCTCTTCACAAATGCAATTTTTTTCAAATCATCAAAAGCCATTCTCATTCTTCATTTCTACATTTTATAACCAACATTAGCCTTCTAAGGTTCGAAATCCTCTCAATAGATTCAATAGATTTCCATTTAGGAAATATTCCACATTTGCCACTTGTCTCCTAGTTTCAACCTTCCATCTTCTCCCAAATTCGATTTTGAGTCTCTTTGGCTTCTCCAACTCCCAAATTCGCCTTCTTTGAGCCTATTTTTGGTGCTGACATGTCATAGTGGTCAGATGTCATACGTCAAGTCTTCAATTTGTCATAGTTGTCATAGATGCTCCATCATTGGTGTCATAGGGGCTAAGGAATCTAGCCCAAGTGTCCACAAACTTCTACTTTGACTCTTTATCTTCCATGGAGGTTACCAATCCTTCCCAATTCGACCTAATATGCTCAATGACATGTGTTATGACTTACCAACTCACCCAAGATTTTTCACATTCTCATTAATTCGAATTTGCAAAAGAGAGATACCATGTATTATGAAAAATCAAGCTAGTGTGGGTCCCACCACCTCCATATGTCTCCAAAACCACTTGCCACTTAGAATTTATCTTGAATTTATTTATTCACCATATTTATTAAATGCTTGAACCCCTCTAATGTCTAAATATCATTTATTAGCTTCCTTATTACCATCCCACATGTGCCCATCCAACCTAGGAAACTAGTAGGATTGATGGGATTGTCTTACTATGCACTTATTTGAATGGGGACATTATAGTCCTCCCCACCCAAGATTGCTTGTCCTCAAGCAATTTCAGATTTGGATGCTGCAAAATATTCTCCTCTTCCCATGTGGCATCTTCATTTGGTAAGTCCTTCCATTGCACTAAATATTCTTTAATGATTCTACTCCTCAACCTTCTTTCCTGTGTCTTCAAAATATTTTTCGGAACAAGTGTGAGCTGACCTTCATCATCCAAAGGAGGAAGTATTTCTGAAGTGATGATTTGCTGACCAAGAGCTTTCTTGAGACAAGAAACATGAAATACATTGTGGATTTTACTCCCTTCCGGAAGTTCTAGTTCATATGCTACTTCTCCAACCTTCCGCACTACCTTGTATGGCCCATAGTACCTTGGTTTTAATTTTTCTGCTCCATTCTTTTTTAGAGATGTTTGTTTATAAGGCTGCAACCTTAAATATACTAAATCATTGACTTGAAAGGTTCTTTCTTCTCTATGCCTATCAGCATATTGTTTTTGTTGATTTTGAGCAACCTGCAAATTGTCTTTCAAGAGCTTTAAAATTTCTTGGCTCTCTTCCTCCCAATCTTTAGCCTTTGGGGCTCTACTATCACCAAATATAATGTCAGCAAATGTAAGTGCATCATAACCATATAATGCTTTGAAAGGAGACATTCCTATTGACATATGATAAGTGGTGTTGTAGCAAAACTCACCCAAGTGTAGCCATTTTGCCCATGCTTTTTGCTGCCCTCCCACATAGTTTCTTAGGTATCCTTCCAACCATTGGTTTACCCTCTCTGTTTGTCCATCAATTTGTGGATGATAGCTGGTACTTGGAGTCAATTGAGTGCCTACCAATCTAAAAAGTTCTTGCCAAAAAGCACCCATGAATCTACTATCTCTATCACTGACAATGCTCTTGGGGAGCCCATGCAATTTGAAGATTTCTTTGAAAAAAATATCAGCCACTTGTGCAGCACTAAGAGATGATGTAACAACAAATAAATGAGCAAATTTTGTCAACCGATCAACTACCACCTAGATGCAATCCTTACCTAAGGATTTAGGCAATCCGGTGATGAAATCCATGGAAATACTGTCCCATTTTTGCTCCGGAATGGGCAATGGTTGTAATAGTCCGGTTGGACATGTAAGTTCTGATTTGTTTTGTTGACATGCTTTACATTCATTCACATACTTCTGAACATCTTCCTTCAGCCCCTTCCAAAAAAATCTTTGCCTCAACTGTCTATAAGTTTTGAAGATCCCCGGATGGCCCGCTAGTGGGGAATCATGTGCTTCTTGCAAAGTTCGGTACTTGAGCTTGGAGTTATGAACTAAATAAATTCTTCCCTTATAATATATCAGCCCATTCAAAATCCTATAATTATCATCCCCTTTGATTCCATCCAACACATCACAAGCAAATTTGTCTTTGGCATATTCAACTAGTAGCATGTTTTTCCAATCCTTGGCAATATCCATGAGAGAAAAGGAAGGCCTTCTTGACAAAGCATCTACTACTATATTATTCTTTCCTTTGACATATTCAATATCAAAATCATAAGCTTGAATCTTTCTTACCCACTTTTGTTGCCTTTCATTTAGATCTTTTTGGGTGAGAAAGTGTCTTAGACTATTATGGTCAATTTTCACCACAAAATTGTTGCCCACCAAGTATTGTCTGAATTTGGCCAATGCATGCATAATGGCCAGCATTTCTTTATCATAGATGGAGTAAAGTTTTTCATGAGGCTACAACTTTCTGCTCTCAAAGGCTATGGGGTGTTGGCCTTGCTTTAGGACAGCCCCTATTCCTCCACCTGAAGCATCACATTCCACAACAAAAGGTTTAGTAAAATCAGGAAGTGCAAGTATGGGACAACTACTCATTACCTCTTTCATTTTTTGGAAGGCCTTTCCAGCCTCTTCATCCCACTTGAAAGCATCCTTCTTAGTCAAATCAGTGAGTGGAGAAGTCAACTTGGAGAACCCTTTCACAAATTTTCTGTAGTAGGTGCATATGCCAATAAAGCCTCTCAATTCGGTAATATTTTTTGGTGATGGCCATTCCAAGATAGCCCTGATTTTTTCCATGTGTACCTTCACTCCTTCTTGCCCAATAATGTGCCCAAGATACAGTAGTTCTTTCATCCCAAACTCACATTTTGATAACTTAGCAAATAAGGACTCTTCTTGCAAGATTTTCAACACAATCTCTAACTGTTGCAAATGCTCTTCCCATGTTTTACTGTAAATGAGAATATCATCAAAAAAAACCAAAACAAACCTTCTTAGTTGCTTGCAAAATATCCTATTCATACATGCTTGAAAGGTGGTTGGAGCATTAGTTAACCCAAAAGGCATGACAAGAAATTCAAAGTGGCCAAAATGACATCGAAAAGCGGTCTTTTGCACATCTTCATCTTTCATTCGAATTTAGTGATACCCTGATCTAAGGTCAATTTTTGAGAAGTATTTGGCCCCATGTAGCTCATCCATGAGCTCATCAATCCTAGGAATAGGATACCTATTCTTGATAGTCTTTTTGTTCAAGGCTCTAAAATATATGCACATTCTCAATGTTCCATCTTTTTTCTTCACTAGCACTACTGAAGAAGCATAAGGGCTAGAGCTTGGTCTAATGAGTCCCAACTCTAGGAGTTCTTGGATATATTTTTCAATCTCATATCTGAACTTTTTAGGATGTCTATAAGGTGGTATCTGAATGGTTGAAGTTCCCTCCTCCAAAATAATACTATACTCAACCCCCCTATCCGGTGGCCTACCATGTGGAAGGTCTCTAAAAACCTTTTCATATTTTTGCAAAAGTCTCTCTATCTCCTTTGGGTGTTTGACAATATTTATAGTTGGCTTGAGAGATGTAATATGACATTCAGCAGCCCATTCTATATCCCCATGCCTCAATATAGATCTCATACTATTGCAAGTTACTACTTGATTTGGATAAGTGTGTTGCCCTCTCACAATTCTTTGTATTCCTTTTGAATCTTGGAATTTCATTTCAGGAATTTGATAATTTACTGTATGCTCTCCTATTGAATACAACCATTGCACTCCCAAAACCACATTAGTATCAGCAACATCAACCACATAAAAACTATCAACAAAAGTATAGTTACCTACGGTGACTTGCAGCTTTGGAACCCATGTTTTGCATTGCATTGTGTTGTGACCGGGAATGACAACTGTGAAGCCATCAAATGGTTCAATAGGTATCTTTCTTTTCTCTACCATCTCTGCATCAATGAAGTTATGAGTGGCTCCTCCATCTACCAAAACTGAATTTCTTTGTCCTTGTACCACACCTTTGCATCGGATAGTATGATAGCGAGGTACTGCTGAAAGCACTGCCATTCTTGCTTTGTCTGGTGAAGGCTGATTTTATTCTTGTCTTTCCTCTTCTACTGCTGTCTCATATGCCTCTTCTTGATCTGAAATATGTCCATCTTCATCCATGCCCCCATCATACCCCTCATTGTCAGAAAATACTTCTATGTATTGAGCCTTTCCTTTGGTACATTTGTGCCCCGGTGTCCATGGTTGGAAGCATGTGAAGCACAATTTCTTTTTTCTAAGTTCATCCCTGTTTAGTCCCTTTTTTTTATTCCTCTCAAATGACTCTCTTTGCCAAGTTTTCTTATCATATCCATCCCTTTGCCAAGGTTTCTTTTCAAATTTGTAGCTAGGCTTAGGAGGAAATCTCATTCTAGGAAGCACATTTTGGAGATCCCTAGTCAAGCTCATTGCATCTTTTAATGTAGTTGGCTTGTGGGATTTGACCAAACCTCTTAAGGGTTCAGCCAAACCTTCAGTGAACAGCAATACTAATCTTCCCATAGATACATTAGCCACCTTGACTGATAATTTTTGAAAGTCCAACATATATTCGGTAGGGGACCCAGTTTGCTTCAATTGAGCTAGTTCTTTGAAAGGCAATTCTGGATCTTTTTGTTCAAATCTTTCTAGTACCCTGTCAACAAATTCTCCATATGTTTTAACCTGATTATGACCCAAGGTTTTCAGCCCATGAAACCACCATTCATTGGCATCTCCTTCCAAATGCAAAATGGCCGTTTTTAATGCATCCTCTTCCAACATAGGATTCAGCTGAAAATATACATCCAATTTTTGCACCCAAGTGTTAGCAGAATTTTGAGAAGAACCATCAAAAGTAGGAAGTGACATTTTTCCAATAGCACTATTCAATTCTTTGTTTTGGAATGGACTCCTATTGTCTCCCTTCATTTTAATCTTTTGCATAGCATCAATGTAGTCACTGAGTGGTACACCTCTTTTACACTCTTCATTCAAATCATTCCAATCATTTACTAGTTTCTTATAATCCAATTCAAGATTGGGCTCTTCTTTGGGTGTGAGAAATTTAGGTGCAGTATGCCTTTGTGTGCTTTGAAATTCATCAGGTCTATTATGAGGTCCTGTACTTGAGAAAATATGCTCATTCTCTTTCATCTTTTCCCTTGAGTGTGAACCACTATTATCTCCTATCATCCCTTTGCCTGAAAGTTGGCTACCCAACAATTCGAAACCTTTCATCATTTGTTTATTCATATCTAGCATAACCATGGTAAGTCCTTCAAAACATGGTTTTAAGGCTTCAATAAATTCCTCCTTATGTCTTAATTTTTCCTCCTCCTCTCTACCCATTGTTTTAGAAAAAAACTCTTTTTCTGCTACTATCTCTTCTTCAACGAAAACTTCTTCAACTACTGATTCAAAGGGTGGTGTTTTATTTGTTTGGCTTCTTGTTAATACCATCAGGTGCCAAGACCATGCTCTAATACCACTTGTAAAGACCCTTTTTCAAAATTCTATTAAAATGCCAATTTTTTTCACTTTTTCCCCCATTTCGACCTTTGACTAGTTTAACTGTTTTGACCTCCAAATCAACCCAAATGCTCCCAAATCTTCTGTAGGAGTGTATGAATGGTATTTAGACTTTAATATTAGGTTCAGGGATGTTTTATGGCCCTCCAAATACTGCCACAAACTTGATTTGTATTCTGATCAATATAGGTAATTTTGACTAGTAATTTGTGCATCAAATCCCCCCCGGGTAACACGGAAAATGGCCTTCCAAATGCCTCCAAACTCCCACAAATTTATGAACAGAGGTATATAATGTGTTAAGTATGTTATTAAGGTCTCATATGCACCATTAATTGATTTTTACTACTGTTCTAACTCTCTCACATTCAACAGCAAAAACCCCCAATTCGACCCTTGGGGAAATGGCACTATTTCACCTCCCAATACAACTAAACTGAGTAAAAATGATTCAAATGCTCAAGTACAGTACATGAAACTTGTAGAAGACATCCATGGAAATATATTGATCACAAATATATCAGAGAACCATCCATCCATTCGAAATAATCAACATTATAGTGTCATACATCAATGCATTGGGGAAATGGACATTGTTTGCTCATTAAACAATAGTTTTGCATACAACCAGTGGGTATTTCGACCTGAGACTTTCTGAATATTAATAATATAGGATATGAAGCTATTAAAATCAGAAATATATAGTGAGAAGCTCTCTCAAGAAGCACAAGTGCTCACCAAAAACGCCCTCCCTCAAGGAGCATGAATATGCCTTCAAAACTGGAAACGGTGGAGAGAAAGTGCTGCACTAAACCAAACCATGAAACTTCCCATAGCTGCTACCTGAAAATACAAACTCCATTAAGGCACCATGAAAGACCTGAGTGGCCTCTCCAAACACCAACTTGGATGGGAATCTTTCACCCTCGAAATTGGCTAAGGCAAGAAACTAGTCATCCACTAGCTCTCTCTTCACAAATGCAATTTTTCTCAAATCATCAAAAGCCATTCTCATTCTTCATTTCTACATTTTGTAACCAACATTAGCCTTCTAAGGGTCTAAATCCTCTCAATAGATTCAATAGATTTCCATTTAGGAAATATTCCACATTTGCCACTTGTCTCCTAGTTCCAACCTTCCATCTTCTCCCAAATTCGATTTTGAGTCTCTTTGGCTTCTCCAACTCCCAAATTCGCCTTCTTTGAGCCTATTTTTGGTGCTGACATGTCATAGTGGTCATATGTCATAGGTCAGGTCTTCAATTTGTCATAGTTGTCATAGATGCTCCATCATTGGTGTCATAGGGGCTAGGGAATATAGCCCAAGTGTCCACAAACTTCTACTTTGACTCTTTATCTTCCATGGAGGTTACCAATCCTTCCCAATTCAACCTAAGATGCTCAATGACATGTGTTATGACTTACCAACTCACCCAAGATTTTTCACATTCCCATTAATTCGAATTTGCAAAAGAGAGATACCATGTATTATGAAAAATCAAGCTAGTGTGGGTCCCACCACCTCCATATGTCTCCAAAACCACTTGCCACTTAGAATTTATCTTGAATTTATTTATTCACCATATTTATTAAATGCTTGAACCCCTCTAATGTCTAAATATCATTTATTAGCTTCCTTATTATCATCCCACATGTGCCCATCCAACCTAGAAAACTAGTAGGATTGATAGGATTGTCTTACTATGCACTTATTTGAATGGGGACATTACATCCGTGAGAACTGTCTTTATGAAAAATAGAAGAGAGTCAGATTTCACAAGGTTAGGAAACATAAGAAGAGTGAAAAGTTATAGCTAGTGCATACAGATGTATGGGGACTGTCTCAGGTACAATCTCTTGGTGGCTCTCATTATTATGTTACTTTTATTAATGATTCAACTAGAAAAACTTGGGTTTATTGCGTTAGACATAAACCTAATGTGTTTTCTACTTTTAATAAATGGAAAACTTTGGTTGAGGATGAGATAGGAAAAAGGTTGGGGTGTCTTAGATCTGATAATGGAGGTGAATACTGCAGCAATGAGTTTAATAGTTACTGTTCATACCATGGGATTAGTGGAGAGAATACAGTCACAAGATCACCACAAGAAAATGGTGTTTCAGAAAGAATGAACGGAACAATTATGGAGTGTGCAAGGTGTATGAGATTGCATGCAGGGTTTCCCTTACAGTTTTGGGCAGATTCTATAGATATGATTGTTTACTTAATAAACATAGGGCCTTCAAGTGCTTGGGATGGTGGTATTCCAAAGGAGGCATGGATAGGTAAAAGTGTAAATTACTCATTTATGATAACTTTTGGTTGCGAAGCATTTGTCCATATTGATAAAGAAAATAGAACAAAGCTTGAGGATAAATCCAAGAAGTGTACCTTTATTGGATACAGGGTTGATGATTTTTTTTATCGCTTATGGGATTATGAAAATAAAAAAAATCATTAGGAGTAGAGATGTGGTATTCAGTGAAAATGTCATGTATAAAAATCAATTGCAGGGAAAAAAACATGAAAATGAAAACACAGAGTACACAGTGCTTGATGAAATCAAATAAAATGAAGTTCCAAAGGTGCCAGAAAATCAAGAACAATAGCAGGTACCTCAAACTCCTACAAGTGTTATAAGATCTACCAGGTTAAGTAAACCCCCTGAACGATACTCTCCTTCAATGTATTATTTATTGATGATTGATTCTGGTGAACCAAAATGTTATGAAGAAGCAATGCAGGTGGAAACTAGAAAGAAGTGGGAGCAAGGCATGAATGAGGAGATGAACTATGAATAAGGATATGAACTCATTGGTAAGAAACCAAACTTGGGATTTGGTTCAGTTTTCTGCAAGTAAAATAGAATTGCAGAATAAATTTGTTTACAGGTTGAAGGAAGAAGATGGGGGAAAAATGAGGTATGAGGCCATACTTGCTGTAAAGGGGTTTGCAAAGAAGAAAGATATAGATTTGGATGAAATATTTTCTCTTGTTGTTAAAATGAATTTAATTAGAACTATTTTAAGTCTAGTAGCAGTAGAAGATTTGCATCTTCAACAGTTAGATATAAAAACAATATTTCTCCGTGGGGATTTAGAGGAAGATATTTATATGCAGCAGCCACAGGGGTATGAGTTCAAAAGGAAGGAGAATTTAATATGCAGGTTGAAGAAGAGTTTGTATGGCCTGAAGTAAGCTCCAAAGCAGTGGTATTTGAGATTTGATAGGTTTATGATAGAACAAGGTTATAGTAGATGTCATTCTGACCACTATGTTTATTTCAAGAGGCTAGATAATGGAAGATATATTATTTTGTTATTGTATGTGGATGACATGCTTGTTGCGGGGTCTAACATGCATGATATAAATGTGCTAAAAAGGAAGTTAGCTAATTCATTTGCGATAAAAGATTTGGGTGCTGCAAAGCAAATCCTTGGTATGAGAATAACAAGAGATAGGAAAAATAGCAAATTAACATTGTTTCAGGGTGAGTGCATACAAAAGGTGTTAGAGAAGTTTAGAATGCATAATGAAAAACCAGTTAGTACACCTTTGGCCAACCATTTCAAACTAAGTAAGGAGATGTGTCCCAAGACACATGAAGAGATACATTACATGTCCAAGGTTTCCTATTCATCAACAATTAGCAACTTGATGTATTCCATGGTGTGCACAAGACCAAATATTTCACTTGCAGTGGGAGTTGTGAACAGATATATGAACAATCCTAGTAAGGAACATTGGAAGGCAGTACAATGGATTCTTAGATATTTGAGAGGTACTACCACTCATGCATTATGTTTTGGAGGTTCAGACACTGTTCTACAATGATATATGTTGATGCATATATGGTAGGTGATAAAGATAGTAGGAGGAACACCACACGGTATGTTTTTACTTTAGGTGGAACAACAATAATTTGGATTTTGAAATTGCAAAAGGTTGTTGCATTTTCAACAATGGAAGCAGAATATGTTGCTGCTACATAGGCTAGTAAAGAGATGATTTGGTTACAGAGATTCATGGAGGAATTGGGTAAGAAACATGAGAGTAGCAGGTTGTACAGTGACAGCCAGAGTGCCATTCATTTTGAAACTAAATCATCCTTTTATTCTAAGACTAAACATATATAACTCAAGTACCATTTCATATAGTATGTTCTGGAAGATGAATTGTTGAAGCTGGAAAAGATACACACTAGCCAAAATCCTACAAACATGTTGACAGAGGTAGTAACCAGAGAGAAACTGAGTTCTCGCTTGGTTTCAGTTGGCCTTCAAACATGAAGGCGAAAATGAGAAATTTTGTAGGTCCAAGGTTCAAAGCATAGTCCAGCAAGTGCAGTAGCGATGGAGTTGTTATGATCAGTCTCCAAGTGGGAGATCATTGGTTGTGGAGCCTGATCTTCCTGATTAGAGATTTTTTTGTTTCAGCCGTGTTTGTACCCTAGTTTTATATGATGTGTAGGTGGACTATACACTCATTCCAGTGGGGGGTGTGGGGGAGAAGACCTCGAAAGAAATTTTTGGGTTGTTTGTTGGGCAACAGTTTACAGGCCCATGGTATTGGGTAGCGCATTGTATTCTCCCATGGTAATTCCCCTTTAAAAGGAAGACATTGTAATACAACTGTGTAATGTATTGTAGCGTTGTAAAGATCTCTATGATTGTGTGAGAGAGACTGTGAGAGAGTGAAGAGGAAATTGCAGCAGATGTGATGTAGGTTGTATACCTTCATTTGTTAGATGGTATAATAATAAGGACTAGCAATTTCTGTGTAGACGTAGCCCATCTTGGGTGAACCACGTTATATTGGTGTCTTTCTTGTATTGTGTTTATGTGATTTATATTTGCATCTTGTTTATTGTTATTGCTCTGCAATCCTTTTTCTCTAACAGTAATTTCATATATGACAACAACACCTTGGAGGAAGTGTCTTCATATAAATATCTCAAAATCAATCTTCATCATAAGCTTAACTGGAACTATATCACTAGAAAATCATTAATGGAGGATTGAAAGCTTATTATGAACTTGAAAATAGTTGTAAATTTGTAGACCTCTAGCTTTGGGATAGGAAGAAACTCCTCTTTGAGACTCTCGTTAATCCTATTATATTATATGGTTGCGAAGTTTTAGGCTGCAACATCTCTAGAGAATCTTGGATAAGGATAAAGTAGCTCCTAAGAAATTATGGAGGCAAATTCTAATTAGCAAAACTAAAGATAATAATATGATTTATTTAAAGAATTGGAATTCCTACCTTATAAAAATTTACAAATCCCCAGGTGGCATAGACAACATTCTAACCCTCCTTACAATGAAGGAATTTTTCTCATTAGAAGACATAGATTTTGGGGTTAAGTACCTATCAAACAAAAAATCTAAGGACATTGAAGGATACCAAGCAAAAATCTTAAAAATTAGAGGGTCTGTCCTTATCCCTCACATCTATAAACTCTTCAATCTAGCAGTCAAGTAAGGTTTTCCTAATCCATGGACTCGAAGTAACATTATTCCTATTTTTAATAACGGTGATAAAAATAACCCCTCTAATTATTGGACCATTATGATTAGCCCTCTCTTAGCCAAGCTATACAATATTATTTTGGAAAATAAAATCATCGTATGGATTGAAAGTGAAGGTAAGTGAGCTAAAGGTTAGGTAGGATTTAGAACACATCACTCAAACATGGACCACTTTTTTATGCTTAAGATCATTTCCAAGTTATGTCATAGTAGAAAATCCAATCTATTTTGCTGTTTTATGGACTTTAGAAAAGATTTTGATATGGTGCCTAGAAATAACATGTGGAATATATTAGAAGAGCTAAAGGTTCCTTTCGGGTTGATAGATTCCAGGATAAGGTTGTACGAGACTGTCATTGTCAAGTTTAAGAGCATTGAGGGGTGGTCACAAGATATTAATTGTAATATTGGAGTTAAGAAAAGTTTCCCCCTTTCCCCTACCCTTTTTGGCATATACATTGATAAGCTAGAAGGTTGTTTAGAAGAAGCAGGTTATATTGGATCAACCTTAGTTAGAATAGTCATCATCCTTCTTATTTATGATGATGATATTGTTCTTATGGCAAGGTGTCCCTTTGATCTTGAGAAGCAATTAAGGATTCTCAAGGATTTCTGCTATAATATGGGTATGACTGTTAACATTGACAAAAAAAAAAGTTATGATTATCAAGTCTAAGATGGTCACTTATGCTAACTTTGTATATGGCTATAATGGCTTGGAGGAAGTGTCTTCCTACAAATATCTCAAAATCGATATCCATCACAAACTCAAATGGAACTATAGCAGTGATAAAACAATTAATGAAGGATGAAAATATTATTTTGGTCTTGAAAACAATTGTAAATTAGTAACCCTTGTGATATGGGATAAAAATAATTTCCTTTCCCAAACTCTAATCACTCTTGGTATCCTATATGGTTGTGAATTTTGTGTTTGCAGCATCCCTAGAGAATCTTGGAGAAAGATAGAACAAATACATAAGCGTTTTATAACCTATAAGCTCAAAATTAAAATCAATACACCCTAGCCTATCCTCCTAATAGAACTGGGTCTTCCCCCATCAAGAGCATCGATATGACTAGGTACCTGATGTACAAGTATATGATAATAACACGGGAGATTAGAAACTTCCTAAAATTGCTTTAAAATGCAGTCAAGACCAGCTACGACTCAAGAGAGGTTGGTATGAATATTGCATAGCTTGGTTACACCATTGGGGGGTTGATGAAAATGTCACTTTGCAAAATATCAATAACATAAAAAATATTTTACTTCTAATAAAGAGAAAATGTGGGGCAAGAAAAAATTTGAGGTTAAAAGAAAATTAAGATACTTTAAGGAGGTCATTAACCCTAATCTAGAATATCATGAAAAGTATATCTTTGTTTTAACTAGTTTGAAGAAGAAAATTAATATAACCAAGATAAGAACAAACTCTCATGAGCGTCATAGTGAAACAAGGCACTGGACTATTCCTAAAACGCCATGGGTAGAAAGGGTTTTTCATTTATGTGAGACTATGAGCGTTGAGGATGAAAGTCACTTTCTCTTAGAGTTCTGCATGTATACCCACAGTTGATCGCAGTTTCATAATCTTTGCTACAATTCATACCTCCCTAACTTTCCAACATTTCAAAACTATGGTGACCTAGGAATGCTTCTTTCTAAGCTTTTTGAGCATCATAATAAAATTTTACAGCAGACCAAATAATTCATTTGTTTCTTCTTAAGGTCAAATAAAAGTTGGTCTCAGTGGACATTGGGCCATCATCATCATCATAAATAAATTATTAAATAAAAACAAAAGAATTAATACTTTAATAATTAAGTAGTTAAAATTAAAACCTTTGCAATGATATAAATAAGCATAAATATATTTATGGGACTTTAAAATATTAAGGTTGATGTTCTAGAAAACCACAAATTACAAATTGGAATTGATTCATTTTTTAACTAAATTTTAAAACAATTTGTTTAAGAATATATGATATAACAAAGAGAAAATTCGTTATTTAATAAAAATATATATTAATTTTATTTTAGAAAATGAAAAGTATTTATGTTTTATTTTAAAAATTAATATTATTTCTATAAGTTTTATAGTGAAACAATTCCTAAAATATTGTGGGTCCAAAAAATTTATTATCTTTGTAACACTAAGAGATTTGAAGAACAAAACACTCTCTCAAAATGTTGTGCTAAATTAAGAATGAACTCTAACCAACATTATAGTGAAACAAGGTATTAAACAATTCCTTAAGCATCATAAGTTAAAAAATTAACTATATTTGTCATACTAAAATAATTGAAGATGAAATCCACTCCAATGTAAAAGAAAATAAAAAATCTTTACTTGACAATTTGAAATAACCCTCCCACTTGATGTGAATGAAGAATTGGGAAAAAACATTTTTGAACTAAATTTTAGAATAACTCACCCACGTTGGTGGACAATTCTATCATTAACAAATAACCAACCCATATCATTTCAGGCGTTATCTCCATCTATTAAGCATCGATATTAAAAATTATTGAGATACAAATCTTTTGATTTTTAAAACATTCGAACATCGCATTGTGAGTGGGCCTAACAATTAACAACATGTATTTCCTCCTAGTACACATTTGTAGACTTTAGCAGTTACATCATTGCACATTGTCCCACAAACAAGGAGGTCTCTTACACCAAATTAGTGTTTGACTTGGCTATGACCTTAAAAATATATTATTATTATTATTATTTAGATGTATAATGTAGTATATATGTTTTCTATTTTATTAATTTTAAATCAAATTAAAAATTAAAAAATCTTATATATATGTTATAATAATTTTAACCTTAGATTATAAAATAGGTAAGATAAATGAAAATAAATAAATAAAATAGCTTTTAACTTATTGTATTGAGAATTAAAACATATATATATATATGGAAAAACTGCATGAAATATTACAAATCGAAACCACTTATCTCATGGAAGCACACAGGCTAGGAAAAATAATTGAACACAAGCATAGGTTAATTTCTGTCAAGGTGATCTCTAGTGACTGTACATATGGAATACTTAGTAAAAATCCAGGTCTAAAAGGGATAGGATTGTTTACAAAGGACGACCTCATTCTAGAAGATCAAACTGAATTAAGAAAGGAAGTTCAAAAGGTAAAGAAGCTAGAAAGGAAGGAAAATGGGCACTAATTAGGAATACAAAAGCTATTATCAGGGAGATATCAAAAGGATAATAATAAATAACACATTTAGACACTTTGGATCCTCTCATGGAATTGGCATGGCTTTCCATAAAGCAAGGGTCTCATGTTAAGTTGGATCCCAAGTGAAATTGATATTATATTGCTTGTTGAAATTTGGGAGCATGAAGAATCTAGGGTTCCTAACATACAAGGATTTGTCTTGTGGTCAATATGGAATAAGAGATCATGTCATAGAGGGATCGTAGGCATACCTTGTTACATAGATAAGAACAGTTTTCCTTATATTAGGATTCACAAGAAAGATACTTTCGATCAATACATGTGGATGGAGGTTTCATATATCAATTCTAAGAAGATTTATATAGCAATATGTTATTTTCCACGTATTAATTCTAGCTTTTATAAAAAGCACAATATAGATAAAAATTGTCCTTACACTGGCTTCAAACGTGATATTTCCAGCCTAAAAATGAAGGCAATATCATCTTACTAGGAGAATTTAATGCTAGAATAACAACTAACCAAGTTATTATCTTAAACAATGATTCTAACCCCAATCCTCTATCGTTGAATGAATACCTTGTTTTAACTGGTAGATACAAAAGAAAATCTAAAGACTTGGCCAAGAATTTGTTTGGTACTGAGTTAATCAAGCTTTGTAGTTCTCAAGATCTAATATGTTGCAATGGTCTTATGAGGTTTCCAAAATCCAACCAGATGACTTGTATCCATGGTTTGGGTAGTAGTGTCATAGATTATTTGACATATGATACCCTCGTATACAACCAAATAGTAAATTTTGACATCTTAAAATACTATGAGCCTGAATCTAACCATGGACCTTTAACCCTAAGTCTAAAATTTAATAGACAAATAGCCCCATAATAGAGAATCATAACAAGTAAAAGAACTTGATCGTAGATTAAAAAAATTGATATATTTTTAAGATATTCAAATAATGAATTAAATATACTATTAACTAAGGACAACCATCACAATATTGAAGACCTCCATCATAATTTTACCACGGCCCTCTCTAATTCCATTAACAAGTTCCTTATCATCGTGTCATGTAAAAAGGATAATAGAACAACCAACCCTTGATATGATCAAGAATGTAAGCATGCTAGAAAGTCCATTAGGGATTCTTCCAATGAGTCATTAAAAATCGACAAGATCTCTAGGTACAAATCGTTAATTAAAAGAAAAAATGGGCATTATATAAATAAAAATAAAGAGAATATCATGTGCCTCTCTAAGGCGGATCCTAAGTAATTATGGACACAAATTATTAGTTATAGAACTAATGAAAATAGTATGATTCCCTTAAGGGATTGTAATTCCTACATTAAAAAGCTTTATAAATCACCTAATGTCATGGACAACATTCAAACCCTTTCTACAAAGGAAGAATTTTTCTCTTTAGATGGCATAGAGTTTGGGGCTAAGTCACTCGCAAAAGAGAAATCTAAGGACATTGAAGGAGCAAAAATATTAAAAATTGGTGGTTCTATCCTCATCCCTCACATCCACAGGCACTTCAATTTAGCAATTAAGAAAAGTTTTCCTAAACCCTTGAAAAAAAACCTCATTGTTCCTATTTTAAAAGTGGAGATAAAAACAATCCATCTAATTATAGGGACATTATGATTATCCCTCTTTTAGCCAAATTATATGGAATTATTCTAGAAAAGAAGATCAACATATGGCTAGAAAGGCACGGAAAATGAGATAAAGGACATACATGATTTTGGGGCTATCATTCAACAATGGACCACCTTGCTACTCTTAGGACCATTGATGAGGAGTGTCACAATAATAAAGCTAATCTTCTATATCGCTTTGTTGACTTTGGAAAAGCATTTGATATAGTTCTAAGAACTAATATTTGAAATATATTAGAAGAACTAAAAATCCATTTCGAGTCGAGAAGCGCTGCAATAAGGTTGTATGAGAAAGTTATTTCCAAGTTTAGGAATTATGAGGGATGCCCAGAAGAAATTAATTGAAATTTAGAAGAGTCAAGCGAGGTTGTCCCCTATACCCTTCCTATTTTGGTATTTACATTAATAGGCTAGAGGTTTGTTTGTAAGAGGCAAGTTGTCCTGGCACAATTTCGCTGGTATAGTCATCATCATTCTTCTCTATGTTGATGATGTTGTTCTTATGGTGAGGAGTCTATGTGATCTTGACAAGTAACTAAATATTCTCAATGAAATTTTCTCTAGTATGGGTATGATTGTTAACACTGAAAAAACAATGGTTATGGTAATAAAATACCAAGATATAACTTATGGTAATTGTTGGTTGTGGAGCCTGATCTTTCTGATTTAGAGATGTTGTTTCAACCATGTTTGTACCCCAGTTTTATATGATGTTTAGGTGGACTGTACACTCATCCTAGCAGGGGGTTGTGGGGGGGCATCGCCCCCCATGGGGGTTTGGGGGCAAATGAACCCCCGAAAAAAACTTTTGGGTTGTTTGTTGGACAACAGTTTATGGGCCCATGGTATTGGGTATCCCGTGGTATTTTCCCATGGTAATTCCACTTTAAAAGGAAGACATTTTAATACGCCTATGTAATGTATTGTAACATTGTAAATATCTCTATGATTGTGTGAGAAAGACTATGAGAGAGTGAAGAGGAAGTTGCAACGGATGTGTTGTAGGTTTTATCCCTTCATTTGTTGGATGGTATAATAATAAGGACTGGAAATTTCTAGGTGGATGTATCCCATCTTGGGTGAATGACGTTATATTGGTGTTTCTCTTATATTGTGTTTATGTGATTTATATTTACATCTTGTTTATTGTTATTTCTCTTTGATCTCGTTTTTCTCATAATTGGTATCAAATCCAAAGGTATATTTGGAAGATAAACTCACGGGAAAGAAGGGTTCCTAGTTCGAGTGGGAGCAATGGTGGAAGAATGAAAATTTAAGGTCGAGAAATTTAACATCCAAAACTACCAGTTATGGAAGAGGCAAATGGAGGACTATCTGTATCAGAAGGATCTATTCCTACCGTTGGGAGGAAAAGCAAAAAATTCAGCATCCATGAAGGACGAAAAATGAGATGTTCTTGATAGAAACGCACTGGGAACAATACAGTTGTGCCTGGATTCATCGGTGGCATTCAATATCTCAAAAGAAAATGTTAATATTTAATATGCTAAGACAGAAAATAGCAGCATTACATTCCATTTCACAATAATAGCACATACAGGATCACTGAAGAAACAACAAGCATAGCATAAACACAAGAGACAGATTTATCTTGGGAAACCCTCATGGGGTAGAAAACCCAGTAAAGCTTCCTCAATATAGATGACCAGCAATATACAAAGATGTAACCCTGAGCATAATCTCCTCCTTCTCCATAGCAGAACTCTCCTCCACAAGTGCACCACTCTCAAGTGAGTGAGTGTGTGTAAAATGAGGAATACACCTCCTCTATTTATACACTACTCCGACTTGTCTTTTACACAAAACATGTAGGCTCGTATCTAACCAATGGGTTAAATACCCCACTACAACTGACTGGTCCGACCCCTCTAGGGTGGTCTAATAACCCTTTGACCCACATAACACATACAGGGCCAACCCCCACTAGGAAAGTCTAATAACCCAAGTTACCACAATATGATGGAGGAATAAACATCTCCAGATATACAATAAGGTCTTCAAGGAGGAATGAAACATCTCCAGAATAATAAAGTACAAATATAATATTCTTTGAAGTTACAATGTCTCAACACTCCCCCTTAACGAGAAGGATATTATAACAGCATCTGCACGAGCAAGGAGTCATCAACATCATATGTGATACATCTATAAATCATTGGAAGCTTTCTCAACATCATCAGTAACTCAAGTAGTTACTGGAACATCTTCAATACTGGAACATCAACATCTTCAGTAGTGAGTCTTCATCTTTTGTAGCACTCGAACAGCTACAGCAACATCAATATCTGAATCCTCACGATCATCAGCATCATCATCACACGATCATCAGCATCGTCATCACACAATCATTAGCATCGTCATCACATGATCAACATCGTCGTCTAGATCAACACGATTAGCATCGTCACATCATCTCGATCTATAGCATATGGATCATCTCGATCTATAGCATCTAGATCATCACGATCTACAGCATCTGGATCATCTCGATCTACAGCATCTGGATCATCTCGATCTACAGCATCTGGATCATATCGATCTACAGCATCTGGATCATCACGATCTACAACATCTGGATCATCTTGATCTACAGCATCTGGATCATCTCAATCTACAACATCTGGATCATCTCGATCTACAGCATTTGGATTATCTCGATCTACAACATAAGTATCCTCAACCATAGAAGTACATTAATCAATACATGTATCATCAAAAGTATGTATTCTCACCAATACATCTATCATCAAAACATGTATTCTTACTAATACATATATCATCAAAAGCATGTATTCTTACTAATACATCTATCATCAAAAGCATGTATTCTCACTAATACATCTATCATCAAAAGCATGTATTCTCACTAATACATATATCATCAAAAGCATGTATTCTCACTAATACATCTATAAATACAAGTATCCACACCGATACAAGTATACACAATAGCAGCATACCTTGCAACACACATGATCCAATTACGGGATGGTCAATCCCTCTCACTTTAGGACATAGGTCCAAGGATGATACAATCCTGATCCACTTATGGGATGATCAATCCCTCTCAATTTAAGACATCTCTCATGTCTATGGATGATGCAATCCAGATCAACTTACAGGATGATCAATCCTTATCCTTTTAAGACACCTCACCATGTCTAAGGATGATGCAATCCTGAATCAACTTACAGGATGATTAGTCCTTATCACTTTAAGACACCTTACCATGTCTAGGGACGATGCAATCCCAATCTACTTACAGGATGATTAGTCCTTATCACTTTAAGACACCTCACCATGTCTAGGGACGATGCAATCCCAATCTACTTACAGGATGATTAGTCCTTATCACTTTAAGACACCTCACCATGTCTAGGGACGATGCAATCCCAATCTACTTACAGGATGATTAGTCCTTATCACTTTAAGACACCTCACCATGTCTAGGGACGATGCAATCCCAATCTACTTACAGGATGATTAGTCCTTATCACTTTAAGACACCTCACCATGTCTAGGGACGATGCAATCCCAATCTACTTACAGGATGATTAGTCCTTATCACTTTAAGACACCTCACCATGTCTAGAGACGATGCAATCCCATTCTACTTACAGGATGATTAGTCCTTATCACTTTAAGACACCTCACCATGTCTAGGGACGATGCAATCCCAATCTACTTACAGGATGATTAGTCCTTATCACTTTAAGACACCTCACCATGTCAAGGGACGATGCAATCCCAATCTACTTACAGGATGATTAGTCCTTATCACTTTAATACACCTCACCATGTCTAGGGACGATGCAATCCCAATCTACTTACAGGATGATTAGTCCTTATCACTTTAAGACAAGTCTCATGTCTAGGGACGATGCAATCCCATCACGTACATTTTGAACCTAGTTCATGAACGATGCAGTCCTCACGTACATTTTGAACCCAGTTCATGGGCGATGCAGTCCTCACGTACATTTTGAACCCAGTTCATGGACGATGCAGTCCTCACGTACATTTTGAACCCAGTTCATGGACGATGCAGTCCTCACGTACATTTTGAACCCAGTTCATGGACGATGCAGTCCTCACGTACATTTTGAACCCAGTTCATGGACGATGCAGTCCTCACGTACATTTTGAACCCAGTTCAGGGACGATGCAGTCCTATCTTCAATTTTCGGAGACATCCGTCTACGGCTCAATTCTGGGACTGAGGTCCAAAAAAGATGCAATCCCCTACCTGTTCATTCAGGACTTCATTCTCGGAGACATCATGTCTACGGCTCTCTTTAGGACTGAAGTCCAGGGATGATCCAATCCTCTCATGTCCACCAAGGACTTCATTTTCGAAGACATACATCTACGGCTCTATTTAGAACAAGTGTTCAAGGATGATACAATCCCTCTTCTTTCTCGGAGACACTTGTTTATGGCTCACTTTAGAACTTGTGTTCAAGGATGATGCAATCCTCACATGTATTCTCATCAATTTACTATCGATCCTGGGAACCCATACACAGCCTGATTCACACTTCTTCTTTAATTACACCATTAAGAGAATGGTCTTATCTAGCCACTTGGAGCAAACATCTCATCATGATTCTCTTCCTTTTTCTAAGAGAATCTTCTAGCCACAAGCCTTCTATAGTGTGTTTGATTTGAAAATCTTTTTTTTTGTTGAACATCCATCGCTTGTTCAGTGTTCATCATTCATCATGATCTTTCCTACAAATCAAAATTAAGTACATGATTAATAATACTTCATAATCATCAAATCATATTGACATGATAACCTATTATGCATACATATATCATTTACATAGTTATGCAACTATTTTGACCAATACTTTGGCACAACACTTTCCCATATCCTGTATGCATACAGTGGCTATCTAGATGCCTTCCATCTCTACCAGAACATACTATTGAGAGTGTGCACATCTCTCAGCATGTTAGCAAAGAGGTTTCATTCTAGACAAGCAACAATGAAATGTTTGTCCAACTTACCAATCATATGCATATTAGTAGTATACTGTTCAATGCTCTATGAATGTTTACACTCAGCATCATATATTCTAGGAATACAAATATGCATACAAGCAATATCATTTACTATTTCAAATAACAACTCAAATACTTATCTTTTATGTTTGTGTGGTTGCCTCTTGTTTGATCTTCTATATGTCTTTTGAACTTCTATTCATTTTGTACCACTGTGCATGCTCAAGTGTGCACTAGTGTCATCATCATGATCTCATACACAAACATACATTCATTAGTATATTCTCAATATTATCAAAACATTATAATTCTAAATAATCTTGAATATGTATAGTCATGATCATTAGTATTTAGGGTTTCAAGGAAGTCTTCTTTTCCTCATGCATATTCTTGTTTGATCATAGTACTCTTCTGGTTAATTAAATCACCAAGATAAGAGACATAATATGCATAAACCCTTGATTACTAACTTTATGAATAAGCATAACCAATCATACCAAGTATACTTATATAAGGGATCCTAACACAAGGTAAGATTCTAACTTGACATAGGAAAACATACCTAGATTAGTAAACCTGCTTAGTTATGTACAACATACCTAAACAATCTCTTCAATGATTTAGAGATCTTGAGCTAGAACCTGCATGTCTCATAGGTTAAGCATAATATAACAAAGTCATACATACCTCGTAAGTAGAACAAAGATTATGGATGAGTCTTTGTCTTCATGTTGTCATGGTCATGGAACTTGATTTGTCTTTTGTGATGTACCTGTATCTTGTTAGCAGACAACATTAACCTTACACAACACCATAATGCATCAGTACAATCATATAGCCCTAATCAATGAATGTCTTCGACAATTCACATGTATTCATACTGTTACTAGGGTGATAAGACAATTCTAACATTAATCAAGATTGTACTAATAAATAATAAGAAGACAAACACATTATGAACTTAATTAAGAATCAGATTTCAAGACATACCTGAACCTCCTTAAGTCATACCTGTCAAGACTTCTTGTAGTCTTCTTATGTAAGGCCTTAGCCTCAACTCCCCCTGAAACTTGATCTAGAGCTTGATTAGGGTTTGCTAGAGAAACCCTAAAAATTCAATCTTTGACTTTCACACTTCTGAATGGATGGAAGGATGTGTCTTGCTGAGCTGATCAAACTAGCATACTTCAATTTTGAAATCTCCAAAATTTGACCCCTCAAAATTGCCTTCGAAACTTCTAGATCTTCTAGACAGGAACCCGAACTAGGGTTTCATGAAGCCCACCCTTCTATCCAATCAAAAGGTTCGATCCAAGGCTCTAAACTCTTATTTTTCTGAGGAGCTTCCAGCCGTGGTTACAGACTTCAAAAAATTCCAACTTTTGCTAAAGCCCTAATTTTCCATCTTTCCGATCAAAATCCAGAACTGGGGTTTGATCAAGCCAGGTCTTCTACCCAACCAAAAAATTCGATCTTGGCCTCTAAATTTCAATTTTCCTGAGTAGCATTCAGCCATGGATACCGATTCCAAAAATTCTAACTTTCTCCGAAACCCTAAATTCCGGAAGCCATGAATGAAGGTGCTCCAAAAATAATTCTGTTTTGACAGAAAGATGTACCTGATTGTTTCTGCTATAACTCCGAACGTTTTGCTCCACAGGGTCTGAAAACTTTTTCTGTGGTAGACTGACCTGCCATATTTTCATCCCGATAGGTCTAACCTCAATTGGATTTTTTGAGAGAGAGTTATGCCAAGTGTCGCAACGTGACCTGTTTATGGGATAAAACAGGAGAGCTAACTTTTATGGAGTGCCACGTGTCACTGGTTCAGCTTCGGAGACTAAAAATGTTTCATGAGATATTACATTCTGTGTACTACCTGTCCCTTTTTACAAAATTTCATTTGGAGCTTCCTAGCCCAAGTTATGCCAAGTGTCGCAACGTGACCTGTTTATGGGATAAAACAGGAGAGTGCACTTGTACGGCATGCCACGTGTCACTGGTTCATCTTCGGCCTCTGAAAAAGTTTCTTGAGATATTACAGTCTGTGTACTACCTGTCACTTTTTACGAAATTTCATTTGGAGCTTCCTAGCCCAAGTTATGACCTTTTTTCCTAGGTCACCTGATTTTGACGGAGATCTGGAAGAGGCAAAAACCCTAACTTGTACTGATCATAACTCAAACAGTACAACGAATCTGAGGGTGCCCTTTCGACACAAGGTACCTGGGGATGTTATCTACGGCCTGTAAACTTTTCAGTTCCTGAACCTTCGCATAAATGGATTTATAGTGAAAGTTCAACGATGACTGGTTTTTTCTATGTAAAACCCAAACCTTCAAATTGTCGCAAGTGAAGCAAGTGTCGTAAGTGCCATACATTGCCTTCCTTCAGGTTAGCTCTGATACCATGTTAAGATTTAATATGCTAAGACAGAAAATAGCAGCATTACATTCCATTTCACAATAATAGCACATACAGGATCACTGAAGAAACAACAAGCATAGCATAAACACAAGAGACACAGATTTATCCTGGGAAACCCTCATGGGGTAGAAAACCCAATAAAGCTTCCTCAATATAGATGACCAGCGATATACAAAGATGTAAACCTGAGCATAAGCTCCTCCTTCTCCATAGCATAACTCTCCTCCACAAGTGCACCACTCTCAAGTGAGTGAGTGTGTGTAAAATGAAGAATACACCTCCTCTATTTATACACTACTCCGACTTGTCTTTTACACAAAACATGTAGGCTCGTATCTAACCAATGGGTTAAATACCCCACTACAACTGACTGGGACGACCCCTCTAGGGTGGTCTAATAACCCTTTGACCCACATAACACATACAGGGCCGACCCCCACTAGGGAAGTCTAATAACCCAAGTTACCACAATATGACGGAGGAATAAACATCTCCGGATATACAATAAGGTCTTCAAGGAGGAATGAAACATCTCCAGAATAATAAAGTACAAATATAATATTCTTTGAAGTTACAATATCTCAACAGAAAAGACAATGGAGATTTTGATGAGTGCATTGGGTAAGTTGTATGAAAAAACCTCGTCCTTCAATAAGGTTTTCTAATGAAGCGTTTATTTAATATGAAGATGTTAGAAGGTGTATCTGTTGTTGATCATTTAAATTAATTTAATGCAACTACACATCAACTAAGTTTTGTAAATGTGAACTTTGATGATGAGGTTAGGGCTCTTCTAATCTTGTGATCATTGCAAGAAAGTTGGAATGGCTTGGTCATGGTTGTAAGTACTCTATCTCTGATTCAAACACTTTGAAATTTGATGACGTTGTTGGTGTTATTCTTAGCGAGGAAATGCGAAGAAAAATCACACATGAGACATCAGGTAATGAGTTGACCATGGAGAGAAGGGGAATACAAATGGAGAGATGAAAGAGCCCAGGTAATCACAACAATTCTAAGAAGGGAAGATCCAATTCCAAACTGGGAAAGATAGAGTGTTGGAACTATGGAAAGAAATGATATCTGAAGAAAGACTACATATCTCTAAAGAAGAAAGGATATGGACAGTAAGAGACTACTCAGGAAACAAATGCAGCAGGTGATATGTTACAAGATGCTTTGATTCTTGCATTAGATAATACTAGTGATTACTGGATAGTAGATTCAGGGGCTTCATGTCATGCTACATGACCCCATAAGAAATTTCTTTATGATTATGTTTAAGGTGACTTTGGACATGTTTTATTGGGCGATGATGAACCATGTAAAAATGTTGGAATGGGTAAGGTACGGATAAAATTAAAGAATGGAGGTGAATGGCTGCTGAAAGATGTAAGGCATATTCCTACTATGAAAAGAAATCCGATCTCAATAGGGAAGTTGGAAGATGGTGGTTGTTTATCTACTTTTGGAGAAACGTGGTGGAAGATCACTAAAAGATCGATTGTGATATAAAAAAGAAGACAACATAGGTACATTGTATTTATGTCCTCATAATACCGACGGTTCTCTATCTTTAGCTTCCATAGGAACATATACAACATTGTGGCATCACAGGCATGGCCACATGAGTGAGAAGGGGATGCAAATTCTCCACTCAAGGAAGTTGTTTCCAGATATGAAACATGTAAGTTTGGAATTCCGTGAGAACTGTGTTTATGAAAAATAGAAGAGAGTCAGATTTCACAAGGTTAGGAAACATAAGAAGAGTGAAAAGTTATAGCTAGTGCATACAGATGTATGGGGACCGTCTCAGGTACAATCTCTTGGTGGCTCTCATTATTATGTTACTTTTATTGATGATTCAACTAGAAAAACTTGGGTTTATTGCATTAGACATAAATCTAATGTGTTTTCTACTTTTAATTAATGGAAATCTTTGGTTGAGGATGAGATAGGGAAAAGGTTGGGGTGTCTTAGATCTAATAATGGAGGTGAATATTGCAGCAATGAGTTTGATGGTTACTGTTCATACCATGGGATTAGTGGAGAGAATACAGTCACAAGATCACCACAAGAAAATGGTGTTTCAGAAAGAATGAATGGAATAATTATGGAGTGTGCAAGGTGTATGAGATTGCATGCAGGGTTTCCCTTACAGTTTTGGGCAGATTCTATAGATACGATTGTTTACTTAATAAACATAGGGCTTCAAGTGCTTGGGATGGTGGTATTCCAAAGGAGGCATGGATAGGTAAAAGTATAAATTATTCATTTATGAGAACTTTTGGTTGCGAAGCATTTGTCCATATTGATAAAGAAAATAGAACAAAGCTTGAGGATAAATCCAAGAAGTGTACCTTTATTGGATACAGGGTTGATGATTTTTTTTATCGCTTATGGGATTATGAAAATAAAAAAAATCATTAGGAGTAGAGATGTGGTATTCACTAAAAATGTCATGTATAAAAATCAATTGCAGGGAAAGAAACATGAAAATGAAAACACAGAGTACACAGTGCTTGATGAAATCAAATAAAATGAAGTTCCAAAGGTGCCAGAAAATCAAGAACAACAGCAGGTACCTCAAACTCCTACAAGTGTTATACGATCTACCAGGTTAAGTAAACCCCCTGAACGATACTCTCCTTCAATGTATTATTTATTGATGATTGATTCTGGTGAACCAGAATGTTATGTAGAAGCAATGCAGGTGGAAACTAGAAAGAAGTGGGAGCAAGGCATGAATGAGGAGATGAACTATGAATGAGGATATGAACTCATTGGTAAGAAACCAAACTTGGGATTTGGTTCAGTTTTCTGCAAGTAAAATAGAATTGCAGAATAAATGTGTTTACAGGTTGAAGGAAGAAGATGGGGGAAAAAAGAGGTATAAGGCCATACTTGCTGTAAAGGAGTTTGCAAAGAAGAAAGATATAGATTTGGATGAAATATTTTCTCTTGTTGTTAAAATGAATTTAATTAGAACTATTTTAAGTCTAGTAGCAGTAGAAGATTTGCATCTTCAACAGTTAGATGTAAAAACAATATTTCTCCTTGGGGATTTGGAGGAAGATATTTATATGCAGCATCCATAGGGGTATGAGTTCAAAAAGAAGGAGAATTTAATATGCAGGTTGAAGAATAGTTTGTATGGCCTGAAGTAAGCTCCAAGGCAGTGGTATTTGAGATTTGATAGGTTTATGATAGAACAAGGTTATAGTAGATGTCATTCTGACCACTGTGTTTATTTCAAGAGGCTAGATAATGGAAGATATATTATTTCATTATTGTATGTGGATGACATGCTTGTTGCGGGGTCTAACATGCATGATATAAATGTGCTAAAAAGGAAGTTAGCTAATTCATTTGCGATAAAATATTTGGGTGCTGCAAAGCAAATCCTTGGTATGAGAATAACAAGAGATAGGAAAAATCACAAATTAACATTGTTTCAGGGTGAGTGCATACAAAAGGTGTTGGAGAAGTTTAGAATGCATAATGAAAAACCAGTTAGTACACCTTTGGCCAACCATTTCAAACTAAGTAAGGAGATGTGTCCCAAGACACATGAAGAGATACATTACATGTCCAAGGTTTCCTATTCATCAACAATTAGCAACTTGATGTATGCCATGGTGTGCACAAGACCAGATATTTCACTTGCAGTGGGAGTTGTGAACAAGTATATGAACAATCCTAGTAAGGAACATTGGAAGGCAGTGCAATGGATTCTTAGATATTTGAGAGGTACTACCACTCATGCATTATGTTTTGGAGGTTCAGACACTGTTCTACAGGGATATATGTTGATGCATATATGGTAGGTGATAAAGATAGTAGGAGGAACACCACACGGTATGTTTTTACTTTAGGTGGAACAACAATAATTTGGATTTTGAAATTGCAAAAGGTTGTTGCACTTTCAACAATGGAAGCAGAATATGTTGCTGCTACATAGGCTAGTAAAGAGATGATTTGGTTACAGAGATTCATGGAGGAATTGGGTAAGAAGCAGGCGAGTAGCAGGTTGTACAGTGACAGGCAGAGTGCCATTCATTTTGAAACTAAATCATCCTTCCATTCTAAGACTAAACATATATAACTCAAGTACCATTTCATGTAGTATGTTCTGGAAGATGAATTGTTGAAGCTGGAAAAGATACACACTAGCCAAAATCCTACAAACATGTTGACAGAGGTAGTAACTAGAGAGAAACTGAGTTCTCGCTTGGTTTCAGTTGGCGTTCAAACATGAAGGCGAAGATGAGAAATTTTGCAAGTCCAAGGTTCAAAGCATAGTCCAGCAAGTGCAGTAGCGATGGAGTTGTTGTGATCAGTCTCCAAGTGGGAGATCATTGGTTGTGGAGCGTGATCTTCCTGATTAGAGATTTTTTTGTTTCAACCGTGTTTGTACCCTAGTTTTATATGATGTGTAGGTGGACTATACACTCATTCTAGTGGGGGGTGTGGGGGAGAAGCCCCTGAAAGAAATTTTTGGGTTGTTTGTTGGCCAACAGTTTATAGGCCCATGGTATTGGGTAGCACGTTGTATTCTCCCATGGTAATTCCCCTTTAAAAGGAAGACATTGTAATACGACTATGTAATGTATTGTAGCATTGTAAAGATCTTTATGATTGTGTGAGAGAGACTGTGAGAGAGTGAAGAGGAAGTTGCAGCAGATGTGATGTAGGTTGTATACCTTCATTTGTTAGATGGTATAATAATAAGGACTAGCAATTTCTGTGTGGACGTAACCCATCTTGGGTGAACCACGTTATATTGGTGTCTTTCTTGTATTGTGTTTATGCGATTTATATTTGCATCTTGTTTATTGTTATTGCTCTGCAATCCTTTTTCTCTAATAGTAATTTCATGTATGACAACAACACCTTGGAGAAAGTGTCTTCATATAAATATCTCAAAATCAATCTTCATCATAAGCTTAACTGGAACTATATCACTAGAAAATCATTAATGGAGGATTGAAAGCTTATTATGAACTTGAAAATAGTTGTAAATTTGTAGACCTCTAGCTTTGGGATAGGAAGAAACTCCTCTTTGAGACTCTCGTTAATCCTATTATATTATATGGTTGCGAAGTTTTAGGCTGCAACATCTCTAAAGAATCTTGGATAAGGATAGAGAAAATCCAAAAATGCTTTATAACATGTAAACTCAAAATTAAAGGCAATACAAGATATCCTATCCTCTTCATATAAGCGAGCCTTGCCCCGATTGAGAGCATGACTATGACTAGGAACCTAATGTACAAGAAGAAAATAAAGAACATGGAAAACAAGAGGCTTCCTAAGATTGCTTCATATTCTAGTCAAAACCACCTCCGACTCAAATGAGTTTGACATGAAGAGGTTACTCTGCAAAATAACGACAATGTTAAAAGTATTATTACATCCAAATTTAAGGAAAATATATGGTGCGATAAAGAGTAACTTAGAGCAATCTAAGAGAAAGTTAAGACATTATAAGGAGGTGATCAACCATAATCTATAAGATCAAAAGTATCTCTTTATTTTAACTAGCATAACCAAAGAAAATCATTGTTAAAATAAGAACAAACTCTCATGAACTCCATAATGAAAAAATGCATTGTATGATTCCTAAAACATCGTGGGATAAAAGAATATGTCATCTTTGTGATAGAAAGATGGTTGAAGACAAAAATCACTTTCTCATAAAATGTCCTATATATACCCACATTAGAGTGCAATTTCAAAATGCTACAATACTAACCTTCGTAACATTTTATCTGCTCATAACTATAGTGATTTATGAGACTCATTTCCTTTTTAAAATTTGATAAAACAAAGTTAATCTAAGTATAACCTTAAAAAAATATCATCATCTCTCTCTTATATATATATATATATATAAAAGAAAAATAAATTGAAATTATTATCTCTTATAAATACAGCTGAACCTACGTAGATATAGATCGAAAAAGACAGTTTCCAACTCAGGTGCATAATCAAAATCATAAACCCGACATGTAAACAAAGAAGGGTAGAGTTTGAACAAGAAACATAGGCTTTCCGAGTGTGTAAACATGTCAGAAACCACGGGTAGATTCTTCCGCCATTCTGCTTTGCTTCTGTAATACGCATTTATCAAGGGTGGCGTATGCATACGTATGAGCGCCGCATGACAAGCATCATCGGGCAGCAGGTCCATATATTTTATTTTAACAAAGAGGAAACACGTCGGTTTTTATGAACAAGCATCGCTGACGTACAGACTTTGCAACAACGACAGATTATTTGTTTCAACATGTGAGGAGGGATCCACGAACGAAAGCAGGTTGGCAAACGAAATTTCAACAAATTACGAGACAATTAGTCGTACCGTGGCCTCCGATGAAAATTACACGCAGCACAGACAGGGGAGTATATCGGAAAAGCTAACACTTTGACTTTCATGGGGAATTTATCTTCGGCTAGTTCTCTTCTTCTTCGGCCGGTACCTCCAAAAATGGAGTAAAATAATAAACTCCAACCACACCTACTAGTCTCTCAGATGTCACGAAACCACCACAACAACAACAAGGCAACTGCAATTGAAGTTTGAACAACAACAACAACAAGGCAACTGCAATTGAAGTTTCACGTAGGAGACATAAAGACACAACCATTCTGCTTCTTTTTATTCTCTCCAACTTATTACAACAACACACACAAGGTCAAAGGTTCGAAGCCCACGGTGCTACATTCACGGCCAAACTCCATCTCAGTCGTGGTATCTCAGAAGTTGAAGACCGCCGGTTTCTTTAGATGCTTTTCCTTTCCATTTCCCAAAAGCTCCGAAATAACGGAGGCCGTGCATTTGTATGGTGATCCACCGGCACTTATTATATAATTCCGCTAGTTAAGGATTCCACACATTGACTGCTACACGTCGTTACCAGAGGAATTTCGGAGAGAGTGGGTAAAGACTTAAAAAAGCTTTGAAAATTGAAATCTACGACGATGTCGATGTATCGTTGAGGCGGGGTCCGCCGTTTCTGCCCGCCCGTGCAATTCTAATTTATAGATTAGTGATTTGAAGGGCAGAATGAGAAAGGAATTGACGATTTCCCCTTATTGGCTCACGCTCCAGGCTTCGCACTTGTTCTGCCTTCCCCACGTCAGGGTTGCTAGATTCAGAGACAGACAGGAGAGTAATCAGTAAAGCTTGAAATTACCACTTACGGCGAAAAGATATAAATTGAAAGGTTGAAGCCTATGTACTCTCATTAAATATGAATGGAATCCTTTATCCACTTTGCTGGTAAAGTTAGTTACATAGTGTGAATAATAATTTAATCTCTTCACAATTCCTGGTCCAATATGACCAGCTGTGCTGATAAATATGGTGGAGATTACACTACGCGTACGATTCGATGGAGTCATTTTACACTTTTCAATATTTAATACAATAACATAGCATATATATATATATATTTCAAACGTGTAACATTCCAAATCAATCAGATAATGAATTGTATATAGAAGTTATAATCAATACCATTGTCAACTCAGAGTTATTGTATTTTTGTTTTAAATTCAATAAAAATCATTTTTGAATTGATAGAATTGTATCAATCAATCATTAATGTTGCAAAATCGAGTTGTAATAAAGGTATTTTAAGGGTTTTTTTTTTCCAAATGTGGTTCACTGTTTGTTAAAGGGCTAGTCTTATTCTAGGTAGAGTGTAATATCCAAGACTTTTGAATTATTTGATTAAGTATTGTTATTTGAGAAATATTCTCCAATAGAGTTATAAAATTCTACCAAGCAAAAATACTCATATTCATGTGGGTGAATATTATGAACAATGAATATTGTCTTATTATTAATAAAAATAGACACTTGGAGCCACCAGTTGAAAGAGAAGACACCATCATAAGACAATGAACAAGTGGATATCAAGTAAGATATTTGATATCAATCAAATCCAAGTCAAAAGCTCAGCAAGCTGACCAAATCCACAATTATAACGATCAAGAGATCAGCTTGAGATTTGATTGAGATGGCACAAAACTTGGTCAAAATTAATATATATTTGTGCACTGAGGAGACACATGACGTTGTGTGGTGCATAGAAAGAATTGTTGTTATGTGGATAGTATCTTGCTGAGTATTATTTCTCTGTTTTAGAAAGTCCATCTTTTGAATCTGCTACAGACTTTTGAGAAAAGTATTCATTCAAATTGGCTTAGCTAAGTTCATTGGTCTATGGTGGTGGTCCAACTTGGGGGTGAAGTTGGGCACGTAAGCATGGTTGTTCTCTTTTACAGTTGGGAGGAAGTGGGAAGCTTCAAGTGTTTTTACCCTTTCTTGTTTTATTCCAAATCATGAGATCTATAGGTATGTTTCAACTTAATCTTAGATCTGAATATGTATATAAGACCATAACTTTATTCCTAATCCACTGCTCAAGTCGGACAATCCGTGGAGTATCGTCCTACATTTATAATTATGGTGTTTTTTTTATATGAGATGTGTGCATTTCTATGACACTCAAGTAAACAATTTGCATAATGTTGGTGTATATAATCTTCTATGAAGTTAGGTAAATGAGTAGGTTGTAGCAATCTACTGTCGATTTAAGAAGATTGTGACTGTACTATTTTGGTGAAGATAAACTATCGAATTTGTTTCATTTTATTCCTGCACTGATCCAATTACAATAAACTGTTGAACGTTGTATTATATCATTCTGTACTATCCCAAATAGAATGAGCTGTTGAATGTCGTTTATTTCATTCTTATATTGTCTTGAATAGAATGAACATGAAGAATGTTGTTTATTTCCTTTTATGATTTTTTGCAAATGAAATAAGTGGGTAGTAGATTTAAATTTCGGGCTCAATAAATCGTGATAGTTCATCTCATACTATACTGCGATTGAACTTCAAAATGAGTAATCTCCATGCAAATATGGAATGGGCGGGTTAAGCCTGAGAAATAATAAAATATTTTATTTATACCCTTAGAGGTTACTTGTATATTTCAAACAATATGTCTTACTGTTCCCTTCTAGATGTGGTCCTTCAATTCGAAGTTATCCATTGTATGTTAATGATTAAGATTGTGGCCCTAGGTAACCTTTACATCAATCTATTTGGTGTGATTGATCATGGCCATATCTTTGTTACAACCTAGTGGTAATTCAATAGTTGATGACCCTAGAATAGTCGATACCGGAGGACCTACAGCGATCCTGACCTTCTCCAGTTATTACTCATCCCAGATATCGATTATCTCATTTTTGTGTTTTTTACAATGCTTTCAGAATATAGAATATTTGATCCTGTAAAAGTGTGAAACCTGAGTTTATGAGAATCAAAACCGGTGACTTTCGTCCTCCTATATTAGCGCTATCTATGGTATGAATACATGTTGGATCGTGGCCTAAATCAACGCACAACCCTACACTGTTAGCTTTGCCCATAATTGTTGTGTCGCATGTCAAATTATAATGCCCGAACCTAAAACAGTTAGATCAACAGTTGTATGTTGTGTTAATTATCAAAATAAAACTTAGTATCTTGTGATTGATGGTATTTCAAATACATGTTGTGCCAAACGATTAAGTCGTAAGTGAATTAACATAAACTATTAGCTCTATTGGTAACTGTTGTGTTGAAATACTAAATTCAATCATCAACCCTGTAATTTATGGACTTATTGTTGGGCCTAGTGAATTTTGAGTACCAATTTTTGGTAAGACAGTTTTGGTGTGGACAGAACCAAAGTAGAAGTGGTTTGGCGAAGTGGTCAAATATGACGAAGCGACCGAGAAACCAGGAAAACGGTTATGTTGATTAAGTCAAAGGGTGAAGTTGAGTCAGTTAGTTAGAGTTTGTCCACTTACATTAATGAGTCAAGTTGTCGGTTAGTGGTTTATTGGGAGAAGGGCAGGTTGTGTGTGCTCTATAAATATGTAATAAGAGGGAAATTTTGGGGCTGTTAGTTAGTTAGAGAATAGCAAGTTGTTTTGAAGTTGTTTCCTATCTGTGTCTGTAATTAGAAAATTGTTCTATGTATGTCGAAGCTTTTGTGAAGAGCCGAGTTGCATGATCTGCAGGCTGTGTGTCTAGGTTTGTTGTAAATCAAAGGAAGAATATGTAAGTCATAAACATGAAGTGCTTATTTATTGGCTGCGACTCATAATAAAGAAGAAGCACTTCCATAGTTTTTCCCATCTTGGGTTTCCACGTTAAAACATGGTGTTATTTGTGTGATTTGTTATATGTTTGTTTCATTTGCTCATGAGTTACATGAATAAATGAATGATTGTGCTTAGATGAAGAAATCTATGAAAGAAAAGTATAATGCATGTTATATAATTTTGGTTAACTTATGAGTTCCGTTGAAGTGAATGGCTTGTCGAAGTAGTAGATATATCGAAGTTACGGGTTGTTAGATGAATGCCTTGTTTGTCGAGATGTTCCCCTTCTGCGCTGCAGAAACCTGGTTCCCGCATTCTCGATAGGTACTTCAGGTGAGACCTCATCTTTTTCGTAGGTGTTGTCGAAAGGTATAAAACCCTTTTGGGCCGATATATGTGGTGTTTTTTGGTGTTGTGTCAGATGTTTGAACCCTGGTCGAAGTAAAAGTATGCCAATAAATGGCTCTGTTTTCGGGACCGTGTTTTTGGGACCGAGATTTTTGTCCAAGGGGAATGTGGCTTTTGTGGCATCCGACTAAGCCAAATATATAGGACTGGGTAGATCAGAAGCTGAGAGAGTTTTCTAAAGACCAAAATAAGCACCCTCGATTGGACGATGAAGCATGGTTAGGTAAATATGTTTTTTTTTTTTAATGAGGTTTTCTTTGGGGAGTTTCCTGTGATATTGCATGAATGGTTGGAAAGATTAACCGAGCAGAAGACAAACTTCCAAGGAGGTGAGCCTAGATTTTGGACACCTAAGTTGATCCAATGACTGAAAGGTGTGAATAACAAGATTTCGTGCGTAGTGGATTACTGGATGGACAACATATTAGAGGGTTACATTACCAAATTTGGTGTTGACACTATTAAGTCATTTAGTGCAGCAAAACAAGATTTATTTGAAGGTCCGCATAGTAATTAACTGAGACCTATAAATATTTCGATCAAGAAGTTGCTTTGTGAAAAATGAGTGATGTGAATGGGATTTGATGAGTAAAGCAGTTGTGCATGGTGGGCATAGATATCGAATAGAGAAAGATCAGGGCGAGTGTGTGGAATGAGATGAAATGATAAGGGAAGAAAAGAGTGAGATAGACAAAGAGTGTGGGTGTTTGCGAAATGGGAAGAGATTTCATTCAAACAAGAGGAGGAGAACTGCGATAAAGAGAAAGGGTTGCAGCGCGACAGAAAGAAGGGACTACGAACCAATACCATAGCTTGATGAAAATTCTTACAACGAGGAGGAAGCGTACCATCTAATTTCAAAGGAAGAAGAAGAACCCACAGATCCGTCTCATACCCAAGGTTGCGACATACCCACGACCCCGTGTACATCTATAGAAACTGAGGTAAGACATAGTAACTCATCACAGTTTTTCAAAGCAATTCAAAGTAGTGGTAATAGTCGAAGTAGTACCTCACCAAGTGGAAACACTATAAGTAGTGGTCCATTAGTCTCAAGTCATCCAAAACCCTAGAGATCCAGAATGGACGAGGATGACATGAAGTTACCTATTTTTAATGGGAATGGGTCAAAAGACCCAAAACAAATCTAGTTCTTATGTAACGCAGTATGGACTATCAAACAAGTACAAGATGAGAACATCAAATTTGCGTAATTAATTACGACCTTTAGGGGTCGCACCCTAGATTGGTCTATGAAGTTTTCAGAATTTATTGGTGGACAACAAGCAAAGACCTTAGCAGAGTTTAAGGATGGGTTGAAAGCTGAATTTAAGAAGCCAAAGTCTGAATCACAATGTATCACTGAGCTTAAGGAAATTAAACACGCACCAAATGAGTCCGTTTGGGACTTCGACCAGAGGTTTAAGACCTTGATGGACCGTGCAAGCTTCCCAATGAATGATGTTCATCATAAGGAGTGGTTTATCGCCACTTTACTACATCATATTAGAATTCCATTAATGCAGCAGAAAATTCCATCCCAGACAAAAGCCTTGGAGTTGGGTATGAAGTTGGAAGCATCACCTATCGAATAGACTGGAACTGGTATGGCTCATATCTAGTTGCAGTTGGAAAACTTGTCAATTTAGATTCAAGATATCAAGAAGGGTAAGGAAAAGATATAAGATGTTTGGTGCACCAGATGCAAGGAATAAGGTCTCTCCAAAGGTCAATGTACGACTTTCCATGATTATATTAATGATGGGAATCCTAGTCCATTAAACCCTAGGACGAGTGTATGGTGTAGAATATGCCAAACTAGAGGACATAGACCAAAAGAATGCTATTTTCTAAATAAGATAGTGAGTACCCCTCAAAACTTACGGTGTAAGTTTTGTCAGTCAGTTGGACATGATGAGAAGAACTGTCGAGCATACCAGTTGCTCATAGAGAGAACTACAGACACTTTCCTATGAAGGAGAATATTAAGCTGAAAGAAGTAAAGTGTAGTTTAATAAACCACGAGGTGGATTCAAAGAGCATGGATGAGGAGGATTTGGTCAAGGAAGAGGACAAGTAATATGTTATAATTGTGGTACTCCATGACATTATGCCATAGATTTCCCGAATCCTACTTCAACTTGCACATATTATAGGGAATTAGACCATACTATTGAAGACTGTCCACAAATTAGGCCCACTGAATAGCTTGAGTGGGAATAATGGTTAGGCCCACTAAACAGCTTGAGTGGGCCTAATGGTTAAGAACATGTGTTTCATCCTAGTAGGTCATAGTTTAAAATTCGGAAGGGGGGTAGGGTATGTACACCTCTATAGACTTTAATAGTTACATTGTTGCCTATTGTCCCACAAACAAGGGGGTCTCATACTCCAAATTGATGTTTGGCTTGGTTGTGACCTTAAAGTTAGATTATTATTATTTAGATGTATAATGAAGTAGATATGTTTTCTAATTTATTAATTTTAAATAAAATTAAATTTTTTAAAAACATATATATGTTATAATATTTTTAACATTCCAAATCCTCTCTTGGAATTGCCATGGATTTCCATAAAGTAAGGTTGCCATGTTAAGTTGGATCTCAAGTGAAATTGATATTATATTTCTTGTTGAAACTTGGGAAGAATCTAGGGTCCCTAACATATAAGTATTTTTCTTGTGGTCAATATGGTATAAAAGATCATGTCGTATAGGGATATGAGACATAGCTTGTTACATAAAGAACATTTTTCCTTATATTAGTCTTCACAAGAACGATCATTCAATCATAACATGTATGGATGGATATTTTTAGTATCAACGCCAAGAATATTTATATAGCAATATGTTATTTTACGCCTATTAATTCTATTTTTTTTATAAAAAGCACAATCTAAATAAAAATTGTCTTTGCAAGGTCTTGGAATGCAATATTTCTAGCCTAAAAAATGAAGGCAATATCCTCTTGCTAGGAGACATTAATGATAGAATAACAACTAACCAATCTATTAATCAATGATTATAACCCCAATCCTCTATGGCTGGATGAAAACCTTGTTTTAGCTAGTAGATATAAAAGAAACTATGAAGACTTGGCTGAGAATTTGTTTGGTATTGCGTTAATCAAGCTTTATAGTTCTCAAGATTTAATAATGTGCAGTGGTCTTATGAAGTGGCCAAAATACAACTAGATGACTTGTATCCATGGTTTGGGTATTAGTGTCATAGATTAGGTGATATATGATATCCCTTTATACAACCAAATAGTAAATTTTGACATCTTAAATGACAATGAGCCCGACTCTAGCCATAGACCTTTGACCCTAATTATAAACTTTGACAGACAAATAATCCCATAATAGAGAATTATAATAACCAAAAGCACTTGATCTTATAAGATAAAAATAAAATTGATATATTTTTAAGAGATTTAAATAATTAATTAAATATACTATTAAGTAAGGACAATATTGACGACCTCCATCATAATTTTACCACAACCATCTCTACTTTTATTAACAAGTTCTCTATCATCGTGTCATGTAAAAAGGAGAATATAATGACCAACCCTTGATATGATCAAGAGTGTGCAAGAATGCCATAAAATCCATTAGAAATGTTTCCATCGAGTCCTTAGAAACTGATAAGATCTCTATAGGTACAAATCTCTAATTAAAACAAAAAAAATGTTATATAAATAAAAATAAATAGAATATTTTGTGCCTATCTGAGGCAGATCCTAAGAAATTATGGAGACACATTATGAGTCATAGAACTAATGAAAATAATATTGTTCCATTAATGGATTGGAATTCCTACCTTAAAAATCTTTACAAATCACCTGAGGTTGTGGACAACATTCAAACCCTTTCTACAAAGAATTTTTTTTTCTCTTTAGATGACATAGATTTTGGGGTTAAGCAAATCACAGAAAGGAAAGATAGGAACTTTGAATGATACCAAGAAAAATATTAAAAATTGGTGGGCCTATCCTCATCCCTCACACCCATAAACACTTCAATTTATTAGTTGAGTAGGGTTTCCCTAAACCTTGGATACAAATCCTCATTGTTCCTATTTTTAAAAGGGGAGATAAAAACAATCCATCTAATTATAGGACCATTATGATTAGCCCTATTTTAGCAAAATTATATGGAATTATTCTGGAAAAGAAGATCAACATAGGGCTAGAAAGCCATGGAGAAAGAGTTAAAGGTCAGGTGGTATTTTGGGGCTATCATTCAACTATGGGCCACCTTGTAACTCTTTACAATCCTTGATGAGGAGTTTCACAATAATAAAATTAATCTTCTATGTTGCTTTGTTGACTTTAGAAAATCATTTGACATAGTGCCCATAAGTAACCTTTGTAATAGATTAGGAGAGATAAAAGTCCCTTTCGATTCGAGAGTTGTTGCGATAAGGTTATATGAGAAAGTTATTTGCAAGTTTAGGAACTATAAAGGATGCCTAGAAGAAATTAATTATAATATAAGATTCAAGCAAGGCTGTACCCTATCATGTATCCTTTTTGGTATTTACATTGACATGCTAAAGGGTTGTTTGGAAGAGGCAGGTTGTGTTGGCATGACTTTGTCTAGTATAGTCATCATCCTTCTTCTCTATATGTATGATATTGTTTGTATGGTGAGGAGTCCCTATTATATTGACAAGCAACTAAACCTTCTCAATGATTTTTTTTCTAGTATGGGTATGAGTGTTAACATTGACAAAAAAAATGTTATGATAATCAAATCCCAAAGAATCACTTATGGTAATTTCATGTATGACAACAACAACTTGAAGGAAGTGACTTCATATAAATTTTCCGAATCAATCTTCATCATAAGCTTAACTAGAAATATAGCACTAAGAAAATAATTAATGGAAGATGGAAAGCTTATTATGGACTTGAAAATAGTTGTAAATCCGCAGACCTCTAGCTTTGGGATAGGAATAAAATCTTGTTTGAGACTCTTGTCACTCTTGTTATCTTATATGGTTGTGAAGTTTGGGGCTGCAACATCTCTAGAGAATCTTGGAGAATGATAGAGCAAATCCAAAAATGCTTTATAACATATAATCTCAAAATTAATGTTAATACACCCTATCCTATCCTCCTTGAATAGAATCGAGTCTCTCCCAGATTGAGAGCATGGCGATATCTAGGTACCTAATATACAAGAACACGATAAACAACATGGGAGAGAAGAGGATTCTTAAGATTGCTTCATAATCTAGTGAAAAACTATAATGTCCCCATTCAAATAAATCTCAAAAAGAGAAAATTCCACCAATATACCAATTTCCTAGGTTGAGGTGGAAACATTAGATTTGGAATACGAGAACTAAAAAACCCAAAATGGACATTAGCTTGAACAAATATATTAAATGGGGAATAAATAAATAAATAAGATAGGAAAATAAGGTGGCACTTGGTCATGAGGGAACATGGGAGATGTGGGACCCATTTAAGCAAGATTCCCCATGCCACATGGCATTCCACTCTCACCCATTTGAATCCTAGGTGGATACCACATTCTTGTGGAAGTTGGAAGTTCAATATACTTGGCATGACTCAATTAAGGTCAAATTGGAGTGGAAGAGTAACTCCCATGGAAGAGGAAGAGGCATTTGAGAGAAATTGAAACACTTGGGCTATATTCGCTAACTTCTATGACAACAATGATGAAGATACTATGACACCTATGACACAAATCAGACCTGATTGCTAACATCTAACATATATGACATGTTAGGGCTAAAAATATCCTCCAAGAGGGCACACAAGGGATTTATAGCATCCAAAGAGTCACACATTCGAATTGAGTGAAGGAGGAAGCTAGGAATGGAGGGACAAGTGACACACATTAGAATCTCTTCCCAATTCGAGTTGGCATGAATCTCATGGATGGAATTCGAGTTAAGGAAGCCTTTGGAAGTTTATAAAAGTCAAGAACAAATAAGGAGACCATATTTTGATCATTTTTCATTTTTCATATTGGAGAGCATAGCTTGTCCATGCTTGTGGAGTGTTTACTCTACTTGCCTTAGTACAAATTTCGAGGGTGAAAGATTCCAATCCTAATTGGAAATTGGAGAGGCCATTCAGAACTTTCATTTGGAGCTAAAATGGAGTCATTTGTTGCAAGTTGAAGCTACAGGGAGGCTCATGACATTCTCATCCTCAACTTGCTTCCACGCCTTTCTCACTTTTCTCTTCATATTTTGGATCTTGGAGGAAATGGCGCACTTGGTGAGATGTTCTCTTTGGGGGAGATCTTGTGGCCCCATTTATTTGTATTCTGATATATATAATATTTTTTTAATGCTCAAAAGACTCTCAGGTCGAAATACCAAGTGGAACTATGTAAAAATACCAAACAATGCATAAATGGTGTCATTTTCCCTACATCTTGTTATAAAAGCTTGAAGTTGCTTTATTTCGACTTGTATCAGTTCATATATGTGATTTTTATGATGTATGGAGAGTAATTAATATTTGGAAGAAGTTTCATATACATTTCATAATCCCTTGGAACATAAATCTCGAATTTCATAGCAAGTGGTGAAGTTTGCTAGCATTTCCCCCTATGTGAAGACATATCCACAAACCTATGATTTATGGGAGTTAAAGAAGCCTTTAGAAAATGATTTATGATGTATTTGGGAGCCAATTGAAGTCCTTTAACAGTACCATGTCTCTTTTCTAAAATTTGGGAAGGTCGTACAACATTTGGAGATCCATCTTTGACCACTACCCTTGGGGGATTTGAACCTCGATTTGACTAGTAAATTACCCTATCTTTCCCTGATTGTAATTGAATGTTGCAAAAGTATTTTGAGAGTGTAAAAGAATCTATAAGCCTAATTTTTATGTCTTAATACCTTCCAAACACATTCAGAACCAATTCGGAAGCATTTGAATCCATTTGGAGGAAGTTGGGTCAATACTAGTCTAAGGGTCGAATTGGCCAAAATTTACAATTTTTCCTAGTTTTTACAAATTCATTAAAAGGAACACTACAAGTGGTATCAGAGCATGGTACTTGCACCTGATTTGGATGACCATTTATGAAGACAAGAAGCCAAATAAATCATCTCCCACCCTTAGAAACTGAAACTGAAAGTGCTTTTGGTGAAGTGGAAGAAGAAGGAGAAGAGGTGTATTCTGTTGAGACTATGGCTAAGGATGGAAAAGGAAATTCTGATATGGAGGAGAAAGAGGAGTTTAGGAATTTCATGAATTTTTTTTTTGAATATATGACAAGGAAGATAATGCAAGGGTTTGAATTGATGGCTAGTCAAATTGCTAGCAAATTGGCCACAGGAGGCACTAGCAATTCCTCTAGTGAGGAGAAAAAGACAGTGGGTGGAAGCATTTTCTCAAGAACATGGCCTCATAATCGAGCTCATGAGTTCCATATCTCAACAAGAGCTACCACAACTAAATATTTGAGACCAAAGAAGAACCTAACACCCAATATGATATGCAAGAAACTATAACAAAATGGCAAAAATTGAGTGAAGATTGCAGAAGGACTCTACCATTTGATCAATACTTTACTGTCTCAAACAAAATAAAAATGAGGGAAGGTAATAGGACTCCCATCAGAATAAAGAATTGAATTATACCATAGGTAAAATGCCCCTTCCTACTTTTGATGGCTCATCTCAAAGTTCTGCAAATACTTGGGTACAAAAACTAGATGTGTATTTTCAGTTGAATCCAATGGTTGAAGATGATGCTCTAAAAATGGCTATTTTGCATCTTGAAGGAGAAGCCAATGATTGGTGGTTCCATGGAATTAAATTTTTTTTACATGATTAGGTTACAACATATGGAGAATTTGTTGACAGGGTTGAGCAAAAAGACCCAGAAATGCATTTCAAAGAACTAGCCCAATTGAAGCAAGTTGGAACCCCTGTTGAATATATGTTGGAATTCCAAAAATTATCAGTTAAGGTAGCTCATATAACCATGGTCAAATTAGTATTGCTCTTTACTGAAGGTTTGACTGAACCTTTGAAGGGTTTAGTTAAGGCCCACAAACCTACCTCATTGAAAGATGCCATGAACTTGACAAGAGACCTACAAAATGTGCTACCCAAGACAAGGTTTCCTCCCAAGCCAAATTTTCCTTCCAACTTCAGATTTGAAAAGAAGCCATGGAAAAAAGATACATTTGGAAAGGATAAAAAAGAGGGACCAAACAAGGAATAACTCGGAAGAAAGAAACTATGTTACACATGCTTCCAACCATGGGTACCGGGGCATAAATGTGCTAAGGGGAAAGCACAATTCATTGAAGTATTTTTTGATGATGATGAGTATGGAGGAGGTATGGAGGAAGAAGGACATATTTCATCCCAAGAAGAGGGATATGACACATTAGAAGAAGAGAAACAAGAATAATATCACCCATCACCTGACAAAGGGAGAATGCCAATGCTTTCAGGAGTGCCTCGTTTTCACACTATTCGATGCAAGGGAGTAGTACAAGGACAAAGGGTTTCAGTATTGGTAGATGGAGGAGGCACACATAACTTCATTGATGCAACCATGGTGGAGAGGATAAAGCTACCTACTAAACCATTCGATGGATTCATAGCCATCATTCCAGGTCACAATATTATGGAGTGCAAAACATGGATTCCAAAGCTACAACTCACCATAGGTTACACTATGGGGCCGACTTGTCTATCTAGATACATCCACAATATAATATATATTTCAGGGCCGACCCCACACATGGTGGTTTAATAACCCATCAGCAAATACACACACTTGCGACACTTGTCAATCCACGTGACGACACTTCCTTATAGAGGAATAACACATCTCTAATAAGGGTACAATAAATATATATGAAATACATAGATGAAATACATTCCGAAGTTACATATACATCAACAATCTGTGTTTACTAAGTTGACCAAGTGTGAATTTGGGTTGAAAGAAGTTTTATATCTTGGGCACATCATTGGGCGATATGGAGTGAAGTTGCACTTGGAAAAAATAATAACTATTCTTCAATGTCCATCACCCAAAAACATCACAGCATTGAGAGGCTTCATTGGAATATGCACTTACTATAGAATGTTTGTGAAGGGGTTTTCCAAATTGACTACTCCACTTACTGATTTGACAAAGAAATATGCTTTCAAATGGGATTAAGAGGCTGAAAATGCTTTCCAAAGAATAAAAGAGGTAATGAGTAGTTTTCCAGTACTTGTATTACCTGATTTTTATAAACCATTTGTCTTGGAATGTGATGCATCAGGAGAAGGGATAGGGGCCCGGTCTTAAAGCAAAATAAACACCCCATAGCTTTGTAGAGCATAAATTTGCAGCCAAATGAGAAGCTATACTCCACTTATGACAAAGAAATGTTAGCCACAATGCATGCCTTGACCAAGTTTAGACAATACTTGGTGGGAAACAAGTTTGTAGTCAAAATTGATCATAACAGTTTGAAGCATTTTCTCACACAAAAGGACCTCAATGAAAAGAAACAAAAGTGGGTAAGAAAAGTCTAAGCTTTTGATTTTGACATTGAATATGTTAAGGGGAAGAATAATATTATAGCAGATGTATTATCTAGAAGACCATCATTTTCTCTTATGGACATTTCAAAAGATTGGAAAAATATGCTAATAGTTGAATATGTCAAAGATAGTTTTGCTTGTGATGTGTTAGATGGGGTCAAAGGTGACGATAGGTACAAGATTTTGGATGGTATAATATACTATAAGGATAGAATATACTTGGTTCATGGTTTGAATGTCAAGCACAAGATTTTGAAGGAATCTCATGATTCTCCTTTAGCAGGCCATCTTGGTTTTTTCAAAACATATAGGCAATTAAGGGAAATGTTTTTTTGGAAATGGATGAAAGAAGATGTTATAAAATATGTGAATGAATGCAAGTTATGTTAGCAAAACAAAATCTGAACATACACGTCATTCTCGTCTATTGCAACCATTTCCCATTCCACAACAAAAATGGGAAAGTGTCTCCATGGATTTTATCACAGGTTTGCCCAAGGATTTGGGTAAGGATTGCATTTATGTTGTGGTGGATAGACTTACCAAATTTGCTCATTTCTTTGTTGTTACATCATATTTCACTACTGCACAAGTGGTTGATCTACTATTTAAATAAATTTTTAGATTGCATGGACTTCCCAAGAACATTGTGAGTGATAGAGATAGCAGATTTATGAGTCCCTTTTGGCAAGAAATTTTCAAGTTGGTGGGCACTCAATTGATGCCAAGAACAAGCTATCATTCTCAAACTGATGGCCAAACAGAGAGAGTGAATCAATGGTTGGAGGGGTGCTTGAGGAACTATGTTGGCGAGCAGCAGAAAACATGGGTGAAATGGCTACACTTGGGTGAGTTTTGCTACAACACTACTTTCCATATGTCCATTGGAATGTCTCCTTTCAAATCAACTTATGGTTATGAAGCACTCACATTTGTTGAACACATTTTTGGTGATATTAGAGCCCCAAAAGCCAAGGATTGGGTGGAGGAAAGTCAAGAGATTTTGAAACTTCTAAAAGACAATTTACAGGTTGCCCAAAATCAACAGAAACAATATGTGGATCAACATAGGGTGGAAAGAACTTTTCAAGTGAATGATTTGGTCTATTTGAGGCTACAACTATATAAACAAACATCCTTGAAGGTGAAAGGATAAAAAAAAATCAAACCAAGATATTATGGTCCATATAAGGTAGTTTGAAAAATTGGAGAGGTGGCTTATGAGTTAGAACTTCCGGAAGGAAGAAAAATACATAATGTATTTCATGTTTCATGCCTTAAGAAGGATATTGGTCAGAAAATCTCTGTTTCAGAAACCATCCTTCCATTAGATGATGAATGACAACTCATAATTATTCCAGAAAAAATTTTGAATATAAGAGAAAGGAAAATGAGGAGCTTAACCATAAGGGAGTGTTTGGTACAATGGAAAGATTTTCCAAGTGAGGATGCCACATGGGAGGAGGAACAAATTTTGTAGCATCCTAATTTGGAATTGCTTGACGAAAAGCAATCTTGGGTGGGGAGGGTTGTATTGTCCCCATTCAAATAAATCTCAAAAAGAGAAAATTCCACCAATCTACTAGTTTCCTAGGTTGGGGTGGAAACATTAGATTTGGAATAAGGGAACTATAAAACCCCAAATGGACATTAGCTTGACCAAATATATTAAATGGGGAATAAATAAATAAATAAGATAGGAAAATAAGGTGGCACTTGGTCATGAGGGCACATGGGAGATGTGGGACCCATTTAAGAAAGATTCCCCATGCCACGTGGCATTCCACTCTCACCCATTCAAATCCTAGGTGGAGTCCACATTCTTGGGGAAGTTGGAAGGTCAATATACTTGGCATGACTCAATGAAGGTCTAATTGGAGTGGAAGAGTAACTCCCATGGAAGAGGAAGAGACATTTGAGAGAAATTAAGACACTTGGGCTAGATTCCCTAGCTTCTATGACAACAATGATGAATATGCTATGGTCCACCTATGACACAAATCAGACCTGATTGCTGAAATATGACATATATGACATGTCAGGGATAAAAATAGCATCTAAGAGGGCGCAGAAGGGAGTTAGGGCAGCCAAAGAGTCACCCATTTGAATTGAGTGAAGGAGGAAGCTAGGAATGGAGGGACAAGTGGCACATATTGGAATCTCTTCCCAATTCTAGTTGGCATGAAGCTCATGGATGTAATTCGAGTTAAGGAATCCTTTGGAAGTTTATAAAAGTCAAGAAACGAAGGAGACCAGATTTTGATCATTTATCATTTTGCATATTGGAGAGCATAGCTTGTCCATGCTTGTGGAGTGTTTACTCTACTTTCCTTAGTACCAATTTCGAGGGTGAAAGATTCCCATCATAATTGGCAATTGGAGAGGCCATTCAGACCTTTCATTTGGAGCTACAATGGAGTCATTTGTTGCAGGTTGAAGCTACAGGGTAGCTCGTGACATTCTCATCCTCAACTTGTCTCCACACCTTTCTCACTTTTCTCTTCATATTTTGGCTCTTGGAGGAAGAGAGCACTTGGTGAGATATTTCTCTCTTTGGGGGGGCTCTTGTGGCCCCAGTTATTTGTATTCTAATATATATACTCTGTTTTTAATGCTCAGAAGACTCTCAGGTCGAAATACCAAGTGGAACTATGTAAAAACACCAAACAATGCATAAATGGTGCCATTTTCCCTACATCTTGTTATGAAAGCTTGAAATTGCTTTATTTCGACTTGTATCAGTTTATCTCTGGGATTTTTATGATGTATGGAGAGTCATTAATGTCTGGAAGAAGTTTCATATACATTGCATAAGGCCTTGGAACATAAATCTCGAATTTCATAGCAAGTGGTGAAGTTTACTAGCAATTCCCCTTATGTGAAGACATGTCCACAAACCTATGATTTATGGGAGTTGCAGAAGCCTTTAGAAACTAATTTATGGTGTATTTGGGAGCCCATTGAAGTCCTTTAACAGTACCATATCTTTGTTCTGAAATTTGGGAAGGTTGTACAGCATTTGGAGATCCATCTTTGACCACTACCCTTGGGGGATTTGAACCTCGATTTGACTAGTAAATTGCCCTATCTTTCCCTGATTGTAATTGAATGTTGCAGAAGTTTTTTGAGAGTGTCCAAGCATCCATTAGTCTCATTTTTATGTCTTAATACCTTCCAAACACATTCAGAACCAATTCGGAAGCATTTGGAGCTATTTGGAGGTAGTTGGGTCAATACTAGTCTAAGGGTCTAATTGGCCAAAATTTGCAATTTTTCCTAGTTTCTATAAATTCATTAAAAGAGACACTACAAAAACACCTCCGACTTAAGCAAGTTTGGCATAAAGATGTGCCAAGTTTTGGCTAAACCATTGGGGAGTCGAAGAAGAGGTCACGGTGCAGAATAACGACAATATTAAAAGTATTATTGCATCAAAATTTAAGGAAAAGATGTGGTGCGATAAAGAGTTATAGAATAATAGAAAATTAAGACATTATAAGGAGGTGATCAACCATAATCTAGAAGATCAAAAGTATCTCTCTATTTTAACTAACATAAAGAAGAAAATCAACATTGCTAAAAATAAGAACAAACTCTCATGAGCTCTATAGTGAAACAAGGCGCTCGACAATTTTTAAAACACTAAAAGAATTTGTCATCTTTGTGACACAAATATGTCTAAAGACAAAAATCACTCTCTCATAGAATGTCCTATATACACCCATTTGTTACAATAATGACTTTCTTAACATTTTAACTCTTCATAATTATAATGATTTATGAATATTTCTCTTAAAAAAAATCATTATCTATCTTACAACTAAACCTACCTCGATAGAAATCGAAAAACACAGTCTCCCAACTATAGTGCATATTCAAAATCATAAAAAGCACACGTAAACAAACGAGAGTAAAATTTGAACAAGAAATATAGACTTTCTGAGTGTGTAAATTTGTCAAAAACCAAGGGTAGATTCTTCAGCCATTCTGCTTTGCTTCTGTTATACGTATTTATCAAGGTTGGAGTGTTCGTATGAGCGTTGCATGACAGGCATCATCGGGCAGCAAGTCCACATCTTTTGATAGAATAGGAAACAGGTCGATTTTTATGAACACGTATCGCTGACGTACAGACTTTGCAACAACTACAGATTATTTGTTTCAACACGTGAGGAGGGATCCACGAAGGAAAGCAGGTGGAATTTCAACGAATTACGAGACAATTAGTCGTACCGTGGCCTCCGATGAAAATTACACGCAGCACAGACAGCGGAGTATATCGGAAAAGCTAACACTTTGACTTTCATGGGGAATTTATCTTCGGCCGGTACCTCAAAAAAATGAATTAAAATAATAAACTCCAACCACACCTACTAGTCTCTCAGATCTCACGCAACCACCACAACAACAAGGCAGCTGCAATTGAAGTTTCACGTAGGAGACATAAGGACACAACAATTCTGCTTCTATTTATTCTCTCCAACTTATTATAACAACACACACAAGGTCGAAGGTTCGAAGCCCACGGCGCTACATTCACGGCCAAACCTAATATAACACAAGACACACGCAACAGCATTCAGACTCAGAAACCTCCACCTCAGTGGTGGTATCTAAGAAGTTGAAGACCACCCGTTTCTTTAGACGCTTTCCTTTCCGTTTGTACCCTGATCCACCGGCACTTATTATATGATTCCGCTAGTTAAGGATTCCACACAGCTGCTACACGTCGTTACCAGATGAATTTCGGAGAGAGTTGGTAAAGACTTCCAAAAAGCTCTGAAAATTGAAATATGCGACAATTTCGATGCATCGTTGAAGTGGGGTCCGCCCTCTCTGCCCGCCCGTGCATTACTAATTTATAGATTAGTGATTTGAAGGGCGGAATGCGAAAGGAGTTGACGAGTTCCACCCTTCACACTCTCCCTCGACACTTTTTCATGCTCCACATTCTACTATGCTCTCCTTTCTGCACTACACAAAACAAAATGTATATTTTCAGTTGTTGCTGGATTCCTTGATTACCAATGAAGTCCTTTTAGTAGATACAGGGTTGCTTGATTCCCACGGATGTCCCTACAGTAGACAGCCGTGGCTAAATCCTTGAGCATCCTACTCGCATGATAGATGAAAAGAATTTACATCGTAGCCTTTTCTCTCCAGCAATCTCTAATGCAAAAATCCATAGGGTATCCTTAACCCGATCGTAGGTTAGGTTTGGTTTATGGGAGGGCCCAGCCATAAAGCCAGCAATTGGCTTTGAGGTTGGTCTTTCCGATTACCTGAAACTATAATTGGGTTACAATCAGAGGATGTGTTGACACTTCTTTGATTTATGGGAGGCCCAGCCACAAAGCTAGTAAATGACTTTGAGGTTGGTCTTTCCGATTACCTGAACCTACAATTGGGTTACAATCACAATTGGAAACTACAATCATAGGATGTGTTGACACTTCTTTGATTTATGGGAGGCCCAGCCACAAAGCCAGCAATTGACTTTGAGGTTGGTCTTTCCGATTACATGAACCTACAATTGGGTTACAATCATGGGATGTGTTGACACTTCTTTGAGATCATTTCTCTCTTGAGGACTTCATCATCTTCAATCTCTTTTCCTAAACTTACTTTCGTTGTGGATGTCTTTCCAATGCTAGAAACCTTATTCACCTTACTCCCATTAATCTTCCTTTTATACATGCAACTTACCTATTACAATGAATCACTTTATTCTACATATGTACTCACTTTAGTCTACATATCCACTATTTTTCACACTATGTTACCAAAAACTAGAAATGAAAAATGAGAACAATGTGAGAAAGAAGTATGAAGGTTTCGCATACAAGAAATGAAAAGAGAAAAAAACAATAACATTGAAAGTAAAGAAGAGCAGAAAGATAACGCAAACTCTCTTACTTAAGTGAACCACAAGAAATCACTCTTCCTCACAATCACGATTGAATCTAGGGTCTTCCTCTTTGATAACTCTTCCCTACCCATAAAAACCCATTTATAATCCATCAAAATTGCATGAGCTATTTGTTATCTGTTAACCAAATAGAAAAAAGAGAAACTCCCAATTTTCTTTGACAAGCACATTGAATTCAACTCTCCTATTACTCTATAACAAGGAATTAACCATATTTCCAAGCTAAAAAACAAAATAAGTGTTATATGTAAGGCTTAATGAGTTGGTAAAGTCCATAGTGTGCTTCACATTTCCCTCTACAATTGCTAGAATGGAAGGCCTCTACCTGCATCTCCACAACTCATTTCTCTAAAAACCCTATACATGAAGGTTCTGCAATTTATAGACTCAGAGACTGCATTGTCTTTACCCACCGCAATAGTAAATGAGGAAGCATAAAAAAACATCTTGGAACCCTTTGTAAACCTTAATTTATTGCTAGTTCAAATGATTAGCTAACATGTTTGGTGAGGTTGTAAGCACATGGGGTGTAGGTCTCATTTTCCCCTGAAGCCGCATTGAATTGGTCCCAAAAAATAGAAAGTACATCTATTTCGTAAAGAAACATTTCAAGCTTAAAAACAAAAACATCTATAAAAAACAATGTTTCCATCAGGTTGTCATTTTTAGTTTGTTTTTTCAAAGAAATGATTGCAATCATTATGTTTTTGGAAACATGAATTGCACATCAAAATTCATTACTTGTATTTACTCCACAACCTTTTTGCTACATTTTTATGTAACTTTATTTCTCATATACTCATTCTTGTGTTTCACTTATTCTTTCACAGATACTAGCATTAAATTCAACATCACTCTTCATTGTTTTTTATACATTCATAAGTTGTGGAATATATTTCTTCTCATCCTTCTCCAACTAGTAAGTATTTCTTCTAATATCTTGAAGCTTATAAACTACTTTAAAGTAGAAATTAAATTCTCAATATTACCCAACTACAATCTAGTTGTACAACATTTGCCTCCTACTTTATACTAGATCTTGAAGATACTCTTCCTTTACTCTTTCTCCCTTGCAATCTACTTTTTGGGTTTCAAGCATATATTCCTTGAAATAACCTATGCTTATGCTATTTCAACCACATCCATTCTTTGTATCTTTCCTTTTACCTTAAAGTTTTAAAAAAAAATTAAAAAAAAATAATAAAACATTTCTCATATCTAATTAAATTATAGATATTCTTTAACATCCTATAAAAACACGTTCTATATCATAAGTTTATAAAGTGTACCTAAACTTACTCCACACTTTGCACTTGCTTTGCTCTCTACAATCCTCACCATGCTTCACGCTCCACTTTCAACACTTCTTTCGTGCTCCACCTTGCCCACTTCATTAAACAAGTTGCACAAGTTCCTTTTGATACTCCATATAACCTTTGGAAAATGCAATTCGATGGCATAATTGATATATGGTTCGAATATTTTTTACAATAATATTAAACTTACAACTTATTAATTTAATACTTTCCCAACATGGAAGTCAAAATTTCTCCAATCGTCAACTTAGGGTTGTTGGAAGATTAAATAGATTTTGACAATCAAGTAGATGTGAACATTAATATAATCAAATGTCTTTTGTTTCCATTAAAATGAGATTGTTAATTTTTTTTTTCATCATTAGAATGTCAATTACATAGAGAGAGGTTATCTTCTTGTTATGATGTATTTGAACTTTTTGCCATCCAAATTTGCCTTAAAGTTAAACCTGATAGAAGTTAGTGCATTAATCCATTATACTTACATTTTCCACCATCTCAACAAAAGAGACTATTAAAGATGGGATATTATAGTCAGCACTCTATTTCCATTTTGATGCCCATGTTGATTTCTTCTCATAAGCCTAGGAGCCCTATTAGTACCATTATGACTTGGAGTTTGTGACCACGTACTTCTCTCTCATACATTTCTAACTATTTCCTCATGGGATTCCTATTTTGTGTCAGTTTACATTAGCATGTGTTAAAATACCCTCTTGAGTATCTATGCCTATTACTTTGCTACTTATTTCTTATGTTGCGTATTTTCCTTTGCAGTCACGTTTTTATATCTGGCATCTATAAATTGTTTCTCTTGTTGAATTGACCTTTATCCCTAGAGGGAACATCATGATGAATGTACATAACTAGCTCAACTCTTGTTTGCAATTTTATCCTTGCCTCGTCCTGACTCGTGTCCTTGGAATGTAGGCTTACACCCTTGAGACACTCGTTTCCTCCACTATAATATATCATTCTTTATTATTTTCAAGATTATACTTGAGAAAGGGATTAAAAAAAAAATACAAAAAAGAGGATAATTGAATTTATTTACATTTCATCATGGAATGAAATGATAATATTTAGTCCTTGTTTCCCTTGAACATGACACATATTTTCTGTTAGTCATAAGTACACCCCACTTATCTACATTTTCCTTTGGAAACTATACCAATAATTTGAACAAAAATCCACCGATGGGTTATTCTTCCTGTCATTATGGAGCTTCCGTCAATGCATATGCATTGACGTATTTCATGAAGGTCATTCACTTGAGTCTTATGTTTCTAGGTGTCACTCTGCATCATGTTATGTGTTCAAGGGAATTCAAAACCATGACAGCCATTCATCAATTTTTTTTTTACCAATCATGTTGGCCTTCCTAGTGTTAGTATACATTGTTGTATCTTTTCAACTCTACCAAGTTATATCAAAATTTTGATCTATATTTCATGTCAGTTGATATGGGATGCATTAAGGCCCTCCTTTCAATGGATCCATTTCTATCGACGTCAAATCATTATTTAAGAGGTGGGTCTAGGAATCCTGGAGTACCTTCGATCTTGCATTCATTAGTGGCAGGTTTCCTCGCGAATGACAGTGGGTATACATCAATGACCCCTGATTATTTGATTCTACAAGTTTTCAACTACATAACATCTATTCTCACTTGCTAGATTGTACTTAGTCCCTTGGAGACCATCATCATTATCAATGGCCCTCCTCATGTTTGTTAATGGTATACATCAATGACTGGTAATTAGATGATGTCTTATTGTGCTCAACTATAGTTCATGCATTCACATGATATAGACTCATACTATCGTTGGTTTGGATTGAAGACCTTGAGACAAATAGTCGTATCACTCATCGATGCATTGCTTAAGTTGTGCAATATTAGAATGCCATGTTAAGGTACCGTGAAGACCTTGATATCTTGCATTTATCATAGTGCCTATTACATTTTTAGAAGTACTTTTGGCATGGATCCATTGTGTATTTTTTGTGGCCATGCTTGTTTACTAGTAAGGAAGGGTATACCCACCTTAGGGTCTTGTCATATATTTGGGGAATTCCATTTCTTTGCACTTGTAGGTGCTTCCAACTCCTACATCCATAGTTCTCCTCATTTTTCCTTCAGCCTCGATTACCAATTATGTCATATAATATATTTCGACCCTCAACTTTGCTTCCAACCTCACACATTAGGAGGCATCTGGTAACACAATATTCAACATGCTTAGATGTGAATTCCGAATACAAGTACCAAGTTCTCCCACAACATGAAGATTGCTCGATGGAACACTAAAGAGAGACAAAATATCATAGTCGAACTACTACTTTCCTAGAAGAAAGATGCAAGTGGTTATTAATGAAGCTCGACAAGGGGAAAATACAATGATTTAATTTTCCTATGATGAGCTCAGAATAAAAAAACCATGAACTTCAAGTGGTTGAAAATGCATGAAATATGTCTTTTAGGTGCAAAAGGCTCAATTTATCATGAAGTTCTTAAGAACCATGGAAAACAAAGTGTAAAGGAAAGCATTAAAGGAATCATTTGGGATCCTTATCCCACATTTTGCTTTGCATCATTGTCATCCAAATCCAAAATCTATTTAAGATCCATTTGGGGTAAGAATTTGGGAGGGTGAATTGGAGAGTGTTGAAATGCTAAAGGAATTGTGAGAGACTCTATTCACTTGAGAAATTTTGGTGATATCAAAGGAAAAGAGGGTGAACATGTGATCCTGGGATATGGAGGAGGATGGATTTGCACATGACAAAGTTCTAAGCATTCTACTTCATCTCCGATTTAATGCAAATTGATTCAATCCCCCCACCCCACCCCACCCCACCCCAATGATTGTGTTAATTGTGTTGGTAGGCTATTAGATCTCAATTTTTGAAGCATTTGATAAGTTTTGTTATAAGAACGAGGAAGGTCTGCTGTTGATGTTGTTGAAGTAATTTGGAGAGCAGCAAGGAACACCAACCAGTAAGGAATAGCAGGCAAAGAGATTACCAAATGACCATGCTACAATAAGTATTCTTCTCCCTCCTTCCCTCACCTTCAAAATTGTTGGAAATGCCAAGTAGATCTAATTAGAAAAATGATAAGTATTTGTTTACATCCCTTTCAATGGACCTCACAAAACCATTAGGAGATTTGAGCTCTCTTATTTAACTTTGCCATCAAATCTCCTCATAACATTCATTATCATAATTACCTCTATAGACTAACTCATGATTTTAAATAAGCTATAAGATTCATCCAAGAAGTCTAGAGCAATATTTTCCAAAAAAGCATTTGCATCATTTAATTTTTTTTATAAATCATTATCATTTAAAACTTTCATAATTTTTTTTTATCCAACAAAATTACTAACAAAATGTTTTAGTAACATTTTTATTTTCAATAATATTTAAAAATGTTATAATATAATTAAAAATTATTTAATTTTGTTTAAAATATAATTTTCAAAAATTAAATTAAAAAAATGGCAAGTCAAGTATTTCACATTTTTTCCCATGGTTTTGTTTTGTTTAATGGTTTTAAGTTTTAAAGGTTTTTAAGATTTTATTAAAGGTTATCTAGGAGATCTTATTTTTATAGTTTTGTTTTGTTTAATGGTTTTAAGTTTTAAAGGTTTTTAAGATTTTATTAAAGGTTATCTAGGAGATCTTATTTTTATAGCTTTAAATTCAATTTTTTTTATAAAAAATAATAGTAACTTTTTAAAATGAATACGTTCAAAAATATTCATAAATAAAATCTGATTTTAATTTTTTAATAACTAAAAACAATAGCAACCCTTCAAAATGAATATGTGCTTAAAAATATTTATAAATAAAATTTTAATTTTAAAATGGGTATGGTTTTAAAATCTTTAAAATTTTTCAAAATTAATATATTTATAAATAAAATTTTAATTTAAAATTTATATATGTATTTGTTTTATTTTAGATTTTTAAAATTTTATCAACAAAAATTTGTTTCATAATTTCCACTTTAAGTATTGTAGATTTTTCCATACTTTATATATGATGATAATGATGATTAATTTTACATTAACTTTTATATAGATCTTATATATATATAAAATCTATATGTATGTTTTCATAAAAGTAATATATATATTATTTAGAGTTATTTAAAAGAAATAAAAGTTTAGAATTATTTAAAAGAAGTAAACATTTAAGGGTAGTAGAAATTATAAGTAGTCCATATTGTCTCATTTCATCAATTGTATAAATAAAAGTTAGTTTAATAATTTTGATTAACTTTGTAGATTTTTTTATACTTGAATATATATATATATATTATCCTTTGTAAACTTTTATATATATATATATTATCCTTTGTAAACTTTTATATATATATATATATTATCCTTTGTAAACTTTTATATATATATATATATATATATATATATATATATTAACTTTTATATATATATAATAAGTATTTTGAAATTGTATAATAAAAATTTGGTTAATGAATATGGTAAAAAAAATGAAAACATAATTAAAACACCTTATTTGTTTGGTAAATTAAATCTCAACGAATTAAGGTCAACAACGAAACGGCAATGGGTCCTCCTGTCCCCCCAGTGAAAATTAGACATAGACAGGAGAGTCATCGGTATAGGTTGAAATTACCACTTACGGCAAAAAGATATAAATTATAAAAGGTTAAAGCCTATCTACTCTAATACTATATCTTCTCATTAAAGAGGAATGGAATCCTTTATCCACTTTGCATGTAAAGTTAGTTACAATTCCTGGTCCAATATGACCGATTGTGGTATAAATATGGTGGACATTACACTACGCGCTTCAGAAGCGTCAGCAAATACGATTCGATGGCGTCATTCTACACTTTATATATATATATATAACAAAGGTGTAAGATTCCAAATCAATCAAATGTTGAATTGTATATAGAAGTTAAAATCAATACAATTGTCAACTTAATTATATTGTGACTTTCTACTAGTCCATGGCTATTGCACGATTCAACATTGAGTGATTTCTACCAACATGTGTAACATTTTCTATTTATAATGGTTTTGAGTAATTCAAAATAAAAGTTATGGAAATTGACAATTTTTTTAAAACACAATAAGAATTATTTTTGAATTAAATTAATGAAATTGTATATATTAATTATTAATATTGCAAAATCAAGTTGTAAATGAGGTATTTTATGGTGATGAATCCATTTTTACATTAAAAACAAAAAACAAAGATTAATTTAAAATTGCAAAACCTAAAAAATAGACACTTTCACTTTAATTGATACCTATTAAGTGTTCAACATGTAATGTGCCCAAATTAAATTTGAGTGGAAACAATAGATATCACTCATCTCTATTACTCAAACTAGACCCAATCAACAAAAATTAATTTATTGATATTAAATATTGATATTTAATCTATTTCTTTTATAATTATATGATAATAATTTTTACTATCCACAAAAAAAGAATTAAGATAAATGTTCTTTAATTTATCACTTCTATATTTCAACATAGTGTAAATGAAAGTAGACCAGCCTAGAGCTAAATCCTAGGCTCTATCAATGAAAGGGATCAAATCTCCTAAGATGCAAACCTCCTAGGCTCTATCAATGAGAGGGATCAAATCTCCCGAGATGCAAACCTCTCCTTGAATAGCTTCTTGAGTGCAATACCTCTAAAGTCTCTAGTTTAAGTCTCATATTTACTTTTTACTTTGTATTATTATTTTTTGTTTATGGTCAACATAATATTTATTACTTTTTACTTTGTATTATTTTGTTACTCGACAAACACTCTAAAGTCTCATATTTACTTTTTACTTTGTATTAAAAGTAAAAAGTAAAGTCTCTAGTTTAAGTCTCATATTTACTTTTTACTTTGTATTATTCTTTTTTGTTTATGGTCGACATAATATTTACCACCTAATCCTAAGCTCTAAAGTCTCTAGTTTATGTTAGGAGCCCATGTCTTTACTTTATTAGTATATTGTTGTTGGACGCATATGCTTTGTAAGTCGTCCCGTAGTATTTGTTGATCCATAGTTTATATTATCCCATAGTATTGGACGCATATGCTTTGTAAGTCATCCCATAGTATTATATGTCACATGGTTTTGACTCATAGTATTGGCGCCTAGACTTAACCCATGGTTTGTATTGACACATAGTATTGACCCATGGTATTGGCGTCTAGACTTAGTATATAAGTGTGTGTTGAGGCCTATGAAGGCACCATGAAGTTAATTGTATTGAGCTTGCTCAAAGGAGGTTGCCCCCTCGAAGTGGCCCGTGATCAATATAAAAGTGATTCCGAGTTCTATTATTTCTGATATCTTGTGTATTTGCATTAATTAATTATTGCAGGTTCATCACATCTGGTATTAGAGCACTTTCTTGGGCTCACTGGGTGAAATTTTTGTCAATTTTTTTTTTTCGCATCTGTTGCAGGTTCGGATTTGGGAATAATCCCCATCCGCTTAACTGTGGGAAGTACTTGGGCATAAGCCCTAAAACTCATTGTGAGGAGTACCACAGGAACCCCGAACTAGCTGGCCCATTGAGAGGAACTGCCAGCAAAAAGGGCAACGACCCCTACCTGATTGTCTATTTCTCACCCGTGAGGTAAACCAAGAGCTGTCGTTTGTGGCAAAGCGGTTATCAGTTTTACCTGAGCCGTGGAGTGAGGCGTACTGCCCCAATACGCAAGCCGTCAGACAGCATTGGTGGCCGAGTGAAACCCCTGAACTATTAGGAAGCCGCACATACCTGGGGTCCATATCTATTTTCAGCTGAACTATTATCGATCACTGCTGCGTTGTTTCCGATCCAGCCATTCAGATCCATTCTGAAAGCTTTTCCAGATCCAACAGTTTTCAATCCATTCGGCGTCGTTTCAGATCCCTCTATTTCCGCTCACTTCTAGGCCGTTGCAGATTTATCTGTTCCAGATCCCTTCCATAGCCGCTCCAGTCTGGAAAAAAAAAAAAAACCTCCTGGTTTCAGTCTGTTTCCCTTGAAATTTTTGGGGAACACCTGTCATCCCATTCTGCATATTTCATTCATGAGGACCCTATCCCCAATTCCCCCTCCCAAAGCCCGAAATCCCACATTTGTCTATTTTTAGGGTTTGCCATAACTTCCTCAGATTTCACCCAATCACCTTCAAATTTTACCACAGAGTTCCTTTCTGAATTCTGCTTCTTTGTCCCCCTCTGCCAAATTTTCCCATCCTTTCACCCCGCTTCTGAAATCCTCATTTTTTGCTTCGTTATCTCTTCGACAGTTTCCAAAACCTAGTCAAACCCCAATTACCCTTCAGATTTTTTTCCCAAATCCAGATTTTCCTTTACTGAAGCAGTTTCTGTTTTTGTTTTTCTACCCAGTCAACCAAAAAAAAAACTCCTGGTTATGGTTGTCACCCACGCGGGAGCAAACACCATGGAGGAAGCACTTGCAGCCATCCAAACCAAACTCCAAGATCTGGATGAAAAATTTCTCAGCTTCCATCTTCAGCATTCAGCCATGAACAATAACTGACAGCCAGAATCTTTTGCAGCCACGGGGTTCTCTTCTCCAACAATTTTTGTGGTCCGAAGCTTGATTTTCCTCACTTCAATGGTATTGATCCGACTGGATGGATATACCAAGCATAACAATATTTCAGTCTGCATAATACTTTTGATTTCCAGAAAGTTCCACTTGCATCCTTTCATTTGGAACAGGAATCCCTTTAATGGTATAGTTGGTACATCAAAGCTCATCCCGAGCCAAACTGGACAGATTTTTGCCAACTCCTTTTGCCACGATTTGGTCCTAGTGCTTTTGACGACTTCACAGGATCACTCACTAAACTTCACCAAACTGGCACAGTGAGAGAATATCAGACGGAATTTGAGAAACTAGCCAATCACACAGAAGGATTGTCTGATGAATTCTACAGGAGTTTTTTTATCAGTGGTCTCAAGGATGAAATCCGCTCAGAGGTCAAAATGTTTTGTCCCAACACAATGATGGAAGTCCTAGGGTTGGCTAAGCTGGCCGAGGAAAAGATCGCAACTCAACAATGCTCCAAACCCACCTTTGTTCCCTTCAGAAATATGGGTTCCCAACAACCTCCCATCACGCCTACTCCTCAACCAACTCCTATCAAGCAATTGTCTGAAACAGAGATGCAGGCACGCAGAGAAAAAGGGCTTTGTTATAATTGTGATGAGAAATTCACTCGGGGACATAGATGTGTTCAACAAAAGCTCTATCTCTTGGATGTGGATTTTCCACCTGCCTTAGAACTTGACGAAGAAGCTCCAGATACAGTAGATGATCAGGTCGACATTCAACACCCGCCTGTTGACACCCCATCTCAGGATGACCCACCCGAGATCTCTGTCCATGTTGTAACCGGCATCACCACCCCACAAACAATGCGAGTCAGGGGATACTTCAAGAATCTCTCTCTTACCATACTCATTGATTCTGGTAACACTCATAACTTCATTGATCCTCAGATTGCCAAACATGCTGATTGTTTTGTCCATCCTTGCTCCAACTTTGAAGTCATGGTTTCTAATGGGGGCACCTTACCTTGCAAGGGGAAGTGTCACAATGTGCGTATCTCTATGGAATATTATAACCTGCGCTCTCACATGTTTTCCTTGTCCTTAGGCGGATGTGATGTGGTTTTGGGCGTTCAATGGTTACGCACACTTGGCCCCATCTTATGGGATTTTGCTGAACTTTGAATGCAGTTTTCAGTCAATGGGGCACAACACAAATTTATGGGCTTACAACCAGGGTCTCTCTGCATCATCAGTTCACATCACCTGGAAAAAATACTTAAGAAGAATTCTCATGGTGTCATCGCTCAGCTCCATTCCATTCAGATGCACCCATCAACAATCTCCACTACTTCCTTGGATAGATATGCAGGTGTCTTTGTTGACCCAATGAGCTTGTTGCCTTCAAGAGACCTTTTTTATAAGAATTTAGCCGCATCTACCTCTCAGCAGGAAATGATGACTATTTTGCATACAGTACAGAAGTGGCAGCCATCCCTATTGGGGAATTATTTCTACATCAAGACTGATCTCCAGAGTCTGGAAACTTTCCTGGAACAACGGGTCTCCTCCCCAACACACCTGAAATGGGTTATCCAACTCATGGGTTATGACTATGCGACCACTTACCAGAAGGGTAAGGACAATATGGTGGAAGATGCTCCTCCTCACACATTTGATGAACCAGTTTCTCTTACAACTATTTCTCTACTTGTTCCAAATTGGTTGCAATCTGTTCAACGGGGCTATCTCTTCTATGAACTCCATGCTTCTTCATCAGTAGGGCACTCTGGGTTCCTCAAAACATATGACCAGGAACAATGTAACTTCTTTTGGAAGGGACTCAAAAGGACAATTCAACGGATGGTGGTTGACTGTGATACTTTCCAGGTCAACAAGGGTGAAACGACCCTCCTTTCGGGACTGCTCGAACCCTTGCCCATCCCTCCACAGATTTGGGAAACTATTTCTATGGATTTCCTAGAAGCGCTCCAGTGGTATAGTACCACATCTCAAAGGACACCATATGAAGCAGTCTCTGGACAGGCACCACCAGTTCTTCTTCCATACACCTTCAGCAACTCCCCAGTTCAAGCAATTGACTCAATTCTTTGAAACTGTGATCAACTTCTTCTCATTCTGCAGGACAATTTTCACATGGCAAGAATTTGACTGAAACAACAAGCTGATCAGCACCGTTCTGAGCGCACTTTTCACATCGCTGATATGGTTCTTCTTCGTCTACAGCCTTCCATGCAATCCTCCCTGAAACTCCAAAGGCGCCAGTGGCTCGGAATGCAACCCGAGGATGCTACAGGGGACCCACTCCTTCAGATTCTGCATCAATTTCCACATCTAAAGCTTTGAGGACAAAGCTTTTTCTAAGGGAGAGGGGATGTTAGGAACCCATGTCTTTACTTTGTTAGTATATTGTTGTTGGACGCATATGCTTTGTAAGTCATCCCGTAGTATTTGTTGATCCATAGTTTATATTAGCCCATAGTATTGGACGCATATGATTTGTAATTCATCCCATAGTATTATATGTCCCATGGTTTTGACTCATAGTATTGGCGCCTAGACTTAGCCCATGGTTTGTATTGACACATAGTATTGACCCATCGTATTGGCGCCTAGACTTAGTATATAAGTGTGTGTTGAGGCCTATGAAGACACCGTGAAGTTAATTGTATTGAGCTTGCTCAAAGGAGGTTGCCCCCTCGAAGTGGCCCGTGATCAATATAAAAGTGATTTTGAGTTCTATTATTTCTGATATCTTGTGTATTTGCATTAATTAATTATTGTAGGTTCATCACAGTTTAAGTCTCATATTTACTTTGTACTTTGTATTATTCCTTTTTGTTTATGGCCGACATAATATTTATTACTTTTTACTTTGTATTATTATTTTTCTGTTTACTTTGTATTATTTTGTTACTCGACAAACACTCGACTAACAAGATCTCCCCCATACTGGGCTCTAGAGTGCCTCTCGGCACAAAGATCATTATCCTTATGGTAAACCATGAAGTCGTAAAGAGTAGTTAAGGTATGGCATTATGATAAAATTATGTCTTAGTGTTATAACTCTAAGGGTAGGGAATGTTAAAATGAAGAGATACTCATCTCCAACCTCCTTTGCATGACAATTTTTACAAATTTGCTCATCGCAATGTGTACTTGGGTTAGTCCAAGTTTCACTATAAAGATCATGAGCATTGCATGACAATTTTTACAAATTTGCTCATCGCGATGTGTACTTGGGTTAGTCCAAGTTTCACTATAAAGATCATGAGCATTGGCCTAAACTTCACTATAGTGGTCACACATGTATTCTACGATATTTGGGTTAAAAATAATGTTTATATGGCATTGTTTCGACATTTATGTGTCGAAATCACGCCTTTTACGAAAATCATCCTTTTCTAATTCACTTCAACTTTGAACAATTTGGTAAACATTGGTGTATTGACTTCTTTAATAAATATCATCAATATTCTATGTTATTGTATGTGAATATACCGAAGATTGTTTTAACAACATTAATAAGGTCATCAAACTGACACTTTAGGAGCTGGTAATTGATATTACATGAAACTGGATTCCAAAATTAAAGTCATTTTATCGAAATCTATAACTCTATAAATTTCAATGTCTAGGGTATCATATCAATGTTTAGGTGGTCAAATTGATGCTTGAATGTTGATAAATTGATGTTAGTACAATTAAATCAATGCCTAAACATTGATATATCGATGTTGAGACAATCAAATCAATGCTCAGGAATTGATATATCAACTTTAAGACAATCAATCCAATTCCTAGATGTCGATGTATTGGTGTTAGAGGGAGCATTTTAATATGCAATCCTTGTCCCACATCTCTTCAATTCTACCCTCTATGTTATTAACATCTGCAAGTGCATAAATTCTGATCTCAAGGCCATCGAATCAATGTTAAAACAACCAAATTGATGTTAAATCAACATTAACATAGTCAAATGAACACGTAGGTGTCGATACATCCACATTAAGGTAGTTAAATTAACACATACACATCAACATATCAACGTTTCGGGATGCATTCACTATGCACTCCTTGTCGCATAGCTCTTTAATTCCATCCTCTAAAAAACATTGCTAGTGATATAGAGGAGTGTTTCCAGTGGTTTTGAGTTCAACCCTAACAACAATCTCAAATGATTCAAAGTTGTAGTGGCATGACAGTAGTGACATCAATGTTGTCAAGCTATTATGGCCATGAATTGTCATCATTGCTTGTCTTGAACTCATGATCGCAAGAAACACTATTATAGATTGTCAACATGGGCTATTTACAAAGGATAAAACATAAAACTACGAGATGGAGATTGCATAGAAAAGTGCATAAGGAAACAAATATAATTACCTTGGGTACTTGTGAGAGAACTCTTTGTCACGTTTGTCCTCTATTTTGATTCCCTACAAAAATTGAATGTCAAGTGCATTTCAATTACTTATATTTCCATTTTTAGTCATTTTATTATGTGCATCAATAAATACATATAATGTAAGACAATATGTCTTGGTAGAAGCATCAAACCTTTCATCCCATCACAATAAATTTTAGTAGAAGCATAAGGATGATATTATAGTAAAGGATGGGCCATTAATGTCAATATCATTCTTACCTACTTGGAACAATGAAATTGATCATATTTGTTAGTGTGCCATTGTATAATATATTGGTAGGTGAACAACTTAGGGAGTATAATGGTTTAAACTAACAACCATGATGTGCAGAATCATTTATACCACTTGAAAATGCTTGCCATACATTTCCATTTTTAGAGATGTTTTTTTCACAATGAGCATAGTGGATGGACTGTTAATGGTTTAGAGATCAATAATGATTGTAAGTCATGAGAAAAATAGTGGAGCACACATTTGAGATTGATATTATCATGAGCTTTACTCATGGTTAAGGGTGATAATTTACTTGAGACCCTATTCACACTACAAATTATAGTATTTCCACATATTTGGAGTAACTTCACATATTTCGATGAGGGTGAGAATTAATGAATGCTACTATACACATGTAAACACTTGCATAATATCAATGACCATGATATACGCACATCTTTATATATGTGGATATCTTTTATAAACAAATATTGAGTGGTATCCAACAAAAAAAAGCAAATATAACAATTGCATAAACCTAATGTTATATCCTAATAATTCTGATTCTAAAGTGATATTAAATAGATCATTATATAATTTGGAATCTATTTATTTTGGTACTTTCTAGGTGTAAAATTGGAGGTATTGTCTTATAGGGCCCAATTTATGGGAAGGTCTCATTTTCGTTATTTGGGCTCCAAAACCTTTCATATCCCATTTGAGCCCTGAAATGACCCTTTTGGGCATAAACAAATTGCAAGATTAGCCTCTAGTCTCTTGATGACGTTCTATGCATTGAGAGATTTCCAATGGTTCAAAAATCACCTCAATTAGAGTTCATATGTAGAATTTATGCCTCCAAAATTTTTACCTATCCTATTTATCACCATGGTACCAACTGGATGCCATGTCATATTCCATTACTCACACATTTGGAACTAGTCATGTGTGGAATTCTAAGAACACTATAGAGGGTCCAAAACCCTAAAATTAATTGGGGGTTGAGACATGCAAAAACCTTAACCCTAACCTAAGATGTCTATCAAGTTATGTTAAATATTAAGTTGGGTCACTAGAAAAAGAGGAGGTTCCAATATATTAGTATTGTTATTCTTCCATAGTTTAGAAAAACATATAAGAGTGGGATATTGAAGAAACACATAGGAAGTATAAGATCCTATAACAACCATTTAGACCACACTATCCATGGAAAATCCATAATGAGTGAAATTTCTTTGGACTTGCATTTAATGATTGAGAAGAAAAGAGTAGAGCATAGTTCTTTCCTTCTAGTTGGGTTTTCCTAATATAATTGGGTTTTCTTAGGCTACATCTTCTCTTAATTGTGTGTATGGTGTGTTATTTTCTTAGATTCTTTCATTTCAATTTTACTTTATTTAGTATTTGATTAATTAGGTTAGTAACAAATAAATATGAATATGTAAAGTAATGCACTGCATAATTAGGGATTTTTAGAGTATTGTAATCTCTATTAGGATAATATGTTCTAGTGAAATATCCATGACAGTTTACAACTCACAAAGTTGTACTAGGAGCAATACGAATCATTGTTTTTTTGCTCAAATCTCCCTAACTTGCGGGAGTGGCTTGTGGTCTAAGAAACCACAACACAGAGGCATCTAAGCTGTCAAAATCACCCAAGGAACACACCCGGCCTGGACCGCACCAGCCTCAACTTGACTTGGTTTTTGGTTGTCGCCTCCCAAGTAAGTCACCCCTAAGGGGAATTGAACTCGGGTCACCTTACAGACGAGGCCTACACCTTAACTGAGTGAGCCGGGAATTGACAAGAATCAACTTCATATATATATATATATATATATATATATATATATATATATATATATATATTATCATTTAAAAAATGAATGGTTTATGAAACATCACTATACCTTCTCAGTTTGCAAAAGTAGATTGTAGAAATTTTTTATTAAATACCTACCTACATGAACATAAATTAATAATTTTTTTCACTTCTTTTTATGTATGACTATTCTCAACAACCACTGGAACAACAAGAAGCTATATAGGACGCAGAAACAAGATTTATACCATCTCCCACCTTTCCTCTTTATCACTTGTGACCAAATTTAAAGTTTCTTTCTAAACTAAAATCACTTCTAGAACTCAATATTCATATCCATTAAAGAGACACAATGAATTTGATAAGAGAAGATTGTCTTTGCCAAAATAAACATATTTCAAATCTAGATCGTAAATGGTATTGTCAATGTGATATATTAACTTTGTATATATGAATAACTTGTACTATTTTTCTATAATCATCAAAGTTACTTTGAAATCTTTCATTGTACACATGATGTTTACTTTCACATCCATAAATAATTGTTTAAATCCCTCCACATTCAACAATATCATGTTTTGTTCTCTTAAGGGGACAAGCACAACCGTGCTTAATATGCCTTTTGCATTGCCAATATAGGTTTAATATAGCTAAGATAAGATAGTGTTATGTCATTTTTCTTGTTTCACTACTTAAGTTGTTTTGGGTGTTAAAGGTCATGAAATGCACATGGGTGCGAATCCACACTTGTATTTTAATCAACATAACATCCATGCTTACTTGACACTTCCTATTGGTTACTTCTATCAATGTTCCTTTACACCTTATGAGGAAATTGGTAGTTTAATGTCCATTTATATATGTGAATGAAGTATCCACAATTTATTATTTTACACACACACGGGTTGGTTACAACCTACAATGAATGTGATGTGTGACTAGAAGTGTAACATATACTCGTGAATGTACTTTACAATTTAAAAAATGTTTTCAAAAGTATAATATTGACATTGATAAAATAACACTTTGTAACTTCTATAAATTGGCAATGCCTCCCAATAGCATTATAACTAGTGTCAAATGGATCAAGGTTGTCATAGAGTTACAGAAAACTTAAAAAGAATTAGTTCAATGTCAATTTTGGTTATTATTATTATTATTATTTTAAAGTGTTTTCTTTTATATTAATTTATGGTTTATTTGTGAGGTTAAACAAACTATTAGAATTGAAAACTTCATGGTACAAACTTAACTAGATTAGAATTGAAGATATTAAGATGAACTTCAATTTGAAATAATTGGTTTAGACTATAGCTAAAGATCTCATGATCAACTTTGTTTTGAAATAGTTTGTCTAAACTAATTAACATAACCCATTAAGTTTTTTTTGTTTGCATGTGTGAGTGTGTACGGGCGTGAATGTAATAGAAATTAACACACAACAATTGTATATGTTGATTAGTTTTTGGACAACATAAAACTGTATATTGATAATATTTTATGAATTTTACATTTTCTTATCTACCATCAGGTCAAGAAATATGTCAAAACTGCGATTTTGGCCCGATTGATATAATAGTTATTCTAATGCATAAATGGATTTATCACCTTTAGATACCTTTAATATAACCAAATTATATAGTGTTAACAACTCATATTTGACCATCAACCCAAAATGATTCGTGTTAGTTTTTAGGCCAAAAATATAATTTCCTTCATATTATTTTGAACCGTTGAAAAGTAACCTCTCTCTCTCTCTCTCTATATATATATTGGATACTATGTTAGATGTCAGGTTTTGATACGATGGCTCGCTCCAAGACATTGAAGCTAAAGGTCACACATAAGCTATATTTATCCTTTTCACCTGTCATATCTCCCTCCGTACATGCCTCTGATCGTCTTGATGCCACCTTTCTTATTTCACCTATGTGTGAGCCTTCCAATGATGGCTTTGGTATTTACCATCCGTCTCTAGATATTTCAAAACTTTTTCATACATATCCTCTTTTATCACCTCCCCTCCAGTCCCCGACCTTCCTTCTAGCTAACCATATCTCCCTCCCTCGAGGCCAACCACTACCATTTTTCCACCATTTTTTGATCAACCAATCTTTCCCGAGTCTCCTTCGATTCACCACCTCTCTCTCCTCGAATGCATGATGATCCTCCTCCAAAAATCAATACTCTCAACCCCAAAGAATGTCTCCAAAAAATGAAGAAGATTTGCGGAAGGAAACATAGGCAACAGTGTATCTCAAAATCACTAGATGAAATGAACTTGTCGATAAATCCTCAGGTTTTCCAAGAAAAGGTTATCTTCTACACTGAATTTACACTTATTGGTAATTTTCATGCAAGATGATTCAAGGAAGTGGATTTGAAAAATTAGATCCACCTTACTTGGGTGCATATCCTTGGGTATGATTTTCAAGTTCATGTCGAGGCTAGAGGATGCATTACCTTTGTTTTTAAATCAATTGAAGATTTGAGTATGTATGTTTCCACAGTATTCAACCATTGTTTTAAGAATTATGGAATGTCACTATGTAGAAATTTAGATGAACCAACGCATTTTGGGTGTACACTCCACCCATCTTTAGGATCACAAGAAGCTTTAGTAGAAAATATAATAATGTGGCATAATATATAGGAGAAGGAGAAAACAATCCATCACTTTAAGGTATTGGGGATAGGTTAATGAGAGAAAATTAAGGGAGTTTAGGTTCAAAATAAGTAAAAATAATAATTAATTTAGTTTAGTCTAAAACAAATGAGAGGAAAGGTTACAAAAAATTAAATAATTAATGGGGTTATTTAGAAAAGATAAAGGTAAAGAAAATGATTATTATAATAATGAGTACTGAGAATATGGGAAGAATGGTTAAGAAAAAGATTAATATAATAATTAATATTTAGAAAACATGGGAATAAAAGAAAAAAGAATTAGTGTAAGAAATCAAGAAAAATAAATTGTATTAAAAAATAGTTAATTAAATATTGCATTATAATTTAAATAATTAAATTATTTAAATTTTTTATTCAAACTCCATATATTAAAAGGAATGAGGAATAATGAAGTAATATAAATAATAACTAAGAAAACAATTAAATAATAAATTATGATGTAATACACTTATGAAAGAGGGAATTATTACAAATAAATTTAGGGAATTGTTACCAATCAATTTAAAAATGATAGTATAAATAAATTTAAAAAGATAGTTATCAAAACAAATGAGATGGAAGGTTAAATAATTAATAGGTTCATTTAGAAAGGATAAAGGTAAATAAAATGATTATTATAATAATCAGTTTTGAAAAAATATAGGAAGAAAGAAAAATATTAATTTTTTTCAGGAGAAAAAAACGACTATTGACATTTATTATGAATTAAATAGTACAAAGAGTATCTTGGTTCATATGGAACCAAAAAACTAGCAACAGAAAAACAACTTCCTGAAATATCATAGTCCATTAAAAGACTAGCTGCACAATAAATTTTCTCAGAAGATACAACAAAACGCTAACAGAGAATGGCAAAAGTTGAATTTATCCATAGCTGAAAGTACCATATAAAGCCATCATCCGCAACACTCTTCAAAAGACATTAACAGAGACTAGTCAAAAAAGTAAGAATCACCCTGATCTTGGATGACATTGTCCAACCATTCCTCCCAAATCAGAGTACCTTCGGAACCATCAAGAGCTTGTTTAGATAGCTTGTCAGCCATAGAGTTTTGTTCCCTATATATATGCTCAAATGAAATGTTTTCCTGTAGTGAAATTTCCTTTTGAGTGCGAATACAGCAATGGCGAAGATTGGTGACATTTAACTGAAATCCCTTGCTGCCCACTTGATTGTAACACGCAAATCACCAAAAAATTTGACATTAACTAAGCCAAAAACATTTTCCATCCTTAAAACGCACCATAAATCCATGACTTCAGCTTTCATATTGCTTCCCACTCCACAATTGAGACGTATAGAAAAATAATGATTTTCATTGAGAAAAACCACTCCAACTGCACACATCCCATTTTGTGCAGCACCATCAAAAAATAGAACCGGTTGAGTCACTTTAAAGGAGAAAAGACTGACTCTAGCAACCGAAAGACTGAGCTTCTCATCCTTGTACAAATGAAACATCTTCAATGCAGTTAAGCTACAGGTCATCAAATCAGGTTGTAAGTCCTGGAATATTGCACAATTTCGCGAGTACCAAACTACCTAGGCAATAAAATTGGCTAATGGAAAGAAAGATTTAGAGTACCTGTACCAATTCAACAAGCAATAGCTGAAGTCTCTAACATCCCATTGTCTAGTAATACTCAACTTAGAAGAACAGAAAGTCCAAGATTTTTTTGTAAAGTGGCAATCCACAAATAAGTGTTGAGAAGTTTCAGCAGCAACTGCACATAAACTGCATCTATTTGGCCCATTCCATCCTCGCTTCAAAATATTGTCCCAAGTCTTAAGCTTATCTTGGATGGTTAACCATAAAAAACATTTCAACTTTAATGGGACTTTCAACTTCCATAATCTCTTGTACCACCAGTTTTGAGGATAGATAAATCTGTCCTGAATAATTATGAGATAAGCAGTCTTTGCTGTGATAATCCCTGAGCTAGGATTCCCCCTCCAAAGAAATATATCACTCTCCTCATTAATTTTGACTCCTGCTAAATTAATATTTCTGATATAACTGTCCCACTCCCGAGAAAAGGAGCCAACAAGCCCTAGGTCCATAGATTTCATCCAAACGTCAGAATGGGGAGCATTATGTCCGCGGATAAGAATTCTGTTAAGGGTAGGACGACCAAGAGCATTCAAATACTGAACCAAACTTTTTGAGAGAACATGTGAATCCTCCAGTCCAATGATAGGATCCATCCCAACTATGATATTTTCACCAGAATTGACCTTCTAGCAGATGTTTTTTGCAACCCAATTGAAAACTTTCATAAAGCCTCTCCAGATTGGAGAGAAATTCCAACCAACCAGCTTGGGGTTTCTTAGCCAAGCATAAACATTTGGAAAGAGATACTTAGAGTGTATTGTCTTGGACCAAAGCGTGTCCCCAAATAAACACCTCCATAAACGTTTTAGTCTGAGTGCAGAACTGAAATTTCCCAAGTCTTTGATTCCCCAACCACCAAATCTTTCCGGTCTTGAAAGTGCCTCCCAAGAAACCATAGGGATCTTGGAACGATCAAAACTTCTAGTCCACAAGAAATTAAAAAAACACTTTCTAAGAGCATTGATGATAAAGGAAGACACTTCGAGGAGCGAAAACCAGTAAATTGGAATGCTTGATAGCATAGCTTTGACCAAAATGAGTTTCCCCCCAATTAACAAGAGACGATATGTCCAATGAGCAATACGGTTTTCAACTTTTCGGAGGAGCCAAAACCAATCCTTAATAAGATAATTATTTGGTTTCAAATAGAAACCCAAATACTTGAAACCTTCTTCCATTGGTAAGCATTTGAAAGGAAGAAAAACAGTGATTTGTCTGAAAGTATCCTCATTCACACCGAACTGATAGAAGTTGGACTTCGTATTGCTTACCTTCATTCCAGAGACCCTGCAAAAAGTCTTGATAATATCACTAAAATGCTTCCATTCATCCACAGAATCCAATCCAGCTGCCAATACATCATCAGCAAAGAGAACATGTGTCAGCACACAATCTTTGGCCAATTTTACACCTTTGATCAAACCTTGATCTGAAGCCTGCTTAACAAGTCTACTAAAACCATCCATGACCAATAAGAAAATAAGCGGGGAAAGTGGACATCCCTGACGGATTCCTCTAGAATAACTGAAGAAAGAAGAAGGTGTACCATTTACTAGTACAACAATATTCATAGAGGTAACACATATCATGATCCAGTTGATTACCAAAGGAGGAACACCATAAAAAAACAAAAAAATATTGTATTAAATATAATTAATGAACTATTGTATTCTAATTTAAATAGTTAAATTTTTTAAATATTTTTATATTCAAATAATTTAATTAATATTATAATATACTATATATATTAAAATAAATAATTTTAGAAAGATAGTATAATTTTTTTAAAATTAATATGAAATAGAGTAGGAAATTGGATTCATTATAAAAGTGATAAGTAGTAATTAATTTAATGACGACTACAATACAAGTTAAAATACAAGCAAAACAAAGAATAAGGGTGGGAGAATAAATCTAGTAATGAAAGAGAATAATACGGGGGGAGAGGTTTTGATGTCAAAACAATGAGAATAAATGATTAGGTTAGGGTATTCAATTTAGATAAATGATAGTAATGAACATAAATACAAATTAAAAATGGTTAGAGGGTCGAGGAATAGATTAAGATTGCACTAGAGAAGCCCTGATTTTTGGGGAGTGTTGTGTTAGCACTCTTCAGGTGGCATGCAGGGTTTGATCCCATCCGTGAGCCCATCCATACACTTTCACTTTGGGTCAAGTTACCTTCCAATAGAATACTAGGATGAATGAATATTTAAGTCTATCAGTGATACCCTTGGCACTTTTCTGAACGACTCAAAAAAATCTAACCTCTATTGCTACTATTTGTGTTGGGATGGACATTTTGTAAGGGCTTCCGAACGCCATACTGATAGAAGTTAGTGAGCACTCTTATATGAATACATTGGACTACAAGAACGTTCCCTATAGATGTACTCATTTTTTTTCTCATGTCCGTTGCTTCAGACATATGAATACATATGTGGCAATACTCTGGTAATGAGCCCATCTGACTATGGTGGGGAATCCCTATTCTCACATTAGGACAAGAAACATAAAAAGTTAGTGGAAGCAGATCCACAAGAAACTCTCTATTAGAAATCCTCAAAGACAAACATGGAATTTGTAGAAGTGACCGAAGCACTCCAAGCAAAAATTAAGGAGTTGAAATCACTAATTTTAGGCTTGCATGGAAAATCTATTGCCACTCTGGATTCTATGATGGGGATAGGGAATCAAAAAATTGAATAAGCATCTGGGATCCTTCCAATGGTGCAACAAAGTCCAATTTTTGATGTATCGATTATAAAGGAGGGAACATCTCCCATCTCCATCAGTTAAAAGACTAACGATAGCTTCCATACTTTCCCTTCCTCTTCGAGGTGATATGCCACTCGACCCCATACACAGGAGGCTATAATTCAATCTCGTGGACCATTTTTGACATGGAAAATGGACCCCTCTTCAATATGAGGAGGGAAATATTTTCTGGATCATGCTAAGTTAGATGCAAAAAAAAAAATTGTGTTGGTTGTTGTAACACCCTCATTAATATAGTAGACTGAATAGACTATTGAGTACACTAATATTGAAGTAACCTGGTTAAATAAAACAGGAAAAAATGTTATGCTTTAATTATTATTGAATGAAAACTATTGATTGACTAGCAAATGATGAATATGCCTGATTGATTGAGAAATATGAGGATGTTATGCATAAATGTAATGAATGATGTCTTTGATTCCATATTTGTGAATGAATGATATTGACTTAGATAACTTGAATGAAGATAAATATGCATGATGATATGATACATTTTTATGGTACAATGCTACTAATGTGCGCTTTGAGTGTGTGCAGTAGTAGATAAAACGAACTATCGACTGAATCTCAATGGAATAAAAGGGGTAGTAAGAAAAAACAATATACATAGGGGTACGATGATAGATTTTCGACCTTGAAATAACATTCCACGCATGGGTCGGAGCCATCTCAGCTCACCTGGGGAAGCGTGTGACGTATGGGCGAGGCCATAATGATTTGGTCGCGTGCAATGTGTTGAGGGGCGCACAATAAGGAAGATATTATTCCTCAGTTTCCATTAGTCTCCATGGAAGTGTAGTCGGAAGATCACGGTAACGATTACTGATCGCTACATAGTACTCCACACACAAGAAAAAGGAAGTTGTTGGAAGGACCCATTGAAGTGGTCCCTAGACAACGACAGGAAATGGAAGATTTACATTCTTGCATTAAAAAATTCAGGCATATATATATTAAATGTCGCATATGGAAATATTAAATTGAGAATAATTGAATGAAAGAGCATTTTAAATTAAGAGATTATAGAAAAAGGGATATTTGGGGTAGAAGTTGTGCAAATCTTAATTTAGGAAAGATATGCATTAGCTTAAAAAAATAAAATAAAAATTAGAGATAACTAATGTTGGGGAAAATATAGACTAAAAAATATCTAGAGTTTAACTCCATATGCACCCACTGATGTAGGGATTGGGATTTTAGACTAGGGAGACAAATATGAGAGAATTAAGGAACTTATGTGCACCGTTAGTATGTGAGAGTGACCCTTGTTGCATGAGAATGAATTCTAGAGATATAATAAATTAAATTAAATTCTACATGAAAAGACACATGTCGTGAAATACGTTTTCTATTTAAGGAAGGGAGAATGAAGAGAAAATGATCTCTCTTTCTCCCTAATGTTGGATGGACTTTGTAATGGAAGTTTGCATTTGAGTGTGGTTCATAGGAGTTTGGATGATAACTGCTCTAGGGATTGGGAGATCCCATCAAAGAGTCAAGGCTTGAATGTTCTTATGACCTCTATTTGATCGGGAGATCGGGAGGAAGGAGAGTACTCCCAGTAAGGTGGGGAGGTCAACTGAGGGGTCAGACAGTAAGAGCATCGAGAGTTGATTGGATCGTGCGGAAACTACTTTGAGGACTTTGACAAACATGAGATCGACTATCACATAATAGGTATTTTCAATTTTTTGTTATAAGTTTTGTCTAAAATTTTAAGGAAGATTTATTGTCGTGATTGATATGATGATGGAATTTTCGTTTTAGTTATGTTAAAATATATATTGTTTCAAGTTTTGGCACAAGACAAATATCCATATGAAAAAAGGGTAGCGATTTTCAACTTATAAATTAAATAATGATGACTAGAATCAAATAGATATTTATTAGATGCATTACAAGCAACTTCATGTATCTATTGCATTGGGATTGAAGGACCATGTGAAAAGTGAAGGAATGCATGAATCTAGTCTAGGATAGTTTTTAAACTTTTCCTACATAGCCATGGTGAGAAGACGAGTGGACAGATATATTTGGTGAATTTACTAAATGACAGGAAATTGATAAATTTTAATTGAAAAGACACCAAGATGCTCATATTGATGAGACTTTGATAGGTTGTTGCAAAAGTGAAACAAACTTAAAATTTGAAAAGCGAGATATCAATGTTACTAGCATGAGGCGTTGATCCCAATGACACTAATTTTCTAGCATGAAAATATTGTTAAAAATAATGAAAAAGTACAAACTCGACGTGACCATGACAACAGTAAATGAAGAATTATTAATTGGGAAAGTCCACTGAAAGGGCCAAATGAAGACAATTTTAGTAAAGTGACATATGGAGATGATCAACACAATGAATTGAACGCAATGAATCTAACCTCAAGACATGGTCAAACCTTGATGAAAAGAAGACTAGCACTCGAGATGGAACTCGATGAGGTTAAGAAAACACACATAGTGCGACTTGATAAGTCTGTCGAAGTGGTCCTAGGACAACATAAATGATGACATGAGGTAAGGGCATGATAATCTCATTGACCTGGATATGATGTTACTAACAAAAGGACTAGGAATTAAATTTTAATATGTTCAACTAAATCGCTAAGTTCTAACGCTTGGAATCCTATCAAATTGAGAACCAACATTATTAAAACATTTAGGGGTTTGGAAGTAGTCTTATGGGAATTGGATTTTGGACTATTTGATAGTTGCTCTTGATTTATAAATCTGTGATTATAACTTACCAATCTGTATTTTACTGAATATTGTATGATGTTTACCTTCTCGTCTTGGAGGAAAGGATAGCCAATGGATTTGAATTCTTGCTCAGATTTGTTATGCAAAACGATGATTGGGTAACTATGGTATGGATATTGATGCAATATAGTTGTAGTTAAAAATTGGATATCGTGGATCTTCACGGATGACTAGGAAATCTAAGTTGGTATTAACAATTATGAAGGTATTATTGGATTTACATTACGCAAAATTACGATTGAGTTCCTAAGGATGTGTTGGAACCATGTTGGATGAAATAGAAAACTAGTGATAGTAGAACTAGCGCTTATGGCCATGTTTTTTTGATAAAAATAAAAGAGAATGACAAGAACATAAGAATAGCAAAATGAAAGTGAATCCTAGCATCGAAAGTACGAGAACAAAAATTAACTTCGGGACAAAGTTTTAATAAGAGGGGGTGTATGTAACACCCTGCTTAATGTAGTTGATTGCATAGACTATTGAGGGCACTGATATTGAAGTAACCCAGTTAAAAAAATATGAACAAATGTTATACTTTAATTATTTTTCAATGAAAACTGTTGATTGGCTAGCAAATGATGAATATGCCCGACTAATTGAGAAATATGAGGATGTTATGAATAAATATAATGAATGATGGCTTTGATTCCATAGATGTGAATGAATGGTATTGACTTAGATAAATTGAATGAAGATAAAGAAGCATGATGATATGATATATGTTTATGGTGTGGTGCTACTAATGTGCGCTTTGAGTGTGTGTTGTAGCAGATAAAACAAATTACCGACAGACTCTCAATGGAATAAAATGGGTCTTAAGGACAAGAAATATACATAGGGGTACGATGACGGGTTGTTGACCTTGAAATAAAATTCCACACATGGGTCGGAAGTTGTCTTAGATCACCCGGGGAAGCGTGTGTCGTACGAGTGAGGCCACAACGATTTGGTCACGTACGATGTGTTGAGGGGCACACAATAAGGAAGATATTATTTGTCAATATCCACACTAGTGTATTTGGACCCAAAATTTGACGACCAAATCCGACGACCTCCGACGAAGAAGGACTATGTCGTCGTATTTCATCTTAAAAATTTCAAAATTTGATGATTTTTTTAAAATTGATAGAAGACAATGCCGGATATCCGATGGGAATGCTGATATCCGATGGCTCTGTCGATTTCCGACATCATATTAAGCATTGGGATGTTGGATATCCGACGTCAAGCTATACAACCCGAGGAGGTCGAAAATATGACATCAATTCTCCAACGGTAAATAGGTTCAAGGCGTCGGATATCCGACGAAAGGTTGACTTTTAAAACTTATAAATATTGAAACATTCCGACATGTTTGCTATACAAGCGATGGTTTGCGGAAGTTTTTTTTATTCGGTGGACTGTTTTTCGGCGGACTATTTTTCATTATTTCCATTGTTTTTGAGATTCAAGCGAGCGAAGTGTAGAGCTTCATTTTCTAAGATCGATAATATTCATTCAAGCTCTTTACGAGAAAATGTCAACTAGCAATATTCCTGATCCAGACGAACAAAATCGACAATTGCTTGCTAGATTGTGGGAAGGAGTTGAAAAAAGGGGTGATAGGAAATGTTATTGTCCATGTACTCAATGCAGGGGCTTTAAGAGGAGAAGAATTTTGATCACAACAGCCACAAAACATTGTAGGGAGCATGGGCACGCTGAGGGGGGACATGAATACCATGCATTTGTAAGTTTTGCATTATATATGTTTTTATTTTGATTGCTTTTGTAAATTTATGTATTGATCATGGTTTCAATAGATGGGGACTAACATGGACAATAAATATTATTTTAATATTAAATATTTATTATACTATTTTTTTTTTTTTTGTGCATGTTGAATCTAGGGTATAGTTGAATAACTCATTTATTTGTTCGTTAGTGATACTAACTCACTCACCGGGGAAAGCACTTAACTCTCTAGATTTGTGACACTTTCCATCATGATAATAGAAATAACGATTATATTCGCATGTTGTAATTTCTCTTATATTTTCTCTATAGAAATTACCATAGCATCATTTATCTTTCCTTAGTGGAGTACAATATGAGAAATTTTGTGTTATATTTGAGTAGCTTTGCTCAGTAATTGGGTCAATTATTATGTCTCTTGGATAGTTTGGATGCACCTATTTGAAGAATAGTACAATTGGCTGTTGTTCTTTTCATCCCAATAGTACAAAATTTGTTACATTTTAAATGCATCACATAAATGTTTACATTTTGCGTTTGAATTTTTTACATTTTGCGATTGAATTTCTTATATTAACTTTTATCTATTGATGGTTTCATGTAATTATAAAGGAAATAAATCCTAGGGCACTTCATCCGAAGGAAGTGCTTCCACAACAAGTACCAGAAGCTATGAATATTAATGGAGAACAAGTCAATGATCACATTAATGAAGAAGAAGATCATTTTGAAAACATAGTTGAAGATGGTGTTACAAATAATTTGATCCATGATTCATTTAATGTTGGAATGGTCAATGTTGATCCTGATGATGATGATCATGAAAATGATGAACATTTTGATGATATTCATGATATACCTCTTCTTGATAAGGCATACGAACCCCTTTATGAGGACTCCAAGACAAATCTTCTCTCTGCTATATTATTGATAATGAACTTGAAGGTTATGAATGGTCTTTCAAACATATCAGTCACACAGATGTTAAGGTATGTAATATATTCCATCACAAAATATATATGATTGTGTATTTTGTTGTTCATTCATATATAAGTCAAATTATTACGGATTAAATTTGTTCCATTAATATTATTTCTATATTATATTAACTAGACTTTTATTTTAATTTGTTGTAGCATGATAGGTGAATATTTGTTACCACCGTCAAATATTTTACCTCGCGCATATCGAGATTTATCTGCCATCATGAAAGAAATTGGAATTCAGTATGAAGCAATTCATGCATGCCCCGATGACCATGTTCTATATTACAATCAGCATGAATTTGCAACAGAATGTCCTGAATGTCATATCAGTAGATATCGCACAGATCAAGTAACTAAAAAGGTGCCTCGCAAGGTTCTACATTATATTCCCATTATTCCACGTCTGCAACGATTGTTCAGGTGCAAAAACATAGCACAATTTATGGATTACCATGCACGGAACAAAAGTGAAGATGGAATTATTTGGATGCCTGCAGATGGGTCTGGATTTAGAGATATGGAGGAAAAATGGCCCCACGTTAAAGAAGAACCTCGTAATCTTAGGATTTCTTTGGCAGTAGATGGTGTCAATCCATTTGCAGAGATGAGATCCGTTTACTTGGTGTGGCCTATTTTTGTTATCAACAACAACATTCCTCCATGGTTGACAATAAAGAGGGAGCACATAATGTTGTCGATGATTGTTCCAGGTACGAACCCTACAGTTTTTTTTTTAAGTAGTTGTATCTCATTTGTTGTATTTTTGTCGCATAATGTCATATATATATTTAATGTTTTTCTATTGTGCAATATGGTTTAATATATGTAATCTAAATGGTACGTATCATATTTATATTTTTTATATGTTCATATCAATCAGGTAAGTACCAAGTGAAAGATATGACTGTGTATATCGAACCTCTTATTGACAAGCTACTGAAGTTATGGAATGGCATCACTATGTATGACATATCTAGACCAATACGACAAAGGCAATTTCAATTCCTTGCAATGCTTGTATGGACAATACATGATGCCCCAGGGTTAACCCATTTATGTGGTATGTAACTATAAGTTCCACTTTATTTGTAAAAAGTTATACGAACTACTAGTTAACTATGAACGCATGTTTTTCTAAATAATCCAGTCATTTTGTATATAATTATAATTGACATAGATATTCCATCTCTTTATGTAGGTCTTCAGACAAAGGGAAAATTTGCATGTCCATTTTGTGGTCCTAATATCAAATCTCGTCGTTCAAAAAGATTAGGAAAGTAGGTGTTTGATGAGTATAGGCACTTCCTCTATAAGAATCACAAGTATCGAACTACCGAAAAAAATCTGTTCAATGGCAAGCAAGAGACTGCATTAAAACCGTAGAGAATGACACCTCACCTATGGAAGTTGCAATATAATAGAAATCATCAAGGTACGTAAAATGAATCATCATATATGATATGTTACATTGTATTTTTTTATATTGTGTGTTTTTTATTGTAATTGACATTAATTTATGTAATTTCATGAATGTCGTTCATGTGATCATGAAGGCATTAATGGGATTCCACGAGGAATGAAAAGTTATCCTAGACAATTGCTCACCTATTTGATACAATGCATATCGGAAAGAATGTGACTGAAACATTATGGCAAATATTGGATGGAAGGAGTGACAAAGAAAAAATTGTCAAAATTTGCAAAGACATTCAAGATAGAAACCATGCAATGAAAGACGTCATTCAATTTCATAGAAATGAAGAGAAAATTAATATAAACTCACTTCCATGGATGTTAAGGACCAAAAAAGTAATGTTGTAAAAGAAGTCATTCGAAAAATTAAATTCCCCACCGGATTTTGTGCGAACATGAAGAATATCATAACAAAGAAAGGTGATTTCGCGGGGGTGAAAACTCACGATTGGCATGTCTTCATGAAGGTAATTATTATGGTATATATTTTTTTTTCCCTATTACAGTGAATATGGTTGGTATGTTTTTTATTTGTCTACTCTTTGTTGATAAAATGAAACTATTTGTATATTATTGTTACAGTATGTTCTACCTCTCTCTATCCTGGACAACTTCGACAACAATGTCAAGCAAATAATATATAGTCTCGGGAAATACATGAGGTAAGTGGTGATTTTTTCCATACGCTTAGTGTTTGTTTAATTCAACATAGAACTTATATTTGATTTTCGTTATGTAATTCATGATGTTACGTAATATATTGTTTTTTTTCTTTAATCTCTTGATTTGGTTGTCATGTCACTTGTAGATGGTTGTCATCTAAAGAATTCCATAAAGAAGACAAAAAGTATTGGAGGAGAGAACTTCCTCATCTCATGTGTGAAATGCAGAAGCATCTACCTTCGACATTTTTCAATGCACAAGAACACTACCTCATACACCAAGTTGAGGAGATTGAACTGTGTGGACCTACGCACTCAAGGTCCATGTGGATGGTTGAGAGGCACTTGAAATTTATGAAGGGTTTGGTCAGACAATGAGCATATGCTGAGGGTTCTATGATGGAGGGATATATGGTATACCAAAAAATGTTGTATATTAGTGAATATCTTCCTAAATTAGTAGAAAAGCTCAATTTACGTCGCATTTGTGACCCAGAATCCAATAAGAGTTTCGAAGGGGAGTACCCGAAGGGGAAAGGTAGATCGAGGAAGGTGAAAGGTAATATAACAAATTTTTATATTCAATATTTTGCATAAATTTATACTGTAATATACGTTGTTAAGTTACTATATTACATTTGTATTGAATTTTAATTTTATTGTCATGAACAGTTGGTTGAGAGTGGGATGCAATTCATTTATACATCGCAAATAATCTTGACTGGATGAAGGTATGGATCAAATGATGTGAACAATCTGGTCATGGAATATCATGGGAAGGTGTGGCTTCATTGGTTAAAGTTGCACATCTCAATGGAGACATCAATCTAACACAAAGGGAAATCGATTTAGCAAGAGGTTTAAAAGATAAGAAGGTAAGCATATTAATCATCCGCACTATTTTTTTTTTGTAAAAAATAATGTCGTTGTATGTCATGCTGTTTTTTTCATTGTATGGCATTATAAACATGCACTAGTTAATCATAAATATTGGATCATTATGTAATCTTTTCTTGTATGGCTTGTTGTAGGTAAAACACCATAAGGCTATGCGGTGCAATGGATGTAGATATCGAATCAAAAAGTTGGATGAAACAAAGAAAACATCTGATTGTGGGATATCTGCAATCTTTGAGGTGACCAATGTTTCTTCTAGAAGTGACAGACATCCAGAATTCTCTGAAAATCGATACTATGGGTATCTGGAAGACATTCTTCAGTGTGACTTTAACTCCTTCAAGGTATTTATGTTCATTGTCAAATGGTACAGGTGTCGATTGAATCAATGTGATCCCGATAAAACAATAATTGAACATGATAATGGATTTACCATGGTAAATACAAGGTTGTTTGATCCAGGAACAAAGTCCTATGTTCTTCCAACCCAATGTGAACAGGTATTTTACTCTGAGGTTCCAGGTAGAGCGGGTTGGTCATTTGCTGTGAGACACGATCCAAGGGGAAGGCTGGTAAAGTATAACATAGATGAAGGTAATGAAGACGTTCTCAAAAAAGAAGACGTTGTAGAATATTATAATGATCAACATGAGTTAGATGATCATGTTCCTGAAGAAGATGTCGAAGAACTTATTGAATCAGATGATGTATTAGACAATGTCCATGAAGATTATATCGACGATGACATGATGATCGTAACTGACATTGATGACGAGGATGATATGGCCAATCCTTACAATGTTGAATCTAGATCATCGGATGATAGTACAGACGATGACTCAGATGAAGAAGATGATGAAGACCATTGAAGTTTATGAGGTATGTAGTAATAATAATTAACTGTTTCTTAGTGAGTTTCCATTTTCCAGTATGATATAATTAGAAACATTGTTTGTTATAGAGTATGTCAAGAAACACATTTAAAGTTTTTGTACATATATATTTTTGTCAGGTTATGGGGAATTGAGAATGATGTGAGGGGGGGGAGGGGCCATAAGAGCTTCCACCTTCACATGGTTGGCCCTGTTTAGTAGAGAATATTAAATTATTCTTGAAACAGAGAGAAGCTTAGTAAGGAAATGCACAATTATCAAGATCAAATATAATAATCATCATCATCATCATCGATTGTCATCGTCATCATCATCATCATCATCATCATCGTCCTCATGATCATCGTCATCATCATCATGATCATCGTCATCATCGATCGTCGTCATCATCATCGTCATCTTCATCATCCTATCGTCATCATCGTCATCATCGTTATCCAAAGGGATACCCATTCACCAAAATTATTTGAGCCATAAAATTTGGCTATCCCAATTATATGGATATCCAAATAAACCAAAGCTCAGGCTAACCATTGAGATGGATGAACACCCCAATCAATAATTTATTTATCAAATTTAGGAGCGAACAAGGTATCCACCCATCCTTTGACATAAAAATGATTAAAATAAATGCACTTATGTATTGGCCAAATAAAATAGAATCTCACTCACAACATGAATCTTAAAACATGTATGTCTTGCCATCATAACACACCTATCCCACCAAAGGAATTCAAGATATGATGGATGGTATATTTTCTTCCCAAGTTCATTTAATCCCTAAACATTGATAAAAAAAATGATGCATCTTCCTTCTCCACATCATTATATTCAAGGCTCGGATTTTTGGAACATTTTTTTTTATATATGTTATGGCCTAACACGTATTTTAATAATAAATAAATATAAAAATGTACATTTGCTACAACAAGCACATATACTAACCTATACTAACCCCTAACTAACCTATTCACCTATTAACATCCTATGAATTGATAACATCCTATGTATGTTATGTACATCATTTTATCCATTCATGATCCATTAAATTATTTAAAATTTTTGTTATTTGATTAAAATTCTGTAACTTCAAAGTTCAAATGCAATATTATTATTTGATTGAAATTTTGTAACTTCAAACGGGCCTTGAAGGCTTCAAATTTGAATCCTGAACCCAAGAGCGGGTTTGTCAAAAATATCCGTCAGAGGCTGTTCAGAACAACATTTATCGATTCCCAACTGTAGCAACAACAACAATTGCTTCTTTCTTCATATGTTTTGTGTACACGCATATGATTCCATGTGCTCCTTTCCTTTCCCTATTTTCCATTGTTGCTCAATCGAAGTTCTTGAGAATTTAGCCGCCCTTTAACTTTCATGAAATGGAGTGGGCTAGCAATCTAATTGTAGCTGCACTAGTGCAAAAAATAATATCTATAAAATTAGTTATGGCAATTCACACTTAACATCTGCAAAGTGGATTTTCTGTGTGTCTCCTAAGTTATGTTTCACTAATAAATTCCTCATGTCCAGGGATATCATGTAAGAGTGAAATAGTATTAATTTTGGCTATAAGGATGAAAGTTGGATTGGAATGGGGTTAGCAAGTTAAATGCATTATTATACTGGTTAAAAGTTTAAGAGGCAAGATCAATTTGGGAAACTGCTAAGATGACAAAGGTGGCACAGTGGCCTAGAGATTGAGCTGCTAGATCTGGGCAAAATATGGTATATGACATATATAACGTTCATTGCTGCCATATCCATTGCAAAATAAAGCCTGTCAACTTTACTACTTAAGTAAACAATGAAATTTTGATGTATTAGTAAATTTTCAAATGAAAAGAATGATTTATTTTTACATGTCATCATTGAAGGGTTCAATATCTCATAGCCCTTCAGAGCGAAATGTGACCCCACCCTTCAAATTTGATCACTACCCCAAACTAACCTATACTAACCTATTAACCCCTAACCCCGCCTAATACCTTAACTCTCCAACCATTAAATCCATAAACCATTAAAACCAAAACCCCTAATTCTCTCACTGATCGATAATCCCGTCACTGATCACTGTTCGATAGGGTGTTTCTGCATTTTTTTGGAGGGAAAAGTCCACCTCCTCCGCATCTGATTCAGACTTGTGGTCTAGTTTGTGTGACGAGAAATGTAGTTCGAAGGGTAGTGATGAATTGACATTATAATTCAGTGATCGATAGGGTGTTTCTCCATTTTGTCGAGAGAAAATTCCACCTCCACATACGATTCAGACCTATGGTTTGGTTTGTAATGTGGCTCCATTTTTGGTGGGCATGTCGACTTCGATTTGGACTTAACCGGCGTTAAGTGACAATTCAAGGGTTTCCATTGCACAAGCACAAGCAGGATCAAGAGCAGGGGTTTCGATTGCAAAATTAGGAGTAGGAGAAGGATTAGTCTCTGCAATGTCTTCGGTATGTGGCAGTCCTACCTTTAAATTATTCCTGCAAATTGTTTTTTTCACTTAATATCTATTTCTCATTGGCCACAGAAAACCTAGGCAAGACTAAGATTAGACTAGTTTCTCTCTCTCCCATTTGAATCGATCGAAATTTATCCCAATCCATGAGACTGATGAGCGTGCTTTTTTATTTGGGTTTTCCTCCTTAGTATCCTATGTTGCCATTAAGATTTGGTGCTTTTTTATTTGGTTTTTCCTCATGTAATGGTTGAACATTTTTGGATACCTCCAAATATGACAATGAAATCAGACTTTTTCGATAAACCATAGATATGAACTTTAGCTCCCACCAGCTGCCTCCACACGAGGATTTTTATGTCCCGCCCTCCATGTCCATTGCTCATTATGACGCTTGATTTCTACCCCTTCACCCGTCCGGTACGTTGTTTGGCCTCTGGTCTCAGCATTAATGACTCTTGTGTGTGGAACGTCCAGTCTATGATGCAATCTGCATTTCATATCTTTTTTCGAGTTACCATGATGATGCCTTTTGCATATGATAATCAATGGCCCCATCCTTTATCCATCACTAGACAAACTCGCATTTCTTGTAATCATCCAGCGCCTTTTGAAAGCCTCGACCATCGTCTCCATAGGTCAGTCGATGCTAGGCTTATAGCCTTACCCAGGAAAGGTTCTACTCTTAGCTCTATTCTGCTCATTTCTCCTGGCTACCTCTGTTTCTGTTCTAATTCCTGTGACTCTCCCGTTTCTATCTCTTGTCATTTCCACCCTGCACTCTCTGTTTGCTACCTGCTGGTTTGCATTGTCATGGCCCCCCCTAAGTGCGTTAGGACCCGACAAGATTCCCAGAAGTTCAATGCTCAGCACCTTTGCAGCTCCTCTTGCTCTCCCCCAATTCGTCTGATGAGGGGTGTAGTGGAGAAATCCCGCACTTACCACTCCGCGATTCCTACCCAGGCAAAAGTGGAGATACAGGACGCCTTGGTTTCCTACAATTGTGTTACTGATGATGAGATTCGAGCGGAGTTTGAGGATTTTGTTCCTGACCCTGGAAACACCAGAGAGAGAGCAACACTCTATAATAAAACCTTGGATATGATTTGGTCTCACAAATTGGTTTTAGGGAAAGCACTGACCGACAACAATGAAGCACAGGAGGAAATCTTAATGCAATTGGATGAGTTAATGGACATGAAAAAACAGATTCTTTTCAGCCAGTAGCAGTTGGCTTGACGTTTGGGGATCACACTAGCTAAAGACCCTTCGACTCAGCCGGTCCAGCCTGAGTACCACAGCTCCTAGTTATGATCGAATTCTGGTTTTCGCAGGTTTTTATTCTGTTGTTTCTTTGTTTTAGCTCTTTGGAAGCTATGTTAGTTTTGGTTCTGTCCTCAGACTTATGGTTCTCTAGATAACAATAATTCTCTTATGCTACCTTTCCATACTTTGAATGGGTCCGTTTTCTCCTTGAAGAGAGGGCCCGATAACAATTTGAACTTGCATCTTTTGCTTCTTACTACTCTGTACATTTGGTTTATGCTAATATAAGGATCTTCCACTAGTTTACGAAAAAAAAAAGGACAGTCCCTTTCAATCCCATAAAAAGGATCCAATGCAAGGGATAGAAAATCATTCATAAGTGGACAAAGAAGAGATCTAGAATTTTCAGAATGCACTTCTCTGCATAGGGACTCATCACCTTTTGATTGACCAGACAACATGGGGGAGCATCCTTTATCATCTTCTGTCAATGTAGCCCTTCTGTGATTATGGGAAGCATAATTGACGACATTGTACCCATTCTTGCATGCTTAGGATCTTCAGCAACACTTTCTGCAATCTCAGAAACCTTAGGCCTTTTCTCAGTTGGCTCTATTTCATCAGACAATCTTGTCATATTCTTATGATTTTTTTCTCTTAGGTAACTCCTACTACCAGGGGTATCTTGCAAACCTGAATATTTTGCAAATTTCACAAGTCTCTTAAAGCCTTTTGTTTTCTTAATAACTGCATGATCTAAACTGGCTCTCATCTCTGAACTTGGTAGAACATCAGTTTCACCAATATCGGATGAGGATACTAGCAACTCCTTATCAGTCTTCTTGGTTTCAGTATCCAATTGACAATCATCAACCTTCCATTGTATATCTAGGAAAGATTCACAAGGGCTATTCTCCAATCCCCCAGATATTTGATCATCTATCTTATGAGATCTAAATATTCTTGGTTCATCCATTTCAACCGAATTCAATACTTGGGTTTCACTAGAGTCGTTGGAGAGAGAAACACTTTCATGAAGGTATTTACCACCATTTTCCAATGCACATCCTACATTCTTTTCAGTTTCTTGACACTCTGTAACAGTCAAAGACACAGGTTTAGAGGCTGAAGGATGCACATTCAAAGAAGAGTCTCTGGGTATTGAAGTGCATACCCCCACCAAAGCACCAAAATCAGACTTTTTAGTTGTTTTAGCTACAATTGATGCTCCATTCCTCTATTGCACACCATTTGTTGAGAATGATTCCTTCTTAGCACCCACCAAATTTTTATGCACTCTGTGTATTTCATCTATTGTATCAATAGTTTCCTTACCTTCTTCTTGTAAGAAATTCGCTGGAAGAGCATGGACTATTTTTATTTGTATTTGGGCATAATAAAATCCTTACTCTTTGGTTTGGTTTGAGCATGGACTATTTTTATTTGTATTTGGGCATAATAAAAGCCTTACCCTTTTACCCGAGATTAGCTTCTTTTAAGACTGAGAGGAGTAATAAAAGAATGAGTTTCACTGTTTCAATATAAGGCTAGAGTTTGAATGGGATATAGAGTAAATTTTATATCATTTTGTGCATTATTGCTTGATTGATATAGTATATTTTATCTTATCTTTATCAGTGATGATTTGAAAGGTTTCTTGATGAGATTTTGGCTTGTTCTTTATGATTTTGAGAGAGAGATGATTGGTACGTTGTACCCCAACTTGGTTGATTGTCTTATGGTCCTTCCATTTTGTCAATAATATTTGTGTGGTACATTTCCTTTTACCTTTTGGGTCTTTTACTCATCTTGGTATATCTTTTGATTTGTACCACCTTTTATGTTTTTGGTCTTGTGGGTACTACGATAGTTTGTACACATTTGAGGTACACACCCTAATTTGTCCAAGTTGTTATGAGTCTTTATACCTTTTGGTGGTCCTATTTGAGTTACAAGAGGTAGTTACAAGGAGCTATTGCATATATTTGACATTATTTGACCTTCCATCTCTTTGGCATGTCAAATAACAGGTAGTTACAAGGAGCTATTGCATATAAGAGGTAGTTACAAGGAGCTATTGCATATATTTGACATTATTTGACCTTCCATCTCTTTGGCATGTCAAATAATAGGTAGTTACAAGGAGCTATTACAATATATATTTGACCTTATTTGTACCTTCCCCACAATGGTTGATTTACTTTTGGACCTTACACCCTGTTGTTTATTGGTCTTGTGGTAGCTTGTCCTTTAATTTTGGTCCTTTCATTTTTTTGTGGTACCTTGCCTCTCAACTTTTGGGTCTTTTACTGATCTTGAGTAATCTTTTGATTTGTACCGCCTTTTTTGTTTTTGGTCTTGTGGATATAACTATGGTAGATTGTCCACATTTGAGGTACCACACCCCCTTAGTCCCAAGGGTTATGAGTCTAATTTATACCCACTCTTTTTTTTTTTACTTGTACCTTACTGGTTGGTTTTTTTACCCTTTGGTTGGTCCTTGCACCTTACTGGGGGCCGTGAGTCTCTTTGGCCTCAGTTTGTTGGCTGTCAGCTCATCTTTATTGTGATTGTATTGAGCCTTTTGACTGTCATTGAATTTCTTTGATTGACCGTACCATAGCCAGTCATCTCTCTCTCTTTGGTTTGTACTAACCCTATAATAGGGTCACTTGGTTCCTAGAGTTGAATGGCCTCTAAGAGGCATAGTCATTTCTGAAAGTAACTCTTCTGAGTATATTACAGGAAATGTCTACACCCAGGTAATCAAATATGTGTTGGTTGTAAGACTTAATTAGTAATCAAAGTGTTGGTAATCAAATACCTGGTAAATAATTTGAATTAAGTAGTTAAGGCTTGTCCTATCATACAAAATTGTTGGTAATCAAATTATATTTGTTGGTAAAGAATTTTAAGAGTGGTGGAACTCGACCTCAACTGAACTTGTGAGGAAAATTATCTTGGATAATAAGTGTCCTGACAGAAAACTGAGTAGAACTATGAATTTATTTCTTGAACCATGATCTTATCATAACTATAACAGATTTCTCCAGACTTCCATTTGTGAGCTAAACAACACAATAAAATTTGAAACAACAAAAGGAAAGTTTCAAGATGGGAAGCATTTTTCTAATGTTATAACTGTACTGTTCATGAGCAAATTTTTGGGAAAGCAAAAAGAATTCCTGACTTTATAACAAGAGAATATTTGACACAGAAGTGTGCTATTAATTTTTAAGAAGCAGGCCTGAAGCAAGCGAGCCTGAAACAAGTGAGCCTGGTGCAAGCGAGCATGAGAAAAGCAAGCGTAGAAGTTTAAAGCGGAATCCAGTGGGCCCATAACCCACAAGTAAACATGAAAATATCTGCTTGGACCGGAGGAAAAAATCATATCTATACTATCAATGATAATATGAGTTCGTTGGATTATATGCAAGACTGGAAACCTAGGTGGGAGTTGAGACATGCTGAAGTATTAGATGCTAACTTACAAGGATCTGATGCTTTTATTAGACTAGTGCTAGAACTCAGAAGAATGCCTATGGGATCTAGTATTGATGCACCAGAGATGATTTACAACAACTCCTTGAGAAAAGCAGCTGATGCAAGCAATTGGTTAACTCACCTATACCATGATCTTAACTTAATATCGACGAAGGGATCTACACCTCACCCTGGGCTACTACTAGAACAACAATACTAATGTATTAACTAGATACGTTCTTTGGAAGCATGGCCACATCAAGATGCTAGTCTCCGGTTTTCAAGTACTACACACACTTATGAAAAATATAAAAAATTATGGTGGAAATTCTTGAGAAAATAAAATAAAGATAGAACATATTATACCATGCTAAATTTTGGACCTCAAATGACACATATCCATGAGGATCCTGTATGGTTCATCCTTGATTGGACTAGAGACTGGTGGCGGTCATTCGGCATCAACCTGACAGCATTAGATCCAGGTGCTATTTATAATCTAAAATGGGAAGTTGGAGAATCTCTTGAACAGGTCAAAGATATTTTGCAGACAAATCTTACTGAGGCTCAAATCCTTCGGTACTACGTTAAAAATGAATGACAGTGGCTTGTCAAAACCTACATAAACGTCCACATGCATCAGAATAGACGCGTGGTCCTGAGGTATGTTTATTCAAAGGCATGGGTTGTTGAATCCAACGACTTTTGAGAATTGCATGGTCCCCCATACTCCAATGAGTTGTAAATATCTCGAAATTATTTGGCTATGAGTGGGGCCTGTCCATTTAAATTGTCATAAAGATTGAAAAGAAAGTCTTTGTAACTATGTCATGATAATATAAAGAAAGCCCTACTTTTCTCTCTGTCAATATGATTGAAAATCTATGTTATGTATTAAATACCCTAAGTCAATATTACAAGTAATTGTCCAAAGGAAGCATTAGTTGGGAGTATGATTGAAAGCTACCATTTTTCAAAACAGCTTACATGTTTACGGTTCCGTTTTTGCTTGATTCAATTACTTTCAGTCATATAAGAAGACCATGCTTGAATAAGATTATACAAGTTCCACAAAATTATATAAAATATTGTTTTTGAAGATTTGTGAACACTTATTAACCACCTAAAAGATTTTACTTTTGAAAGTCTTAAAAACTTTTAGACGTTTTCCATAATGGTTAGTGATTTTTATTTTATATTATTATTGCTGAATATAAATATCTTACTAAATGTGACTGGACTTCAATTACCGAGTTGATGAACCCAAACTGATGGGATGAGAGAGACTTTAGGGCAATGATGACACAGCTGATAATTGGATGGTTTGATATGGGAGTCAAGACCCAAAGGAGAAATAAAAGAAAGCTCATAATTGTGTGAATTTGTACTCATAAGAAAGATAAAGTGATCATCTTCCTCATCGCTTGAATGCCTACATGTTGATAAAGGGAATGAGGATCAAGTAACATTATAAAAGGCGCAACACGTCACCTTTTAAGAGGCTCTATGCCTTGCAGTCGTATCTATACTTTTTTCCCATCTTCCAGGTAGAACCAAAGATGTATTTGTCAGATCTGCCTTCCTCGAGCAAGGGGAGTTTAGGAAGGCTAGAGGAAAGTGAGACATCCAGTAGGTCTAGAAGAGTTGTATATTCAACTAGATGTCAAAAGACCAGAAGAAATTTCGATAAACGCAATGAATTTTTTCACGGTCAAGGGGGGTCATGTTCCTATGGTGATGAGACAAAAGACGACCTCGAGGTGCCCTTGAGGTATAGACATTTAGTGAAACAATGGGTACCCAAGGATCTTCCTCATCCGAACACAGATTTTTGTGTGAACGATAGGATATATCGAATAGCACTGTCGTCAATACATGGTTTCGAGTTGTTCAACATGGATGGCATAAGGGTCCCTTACAACACATGTACAGAATTGATGGAGTATGTTGGACCCTGTTACAGCTACAAATATTGGATGTGCTTGGTCCAATTTACAAAAAGTATGCGTAGCTATGGATTGTCAACAAACTATTTACAGTTGAAAGACAAAAATCAAAATAAAGGAGCAACGTTGTACATGGACGGAAGGCCAAAGGCCACAGGGAATATTGTGGGGTTTATAAACAGTACACAACCAGGGTCTACAATTAAGCAACCAAACTGCGAATTTGAGGGGCGTGAAGGAAACCATGTTTTGTAGTTGCCATTAAATCAATATCTGCAGGGGAAGAGTTGCTTATTAATTACAATTTGAACCGAGTAGATACAAAAAAGGTTACTATGGGAGTGGTACATATAACAATTTACCCAACCTTTTATTAATGAATTTAACATATTAAGGATATTTTCATTAGTTTATTTCATTTAAATTTTCCCCATTTACTTCATTGGCTAGTGATTGGAATAAAACACCGCCAGCAGATGGTCAGAGGAGTACATCTTCTTCAAGGGATCAGGTATACATCTTTGTAATAATGCAAATATAATAAGAAAAAATAGTTGACTTTCACTGTGTTTTTTATTTAGGTATCTGTAAGGGGAAACTCCTAGTTATTAGCAGATCGGGGCAAGTCACCTATGAGCATCGATCTGAGGAGTGGATCATGATCCTCTACGTTGCAGGTATAATCCATTGGAATTGTTAATATAATTTTAGGAATCTATCATGATATAACTCAATAGTCTTTTATATTTTTTTGTTGCAGCCCAATGAATCGTTGTATGAAACAACATCAGAAGAATGTCTAGTAGATCCTGAAGTGGATGAGATCCTTAAAGATGATAGACAAACTGGTGAAGCCACAAACTGGTTTATGATGATAGACAAATTGTTGGAAAAATATAGTGCGGAACTCGTTTCTTTGTGTAATGTCCCCTCCCATCATACCAACATGATAGAGAGAACATGATGCTAAAGTTGGGCATCTAGCCCCATGAACTTTTAAATAAGCATTCACATAATATAAAAATACATATGGAAATGTATAATTATAAGAAAACACAGCGGAAGTAATTTCAATAACACATCCACCAAAGAAATAATTGCAAAGTTAACACAAGAGAGTACTTATCTTATAACAAAGTAGCCCCGAGCAACTGGCTATGCAACTGCAATGTTCCACCCAACCATAGGCCAGTTGTGATCATCAATATCTCAACACACTGCCACCCCCGAGCTGGGCATGATCTCTATAAGGAATCAGGGAACAACAGACTCACACATAGCCCAAAGATACACCAAATCAGCTAAGCCAATCTACAGTTGGGTTTATCAGGCTATTAGGAAATGGAAGGAAGAATTACTAAGCTAGTGGGATCATCTATAGAGATATGGGCACCCTCTGCAAGATCTATCTAGCTTGATCCCCACAATACCTACACAACTGGCGCAAGGAAGTATTCCCTTCACTAATACACAGTCCCTCAGGACATACCTTCCATTCTAGTGTTCTTCAAGGTGTGCATAGAAGAGCAACCAACTCTTTTGATACTCTTGAGAGGTTACCTCCTCACTAGGTTTATCAAGCCAATTCTGGTCCACTTCCACTCCTAATTCTTGCACATAATTTCCAACCAACATAGGGATGCACCCTACAACAAAACACAAGTGCTGAAAAACGTGGGCAACCCAAAACGAACTAGTAGATGGGGTATAAACTCCGGGAGAGCCATTCGTTTTCAGAAAACGTTTTATATGCATTCCAAGGGTTGAAACGACCTCTATAAACCCCCTAAACGTGACTCCCTTTCTCCCAGCTACTGTGCAAAACAAAAATGAGCTCCCAACTATGGAAAATGCAGGAAATTGGTGAAAAACGTGATGAAGGAAAGACCCAGTAGTTCATACTACATGAGAGAGGAAAGACTATGGGTTCAGAATGGCTTTGGGCACCATTTCATGGGTGTTTTCTTTCCCCAGAAGCAAAAGTACCGTTTTCCAGGTTGATGGCTTGCCCATGCACGAAATTGGTTGCCATACCTCTTCATTCCCAAGGCATTAACTGCCTCAACCAATTTCTGGAAGAATTAAATGATTGGGTGCATAACCCAAAATGGGTAGTTGGTTGTTTATGGGTTTTCTCATTGACACATGGATTAACACCATTGGCTCAAGGGTTTGAATAATTTCCCTCCCTATTCCTTGTAGAATCATGCCCCCATCTCTTTGTTGCATTGCATAGCCAGTTGTGGGTTTTTCATTAAAATTCGTATTTACATGATGTCTTAATTTACATTGTGCCTATCTAGCACAAGAACCATAGGCATCTATTTTTTAATTGGTGATACATAAAACGCTAAATAAATGGTGGGGCCTTGGCCTTGAGCTCCTCGCCATTATTAAATACAAATATTTACATCATTTACGATTTAATGTAAAGGGGATCAAAATGGGGACATTACATTCCCCTCCCATTACATTAGCACTATCCTCAGTGCTCATCAAAATTGAACAAAAATGGATATGCCACCCTCATGGCATCCTCCAGCTCCCATGCAGCCTCATTGGAACCGTAGTGCTTCCATTGCACCTTTACCTATCCGATGGCTCGGTTCAAGAGCAATGTTACCTTCTTGTCTAGGATGCGCAACAGATCGGTTTGGAATTCTCCCTCGGGTTCCACCTGGATCACATCCCAATTAATCATGGTTAGGATCATGTACATATTTCTTAAATAAAGAGACATGAAAAACATTATGATCTTTAGTGCTAGCAGGCAATGCAAGTCTATATGCAACTGGCCCTATTCTTTCAAGCACTTCAAATGGCCCACAATATCTAGGTGATAGCTTGGCACAACTCCAAGCTTCAAGGAACTCTTCCTTGATCTCACTCTAAGATACACATGATCCCCAACATTGAATTCCCTATGCACTCTATGTTTATTTGCATAGCTTTTCTGTCTATCCCGGGCTGTTTTTAAATTTTGTTTGATCTTGGTAGATTCTTGCTCCATTTCCTTAAGCAATTCTAGCCCAAGTACAATTCTGTCCACTGGATTGTCCCAAGTCACTGGTGTCCTACACCTTCTGCTGTACAAAGCCTCATAAGGACTCATTCCCAACGATGCTTGTTTCCCATTGTTATATGCAAATTCTACCAAGTGTAGATAATCCTCCCACTTGGATGGTTTGTCCATTACATACATGCGGAGCATGTATTCAAGCACCTGATTTACTGTTTCTGTTTGCCCATCTGTTTGAGGATGGTATGCGGTACTAAAGCTTAGCTATGTATCCAAATCTGCAAAGAGATTTTTCCAAAAATTGGAAGTGAACTTGGTATCCCTGTCAGAAATTATTGCCTTAGGAAACCCATGTAATCTGAAAATTTCCTTCATGAAAATATTTGCAATGGAATCGGCTTTATGTGTGGACTTAACCGGTATAAAATGTGCTGCCTTTGTTAACTTGTCCACCACAACCATGATGGAATCATGTTGTCTCACAGTCATTGGCAATCCTGTAATAAAGTCCATGGATATTACTTCCCATTTTTATTCTGGAATTGGCACTGGGAGCAATAAACCTACTGGATGTTGGTGTTCACTCTTCACCTGCTGACATTCCATGCACTTAGAAATGTATTCAGCGATTTCCTTCTTCATGCCCAGCCAAAAATAATATTTTCTTGCTGTAGCAATTGTTTTCTGATATCCTGGGTGACCAGAGTATGGAGCTTTATGGATTTCATCCATAACAATCCTCCTCAAATCTGCCGCATTTGGAATATAGACTCTATTCTTATAAGTAAGAAGTTCGCCTTCTTCCAAATGATAGCCTTCATACTTCTTGCCAAGGTCTTGCTGCTACAATTTGTCCTTTATCTGCACGTACACTTCATCCTCAACAATATGGTTAACAATCTGCTGCTTCAAATCTGGTTGATAGGTACTAAGTGCTGCCACATGCATTTCATGTACTTTCCTGCTGAGTGCATCAACTACCTTGTTTTCTTTCCCTTTTATGTGTTTGATTTCAAAATCAAATTCACACAAAAATTCCAACCATCTAGCTTGCCTAGCATTTAAAGTTGGCTGATCAAACAAGTATTTCAGACCACAATGGTCTGTCCTTAACTCAAATTTTCTTCCCATTAAGTAATGCCTCCACATCTTTAAAGCATGTACTATGGCTGCAAGTTCTATATCATGAGTAGCATAGTTCTTCTCATGCTCTTTCAACTTTCTTGACTCATAGCATATCACGTGGTTGTCTTGCATAAGAACTCCTCCAAGTCCTTGATTGCATGCATCGGCACACACCACAAAGTCTTTTTCTGGGTTTGCAATTTTCAAAATTGGTGCACTTGTAAGAAGATTCTTCAACCGTTGAAAAATTTCCTCACATCTTGGTGACCATTCAAACTTTATCCCCTTCTTTTGCAAAGAAGTGATCGGGTTTGCAACCTTGGAGAATCCTTCGATAAACCTCCTGTAGTAACCAGCAAGGCCCATAAAAGATCTCACATCAGTCACATTCCTTGGAGTTGGCCAATTCATAATGGCTTCAATCTTCTCAGGGTCTACAGATATTCCTTCGTCGGAGATGATGTGACCCAAATAATGAATTCTATCTTTATAAAAGTCACATTTGCTCAACTTTGCATACAGCTTATGCTCCCTTAGTAATTTCATTGTCATTCTCAAATGTTCTTCATGCTCTTCTTCATTTTTAGAATATATGAGAATGCCGTCTAGGAATACAAGAACAAACTTGTCCAAATACTTGCTAAAAAAATTATTCATGAGACACATGAATGTAACTGGTGCATTTGTGAGACCGAATGGTACCACTACAAACTCATAGTGTCCATACCTCGTTCTAAAGGCGGTCTTATGAATATCTTCTTCTTTGATTCTTACCAGATGGTAACCAGACCTCAAGTCAATCTTTGAAAATACCTTTGCTCCTCTCATTTGGTCAAAAAGGTCATCAATTCGGGGCAATGGGTATTTGTTCTTCACAGTGACTTTGTTCAACTTCCTGTAGTCAATACATAACCTGAGTGTTCCATCTTTCTTTTTCACAAATAAAACAAGTGCTGCCCATGGGGACACACTTGGCCTAATATATTTATTTTCCAGCAACTCTTGTAATTGCATTTTCAATTCTAGAAATTCCGGTGTACTCATCCTGTAGGGTGTCTTAGACACTGGTGCCACTCCTGGAACAAGTTCAATTGTAAATTCAATGTCTCTCTTTGGAGGGAGTCCTGGAATCTCATCAGGAAAAACATCCTTGAATTCTTGCAATACATGATAGTCCTCCAATTTAAGAGTTCATTCTCTGCTGCCTCTAAAATGTGGGCTGCATACAATTGACATCCCTTCCTACATAACTTCTTCAGCTACATGGATGAAACCTGTCTAACAGAAGTCACCTTTGGAATCCCTTTTACAACCCTCGGGTTTCCTTCTTCGTCCATGCATTCAAATGTCTTATTGTAGTAGTCAAGTTTAATCCTATGTGCTTCTAACCAATCCATTCCAATGAGAATATTATAGGAACCAAGTGGCAAAATATTTAGATCTACATAAGTGAATAGCCCATCCATCTCTAATGGACATTTCTCTACTATTTCACTAACTTTTCTCTTGGTTCCAGTGGCTAGTTGAACTAACCATGATTTACTATGCTTTAATTTCTTGAAATAAAAAATCTCAACAATTCTAGGAGTGACATAACTGTGAGCAGATCCAGGATCAATCAAAATAGAAACAGATTGCTTAGCAATATTACCTTCAACTTCAATGACAGTTGACTGATGATCTGCTTGGCGGTCGTTTAGTGCTGCATAGATTCTAGGGATTGTCCTTGCCACTTGACCCACGGTTTCAGCTCCCTGGATGTTGTGGACTTGATTTGCATTCCCATTCCGATGTGGACAGTTCCTGAGCATGTGGTCTCCTCCAAAACCCCAACATTCAAGTGGTTCTCTTTGCTCCTTTGGATCTCTTGGCTTGTCTCCCATCATCCTAGTTGGCTTAGTCACAACCTGTGATGGCTTCCTTTGTTGATTCTTGAATTGAGGAGGCTTGAATCCCTTCTTTCTTTGATCAAACTTTTCATTTTTCTTATCCTTCCATGCCTTATGGAATTCTGGTTTGCTTCTATTTTGATCAAAGCAATACTTGGCCTTTCTTATGGCCTCCTCTAGAGTTCGAGGTTCATCGAACTCAATTCTGTCTTTATATGACTGGGGCAGTCCACTTATGAAACGTTGAATTTTCACCCTATCATCTCGAATGTACCTAACATATCTTAGTAGCTCCAAGAATTTGTTTGCATATTCTTCCATGGTCAATTGTCCCAATATCAGCTCATGGAACTCTTTGATCTTATCATCATAGTAACTATCAGAGAGGTACTTCGGCTTGAAGTATTTCTTGAACTGCTTCCACACAATCTTCCTTTCATTGATATTCCTCACTTGCCTGATGTGTTCCCACCATATAGATGCTCTTCCATTCAAGTTGAAGATGGAAACCCTTGCCTTCATATTCCCAGAGTAGTCTTGGACTTGGAAATATTTTCTCATCCCAAGAAGCCAAGCTTCAGCTTCTTGACTAGACTTTACCTCTCCATCAAATGTAGGAGGTTTCGCCTTCTTAAATTCCCCATGTGAATTGTTCTTGTAGTGCTTATTCCTCTTACTTCTGCAAGATGAAGAACTTGAACCCTCAATGGATTCTTCAGATTCAGATGATTCATTAGAAGAGATTTATAGAGTATATGTTCTATCTGTAGAAACTCTTCTTGAGCTACTGGCCCTCTTATGGGAATTCCTTCTAGAACTACTCCCACCCTTTTCTGGATTTGATGTCTGATGCCCAGAGTTTATTTGCCTTTGGATGTCTGTCAACCTCTATAGCATGGCTACATTCAACTGATTTTGTTCTTCCTGAGCTTTAATCATCCTTTCATTATCTTTTCTACAGCTTTGCAATTCCACCCTTAGGCTCCTCATGGTGGCTGCAATACCTGGAGGGGTCTCTTGATTTCTTCTCCCATTAGATTCTGTTTCAACATTTTCAACATGTATGTTCTCCCCCATGGAATCTGTCTCAGGCTCATAGGGATCCTGTGCATCATCCATGATGTTGATTTTCTTGGCCCAACCAAGATCCAAAACTTTCCAACTGTGCTATCCAGAGTGCTACCCTGATGTAACTATGATTCTGCAAATTGTGTTCATCAACACAATTGTTAGCTGCATTATTTCTCAGAAATTCATAAATTACTTTCATGCACGTGGGAAAATATTATATTGACAATTTGTCAAATCATAGAATTTTCTCACAATCAACGACATATGAGGGGGACGACAGGGGTCAAGGGGGCTTTCCCCCTCGCCACTGTAGGGCAGGTCGAGGGTAGCGCCCTCGTTTTTTTTTTTTTTTTTTGTAAATCTTTCCGTTTCGCACAATCTGGCGCATAATTTCCATGGCAATTTTTCCATTTTGGGCACCTGAAAATCTCCCTGAAAAACAACTGAAATTTCCTAGTTTCAGAGCAACTCGGCGAGTTCTTCCGACCTGTTTTGGGCCAACTCGCCGAGTTCTTCCGGTCGAAGACTCAGTTTTTCCTTCCGATCCGTTGCGGACCAACTTGCCGAGTTCTTCTGCCGTTGCGGGGTGACTTGCCGAGTTCTTCCGAAATTTTCTCTTGGACGCCGAAAAATACTTAGAAAAACCTTCCGCCGTTTCGGACCATCTTGCTGAGTTCTCTTGCTGTTTCGGAGCAACTCGCCAAGTTCTCCCGCTGTTTCAGAGAAACTCGCTGAGTTCTCCCGCTGTTTCGGAGCAACTCGCCGAGTTATCCCACTGTTTTGGAGCAACTCACCGAGTTCTCCTGCTGTTTCGGAGCAACTCGCTAAGTTCGGTCGCCGAAAACACTTAGAATTTTTTTTTGAAATTTTTCTTCCCTTCCCCGGGCACTTCCGCAACTTTGAGCCAACTTGCCGAGTTCTTCCACCATTTTGGAACAACTCACTAAGTTCTTCGCAGTTTCGGGCCAACTCGCCGAGTTCTTCCAAAATTTCGGGCCAACTTGCCGAGTTCTTCTGAAATTTTCCCTTCGATGCCGAACACTTAGAAAATTTTCCGCTGTTTCGGGGCAACTCGATGATTTCTTCCGTTGTTGCAGACCAACTCACAGAGTTCTTCCAAAAATTTCCTTTCGACGCCGAAAACACTTAGAAAATTTTTCCGCTGTTTCGGTTCAACTTGGCGAGTTCTTCCGCCGTTGTGGCGAAGACTTCCAAGTTCTTCCCGAAACAGACTTAAACAAATTTTTTCAAAAACACTTAAAACAATTTCGGATTCTTCTTTTCTTCTTTCTGTGATGACTGCTGCCCAGCAGGAGGTAACCTTACCTCTGCAAACTATCCAACTTAGCCAATTTAAGCCTGATGCTAAGGCCTGTGGTGATCAGGAAGGGACCTTCCCATGTGACTGTAATCGGATTTGGCCCATAGAGGTCCAATACTGCAACCAGCAGCTCTGATACCAAAATATAATGTCCCCTCCCATCATACCAGCATGATAGAGAGAACGTGATGCTAAAGCTGGGCATATAGCCCCATGAATTTTTAAATAAGCATTCACATAATATAAAAAGACATATGGAAATGTATAATTATAAGAAAACACAGCGGAAGTAATTTCAATAACACATCCATCAAAGAAATAATTGCAAAGTTAACACAAGAGAGTACTTATCTTATAACAAAGTAGCCCCGAGCAACTGGCTATGCAACTGCAATGTTCCACCCAACCATAGGCCAGTTGTGATCATCAATATCTCAACACACTGTCACCCCCGAGATGGGCATGATCTCTATAAGGAATCAGGGAACAACAGACTCACACATAGCCCAAAGATACACCAAATCAGCTAAGCCAATCTACAGTTGGGTTTATCAGGCTATTAGGCAATGGAAGGAAGAATTGCTAAGCTAGTGGGATCATCTATAGAGATATGGGCACCCTCTGCAAGATCTATCTAGCTTGGTCCCCACAATACCTACACACCTTGCACAAGGAAGTATTCCCTTCACTAATACATAGTCCCTCAGGCCATACCTTCCATTCTAGTGTTATTCAAGGTGTGCATAGAAGAGCAACCAACCCTTTTGATACTCTTGAGAGGTTACCTCCTCACTAGGTTTATCAAGCCAATTCTGGTCCACTTCCACTCCTAATTCTTGCTCATAATTTCCAACCAACACAGGGATGCACCCTACAACAAAACACAAGTGCTGAAAAACGTGGGCAACCCAAAATGAACTGGTAGATGGGGAATAAACCCTAGGAGAGCCATTCGTTTTCAGAAAATGTTTTATATGCATTCCAGGGGCTGAAACGACCTCTATAAACCCCCAAAACGTGACTCCCTTTCTCCCAGCTACTGTGCAACACAAAAATGAGCTCCCAGCTATGGAAAATGCAGGAAATTGGTGAAAAACATGATGAAGGAAAGACCCAGTAGTTCAGACTGCGTGAGAGAGGAAAGACTATGGGTTCAGAATGGCTTTGGGCACCATTTCGTGAGTGTTTCTTTTGCCCTAGAAGCAAAAGTACGTTTTTCTAGGTTGATGGCTTGCCCATGCACGAAATTGGCTGCCATACCTCTTCATTCCCAAGGCATTAACTACCTCAACCAATTTTTGGAAGAATTAAATGATTGGGTGCATAACCCAAAATGGGTAGTTGGTTGTTTATGGGTTTTCTCATTGACACATGGATTAACACCATTGTCTCAAGGGTTTAAATAATTTCCCTCCCTATTCCTTGTAGAATCATGCCCCCATCTCTTTGTTGCATTGCATAGCCAGTGGTGGGTTTTTCATTAAAATTCGTATTTACACGAGGTCTTAATTTACGTTGTGCCTATCTAGCACAAGAACCATAAGCATCTATTTTTTAATCGGCGATACATAAAATGCTAAATCAATGGCGGGGCCTTGGCCTTGAGCTCCTCACCATGATTGAATAACAATATTTACATCATTTACGATTTAGTGCAAAGGGGGTCAAAATGGGGACATTCCACTCTGCTTATCAAGTTTCCGCAGACAAGCGAGAACCTGGAAAGGATTGAATTGTTGGAATGGAAATCTAAATTCTTGGAAGTAAGTTGAGGAATCTTGATTCATAAAATAATTCATTTATAACTTTATAATTTTCTCTTTTATATGATATTACTGAACGTGTAAGACGTGGTTTGTATTTACAGAATTATCGGAAAAAACACAATAGTGGTGGAGGAGATGTTGGCCGCAGCGAGGCTCGTGGAGAGACGTGGCATCATGAGCAAACGAATCCACATACTACATCGACTCCTTCGCCATTGTTGTCAACTGAATAGTCAGCAACATGTTCTGACACACCACTGACCCCAACTGTGAGCGCACCGGCCGCTGGTGACTGACGCACACCAGATCGTCCACTGGAAAAGGTCGACAATGAGAGTCCTAGTAATATTGATATCGACCTAGTTGAATTTCCAAGATCTTTCCGTGTCACTAGCACGTGAACAATGGAGGTAACATTTTTGGTGGATGTTGATCTCATCCCAATAAGGATCAATAAGGTCCCAAGTAATTGATATACGTTGATCAAGTTATTGTTTATAACTTCATTGTAATATACCGATAAAACGTTTTCTTTCAACTAATTATGATCATGGAATGATCGTTTCCCAGGAAATGATGTTTTCTATAAACAAATGAATGAATCGTGCTTGGAGATCTTCGGGCCCACCATCCGAGAAAGGTGGGATAAACAACATAAATGTTTAAAAGATGAACTCATGCATCAGTTGGTTGGCCTGTTCAGCGACAAAACCTTTAATAAAGTCAAGGTCATGAAAAAGGTTTGTCAACATGTGAAGGTTGTTCGAGACAAATATAGGACACACCTTGAAAAAAACACTAAGTATGAGCGCCCTCCAATGATTTCACCAATGGCATGGAGAGCTCTAGTGGAGGATGGAAGGGAGAGGGCTCAAATAAGAGAAGGAAAGATAACACCAGGAACAGGGAGGTATGCAATACTTTCCGCAATGTAATTCAAATCCTTATTATTATTGAATATTTCTATATCGAACTTGGACCATCTAATGTATTTCAACACTTGCATAGGCTACCAGACACATCAAAGGCCACAAAGGAAAGACTTGAAAAAATAGGTCAGCACAAGCTTGGGTCTGGTAGTTATTCCAATTTCACGGCATGATTTTGTAAGTTTCGAAAATCCAATAATGCATGCAAATAATAAATTGCAAATTATTTTTCATTTTATTGCACCGGAAAATGTTAATTAACAATGTTATGCAAATATGCAGGCCGAACGATTCAATGAACATGCCAATGAGGAAGACATGAATCTTGGTTTCAAGGAAGGCTTTGGAGCTGTTGTTGAATGACGAAAAAGCTTGTTTGGCCAAACATAGTCTTATGGTACCAATCCATCGAGTGCACAGGTAAATAGAATCTATATACTTTATTGAATATTAACCGCTTGTGCAATCTATTCATTATAAATACTTGAAAAACAATATTGACTCTGTTTTGAGCAGGAAAGCAATGATCCCCCTAATGTTGGGGAGGGAGAACAACAAATCGAAGATCATGCTTCTAATCCTGGTAATGAATTTATTCATATGCTAAAATTTTATGTATAACATTGCAAATGGTGAAAATTAATTGTAGTTCACCATATTTTAACTACAGAGCATGTAGAGGGTGAAACTGTATAGGTTGAGCCTGGACAAGAACATGAACTACATGATGTGGACACACCAGGTAAAAAAACACCTTTGTAATGTTTTTTTAAATGAAATACTTGTCATTACAATATCAAAATACAACGATGTAACATTTTCACATTGTTGTAGCAAATCCGAACACCTTGCCGCAGACATCACCACAAGCGTCTAATGAAGAACCAAGAACTGGAAGAGAAAGTCCAGGGGTAGATGCTCCTCTTAGAGATTATTTACCATTTATAAAGAGAAGAAAAACTGCTAGTAAAAAGAAGTGTCTCGAAAAATTACTCGTCTAATTATTTTTTATAACAATATATCGTCCATGAGTTTTGGCCTAATGAATGAATGAATGGTTTAATGGTTTAATGATTCAGTGTAGTAAATTGTTACCTTTAATACATGTCAATTTTTTTTGAATGAATGTGTTGAATGAATGGTTTATTGAATGTTATCTTTTATTGTATGAATGTGTTGACTGAATGAAACAATGGTCTAATGAATGTTAGCCTTTATTGAATGAATGGTAGATGAAAGTTCATGATGAAATATGGATGAATTTGCACGTATTTGTTTTTTTCAAGTACATGCATTGGGTATGGGGAATCGAGAGTGATGTGAGGGGGGGAGGGGCCATAAGAGCTTCCACCTTCACGTGGTTGGCCCCGTTCAGTAGAGAATATTAAATTATTCTCGAAACAGAGAGGAGCTCAATGAATGGCTATGATGCTGTCTTTCTACAACCCACTCGTGTGTCATCTAAATTTTGACAATTTCTTGGAGCTTGTTGTGATGTTTGGTTGCTCATCATAACCAATTTCGAGTTTCCAAAACTAGGCTGAGTAAATGATGCACTGGAATCAATATCCTTAACCTACTCTTTAATTTCATTGGAATCAATATCCTTAACCTCACATTAAACCCTTCCAAAATGGTCTATTTACCATTGAAGCCTGGATTATGAAGCATGATATTTGCAACTAATCTAGCATACACCAACAATAGTTAGAAACATGTTGCCTATTGTCAATGTTCACCATTTTTTATGGCTGCAACTTAACTGAGGAGATTCGAACCTGTGACCTATGTCTAGTCCCAAGGCTAACACCTTCAAGCTTGAAGTGAAACTGACAATGGGAGACCACCTTCAAGCAGCTTGATTCATTATGCATGCATTTCATAGTGGGAGACGACGGGATACCACCTTGCTTGATTCATTATGCATGCATTTCAGTATGCAACAATGTCAAATCCCCTCTGCACTTTCCCTAAATTAGTTTCTCGATTCAGCATGACCCATGCATGCCATCCGAGGAGTGTTACCAGTGGTCTAGAGTTTCATCATGGCGATGATGACGATTCATGGTATTATGTTTCCCTTCGGCTGCAATATGACAAACTCAAAGCTCTCATATGAAGGTTTGTCTGACAAATGTGATGGTTTCGGTTTCTCGATTCAGCATGATCCAAACAGTCACATTTGTCAGACAAACCTTCGCAGTGGACTATGAGTTTTCCATATTGCAGCTGAAGGGAAACATAATACCATGAATTGTCACCGTTTCCAGGATGAAACTCAAGACCATTGGAAACACTCCTTGGATGGCGGGCGTGGGTCATATTGAATTGAGATACTAATTCAGGAAAAACACAGTGAATTTGAGACCGTTGCATAGTCAAATGCATGCATAATGAATGAAGAGTACTGGGTGTCGAGAGAAATGGTTGTGGGACTTCGTATGCCAGGAAATGGCGATGGGAATTGATTGACAAGGTCATGCTTGAAGGTGGTAGTCTTGGGACTAGACATAGGTTGCAGGTTCGAATCTCCTCAGTTTAGTTCGTACTCAGTTATTCTTTCGATGCAAATTATAGATTTTATTTATTTTCCTTTGTCAACTTTACGTATCCCTTTATGTGTTTTCTTTATTTTACTTTTTTAACATTATGTATCCCCTTGTGATAATTGGAATTGTTAATATCGATTCACTCGAGAATGGACTAAAGAGGATTTCCACGAAAATTTGTTCCATCCAAACCTATCAAGTGTACTTTTAGGTCAAAAATATTCTTGTAACAAAGCGATGAAAGATCTTAGAAGCAAATGTAACAAATCCCTGAAAGAAGTTCGCGTAACATAGTGGTTTGTGTTTGTATGAATCCTTCAATTTATAGGGTAAAAATCATGGCCATAGAGCTGCCACAGTTTAGAGACGTCAAAATTGCTGACCTAAAAGTGCACTTGATTGGTTTGGAATATGGAATATATTACCGTTGAAATCCTCTTTATGTTCATTCTAGAGTTTTGAGAAAAGTAGAGATATATGAAACGATGCATTATGACAGCCTGACTTCACAGTCTCCTCTTGAAACCAAGGTAAGACTAGTTAGATACGGAGGGACAAGTTCATATGATAGGGGGGTAGTTGGAGCAAATGAAGTAAAAGTTCATTTGCTTCGATTACTCCGCCTATTGACTGATCTTGATATTGTGTCTTGTAAATTATCCTTGTACCTTGCCATCTTCATCAACATTTTGCTGTTGGTTTTTTCATGCTAAAATGCTCCCCCTTATGCTACTTCAAACTTCAACAAGGTTCTGTCAAGTAAATTCATAAAAGGTAAGAATGAATCATTATTCCATACTCCCTCAAATCTCTCTCTCTCTCTCTCATTTTTTTTGAATCGTGCTTACTGCCTCTCCATCCTCCCTCTTCTACAACATTACCATTTTCAAGCAACAAACTCCACAAATGCTTGGAATTCTCAATCATCTCCTCATTTTGATTTTTTTTTAATGTAAGAACTCCTCTATTGCAATCATATTCAACACAATGTTTCTCTACTTCATCTCCACTCTTTTCCATAAACTCTTATGATACAACTACTCTGTAGTGATACAACTGCTCTATAGTGATACAACTGCTATATTTTTACTTTGGTTTTATCCACTCTGTTTTCTTTTGTTGCACTTTCAAATTCATCTGCAATGATATTAACACACTACACATTATGCAAATAAGACATTCACATTTGCATCTTCCACTACTACATCTAATTAAATATCATCTCCTTGCAACTCCACCATTGTAACACCACTCTTTTCTATAGTGTCATCTTCTACAACAACACCACTCACTACTGCAACATATATCCATTACAACTTTTCCATTGTTTATTGAGTTTCTTGTACAAGCTCGACCTTTACCCCCAATATTTTCCTTATTTTATTTTGCTACAATCAATTCTTCTACACTGACGGGCCTTGGGTTTAGCATATTTTTACCACCATTTCACCTTATTTATAATTCCTTTTGCCTATCCTTATTCATGCATTAATCCTTTCTTATGCTCATATCCGGGTTTTTATGCTCAAGTAATTTTTCCATTACATGTCTTAGTAGTTCATTTGATTTTTGACTAACATTGAGGGAATTAGTGTACTATGTATTTGCTTTGAATATTGAATCAATTGTTGGAAGCAGGTACAACATATTTGAGGGAGTTCTCTAGCAATGCAGAACATTTGTTGCAGCATTACAGAAACTCTATCTGCAGCATTATAGAAACTCCATCTGCAGTATTACGGAAACTCTATCTACAACATTACAAAAACTCCATCTGCAGCATTATGGAAACTCTTTTTGCAGCATTACGAAAACTCTACAGGGATCTGCAGCATTACGGAAATTCTATCTGCAACATTACATAAAGTCAATAATTCCAATTTTACCTTCAACCACCAACTTTGGAGAAAGATATTCATTAGGAGTAATGGATTTTTATAAATCCGTTATTTCTATTATTTTTAAATGTCTCAAATCACGATGTTAAATTAAAGTTGGTAAATGGAGGTGGATATGAGTGCATATTTGGCTTATTCACAAAGATTTGAAGATCTCTATCAAATATATGATGAACCTAAGAAGTCAAAAGTTGTTAAGAGACATTTGGGATGAGTTTTGACTATTTTATTATAGCCTATATCCCTAAATTCGAATTTGACTTCAGAGATATTCTAAATAGCATGCAGTTAGTAAGGATCTTGGATTAGTTTTGAGATCCAAACTTTTAGGAATTTGTTGAGGATATTTTGGATCCTCATTTATTAGTTGTTATTGAGAAATCATGTATAAATAAGAGTTCTTTCTCCATTCTATGGGAGGACTCTTAGAGCAATAGTCCAATTGATGATGGAATAAAGCTATATTCTCATTTTGATTCAATTAGATCTTAGTTTCATAATTTCTTTTGCAATATGATTTTGTTTATTTTATGTTGATGTAGTTGTACTTCATTGTTTAGTTGTGATTTCTTATGAAGTGTGAATTTTATTTCTGCAATTCGATTTCAATGCATAGATAGAGATTTAATGTTTTATTTTACAATCATTGAGCTTAATGCAATAATGTTATTTACTCCATTGGATCATAAACAGTAACTTGTATTTGGCAAGGATAGCTTTTAGATTTTATTTATGCAATTTACCTTTCTGTCAAGTGTGTTGTCAATTTAGATTTAGAATTTACTTTCTTGCATAGTGTGAACGTAGTATTAGAATTTACCTTTCCTGCAAAATGTGACGTAGTTCTAGAATTTACTTTTCCTACATAGTGTGAATTAGCTTTAATATTTACTTTCCAGCAACATTTGATTTAGTTTAGCATTTACTTTCAAGTGTAAATTTAATTTTAGCATTTACTTTCATGTCGTGTGATTTACTTTCATTGCAATTTAGCTTCAATAGTTGTTTAGATGGCTAGTTCATTGCTAAGACATTGTAACTGCTTATACCATTGTTTGTAAGTAAGGTTATTGAACTACAACTTCAAGTAGATAAACTAATGTAAGAGGAGATTGTGGTTTGCACATACAGTGCATGGTAACTCGCAAGTTCTCAACGAACCCTGGGTTGACAATTAATGTACACTTCTTAGTTGTTTTCTAAGTAATTAGAAGGCAATTAAAAAGCCCGTCATTTTGGCGCCGTTGCCGAGGAGTTACCATGACCACTATAACCCCTTACTTGGTTGACATAGTTATTTTTGTGTGAGAAGTTTTCCTCTTTTTGCTTAAGTAAACTTTCTTTTCGTAGTGAGCTATTTGTTCTTTTCATTATACATGCATATGTTTTTTTTAAGGATGGAGGCGTAGAGACAAGTAAGACGTAAAGACGACCTCACTGTAGCATTGCTATAGTGTAATAGTTAGTTGCAAGTCTCGGAAAATCTGAACTGTGCTAATAATTTATGCAATAGCAGTAGATTTGTTTATGCCTTCTATTTTCATGAATAAAATCAAATATTCAAGATGATGATTATGTGGTGTAGTAAGAGCCACACATGTTACTAATTTGTCTTTTGCAGAAAGCTTGGAAAGAGAAATGAGGCTTGGCGAATGAAGATTTTATTGAAAGATTCAAGAGGATTTGAGGGGAAGCCATTGAAGAGAGAGTATACAAGACTCAAAAATTTCAAAAGGAGTATGTATTATGTTATTCAATTCGTAAAAATACATCATTTAGCACTAAAATTCAATTTTTGAAGTTTGAATATAATCATTTATTCATATCTTGCAAATTTTTCAATTTTGAGGATCCGTAGCTCAACTGTGGAACCTTCAAAAAAACATATGGATTGTTTATTTTATTTGATATTTGATGTATTACCTTGAAATGATCTCCATAAAAACATTCACTTTCATCTAAATCGTCATTTTACTGAAAAATTGGCTATTTTGGCATTTTGGCTTGTTGGGCTTACTGAAAACGTAGTCATGGCAGTCGTGTTTTGAGAGCCCATATAGACACATTTTTAAAACATGCTTCTATCCAAAGTATCCATTAGAATCTTGTTTCTAACGCAATTTAAAATTTTCAATTTGGATATCAAACGAAAAAGTTATGGTCAAAATAATCACTGGGTGTAGGGTAGACAACTCAAGAACATGGTTGGGACAGTCCATTTTTTGGTGCCTAAATGGATGAATTTTTTAAACCTGTTTCTAAGGCATATTATCCTATGAATCTAGTTTACAACTCAATTTGAATCACTCAAATCAGATATCATACAAGGAATTTATGCCCAAAATACTAACTGCCTATCATAAATCAACACTCCCGGAACTCTATCTCATCAGCTGTACTTTGGCATATTCGACCCATAATTCTGATTGAATTAAAAACATGTTTCTATTGGAGGTACATATGGAAATCTAATTTAACCTCCAAGTTTAATCGAGTCAATCCGTCAACAAACAAAAAAGTTATGCTCAAATCACTGACTATTGGTCTAGGCTGGAAATTGCAACCAGTCTGTCTTACATGATGTTCTTTAGTAGATTTGGAATACCATATTAATGTATTTTCAAAATCTGTTTCTACTGGAGTTACCCCTATGAATCCACTTTCATTTGGCTTTGGAATCACTCAAATCGGTTGTGAAATGAAGAAGTTATTAGCAAAATACTGTTGGGTTTTCTAAGGTGGCCACCGCTCTCCAACAAGTAAAAAGTGAATTTTTGTTTTATCTTCCTTGAATTTGTTTTATAAGAATTTGTTGTATTTATCTTGCATATGTTTGGGATTAAGAGGGACTGATCACCTCTCTTTTTCCATGAGCTCACATTTTATTGCAGGTAAGTGCCAATTTTTTTGCATGTCCTTGGAAGATTAAAAGAAGGTTAATCTATGGATGAATGATTTGTGAAGACCAAATTTAATGCTGATGAGAATTCTCTCCAGAAATCCAAAAATGAAGATTCATTAGCATGATTGTGCTAATTTTGAAGCTCAAGTTCCTAGAAGCCTAATCCATCAGTGTCTCAGTAAAAGACACCAATAAGAAGACTTTTTTTATCAAAGATGGAAGATGGATACATAATGAAACATATAAAAAATTGATATGAAGAATCTGAAGACCAATGCTCTAGAGGTCAAGTGCCATTCTCACATTCCCATTGCCACATCCCTGATTTCTATAAAGAATCCTTTCAGAAGACCTAAGATTCATCATGCTCATTCACCAGCACCATGGTATGCTTATGTATTTCATTTTCCCATTTTGATATGCATGCCTGCTGAAGTTAATAAATCTTTCATTTGCTTATGTGGTTGATAAGATTTTCTCATGAACATCATTTATATCACCACTATCATCATATTGACTTCATCCCCCACCATTCCATTTCTCCCATGACTTTCTGCTCCATCCATCCCTGACCCACACAATAAAGTAGCTTGGCACACTTACAATGTCAAGCTCCCTCACCTCCCTACCCCCTTTCCAAATAAAATTTGATGGTGAAAACCTGTTTCAGGCACCATCAGACCTTTGAATGCTTGAAAACCAGCTTGCTGGTGGGCATCCCTCAGGAATAAAAAGTTTCTGATTGTGAAAATCCTCTGGGCGCAGTCAGACAGATCTTGTCTAAAAACCAGCTTGCTGGCGGACAAGGTTTTCAAATAAGTGAGAAATAAAGTATTCCATCATGCTCTTTAAATAAAGTTCCAAGATTTGCTACTACATCAAAAGATCATTTTTCATCTCCAAATCCAAGCTCCGGATTCCGCATTGCTCTTTCTTGTAAGTTTCTACACTATTGTGGACCACATCAGATCTCATGCTTCTCAGGATGCTGCTACACATTTCATGATATTCATAGGTAGGTATAGGTATGCTTATTCTCTTTATTGTTAGTCAAGTTCATTGAATGCTATAGATTTGTATTTGGAAAATCACTTGAGCCTTTTTTCACTACTTCCTCCTATATTTCTAAGGGTAGTAAAATATTTCAGTTTGGGGGAGCAGAGAGAAGATTGTGAACATGCACGTGGATATCTCCAATACTATGACCATCATGATAATCTTTTCCTGTAGAAGCTCATTTATAACAGTAGCACAGATTTTCTAATACATTGGAATGCACATGCCACTTTTAACATTTCTATTGCACTGCTTCTATTTTCTTAAAGATGAGTGGGGTTGCTCTTCTTCTGCATTTGCTAATATTTGTACCATTTGAGCTGTTAAAGGCAGTTTTCAACAATATTTTGGGAGCATTTTATGGCATCAAAAATTGTAGAATTGCCATTATTTACAGCAATTACATCAATCTTGTTCACTTGGCAAATGAATGCACAACAATGGAGCATTTAATGGCATAAAAAACAAATTGCAGAAATTGAAATGAAGATATCTCCCAAACGGTGAAGTGGGTTTTCCCGAAACTTGGTGCAGATAAGCATTAGGGTAAGAAGAATAAATACACCAAGTTTAAGCTCAATCCGATGCACGGTTTTCGAGAAATCAAGAATAGTCACCTACAACCATTTTCTCATTTTCTCGAAAACCGTGATGTGGGTTTCTCCCATTTTTGGCTGGGCGAAGCATAATGGCATTCCTTACACCCCTGCAAAGTTTGGTGAAACCTAGTTGATATTTTTCGAGAAATCAAACATAGTCACCTATAGCCATTTTCTCATTTTCTCGAAAATCGTGATGTGGGTTTCTCCAATTTTTGGCTAGGAGAAACATAATGGCATTCCTAACACTTCTGCAAACTTTGGTAAAAACCCAATTCATATTTTTGAAAAAATGACATTTTTTGTGAAAGCTACAAATTTCCAGTCCATTGGCTACAAAATATATTTTTTTCTTGCATTTTTGCAATAAAAATGTTAAGTTGGCATGGAGGATTGTTCAGGATGAAATTTCATACCTCTTGATGATCAGATACATTGGTGGTGGCTTGTTGACAATGAATTTTGAGGCCTACATTAAAAATGAACATCATTCAGCTTGGTTGACATAGGGTTGCATGAGGACATGCAACATTTTCAGTTTGGGGGAGATGACGGGCCTTGGATTTAGCATATTTTTACCACCATTTCACCTTATTTATAATTCCTTTTGCCTATCCATATTCATGCATTAATCCTTTCTTACGCTCATATCCGGGTTTTTATGCTCAAGTAATTTTTCCATTACATGTCTTAGTAGTTCATTTGATTTTTGACTAACATTGAGGGAATTAGTGTACTATGTATTTGCTTTGAATATTGAATCAATTATTGGAAGCAGCTGCAACATATTTGAGGGAGTTCTCTAGCAATGCAAAACATTTGTTGCAGCATTACGGAAACTCTATCTGCAGCATTATAGAAACTCTATCTGCAGCATTATAGAAACTCCATCTGCAGTATTACGGAAACTTGTTACGAATCGTTACACCAAAACCTCGAGATGTTAGTGAAGGCTGCCCACCAGGATCTTAACATCCCACCACGCTCCGTAGTCCAGACTCTGGGCTGGATGTGCGCCTGTACGGTGGTGTCCCCTTTGCACTGTACGAGCCCCGGGCGAACACTGCAATGCCGGCGTTGCCACCCGCTCTGTGACTTGAACCTGGGTGGAAGCTCTGATACCAGATGATACGAACCGTTACACCAAAACCTCGAGATGTTAGTGAAGGCCGCCCACCAGGATCTTAACAAAACTCTATCTACAGCATTACAAAAACTCCATCTGCAGCATTACAGAAACTCTATCTGCAGCATTACGGAAACTCTACAGGTATCTGCAGCATTACGGACACTCTATCTGCAGCATTACAGAAAGTCAATAATTCCAATTTTACTTTCAACCACCAACTTTGGAGAAATATATTCATTAGGAGTAATGGATTTTTATAAATCCATTATTTCTAATATTTTTAAATGTCTCAAATCATGATGTTAAATTAAAGTTGATAAATGGAGGTGGATATGAGTGCATATTTGGCTTATTCACAAAGATTTGAAGATCTCTATCAAATATATGATGAACCTAAGAAGCCAAAAGTTGTTAAGAGACATTTGGGATGAGTTTTGACTATTTTATTATAGCATGTATCCCTAAATTCGAATTTGACTTCAAAGGTATTCTAAATAGCATGTAGTTAGTAAGGATCTTGGATTAGTTTTGAGATCCAAACTTTTAGGAATTTGTTGAGGATATTTTGGATCCTCATTTATTATTTGTTATGGAGAAATCATGTATAAATAAGAGTTCTTTCTCCATTCTATGGGAGGACTCTTAGAGCAATAGTCCAATTGATGATGGAATAAAGCTATATTCTCATTTTGATTCAATTAGATCTTAGTTTCATAATTTCTTTTGCAATATGATTTTATTTATTTTATGTTATGTAGTTGTACTTTATTGTTTAGTTGTGATTTCTTATGAAGTGTGAATTTTATTTCTGCAATTCAATTTCAATGCATAGATAGAGATTTGATGTTTTATTTTACAATCATTGAGCTTAATGCAATAATGTTATTTACTCCATTGGATCATAAACAGTAACTTGTATTTGGCAAGGATAGCTTTTAGATTTTATTTATGCAATTTACCTTTCTATCAAGTGTGTTGTGAACTTAGATTTAGAATTTACTTTCTTGCATAGTGTGAACGTAGTATTAGAATTTACCTTTCCTGCAAAGTGTGACGTAGTTCTAGAATTTACTTTTCCTGCATAGTGTGAATTAGATTTAATATTTACTTTCCAACAACATTTGATTTATTTTAGCATTTAATTTCAAGTGTGAATTTAATTTTAGCATTTACTTTCAGGTCGTGTGATTTACTTTCATTGCAATTTAGCTTCAATAGTTGTTTAGATGGCTAGTTCCTTGCCAAGACATTGTAATTGCTTATACCATAAGTAAAGTTATTGAACTACAACTTCAAGTAGATAAATTAATGTAAGAGGAGATTGTGGTTTGCACATAAAGTGCACGGTAACTCGCAAGTTCTCAACGAACCCTGGGTTGACAATTAATGTACACTTCTTAGTTGTTTTCTAAGTAATTAGAAGGTAATTAAAAAGCTCGTCATACACCTTTACTTGGAATTATAGCAACATACACTTCCACACAATATTGTTTTTTTTTTTTTAATTTCACAAAGGTGTCGGATAACCGACTACCATAACAAAGACAATCGATGACTTTGCCATAGATCCGATGGCAAACGACGTCGGTGCTCAGCAATTTTCAAGTGGGATGGGTGTTGGTTTTTCGACCTCCATAGTGCACAAAACCGATGACATTGCCATAGATACGATGGAAAACAACGTCGATGCTCAGCCATTTTCAAGTGGGATGGCCGTTAGTTTTTCGACCTCGATAGTGCACATAAATGACGACCTTGCCATAGATCCGACGTCAAAAGATGTCGGTGCACTGCCATTATCGGTTTTTAGAGGAGTCGGTTATCCGACGACAGTAGTGAATAAAACGATAAGTATGCCATAGATCCGACGACAAAAAGAGGTCAGATCCAAGACATTGTCAGTTGTGACTGGATTCGGTTGTCCGACGTCCAATGGGGTCGAATAACTTACGACATCCGAGACGTCGGTTTTAATCTGAAATTGGACCAACGTTAAAAAAATACTGAGAATGCCGGATAGTCAACTACAAGATGTAGAAAATCAGACTTTCTGGCCATCAGATTTTGGGTCCAAAAAACCTAGTGCCATTAGCCTCCATGGAAGTGTAGTCGAAAGATCATGATAACGATTCCTGATCGCTACATAGTACTCCCCATACAAGGAAAATGAAGTTGTCGAAAGGACCCATAGAAGTGGTGCCTAGACAACGACAATAAAGGGAATATTTACATTCTTGCATTAAAACATTTAGGCATATACGTATTAAATGTCGCATATGGAAATATTAAATTGAAATAATTGAATGAAAGAGCATTTTAAATTAAGAGATTATAGAAAAGGGATATTTAGGGGTAGAAGTTGTGCACATCCTTTAATTTAGGAAAGGTATGCATTAGCTTAAAATAAAAAATAAATAAATTAGAGATAACTAATGTTGGAGAAAATCTAGACTAGAAAATATCTAGAGTTTAACTCCATATGCACCCACTGATATATGGATTTGGATTTTATACTAGGGAGAAAACTATGAGAGAATTAAGGAACTTATGCTCACTAGTATGCGAGAGTGACACTTGTTGCATGAGAATGAATATTATAGAATTAAAAAATTAAATTAAATTGTGCATGAAAGGACATGTCGTGAAATAATTTTTCTATTTAAGGAAGGGAGAATGAAGAGAAAATGATATATCTTGCTCCCTAATGCTGGATGGAATTCATAATGGAAGTTTTCATTTGAGTGTGGTTCATAGGATTTTGGTTGATAACTGCTATGGGGATTGGGAGATCCCATCGGATAGTCAAGGCTTTTATGTTCTTATGACCTCTATTTGCTCGAGGGATCGAGAGGAAGGAGAGTACTCCCGCTAAGGTAGGGAGGCGAACTGAGGGTTCATATGGTAATAACATCGATATTTGATTGGATTGAGTAGCAACTACTTCGAGGACTTTGAAAAACATGGGATCAACCATCACGGAAAAGGTCTTTTCATTTTTTCGTTATAATTTTTGTCTAAAATTTTAAGGAAGATTTATTGTAGTGATTGATATGATGATGCGATTTGTGTTTTAGTTATGTTAAGCTATATATTGTTTCAAGTTCTGGCTAGGGTCCAAGGGAGGTCCCTTCAAAGTGCCCTCCCTCGGACCCTAGCCAAAACTTGAAACGATATACAGTTTAAAAATATATAGTTTAGCAAAACTTCAAAGGGCCCTTAGGAGAGGATCCATCCCTAGGGTTAAAAAATGAATGTTATATATCACAATGTGCAAGGGATAGGGATCCAATATAACTTAAATATCTCTAAAACGAATGCTCTTTCTCAATCATCCTTCGATTTTGTATATACAATAAATTATGTGTTCAATGAATTAAACATTAAAGATATTAAAGAAATGGTTTCCAAAGTGGACTTTCCTCAATATCAATGCTAATGGGAATTTTGGAGGTCTACCTCTTGGCTGGTCTGATTCTGTTGTATTACAATCCTCAGTATGTTCCTCACATTTCATTTATGCTTCTGTTTTATTAGAACCCCTAAGCATGTCAGTGAATTTGCTTAATATGTTTTCACCTTTTCATGATTGGAAAGTATTATGGTATGGGTTCTTTGAAAATGAGATTCTTGCACGGCCACACCTTATTCTTGGAGGTGACCTCAATTTCATGTTGCATGGTAGTGAATCCTAGGGTCTCAATTCTAGAAAATATCCATTGGATGAGTACTTCCTTCATCATCTTGACAACCCTCTGCTAGTAGATGTAGAACCTGATTTCCCTGGGCCTACATGGTCAAATAAGTTGGGGGGTTAATTTCAAAACTACTAGATCATTTCTTATTAAGTGAGAATCTCCTTCTGAATTTTGATGCTTTTAGATCCTCTATTAAAAAGGTTGGCCACTCTGACCACATGCCTATACTGTTGGAATTAGCCATGCCTTCCCAAAAACCGCCATCGCCTTTCAAATTTAATCTACATTGGTTGATTTATGAGGACTTTAGAACATTAGTTCTTGAAAATTGGAATCCATTTCATCTGGGCTAGGGCACTCACTCTATGGAATTTCTTTAGGGTAATCTAAATCAAATAAACCCTCTAACCAAGGAATGGGTAAAAAATACATTTGCAAACTCATACAGATATATTCTACAAAGTGAACAACAAATCAATGAAAAACTGGGATGCTACATAAAAGGGATTTTAGCCGAGGTGATCAAGAATGAGATAGAATGTTTGGAAAAGGAAATGACATGGATTATTTCTTGGAATGAGGTCAATTGGTGGATGAATATTTGGGATCTTTGGATATCGGAAGGTGATCACAACACATCATTCTTTCATTGGAAAGACAAAGGAAGGAAGGCTCTAAATACTATTTGGAATTTTCATTGGTCTACAGGAGGCCAGGAAGCCAAGGGGGACAACAGTTCGACTGAATGAGTCGGATTTGTTATGACGAAAGCATAAGAAATAGAATAAGCAAGCAAGATTACACTACGCATATAAACACAAACACACAGACAATATGCAGGAATGCGAATTGATCTTTTCTATTACTGGATGTAAAGATCCGGACTGATAAGATGTATATTACAATAGTTTACATGCTTATATAAAGAGTGATGAGATGTTTGCGTGCCTTCCTGTTACATTCAGTTACAAAGAAGTTATAATGGTTCGATAGTTCAACCATTACACTCAGCTGGAATACAGAGAGATAGTTTGTCGAATTTCGACAGTCGCAAGTTGCAAGATGGTGTTGTGAAAGTCGCAGGTTGACGCTGCATGTTGACTTCGTGAAACTATGAGGTCACTGAACGTGTCGAAGATGCGAAGTTGTCGAAGTCGGAACTCATTGGATTTGTGTCGACGACGATGACTTGTCGCAGTAGATGTTGGAATTCGACAACAATGCCAACTGCTATATGGATCAGACCTCCTTCCCTAAGAAACAAATGGTCACAATTGTTTTCTCCTAAAGGCGAGGAAACTTGTCAGTTAGTTCAGTAGTAGAGTAGCACTTTCCTTGTGCTGGGATCTGTCCTGCTTTAGAAACCTGAAACAAGGGAATTGTGTTCGTCCTTGTATGGCGTACTCTTCATCCCACAATGGTGTCGCAAGGAAGAGGCTCTTGAACATCTAGATGGATGTCATCGAGATTTGTTGTCTGCAAGTTGTTCTGTTCCAATAGTGTTCCATGGTATGGTCGAAGTAGATACACATTGAATACTGGATGTAGACTAAGACATGAAGGAATGTCGAGCTGGAAAGCGTTTTCTCCAATCTGCTGAAGAATACTGTATGGACCATATTGAAAAGGTTTCAATTTCTTGTATGGACCAATGAAGTGCTCCTTCTTTAGATGTGACCAGACCTTATCCCCAATTTGGAATGAATATACGATGCTTGTCATGTCGGGCCTTAGCTTTCTCGCTTGCTCTGTGCAACATGTCCTGCGCTTGTCGCTGGATGTCAAAATATGTTCTCAAAACTTCAATTATTTGTCAACTTCTCAGTTATGGTCCATGTCGAAGGTTGACTGTGTCTAGGAGTTGATCAAGCCAATAGGCACTAAGGGTTGAAATCCGTAACATATCTCAAATGGACTCTTTCCCATAGAGCTCTGCTGAGCACGATTATAGCTTTGTTGTATGTATGGAAGACTTTCATCCCATGTTCGTTGATGCTTGTGGTTGTATGACCAAGTGATTCACAAATTCCGTCTGTCCATCAGTCTGAGGATAGAAAGATGTCGACAATGAGAGTCGTGTGTCTAGTTGTTGCCAAAGAGTCTTCCAAAATATGCTGACTAATCTGGCATCTATGTCGGAGATAATGGTTTTTGGTAAACCATAGTGTTTCCAGACATGTTCGAAGAAGAGCTGCGCGGTATGCTGCGCTATAGTCGTCTTCTTGCATGGAAAGAGATTGGCCATCTTGGAAAATCTGTCAACTACTACTAAGATTGCATCATGTTGAAATAGATTCCCATTGTGAACTCGGAACTGGAAAAGGTTTGTACAATCCTTGTCGTCGATTAGGCGGTTTAGCAATGGCACAAAGCACGCATGATTGAATGTACTTGCTGACGTTGGTTTTAAGTGTAGGCCAAAACAAATACTTCTGGAGGATAGAAAGGGTCTTTGCTACTCCAAAATGTCCTACAGTCTTGCTATAGCGTGCATCCCAAATGAGTTATTGTCGATGCTCACATGTCGGTACACAAAGTTGTACAAGCTTGTGTAGCAAGGTATCTTTTAGGAAATAATCAGCAGTTGACGACTTGTCATTCTGAAGCTGTCAATAGACTGGTGAAAAATCAATGTCTTCCTGATACAATTGAGGCCAAGTAGTGGTGTCATATCCCTGCATACTCATCACTGTGAAAAGGAGAGTAATGGGTGGTCGGCTTAGACAATCTACGGTAGCATTAGCTTTACCTTTCGATACTTAATTACCAATTGGAATTGTTGTAGGTATTTAATCTACTTGAGTTATCGAGTTGTTAGTAGTTTTGATTGGGTCAGAGTGAACTGTAGAGGCTTATGGTCAGTGAGGATGACCGTTTCCTTGCCAAGGATGTAATGCCTCCATTACTTGAGAGCTTGCACAATGGAATACAGTTATTTTTCATATGTCGAATATCTTCTAACAATGTTGTTAAAAGTTTTGGAATGAAAAGCGACTGGGTGACCAGACTGAGTGATCACTGTGCCCAAGGAATAGTCCGATGCGTCCATCTCAATCTCAAAGGGCTGATGCAAATCAGTTAACCAAAGTACTGGTGTAGTGCGGAGATTGTACTTGAGCTGTTCAAAAGCTGCTTGTTGTGTCGGTGTCCATTTGAATACAGTTTTCCCACTTCCTTTCGTCAACTGATTCAAGGTCCAGGCTATGTGACTGAATCTGAGTATGAATCATCGATAGAAATTTTCCAAACCAAGAAAACTTCTTAGTTCTTGAATGCTGTGAGGAATGGGCCAATCTTTGAGAATTTCTACTTTTTATGGGTCGACATGAATTCCTACAGAATCAATTACAAACCCCAAATAGTTGATGTTGTTCATCGCAAAGGAACACTTGTCTATGTTCAAGTAGAGTCGATGTTGCTGGAGAGTGTCGAGGACTTGTCGAAGCTGTCTGACATGTTCTTCCCATGATCGACTGAAAATCAATATGTCGTCAAGATAGAAAATGACCCATTTGCTGATGAAAGGTTGGAGAATGTTATCCATGTATCGCATGAAGGTCACAGCTGCATTGGTTAAGCTGAAAGGCATGACTAACCATTCAAACAATCCTTCCTTGGTCTTGAAAGTAGTTTTCCATACATCTGAGGGCTCAATTGGAATCTGATTATATCCCGATTTGAGGTCGAGCCTAGTAAATAATTTAGCACCTTTTAGACAATCGATGAGCTTGTCTATCCGCGGTAGAGGGTACTGATTCTTCACCGATATTTTGTTGAGTGCCCTGTAGTCGATGCACATGCACCAAGTCCCATCTTTCTTTGGAATGAGGATGACTAGACTTCTGCAAGGGGAGGAGCTGGGTCAAATATGACCTTTGTCGATCAAATATTGGATTTGTCTGTGAATCTCTTCATTTTCGAGAATGGATCTTCTGTAGACCGATGTGTTAGGAAAAGAATAACAGGAGCAAGTTCAATAGAGTGTTTTACCTGGCAGTGTTGAGGTACTCCATCTGGAACTTGAATTAGGTTCTGGTACTCATCAAGAATATTGTCGATCTACTTCTGTCAAGAGATGCATTGGTTGGTGACTTGACTTGTCGTTGCAGTATTCCTAGAATGTTGTGGCTTTATCATAATCAATGCGAAATTCTGAGCATGATTGATGAGCTTCTTTGTTTGTTTAGAAGATATCATTGCAACCGTTGGTGTAGTTTGTCATTCTGGTATGTTGTACCATTGATTGCGAATTCTGACAATCACCTTATGTGGTCGTGACTGGTAACTTACATGGCGATCCCATAGGTAAGGATTCCCAAATATGGCGTCGGATACAGAGAGAGGTGCCATGCCGCAAAGTAATTCATATTCAAAATTATGTATGAAGTAAGAGAGCTTGCATTATCAAGTGATTCTTAGTTCTTGTCTATCCTTCATCCAACCGATGTTGTAAGGCTGAGGATGCAGAGTGGTCACAAGACCTAGTTTCTTCACAAGTTCTTCATAAAAAAATTTCTTCTGGCTCCTATTGTCCACAATTAGATGCAATAGATTGTTTTGAACCCATATCTGTGTATGGAACAGGCGCTCTCATTCCTCCTCGTCCACAATATTTGAGGTTGCTGGAGTTGTCGATGTTGATGTCAAAAGAGTCATTGCTTCTGGGTCAGATTCTACCACAGTCCTGTCGAATGCGTCGGATGTCGACACTTTTTCTGAAAAGGTCTTTCGAGCTTTGCATTCAGATGTATCATGCCAAGTTGAGTGATGGTAGTCCCACCATTTTCTGGTTGGTTTCTTGCTACGTTCCTTTTTTTGAAAAGGATTTTTGCTAGGATCGGGATTTGGCGGAGTCGGCTGAGAAGATTTTGACTTGTCAAAGTCGGTTGGTGCCTTCTTGTCGGGTGGTTGTCTTGATGCCGGCTTTGTCATGAAGCATGCTTTCCCTTATATTTGGTTTCGAGTTTCCTAGGATAGTGGAATGCATCCGTAAGCGTATCGACAGTCAAAAAATCCATCTCCTACTTAATGTACTGGGATAATCCGCTGACGTACTTCAAAACACGCAATTTTTCTTCTTCTTGGATGCCAAGTCTAGCCATGAGTTGATAGAAATCGTTGTTGTAAATTTGTATGGATTGGTCTTTCCATTTCCTTAGCTGTTGCCACTTCTTATACTGCTTCTCAAGGTACTTTGGCGGGTAAAACTCCTTTCGGATGTGTTCGACGAATTTCTCCCGTGTATCGATGGGGTCTTCGCTTTTCTCCATATTTTTCGAAAGATTCTCACACCAGCAGTGCACAGATGTTGACATCTTTAAGGATGTAATGATGATCTTGTCGGCTTCTGAGAGTTGATTCACAAAGTAATAGGACTCCAATTTTTGAACCCAATTGTCGACGAATTTTGCGTTAATCTTTCCTTCTAGATTCGGTATGTCCAAATTCATTTGCACTTTGAAGGGGTTGATTTTTTCAGAGTTGGTTCTTGTCAGAAATGCTCCTGAATTCAAAGCAAATCACGTGAGAATCTCATTGAACTGGGAAAACATCTCAGTTCATTGTCAAGCCAACGCTTGCTCTATGAGCTGCTGTGTCTCGTCGATTGCATGTCTTTCGCCTATTTCTTCTGCCATATCTAGAGGTAGTGTCTGCTTGGATTGTTGAGTCCACGAGCATGTTTGAACCAGCATAAGCCAGGTAATTTCGCTAGAAGTGTCTATGCAAAACTTAAGCATGAACAAAGCTGATGCACTCTAACGAAGCTCTGAATCTGCTCTGATACCAATGGTCCACTCGGGGCTAGGAAGCCGAGGGGGACAACAATTCGACTGAATGAGTCGAATTTGTTATGACAAAAGCGTAAGAAATATAATAAGCAAGCAGGATTACACTATGCAGATAAACAAAAATACACAGACATTATGCAAGAATGCGAACTGATCTTCTCTATTACTAGATGTAAATATCTGGACTCATAAGATGTATATTACAATAGTTTACATGCTTATATAAATAGTGCTGAGATGTTTGGGTGCCTTCCCATTACGTTCAATTACGAAGAATTTATAATGGTTCGACAATTCAACTGTTACAGTTGTCTGGAAGACAGATAGATAGTTTGTTGAAGTTCGACAATCGCAAGTTGTAAGATGGTTTTGCGCAAGTCACAGGTCGACGCTGCATGTCGACATCGCGAAATTGTGAGGTCATTGAACGTGTCGAAGATGCGAAGTTGTCGAAGTCATGTCAAAGTCGGGACTCATCGAAGTTGTGTCGATAACGATGACTTGTCGCAGTAGATGTTGGACTTCAAAAACAATTCCAACTGCGATATGGATCATTCATGAACATGATGGGGGATTTCAAATCCATTAACAAGGTAGAAAAACCACATTATAAGTCCTTGTACACTAATCCTCCAAAAGAGAACATATGAGTCATTCTTACATCTGCTTCCTTCTTCAACAGATGGATAGATGAAGGAAATGGAGGTTTCCTTACAAATCCAGTAACAAAATATGAAGTTCAGAAGGCCCTTCTCTCCTTTTAGCATGGAAAATCACTTGGTTCAATGGATGGACCCCTGAATTCTACTTGGCTTCTGGGATCTTATGGAAAATGGTTTAACTATGGTGGTAGAAGAATATCAAATTTTAGGTAAAATCTATTTCCATTACTTATTTCATTAAATTTGGATTTATTCTAGTCCAATTTCCTTCGAATTCAGGTAAAAAGAAACCTTTATAAAACCCAAAACCAAGGTTTCTAAAGTGCAAAATATGGTTCCAAAAGTGACAATTTCAGGTTCCAAAAGTGTACTTTTACCTTTGATATTGCCACTTTTGAAACTATTTTTTGCACTTTTCCTATGATATTACTAGACTTCCTCTCTACTTACTCTTTATCCACCTTTTGAATCACTGAAAATGGATATTCCAATCAAAAGTTATGCAAGTTTCAAGTTAACATACCTTTAAAAACCATGTTTGGGAGACTGACTTACTGGTCGACCTTCCAACTAAGGTGACTCTTTAATTTCATCCCCTTTGAGTATGGAATTTTGTATTATAGTATCCTGGTATGTCCTATATTCAATGCAAAAGGTTTGAACTATTTCTTATGTTCCAAGAAAAAGTTATGGAAACTTTCCAAAAACGTTTTACTTTTTGTCCCTTTCAAGAGAGTGAAAGTGTATGGCTTTCCACATGTCCAATTTTCACGTTTTGATTATAAAATTAATACCAAAACTACTATGTTATGTATTCTTTCCTATTCAATAGGTATTATTCAATTTGGATCTTACAATCTTTGGATATGACAATTTTACCTATAACACTTATTTGAGACTAGTTTCTGGACTAGTAAAAAAATATAACTTCCACAAGGTATAAGTCCAAACATGCAATGAATGAAGACATTGATAGCTCAATATGTCCGCTGAGGCCCCTCCAAGTTTTGTTGTCTAAAATGGCCTCCAAAATAATTTATAGTGAAAATTCCAAGATGAATTATTTTGGAAGCATCCAAGCTCTAATACCAAATGTTATACATCAAATTCCCAAAATGAGCATAAAATAACCAAGAGAGAGTAGTCCACACCTTAGGAATGAAGAAAATAATTGAATAAGAATCCTCTTTGAGGGGCAACCTCCTTATATAATGTACCAAATATACAAGACAATGAGAGATGATTATACAAATGAATCTCCCAATTTATTATAAATAGGAGATGAAGTGGTCATTATGTAACCTAACACTAAGATGACCTAACCATAACTAATATAATAATAATAAATGATTGTTAGGGACTTAACAACATCGATTGAAAAGAGTAAATAGAACATGTTAGATGCCTTTTTGATATTATTTTTAGTTAGAATGCATGAGAGGCTACTGAAATTTAGAGACACAAATAATGATGATATAAAATTCTAGTTTGACTAGTCCTCTTGTTCACTTATAATGACATTGCTAGAAAAACAAAATTATTCATGTATATGCATGCATATCTATCACTCTCCCATACATTCCTCACCTATTTGCATGTATATGCATGCATATCTATCACTCTCCCATACATTCCTCACCTATTTGCATGCATATTTTCCATCTACCATATATTTTTAGTTTCACTTTTTGTTCAATAAGAAAAACAAGGACCTTCCAAGTGTGGATATCATGCATGGGTATTTGCATGCATATCTTCCATTTTCCATACTTTCCTCACCTATATGCAAGCATAGTTTTCTTTTTTTTCGTATATTTGTAGCTACACTATATGTTCAATAAGAAAACAAAGGAGAGTTTTGGACTTTTATATCTCAAATAAGTTTGAATATCAGAGGCCATTGTAGCCTTTCATCTCCTCTATTTTCAAGTTGTCTAAAGGTTCTCTTGACTCGAAGGCTCATGTAGGATACAACATGTCCTATTTTATCTTTCAATGGATTCCCTCACTTGATTTGATGTCATGTCTAGAAGCAATAAACAAACACTACAAGAAAAAAGGTCATTGGTGAGGGTCATGCTTGTGACAGATGGTCCTTAAAACATCGTCGTTGTAAGTGCCTTTTGAGATGGTCCTTTAAGTTTCGTCACCAAATCCCTTATCAGTGACACTTTTGGTGAGGGTTGTTAAAGGCCCATTGCTAATTCTCTCTTTGGTGACACTTCTAGTGACGATCTTTTATTGGCCCTCACCAATACTCTTTTTGGTTACTTTTGGTGACTGTAGAAAAATGTTTGTCACCATTGATCATTCTAATGAGTTTTTGATGACGCTATGTGACCGTCTCTATATTTTTTGACAAAATATAGTGGTTTAAGACCACTAATATGGATTATTTGTCATTATGTGTCCAAGGTCATAGTGGTTAGAGTCAATGAATTTCTTAATAAGTTAGTTTGCCAATGGTATTAGGTGCAATATCACTTATTTTGGGGGGTTAAGTGTGATGGTTATGGGTATAACTTATGTCGATGGGTTAAGTGTGACATTTATGAATATCACTTATTAATTCCACTACTTTTACATTCAATATTTTTTCTGCAATTCAGCTGCCATGTTTGCACCATCCAATCTATTCTCATGAGAACAAATGCGAATAAATTTTGAATTGTTTGTTAGGATTTGTTGAGAATATGAAGCTTATAAGTATGTTTCCTACTTATTTTCCTTGTCACTTGGCAATTGGCTCAAAATTAATCTCACTTACTCTGTCAAAAATGACATCAAGGTTGGTGTTTTTGACATCTTCACTACACTTGACACTATCCATTCTTTGTTCAGTAGACACTATACTTTTATTAGTAATTTGTTTCTCACTTATGTTAGCAAGTAAATGCCTTCCATTTTGATAAACATAATAATTTCCATCAAAATGATGTTTACCTATTGTGTCTCCAATTCTTTGTTTTTTTTCTTCAATTTTATTAGTGGCATGGGGGGTATCATTTCCTTCAAGTAATGGGAATTACTAATTTTTACTTTGTGTCAACACATGACTCAATACTCTTAGGTTTATCACTAGCAATTTCCCTTTAGATGAAGTTCCAATAGTATGTGTAGGAACCATATTATAAGACATAATCAAGTCGGTTAGTTCCAATATTGAACGAGACTAACTTGCTAACTAGCTACGTGAAGGTTCCCCTTCATGGATAGCTTCTTAGAGGGACTATGGTCATTTAGGCCATGGATGTTTGAGACAATAACAGGTCTATGATGCCCTTAGATGTTATGGTTTGCACGCGTGCTACACTAATGCATCCAAATGTTTTTTCTCCTTGGTTTGAGAGGATTGGGAAATCTTCTTAGACCATTGCAATTATTGGTATCCAACAAGGAATTCCTAGTAAGCGTGTGTCATCCACTCATTATGACTATGCCCCTACCATTTTTACACACTGCTCATTGCTCCTACCAATTGACTGATTTAGTGAAGTGTTTGGATAATGTCAATGAAGGTGGCTCGCTGCCTTCGACGTCATGAGAAGTTTAATGAAACTTATCATTTAGAGCAAGGAGAAGTCATAACAAGGTTACCATAAGTGAATCTATGGTAGGATCATTAACATGCGAGTATTATATGATACCCCTTTATGGGATAGGGGACATTTGCACGACCTATGGTGCATTCGGCTTCGTTGTGGGTGGTGGTGCCTCGCCATTCCATCCACACAATGTGACTACCTCAATTAGTGGGTGCAGGAGGTTGGATCCCACTAAGATGTGGAGTGGGAGACGACTACAACCCATTGTTGGTCACCTTATATGCCAATTAATTAAAACTAACACACAGGATGCGCAATATAAATTATCAAACCCAGGGAGATCTTTTTATTTCAATGGCAATAAGCACAATCTATGCATAGACATGTCAAGCAATCGATTAACTAAATGCAGATAATGATGCCACCAGTCTGTCCAGCCAAACTCATTCCATAAAGAAAACTAATCTAACTCATACATCTAGGAATTCAATTGCAGTTACCTTCCAACAGAAATCAACCCAACAGTTATAAAATTAAGAATGAAAATAAACTAGATTACTTTTGCAAGAAGTTAAATCCTATAATTATCAAACTACAATATTCAATCTTTACCAAAATGATCCATCTAGTAGCTACTGTTACTCAATCACAATCTTCCTATTCTAATAAACTAATTGAAGATACAACAAAAACCAGAATCTAAACATAAGTTTGAACTCTAACTGATAATTACTGGAAATCCTAGAAAGCATAAACAACTGAAAGATATTGGAATTGAGCTTGGCTGTTACAGCTGATTCGAACACACATGCATTAAACTGAACTACCCTACACAATCGACTGTCACACCCAAAGTATTTTTTAAGGATTATAAAAGTATGCCTAAGTGTAGTATTTTAGGCGGTTATTTTGGATTGAAAAAAACATAAATATAGATTGGTAGGCGAATATTAAATATAAAACATACAATTTACTACTGAAAATTGTAAATTTTGGCGAATATTATGATAAAAAAACATATTTTATGTAAATATAGGCGATATTAGAGCCTAAAAGTGACCAAATAACGAATTTATTTTTTGAAAAAAGGCCCAAAAAATAGCCAATTGGCGAAATTTCGCCCCTAAAAATTTCTCTGGGATTCACACCACTTTGTTACAGCTATTCAAGATGCAATCGTGAACTACCAAAAGGAAATCTAACCTCTGTTGCAGCTAATAGTAACATCTACAATGATTCCGCACCACACAACATAAAGAAAGATAAATTAACCTACCTACTTAAGCCGGCTATATCTGTGAGAAGGCGGGCCCTGGCCTTCTAACAAAGACGCCAAGAATCACAACAAATTAAGACACAGAAATGAAGAACTCTGCTCTTATATTGATGATGGAAATTGACAGTCTCAGTGCTTTGTTATAGCTTATGCAAAATGGTAATAGTCCAACCCCAGGCTACCAGAGCCTTCTCATATTTATACATTGAAAATACAGATCGCGATCCACTAAAATCATGCAGCAATGAAAATCTCTGATCTTCATATTGTGGAGTTACAACTAACTGTTACAACCGTATTAACAAAGCTGTTACTCATGATGGAGCTGTTACTCCAGTAATCAATGGATCAATGGATTTGGCAAGCTGGAATGCGACCTGTCTGTTGTAGCTGGGTTCTGTTTTAGTGGAGGCCTGTTATAGATTCTCATGGAGGAATGCGCTGTCCCTTGGAGTTATGAGGAATCAGGATTTGAAGAGTAATAGTTGGTGCCATTTGGCTGATACACCTGTGCTTTAGACCTTGACTAAATGAAATCACACAGATTAGCATAAATCAAGGACTAGGATCCAGAACCTTAACAATCTTAGGCATAAAACAAATAAAGCAATAACAAATTATACCTGTCAATATTATTGGTTGAACTGGAGAAAAGGCATAGGTATAGCTTATGAAAATAGGATGTAATCAGGACAAAATGATGTAATGAGGATGGCCAAAAAGGGGCATTTCCTAAACCCAACATCTCCCCCCAAGTATTTGATTGCATGTCCTCATGCAACAACCTCCACTAGTCTGAATCTGAGTCAGAGTTGAATCTGTGAAGATTTGTGAGGTTGTAGGCAAATTCTGGTGTTCCCCCTCGAGGCACAAACCCATAGCAGGCTGTCCGTTTCTCCCAACATAGCTTCTCTTCTTCTTCAGTGAAAGCATAGTTGTTTCTGTAAGGACTCACAGGCAGCCATATGAGAGGGAATCTGAATCTCAATCCAATCCACCAAGGTCCACATTTTCCATACACTGCACATACTTAGGAACTCTTGTAAAGGCTTGCCTAAAATTCTCAAAGCAGTAGGGGTCCCCTTCCTTTAGAGATGAAGAAGAATATAGCCATCTGTATTCATTGCCTTCTAGAGCACGCTACTTCATATTAAGAATCATTGGGACACATGTGGCGAGGATTTTATCTCGTAAAATTTTGAAGTATTGGGAAATTGTAGGAACCTTGAGAGATCCAACATGGTTTTTTGTGAGTTCTTTTGGATCCTGAGGTTCACCCCTAATCCAAAGAGTAGAATTCTCCTCATTCTTGAGGATGGTTTGGAAAGCATCTCACCATTTTACATGGTTAATGACAAACGAGGCAAATGCCCTCAGCTGAACATCCCCCAAACAAGGCAATGGATTGGATGGAGAGTCAATATAACAAGCCCTATCATGTAAATACAATTCACATAACAAATATTGATCCTCAAAATCACTTTTCAGAAAAGTTTCCAAAAACTGGGTAGCTGTTGCCAAATCAAATGATCTCCCTTCCTTCAGAGCCCTTAAGTGAAATAAATTTGTTTGCTCATGGAGAAAGACAGGGTAAGAGGGGGATGCCTGCAGCTCAATAATTCTAGGGAAGGAGTATACATTTTATCTTTTTCTTGTTGCAGGGACTTAAGTTTCTTCAATCCTTCCAATTTTTCTTGAAGTTTCTCCCACTGGAGTTTCTGGAAGAATAACTCCTCGGCCCACTTTTATCTCAACTCCCTAATGACATTTCTATGTTCTTGGAGAGAAATCATACCTGTCCTGAACTGATCAATATATTTGTGCCATTTATCCAACTCGAGATTTAGCCAGAGAATATTTTTCTCTAGCCGTTGAAATCTTTTGTTCTCCACATCCTTTTCATCATCAGAGTCCAGATAAATAACTTCCTTGTTTTGCTTTTGCAGTGTAACAGTCTCATCCTACATTGGTGTTGCAGTGGTTTGTGCCTGTAATGCAATCTTAGCCATTGATTTTGGGGATGCTGGTTCTTGTGTAACAACATCCTTTGTTTCCATTTCAACCTCAGCCCTCTCAGTTTGTGTTACAGTCTCAGCAAATGTCCTTAAGACTGCTGGTTCTTATGTGACAACATCCTTTCTTTCTATTTCAACCTCAACCATCTCAGTTTGTGTTGCAACTTCAGCAAATGATTTTGAAAACACTCATTCTTGTGTAACAATGTTCTCTTCTTGATCCTTGATGTCAAATGTTGTTGTCTGAGTTGCAGCCTCACTATATATTTTAAAGGGTGCTGGTTCTTGTGTAACAACCCCCTATCCTTCAATTCCTTTGAACTGCTGAGATTGTTTTTGGGTTATATCAAATCTCGCTGACTAATGAGACTGATCCTGAAGAAGTTCAGTATCGCCTGATGGTTGGGACTGCACTGTTTCATCTCCTAGATTCGAATCAGGAATCACTTCAATTTTTGGCTCATTTCCCCCCATCAATTCTATTTCTGGCATTTTTTCTTCCTCTTGCTCTATCTGTGCATGCTTTTGTGATACAACTCCCAACACAATAAATCTGTGTCCTGTTGCAAAGAATATGTCTCCACACTCTGGGAAAAAAGTCTCTCCTTGCTCCTCATTTTCTAATGCAAGAGATGAATTTTCTAATAAATTTGCAGCATCTAATAATGTGTTCAAATTCTTCTCTGCTTGTTTTCCAACTACTCCTTTCCATCTTTCTAACTCATTTCGCAATGTCTGCACCTCCTCCTTTAATAATTCATTTTCATATAGGAGATTTTCGATTTGAGGTTCTTCTATGGAAGGTTCGTACATAACAACAGATGACTTGGGGTTCAAAATGGGAATTTCTATATCTACCCATGTTACAGGTGCTATTTCTGCCATAGGTGACTCGATATTTGCTCCAACTGCTCTTGCTATCTCTGTTGAGGGTGCTTCATTATTAACCCCAATTGCATCCACTGTCACTGCTTCTTCTGTTGTCTCCGCTGCCTCTACTACTGTTGCTGTTACAGCTGCTTCTGCTGCTACAGTCGATCGAGTCCTTATCTTCCTCACTATTCCCACTAGGTGTTCTTCACTGCTTACTGCTACTGGTGTTGTGACAACTCTGGTTTTTCTTTTCTTTGCTACAGTGGATGTCTGGCCCTTGTTCCCTGACCTTCCTCTTCATTTCTTTGACACAAGGGTCTTTTCCTTGATATTCTCTTCTTCAATAATGGTCCCCATTATCTCAGGAGAGGACACAACCTCCAAAATTTCCACAGTCCCTTCTCCTGTTGTTCCTGCTTGATATCCTTCCTCCTGAATTCCTGCTTCTGCAGTTGCAGCTTCTACTGTCCCAGCTTGAATAGCTACTCCAGTTTCAGCTTCTTCCACCTGAGTATCTACCTCTACAGTTACAACTTCTGATGTCACTGCCTCCTGTGCCATGGATTCCATCACAATTTCCTCAGTAACAGGGTTTTCTACTGGTGTTGCTTCTCCCATACTTACCTCATCTTCATCATTAGTCTGGTTCCCTAATGCTCCAATCTCCCCCCAACTGGATTTGAGGAACGTCGGTCCTCATTACCTTCTCCAACACCCTCCATCTCTAATACAGGTTCTATGATTGGTCCATCTCCAACAAGAAATTGCTTCCAGGTTAAATTACGATTTGCAATGGCTCTCAAGACTAGTATTTTGATTAAGCCATGATTAGTAAGGTAGGAAACTGGGTGTTGGGTAGTCTTTGCATATCCAGTCATGGTTTGTAGGGCTTTAAGAAGATAAAATGGTATATTTACCAAATTTCCATGACGTAAATGAGACAACAAGGAAAGTTTAGAGAAGGAAACAATTTGGTACTTACCTTCACAAGAGATGTATCTTTTCACAAAGATTGCCACTTGATTCTAGGGTGGTGGTAAATATGCCAGTTCCAACCCATGACGCTTTGGACTAACATGCTCTTCGACTGCAAAAAATTCTCTTACTGCATTTGCATTATGTGCCTTCCATCCAAATGAATTGTTCCCAACCCAGGGTAAACCAGTAAACTCTGCTATGATCTCTTCTGTAACATCAATGTGTAGTCCCCTGACCTCGGAGTGAGTATTAGTTAGGTTAAGGGAAAATTGCAATGCGGTTTCTGTGTGGAAACCATTCAAAGTATTCCATCCAACCTGCTGCTGTGAAAATGTTAAGAACTTCTGCATTGGAATGTACAACTTCCGTGTTTACGGGTTCATGCCGAACTGGGTTACCCATCTTAATCTCTCCTAAAAATTCAGAATGAATACAACAATTACCAGTCTAGACATGGGAGTTGCAGCATACGAACATGCAAGGGATAGATGGAGTCCGAAAATAGGGTATTTTAGGAAATTCGACACAGGTGTGAAGTCCGGCAAGATGAGACGGTTATGGAAAGTTGGCATAATTGGAGTATATCGGTATAGCTCGGGTAAGGTTCCAAGAAATAAATACAAACATGATTCTGACATATTCCCCGGTGGTTAAATGGTATGGGTTCGCTAATCAAGGACTAAGACAGTGCATAATCATTATTACTGTATTTAATTTCCTACCAAATCATGTAAAAGTTCTGAGTCCGTACCTTTGCGTTATGCGTTCAGCCATGAATTAATCATCATAGTCTGCTTTCATCATTTCCTCCATTAAAATGAGCATAAATGCGAATGTGCTGAAGTGATGTGGCCACTGCCACCTGAGCTAATAGATACCCATGACACCAGAAAGTTTCCTTCGTGGTGAACAGTAATTAGATCTTGTGGAGCAAGCAACTAAACTGACGCCCAATTGAATCATTATTGGCATCATCATTCGGAGAGCAGGAAGACTGGTGGGGTTACCACCGTACGGTAAAAGCAAAATGGAAATGAAAATGGCGGAGTCACAGCGGCTAGATTTAGCAAAATAGGAAAGAATGGCGGAGTCACAGCTGTACGGAAAGAGTGAAATGGAAATGAAAATAGTGGAGTCACAGCTGCTAGATTTGGCAGAATAGTCAAGAATAGCGAAGTCACAGCTGCTAGAAAAGAGAGAAAATGATGTGGAAATAGCAGAGTCGCAGCTGCTGGATTTGGCGGAATGGTCAAGAATAGCGAATTCGCAGCTGCTAGGCAAAGAGAGAAAATGAAGTGGAAATAGCGGAGTTGCAGCTGCTGGATTTGGTGGAATGGTCAAGAATAGCGGAGTCGTAGCTTCTAGGCAAAGAGCGAAAATGAAGTGGAAATAGCGGAGTCGCAGCTACTGGATTTGGAGGAATGGTCAAGAATAGCGGAGTCGCAACTGCTAGGCAAAGAGAGAAAAATGAAGTGGAAATAGCGGAGTCGCAGCTGCTCGATTTGGAGGAATGGTCAAGACTAGCGAAGTCGCAGCTCCTAGGAAAATAGAGAAAATAAAGTGGAAATAGTGGGGTTGTAGCTAATGGATTTGGCAGAATGGTCAAGAATAGAGGAGTCACAGCTGCTAGGCAAAGAGCGAAAATGAAGTGGAAATAGCGGAGTCGCAGCTGCTAAATTTGGTGGAATGGTCAAGAATAGCGGAGTCGCAGCTGCTAGGAAAAGAGCTAAAATGAAGTGGAAATAGCGGAGTCATAGCTGCTGGATTTGGTGGAATGGCCAAGAATAGCGGAGTCGCAGCTGCTAGGCAAAGAGAAAAAATGAAGTGGAAATAGCGGAGTCGTAGCTGCTAGATTTGGCGGAATGGTTAAGAATAGTAGAGTCGTAGCTGCTAGATTTGGCGGAATGGTTAAGAATAGCGGAGTCACAGCTGCTAGGCAAAGAGTGAAAATGAAGTGGAAATAGCAGAGTCGCAGCTGTTGGATTTGGCGGAATGGTCAAGAATAGCGGAGTCACAGCTGCTAGGCAAAGAGAGAAAATGAAGTGGAAATAGCGGAGTCGCAGTTGCTGGAATAGGAAGAATGAGTGAGGTAAGGAGTCGCATCTGCGCAATAATGAAGTAGCAGAAAAATTTTCAGCTGACTGTTGAAAGGTAACAAATCATCCATCTTCTTAAAAAGAGCTTTATTAGATCAGGAACAATGCATGGCGCCTGCAATCATCTGGCCCATTACGACCATTGTTCCTCCAATTAATTCCTGCACATAATTCTTCAAAACAAACCTGATCAAATGCAAAATGCAAAATAGATAAAATATAGAATGAAAAAGAAAATGAATTATTTATGTACAAATCATGTGGATATTGCAATTCTTAAAAATTGATAGGGGTTGAGAAAAATCCATGTCCCGGCGTTAACTGATAGTCTGGATCATCTGCAACATGTGAAACGAAAGCTTCCCTTGAGATCGGCTTGTGATACAGTCACAACCAATGACCATTTGCGAATAATGGTGTTTTGTTTTCATCAATGGTGATCAACCGAACTGTTCCATTATCAAATACCCGATCTATCTGATAGGGGCCCAACCAATAGGTACGCAACTTGCCTTTAAAGTCCCTCTTAAACCGTGAAACATACAACAAAGCCCAGTATCCTTCTTGGAAGACTTTCTTCTTTATAAATCGATAATGCCACTTAGAGTGTTGTTGTTGGATTAGAGCTATATGATGTGCTGCAACTGTGCGCTTCTCATCCAACTCATTGAGCTGTTTCAGTCGGTCCCTCTGTGCCTCTAATAAATCAAGGTTTGCTTCCACAACTGTCTTCAAAGTCCTGATTTCAAATTAAATTGGAAAAACAACATTTTTACCACACACTAACTCATATGGGGAAAAACCAGTGGTGTTACGCCATGTAGTACGATAGGCCCATAGTGCCTCTGGAAGTCTTTTAGCCCAATCCTTACGATGGATCTTCACTGTTTTTGTCAAAATAGCCTTGATGACCTTGTTCGTTCTCTCCACTTGGCCATTGGCCTGTGGATGATATGGCGAGGTTATTTTGTTCTAAATATGGAATTTATGTAACAGTGCTTCCAGATTGTGAGACACAAACTATGGTCCACCGTCTGTAACGATTTCCTTAGGTACTCCAAACCGAGTAAAAATTTCTTCATATAGAAAATCAATCATAGCCTGATCATTGGCTTAACCAAGGCTACAGCTTCTACCCATTTGGTCATGTAATCTGTGCAAACCAAGATGTGAACTTTTTGTTTTGAGGGAGGGTTGATAGGCCCTACAAAATCTAGAGCCCAACTGTCAAATGGTTCAACCACAAGCTGTGGCTGCAAAGGCATTTCATCTAATCTGTTGGGTTGGCCCATCCTTTGGTAGCTATCACATGCCTAAACATACTTCTTTGTGTCCTTGAACAATGTGGGCCAGAAATAGCCCATTCTCAAAATTTTATGACTTGTCCTTTTGTCAACAAAACAGGGCTCATCATGGAAATCTTTAAGAATGCTAAAGATCTCATATTCTCTAACACATATTCTGATCTCTAAATCAAGCCCTGTGTAGAAAAGATGGCCATCAATCCAGTTGTACCTAGCACTCTGTTGTATGATCTTATTTTTTTCTCTCTTCGACAGATGTGCTGGAAGCTTACCTACAACCAAAAAGTTAGCAATATCTGCATACCATGGGGAATGAGCTGATACTGCAAACAAATGTTCATCAGGGAAGGAATCTTTGACTGGTAAATTGTCATCACTGTTAGTAAGTCGAGATAAAAAATATGCAACAACATTTTCCTTCCCTGGTCTATCAATAATTGTAATATAAAATTCCTATAACAATAACAACCATCTAGTAACTCTAGCATTTGTGATTGGTTTATTCATTAAATACTTGATAGCAGAATGATCAGTGTGCACAAAAGTAGAATATCCAGTAATATAATGTCTAAATTTGTTGATGGCATAAACAATGGCAAGGAATTCCTTTTATGTGACAGTATAGTTTAGTTCAGCAGGAGATAAGTTCTTACTGATGTAATAAATTGCATAAGGAGCATTACCTTCTTGTTGTCCCAAAATTGCTCCAATGGAAGTGTCTAAAGCATATGAAGAAATATGAAAAGGAAGAGCCCAGTTGGGCCCTCGTAAGATGGGTGCTATAGATGTCCTTTTTTTTAGCTCAGTAAATGTTGTTTGGCATGCATGATTCCAGACAAACTATGCATCCTTCATCAACAGAGTGAACAAAGGAGAAGCTAGTTTGGAAATTTTTTCTATGAATCTTCTGTAATAGCTAGCATGCCCCAAGAAGCTACGTACATCCTTCTGTGTTCTAGGAGTTGGTATATTTTCAATTACCTTGATTTTGGATGGATCTACTTGGATACCCTTAGAATAGATGAAGTTCCCCAGCACTATGCCCTCACTCATCATCATATGGCACTTTTCAGTCCTTAAAGAGAGTTGGCTTTGTTCACAGCGTTTCAAGACCTTTTATAAATTTTTCAGTGCTTCTTCATAACTATCACCATATGGAGTAAATTCATCCATAAAAATCTCCATGCAATGATTTACCATTTTTGAAAAGATTCCAATCACTGCTCTCTAAAATGTGGCTGGTGTGTTGCACAACCCAAAAGGAAGTACTCGATATGCAAAAGTTCCCCGGGGACAGGTGAAAGTGGTTTTGTCTTGGTCTTCTGGAGCAATCTGGATTTGGTTGTAGGCACTAAAGCCATCCAGAAAGGAGAAATACTTTTTCCCAGACAAGGTATCAAGGACCTGATCGATGAAAGGTAAGGGGAAGTGGTCCTTCTGTGTTGCTTTGTTCAATTCTCTGTAATCCATGCAGACTCTCCATTTCCCATTCTTCTTTGGCACAGTCACAAGTGGAGAAACCCACTCATTGTCTGAAATTGGGTATGTAAATCCTGCTTCCAAAAGTTTTTGGATCTCCTCTTTCACTATGTCTCTTAGGTTTGGGTTCATCCTTCGTTGTGGTTGACACACAGGCCTGGAGTCGCTATTAATATAAATGTGATGGGTGCACATATTGGAAGGAATCCCTTTCATGTATGTGTACTCCCAAGTGAAAGCTCTCCTACGTTGTTTCAACATAGTGACTAGCTGTTCCAGATCGCTAGGCGTAAGATTTGGATTGATATTCAATGTTTTCCCTGGCCCGATTTCTACTGGAATGCTCTTCGAATTTTTGAGTACTCGAATTATACTGGCATCACTGACTAGAGCTTCTTCTGTAATATTTTCTTGTTCTGTTGCAGCTAAAGCACTGTCCAAGATTTGATAGACATTTTTATTTACTAACATGGGCTCACTGATGAAACTATTAATGGCATCATCCTCTGTTTCATCTTTAAAAATTAAGGCTCTCCCTATTATTAATAGTGGATGCACACCTTCTTCCTCCTCCAAATATTCCCACAATGGAGTTTCAGCTTCCGTGCTTGGTTGAGATGGAGGGTACAAAGTTAGGCTTTTGATCTTAGTCCCGTCTAAAATGGTCATAGATCCTCACCGACAGCTGATACAGGAATCTGTTGTGGCCAACCAATGTCTTCCCAGGATCAGTGGGTGTCCCCCCAACTGGTATTTCGGCTGTAACACCAAGAAATCTGCAGGGTATTCCCACGAGTCAACTGAGATCAAGAGGTCAGCTAAGATCCCCTCAGGCTTGATTGTTGATCTGTCAGCAAGTTCCAAAATAGTAGGGGTCAGACGAAGGTTAGTGAGTCCCAATTTCTTCACAGTCTCTATGGTCATAACATTAATAGCTGCGCCTAAATCTACCAAGACATTGGGGATTTGTGTGTTCCCTATGTGAACTGTAATAGTCGGATTTCCAGGGTCATCGTATTTTGCCACAGGGGCCTTCCCCATTAGTAGTTATGAAAGTTTTCCCAATACGTGGACAGTGGGGGGGTCCCTAGGCCTTCTTCCTGGTTTCTTGACACACAAATATCTAACAGTCTTAGCATAAATGGGCACATCATGAAGGGCTTGTAACAGTGGAATTTTAACATACAAAATTTTCAATTCTCCCAAGAGATAGAATGGAGGCTTTTCCACTATTTTCTGCAGGGCCAATCATTCAGGGTATGGTGGTTCTCTCATCAACTGTGTAGGCTGTGATACATCGTGTGTTACTCTCTGAGTTTCAGCTACTGTTTCGGTAGGAGTATCAGCATCCTCAATGAAGGGGCTTGCTGAATTAACCATATTCTCATAGTGTTGATTCACTCCAGTTTCAATCACTGGGGATGAAACATCCTCAGTGATAATAGGTTCCACCACCCTCCCTGATCGTAATTGTATATAGTTGCAGGGAATCTGGGTGATGGAATATGTAGGCATGTTGGAAGTCTCAAACTGATGGATTGCTTTATTGTTTGGCTTCGGGTTAGGTTGTGTAGGTAGCTGTGGTTGAAGCGGTGCATTCATAGGTGCGGCATTGTTTTGGAATGGGAGTTGCGGTTGCTGATAATGTTGGTGTTGATATGGTTGAGGAGGATACTGTTGATACTGAGTCTGGTGATGGGGAAAGTTATTTCCTTGGAAAGAATTTCTCCAGTTGGAATTCCAAGGAGCTTGATTGTTTGACTGCTGTGACCATGGTGTCCATGAGTCCATGAGTTAGGATTTTGCATTGGGTTCTGAGATGGATGCCACTAATTGTTAGAATAATGTGAAGGGAATTGTGTGTTCATATTATGCATATTGTTCATTCCATTCATATTATTCAGAAAAAAATGATGGGTCTGGATTCATACCTTGATTGCGAGGCTGCCATGGTTTCTTCTATGCAATGAAGTAAGCTGGCTCCATATCCGGAATGGATTCCTGCAGGACTGCTTTGACCTTAGGTAATGAAGGACATTCCTTGGTATCATGATCCAGTTCACATATCCTACATATCTCTGCTTTGTCTACCGGGCATTCTTTCAATGGGTGTTTTTTTCTACATTTAGGACATAATACACCAAGTGTAAGGTCTTCTACTACTTGCTTCTGCTTTTCTCTCATGACATCTAACTCTGAGGAAATGGAGCTCATCATGTATGTTTTAAAATTCTCCAGTAAGTTGCCTATTTTTGCTCGAGTGGCCCCTCCACTAGCTGACTTCTGAGTCCTAGTGAAGACATCCTGGTCTCGATCTTTGTCTCATTTGTTGGTTCTAAAGGATCCTTTGGAGTACCTTCAACATAATTCAACAATATTTTCGAAAGGCTCCTTTGAGATGTCCCCTTTTCCCAGCAAATTCAACATATCAAGAAAGTCTTCTTCGATTCCTCGTAGTAAAATGATCTTGAGCACATCCTTTCCAATCTCAGCGTGACCAGATCTTTGTAAATTGTACATCAATCTTTCCACAAACTCTTCCAAGATTTCTTCATCCTTTTGAACCATTTTAAACAACTCCTCCTTTCTATCCCTAGTTCTACAATATTCCTGGTACATGTAAAGGAAGGTGTTTTTCATTTGGTGCCAAGTAGTAATGGTCTCATGACCCAGACTTGTGAACCAGCATAGAGCATTTCCTTTCAAGGTGGCTAGGAATAACTTTAGCTTTTGAGCACTAGAGGTGTAATCATAACTATGACAGAGGATATAAAACTAAAAAAGAAACTCATCAGGATCCTCAGAAGACTTACCATGAAAATTCAAGAGAACTGATGGTGAGATATTTTTCATGGGAGTTGCTCCATGTGTCTGGAGGATAGGGAATTCTAATGTAACCACAATATTTCCAGGCTGATTATTTTCCCGTTCTTCTTCCTGGTTCTCCCCATGTTCATTCTCCCCTTCCTTTTCTCTACCATCCATGGTTCTAGTCCAAAATTCAACAGCTTCCTTTATGCGTTCTTCCTCTGCTTTGGATTCTTCTTCTCTTCTCCTCTCTTCTTCTCACCTCCTCTCTTCCTTTGATACTCGGCGAGTCTCCAACCAAAATTCTTTAGTAACTTTGGTTCCATTAATATGATAGATCTCCTCTCTATCCAGTGCACCCACAACACTTCCCTTATCTTCAGCAGGTTTATTTTCTGCAATAGGAGTTGAAGGCCCCGTTGTATTATCCACTGTTGATGCTGAATTCTCAAGATTGGGAGGAACATAATTTCCCCTTCCTGTAGATGTACGTGGTGGTCTAGTGGAAGAATCATCTCTAGCAATTATTTCATCAATATATGTATGTCTTCCTTGACCTGCATTACGACCTCGACCTCTTCCACCTGCAATGTTAGTGTTCAAAGGGGGTTCCCAATTTGTTTTTCTTTTATTCATGCATGCTGTAAATAATTAAACCAAAATGAAATCAAATGAAACAAACTACTAACTCTCTCTATCTATTACCATCCCCGGCAATGGCGCCAAAATGTTGGTCACCCTATATGCCAATTAATTAAAACTAACACACAGGATGCTCAATATAAATTGTCAAACCCAGGGAGGTCTTTTTATTTCAATGGCAATAAGCACAATCTATGCATAAACATGTCAAGAGGTTGATTAACTAAATGAAGATAATGATCCTACCAGTCTGTCCAGCCAAAATCATTCCATAAAGAAAACTAATCTAACTCATACATCTAGGAATTCAACTGTAGTTACTTTCCTACAGAAATCAACCCAGCAGTTATAAAATTAACAATGAAAATAAACTACATTACTTTTGCAAGAAGTTAAATCCTATAATTATCAAACTACAATATTCAATCTTTACCAAAATGATCCATCTAGTAGCTACTGTTACTCAATCACAATCTGCCTATTCTAATAAACCAATTGAAGATACAACAACAACCAGAATCTAAACATAAGTTTGAACTCTAACTGATAATTACTGGAAATCCTAGAAAGCATAAACAACTGAAAGATATTGGAATTGAGCTTGGCTGTGACAGATGATTCAAACACACATGCATTAAACTGAACTACCCTACACAGTTGATTGTCACACCACTCTGTTACAGCTATTCAAGATGCAATCGTGAACTACCAAAAAGAAATCTAATCTATGTTGCAGCTAACAGTAACATCTACAATGATTCCACACCCAACAACATAAAGAAAGCTAAATTAACCTACCTACTTACGCCGGCTATCTATGTGAGAAGGAGAGCCCTAGCCTTCTAACAGAGACATCGAGAATCACAACAAATTAAGACACAAAAATGAAGAACTCTGCTCTTATATTGATGATGGAAATTGACAGTATCAGTGCTCTGTTACAGCTTATGCAAAATGGTAACTGTCCAACCCTAGGCTACCAGAGCATTCTCATATTTATACATTGAAAATACAGATCTAGATCCACTAAAATCGTGCAGCAATGAAGATCTCTGATATTCATGCTGCGGAGTTACAGCTAATTGTTACAACCGTATTAACAAGGCTGTTACTCATGAAGAAACTGTTACTCTAGTAATCAATGGATCAATGGATTTGGCAAGCTGGAATGCGACCTGTCTATTGCAGCTGGGTTCTGTTTTAGTGGAGGCCTGTTACAGATTCTCGTGGATGAATGCACTGTCCCTTGGAGTTATGAGGAATTGGGCTTTGAAGAGTAACAGCTGGCGCCATTTGGATGATACACCTGCGCTTTAGACCTTGACTAAATGAAATCACATAGATTAGCATAAATCAAGGACTAGGATCCAGAACCTTAACAATCTTAGGCATAAAACAAATAAAGCAATAACAAATTATACCTATCAATATTATTGGTTGAATTGGATAAATGGCATAGGTATAGCTTATGAAAATAGGATGTAATCAGGACAAAATGATGTAATGAGGATGGAAAAAAAGGGGCATTTCCTGGACCCAACACCTATGTGACTGGATTTATTAAGGGCGGCGATGCCTCGTCGTTTCATTTGCACGATGTTGTTTCCTCAATTATGGATCATGGGGAATCGAATCTCCAATACAAGCTCTCACAAGCCCCCTTATTCCATGATGAATAATCATCTAGGAGTGTTCAGTGGATGGGTGAAAATGCTATGCAATGCATTGGGTTGGCCACCCTAGTACTCCCTATCCCCCATCCAACAACTCTTGAATTTTCCCCTTAATTTCTTCATTTTCAAATAATGAAGTCCTACATAAAGCCTTGTTTAGCATAACAACTTTATCTCTCAGGTTGATTCCCTGCATGTTCAATCGGATGGCTTGGATGCATTTGATGAGGTTCTCATAACAAATCATGATAACAGTACTATTATAGCTCATCCAACTGATTCTATTAATTTGACCTCTCCTATCAAAATATATGCATGTTTTATGAGTTCCCATTGTCTTGGTGACAGTTAAAAAGGTGCTAATTTCTCTTCCTTTTCGAATCACAAAATAATCAAGGAAAACTATTATGAGGCATTGATTAGTTTATGTGCTTCCAATAGATTAGGACATACATTCCAATAGACTCGCATTAGTTTTGGTGACCACAACCTTCACCTTGAAGAAATTGTAATTTAATGATTTAACAATGTTTATGCCCGAATATTGTAGCTGCATTCTAATCTTATTTTCATTTTCCACTTGGACAAGACACTTGTCACTTAGATGTAAAAACTCCATTAATAAAACTTTACATCTTGATCCATGCCATAGTTTTGTCCACAAATCCATGTCTTTTCTTATAGAAAATCAAACCATATTTAGGAATATTTTCTACCTTTCTTCCCCCAAAATGTGTCATAATTAATTCTAATTCAGTCATATGCTAGTAGGTATGATGGAAAGGAAATTGATGAAGGCATGATTCAAGGATTAAGGAGGATCAAATCACTTATGGACAAACAACATGGCACATTAGATGGGGACCTACAGACATTAAAGGATGGATAGCAACATAAAGGTAAGACAAGACAATTGTTGCAAATAAGGCATTGAATGTTTGAGATTGGATTTATGGCCCTTGTCAACTTAATAAAACACATTTTATATTATCCACCAACTACATTTACCTTTTAAGACTATAAAAGGGAGGTCTTTCGGCATGACAATATTGAGAAATTGAAACTTTTCATTGGTTTATACATGGTTGCATTTTTTAAAATGTTTATTTTTTCAATCTATGCGATTGATGGGGTTTCTATCACATTTGGACATAGTAAGCCTTGTGATGGATTGCAAGCACCTTATAACATAAGGTGTGGAAGGCCCCTTTTATGGATTTCATCACGTGTGTGTGAAACTTTTATGTTTGAACTTTATGTGATGTCACCATTGAGAATTATAAGAGATAGGATATTTACCCCTTTACATTATAGTGTCTCCTACATTACCATGTCCAAGACCTGAAGACCACACGACCTAGACACATAGCACCATGCATACCAGTAATGGAATGTCATGTGTGATTCTTTGAGGAATTATGCATGGCTATAGATGCCTCAATGGTTTCTTTAGAGCCAAAGGCATGTTATTCATCCCTATAATTCCATTTCAAAGGCCCTAAGACACCTCCCTAATTCTCAAAGCTGCCTGATGGCACTAACATACTGAATCGTAGGCTAGTGATACCCTCAATAGGCCATGTGTAGTTTGCGGAGGAGGGATTCTTAAAGTTCAAATTAAAGTCCAAAAGTGTACCTTTGAAGGAGACGACCTTCTCAAGTCATGATCCTCCATCAAGGCCATTAGAAGGAGGGTACCTTATGGAAACATATTAGACATTTTAGGGAGGGAAATACCACTATGATGATAGATTTGTTGCTATCTCTTGGGAGGGCCATTATAAAATTCATGGAAAGGTTGGCCTAGATAGTGGCAGAGATCAAAAGTGGTTGCAATGCCCCAAGGTTCCTTGCTTCATTAAACTCACTCATGAGGTGAATAACCATGAGAGGATGGAGAAGGAGGGATTGTGTCATGGGTTTTAATGCCAAAAAGCCCCTCAATTTTGCTAAATGTGGAACACATGCATGATACCCAGTTTAGTAGTTTGTATGTTTTAGAAAAAAGATCATAATTGCAATGGCCTACCCTCTATATATAGGGATAAGGAAGCATCTACATCACATTATATTTTCCATATCCAAATAGCCATAGTTTGATATTATTTCTCACCCTCCCAATGGAATTTTGTGAAGGTTTATGCATAATCCAAATACCCGGGATACTTAAAATTACAACATTGTAGAAGATTTATGCTAGACCCCTTGCATCATGCTCATTTTAGAGTTTCTTTAGATATTCCCACAGTAGTGGAAGGAAGTTTTAAATGTGATTGGTGGGATTAATTCATCAAATTATCATTTGATAACATTTGAAATAAAATTATCCTAGACCTCTTACTTGTAAGAAAATAAAAGTCCACTTGTCAAACTAAAAAGAAGCCACATCTTAGTCAAACAAGATTAAACTCAATGGAACCAAATATAGGCACTATCAAATATGTGTGGAGTTCACAATTAAACAAACATATTGTAATACATTAGCATAGAAGAATGAAAATTGACAAATAACCATGTTGGGTTGTTAATAGTCCTAGTAGTCTAGGGTATCACTTATTCTCCATTTGGGAACACCAAAAATTATTTACATAATCAATAACATACATCCAACATCAAATTATATTTTTGGAAGTTCTCAAATACCATTCAACCTTTCAAGCTCACTTTTGGCATTAGAATAAGAGTTTATTTAGAATCCATACAAGGATCATTGTATGGTGTTTCCCTACTTGAATGGTTTTGGGTTTAATGAAGTTGTAAAGGGGAATTTCTATCATATTCTCGGTTGTATTGTTTGTTGTTTGTTTTCATAATTAAACAACATAATAAGTGGCATGAGAGGACTTCATTAGCAAAGAAAGGGGAAGAATTTGCCCTTGTTTTTTTTCTTTTATGTGGATTTTCATGATGAAAAATAGGGCTATGAAATTTACATCATTTTTTAATTTTTTTGTGCATTATATAAAGAAAACAAATATTAGAATTGGGTTCCTCTCAATAAATACATTGATTTCAAAAAATCGAAGTCTAAAGAGTGAAGATGACGCTAATAGAAAAATATTTACTTCAGGGTTGTTCTATTATGGCCACAACTTTATTTTAGGTATTGTAGAGATATCACTTTTGAAAGGATACCTAGATTGAAGCTAGACCAAATCCAAGATAAAATCATTCCAATGGCTATAATTTGACATATTATATGATATACGCCTTAACCATATTGAAGACATTACAACTATTTTTAATCATTGCCTCAAAGCCCTAATGGAACCAAATAATAACATTGTTACAAAAACATAAGGAGGAAGGAGTTCGAATTATGGTGACCATGGTCCATGGTAAATATCTTCAAGAGGTGAGTGTTAGACTCAACAATGGCATGTTATATGCAAGAGAAATATCGGCATGGTATAATTTAGACGAAGGTTGTGAAGAATGGTATATGGACAATTTTCACTTATGTGAAGACAACTACTTTCATTTTATCTTTTATTACCATACTCCTCCATATGGTATGACCATAATTAAAGGAATTCAAGAGTAGTTTATGACTACCAATTTTTAGTTTGAACATTCTTTAATGGTAGTGTTCCCTCAAAATCCACAACTGCCATTTTGTGTTGATGGTAGTGTTCTCTCAAAATCCACAACTGCCATATTGTGTTGATGCACATGACCCTTTTCTTATAGATATCCCTAGCCTCTTGGTGGAAAGATATTTGGATCCATATGACCATAGTGAGCATCTTTGGTAAAAATATTAACCATTCATCAGTTTCAGTTGTCATTAGTGGGAATTTATCATGGACATGTGTGTGTAGGCTTATGTAATCATTTATTAGATGCGATAATTCTCATGGGTACTAGAATTATGTATGAATTTATTTTATAACTTCATTCTCAGCGTTAAGGGAAGCACCCTTACATGGGACCCTATCTTATGGATACACTTCTTGGATTACATCACTCTCAAAATTGAGGGAAATAATCATGCATGGTACCCCATCATAGGTACAAGTGTCGAGGGAAACACTTTTAAAAGGGTGGAGTGGTGGGATCCCCCGAGGGATGTATTATGGGTGGAAAGGCTTATTCGAGTAATATCTTGAAAAAATAAAAGAATTATTGATATCACTTTTGGAAATTACATAATGTGAGTGTCACGGGTTTTCAAAAATGTAGAATAGATAAACGACTCCTTCAAAAAAATGGCTAACATGAATAAAATCTAATAATAAAAATCAATTTTAAGCTTTAAAATCTAATATAATTTCAATTTTTATTATTATTTTATAAATTCCAAACTCATTATTTTTATGTGTCAATGTAAAAAATACACTAAACAGATCAAGACAAGGGAAAACTAAAATTTTAAATTATGGCAATATTTTGAAAGGGCTTGAATTTTGGGAGTTTCCCTAATAGACGAAATACACTACTGAGCAGATCAAGACGAGGGAAAACTAAAATTTTAATTTATGGCAATATTCTAAAAGGGCTTGAATTTTGGGACTTTCCCCAATAGACGACTTCCCAAAGGCGACCTACAACAACGACGGTTGTGAGGTGACCATTGATCTAGGAGAAGCAAGGAAGAGGCGGATGAACGAAGTAGATTGATGTTTAGAGTGGATCTATTTGATCCCAAGATTGTTTCAACCCACTCGAGTTCGAATCACATTAGTGGTTTCTTGATGAAGCGTTGTTGTCCAATGTGTTTCTCAAGGGTTTGGACCCTCCACCCTAGTTGTCTATCAATGGGAACAGAGGAGAAATACCCATTTTGCTTAGCGGACGATCTTCTTGTTTTATATTTGGGTCTGATGAGAAGCCAGTTCTTCGCCCAGGAATCTATCAACAGAGGTATGTGAATTCAAATTCAAATGCATTTCACGGATAATAGAAATTGGTGTTTTTTGAAATGAATTACAAATGGGTTTTATTGGATATCCATATATATTGTGCTATATCCACTGTATATTGTGAGCTATATCTCTGCATTCATCCCAACTCAAATTGTGTTATTGAATCGACTCTTAGTTACTAAGGAGATAAAACTAGATCTAGCATTAAGAGCACACAAATTAATTGTGGTCTATTTCTTTTACAGATCTTGCACTCAGCATTATTATGGTTGGAGAGGACAACGATTTTATGAAATTACCAGGTTCCATTTTTTTTTATGCTCAAGTATAATTTTCTTTCAGTTACTTTATTTGTATTTTTAATTTCTGCTTGAATGAGAGTATATGGGGACGGCTTACCCTAAGATCTAGGGCTTTCGGCGTTAACCGTTCACTCAAGTTTAGAAAAACTTATAAAGTTCACAATCTCTGCATAACACAGAGTATTTAGACAAAATTCCCACGTCATACTGTTGGGACTATTATAAATGTTTGGATTATTGGCAATGATGGCCTCTAAACTGAGCACCCATGCATTTCTGTTAGAGTTTGGTAACACCAGCCTCTAAATAGGGTGCCAACGCCTTGCTATTTGGAATGTTGTAGATATGTGGTATGTAAATTACATTGGAGGCCTCTAGACAGAGAGCCAATGCCATAAGTAAAAGTTGTTGTTATATATATATATATATGTCTTGCAATTGCAGCAACTGGTCAGAGAGTCAATGCACCTAATTATTTGGTACTGTCATATAAATGTTTGGGATAGAATTTACCTCAAAGGGTAGCCTCTCAAGAGAGGGTTCCCATTAAGTTTGGTATTTATGATTGGATTTCTCCCCGAGGAACCAAATCCCTCATGCACTTAATTTATATACCTTAAATTTACTCGTGATAAAACAATAAAGGGCATATCTCACACAAGAAGACCAGATCTTAACATATATGTACCTTAAATAAAAAAAGGAAGGAAAGACCCTCTCTTTGTAAGAGAATCGATTTACCACTAATATTATTTGAAAGCTGAAACTCTCTTTTGTAGTTTAAGAGAGACTGTATTTAACATTGAGAAGCTACTCTATTAAGTACACCACTACAGTTTAATATTAATATGATCAAGTTTGGGCATCGTCTACTTGCAGTGAAAACAAGTAGAGGGAATGGAAAATTGAACGTGGAATGGAAGGCCCTACTTTTCACAAAAACTACTGCGGTAAAAACTATCTTCCCAAGTCAGTAGGAAACATATATTGGTAAACACAAGGAAATGGATATATACCAGTCAAGCACCCTTTCATCTAAAACATACATGATCAAATACTCGCAAACATGCAACTATTGTAAATGCCATACAAATTACATTCGTAATTGGAGGTCGACTACCATACAATATTTTTAAACAAAACCAACAACACAACTACAATTATCAGAGTTAAGGTGAATTCATATATCAAATTAAATAAAACTTTCTTGAATTAATACTAGTCCACTGTGAAGATTTTGCATGGGTCGGCCCTAATATTTGCTGGGGTAGGTCAGCATTGGTGTTTTGAATATTTTACGTTGGCCTCATGTTATGAAGGATTAATTTATATATTGATATTAAGATTGATCTAGGGTTTTTATGGAGTTTTTTTGCACCAATCCATTGCATGTTGTAAGTGCATGTTGTTCACACATAGGTTGCTCAGATTGAAGATATGAGATTGTTCATTACTCATATCTTCTCCTTTATGGACAAACATGCCCATATTTGATTTAGGGTAATTTTTCATGACCGTTCATTGTTGATTTAGGTCCCAAATGTGCCTTTTTTTGTCCATACCTACTGATTGAAAACTAAAATATGGCCAGGACTTAATTTAGGGCTATTTGCTGGATACAACAAGCCCAAGACTGCTATTAGAAGATTGCCTAGGTCATCAATGTTGCTCAAATTTGAAATTTAATATTGCTTACTGCTGCAAAAGCACCTTGAACAACACATTCACCTTCACAAAAACCCCTACAAGATATAGGATATAGGTAATAATTATGCCATGCCCATCATGTCACAGTACTAACCGAATAGTTAGCACATCATATCATCATTGCAATGCACTCCTTGAAACCTTGATAAATATAGAAGCATGCTTTATATTTTGTAAGTCAAAAGAACTTATCCTCATGTAAATAGATGCACTTGTCCATAGGTAGATATTCTTGCACATCACATCTTTTCCAGTTGAGGAAAAAAAAAGTATACTAACCTTGTTACAGAAATAACATACAATTGAAGAGAAACATGGGTAGGCTTCGAGAAGATGTAACCTGTTCTTTTTCTAATTGTATTGTATGTATAATATTTCCATGACAAACTTGATCAATGAATGCATATTTGTAGAAGTTGATTTCTCCACATTGATTAAAAATTTTGCATACACTTCTAAAACTTTTACACCACCCAACATCATACTTTTCAATCTTGTTTGCTCGATGCTAGCTCTAGTAGAATGATTAGTAGTTGTAGGGTTGCGAAAAACACAACCAAAACTGTGTTGGCTGATTGGTTGAGTTTTATTTCTTCTACTCATCGAGAGCACCATCACAACATCTTAATGAGAATATGGACTATATAAAGGACTTCATTTTAGAAGATAATCATATAATCATGTGTTCAATTCTCTATGAAATCTTTTGGAATTTCATGTGTGCCTAATTCCCACTATAGATAATGTGGATAATATGATTTTAATTTCATATAAATTCACATTTCACATTCTATGTTCTATCTTTTAACATGGCAAGAGTTGCAGAGGATTTTGATAAAATAAAAAATCAAAAACATAAAAACACTAAGGTGGTTAGTGACACCTCTCCAAGTAAGCGTTCTGGCGTTGTCTTGATGACATAAGAAGATTTAACTCAAATGTTGCAACTACAATAGCTGCAAGTTGCTACATACCCTGAAAGGGTGATTTGTGATAGCTGAATGTGAGTTCAGCTCTCTGAAATACCCTTCGTCTTCCATCAACCATAATGATCTCCACGGATTTGAGAACATCTGTAGTGTTCTGTTTGGAAGCATTACAAGACACAAAGCATAAGAAACCATGACCTTTTATTTCTTATGTCTTGATATTTTTAAATATGCATTGAGAAGGATGTGGAGCAAACCATGAAAATAAAATAAAAGGAAATGGTTCCAATGATTAAGCACATAAAAAAGATATAGGACAAGTTTTGCTAACAAGAACTTGCCCATCTTCTCTTGCATCCATTAATACTGCTCCTAGAATAGTCCCAGGTATACCAGATGCAAATCTCTACAGGTTTGGCAGTGATAAAGTGTATTAGGGCAATGATTTGTTTATAGCATTCTAAGAAAGGCTCCTCAAGATATGTAAGAAAGATGGTTTGGTGTTGTTGATGTATATGTAACTTCGGAATGTGTTTCACATATATGTATATTGTATTCCTATAGAGATGTTATTATTCCTCTATATGGAAGTTTCGTCATTTATATTGTAAGTGTTGTAACTTATACTTGATGGGTTATTAGACCACCTTGTTGGGGTCGGCCTTGTATAAGTCATGTGGGTCGAAGGATTATTAGACCACCCTATTGGGTGTCAGCCATGTGGGTCAAAGGGTTATTAGACCACCCTATTGGGTGTCGGCCTAGTCAGCATTATGTTAAGTGGTTAAGTTGAGGCCGACCTAGTTGAGTAAAGGTCAAGTCAAGTTAGTGTATAAATAGAGAGTGTGTCTCTCTCATTTTACATATTATATTCTCTCACTCACACTTGGGAGAGTGGCGCACTTGTGGAGGAGGAGGATCTACTGCTAGGAGAAGACTATCTCTCGTATTCTGGTTGTATCATTGCTCTGTCTATCTCTGAGGAAGTTATTGGGGTTTTTCACCTTTATGGTTTTCCCCAAGTAAACTCTGTGTCTCTTGTGTGCTTACATTATTGTGTCCATGATTGATATGATGTAGATTTGTTGTACATGTTGTTATCGTAGTTAAGATCCTAGATCAGATTGAAGTAAATTTTGAAAATTTAACATGGGATCAGAGCTAGCCTGAAAGAAGGCATGATATGGTATGTATGACACTTGTTGCACTTACGATGTTAGGGCTTGATATAGCAAAAGCTAGTCATCGTAGCACTTTCGCTATAAATCTATTTTGGCGAAGTTTTCAGATATGAAACTTTTACAGGTTGAAGATAATATCCCCATGTACCTTGTGTCCAAAGGAAAACCTCTAATTCGTTGCACTTTGTGAGTTATGATCTGTACAATATAGGGTTTCTGCCTCTTCCATATCTGAGTCAAAATCCGGTGACCTTGGGAAAAAGGTCATAACTTGGGCTAGGAAGCTCCAAATGAAATTTCGTAAAACGTGACAGGTATTACATAGACTGTACGATCTCAGGAAAACTTTTCAGAGGCCGAAGTTGAACCAGTGACATGTGGCATGTAGTAGAAGTTCACTCTCCTGTATTATCCCATAAACAGGTCACGTTGCGACACTTGACATAACTCTCTCTCAGAGAATCCAGTTGAGGTTAGACTTGTCGAGATGGAAATAAAATAGGTCAAGCTATCTCAAGAAATGTTTTTAGACCCTGTGGATCGAAAATTTTGGAGTTACACTAGAATAAATCAGGTACCTATGTTATTCAAAACAGAATTATTTTTTAGCACCTTCATTCATGGGTTCCGGAATTTAGGGCTTTGGAGAAAGTTGGAATTTTTGTAATCGGAGACTATGGCTAGATGCTACTCATCAAAATAAAAATTTAGAGACCAAGATCATATTTTTTTGTTGGGTAGAAGGCCAGGCTCGATCAAACTCCAGTTCGGGACTTTGATCAGAAAGATGGAAAATTAGGGCTTCTGCAAAATTTGGAATTTTGGAAATCTGTGACCACAGCTGGAAGCTCCTCAGAAAAATAGAAGCTTAGAGCTTTGGATCAAACATTTTGATTGGGTAGAAGAGTGGGATTCATCAAACCCTAGTTCGGGGTCACGTCCAGTGAATCCGAAAGTTTCAAAGGAAAAATTGAGGAGTGAAACTTAGCAGTTTTCAAATTTTGAATATACCAGCTTGATCAGCTCATCAAGGCGCATATTGCTATCCTTTCGGAAGTTTGAATTTTTGGGGTTTCTCTAACAAACCCTTATCCAGCTCTAAGTACAGTTCTTGCAAATCAAGTGGATTGGGTTAATCCTAGAAGAAGATGGATTGGTCACCTGCATAAGTGAAGAAGTTCCTTTCTCAGAGGGAGATGAGGCAAAGGCCTTCCATAAGAAGATTACAAGCAATCTTGACAGGTATGGCTTACAGGTATGTTTCGAATTCTGTTCATGTTTAAGTTTATGATATGTTTGTCTTCATATCATTACAGTACAATCTTGATTAATTACTAGACTTGTCGTATCACCTTAATAGAAGATATTGATTGATTAAGGTTTTGACACTTATGATTGTACTAATGCATTGTGATGTTGTATGAGGTTTATGTTGTTCACTAACATAAAAGGTACACCAAGAAAGAAAAATCATGTTCTACTTCAAGAACATATGATCATGGTGACATGAAGACAAAGATTCATCCATTGTCATGGATCACATAGAAGATCTACTTACGAGGTATGTATAACTTGGTTCAACAATGGTTAACTTATGAGACATGCAGGTTACTAGCACAAGTCACTGAAGAGAACCAGAAGACATTATGTGGGTATGTTAGACATAACTACCTAGCATGCTAATTGTAGCTAGGGTTTTACCCCTAGCTTGTGCAAATGAGCACCTACTAAGGAGAATGGACTCCTTAGTAACAGTTCAGTAAATGTAAATTAAAATGCTAAAACAGAAATGTAAATTACTCTAAACATGTGCATGAAACATAAAAAGAACAAGGTATAAAGAATGGCTTTTGTATTAATTTTACCTCTAATGTGAAGGTTGGTGAAGCTCTTGCAATGTCCAAGAGGGTTGCTCCAAGCTCCAACTTGCTCCTTCTCTTTCTCCAATGGTGGGAATGGGCCAAAAGGGGCTCTCAAGGTGAAAGTAGCTCAAGGGTGAGCTAGGGTTTCAAGAGAGATTTTGGCAGAGTAAGGGTGCTTATGACTGTGGATGTGAAATGAGGGATCTCCATCACCTATTTATAGTTTTTTGGTGGTGGAGTGCTGGCCCATGGTTTTGGGAACCATATGGTTTAGGGCAGTTGTATAGGGTTTTTTCCTCCTTTTCCTCATTATTTTATATTTTTTATTCCCTTTTTAGAGGGATTTTTCTATGTTAGAGGAATTTTGGATATTTTTGGAGGAAAAAGGGGTTTTTTAGCCTTTTTGAGGCTTTTTTGATGGTTTTGTGGCCTTTTGGAGGCTTTTTAGTGGGATTTTCAGGGTTTTTAAGGGAAATATGGTAGGAAAATGGACAAATGAGCCATGTAATGGGGTAGATGAGGTAGTGAACACTTTTTGGGTGTTAACAGATTGCCCCCTGATGTGTGAGGGCAGGAGCTCATCGTATGGCCGATGGACATCATAAGTCATATATGGTTTTCCTGGGGTATGGAGAAGAGAAGAAACAAACTGAAGCCCGGAACAACGATCCCAAACAAACTGCAAGAACTAAAAGTACATAACCTCAATAATGGATGAGGAATCATCTGATCATATGGACGAGGCGGGAATTCCCATGCTCGTATCAAGATATAATAACAATGGAGTCCAAAATATGGGGACTTGACATATACATAGCCTCAAACAAAGAATGAGGCAGAATCTCGATATATGGACGAGGCGGGCATACCCATGCTCGTATCAAGATACATAAAAATAACTGTAAGGCCCGAAAAAGGGGGACCTATAAGATACATAGAGAACCACTTTGTACATCATAAGAGTCCAGAGGGGACACCAAATCTGGGACATACTACTGGGCTGACCATGTCTGAACTGCAGAACTGAGGCACTGGAATGACAATAGTGCTACTGAGTGTGGTACCAAAGGAACTGATGAGCTGCTGTATCAGAGTGACAAAGGGTCATACTCGTAATGGTACACTGAACTGGAACTGATCTGGGACTCAATTGGGTACTCAAGGAAGCATATAACTGGATGGCTTCCGAATACAATCGCCAACGCAGCCCGGACATCCACGGGAACATATAACTGGGTGTTCTGAAGTGACTCACCAATGTGCTAGAGTCGCGGAAAATCCGGGGTCTTCGACACATAATGAAAGGGATGTAAATCCTGCGCGATTCTCAACGATGCGATCAAGGTGCTGAAGTCAAGCATGTGAGAAACAACCATTCGGAGAGGCAATGATGACTCCTCCCAAAATGGTCTGTAGGCACTCACCACAGATGGTGATGGGTTCAAGGCGCAAGGGCCTCTGGGTCTATCCTCTGGAATAGAGGGGCTGTCGTCGACTGAGGGAGACCTACAACTATCAAGGCAATAATGTTTCCTTGACAGGAGCGCGAGGTGGAGAACCGAAATGTGATAGTACTGATGGTAGGACTGACAAACTAGGGGGACAACTGGGCAAGTAGAGTGGGTGGACTCAAACTTCCTTTGTTCAAAGTATGATAACGGGGATGATCGGGCAGCATATGAAACTGACTGATGGGAAAGGGATCATAGCTGTATTGGATCTGGGAGGGGGACTGGGCTGAGGGATACTCAAGCTGGGGTAAAATGGCAAGAGACTGTAGAATACTCTGAACAAAGGCGACCTGATTGGGGGTGCTGCCGAGATGATCGATCAGAGTGCCAAGAGGCACGGGGGGACTTCTTCATGGGTTAGGGAACTAGAAGAAGTGTGTATAAAATGGTACTGTCGTGTGGATTTATACGAGCCCAGGACAGTTCATGCTCGTGATGGATTTCAATTTTAAGGAGTCTGAAAGCGATAAGAAGACTCTGAAAGAATGGAATGGTACTGTTGTGTGGATTTGTACGAGCCCAGGATAGTTCATGCTCGTGGTTGCTTTCAATTTTAGAGAGTCTGAAAGCGATAAGAAGACTCCAAGGGGTTTCTTTTTCGTGTGTTAGTCTCCAAGGCCCAAAGAAGCATAAAAGGATGCAATGAAGAACTCTTCTAGCCGGTGTGACTAGAGTATTCCTTTTTCGTAATTAGTCTACCAAGTCCAGAAAAGGGTTAAACTTATACCAGATAGACACCCTTTCAAGTACTTTAACGAGCATGAAAGGAAGGAAGATTTCTTGGCGATCTTTTCATTGTTTTAGGAGTCAAAAAAGAGCTTAACAGAAACTCCCTAAGTGCCTTTTTCGTAAAGGACTTGTCCGGCCCGAAAAAGGGATAAAATTATACCGAACAAAAGGAATGGCCAGGCAAGGAGGAAGTGTTCGATCAAGGAACATGTATGATGACCAAGAACAAGGGTTTGGGGGAACACTGGTGGGACTCCTTGCGGGGTGAATGGAATGGTGGCAAAATAACGAAACATTTGCAGTATGACAGGAGTGAATGGCTCATGTAAAAGTGTGGAACAATCCGATGGCGGTCGATGTGGCATGCAAACCGAGGAAACAAGGTGTCAGGACATAATGTTGAAACTGTACCGAGTGAGAGCGAGAAATGATCTTGGGCATCATCACGAGCTCGGAAAAATGAATCCGGCGACATAAAGAGTGTCAAAAATGGATAACGGCCAATGTGGCACGCAAATCGAGGTGACAGGGGGCATTTTGGAAAAAAGACCCAAAAAATCTGGGGGTGAGAGTAAGAAGTGATCTCAAGCATCGTCACTGGCTCGGAAAAATGAATCCGATGATATAAAATATGGGAAAAACGGAGAACGACCGATGTGGCACGCAAACCGAGGTGACTAGTGGCGTCTAAAAAATGTGCAAAAAATGATGGGGAAAAAATAATACAACGAGGTGACCATCAGGACGGTCTCATCATGCTGATTCCAGTGGTGGAAACGGTTCAAAAAACGGACTCTGTATGGGTTCATAACGGCCAAAACAAGAAAAAGTCAACGGATTATAAATAGTGAGTGGGTCCAACATGACAAGTGTCATTTGTACTATTTGACTTTGACTAGTGATCAAAGTGGACCAGAGGTGAGGTGGCATTTCTGGACGATCCGACCGGCCGATTTCAGATCCGGGAGATATAGGTATTCCGTCAAACTCATACCTGCACGTTTTTTGGGTTCGGGGGGTGGGTAGTGGTTCCCAGGGCTTATTTGTATGGTCCACGTGGGGTGGACCGCGGGTTCCACGGCGAATGATGCGCGTGGAGACCGCGGGGTCTGATGCGGAACACACGGTCTGGGACCGCCTGTTCTGAGGCTGAACACGCGGTTTGGTACCACGTGTTCGGGACTGACAGTCACGGTTTTGGACCGCGACTGTGGGTCAAACAGCCGCGGTCGGAAACTGCGGCAAGGGGGCCTAAAGCCGCATTTTGGAACAAGCTGTTAGGACTTCCTTGGGGGGGGGGGGCAAGGTTTATGTCTTTGACATGAGTCTGATGAGTTTGCCTTGTGTGTTTGACAGGATGCCGCAGGTTTTTTGGAGAGAGCGGGAGATTCCAGATGAGATCATGGATGTCGTCCGAGGGGAGCGCCATGTGCGATCGGTGCTGGGACTGTGTGGACTACTAAAGTTCAACCAGGTACCCATGATGCGGTCAGCAGCGTTGCTGCTGAACCGACTGATTAGTTTCTGGGAGCCGGACATACAGGCCTTCAGAGTGCAGGGTGAGAGGGTGGACCTCACCCTGATAGATGTGTACTTCCTGACAGGGTTTCCCTGTCTGGGTAGGGTGGTAGACACGCAGCCGTGGGTATCCGCGGACATAGATATGGAGGACATGCTGGAGCAGTACTGTGGTCCAAAGGTGAGGGTGCATAGGAATGCACTTCTGGTGAGAGACCTACAGGAGCCAGCAGTGCAGGCCATGGCGGCATGCGTGGTTCGCGTCTTGGGGTCCCAGTCGCCGGAGAAGGTGTCTGGGGGCCAGATGGAGCTGGTGGAGCGTGTACTGGATGGGGTGTATTATGTGTGGGGCCAGATGTACCTGACCTGCGTTCAGCGGCAACTGACAATAGCGAAGGAATCTAGCAAGGGGTTTTGCTATGGTTCTTTCTTGTGTGCATTTTTTATGGAGAGGGTGCCCACACTGCGGCCACGGGTGCCAATTAGAGCAGGAGGTTTGAGGGAGCCGCGGATGGTGCGGTGGGGCGAGATGATGCGCCGTTGTGGTGGTGGCGATGTGGGTATATACTTTACGCAGGATTTGTACCTGCAGTGGCTCCAGATACCATTGACACTGGATGACTACCCGTATAGGGACATGGACTACATCGGAGACCCAGAGGCGCCACGGGCACCAGGACAGGCATGGGGACCCGATGGTACGTATGTTTTTGCTTGCATGTTATGGATGTCAAGTTTTATATATGATAGTTGATTGATATATTGTTACTGACCAATGGGTGATCTGCAGATGTGGGACCGAGGCCGCCGCTAGGGCATGTGGCACGGAGGGGGATTGTGGCCGTTCCAGCTCTGCCTGGGCGGGGGGAGGTGCGTCGCTGGGATGCGGAGGGGACGCTAGAGTCCATACGGGCACTGCTAGACCGTTTGCTGGTGGGGGTGACCGACGAGGGGTGGCGGGACGTCGATCCGGACGTGGTTCATGATTGCATGAGGGAACCCTGAGAGTTCAGATCCATTGCGATCAGGGTGGCTATCTTGGTGGACAGGGCACGGGCACATGAGCCCGTAGGGGATGAGGACTTGCTGGAGGAGGAGTGAGGGGAGGACTCAGAGGCAGTCGATGCAGGAAATGATGCAGGGTATGACTCTCATTAGGCAGTGCAGGGGACTCCCCCCGAGTTTTGTAGCTATGGCATGTATTTTATGAGGCTTTAAGGATGTATAGACATTTTTTGTATAGCTGAGTACAGGGGTACTCAGGACATGTATAGCCCTGTGACATGTATTTTTTGATATATATATATATATATATATGCACGTGGATGCACCTTGTTGTGATATTGTTTTAGTTGTACGCACGTGGATGCGCTTTATGATGTGTGATATGTTTGTGTTGCACGTGGATGCAAGTAGTCTAGGATGTTGGGCACATGGATGCCCCTTGTGTAGTTTATGCAATGCGACATGATGTATGTATGAGTAGGCACATGGATGCCCCTATGGATACAAATGTGGTTTATGGTTTATGTACATGGATGCAAATGTTGATGCAATGCAGTCTTTTTGGGTTTTTATATATTTGTATGAGATGCTATGAGCTGATGATGCATGATGGAGGTGTTAAATGGTGTGATTGATATGCCAATCTAGGATGTTGTTGGCCATTTGGTCCACGACACTATTTTGAGCTCTTGGGACATGGGTGAATGTTATGGATTCAAACTGTCGACTGAGTTATTTTGTGCGCAGGAATTTTCTAAAGAGGCAGGGATCACGCACCTGGTACCAGTTGTTGAGCTGGGAGACAAGCAGCTGGGAGTCAAGAAACACATGAAGGTGACGTATGCCCAGCTGGAGGGCGGCAGTAAGGAGACCGTTCATAGCATCATACTCCGCCTGGTTATTGGTAGCACCGCCTATGCAGATTCCATCAAGGTGAATCATTTCATGGGAAGGGGAATATAGGATCCACGCTGCAGAAGCCAGGTTGGGAGACCAGCGGCTTGCTCCATCGTCGAAGCCAGTGTAATAAGGTGGAAGATGGTCCATCTGTGGTCATGCAAAAAATGAAGAATGTAAGATCGCGGTAAAAAAGGTGAAAAACAAAAAAGAGAGCAAACTGTACAAGGCGGACCAATGAGGCCACAAGTTATTTAGGGATAAAAGCGTTTGAGATACAACCCATTACGAGGGTTGCGCAAAGGGTGACCTTCGGAGTCAGTTAAAATGTATGCCCCCTTGCCAAGACAAGTCTTCACGATGTAAGGGCCTTGCCACATGGATTCGAACTTCCCTTTCCCGGTTTTGTCATGGGCTTGGTCATAGGCGAGGACAAGGTCCCCTTCGTGGAAAGTTCGAGGGTGTACATGTTTGTCGTAACCAGCTTTGGAGCGGTTCTTGGCAGCTTCAATGGTCTGGAGAGCGGCACGAGGGTCTTCATCGGCTTGTTCGAGGGATAGCAGATGTTGCTCAAGTGGGGAGGTATTGGGGAGAAGTTCAACGACGATATGTAAGGTAGGTATTTGACATTCGATGGGGAGGACAGACTCTATGCTGTGAACTAAGTGAAACGGGGTAAAACCAGTGGCGGTTTTGGTGGATGTACGGTAAGCCCATAAGGCGGGGAAGAGCAAGTGGTGCCAATTGGACTTATGTCGGTCAACAGTACGTTGGAGGATGGTTTTGAGAATTTTGTTAATGGCCTCTACTTGGCCGTTCCCTTGAGGGTAGTAAGCAGAGGAGAATTGATGTTCGAATTTTAGGAGGGTGGATAACTCGCGCCAAACAGAATCTTCGAAGTACGAACCATGGTCTGAGACCAACTATTTAGGAACCCCGAATCGAGTGATAACATGGTTAAAAAAGAAACGGGAAGCTATGTCAGCGATACAATTCAAGGTAGGCATGGCTTCGGCCCATTTGGTGAAGTAATCGACGGCGACAATGATGTATTTGCGGTCATTGGCAGACAGGGGTCTACACTCCATGAAGTCGATGGCCCACTTACAAAAGGGACCAACGGTGACGACTGGGTGTAACGGAGCAGGAGGTGTCCGGGCCTTGGGGGCGAAAAGTTGGCAATTGTGGCAATGCTTGACCGCAGTGATGCAGTCGATGAAGAGTGTGGGCCAGAAGTATCCGGCGCGGACGACCTTTTGGGCAGTGGCCATCCCGAAGAAATGGCCGCCGCAGGCACCGCTATGACAGTCATTAAGGATGTGTTTAGCTTCCTCGTGTGTAAGGCAACGATGAAGAATTGTGTCAACCCCTCGCCGGTAAAGGACATCGCCTAAGAGGAGATATCGAGAGGCCTGGTGACGAATGCGACGGCATCCATTACGGGTGACTTTGGATCTAAACTTCTGCGTGCGCAGGTATAACAAAATATCACCATACCATGGGTCATCAGACGAGATAGTGAACAAGTGAATGTCGGGTAACTCATTGGAGATTTGTGGGTCCGGGAGAAGGGAAGGGAGATCAGTGATGAGATGGGAAAGCGCAAGGGCTTTAGTGCTCTTAGGTGTTCGGAAAGTGAGGTCATATTCCTGGAGGATAATGACCCATTTAGCAACACGACCTTGCAGTAGTCGCCGGTTTAGGAGATAGACCATGGGGTTGGATTCGGAAACGACTGTGGTATGACTAAGTAAGATGTAGTGTCACAGTTTCTGGACGGAAAAGACCACAGCTAGGGCTAGTCTCTCCTCATATGGGTAACGTAGGGGTGGTCCAGACAAGGTCTGGCTGACGTAGTAAATGACATGCTCCTGGTGAGAAGCGTCTTCTTGAACCAAGACTTCGGACACAGCATGCTCGGATGCCGAGACATAGAGAATGAATTCTTGAGAGAAATTCGAAGGGGAGATCAAGGGGGCTTGTGTGAGAGCTTTCTTGAGGGCTCTGAATGCAGCTTTTGCTTGCTCATCCCAGACAAAGGGTACGTGGGTATGGAGCAAGTGCAAGAAACCATGAACAGTGGTAGCGTAATCAGGAACGAAACGACAGAGGAAATTGGATCGCCCCTGCAGACTTTGGAGTTGTCGGAGCGTACGAGGAGAGGGAAGGTCTAAGATGGCTTGGAATTTTAGGGGGTCAACAGCAATTCCTTTCTGGGAAACAATGAAACCCAACAATCGGCCTACCGGAACGCAAAAGACACACTTGTGTGGGTTCAAGCGGATTTGGTATTTGCGACAATGCAGAAAAACTTGCCGAAGGTTGTTAAGGTGGTCTGATCGTTTCTAGGAACGAGCTATAAGATCATCAAGGTAGACTAGCAAGATATGGACCAAGTCATGAAAGCAATAGGTCATGGCCCACTGGAATGTGGCACCAGCATTTTTTAGGCCGAAAGGCATGACGCGATAGGCAAAGGTGCCCCATGGGGTAATAAAGACAGTTTTGTACTGGTCTTCCTTACAGATCTGAATCTGATTGTATCCTGAAAAACCGTCCATGAAAGAGAGGACTTCATGCCCCGCACACGCATCGATGAGTTGGTCAATAAATGGCATGGGGAAGTTGTCCTTGGGACAAGCGCGGTTTAAATCATGGAATTCAGTGCATACTCTAATGGTGCCTTGTTTTTTGTTAACGGGAATGGGGTTTGAAACCCAGATGGTATAAGCAATAGGACAAATGAATCCCGCCTTCCGAAGTTTCTCAATCTCTGCTTTGATAGCTGGGAGCTTTGAGGGATGAATGGGACGCTGTTTCTGACGAACGGGGGGTACATCAGGCCATGTGTCAATGTGGTGTTCTATAATGGCGGGGTCGAGACCGGGCATCTCAGTATAGGACCAGGCAAAGACATCACGAAATTCCCGGAAGAGTTTTTTGTACTCCTCAATCTCATACTCACTGCAGGAGGCTCCTAAAGTGATGAGTTCAAGTGTACCTCCTGGTGCAGCGATGTCAATTTGGATGATCGGTGAAATATTGGCCATGTTACCTTCCTCAAAGGCATCTGGAGCAGGAATAGGGTCCTTAAACCAGTCGACCTTGGTGGAAAGGAAGTCTTTGGATTCAACCGCAAATTGGGTAGCGGTGCTAGAGGAAGATGCTTCTGGGAGGAAATACGAATGATGGTGCATGTCATCCTAGGGATACTCCGGGGCAGTGAGTGCCTCAAGAATCTCCTCATCAGTACGGAAAGTTTGGGCCGTCAAATCGATTGACGCGGGAATGGTAGCTGAAGAGATCATGTAAATGGTGTTGACCTCCCCGGATGGGGGTGAGATTGGGGGGTGAATCTCTTCAATGGTGGGTGGTTCCGTCTCAAGATCCAGATTGTTCATCTCATAGAGAGCTGCTCTGTAATCGAGGAGATCGGGACAGTGATGTGAGTAATGCCCGTAAATACCGCATATGGCACAGGGGTGGTTAGTGCGCAGTGATTTGTCGCGAGGCTTAGGGGTGGGATCTAGTTTGACAACCGAAAAACTGGGGTCATCGTCAAGCATCTGCATGTGTTCCTGTAATGCGGGTAACTGTGGACATTGGTGAGTCGCATGGCCTAACTCGTCGCACAACGAGCATTTGGGAGGAGCACGAAACAAGGGGGGGGGTTTGAATGTCTTGGGAGGTGGTACAGCAGTGTAAGGTTGGGGTCCTCTGCCCCCAGTGGGTTTGGGAGGAGGAGGAGGATTCGTGGAGGATGAAGGGGTAGAGACACCGGGGGGTGGCTGAGTGGCAGTAGCCATGGGTTGCACCGGTTGGAGGACGACGCTTGGTGTTGGCGGGGGAACGGGAGGCGAAAGATACCAGACGGGTAATCCCAAGGTTAGCCCAGGGAGGCTAAGGGTAGCCATAACCGAGGCACTTACTACTCTCGAGGGAGGGACTAGAAAGAGGATTGTATGGATAGGTGTAACACCAATGTGGCTAGGTACCAGTGGTGGTTTAGGAAACAAGGGTGGTTGATTGGTAGTTGTTTGGTTATCGTGGGACAGGGTACATAAGTCAGACACTTCAGGCGTAGATGACGGGGGAGGAATGGAGTGGAAGGTGGATGTCATCGGTGGGTCTGAGTAAACTCCAGGTCCCAGGGAGGAAACAAACAAGGTAGCGGCACCATTAACAGGTTGTTCAACCATGGGGAGAACATTTTCGGGTGCAGCAGGGGCATTTGGATCATAGTAAGTAAGTTAGTTGATCTTGACCACACGTCCGTCATGGGGGAACATCATGGTACGGAAGACAGAGGAAGCTACCGCCCACATAGCATACATGTAGCTACGACCAAGTAAGAGGTTGTAATCAAGCTGGGCGTTGATGACCTCGATGTCGATGAGGATAGTTTTACCACCTAACTGGATAGGGACATTGGCGAGGAGACCTTGGGGCTGAGCCGAACGACCGTCGTAGGTGCATAATGCAGTGGTGGACTGCTGAAGGGTAGGGGATCCCAACTTCTGCCATACGAATGTGGACATAACGCATGTGGAGGCACCTTCATCGATGATGCACCGATGGATGACAAGATTCCGAATGGAAACAGAAACTTGGAATGCTAAGGTGGAAGGCAAGCGGGATTCGGACTGGTCCAAATCAAATGCCATCAAATTCGAATCATTCGGGTCAATAGCCCCTATGGATGAGAGCAAAGTCTTGCGCTGGGAAGGGCAGTTCTTCAAGACTTCTAACGCAGACATGGCTGCGGGAGATTGGGCTAAGTCGTCTACAATGTTGTAGTTTGACGCAGCGCGCGCATTGGGGTTATTGTTGATACAACGAAGTGGGAAACGAGGTGCTTTGGAAGCGCCATCTATTGGGGGCGGAGGGATACGTAACGCCTGATCAGTGGGATGAGCGTTAGTGGTTTTATCGACGGGAGGGGCGTCAGAGGTGGAGCCATATTGGTTCCGACGGGTCTGGAGGTTGACATCAGTGGATGACATCATCAACAAGTGGTGGGTACCTAAGTCAAACATGTGTTGATCAGGGGCGGCGTATGTGATCTGTTGTTGTTGTGGTGGCGCATTGACCTGAGGGGGAGCCAACAACTGAGCATTCACTACGCCTTGGGTTGGTAAGGGGTTTTGCAGCACCAAAGGTTGCTGCTGAGGTTGCAGGGGGTTGGGTGGTGCTTGAGGAGCCGCATGCCGTTGGCAATGGGCATCATCAACCCAAAGTTGTCGAGCTCACTCCAAGTGTGGGAAAGCATGTGTGTAGTGGCCATAGACCCCACAAATAGAACAAGGATGGTTTGTTCACAAATTGGGGTTTTTAGCCTGCTTGGGCGGGCGATCAGGGTTTTGATTAGCGGGGGCCGCATTATTGTTGTTTGGGGGATTAGCCGGTTGACCACCTTGGTTTGTAGGTTGGTTGTTCCCACGATTACGGCCCTTGCTGTGGTTTTGTTGGCCCTGGTTGTTCTAGTTTTGCTGCTGATTTTGTTGGGCATACACTTGCCCTTGGGCAGCGGGCGGGTTTTGGGGTTGTGCAGGTGCGGGAGCAGGCTGCGGTGGATGGTATGTAGGTGGAGGCTGCGCAGGTGCGGCACCTTGAGGAAGTTGCTGATATGTCTGCGGAGCAGGTTGTGGATTAGCCGCAAGGGCTTCCTGTGGCGGGTAATAAGCGGGTTGGGCCTAGGAAGGCGTAGGAGTTGGTGCAGCCTGGTGGTGGTAATAGGTGGGTTGGGCCTGAGAAGGCGCAGGAGCTGGTGTATCCTGCTGGTGGTAATAGGGCTGAGGTGCGACCGAGGTGGGGTAAGCGGGGGGCGCATGACCGAAGCACTGAGGTGGACAGGTGGGTCCATGGGAATGATGGTGATGTGTCATAGGAGCATACGAGTTGGTAGCCCCAGACTGTGAGGTAGCCCGCGAAAGGTCGGGGCCCGGGGTAGGACGTGCTATGGAAAAGGGTTGGGGATGCGAAGAAACATGGCCGATGATTCCATCTGCAGCATGGGATGCCCCCGGCGCATTGTGTTGGGAGGACTCGCCGCGAGGGGCGTCAAGTATAATGGTATAGAGATAACTCGACTGGGCGTAAATGAGGTCGAACTGCTAGACCTTAAGGATGGCCTCTTCTTCAGAATGGGGTCTTTCTGATGCCACATCCTTAGCAATGACAGGGAGAAGGGACTTGAGGAACCAATATAGGAAGATACGGTCATCTAATTTGATCTTACATAAGCTACGGCGTCGACGCCACTCATGAATGTGGTCCGTGATGTGGGTAGCCGTGTTTTGTCTGCAAGATAGGAGGATCTCCACACCCGCGTCATAGCGGACAGGTAACTGGAAGAACTGCAGGAAGGTTGAGGCAAGGGAAGCAAAGGTGGCATGGGTCCCATGGGGTTGCTCGATATACCACTTGGCTACAGAGCCAGTGAAGGTACGCTGTAACAGACGGAGGTGAATAGAGTCATCCACTATGGAGTTGGAGGAACACCATAGATGGAAGGACATGATATGGTTTTGTGGGTCCTCACCTGCCTCACCCTCGAACTTAGGGGTGTCAGAGGGGAGCTTGGTGGGCATGTGAGGCCACGCAGGGTCGTGTCAGATAGGGTCATTGGTCAATCTGGCTAGGTCGGGCAGGTTGAGGCTAGCCATGAATGGCAAACTGGAAGAAGGATGTGACACAGTAGTGGGTTGGACCAAGTTGGGTCCAATGCCCCCAAGTGGAGGGACATGGTTTGGGATGTTTCCCCCAAGTGGGGGAACTAAGGTGGTATAGGATGGTCCTGCACCACCATGGTTAGTGTGAGCCACTAATGGAGTGGGGATAGGTATTCCAGCTACGGGAATAGGTGTCGTGAGGGGAACGGTAGATGTGGGCCCCATTGAGGGCATACCCACAGTGAGAGTGGTAACTGGTGTAGTGGTGGATGGGCCACCAATAGTCCCTACCAAGAAAGGGGTGGAAGTAGTACCAGCCATGGGGCTAGTAGGGGCAGTATAAATGGGGTTCTCAGACTCTTCTTCAGAATCAGAGGTAAAGTAAGGGGTGTCAATATCTGGTGACGGAGTCCTATGCCATTGACGAGTGGAGTCAAGTGACAAGGCTCTAGATCTGTGATAAGTGGCATCAAGTGATGATGATCGAAGTCTATGACGGGTGGTGTCAAGTGAACCGTGTTGTGGGGCTCGCCCCTGAGGCACCGAGAATGTCTCGGGGACTCAATGGTGACAGATGGTGTCAAATCGTTGGGGATTGTGGTGAGTGAGAAAATAGCTCAAAAATCCTAATGCAACCGAGTGTGCAGAAGGAGAGCTCAAAAAACAAGGCACTCAGGCCAACAACCAACTCAAAACACCTATTGTAACAGCTGTGCTATAATAAGTGGAGTACCAACAAAATGGTCAGAATACCAACAAGCAGCAGGTTTCCTAAAAATAAAAAATGGTGGACTCACTAGACCAAAAGGAGGTAAGGGAGCATGCAAACACCTAACTAAAAAGTATTCTGACTCAACTAGACATATCCTCTGCAAGGTGATGAAATCCAAGTCAGACAATATGAATAGGAAAGCTAAGTGGCTAAGATGTCCCCCTACCGGGAGGGACACCGGGTAGTCAATCCTAGAAGAATGGAAACTAAGATACCCCGTTCATGACACATCCAGAAAGGTGAATCTGCCGTTTGGTCCTTTTACCGCAATACCCCTATACAGGGATATCCCGAGAACTGCGAAAGGTAGCCCTTCGGTTACTGAATGGAGTGCGGTATTCCACTCAGGCCTCCGAAACTAGTCTCGCGACTTCAACCCTCCTAGGGGAGAGGCCCTCTGGTAAACTGGTTGTGACCGTGCCAAAAAGTACTAGGGGATTTTGGTTCCCTAATTGGACAACAGCTATGTCTCAAGTGTAAGTAACCGAGGGGTGTTATTGGAAGCCTATCCCCCTGATCCTACCTAACTACAGAGATTCTTTTGTGTTCCCCAAGTGGGGTTAGAATATTGGTTGAGTTAAGTAGTTTTTAAGGATCACTTGAATTATGTGATAGAGTGTGTGCTCGTGAGGTGATGAACCCAAAATAAAAGTGCCACAAAGGGGGCAACTTTCTAATTAACAATACTGAAATTAAACATGCAAAATTTTCTGAATTAAAATACTAAAATTTTAAAAAGATTCTGTAAAGGGTACAGAAATTATGTTGCAGAAAAGGCTGTAGGGAAGGATGGCTGCAGGTAGGACAGGTCGATGTGTAGATGCAGAAAATATTGCAGCAAAGGGGGCTGGGTTCAAAACTGGAAAAAATGCAGAAATCAGACCGCAGGTCTGTGGCGAAACTGAGCAGTCGGACTGCAGGTTTGAGGGAAACAGGCGCGAACAGGACGCGGGTTTTTGGCAGACAGACGCAGTCGGGACGCAGCAAAGGGGCTGAAATCCACAGTCAGGACATGGGAAAAACCCTGAAAGACGCCGGTGGGTTCCGGAAAACTGGCTGAATGCCGCAGGCGGGATGCAGGAAAAATGCCAAAAGGCGCCGGCGGGTTGCGGGAAACTGGCCTAAAGCCGCAGGTGGGACGCAGAAAAGAGGGTAATAGCTGCAGTCAGACCGTCCCAAACAGGCTAATAGTCATGGCCAGATCGCAGGTAACAGACTGAAAACGGACGGTAGGTCACCAGAAACAGTCTGAGAGCCGCGGTCAGGTCGCAGGTAAGTTCCTGAAAGACGCGGTCGGAACGCGACTGGGGGGGGAAAAAACGCGGTATACGGCGGCCGAAAGGGACAGCCGAACAGAAAAAATATTTAAAAATCGTAACCATAAATTCAAACCTAGGGGAGTTGCCAAAACTGTAGCTAGGGTTTTACCCCTAGCTTGTGCAAATGAGCACCTACTAAGGAGAATGGACTCCTTAGTAGCAGTTCAGTAAATGTAAATTAAAATGCTAAAACAAAAATGTAAATTAGTCTAAACATGTGCATGAAACATAAAAAGAACAAGGTATAAAGAATGGCTTTTGTATTAATTTTACCTCCAATGTGAAGGTTGGTGAAGCTCTTGCAATGTCCAAGAGGGTTGCTCCAAGCTCCAACTTGCTCCTTCTCTTTCTACAATGGTGGGAATGGGCCAAAAGGGGCTCTCAAGGTGAAAGTAGCTCAAGGGTGAGCTAGGGTTTCAAGAGAGATTTTGGCAGAGTAAGGGTGCTTATGATTGTGGATGTGAAATGAGGGATCTCCATCACCTATTTATAGTTTTTTGGTGGTGGAGTGCTGGCCCGTGGTTTTGGGAAACATATGGTTTAGGGCAGCTGTATAAGGTTTTTTCCTCCTTTTCCTCATTATTTTATATTTTTTATTCCCTTTTTAGAGGGATTTTGCTATTTTAGAGGAATTTTGGATATTTTTGGAGGAAAAAGGGGTTTTTTAGCCTTTTTGAGGCTTTTTTGATGGTTTTGTGGCCTTTTGGAGGCTTTTTAGTGGGATTTTCAGGGTTTTTAAGGGAAATATGGTAGGAAAATGGACAAATGAGCCATGTAATGGGGTAGATGAGGTAGTGAACACTTTTTGGGTGTTAACACTAATCCAGGTATGTTTTTCCTATATCAAGCCAGAATCCTATATTGTGTTAGGATCTTATACTGTTGTGTTGTTGATAATGATTATTCATGAATTCATAGGTTTGAATAGTCATGGTTGTATGCATATTATGTTTCTTACCATAATTGATGATATGACTAACCAGAAGAATCATGAAGGTATAGGTTTGAGTAATCACGGGTTTATGCATTGATTATTTAACTAATTATAAGAGTCCTATGATCAAATAAGAATATGCATGAGTAAAAGAAGACATCCCTGAAACCTTGAATACTAATGTTTATTATCTATGAATGATCATGACTATACATGTTTAAGATTATTGCGATTATACTAATAAATGTGTGATTATGTATGAGACCTCAAGGATAACACAATGATGATACTAATAAGCATCCATAGTGATTAAGGATGGATATAAGTTCAAGGATAGGTAATCCACGAAGCAAAGATCAAGAGGGAGCACACTCCAGTTGTTCCTGCAAGAAAGCAAAGGAGCACACTTTATTAGTTTCTGCAAGGATGCAAATATTCAGAGGGAGTTGACCACTTCTCACAATCCACATCAGAATGGAGTTGCAAAGATTCAGAGGGATTCCACCCAACAACCAAACAAAGATAAGCATTTGAATTGTCATTTCTTACATAATGTTATTCAATGATGTATATGCTTATGTTCCTAGAATTAGGTTGTGTATTATGCATATTAGAAGTTGCATTGATGAACAGTATACTACTAATATACATGGGTAAGTGGCCTATGGCACTGTACAACATTCCATTGCTACTTATCTAGAATGAAACCTCTTTGCTGACATGTTAGGAGTTGTGCACACTCTTAACAATGTTCTGGTAGAGATTGGAAGGCATCTGTTAGGTGAGTTATATGTCGTAATAATTACGTTGCAGTAAATTGCCCAACTATTTACTTGTCAATCCGGGGTACGTAAACTGACGAAGCACGTGCACTGTTTGTGCAGGACTGAAGTAGATCTAATCTAATTTAATCTAATTTGCTGAAATCAAATTAATCTAGGAAATCATGGAAACACTAACTAAGAAAGCATTGAAATTGCGTAAGAGAAATACAACATGTGAAGAGTTAACAACAATGACATAAGTGAGCTCACATCCACAAATCAATAATCAAATGATAACCATGAAAGCATAACAATGAAATGCTTGAATCACATTATGAATCTCAAATCAAGACTAATCTAACAAATACAAAATCCAATCCAATCCACTTCTATTACAACCCTCCTACAAGCTTAATCTAACTTCATTACAACTCTCTTACCAGCTTAATCTAACCTAATTCCAACTTAATGGAATGGAGAAGGAGCACTCTCCTTTATACATGAGAGTCCTTAAGAAAAAGATAAGAATGCATTAATTACAGATCCATTATTCTCTCAACTACTCTCAACCACTTTCCTATTATTACAAGATATGGTGCCTTCAAATCCTCCACATATCTCTCATGAATCCTAGATAAGATATGCCAACCAAATCTTCCATGATCTTCTCCTTAAGAATAGGCTTGAATAATTATCTCCTTTGGAATGGTGTAAGAGATATTTGAGAAGTCTCTTTTATTTAATCATTCACATATTCCTACACATTACAAAGCTCACACATAATTGAGATATATATATGAAAACATGTATATTTTCTAATATTTAATCATAAATTCACTCTTAATACTAAAATGAATAAAGTGGAAAATAATAATGTGAAACTCAAATGTATTTATGCAAATGATATGATGAAGTTTTAATAGGGCGATGAAATGTAAGGAATAGTGAAGGGAAAGGTGGATGAAAATACGACATTTCTGAGTTCTAACATCCTCCCCAACTGAAGGTGTTGCATGTCCTCATGCAACCATGCATGGATCTTTTGAAGAACCTTTGGCATTTAAACTTTGGCTTTGATTGATGATGTCTTTTTAATGATGAATGTTTCCAAGATATGTGGGAGACATGAGTAACAGCTGGCATTTTCCTATGGTTGGTTCTTGTGTAACAACCATGAATATAAGAATGTTGGTTCTTGTGTTAACAACATTCATTTTTGTTTTATTTTTTTTTTTTTTTTTTTATTTTTTTTTTTTTTTTTTTTATATTTTTTTTTTTTCGCTTGCTGTTATGATAATAATTGTAACCACACACTTCACTGGAAATCATAAGCTATCAATGTGCATAAGAGAGCATCACTGAGTATAAGAAAGCCATTGCTCAATTTGGTATGAAACGTGCCAATGTATATCAATGCATGAAGTAAAGTGCATCAGGGGATTGTTGGAAAAGAAATTTTTGGGAATGGTAAATGGGATGAAAATGGAATGATGATAAAGGAAAAATATGGTGATTATGACAATAGTTCCCCCTCCCCAACCTCATGCAACATAGTGTAGGTCATGGAAGGGAAAACGAAATGAAGTGTGGTGAGGGAATTTTCCAAAATATTCAAGTCAGCATAGAAGGAATTTCATGATCAAAGCTTAGAAAACAACATACCTCCACTTACCCAAAATGTAGATGAACTATGCAATAGGAATGTAGTTGTTGCAGCTGCTGGAGTAGAAAATCGTGACTAATACTGTAACTGCAACTACTGTAACGGCTGGCAAAAAGAATATGGAACTGTGACGGCTGGAAGATGGAAGGTGTCACTGTTGTAGGATCATAAAAATGTAGCTGTGAATGGTGTCGTTGCTGTAACGTGAAATACGGCACTATTGTAGGAACATGTGAAAGGTGACTGCTACTATAGCAGCACTACTATAACAACAAGTGTTGGACCTGCTAAAACAACAACCGCCGAAACTGATGTAACTGCCGTAACAGCAACTGCTATAACAATGATGGTTGTAACAGCAATTGCGGGAACTGCAAGGACTATCACTGCTGAATCAGAGAATGGGAGGTGGAGGCATCTGAACTGGTGCTGTGGAACTGTCAGACTCTCATAGATGAATTCAAGCTGTTGTAACTGCTGAGGGAATCAGGAAAAAGTGTATAGTCTTCATCCGCTACAAACCTGATGGTACAATTCTAATCATGCGAATGGATGTGTCGATGTCGAGCATGAAGAGAAATCACTAGATTACCAACCATTGATGAATGCCGTTAACCAGTGCGAGGCAACTCACCATTGATGTCAATGAGTGCCAAGGTACCCGAGTACATCTTGCGAAGTGCGAATGGATGTGCTGAGGTCGAGCCACTTGCAAGATCTGATGATCAAGGGACATTGATGTATTCCCATGATCGTCAGTGAGAGAACTTGCCATTAAGGCATGCAAGCTTCTAGGTACTCAAAATGGACTCTAGTCTATATCCCAGATGAGGTGCTGAGGTCGATGGGGCAAGACTTGTTGAAAGGTAGGCCTTAAGGAATCCTACATCAGTCAACGCAAGTTTTTACAAAAAGATTGGTAGGACTATAGGAAAGATCTCAGTAGCAACAGAGCTTATGGAAAGGGAATGTAATTATGGAGAGGGAGCGGAATGGTTTTATTTGTGAGGAAAAAGATGAACTGAAAAATGGGGTAAACTGTATGCAATTCAGAAAAATAGGCATGTGTGAAGTCATGACAGATAAGGCAATGGAATATTGGATTCCAACATGGATGACTAATGTGCTTTGAAGGAGAAATGTGGGTAAACAAATCATGACGCAATTGGTTTTTGTGTAACTGCAAATGTCATGAAATGTGCGATGAGAAGCAGCTCTTTCAAGCTATCAACAAATCATGTTTTCTCTGGTTTTTTTTTTTTTTTTTAGAATTACTGCAGCATTAAAAATGATCGTCTGTGAATTTGAAAAGAAACTTAGTACCAATTATGCATGAAAACTGTCAGAGTTTCAAAAATATAACATGCAGAAATAAGTATTAATGCGGCAAATTAAAAATAAAAGACATTGTTACCTGTTGCCGTTGCGCTTGCGCAGCTGTTCAATACACAGCTTGTTCAATCCGCAGCTATACAATGCGTAGCTGTTCAACGCGCAACTACACTACGCGCAACTGTTCAATGCGCAGCTATACTCAAATGGTTGTTCAATGCGCAGCTATACTCAAATGGCTATTCAATATGCAGCTGTTCAACGTGTAGTTGTTCAATACGCAGTTGTTCAACGCACAGCTGTTCAATACGCAGTTGTTCAATACGCAGTTGTTCAACGTGCAACTGTTCAATACACAGCTGTTTAACATGTAGCTGTTCAACGCGCAGCTGTTCAACATGCAGCTGTTCAATGCGCAGCTGTTCAATACGCAGCTGTTCAACGTGCAGCTGTTCAATGCGCAGCTGTTCAATACGCAGCTATTCAATACGCAGCTGTTCAACGTGCAGCTGTTCAATATGCAGCTGTTCAATACGCAGTTGTTCAACGTGCAGCTGTTCAATATGCAGCTGTTTAACGTGTAGCTGTTCAACACGCAGCTGTTCAACACACAGCTGTTCAATCAAAGTATGTGTCTTTGAAAATTTCTCGAAAATCATTTTTGCATGAAATGTGATTGTCTCCGAAACCTGAAAAATGTGAGTACTAATCCTCCTGCAAATTTTGTGTGAGAGCATCGAAAAATATAGAATGCAGGAAAAATATGTGTTTAGAAAATCAAATTCAAATAAAATGAAATGCATTTTTACCTGGCGGTCGTGGCGAATCTAGTTTCTTCGTTGATTCTTGTTTGAAGTGACTTGAGAAAAACAAATTAGCGTGAAGCATAAATAACCATGCATTTGTATTGTTTTCAGGAATGATAGAATGTCCATTTGCAATTTCTAATTTTTACAATGTTTTTTTTTATAATTATTTTCTTATTTTTGTATTTCTGATCATGGTTTTTATAATTTTTATTGTTTTTATTTTTCTCACATCAAAGGAAAATGCATAAAGAAATTAAAAAAAAATGATATTAAAGGAAAAAGAATGGCAAACAAAGCACTCAAAATCAAAATCGACAAATTTGCATTCCTTGTTGTTTTTGAAAAAAAAAAACACTCAAAATTACCAAATTGCAGTAAATCTTAGATTTTTTCGAACCTGTAAAAACAAGCAAAAAGGTGTGTGTTTATCGATAGACTTCTTTCCTGGGAATTTTTAACATTTTTGACAGAAAAAGATAGGCCGTTATTGTCAAATTGCACCATGCAAAGTGAAGCAGTAAAAATAACTATTGAAATCATGAAAATCATAGCAAACCGTGCATTTCTTCTTCTTTTCCTCTTTGATAGTTTTATGATTTTTATTGTTTTTGTTATTCACACAAAAATAAATTTAAAAATGATGCAAGATGTCAAAAATACTCAAAATCAAAGAACTGATAGATCTGCAAATCTTCATGCATCACATCCTAAAAGCTTCTAACAGCACTACTTGTCTTAGCTTCATCAAATCTTCTTATGTGCAACAGTTTGTTGGGACTTATCACTAAAATTCTGGAATTTTAAATGTGTTACATATGCAGGAAGGATAGGAGTTCAATCATTACCCGGTTCTATGAAATCCAGTCAAGACATACAGCTCCAACGAGGTACCTGGGTTATTCAAGAATGGATCGATGGCAGCTTCTGGGAGAACCATAAGGAATGCGCCACCTCTCCGATTGGTTCTTCAACTGGATAAAGGAAGCTTGTCAAAAATGTTTCTATGTCGGTTCCTTTATACGTGATCCACGAAGAACATCGATTGTAACATTAAGGCCCCAACGACCTCTACAAGAATGTATATAAGTCAGAAACAAGTAAGCCTCCTTCGTTGATCAACATATACTTGAAGTTGTACAGTTGTGGCAATTCCCACAATTGTCAAAAGCAACATTCTCCCCAAAGTACTCCAAAAGATATTTTCTATGAATACCATTAGAACATCCGTCGTTCTCATCATTGCTGGCTCCATCATCACCACATCGCAGCCATTTGGAAGACACCGTTTACTACCCATATCATCGCCAGAGTTTAGATTAGAAAAAAAATTCATGCATTTGACAATAGCGATCATTCAACCTCTCTGTCAAGTTGTAATCGACAGGCTTTTCTCCTGCATGGTAACGTTAGATTATGTATCACAATGATAAACATATTGCCACCACTTTCTCCCTCTAAGTTATTGTAGAATCAGTGCCATGTCCAGCTAATGGAGCTTGAGGAATGTAATCAGCATGTAAATATATCACCTCTCCTAATTTCCTCTCGGTGGAACTCCTCTCGGTGCAGCTCCTCCTGACTCAATTCCTCTCACCGCAGCTCTTCCCTCATGATCCTTAGTTCATAGCTCGGTGCAATAGTCCATGTGGCTCTCTTGTCCAGTGACCAATGGTCCATATAAAAACATGAGCGGGCTCTTCTTAACTGTCAAATGTTTGATTTCCACAGAGCCATGCTTGAGAGCACACTGAACAAGTCGAATACTTGAAGGAGAATATTCAGAGAATACATATGCAATATCGTTGGGATTTGCATTATCAACATCATTGATAGGTGCCAAAACATTGGGTAGGTGCCCGACGGAGAACAGAACCTCGACTTTTCCTTATTTTCAAGGTTCCATCGTGATTTTTAGGTAAAGCCAGGAGATTTTGTGCTGTCCTCGCGATCTTCCCTGCTACCAACGCACAGACTTAAGCTTGGATGCCTTCATTATTGCCCGGAAATGTGTTAAAATAATGCTAATGATGGTGATGTGTTGCAGCTGCAGGAACTCAAGCGTAAACTCCTTCTCGTCTTCTTTATTCAATGTTTTCCGTTAATTCAAGGACACTTTAAAGAGGACAGATAAGCAAAATCAAACCTGTGCTTGAAAGTTTTCAATGGAAAGCTTTTACCTGTAAGAATCATTGTATCCTTCCGGTCTACGTACCTGAGGGAAAGACATACCTGTGCGTGATCTCATTGCTATAGTATCCACCAGCAAATACACATTGGGGAACAATTTCTTGTTCCATTCCAAAGATCTTTGGTCCCAATCAGTAAAAGCGGTAGCTCAGTACATGGATATGGCTTCGAAATTATGTTGGGTGGTATGTCAAAGTGGTGGCCCTATCTCGACTGGAGAGATATTTCCTGGACGTCCTTCGGGGAATAGACCATAATTCGATACTAACACCTCAACCTTGCCAACACTGACAGAATTGTCTTCAACACTACGTATCATCAGCAGAAGATTATGCTCCTCAATCCTTTGAGAAAATTTATGAATGATGATTACAGTAGTCTCTAGTGAATGTGAACACAACACGAATTGTTTTATTTGACAGATGAAACCTACCAATACGTTCTCCAAAATTGTATAGATTGAAATGTCATTACTTCTTCTTCTTCTGTGCTTCTCCACGATTTTTGCTTCCTTTCTTTCATTTGCTTCCTCGATTTTTGCTCCCGCGTAGCCATCCCATTCCTGACAAGCCTATATTTTGGCTCAAATTTATTTACAGCTTCCAAGTTATCATAGATCAAACCAAACCCTGAGGACTTCCCACCTCCGAAATTTACACAACATAACCACGGTTTGAGGATCGCAAACGTCGTATAATCTTGCCAGCTTCTCCTTCAGTTCAGCCTTTGAAACAGTTGGCCATCCAGGGTGGATAATATCAATGACAAATTGCTTTCTGGAGAGAAGCCTGTTGGTCATGAACTTTCGGGTGCGAATGGTAATCGCTTTTACCTCTGTAGACGCCATCGATGCTTGATAACTATACTTCTGCTGCCTGAACATTAATGGCAGCAGCGCCTCCTCTCATTCCTGTAGAAAGATATCTCATTCCTTTTGTCGAATCTCAAGTCTTATTTTGGGAATGGAGAGCAGTCACGGTGGAGCCTTCAACTGCCGGCAGGAAAATCGCATCCTTCCTTGTTTTGAATGAATAATATAATTGATTCTATTTTCCAAATCTCGGAGAGATTGATCAACAAAAGAATGGAATTGGAGCATATCCGGAGAGGATTACGCCTAGCTTAAAATGGTAAGTCGTTGTGATTTAGCCTGAAAGAATTTGGTCAAATGAAGTGGACGATTCACAACCCAATTTTAGCAGATGCGTGAAGAATTGCAGGCAGTTGCAACAACCAGAAAGGGATTTGCAACAACCAGATTTGTAATTATTTGCGTTGTTTTTATTCGTTTTAGACTGAGGAAAGAGCTTCAAATCTGAATGATTTTATTGTTTTGCATATTTTCAGTTTGGCAACGTCCATCATTCATTGCTCTGATATTATGACGAATTGACTAAAATTTTCTAAGGAAAGATCCCAGGAGCAGATTACCGTGAAAAGATAAGGATAGACAAATTAAATCGACTGCAAAGACGCGTTGGATGATAGTGCATGGCATTTGAAGTCGTAGAAATTTATGCTAGATTAGATTTGCCCATAATTTCCAGTTGGCTATCCCTGCTGGACTAAGAGTTTTGACGATCAGAAAATAGTAGATTCAGGATTCAAGATTCAGTTGAAGACAAATAATCAAAGATCTAGTTCCAAACAAATCCATACCGATTTCGAGATTTATTTTGGACAACCTAAAGATTAGAGAAATTGATCCCTTATCCCTTTATACTCTCATTCATAGTTTCCTGTCATATTCTTTTCTCTCACACGTTTTAATTGTTGTTTTATTCCGCTCATAGTTTTATTCAATTGTTTGCTGCAGAATTAATGTTTCATGTTTTGTTGCAGGCTTAGTTCCAGGCATCGACAGAACAAAAGCAAAAATATGGCATTGTTGTGACTCCAACCGACGAGAAGCTTATAGACGTGACACTATTGCAGCTGTTGTTTCAGCTCGGAGTTGCAGCCGTTGTTTTATTGATTTTATTTGCAGGCGCAAATTTTTTTTTATTTTTATGTTTTCAGAAAATCAAAAAAAAAATAGAAGAACTTAAAAATTTATTTCGCAAACGTATTGAAAATTTATGAGTGAATGGAAACAAATTGTAGACAAAAAATAGATTAGGCAGTTTTTGTGTCATCGTCGATAATTAAAATTCTTCCTGAAATCAATTTTAGTCATCCTACTTTCTAATCCTCGCGATTGCACGAAGCGCGGAGGAGAGCATACTTATTCTAAAAAAACTTGAAAACAATTCCCTACCTACACTATGCTAATTGGAATTTAAAAATTAATTACGTGTAAGCAAACTTCCAATGGAACCATGCACGTAAAAGTAACAACAACATGTTCTCTTTCAAGTTCGTAAATAATAATAATCGGAAATATGTATAAACATGTGAAATTTGCTGAAACACTAAATTAACAAAATAAAAACTAAATGCGTCTAACCTGGTGCGTTCTTGAAACCATTGTTCGATAAGACTTTCATAAGCGCAATTCGCCTCGCTCAGATCATGTTGCAGCTCCTCATTATCTTTCTCGATTTCCTGTTCTGATGCATAAGAATTCTCATTCGTTGGTGGAGGAGTAATTAAACTCTCGACCGTTGTCAAGATCTCTTCCTCGTGAGAGGAGGAGATACCGACTTTTGCAAGGATCTGAGTGAGTTGTTCCAAGCTGATACTCATGGTTAAACCATATTCTAAAAGGGATTCTTACAGCACCCAAATCAAAATCTGAAAATCACTCTTGCTGAAAACAAAACACTCTTGCTAAAACACATGAAAACCTCTTCACAGTTGCAGAAATTGAAATTGCAAAAACATGCTTGCAGAAATTGAAATTTACGCTAAATTGCAGAAATTGAAATTTACACTAAATTGCAGAAATTGAAACACACTTGCAGAAATTGAAATTTACTCTAAATTGCAGAAATTGAGATTTACTCTAAATTGCAGAAATTGAAATTTACTCTAAATTGCAGAAATTGAAACACACCCTTCATGCCCTTACCCATATGTCACCTCAGACTTAGGAGCATGAATAATCACACTTGCATAAAAAAAATTAATACCTCAATCCCTTGTGCTTCCCCGGCAACGGCGCCAAAATGTTAGGTGAGTTATATGTCGTAATAATTACGTTGCAGTAAATTGCCCAACTATTTACTTGTCAATCCGGGGTACGTAAACTGACGAAGCACGTGCACTGTTTGTGCAGGACTGAAGTAGATCTAATCTAATTTAATCTAATTTGCTGAAATCAAATTAATCTAGGAAAGCATGGAAACACTAACTAAGAAAGCATTGAAATTGCGTAAGAGAAATACAACATGTGAAGAGTTAACAACAATGACATAAGTGAGCTCACATCCACAAATAAATAATCAAATGACAACCATGAAAGCATAACAATGAAAGGCTTGAATCACATTATGAATCTCAAATCAAGACTAATCTAACAAATACAAAATCCAATCCAATCCACTTCTATTACAACCCTCCTACAAGCTTAATCTAACTTCATTACAACTCTCTTACCAGCTTAATCTAACCTAATTCCAACTTAATGGAATGGAGAAGGAGCACTCTCCTTTATACATGAGAGTCCTTAAGAAAAAGATAAGAATGCATTAATTACAGATCCATTATTCTCTCAACTACTCTCAACCACTTTCCTATTATTACAAGATATGGTGCCTTCAAATCCTCCACATATCTCTCATGAATCCTAGATAAGATATGCCAACCAAATCTTCCATGATATTCTCCTTAAGAATAGGCTTGAATAATTATCTCCTTTGGAATGGTGTAAGAGATATTTGAGAAGTCTCTTTTATTTAATCATTCACATATTCCTACACATTACAAAGCTCACACATAATTGAGATATATATGTGAAAACATGTATATTTTCTAATATTTAATCATAAATTCACTCTTAATACTAAAATGAATAAAGTGGAAAATAATAATGTGAAACTCAAATGTATTTATGCAAATGATATGATGAAGGTTTAATAGGGCGATGAAATGTAAGGAATAGTGAAGGGAAAGGTGGATGAAAATACGACATTTCTGAGTCCTAACAGCGTCTAGAAAGTTACAGAATATGGATAAATGTTGTATTGAAGCATTGGCTAAGATAATTGCATGACGATATGACATATTTCCTTATGTGTAAGAATTTGTTTTGAAAACTATGAGATGTTTTCTAATCATGCAATTTAACTTGTTGTGTAGGAAAGATCGTATACCATCGCCTACAAAAGAAGGACTACAACATTTGTTCAACAACAAAGTTATCTATTGAAAATATTGAAGATACTGAAGTTCCCAGGATCTAAGAAGAATGCCATGATCGAGGAGTACCAGTCGATCATGAAGATGTTTGGAATGCAGTCCCAAGACCTGAAGGGGAGTCTATAATGACTTTCAAGAGGATCTACAAGATCAAGCATGTTGCAGGTGGTAGCATAGAGACTTTTTCTCCTGTAGCCAGATACACTTCCGTACTTGCTCTAGCTACAGTGATGAAATGGAAGATACACCAGATGGATTTCAAGACAGCTTTCTTGAATGGTGTAGTTGAAGAAGAAGTGTATGTGGAGCAGCCACTTGGTTTTGAGACACATGACAGGGAGTCATATATGTGCAAAACTTGGTATGGAAGGATAGAAAGATTTCTATCCAGTTTGGGATTTACCAAGAGTAAAGCTGATTCCAACCTTTACTACAAGGTTGAGGAAGGCAATCCAGTGATACTACTTTTGTATATGGATGACCTGTTTATTACAGGTGAAGATAGATTGATTGCCAACATGCAATGAAAGCTTGATGCCGAGTTCGAGATGAAGAACTTGTGGATGATGCACTATTTTCTAGGTATGGAGGTGTGGCAGAGTGTAGATGGAATCTTCCTTGGACAAGGGAAGTATATAGAAGAGATCCTGAAGAGGTTCGGGACGATGGACTGCAAGGCCATGGCCACACCTATGGCATCAAACCTGAAGCTTCTGTGTGATGCTTCATCTGATCCGGTTGATGTCTCTTTGTATCATCAGATGATTGGGTCCTTGATGTACCTGACGAACACGAGACCATATATTTGCTTTGCGGTGAACACATTGAGCCAGTTCCTGATGGATCTGAGGAGTGTTCACCTGGTTGTTGTAAAGCATATTCTAAGGTGCCTGAAAGGTACAGTTGATTATGGGCTCAAGTATGATGCGAATCAAAAGTTTAACCTGGAGGGTTATGTTGATTCAGATTGGGCAGGCAGTGCTGCAGATAGGGATCAGGTGTGATCTCTTGGTTTAGCAGGAAGCAGTCCTACATAGCACTAAGTATAGCCGAAGCAGAGTATGTTGCGATGGATGAGCAGGTTGCAAATGTATTGACCAAGCCATTGGCCAGAGTGCAGTTTGAGTACTTCAGAAAGAGGCTTGGTGCACTTCAGATCGAGGTTCCTTCCAAAGGGAAGTGATGAGTCCGGAAGATGCAGATGCACATGAGCTTTTCTGACATGGTTGATGTGTTCTCCCTTGGTCGTGATGTAATTACTGAGCCATTTTTCACATGGTGGTAGATGTGTTCTACCATGGTGAAAAAGTAAGGGCTGGAGCCTTCCCTGAATGGTGGTAGATGTGTTCTCCCATGTCGGTGGTTTAAGTGCTGGATGATGTGCATCTGGGTTGTGCTTCGTGGACGATGAGATGAACTGAAGAGGACGATGCTATGATGATCAGGAGGATCATGGATGATGAGCATCAGGACGATGCTCCAATTACTACTCTGTATATGTATATGCATCATGTTGGATGCTTGTTATGATCAGTTGGATCATTTATATATATATGCATCATGTTGGATGTTGGATATGATCAGTTGAATCATTTATGTGGATACATTGTGTGGATCATGTATCTCTGTATGTATCAGGTGGATACATGGTATGATCAGGTAGATCATGTATGTTGATGGATACATTGTGTGGATCATGTATCTATGTATGTATCAGGTAGATACATTGTATATGATGATATGTATCAGGTAGATACTTGGTATGCACCAAGTGGATGCATTGTATGATCAGGATGATCGTGGATGACGAGCTTCTCCAGATGACATGCATTAGGACGATGCAGTGATGATGATCAGGATGATCATGTGTACATTAGGATGATATATGGTGAGTATCAGGATGATACTTTGTGGTTGTGGATCAGGTTGTGCAGATGAGCATGTCTGGGAGATCCTATAGGTCGGAGTTGTGTACCCGTAACAGCCTGGGATGCTCTTTCGAGACATTGCTCTGGGAGGACATGTAATTTGTGCCCTGGGAGATCTTCAATTCGGAGTTGTGTACCCATAACATCCTGAGATGCTCTTGCAAGGTTTTGTCCTATGGCATGTAATTTGCTCATGGGAGATCTGGACAGGATGAAAAATACCTCAGATGCTTCAGCCAGGTTTTGCCATGACCACATGTAATTTGCTCCTGGGAGATCTGGACAGGATGAAAAAGGCCTCAGATGCTTTAGCCAGGTTTTGTGGTGGACCACATGTAATGTGCTCTTGGGATATCCGACAGGTAGAGCTGTGTGGTCGTAACAGCCTGGGATGCTTCAGCCAGGTTCTGTGGTGAGATCACATGTAATGTGCTCCTGGGAGATCTGACATGTAGAGTTGTGTGCTCGTAATAGCCTGGGATGTTGCAGCCAGGTTTTGTGACGCACGTAATAAGTCCTGAGGATTCCACAGTATGGTCAATGATGATAAAGACCTGCAGGTGGTGGGCTTACATCCAGTATGAAAAAGGACTGGCTCTGTAGAACTTCCTATGATGAGTAGATTCAGAGATTGATTGAGATAGCAGCAGTAGTGACAATGATGATGACTCGATGACGATTATCCGGTGACGATGATCCAGAGAAGAAGACTTGTGCTAGAAGACCTGTGTTGAGAAATACCTTCCTAGTTAAGAGGGAGTGTTGATGTATATGTAACTTCGGAATGTATTTCACATATATGTATATTGTATTCCTATAGAGATGTTATTATTACTTTATACGGAAGTGTTTGTATTCCTATAGAGATGTTATTATTCCTCTATATGGAAGTGTCGTCATTTATATTGTAAGTGTTGTAACTTATACTTGATGGGTTATTAGACCACCTTGTTGGGGTCGGCCTTGTATAAGTCATGTGGGTCGAAGGGTTATTAGACCACCCTATTGGGTGTCGGCCTAGTCAGCATTATGTTAAGTGGTTAAGTTGAGGCCGACCTAGTTGAGTAAAGGTCAAGTCAAGTTAAGTTATAAATAGAGAGTGTGTCTCTCTCATTTTACATATTTTATTCTCTCACTCACACTTGGGAGAGTGGCACACTTGTGGAGGAGGAGGCTCTGCTGCTAGGAGAAGACTATCTCTCGTATTCTGGTTGTATCATTGCTCTATCTATCTCTGAGGAAGTTATTGTGGTTTTTCACCTTTATGGTTTTCCCCAAGTAAACTCCGTGTCTCTTGTGTGCTTGCATTATTGTGTCCGTGATTGATATGATGTAGATTTGCTGTACATGTTGTTCTCTCAGTTAAGATCCTAGATCAGATTGAAGTAAATTCTGAAAATTTAACAGGTGTAATCTCTTTAGATTTGGTATTTAATAATTTATTTATTTATTTATGTGTGTTAAGAATCTAAAAACAACTATAAGACTTATTTTGAACTGCAAGATAAAACATAAAAGCAAATATCTTCTTCATAAACCAGCAAGAACAACTTCCAACTATCATGAACCTCCACTATTGTGCTTCCTTCAATAGCTGGTTTTGCTTGTCCCTTTTCTTTCCGACCATGGTCCAACCATCATCACCATTCTTGACAGCTTTCAAATCATAACTTGTTGTCAGATCTTTGCCATCCTTATTAACAATAACTTCCGCTAGTTTAACTGCTTTCTCAGCTTTCTTTAGAGGGCATCTTTTTAAAGAGATAAGTAGGAGAGAAACAAGAAAAACAACAATGAATAATATTGAGATAAATCACCTTTTGAACATGTACCCATCCTATAAAATGGAGACAAGGTACATGTATCTTGATTCTTAATGTAATATAAGCAGCATTTTCAATCCAAAGAAAAAGATAACAACATATCACAAATGGGTTGGATCAATTGACCAATTTGTTTAATTACTGAATGGGATGACTAAATAAAGGTATACACTGCAAATAGCTATGTTGTGTGGGTACGTTTGGTCGTGGGTACAGGTGTAGGTATAGTAGAATAAGGATGCAAACATTTTAAACTACATGGGTGTCCACATGTGATTCTGGTCACACTCTTCAGTAGGGGTGGCATTGCTGATGTTGTTTTTGGGTGACTTGACTTGGATGAATGAATCAATGACCGTGGGCACTCTTTCACCTCATACCAACAGAAAATCAAGTCTGTCCAAGCAAATCTGGGCAGTTTAGGAAGTTCTGGGTTAATTCCGGATAGTGAGGAAGCATGAACAACCTTAGTTCTCCAAATCTGGGCAACATTCAAGCAGATCTTGGCATGCCTTGATTGGTTTCAAACTTTCAACCTTTCCTAAACTCCAAACAACCATTATTATCACTTCTGAGCATGGATATGGATATAGGAAGCAGATATGGGCACACAAACAAAGAAGAAAAGAGTCGTTCTAAGTGCATTTTTTATAATATGGGCATATATCTTCCCTCTTTATAATTCTGGGCACATTTAGGTGAACTATGGTAAGTTCTAGATGTGATCAGAACCTATGCTATGGGGGAGCACCCCTGAACCCCTCACTCCCACTCCTGAAGCTTGCTCCATGATGCATTGTTGCAAGAGCAGATAATGATGTCTAATCATCAGATACAGATGGGCATGCCTAGGCCAAGGCATCATCCTTTCAATATCGATGTCCCTCCTGCTCACCTCTTTGTTGATGTAGATTGTTTTGGCCCTGGACCGAGAAGTATGATGCAGATACAACCCATTGGACCCAATATGGTCCCTCCAATAAATTACATTGGTGCCCTTGATAATACAGGTTGGGGCTAGAGGCCTATTTCTGGAGAAGGTATAAGTTTAGGCAGAGGAGGTTCATTCCCTAGGAATGGATTTTGTAGGCCAGCTACTTGGCCATCAAGTCTTATTAATATGTAGGCAATAGGCAGGGGAAAGGGTCCAAGATGCCATGTAGAACTTGATGAAGTTAAAAACTATCAAGTGGGTCAATTTAGGGTAGAGCTAATGGTTGGTGTTGGACAAAAAATGCCAGTTATTGTAAACAAAGTGAATAAAATTGGACAAGTCAAAAGGATAAAATGGAATCCAATGAATACAAAGAACATTGCCTGTGGTGAAAATACTAGTGATGCTCAACAACGATCTGATGGTCAGAAAACAAATGGTGAAGATTATGGGAACTCTGTAGTTTCCTCATTAAAATTACCTTGTTGAACAAGGATCTTCGTTTTCCTATTCTTTAGCTCTAAAATTTCATTCTGTAAAAGTTGGATCCCTTCAAATGGGGGTAAAAGTTAAAACATTAAAACTTCTAGTTAACAGTGAAAGAGTTCCTATGATAACGTTGTGTAATTTTACTGAAACTTTGATGACTTCTAACCATGGATCAAGAGTAATGTTTATTGGTGTTTATTCCAACGAAATCTACAAGTCTGTTGTATTTATGATGTCCGTCAACAATTTATTTTAATTTTTCAAAACCTATACAAAGTACAGAGTAGGAATTTGAAATATTTCATCAAATGCACCAAATAGATGTCAAGGCCAACGTGGTCACCATGGTGAGCATGATTCCAGAATGTGCTGAGTTACAGTTACAAGGCCAACTTGGTAACTTCCTTGAAGTACTTCCCCAAGTACTTCATGAATGTTGTTAATAATGGAGCTCTAGATTCTAGAATATCCATGGATTGGGCTAAGCTGTAGGAATTTCTACTAAGTGACATATTTTCTCATCTACCATGATGCCCTAAACCATCATTAAAGGTTGGTAAGTGTCAATTGATCGATAGGGAATACGAAATGATTATTTAATGAGAAGGAGGATTATTCATTCCAAGAGTTGTTGATAATGGCCATTATTGGGGTGTTATTGGAGGGCTTCTTAGTATTGAATCTAACATGAATTCCTCTATTTTTTGAATTTTCCTATTCTAGATCATGCAGGCATCTGATTTTTGCAAGTTTATTTTAAATTTGCTTCTAGCATTCATATATGTGGAACTGTTGTTGTTTTCTCAATGTATGGTATAGATGACATGTTCAGATGGTTGGAATCTTGGTGATGATGATATAATAATGTGACACTGTATAGTTAGTGCCCCCCACTTTAATTCCTATGTTTGTGGGAATTTAAATTCTGATAGTATTTTATGTTGTTTTGCAGGTGCCATTTTTAATCAGTTAACTATTTACACATCTTCGTGGCGTCAAAATGTGTTACATAATAGGGGTGAAATCGAGTTAAGGCATGTTAAATCCTTGGGTGATCTTTGTTTCTTTTTCATATTTTCACAAATGCATTCTATGGATATTTTCCTTTTCCATAGAGAAAATTCTCCAATATTTTTTGTATCTAAATTTAAGATGAAGTGATAAGCGCATTACAATGTTAATGCAGATTCCTGAAGTATGACTGGTGTCTTTAATAACATCAGTCCTTTCATTTGGATTTCCATTGTTAAGAAAATGCACTTCTTGTCTATATCCAAAGAGTACCCCAATATCGACTATCCTCGACCTTCAGGAACCTATGGAAATTATGCCAATGTAAGATTATTAATCTGCTCTTTATTTTCACATTGTGATGTGATTTGTCATCTATTTGCTACTTTCCTTTCAATATATATATATATATATATATATATATATATATATATATATTGGAGTTTTTTTCACATTTAGGGGAGTCTTGAATTTTTAGAGTTTGAACACTCTATTTGTCGCCAACTTTTAAATTTATTATTATTTTATAAAAAATTGAACTTATTTTTCTTCAAAGTTACAACAAAAAGACAATTTTACATGGCCAACTAGGTCCTCTTCCTATGAAATCTAGGAAGACTAACATATAGGTCTGTTCCCTAAGGGGCAAAGAGTCTACATCCTATGAAATCATATCAACTCTAACTTTGACGTGAATTGCAAGTTCATTTTTGAATGCTCTCATGCCTCCAGGTGTAGGTGGGAATTGTCTTCTTGAAAAGTTGATGTGCACCTTATTTTCCAAAGCACGACAATAGAAAACAATCATATTTTATGCATAGCTATCTGCAACAATCCTTGATCATCCAAGTGTCACCTAAAAGGGGACTTTTCCAATCTAGGGTTTTGTGAAGAGGGAGCTGAATTTTTCTTGTAACCAACCCCAAACTATCCTAGCAATTGGACAACTCCAAAAGATATGCCCCTTTGATTCTTCTTTTTGACATTGAACACAAACTGGATTGGACATGCTTTCTTTTTCTGAGTCTTGGTTGAATCTCCAAACTTTGGCAACACATCAACCTACTCAAGTCTCAAACATTTGTATTTAAACAAGCTTGTAGCTGTCTAGAGAGTTTGACATCTCTTTTGCAACCTATCTTCAGAGTCACAATTCATTCACTTTGTCACAAGCTCCCCACTTCCTCACAAGTCCTTCACTTCCAATTTAAGGAAGGAGTAGTAGGGATCTTTATTCTCGATCTATTGTACAAGTCCTTGTTGTCATATTTGAAGGAGGTATTCACATTGATCCACCTCCAAGCCCTCCAAAATGACCCGAACCTTGAATTTGGAGTTTGAGGCAACAACTCTCTGGGATTATTCTACATAATTCCTGAAGGATTGAATTTTAAATTTTCTTAGTATTTGAGCATGATTTCAATCTTTCCATGAATGTCATATTTGCTTCTTCCTATTCCAAACATACCAAAATTGCATTATTTATTTTCATATTTTTCAAGGAAGGGAAATTGTTGCCTTTCTACAAGGTTAGTAGAATTTATGGGAAAGTTGTTCCTTGATTGTGTAGATGAATTTAGGGGTGTTACAGGCATAGTTTCCATGAAAATAAAGGATATACAAATTATGCAAAAATGCATGATATACACAAAGAGAGTGGTAGATGCTCAATTGGGAATTTGGTTGTAGTTTTCTGAATATTGTAAAGTGACATAAATATATATCAATAAATATCAAATAAATAATAATAACTAAAAATAAATGAAGTGACTTATTTTAACTAAGGGATGTGACCTAATCAAGGGACATGACCTAACAACCATTGTGACTAGTCAATGTTATAAGTACACCGTCACATGGCATTGTATATCATCATATCATCTATCTTATTCATTATTAAATAGTTATTATTGATCCTATATAGATTTCATCCTACTGTCATTATGTTGGATATTACTTTGTAAATGAACTGTTATTCATTTCATTGGTATTGGAGCCACATTCTGATATGGATTTGGTCATAATTATTTTTCAGATATTCTTTGACCCCTGGGTCTTTGAACACAACCAATCTTTCCCAAACTCATATTTTTAGAGTTTCTTTTCCTTGAATCTTGTCTTTGGCTACAAACTATTCTTTTGGCCTTTATAAATTTATAAATTCCATTGAAGATTTCACTTCCATACATTGAACTTTCCAGGAAAACGAATTGCTTCCAGTGACTCAATTCAATTTTTAATTATTTATTGTCATAGCCTCATGAAGAAATATGACAAAAAGAATCATCACTGCTTTAGGAAATAATTCTATTCATTAAGTGGATTAGTAGTCTGTCTTATAGGGTCAAATCATTATTAATAAAACTAAAGTATTTGGAACACTGCCATATTGATTAAGGAGGTCGAATGTTACTCGAGATAAATTAAAATAATTGTAAATATTTGAAAACATCTAGGATTCCATAACATCACGAGAGTTGTCAACTTGAAGATAAAATCTATTGAACACTCTTCAACTACAACACTCTCCATTTTATAAAATCAATCACCTAATAATTGGGCCCTTGTGGTTTCATAACTATGAGAAGTTGAATGTGCAATTAAATGGATTAGGAAAATCATTTTCCTTAATAATGCAACAAATGAGTAGGGAATAGTTTTGTTGCTTGAACAGTATCCGCCAAGCGTGGGATGATAGTTGGGAGTAGGGATTATTAAACGTGTTTGTCCCTGCATTCAATTCTGTGATTCCATCCATAAGATTTAACACGTCACCTATGTATCTTATCTTCCTTAAGTAAGTGGGGTGACGTTACAACTAGCAAAGGTCATCATATCTTCCTTTCTAGCCAATTGTGCATGTCTACAATTTGTCGAGAGAAGTATCTCGACATAGTATTGAATTCCAGCATAGCTACAGTAGCTTGATGAAGTAAAACCCTATACCCAGTTCATGAGGTCAGAATCTCTGAAATGATTTGCTACCATATCAATTGATGCATCCACTACCCCCTAATTAATTATAAATTTTTATTTAGTGGATGGAAGGTTAACATAGTATTAAATATTAGTCCTTTATACTTTCCTAAAAGATATTGTAAAAGGGTATAGAAGTGAGATCAAATACCTTGTAATATTTTCAAAAGTCCAAGCTACGAAAAGCCCAAATAAAGGTAGTATTACATCATAAGTATTTATTTCCTTAGGCAAAAAAATGGTACACTTCAAATAAAGTCCCAAATATAAGTGTTAAGATATATTAGGAAAGATATAATACTTAACTAAGAAGTAAAAGGACACCATTTTAAGACTTTTCATATTGGTATAGACTTTACATGGTATATACATTTGCAGACTTTGCATATTAGGTCACTAATGGTTTGGATTTACATTGATTGAATGATGTTCTTGATAAATGCTAGTTTTGATCTTTTGTCTTGGACTGAATTAAGATGTTCTTGGACTATCCAATGGATTATTTACAGCTCATCCTTTATGTTTGATTATTCTCTTGGAAAGTGAGTGGAATGCTACATGGTTGTAATGGCTTCATATTGACTTTCTAGATGTGTTAACTTGGGTATGGAATTATATCATTTTATAGTGGTGTATTTTTTATTGTGTTTTGCATTTGTTTTTTATTTTTAAATCATTAACTTGGAGTTATTCCACAATATATTTCTTTAAGAAAAAAATTAGTGTTGTTCTGTGTTGGTTTTGCATGCTTGGAATTGTATAAACATTCTTTAAACATATGGGACACAATATACTAGATGACCTGTTCTCTTGATAATTGTAAGTAACAACAATCCTTGGTGGATTTATACTAATCTTGTATGGTTCTTATATATTTATAGTACTTACCTATTTCATTTTTAAGGAAATTCCTTCCAGGAAAAATAGTCACATTTTCAATGTTGGCAATCCTAATAATGAGGTCACTGTCAAGCAACTGGCAGAAATAATGACTGAGGTATGGTTCATGCTTTTCGCTGGAGTTCAAAAAAGTTGTTTGAATATATTTTTGAATAGTTTCTTGTGCTTTTGTTGTTGTCAATAGTGTTGAGTTTATAGTACTTGTTTAGTTTCCATTAACCTTCATTAACATCTCATCACAATGGAAGCATAAACTATGCATCCTTTGTTCTGTGACTAGTCTGCAAAAAATCTGCTCCTCAGTTAACATTCCAATGAACTTGGAGGAACAAACAGGAGGATAAGCTGGGTGACATGATTCCAAAGAAGGCCCATATGTTTGATTTCCATTTTTGCATATGTTAGTGTAAAAAACAACTCATCTTACAGGCTTAGGCTAATCCTGTAGATATACATTATTAAACTGTTGTTACAACATTTTATATCATCTTTTTCTATCTTGTTTCCATATGCTTAAAAAAACTTAGATATATATTTTAGTTATTGTGTAAATAGGTTAGTGAATTAGTTCTATTTACTTTACTTATAGCAATGTGATATTTTTGCTTTTTCAAATTAGTAAAATGTTATAATAATAATAACCAAATGTTCAATTTATTCTAGCAGTCCATTGGTCATCACCATCTACTAGGTTTACATTCTGCTTGTGACCTGGTCCACTTAACTGACATGAGTTTAAAAGGGATGAGAGCGGGTACTAGTCCCAAGCAATTTTGATGGGTATAGCTACACCTCATATTGGGCAGGTAAGCAAAGAAAGTCTACTCTATGTAACCCATCAGAGGAAGTTTCTGGAAGCATTTCCAAAAAAAATGTGTAATTTCATGCCAATATGAATATTAGGAATTTTGCACTTTTATAGGTGCTCTACATTTATGTTATATATGAGAATTAAAAAATGCACGTAAGTTGAGATAACACCAATAATTCAGCGGATATGCTACTATGTTGTTTATTCAAGCACGTTTATATACCTGCTGAAACTAATGCTTGGAGTCTGGAACATGACAATTATAAAGAGAAAATTCTCAAGTATTACAATGAGAAAAAAATACAGATTAAAGCTGGAGGCTATATCTTTTGCATAGCCTCCTTTACTAAACCATTTAATTTATTATATATCTTGGACTCCACAGAATTGTTTTTGATTATTTGTTGGCAAATCTTAGGGTTAAAATGTGTCTCTCTGCTTTTTTATGTCCCCACATTTTCACTATGGCTTAGGGGTTCTGCATTGACTAGCTTGGGAGGTCCACACCATCCAATTTGGGGCATATATACCTAAGATGTCATATAAAATCCACAATGAAGAAAATTATGTTCAGATTGATTTATTGCAAAGAGGTCTTTAATACTGGCAGGTTAGTCAACATGAAATTATATAGTAGGTACATGCATGTTTTTTAATCAATATACTGGAATGAGTTCCAACATATTGAATCCATTCTCCAAAATTCTCTTTTGAAAGAACGTGTGAAACTAAGTTTAGATAGTAAATTTTTATGTCCCTAGGATTTGCTCAAATCGTAAATAATGATGGCCAAGAGAATTATGATCCCGAAATCTTAATAGGCATGATGTAATCGTAGTTAGAGAACATTTTTAATTACCATAGTTTAGTGTTTAAATATTTATAAGCCTACTGCATTATTTTTTGCAAGCAAGTTTATAGGCCTACTGAAACTAATCCATGCAAGGTAACAATTCCTATGATTGTAAAGTACAACCAACAAGAACAGAAATTTGCCCCTACCAAGTACAGCCAACAACTCAGAAAATTGCCCCTGTAAACTACAACCAACAAACTCAGAAATATGCCTGTGTAAGGTATAGTCAACACAACATAAAACTATCCCTTCAAATCTATATAGGTTGAATTGAAAAGACGCCCAAAACAACAAAAAAGGTGCTCTATCAACAATGATTGGACATACTTCTCTTCTAAGCAATTGTTTGTTGGGCTTGGGGGTGTATAATCTATGTGGCATAGGGTATGAGGCCTACCCCTAAGCTTTGTTGAAATCCATAGCTATGGATCACCTCTTGCCACATCTTTACTAACAAGTATATTGGCAGTATATATATTGGCATTCTCATCTCATATAATACATTATTATCCCATTGCCTCTTTGATATTTCCAAAATAGAAATAAAGAAATATAGTAATGTCCACAAGAAACCACAATAAGTCAACAAGACTAGAAGAAGGGATAACGAATCATTATTAGTGGGAACCATTGTAGCAAGAACAAAAGATTAAGGCTTAGACGGTATGGATATAAATTTATAAATAAGGCAAGGATATTTTTTTATGAGATTTTTCTTAGCTCTGATCTATGAATGTATTGCTACTATCCATCTTCATACATACCAAAGATTGTCACCATTGTGGAAAGCAATGGTGAGGTTTCACCGTTATCCTGTAAAGATTTTCAAAATGAAAAGCAGTGACAAACTCATAGCGGTTGTCACCATTGATATGTTAATGGAAATATCCTCAATAATGAGGGTCATTGCAAGGTCCTCATCATATGTCATTGGCGACGTTCAGTTTTTTGGTGATGGAGGCCCTTAGGTCCATCACCAAAACTTCATTTAAAATGGTGAGGGTCACTATTTGTCACTAATAATCCTTATTAGTGACAAACATTGAATGTCACCACACCGCCTCTACTTTTGGGGACACAGTCGTTGGTGACATTCAAATTTTGGTGGTGTCCTCCTTTTCCACCATCACCGATGAGATTATGGTGGCATGTCTCAACCCTCACCAATGATCGGTCATTGACCGTCACCATATATGCATCAAATGGTGAGGGCCAACATAGGTCCGTCACCAACACTTCATAATGATTGGTGATGGTCACAACCTGGAATAATAATAATTATTAGTGGCAGACCTTGAATGTCACCACATACCCTCCACTTAAGGTGACGGTGCCTTTGGCGATGCTCAAGTTTTGGTGACAGGGCCCCTTTTGACCATCACCAATGAGCTTATGGTGACATTTTTGGACCCTCACCAATGACCTTTTTTCTTGTAGTGAAAGAAGAAATAAGGATGCAATAATGGACATGTGTCACATCCCCTTCCATCGATCCGATGCAAGGAAGGGAACATGACTCAGATTCCGGGGCTTATTTGGGAAACTCAGCCCCATTCGTGAATAGGAAAATTCATAATATATAAAACCTCATATGTGCAGATTTATACTCAAATAAACATAGTGGAAATAAACATTATCCACACACAAATGCATCATGCATTCAGCATACGAATAACAGTCATCAAATTAAACATTGTAGAACACAGAATGAATATAATTTAAACCACAGAGAATACTTATCTTCAAAATGAACTGTCCAAGCAACTGGCTATGTGAGAGCAACGTTCCACCCAACCATAGGTCTCTCAAGATGACATTTGGAAACACATGGTTCAACCCCACAGCCCCCTCAGCACTCCCTAGTGGAATACACATGGCTCCTTCTCATTAGTTGCTTCATAGCCAATTTTGGGTATTTTATTGTAATATTAATATTTACATAATTTTACCATGTTCAATGGCTTAATAGCACATGGATAGTGTAATATCAAATAATTTCCTTTTTAAATAAAATCCGAGCATCCACTAGCGGGGCCTTGGCCTTGAGCACCACACTAGGACAACATACATCGCATGTATACAACATTTATAATAAAACCCATTATATTCCAAGGGTCAAAATGGGTTATTACATTCCCCTCCCTCGTAGAATAACACCGTCCTCGGTGTTCTCAAAACTGAACAAAAATGGGAATGCCTCTCTCATGGCATCCTCAAGCTCCCATGTGGCCTCATCAGGACTAAGGTGCTCCCATTGCACCTTTACCTGTTTGATGGCTTGGTTCTCGAGCAATGTGACCTTTTTGTCGAGGATGCGCATAGGCTCCACTTGGAACTGTCCCTCGGGTTCCACCTGTATCACATTCCAATCAATCATGTAATTAGGATCATGTACATACTTCTTAAGCAAAGATAAATGGAAAACATTATGAGCTCTTATGTTAGCAGGAAATGCAACTCTATATGCAAATGGTCCTATCATATCAAGGACTTCAAATGGCCCACAATATCTTGATGCCATCTTGGCAAAAATCCCCAAATTTAGGGAACTTTTCATTGGTTTCACCCTCAAATAAACATGATCCCCAATCTTAAATTCCTTATGCACTCTTTTCAAATCTACATAACGTTTTTTCCTATCATGAGCTTCCTTTAAATTTTTCCTGATCTTAACAACTTCTTGTTCCATTTTCTTGATTATCTCTGGCCCAAGCACTACCCTATTCATCAGATTATCCCAATTCACTGGAGTCCTACATCCTTTGCCATACAATGCCTCAAATGGGCTCATTCCCAATGATGCGTGATGCCCATTATTGTATGCAAATTCTACCAAGTGTAGGTAATCCTCCCTCTTGGGTGGTTTATCCATCACATACATTCTCATCATGTCTTCAAGAACTTGATTCACCCTCTTAGGTTGACCATCTGTTTGAGGATGATATGTTGTACTAAAATTTAATCTAGTTCCCAATTCCTGAAACAATCCTTTCCAGAAATTGGAAGTGAACTTTGTATCACGATCACAAATTATTGCCTTGGGAAATCCATGCAATCTAAATATATCCCTTATGAATATATTTGCAATGCCATTAGCCTTGTAGTGGACTTGATTGGAATGAAATGAACTACCTTTGATATCCTGTCCACCACTACCATGATTGAATCACGCTTCTTCACTGTCATGTGAAGACCTATTATAAAATCCATAGATATCACTTCCCACTTCCACTCTGGAATGGGTAAGGGCTGCAACAATCATGTTGGATTTTGATGCTCTACCTTGACTTGTTGGCACTTTTAACACCTAGCAATGTACTCAGCTATGTATTTCTTCACACCATGCCAAAAATACTTCTTTCTTGCTGCTGTTATAGTTTTCTGATATCTCGGGTGTCCAGAATATGGCATTTGATGTATTTCATCCATCACTAGCTTCTTCAAATATGCACTATTTGGAATATATAGTCTATATTTATAGATGAGTATATCATCTTCACCAAGTTGATACCCTGCACACTTTTCATCCATATTAACCTACTACAATTTTTCTTTAATTTGAAGGAAAGTTTTATCACCATTTTGGGCTTCAAGAACTCTTGTCTTCAAATCTGATTTGCACATACTTAATGCTGCAACATGAAATTTTCTGCTAAGAGCATCTGCAACCTTATTCTCTTTCCCTTTTACATGCTTAATTTCAAAATCAATTCACAGAGAAATTCCATCCATCTAGCTTGCCTAGCATTCAAGTTTGGTTGATCAAACAAATACTTCAAGCTCATGTGGTCTGTCCTAAGCTCGAATCTTCTTCCCAACAAATAATGTCTCCACATCTTGAGAGCATGTACTATGGCTGCAAATTCTAAATCATGCGTGGCATAATTATTTTCATGCTCTTTTAATTTCCTTGACTCATAGAAAATCAAAATTCGTTCTTGCATGAGCACTCCACCTAGCCTTTCAATGCAAGCATCTGTGCACACTACAAAATCCTTCTTTGGATCTGCTATCTTCAAGACAAGAGCACTGGTAAGTAACTTCTTCAGTTGTTGAAATATTTTCTCACATTTTTCAGACCATACAAACTTGACATTCTTCCTCTGCAGTGATGTAATTGGATGAGCTATCTTGAAGAATCCTTCAATGAATCTTCTGTAGTAACCAACAAGACCCATAAAATATCTAACACCTGTAATATTCCTTGTAGTAGTCCAATCCATGATGGCATTAATCTTCTCTGGATCAACTGCAATACCCTCTTCTGAAATGGCATGACCCAGGTACTGCACCTTCTTTTGATAAAATTCGTGCTTGCTTAACTTTGCATATAGCTGGTGTTCTCTAAGTACTTTCAATACCATCCTTAGATGCTCCACAGGCTCTTCTTCATTCCTTGAAAATACAAGAATGTCATCCAAGAATACAATTATGAACTTATCCAAATATTTGTTGAAGACACTATTCATGAGGCACATGAATGTGGCAAGTGCATTGGTAAGACCAAATGGTACCACATTGAACTCTTAATGACCATATCTAGTTTTGAAAGCCGTCTTGTGAATGTCTTCTTCTTTTATCCTCACTTGATGATAGTGAGACCTCAATTCAATCTTGGAAAACACTTTAGCTTCCTTCATTTGATCAAATAAGTCATCAATTCTTGGAAATGGATACTTATTCTTGACTGTCACTTTATTTAGCTTCATGTAATCAATACACAACCTTAAAGTCCCATCCTTTTTCTTGACAAATAACACCGGTGCTCCCCAAGGAGATACACTTGGCCTGATATAATTCTTGTTTGTTAACTCTTGTAGCTGCATCTTTAACTCGATCAATTCTGGCATGCTCATTCTATAAGGAGCTTTGGAAATGGGTGCTTTCATTGGGACAAGATCGATGGTAAAATCAATATCTCTCTTTGGTGGCAGTACTGGCACTTCATCCAAAAACACATCTTCAAACTTTTGCAACAATTGGAAGTCTTCTATCCTTGGCCCTTTGTCCTCCGATTAATATGATATATGAGTTGCATATAATTGGCAACCCTTTTTATAAAAAAAAATTCAACTGTAAAGCTGAAATCTGCCTTACTGAAACTTGCTTGGAAATTCCTATCACCAATATTGGTATTCCATCTTCATCAATGCATTCAAGTATCTTTTCATAGCAATATATTTTGGCTCTATGCCTTTCCAACCAATCCATACTAATAAGAGCATCATAAGATCCTAATGGTAGGACATTCAAATTTACTTTTGTAAGGAATCTTCTCAACTCCATGGGATGCTCCATCACTACTTCACTTACTTTTATCTTGGTCCCCATGGCTAATTGAACTAGCCAAGACTTATTATGCTTAATTTTTCTAAGAGAACAACCTTCAACCACTTTTGAAGAAGCACAACTATGAGTAGATCCTGGATCAATCAAAATAGAAATGGATTGCTTAACAATCTTACCTTCAACCTCCACCACTGCTGATTGATGGTATGCCTGATAATTATCCAACGCTGCATAAATTCGAGGCATTTCCCTTGCCATATCCTCCACTGTAACTGCTCCCTTTAAGTTGTGCAAGCTCCAGGGATTCTCCCTCCAATGTGGACAATCCTTTATCATGTGGTTTCCTCCACATCCCCAACACTGAAGTGGCCCTTTTGATGTCTTTTGTGCTGCTACTGCTGGCTTGTTTCCACTTCGTGCTTGCTGACCTTATGGAAAATTTCTCGACTGATTTTTGAATGGTGGTTTGAATCCACTTTTCCTTTAATCAAACCTCCATCTTGGATTTCCTTTCCATGCTGGGTGAACTTCTGATTTTCCTTTATTCTACTCATAGCAATGCATTGCCATCCTAATGGCTTCATAAAGACTTGGTGGATTAACAAACTCAATCCTATCTCTGAAACTTTGAAGTAGACTCCCAAGGAAGCATTGGATCTTTACCCTCTCATATTTGATATAGTCCACATACCTCAATAATTCCAAAAATTTATGGACATGTCCTTCCATATTTTTATGTCCCAACTTGAGTTCATTAAATTATTTCCTCTTACTGTCATAATACCTAGCAGAAAGGTATTTTTCCTTGAAATACTTCTTAAATCACTCCCAGCTGATCCTCCTTTCACTGATCCCTTTTACATCCAAGAGGTGATCCAACAAAATTGAAGCTCTGCCATTCAGATTGTAAATGAAAATTCTGTCCTTTTCATTTCCTGGGTAATCATGAATCCTAAAATATTTATTCATCCCTAGAAACCATGCCTCTACCTCTTGGTCAGTCTTGTCTTCTCCATCAAACGTGGGAGGCCTTGCCTTCTTGAATTCTCCCTAAGGAATTCCTTTGAATTTATTTCTTCCTTCAAGTCTGCTAGAAGAATGTCCTGGACTTCTCCTAGAACCTCTGGAGTCACATGACCTGCTGGAAGAAGATCTTGAGGAGGGTGTTCTACGCTTTTTGCTCACAGAACTCCTTCTTGGGCTTGGAGTCCTCCTCCTAGAACGAACTCTAGAGCGACTCCCTGCATATATTCCTTCTTCACCTACATTGCTTGGGTTGGACCCAAGGTTTATCCTCTATTTCATATCAGTGAGGCTCTGCACAATAGTAGCATTGAGCTAGTTCTATTCCTCTTGAGCCTTCATCAATCTTTCATTGAATTTTACCATGGTTTCAACCAAATTCTGAGGAGTTATTTGCTCCCTTCTACCATTAGATTCAGTTTCAGCATTCTCTCCTTGCAAATTTATCCTAACACATATTCATCATGCTCACAAGGATCCTGAGCATCATTTATGGTCACCATTTTCCTTTGGAGACCCTTTTCCCTGTATGTTGTCTCTGGTACAACTATTCAAATCTTATCAACTACAAACACTGTGCATTATAAAAATATTTATTAGATACCATAGGAAGGCATATAGAAACATAAAACATCGATATTTAACATAATTAAACTCATGGAATAATTCTCAGAGCTATTATGCCTTCTTTTCTTTTTCCCCATTTATGCAATTCTGTAAATTACCCATACTGACAACAATTTTGTCAAAACAACCATTGACACTTTTCTGCTCTACATATCTATGATGTATGATAACCTCATTCAAATTATGGTTATGCACCATTGTTCCCTGCTAGATAATATTTCAAATTCCTATCCACGTGCTTCATTCTGACTTCGGGTGTGGAAATCACATTAATCCAAAAATGACATTTTTTACCAAAATTCCGCACTCTTTTACACAGCTGTATTTTAGTCTAAAATGCCAACTTCAGCCACTTGTAGAAGTAAATCTAGAAAGAATCATGGAAACATTTCTACCGGGAGAAGTTATTCCATATAACAAGGAACACTCAGAAACATGCATATCCTCATTCCGATGTACCAGTCAACTTCTATAAAATTCTGGGTTTGACTACTTTTAACTTTCCATTTTTTTCAAAATTTCAAAATTTTGGCCAAAAATGGCTATCTTCCAAGCAAAGCATTTCTGGAAAATCTCTGTCTAACATGAATTGTCTATTTTAATGAGAATATGAAATGTTGAGTTGAGTAGATTTCTTGAATCTTGCATATAGGGTCACTTTCATCCACTGCAAGCTTTTCAAAGTCCTCAAAAGGTGGCCCGGAATAGTGCTTTTTGGCCTTCTCACTCCCCCAACTTCACATCCTTGGATTTTGGCTCCAAGATTCCAAACTTAACAATTTTCCTGCTCCATGGCCGCTCCATATCGATTTCATCTCAATCCAACCTTCTGTCAAGCTTCGGGACACCGATTTGCAAAATCCATTAATTCCGTTTTATGCCAAAATTAGAGCATAACGGGCTCAGGACCCTCACTAGTTATTTCATGGCCTTTGTTAATGGCCTCAAAACCTCACAAGACTCATCCAATTTTGATTCCGCATGCTCCTGCTATGCAAAAATCGAGTTTCGGGCTCAATACTTGTTTTTTGTTTTTTGCTTCCATAATGCGGAAGTCAAAATGCCAATTTTTAAAATCCAGAAAATGTCACTTCTGCAATCCGCAATCCGTACTGCGAAACTTGGAAATGCGGAATGCCAAATTTTCAACTTCGAAAAATGTTACTTCCCCAATCTGCAATATGTACTGCGGAACTCAGAAATGTGAAACACCAAACTTTCAACCTCAGAAAATGTCATTTCCGCAATCTGCAATCCGTACTGCGGAACTTGGAAATGTGGAATGCCAAATTTTCAACTTCGGACAATTCCATTTCCGCAATCCGTAATCCGTACTACGGAACTCGGAAATGCGGAACGCCAAATTTTCAACTTCGAAAAATTCCATTTCCGCAATCTGCAATCCGCAGTCCATTCTGCAGAACTCGGAAATGCGAAACGCAAAAATGAAAATTTGAAAATTTTTCATTTCTGCAATCCGTAATGTGGGTTCAGAAATGCGGAAGTCCAAAACGTAAATTTGAAAATTTTACGTTTCCACATTGCGGAATTGCGGAAACACCTCATCTCCTCCCGCAAACTTTTAGAGCTCATATCTCCCTCATCCTTTAACCAAATAAGGCGAGTCTGGTACCATTGGAAATCTCTTGGAGAGATCTATGCAACGGTGTAATCCTATGTCACACCTGAGAACTCTGATTCTGTCATTTTTCCAATCAAAATTTTTCCCAAACTTCATCAATACCACATTTAAACATTCTGATATCTGCCTGTAAACTCACAGTTTGGCCCAAGCAGCCCGAGTACTGCAACATGGGTTCAAATACAACTCTGTCACGTACACTTCCATCGATCCGATGCAAGGAAGGGAACATGACTTAGATTCTAGGGCTTATTTGGGAAACTCGGCCCCGATCATGAATAGGAAAATTCATAATAAATAAAAACTCATGCATGCAGATTTATACTCAAATAAACACAATCGAAATAAACATTATCCACACACAACTACATCATGCATTTAGCATACCAATAACAGTCATCAAATTAAACATTGTAGAACATAGAATGAATATAATTTAAACCACGGAGAATACTTATCTTCAAAATGAACTGTCCAATCAACTGGCTATGTGAGAGCAAGGTTCCACCCAACCATAGGTCTCTATCCAGCCTGTATTCTTTCAGCTGAGAGACCACCCCCGAGCTGGGATGTGTATCCACTAAGGAGGAACTAAACATGCTCACTCACAGCCATGGTTTCACACAAACAATCATGCCAAGCTAACACATAGTTGGGTTTATAAAGCATGTAAGAGACAAATGAGGAGGATGCTAAGCCAATGAGTTCAACCACAGAGCTAGATGCATCTCAAGATCAAATCAAACAACCTTGGCACCCACAATACCTACCACACCCAACACAAGGTAGGTCCCCTTCTCTGCTGCACAGTCCCTCATGCATCCCTTCCCTCCAGTGCTCTTCAGGGTGGGATTAGAAAGGTCCAATCTGCTAAATCCTTGAGATTCTAGACTTCACTAAAATTATCAAGCAATCCCAACCTCTGTTCTATCCTCTATTTTATCATTCATGCTCGGATTCTCACAATTCGGTGACCAAATGACTCAATCTCATAATTGGATTTTCGAGCTATAAAATCGTGGTTTTCCTATGGATTTCTAGGAATCTAACACTCTCAAATTCGCCCCAAGGTTCAGGTGTATGGATCCCCCATTGGATTTCACTGTCCACATGGATGTTTGGGCATTTATGGCACTTTAAAACATGGGTTAATGCAAAGTTGCGATTTCTAGTTTTTCTTACTGCTGGCGCTGTGTAATGGATGAAAACTGATGCTTAGATGTTCACAAATGGAATGGGAATGAGGAATAACGAATTCCAATGAGGTAGAGTGACTTGTGGTTCAACGAAACAGATACCGTACATGCCATATGAATTTATGGGCTGCCCATGCTCCATTGAATCCATGGACTGATTTTCTCAACCACTTCCTTACAAAAAAAATAAATGTCAGCAAGGAAAGCCAAATAGGTTCTCAAGATGACATTTGGAAACACATGGTTCAACCCCACATCCCCCTCACCACTCCCTAGTGGAATACACATGGCCCCTTCTCATTAGTTACTTCCATAGCCAGTTTTTGGTATTTTATTGCAATATTAATATTTACATCATTTTAGCATGTTCCATGACATAATAGCACATGGATAGTGTAATATCAAATAGTTTCATTTTTAAATAAAATCCGAACATCCACTAGCGGGGCCTTGGCCTTGAAACCACGCTAGGAAAACATACATCACATGTTTACAACATTTACAATAAAAGGCAATATATTCTGTTAGCGCAACGCCAGTCGATAGGGGTTCCACTCACTGTCGACACATACCGCAGTCTCCCTAGCCACCGGCCCGGACAGGTTTTATCCCGCCTAGCAACACCTGCAGAGTAGATGAAGTCTCACCCGAGGCATCTAGGAAGAGTAGACAGAACCATGTTTTCACCGAATGAAGGAGGATGGTTGCGATTATAATACTTAAACTTATTGCATAACTGGGACAGATATTTCTAAGCATTGGACATGGCATTAAAGCAATATTCAACCAAGACATTCATCATTGCAACAACAGTAATTGTAAACAAGTATCGCATCAAAGAAGCATGACATTATTTGTATAGTGCAACATCGCATTACCATAACTGAATAGATTGAACACGGAGATTGTACCAAAATAGATTCATCATATTATCATTGTCGACCCAGATACAATGTCTCTACAAAAACTAGATCTCCGCAATGACTCTTGACGTCAAAACATACCCGGAAGACATACAACCAACAATAGAGCTTCGCCTAATATCTCCCACATTCAAATGATGCCCCTGCAACACTTACAATTCTTATCTATATATAGGCTTCCGCCTTACAACTCTTGTCCACTTTCTAACAACTTGTTAACTGACACTATGGACAAATGACTCAATATCTAATTGACCTAGTCCAAAAATGACCACAAACCTGCATTATGCGGTATAACTGACTCAATAGTACATAATATGTGGTCCAAATGACCCAAAACCCGTAATTCGCAGTACAATTGACCCACAAATGCATAAAATAGTCTTCCACTCGTCGCCTTTCGTGCCATCTTCTGCCTTGTCACAGCATTGGAGATGCTCCGATATCACTTTACCAAACAGCCTGCCAACAGGCCCCCAACACAATATTGTGGCTCACCCTTGAGCCACATCAACTGGAGATGGTGTACTCCATTGTTTTGACTTTGAAGTCCTCATACGGTTGTTCAACTGTCCACACCACCTCCTTGGCTTCCATGGCCGCTAACTGACTGTCGACCACATCTTCAATAGATGGGTGATCTATAAGCTTTGCCACTATCTGCTGTCAACATTTCTACATTGCCTACAGAGCTTCACTAGCTTGCATCATGAATTTTTCGCCGCTGTCCTGGAACTCCTCTAGCTGTGCCACGCGCGTCTTATGTCGCTCGTTCTCCTTGGCAACACGTTGCAAATCATTTAGCTCCTGAGAGTTAGCAACTTGCTCCAGTGGTGGTATTGTGCGCATTGTCGCTTTCAATGTGGCCAGCTGTCCCTCAGCTTCCTGCCGATAGTTAGTCAGTTGTTCAACCTGCTCGTCATGAACAATGCGGCCCCAGAATTGTATAGTGTCGGCCATGAGCCTAGTTTCCTGTGTCTCTAGCTTCTCCATCTGAGTGGAAACTTCCTCAATTGCCCTTCTTCGTTCATCAACTTCAGCATGAGGCGTAGTCAGATTCATCTGGGTCTTCAATGCTTGGTTCTCATGCTGCAACTGGACAATCGCAGCCCCTAGGTGCTACACCCATTGGAGCACATCGAACTCAGTAGGAAACTCCTGCACACGCTGAAAAGCCTCAACAATAACTGTCTCGACCCGCACACTTTGGTCCCATAGATGAACCTTCTCTGCAGTAAGGACGTCATGTTCCTTCTTGAGTCCTTCGATCTCACGAGCCTTCTCAGCTCATTCCTTCCTAATGTCATATTCCAGGTCATCGACAGCCTGTCGCGCCGAAGCCTCCCTTCCTTGCAAGTCCGCGACATTGCGTTCTTCCTTGGCCTCGTTTTCCTGCAATTGCGAGCACATATCACTGACCTCTCTTAGTCTGTTTGTCAGTTCCTAGTTGGTCTCCGTCTACATACTGGTCAACCCTTCTGATGGCAATGCGTTAACATTGAGGGTCACCATCTTCAACTGTTGCAGCAACATGTTTAATGCCGCATCTTCGGTCACAATCGCAGTCAGGGTAATTTCCACATTCCAGACCCGCGGCGTAGTGCTGATTGTGCCCAATTTTGGTACCATTGCTTCCTCTGGTGCCTTTCCGGAAACCATATCATACAAAGACTCTAACCAAGCAGTGATCGCATGGAACCCTTCATCCGCTTTCCTTGACATCTTGTCCGCTACTGCAAAGGATGCAATATTGAGCGCTGAGAGCAGGCGGCCCAACTGTGCCTCGGCTGGAAAGTATAACCCACTGATCATTGCATGCTCCTGGTACCTTTTCAAGCGGGTTTCTTCAAGGGCTCGGTCACTATCATCCGATATTGTTTTGGTCAATTCTTTCGCTGAGTCATGGAGACTCTACTGGTCCAGTGCTGATACCTGATCATCTGGGTCCAACGTCGGCCCACCGGCTTCTATCTTCGCTAAACTCATGGGTTGTTGCCATGCCGTCGGCCACTCATTCACAATAGCCTCCAAATCTTCACACTCCACCTTATACGAGGTCTACAACCATTGCCGATCAAGATCACGGCAGGCTTGTATGTGTATGGTATGTGGCCGAATTGCAAACACCATGACTGGTCTGAACCGCGCTACAATTTCTTCAGATATTCGTGGGACCTATGTTGCCGCAGCACAAAGCATCTCCCAAAACAACCAAAACTGCAATTGGCAATCCCGGAGTCTCTCTAACTCCCATACATACCATAGATTTTGATATCGCGCACCCTGCCATTCTGTTGCAGTCGGAATGTCCATGCCCTGGTACATGTCGGGCTCCTTCCATGCAATGAAGGTAATCAATAGCAACAACCAACTATATGTGAAGGCACCCTTTCCCAATTGGACCGCCACAACATCCTCCATTAATTGATTTGAGAGAAACAGAGACCAGTTCATTTGGACCCCTTCCGCGCATTGCTCTGCGCATGCAACAATCCCCGAGTTGCACTGGTTAGGTTGACCACCCCTAACCACCTTGCAGGATAGGATCTTAATGCCCATGAGTATCGCCTAAACATTGCAATTGCTGGTGCGATACCCATGACCATCCGTTTCTAAGCCATATTTTTGTGCGAACTACGACGCCCTCTTTTTGTCATTTTCCTTTCCTTGGATGAACTGCAACGGATCAACACCATTTTTAGGCAAGCCGGTTATGTGCAAAATTAAATCGATGGTGACCGGGATTTCTTTGTCCAGCCACAACGAACCATCATGGAAGCACGCAAGGAGATGCTTCACGCACGCATTTACTTAGGCAAGCTTCCTGAAATGCGGCATGTTAGTAATCCCTAGCAAGTCGGCCTGCTGCAATCCCCGTGGCCAGTCCTGCGGAACTGGCGTTCCGGTGAGTTGTGACATAGGCACATAGGGTGCCAAGGAAATTTTAGGGTAGGCCACCATATCATGGTCGTCATAACGCAGGCACATCAATGCTGGCCCAATATCCACAGAGCACTCCATTCCAGCCGGGAGCACCGGCAACTTCACACCATACTTCTGTTTTGGGTTTATCTTGCGTGGGGTGGCATCCGGTCGACTAGGAGGGATATACCCAGGGATGTCACTGGCTGAAATTCCCTCCCATGGGGAAGACTTGCGAACATGGCGACTGGACTGCCCCACCTGGACCTGAGCTTCACCTACCATCACAGTGGATGACCGAAGCATCCTCTTACTCTGCGGGGACTCAAGGTATTGACCTTCCCGTCACTTCTTAACGATGACTGATGCTCCCACCGACATATTTACAACTTTTGTTCCAATATCAATGGATTTGGATGACACAACTTCTTGCTCAACAACCACTAGGATGAAGGGAGACTCCACTTTGTTGCTAATCTCAACTGTCTCCAGTTCGCCTGGCATACCTCGCAGCACTTGGTTATATGCTTACCAGAACCTTGCTCAACTCACGACTGCACTCTACAATAACACTACACAACTGATTTATCGATGTCTTCCGATAGATGTCCACCCATTCTTATAGCTTCCATCCCAAGCCTCCATAATCATGACAAAATCCTGCATTAACTCAACCAAATTTCAGCATTAAATACCAAAATCCGTCGTCGATCCTGCCCGCCGATCGGTCAGATCTGTCATTAATGTCTATCATTCGAAAAAGCATTGTTAATTAACTGTCTAAGCTTTTGGCATTTATTGTTGATTGGACCCAGTCGTAACACTGTCAGTTGTCGCGAGCCACTCTTCACTTGCGACACAAGCCTTTCTGCTTGCACATTTATTTCTCTATCGGTGTGCCATCCTGCCATCGATCATCCTGCAACATGCAATTTTTTATTTATTTATTTATTTATGTTTCTTTTTTTTCAGGTGACTCAGGCATCACGTTGTTCCAAGCCCGACTGATAGGGCTTCAACCTATGACCATTCACCAGTTTTGGGAGCATCACCCCGTCCAGCTGCTGCAACTGAACCACGCCCCCTGAAGTAATACTACTGATGCGATACAGACCAAGCCAATGCATCTACAACTTCCCTGGATGTTTCATAAACTTGTTGTCGTACAACAACACCAAGTCGCCCTTCTGAAACTATTTGTTTTTTATGTGTCGATCATGCCATGCCTTCTGGCGATCCTTCTCTACCCCTTGGTGGAACCCAGCGATGAAATGATCTTCCTCCAACTTCACCAACTGCTCTAGACGTTCATCTAGTGCTGTTGCATCATCCAGGCCTATTGCATCCACAATGCACAGACTGGGGACAATATACTCCATGGGCATAATTGCTTCTTGTCCATATGCTAACCTGAATGGTGTTTGACCTGTCAACCTTCTACACATGGTGCGATAGGCCCACAACACCGCTTGGATTTTTAGATCCCAGTCATCACGGTTCGTATTGCACACCTTTGTCAGCGCATGCTCCAATACCTTGTTGAAGACTTCCACCGCACCATTTGCTTGCAGATGATATGGTGTACTCTTTTTGTGTTGTATCTGCAGTTCCTCTGTCAATGCACTGATGGTGCGATTGAGAAAGTGGCTTCCCTGGTCACTTAACAGTATCTCTGGGTAGCCGAAACGAGTGATGATGTTATCAAACAAAAATCGCGCCGCCGTTGCTGCGGAACAATCAACTACTGGTGCCGCCTCTTCCCATCGAGTCAAATACTCTATCGCTGCGATAATGTAGCGTGCATCCGTGCGCTTCCCTGGTGGATTGATCGGTCCTACAAAATCCACTGCCCATTTGTCGAACTGCTGAAATGTCAATTGAGGCATGAGTGGCATCTCATCATGTCGAGATGGTTTTCTAGTTTGCTGACAGACATCACAGGACTGTGCATAGTCTGTCGCATCAATATGTAGTGTGGGCCACCATAGCCCAGCATGCAGCACTTTCCTAGTAGTCGCCCGACCGCCATAGTGTCCTCCGGATACTCCTCCATGTGCTTCTACTAATATCCATGCTTGCTCATGCGGAAAAACACACCTACGCAATATTTCATTAGCACCCATTTTGTATAACTCTCCTGCAATTAGTTGGAAGTCTGCAGCCTTGACTACCAACTGCTTCTTCATACTGGTGGTGAACTCGTCTGGTGCAGTACCCGCTGTCAGAAACTGAATGATTTCCATAAAGTATCCATCTACAACCTCAACCTGAAACAATTGAGCATCTAGTAAACCATCATCAATGTTGGTCGGCTCCTCTCCTCTATCGATCCGCGAGAGATGATCAGGATCGGCATTCAACTCGTCGGGCTTCATAATAACTTCAAAATTGAACTCTTGAAAAAGAAGTAGCCAGCGGCATATCTTCCCCCCCAACACAGGCTTATTGGAGCTATTTCAACGCAGAAGGGTCGGTGAACATTTTAAAGTGCCCACCCAACAAATAGTGTCTGAACTTCTACAGCGCATAGACCATTGTTAAACCTTCCCTCTCAGTAGTAGTGTAATTCCTTTCGGTGGAGGACAGCTTCCGACTTGCAAAAGCAATAGGATGATCAAGGTCACCTTCTCCTGGTTGAGCCAATATGGTGCCCAATGCAATCGATGAGGCATCAACATGGACATGGAATTCCTTACTCTATTCCGGAAATACCAATATCGGTGCCAACACAATCTTCGCCTTCATTGTTTCAAAGCTGTCGTGAAATTCCAGGGTCCACTGAAATAGCGCATCCTTCTTCAGCAATTTCTCCATAGGGGCAGTAATTGCTGCATATCCCCTGATGAATTTACAATAATACCCAGTATGCCCCAGAGTCGCCAGCAACTGCTTAATAGTGGTCGGCAGTTGCAAGATCAAAATAAGCGCAATCATAGCTAGATCGACCAACAACCCTTTCTTACACACAATATGGCCTAGCAATATCCCAAACGGTGCACAAAAGATGCATTTCTTCAAATTTAGCGATATCTGGTGCTGTCGGCATTGCTTGAGCATCAACCGCAGATTGGCAAAATGATCGCGGATCAATCCGTAAACCGTCCAATCTTCCATATATACTTGCAAGAACTTCTGAATAAAGTCTTTGAAGGCAGCAACAACAACCCGTGAAAATATCACAGGTGCATTCTTAAGGCCGAATGGCATCACCGTGTACTGAAAGCAGCCCCATTCAGTCACAAAAGTTGTCTTATGGCGATCTTCCTTTGCAATGCGAATATGATGGTAGCTAGAGAACCCGTCTGTGAATGAGTACATCTCCTGGCCGCCCACTCCTTCAAGCACTTCGTTAGTAAATGGGGTCAGAAAGGGGTCATCCAAGTAGGCATCGCTCAACTTTTGTAAATCCACACAGATGCGCACCTCCCTAGTTTTCTTGTTATGCACCACCATAGGATTGATTTATTCAGACTCCTCGACGGGTTCGATGATATCAGCATCCAGCATGCAGTCAAGTTCTGCCTTGACCCTCTCCTTATGTCGCGGATTTAGCCGATAGGGTCGTTGCCGGACCAGCTTAGCATCTGGTTTTAATGGAATCTTCATCTCCCCTAAATCACCCAGAATCCCCTTCATATAAGAAAATTTCATGGGAAATAAGTCTTGAAACTCATGGAGCAACTCGGTGACCTTGCTCATCATCTCATCATCCCAATAGTCCCCAACATTTGCAAACTTGGGAGTGGCCTCCGTCTCAATATTAATCTTTCGAATCTTCAAAGGCTAACTGAACAGATTACTTGATGCATCAGGTGGTACCACATCATGACTTCCTTCGGACTCCGGGATGTTGACGTTCCATGGATCGTCACCATCTTCTGGTCCACCGGTGATGTTGAATCATTCCATGAGGGACTTCATTTGATGGTACATGTGCAGGTCCACCGGGTAGGCTGCCGGAACAACCTGCAAGACTACATTGCTGATGAGTTGCAATGCATTATTAACATTAGGGTTGGCATCCGTAAAAGTGAATGTCTGGGTAAAACAGACCGTCAACTCCCCCCACGTTGTAATTTCTCTGCGCAACTCGCCTGCGGTGTACCATGAGAACGACATCTCATCTAAGGTATGAATAAAAGCATGGACCCACTCATATTGTAGTCGCGCTACGCATAGCCGCTGACACTCCATCAAATGATCACAGGGATTATTCCGACCATCATACTTGTTGGTGTGGTAAACCTCAGTATCACTGAACCGAACCAGTAGTAACCTTCGACACTGTGACCAACCGTCGATGGATTTCTTGTGTGTCTCCCACCAGCGTGCTGGAGCAGCCTTCAGTGCTTCTTCCAATTCCAGCAATCGTTGTGGTTATGAAACTCGTTCCTCAAATTCTTTCAAAAAGTTGGCTAAGCCAGGAATCCCCTCATAGACTAGCAGTGTGAGCATTTCTGTAGCAACATGGCATAAGGATTGGGTGACTAAGCCACATTTCCAGAGTGATACCTCGTGCAACCAGTTCTGCCAATGTTCTAACGCATCATCAGAGTCGAAAGATGCAAAGCTCTCACTATGCCATCCCAGCTCAACATTGACAGTAGGATGAATATAGTCTTCAGAAATGTTGAATGCATGGTCCCATCCAGTGGGATCGTCATCTTTTATGGGCTCAATGTATCGGCTTCCTTCAGCTGGATCCAATAGGGCTCTGACTCTAAGATCGCGATTCTCAAAGTTCATCATTCATCGTTTGAAGCTGATTATAGCTCCACTATCGTTAGCCCATCCAATCCCCAATAGCGCAGGATAAGAGCTTCTGCCTTCGACAACTTCTATGACATCAAAGTCGGCATAGGTTTTCATACCCTCGATATCTACCATTAGCCGTAGAACTTGCCCAATGGGTGTTACTTTCGCATGGTTAGCCAACCGAAGCTGTACATGAGACCAGCTCAATGGGGGGCTCCCCATTTTTTGTCAAGCTTGCTTGGTTAAGATGTTAACATCCGAACCAAGATCAAGAATAATAGAGTCGACATCATAGTCACCAATCTGAATGTTCATTCTCATCTCCTTACCTATCTTCTGCCGCTGTAAAGAGTTTACTGCAGACTCCTGCCGTCCCTTCGTGGATCGCTGCAACCATCCCTCAATCTCAGCCAGGGCAGTCAGGTCTCGGGACAACAACATACATCTCTCGAGAAACTTTTGTAGAGTTCCAGATGGTGTTGACAGACCTGCCTCGGTTGTGGCATCAAAGACAAGAGGCATATCGCAAACAATAGCCTTACCGTGGTCTTTTTCCAAGGTGCGACGCGCCTGAAGGAATACCTCCCACTCAGCATTGATGTCAAATGATACGGTATTCTGTCCTGCACACCTAATCAACGGTTGTGAGCTATCTTCCCCAGTCGTCTTACCTCCACGAGTTACAACAACAATAGAAGCATCTTGCAATCTCGGTTCTGCAGAAATTGTTGCAATATTAACACCCTGCGGTTGATTTGGTGGCACGTTCCCCGATTGATTTATATTTTGATTTACGTTCTGATTCGACCGCGGATTCTAGTTCTGCATTGGTTGTTGTGCTTGGTTCTGGGCAGGTTGTTGTTCCTAGGGTTGATTCTACAATTGTGGAGTATTCCCTGCTTGCCATCACGCAATCAACTGCGAACAATTCTCAATCGTATGATCGTTAACAAAGCAAAACGTACACTGGTTCTGCAGCAGTGGGCCATCTCGTTGATAGTGTCCTCATACCGCACAGTAATAACATTGACCAGGTCCATGACCACCTCGTCCTCCTCCATGACCAAATACTCTGCCACGTCCTCCCTGGTATCCTCCCCAGAATCCTCCCTGTTGCTGGTACTATAGTTGATTAAACTGTTGTTGCGCTATTGTTGGTTGCATTCCTTGTCCTTGTGGTGCATACTACGGTTGCTGTACATACTATGGCTATTGTGGAGCCATCTGCATTGGAGCATATTGTGGCATGAACTGTGGCGGTTGCTACTGCTGCGGTACAAACTGCATTTGTGGTTGAGGTAGCGGCTGGGCTACCTGCGGTTGCAGTTGCGATTGTTGTGTGGCACGCTGGTCATCCTTTACATAGAATGCGTCACACATTCTCTCTTGAAGAAACCCATATGCACAACAATCCTTGTCATCGTGACCCACTGATTTGCAAAATGTACAATAAAGATTCCTTGGGGTTGTGACCATTTTCTACATCTAGGGGCAATTGTCATGGCTGTGCCCATATACATGGCAGACGCGACACCATGACATTCTACCACCATTCAGTGGATTTGGTGCTCCTGAAACCAAATAGTTACGGAAGTCAAGGCAGTTATCCTTCGTATGCCCTTCCTCTCAACATTGTGTGCACCATACCTCTTCATGCTGCTCCTTACCCTTCTTCAAATCTTGCAACTGGAAGGTCAAATTAGCCAGCTAAGTCTATATCTACGACATTATAGCTGCATTTTCTCCAATTGGCGATGCCTCCAATCGCATTGAAATCTCTAGAGCTTCACTGGGCGTCGAGATGTTTTGTTGCATCAACGACATTCGTATATGTGGGAGTAACGCCACAATAAACCACTCCTTATGCTGGACCGTACTCATATCAAAACTAACCCTTTCCATAAGTGTCTTGAAACACTGATCAAAGTCCCACATAGACTCATTGGGATACTGCTTAATCTCTTTAAGCTCTGTGATGTACTGTGCTTCGGATTTGGGCTTCCGAAACTCAACGATTGATTCCGTGCAAATTTCATCCAGTGTCTTCACCGGAGTACCAACAGGAACCTGCATAAACTTCATAAACCAATCCAAGGCGTGACCTCGGAGAGTTGTCACTAGTTGCCCTTTTTTCACATCATCATCAGTGATCTATTTTACTGTCCATACAGCCTCACATAAAAACCAGTACTATTCAAGGTTGTCTGTTCCATTGCCATGGAACAATGGTAACTTAGTATCCTCGCTCGCCATTCTGGGCTTCCTTCCTCCCGATCCTGGACTACTAGAAATTAATTTTTGTGGATTTGTTGAACTCGGTGGTGTCAAAGTAGTATTTCTTATCGCTTGTGAGATAATGAGTAGAGGTGTGGGTACGTTGGTGCTGGGTTTTGGTCCTGCTTCTATCCTGGGTGTAGCCTCGTCATCCTTGTGAGGATTGTGAGGTCGCTTCATCCCATGTGGTCTTCCTTCATGGTATTGCGGTTCGATCGCAGCAGGACCTTCCCCTGTCCTCTGCCTTTTCTCCCGTCGATACGTCGCTCCTCCTCTTGTAAGACCACTCTCTTCCTCGGCTTCGCCCACAGTCTTCTCATGACTTTCACCCATCTACCCCTTATCATTCCATGTACCACCCCTTGACAGTCATGATACCCATGGCCTCCACCCACCATGTTGTTTACTGATCTAGATGCATATTTAATATACCCTTTTCACAAATGAGCATCTTAATTGATAGTTGGAGCGACAATAGGAACCTTCCCCTAGGATCGCGGAAGAAATATCTTTTGGCCTCACTATAAGACTTTTTTGTGTCCACTGCGAATTCAATGATATATCCCTCTAAGATGTTATCGAGCCAAACTTTGACAGCCCGCGATGCTTTATTATCGACTTCCCGCAGCTCCTGAATTAACTCTGGGGTCCAAGTCATCTGTTCCCCACCTTGGAAATTCCTCTTCTGGAATATCAACTTCGCCAACCATTCGAACAACAGGACCGGGAACTCACAAGAGAACCATTCATGCGGACCGCCGTGAATATATCTATCTACCCACTAACCTACTATCAGTCGAGTGTTCCGGCTTTCTTCTTTAGCAAATTCCTGCAACTTCTTATCAAACCAACTCTATATCTCCGGTTTCGTCAGGTGCCACAACATATCCTCCTTTCACTCTATACATGGTCCCGGCAATGGAACCATTTGTTAGCGTGACGCCAGTCGACAGGGGTTCCACTCACTGTCGACACATACTGCAGTCTCCCTGGCCACTGGCCCGAATAGTTTTTATCCTGCCTAGCAACACCTGCAGTGCAGATGAAGTCTCACCCAAGGCGTCCAGGAAGAGCAAACAGAACCATGTTTCCGCCGAATGAAGGAGGATGGTTGCGGCTATAATACTTAAACTTATTGCATAACTGGGACATATATTTCTAAGCATTGGACATGGTATTAAAGCAATATTCAACCAAGACATTCATCATTGCAACAACAGTAATTGTAAACAAGTATCGCATCAAAGAAGCATGGCATTATTTGTATAGTGCAACATCTCATTACCATAACTGAACAGATTGAACACAGAGATTGTACCAAAATAGCTTCATCATATTATCATTTTCGACCCAAATACAATGTCTCTGCAAAAAGTAGATCTCCGCAATGAATCTTGATGTCAAAACATACCAGGAAGACATACAACCAACAACAGAGCTTCTCCTAATATCTCCCGCATTCAATGATGCCCCCGCAACACTTACAATTCTTATCTATATATAGGCTTCCACCTTAAAACTCTTTTCCACTTTCTAATGACTTGTTAACTGACACTATGGACAAATGACTCAATATCTAACTGACCTAGTCCAAAAACGACCATGAACCCGCATTCTGCGGTATAACTAACTCAACAGTACATAATATGTGGTCCAAATGACCCAAAACCCCCAATCCGCAGTACAATTGACCCACAAATGCATAAAATAATCTTTCGCTCGTCGTCTTTTGCGCCATCTTCTACCTTGTTGCAGCATCTCCACTTTACCAAACCGCCTGCCAACATATTCCAAGGGTCAAAATGGGGTATTACAACATGGCTATTATCATTATGTTAGATCTCAACTCTCTATTTCTTTGTATGCCACGACTAGATGCAATAAGGATATAGTCCCAACCATTGGCCACAACTATTAAAATGAATATAATCATGATAAGTTATGATAAAGTCCAAAGCCTCTCTACTAGCGTTGTTATATTGAAAAGTGAAAACAAAGGAGTGATTTATGTATGCAGTCTTATTTTATGGTATACCTTGAATCTCTCTTCCAATAATACTCTTCCCATACTCATTGTAAAATGTAAACATGAATCTTGGTTCTATTTTTTCCTAGTTTTTGAGAAAATAGTCAAAATAGCCTTGTCATGCGAATCCACTTATTTCATTTTTAACTATTCAATATTGACATAGTTTCTTTTACAGTGCACAAGAACATAGATTGTAGTGCTTCACTTATTTTATAAAATTTTCATGTACTTTTTTGTGAATATTTGGAGTCTCACAATATATGCTTCAATAACAAGCTTTCAAAAAATACATGACTAACAAGTTGTTCAATCGGGAGTAGGTTATTGTCGAATTGTACATATTGAATTTACCAAAAAGATTATTAACATGAAAGGAAGAAAAATTAATCTACACAATTTCCTATAGTTTCTCCCACCAAAATGGATGTAATGCATGTAACGTCTATTTCATTGAGGATATACATTTATACATTGAATATAATATGGGTGCAATCCAAATTATATATCACAAAAATCATCCCATTCACACCAACTCTAGTTAAGTGATAGAATCCAAGAAGACAGATCATAATGTGTGTAGAAGAATAAGGACCATCCCTCATGGGATTCCATAAGAAAAGCTTATATATATTTTTTTTATAACAAAAACGAGAAAAATGATTTATATTAAAAAAGGTGGGAATACAAATTCCCCTAGGGAAACAAAAAACCCAAACCAAAGTCTGAAAGTAGAGTTTAAGAGCAGAAAAAACCCACAAAAGCTTCCATCAGTTCTGAGACTTTACAAGTTGTATAAAAAATGGATCTGCTACTTCTTACATTATAAAATTTAACAAACCAACCTCCTAATATATATATATATATATAGTAAGCAATATATATATATATATATATATATATCATTAGGAAAAAAGAGTGAGAAGAGCATCATTCCTGGACCAAGTCTTCATCGATTTTAGGATGAATTATGGAAGCATCATCCATTGGGGAAGGCTCCACATCCTCCCTAGCTAGCTCATTGTTCCCACAATACAAACCATTAACATCTTCCTGAATTTCCTCTAAAATCTCCTTCAGTTGAAAAAAGCGGTCTTCATTCCGCTCAAGAGAGTTCCTGCTTTGCTCCTGTATGATACTACGCAACTCCAATATCATTCTATGGACACCATCAAGCTTTGCATTCAGGACATGCTCCATCTTTGAGACACACTTATTCAAATATTCTACTTCATCGGTCTGCATCCTGTAACCAGTCTCGACGTCCTCCAGGTGAGCTTCGAAACGAGAAAAATCCAGTCCTGTTTTCCTAGACTCCTCAAGGCTTGCTTTCTCCACCTCAAAAACACACCTAGCCATTTTCTTAAGATCTGACATATCATGCTTGATGCCCTTGATCTCCTGCACAACATACTTCAAGCTGAAATCCTCTTCCAGGTGGTGCATCTTCGTTTCCTTCCTCAAATATAAATCTCACTCTTCCATAGCGATATCCTTCTATACTGACAAATCCTCTCTAGCTGAAAGGTTCTCAAAACAATGCAAAGAGGCGAGAAGCATATGTAGGTTCCAAAAGTTATCCTTCTTCGGGAATGTTGAGGGAGTGGCCATTATAATGCATAAATCCTCGTACTGCTTACCATAATGCTTAGCACGAACCAATAAAAGGTGAGTAAATGAGGGCATAAGGTGATGAGAACTTTATGTGCCAGCTTGATCCATCGTTAATACATCTAGTAGACAATTCTAACGGTGGCAGACCATCGCATTTAACCACCATGCCTTGGATAGAATGACCATTAAATCGGTCATCAGAGGGCACACAACCATTTCTCAAGGGGGGAAGATTTGTTAAGGTATAAGACCCCTTCCTTTAGCCTAGCACCCAGTTTTCTAGTTGATCCACTTTCCCGTTGTGACATCTTTTGATGTGGAATAAGTGGATCTTAGAAGAGTTTCGAAAAAAAATAGAAATTATTTGTTGGAAACCATTCTTTACCTTCTTGGTTATTTGAAAATCAATCATGGATTGAATTACGATCCATGAGTCTCCAAGAGCATTGAATTCTTCAAGTTGGAGCTCGTACATGCACTCCATCCCTTGCATAAATGTGACCCATTTAACATAATTGTTTGTGCGTTTTCCCAATCCCCACACATAAGTTCTGGTTATTTTTCCTCCCGGGTCATAAATAACCCCTCCTACACCCGCCTCCCCTCAAAAAACTTATACAAACTTATTAAAGCAACAATACAATCATTATATGATCACCCAAAATTTGTTTGCTTTTTTTTCTACACTTTATAATGCTAATTTTGATTGGATATTCATCTACATTGCCAGTCATACTCCTAGCTCCTAATGGACACTTTCACAACATTTATATATCCTCCTTTAGGCCTTCTAGCAACTTTGACATAAATAGCACGAATATTTATAGTTTCACATGAAGATATTGTTCTTATGCAATCTCTACTAAATAGTTTAGCACCTTATTTCCTTGAGAAGAAGTAAAGTGTTAATGTAAAAAAAAGGGTCAAAGCATATGGATATTATATTAGAATGAGATAAAGACAACATCAGATGTATAACAATTGCAAACCAATTAGATGGTTCATATCGCATGTTATTAAAACAAATAAGAATATTAATATTGGAGTGATAGAAAATGTTATCACATAACAAAACTAATTCACTCCAAAGCTACCTTTTTGGGGCCATTATACTAGATTTGGTGAGGTAGATGTTGGTTACTTTGTGAGGTGTACATTCTTTTTGTAAGATTTAATATTAATATGGATAAATTTTAATTAAAAAATTATTAAATATTAAATGGGGTACTCAAACAAATCAAATATAAATGCCATGTTATTAAAAAAATAAAATTAATATGTATATTTAATTTATTTTTAAATCATATAATTTGATGATAATGGTTTTGGACGTGATTAAATTTTATTTCATTATCATTTTCTACCCACAAACTACGTCTAAATATGACACATCTCTTCTACTTAAATTAAAGAGTGCAAATCTCAATTTTCTTAGTGAAAAAGATTACCATAACATGGCATGTTTATATATATATATATATATTATAATAATGCTATGGCATGTTTATATATATATATATATATATTATAATAATGCTAAGGAATACATGATAGTATTGTGAGATTTGAGAGTATTTTGTTATGGTTTGAAATGTATTTTTTTAAAGTTCTTTTTTATCAAAAGAAAGTGATTTGTGTAAAAATAATTTAATGTGTGTCAGTGTAAAAATAATTTAATGTGTGTCATACATCTTTCAATTTGTAGTACATATAGAGCTAATAATTCATTACAATAATATTTTATGAAATCAATTTACAAATTTTTTGTGAGCACTATAACCACCACTATTTGATTTGTAGCATGCCATCGTTCCTACGCCAACCTCTATTCTACATGGCATCAATTCATCCTACACATTTATAGGGAATTGAGCATACCACTTCAACTATAGATCATCAATGCACCTCAACGTAAAAATATAGCTAAGAGAATTGACATATCCAACCAATTTGGTGCTCAAAATTCACAAAGTTAATCCGGGTTCTACACTAATGGTTAATATATACCAAGTTAATTCTCACCTTAACTAACCTAGTTCTAAGATTTGAGGGATTAGCTATCATATTTCATGTAGCCAGATTTGAGGGATTAGCTATCATATTTCATGTAGCCAATGTCAACCATTTTAGATTAATATACACCAAGTTAATTCTTACCTTAACTAACCTAATTCTAAGATTCGAGGGATTAGCTATCATATTACATGTAGCCAAGGTCAACCATTTTAGATTATCTCATTTAATGTATTTGGTTATATGATTATATACATGTACGTGACTTATTACTTGTAAAAGGCTCCATCATATAGGCATTGAGTTTGGAATAAGTTAATAAGTGAACAAATCTTTTCTACAGCTTTTTGTCTTATGCCCATTCACCCTACAGGTATGCAAATTTCTGGATTATCCATTTCAAAAAATCATATTTGAAAATGACTTGACCATTCAGAATTGGTTCCATAGTATATATACACAAAACAAGTAATTAATCCTGAGAGCATGTATATTAGCTTGGATCATTTGGAAATCGAGGAACCTGTGTATTTTTTAAAATAAATTTATGGTGGTTAGTAAGGTGGTTTTTGAGGTTCAGAACCTTTTCATTGAATATGGATGCTCTCTGATTGTACCCCCAGTGAACAATGATCGTTTACATAGACCATCTAATCTCCTTGGACGGGGCAATAGGGCCAAATTTGATGGGGCCGCTCTGCATTCCACTAGTCTATGCGGGGCTAGGGCATCTATTGAGCTCCATAATGGGGATGTGATCAACCTTTGGATGCATGGTGGTGATGGGACAAACACGAAGGGAGAACTTGTTGCTTTATGGCTTGTTCTACATTTTTCTGTTTTGGCAAAAATTCATCTAGATCAAATTGCAGGAGATTCGTTGCTCATAGTTGACTGGGCAAACTCTAATGTGCCCATCAATGCACTGGCCCTTTCTTCATGGCTGGATCCAACAAGGTTACTTCTACGTAACTTTTCGTCGACTTCTATTGTCCATATTTTCAAGGAGCATAACACGATGGCTGATCATCTGTCTCGTCTTGGACTGGATGCGTTGGCTGGAAGGATCTACTATGAAATATTTGAGGGTTCCCTCAATCCCTCAAGGGGCTTCTGGAAGCTTTTTTGATGATTAATTTTGAGTTTTTTAGTCAGGCTCTTTTTCCGCCTTATCTTTATTTTTCTTATTTACTTTCTACTATTAATCACTTTAGACCGTTGGTTTGTACTTATACTTTCTTGGAGGATGGTTATATCCTGGATTATTTTTTGGTTTGCCATTGAAGTTGGAATCTTGGTATGGATTCGGTTCGTGGTTGGTTTACTACTATATGTATTGATGGACATATACACCTATTGTACCTCTTATACTTGTAATAAAATATAATCTTTTTCTTGTGAAAAAAAAGTTAATAAATGAACAAAATTGACTTTATTTAATGAAAATTCTTACGTAAATATAATAAGAATTTTGTTGAAACATATAATTCTATAAAAATATAACTGTGAAACTTTATCAATAAAAATTCTAATTCATTTGAAAATAATTCACATAAAAGTTAAAATTAAGTTGAAAAAAATAAAACATTAATTTATTAAAAAGATAAAAACCTAAGTTTGTTGAGTTTATCCACGTGTAACTCACTCCATCGATTTGCCATGATTTTGAACATTAAAAAATCATTTCATTCTTTAGTATTTATTAATAAAGTTAAATATATTTAATAGTTTGTGAAAAAGGATAAAATCCTAAGTTTTTTGAGTTTATCCACTTATAACTCACTCCATCGATTTGCCATGATTTTGACCATTAATAAATCATTTCATTCTTTAGTATTTATTAATAAAGTTAAATACATTTAATAGTTTGTTAAAAGGGATAAAACCTAAGTTTTTTTAGATTATCCACTTATAACTCACTCCATCAATTTGCCATGATTTTGACCATTAAAAAAATCATTTCATTCTTTAGTATTTATTAATAAAATTAAATACATTTAATACAACTAAATGGATTGTTTAAAAGTTAAAATAATGGCCAACCAAAAATATAAGAATATGACATTGTGATGCCAGGTTGTCTTATCTATGATACTCATTTCCTCACATAGATTTTCTCGAAGCCTTCAGCAAAAGCATTTCCTAAGGTCCACCTATTTAAAAAAAAAGCACTTAACTATTACATAATTTAATAATAATAATAACCATTATCCTAATCATGTTCCATGCACCGAATGTATAGGTACATGAAAAGTAAAATGCAACTTTGATGGGTTTTTTTTCTTTCTTATTTTTAATTGAAGTACACGCATGCTATGTTTTATTAAACATTATCTCCTTTAAATTTAAATTTACTTATATAAGATGGCGCGTCTCTCTTAACTTTATTTATTTATATAAGCGACAACTAATGTAGCTTTCAAAGCATTAATATCGTATTCTGAGACGGGTTACTATTTTGTTTGTTCTTTGCATGGTAAAATGGCATCTTTATCATGATTAGAATTTATATTTATATTTAGAATTTCAATTCGTAGCGTTTTTAAAATTTTATTTTATTAATTTAAACAAAATACACTTTAAATTAATATTTTTAATGATAATATGTTTTTAAAAATTAAAAATTAAAAAATTGTAGGAATCGATAATAGTGACATTTGTGAAGCCTACTATTTTCAATTTTACTTTGCACTAATAAAATTTATAAGTTCATACTATTATTTAATTGTTTTTTTATACATTTATTGTATTAAAATATTTGTTATTATTTCTTTTAATTTGAACCAACTATAACATGGTTTTGCAAATTGTGCACTTCTATGTGGATCTTTTTAGTCCTTTATTCCTACTTAAATTCAAAAATTCTAAAAACTCTTTTGAATACGACGAATCAAACTGTAGCATTTTGATTTTTATAAAGTTTTTTATTTATACTTGTAAAGATATTGAATTTTCATTTTGTTGATTTGTTTTGGAATTAAAGATGTTTGTTGTAATGTAACGTATTATATATATAAAAGAAGGGGAGTACATAGTGCAAACCATAAATGTGTCCAAAAATTTGTGTGGGAAGGATATTCAATCAAGTATTATTTATTTTTTACGAGATTTATACAATGATAAGGATGAACTAATTATTCATTTAGGTTCTTTTTATATTAATGTTTAATGTTTTATTACATTTCATGATGACTTTTAGAAGGGCCTAGGAGGTCCTCCAACATCTACCCCAACTTTAAAGTCTTGCTTCGTCCTGAAGTAACTTTGCAACAACATCCTTGGTCTTTTCTCTTGTCGAAGTATCTTTACTATACATCAACCATGCATATTGGTTTGCATAAGTAAATCAACCGCAATAGCTTCCAATTATATAGGAAGATACATGTAGACAAGGTTCTACCATGACCTATTACTCTTTAGCCCCCATCTTCAATTTGGTAGATTCTGATGAAGTTAGTGTGTCTTCATTTTGATTCTCTCTCTCACCCTACACAACACTCATAGCGTGAGCACCTTACGTTGTGCTTTGTTACCTACCATTTCTCCACCTTCTAGCCTTTGAAGTCGCAACCCATGAAACTGCTCTGCATTTCATTATATCGATTAAATCAATCATTTGATTTTTTATTGTGTCATCATCGTTTCTTTAATCTCTTTATGTGTTTATCATTTGATGTCTCTTTCTTGAATGCCTTATTCTCTTGTCATTGCAGAACAAAATATTAGAATCAATGATCTTGCAACTACTCCAATCAAATGCTCAATTTATCTTAATGCAAAAAATTTCAATCAATGCACCAATGTCTTTTCATCCTTATGCCTAGTACAAATGCTCAATGCTACAAGTGTGTTCACCATCTTATTGCAATGCTCTTCACTACTACTTGATTAATTTACTTTCCTCTCGTTTTCCTGATCTCTTTATTTTGTTACCGAGTCAGTCATGAATATTATGAAGGTCTCCAAAAATCCTTTGATGTCTTCAATTCTCTGAGTTATCTTCAATTTTTTGGAGTTTAAAATTTGCATACATAAAGAATTATTTTGACTATGACTCAATTATAGCACTCTCTTTTGTGACCACGACTTGGCTCAATGGTTAGATTCTACTATGACTCTCTAACTATTAGTAAGACTCATTTTACACAAAAAATCTTTTTTCAATTGAGATTTTACTAACTCAACAAAATGTTGTTGACTAGGTTTCAACTTTCTTTAATGAAGAATCGATCTCATTTACTAGGAACTAACTTATATTACAAAAGTGAAGGGGATTTCTTACTTGAAAGAATCATGTTCAACCCCTCCTTTATTTATTTTGACTCTATTTCTTATTTAGATTTTCCAATAATTTCAAATTATGATTCAATTGACTCAATGAATGACTCAACTCTATGATTAATTTGGTAAGACATGATAGTTTTATAATTCTATTGTAGAAGACTCAATATGAACATTGTCTTTTCCATATAAATTAGTAAACTGACTCATCTAATACTTATGACTTAACATATCCTTCATGTAGTATGGTATTAAGATTCCATCAATCCCATTAACCTATTTTATTTTACATAAAATGACTCGCTTCTCAGTAATGTTCAATGTTCAATGTGATCTAACATCTTTTGAAATATACATGACTAAGAAGAATTTTATATCAACTCGCTACCTGATCCATTTTACCCAAAGTACAACATATCCACATTATACCTCCTTTTCATTCCATTTTATATTTGTCATATTATCAACATGAATTATGCATATTTTGCAGGCATGCAATTCAAACATTGATTCATTGCATGTACTTCTTTTCTTATCGACCATAAAAAAACTATTAGTCTCATACTATAAATAATGAAGTCAAATAATAGATGCAAAATCATGTATCTTTTTTCCCTCCATCATGTGTTTCTTCCTTCCATTTTCTCATATTATTATTCAGTTTGCAATACTGATATCCTCAGTAATGGTGTTATTCTAAGCAACTCAAAAATTATCAATGGTCAATGCAACGTCAAGTATCATTAGTTTGCATGACCATAGTATTACACAATTTTAACAGTTGGACAATTAAAGCTATTTCTTATGAACAAAAATATGTGCAATAATAGTACATCAACATCATAGATCATAGGAAACATGAATATATTTATCACACAGGTTGGTAAGTATCATGGGACTCGATCAATTGTGATCATCATTGTTGAAAACTCAACAAGTAAGAGGGAGTTGATGAGTCATCATAATGGTACATTTGTCTACTAGTCAATCATCTTATATATTAGACTAGTAGTACTATATCATTTCAATGAAATCATATTTATGTGGCTCTTCTTGTCAATTAGGTAACTCTTCTTATCCACCAAGATAACTTCAACATGTTTAGGAATTTAGTTAACCTATCTTGTTGGGTGACTTTATGAAGATAATAACTAGTCATTTTCCATTAGTTAAATGCTTGATCACTCAAATTGCTCAATTATCAAACCAAGTCTAGTGTTCTTGGATTACTTTGTCATGCTAGGAATTAATTCAGATTTATTTTTTCATTGATTATTTAGCCAAAAGTTTTACTTGATCAAACTCTTCAATTAATGAATTTGACCTTTACTAGTCAAAGTGCATAGGTAATACCCCCACATTGACCTTGAATGTATTTAATCAAAATTATGTAAATAATGTAAATATGCCAATGTGGATTCCTAGTGTGGATCTCAAGAACAAGGTCTGACAAGTGAATGGCTAGGAATTATGATGTAAATATTTTTAATTGGATAGTATGGTTGGATTTTCATGCTAACTTGAAAGCTATGTAAATATATGTTTGAAAATAATAAAAATGGTCCAAGATGGCTATATAAAGAGAATTGGAGGGGATGTGATTCCACTAGAGAGGAAGAGGAAAGGGGGTCCTATGGGATATTAAATCCTTTGTTGCTAAGTGTGAACCTTAGACCCCATCCAATTGCTACCATGTGCTTTAAATGATCCAATTACTTCCTTTTGACTATTAAATCCAATCATTGAATGCATGTATGAGGTTGGTAGGAAAAGTCACTTCATGTAGTTATGGGAGCAAGGGGGTGAATGCACTTATATGACAGTTATGTCAGCTATCAGAAGTCCTTTTCTTCCATGGTCAAAATTTATGTTAGTTTTATGTTTACTATTATCTCATATCCTTTGAAGTCAACACTTATTCTCTCGTTCTCTCATGCATATTTCTACACTACATAGAGCCTCCTATTGTTGTTCATCACCACTATCATACTATGCATAACCCAAAAATTCAAATTTGGAAATAGAACTGTAGATTTGAAGGGAAATAAAGATGGTTGTAGGTGAGCATAGAGGTTGGTCAATCTAGGTACCTTTTCCCATTGAGTTCTTCTACTTTTGCATGCTTGAGAAGCCATGAATTAACATTACAGAAGGTTCTCCAACAACATACATCAAATTAGACTCTTAATGCACACACTAGTAAGAATAGTAAGGGTTGGGTTTCCCGAGGGAACTGTGAATCAGTGAATGGGAATGCCTTCCTTGTGTTGTGTGGGGAAGTTGGAATGAGTACCATGGCTGTGATGTATTCATATAGAACTTTGGATTAACATTTGTCTAAGCATAGAGAGAACTATGGGTTGTGGGATGAGGGAGAGAAGCATGTAGGTGTTTTCTTCACCCTGGTGGCCTCATATCCCATCTTGGGGGTGGCCTCTCAGTATAAAGAGTATATGATAGATAGAGTGACTACAGTTGGGTGGAAAATCGCTCTTACACAACTAGTTGCTTGGATCTTCTTTGTTTAAAGATATGTATTCTATTGTATTTGAATGTGAAATTCTTTTATTTGATGCCTATGATGTTTATGCCTGTATATGCATGCTATGTTTATGTGGATAGAGTTTATTTCCATTTTATTTTACCATTATACTCCTGCACATGCATATTTGTTGTTATGAGTTCGTAATATGGCCACGTGGAGAAATTTAGAATCCTATAATTTATTCATGTCCCCCTTTGTTTGTTAAATAGATGGATCAAGACATGACAAAGATGTATTAGAGCTATTGGATGCAACATTGTGCTTGTGTTGGCCATAAATCGACACTTACATGCAAAATTAAGGAATTCCTCTGTAAAAATCAGGTTCTATTAAGTGATGGATAAGGGACCAGAAATAATTTCCAATCAATCTCCTTATTTTTGAATTGAAATTTCATGTAATTATGAAATTTTGAAAAAAATTGGGAATATTGAGGTGGGCCCATCCTTTCCACATGGATGGATGACATGGACGATCCACATGGGTAGGAGGTAAAACATAGAGGAGCCACGTGAGCATGATGTGGACCAACCACATCAGACTCATGTACGGGTGCCCACATGTGATGGAGTCCAATGCTGGAGGAGATCGGATCATCAAGTGATGCCAGAGATCAACAGTCAATAATGACTTAGGTTGGTGAATATGTGCAAGGGTTAATTTAATTGGAATGAGCCTGAATTAAAAACCACCTTGTTGACATGTCTCTTTCTCATGCATTTAGGCACTTCTAGGATGTTTTTGGAAACCAATTGCTTATGGAGCCTGAAACCACTTTTGTCTGACATGTGGTGACATGACGTGGGGATATGTGATGAGGTTGATTTCAGGAATGATGGGACCCCTGCAGGTCACGTCAATCTTGGAAGATCATGCAAACTTTATCGATGACCACCATTCATTGAGGCTTGTGAAATTCTCTAAGTTTTTTTTCCATGTTCTTGAAATAGGAAACCGCCCTATTGATGTGTTGCCTACTCGTTCATTTAGGCTCATTAAGGAATTTTTAGGAAACCAGTTTCCTATGGAGCTTGAAATCACTTAGGTCCGGTAAGTGCTAATGTGATGTGGGTGACATAAAAAATCCACAAATTGCAAGAAGGGTAGTGACTTCCACCGTTGGACTTCAAGTACTTGAAATTGAAAAATGGAAGTCGCAAGGGGGTAAGCCCCCTTGACCCCCTTTGTCCGTCTGAGACGTCGATGATTATGAGAATTTCCTTGTAATGATGACATGACTAATTGGAATGGGAGATGTTTCAACCTGTAAAACATATAGAACCAACCTTCCTCAAACACATTTGATAGTGATAAAGAATATTAATGAATGAAAGATGAAAAGAACATCAATCTATTAATCAAATCTTAATACAAAAACACAAATTTCTATATCAATTATGAAACAATGAAATTAAGTACAAAGCATATACCTCTTCTCTTCTTTGGAAACTTAATGAACCTAAGATCCAAGTCTCTCTTGTTCATGCACACCAAGTGTCCCACTCCAACTAACTGAATATATGAAAGGGAGAGGCTACTTGAAGGTAGTAATATCAACATGCAAGGATATCAATGTTAAAAACAATGGTTACTGATGGAAGGGGAAGATAGGCATGGAAACGAGTGATTCCTCTAGTGTTTCCTTTCAATAATGGGTGTCCCCCCACCTTGGTCATTCCCTTCCTTTTTATGATTGAAGTAATAAGTTGAGAATGGTTGCCAAGTGGTTGGAGGAGTTACAACTGAGCAAGTTAGTTTGCATAACTTCCTAACTTCCCTCATTTTCAAATTTGATTATTTTTGTTATTTTTGAGGGAATCCACGCTTAATTCATAGGAAACATGTGAATGATTAACTTCTTTTCACTGTACAATATATGAACTATCAATTTTTTAGGGATTCACTCCCAATGAAATTACAAGGTGCTAATGATTCATTTCCAATGAACTAGCAAGATGCAAATTACTGGGGAATTCGCTCCTAATGAGCTAGAAAGGTTCAAATTTTCACTTTTTAAGTTTGAAAGTCTTCATACTGAATGGGAAGGAGCTAGGGTTTCACTTCTAATGCTTAGGTCGACCAAATAAGAGTCAAATAATAGCCTCTTCTATCCACAAATGTCCTTTTTGTGAATGTACAGTGACAATTTTAAGTGTTGTCTTTTGAAGTATTGTCATGGATGAAGAAGTGTCAATTTGATCTATAACAATTAGGTAGATTTCAGCTATGCAACTAAAAAATTTCTTTAGAAAGGGTTGTTAATTGTATGCAACCCATGTATTAGATAAAAAAAATTTAAATTCCCAAGTTGGAGGACTATCATGGGTTATAGGAATTTAGGGATGTGTTTCCTGTTGAAGTCCTAGGACTTCCTCCAAATAGGGGCATTGATTTCACAATTGATATTGTGTTAGGAGCTCACTAGTGTCTAAGACACCTTACATAATGAGTGCACACAATTATTAGATCTAAAAATGCAATTGCGAGAATTGTTGAAAAATAAGTACATCATCGCAAGTGTGTCTACTTGGGGAGCACCCGTGCTATTTGTGAAAAATAAAATTGGAATACTTAGTGCATGCATTGATTACATGTAGTTGAAAAAATTTACAATAAAGAATAAGTACCCATTTCCTTAAATTGATGATCTTTCTTATCAAATGATAGGGAAAAGGTATTTTCAAAGATTGACTTGAGTTCTGGTTACCATCATGTGAGAATCAAGGACGAAGACATCCACGAGACAACCTTTAGAAAAAGGTATGGACACTATGTTTTTGTGGTGGTGCCATTTGGGCTCACCAATGCACCAACTACACTCATGTATTTCATGAATAGTGTTTTCATCAAGTATCTGGACAAGTTTGTTCTTATTTTTCTATGACATTCTGATTTATTTTAAAAATGAAGAGGAACATGGAGAACATTTAAGAATGGATTTGTAATTGTTAAGGGAGCATAATTTGTATGCAAAGTTAAGCAAATGCGATTTCTATAATAATAAAATTCATTATTTGGGTCACATTATTTCAGAGGAAGGAATATCAGTGGATCCATAAAAGATTGAAGCCATTATGAATTGGTCAACTCCAAGGAATGTGATAGATGTGAGATCCTCTACGGGTCTTGCTGGTTACTAAAAAAGGTTCATTGAAGGATTCTCCAAGGTTGCACACCCCATCACCTATTTGAAAAATAAGGGAATACAATTTGAGTGGACATTGAAATGTGAAGAAATATTCCATATCTTGAAGAAGCTTCTCACAAGTGCTCCAATTCTGAAATTTGGAAACCTAGAAAATGCTTTCATGGTGTGTACAAATGCATGTAAATAGGGAGTTGGAGGAATTCTTCTACAAGACAATCATGTCACAGTATGCTATGTGTCAAGAAAGTTGAAATAACATGAAAATAATTATGCTACCCATGATTTAGAACTTGCTTCCATAGTGCACACTTTGAAAATGTGAAGGCACTATTTGATCGGTAAGATAATTGAGCTTGGAACAAATTAATGTGGTTTGGAATATTTATTTGAGAAACCAATATTAAATGCCAAGAAATCTATATGTATGTATTTTTTATGTGAATTTCATTTTGATATCAAGAACATAAAGGGGAAAGACAATAAAGTGGATGATGCACTTAATAGAAAAATGCATGTGGCATCCATTAGCATTTTCCAATTAGATTTGAGGAAATGGTTGTTGACTCTCTTGTTGAAGATGAGTTGTATGTGTAAATAAAATATAAATTACATCAACATAATTTGGAAAAGAGGTATGCAGGATATTATGTGGAATATGATGGAATTCTTACCTATAAAAATAAATATATATTCCAAATGTAGTAGACTTGAGGAGAATTGTTATGAATGAAATCCATAAAATGCCATATTCTAGTCACCCAGGATACCATAAAACAATTTCTATATCCAGGAAGCAATATTTTTTCTAGGAGTGAAGAAATACATTGATGAGTATATTACAAGATGTATGAAATTCCAACAAGCGAAGGATGAACATAAACACCCAAAATTTTTATTGCAGCCTTTTCCAATTCTAGAATAGAAATGGGAAGTTATAACTATGGATTTTAATACATGATTTCCAACTACTTCACTACAACATGATTACATCATGGTTGTGGTGGATAAATTGTCTAAGGAAACACATTTTATTCCAGTTAAATCCACTCATAAGGTTGATGAGATAGAAATAATATTCTTTTGAGAAATATTCAAATTATGTGGGTTACCCAAAGCAATTGTATCTGACCGTGATACAAAATTTATGTCAAATTTCTAGAAAAGTATTTTGAATAGTTAGGTACACAACTGAACTTTGGAAATGCCTGCCATCCACATACATGTGGGAAAACAAAAATATTAAACCAGGTTCTTGAAGACATGCTTCACATGTATATGATGGAAAAACCATCCAAGTGGAAATATGATCTACACTTGGTAGAATTTGCATATAACAATAGGAAACAAGCATCATTGGGAATGAGTCCATTTGAAGCTTTGCATGGAAGAAGGTGTAGGACACTAGTGACTTGGGATAATACAATGAACATAATTGTACTTAGGATAGAATTTCTTAAGAAAATGGAACAAGAGGTTGGAAAGGTCATGCATAATTTAAAGGCAACCCAAGATAGATAGAAAATCTATGTAGATAAGAACATAGTGCATAGGGAATTCAATGTTGGGGTCATGTTTACCTTCGAGTGAGGCCAAGAAAGAGTTGCTTAAATCTTGGATTTGTGCCAAGATATCACCAATATATTGTGGGTCATTTGAATTGCTTGAGAGGATAGGGCCAGTTGCATATAGAATTGAATTACCTGTTAACACGAGAGCTCATAATGTTTTTCATGTTTCTTTTCTAAAGAAATATGTACATGATCCTAACCATGTGATTGATTGGGGTGTGATCTAGGTGGAAACTGAGGGAGAGGTCCAAATAGAGCCACAATGCATCCTTGATAGGAAGGTAACATTGCTCTGGAACCAAGACATTAGATAGGTAAAGGTGCAATGGTATCACTTTGGTCTCAATGAGGCTACAAGAGTGCTAGAGGATGCCATGATAGAGACACATACTTTTTTGTTCTAATTCTGGGAAAACACTGAGGACGATGTTATTCTAATGGAAAGGGGATTGCAATACCCCGATTTTCGAATTGGAATGTATTTAATCAAAATTATGTAAATGATATAAATATGCTAGTGTGGATTCCTATTGCAGATCTCAAGACCAAGGCCCAACTAGTGAATAGCTAGGAATTATGATGTAAATATTTTAAATTAGACAATATGGTTGGATTGTCATGCTAACTGAAAGCTATGCAAATATTATGTTGGAAAATAATAAAAATTGTCCAAGATGGTTGTGTAAAGAGCACTGGAGTGAATATGATTCCAATAGAGGGGAAGAGGAAAGAGGGGTCTATGGGAGATTAAATCCTTTGTTGCCAAGTCTTATACTTAGAACCCATCCAATTGCTTCCATGTTTTTTAAATGAGCCAATTATTTCCTTCTGACTATTAAATCCAATCATTGAATGCATGTGTGAGGTTGGTGGAAAAATCACTTCATGTAGTTATGGGAGCATGGGGGTGAATGAAATTCTATGACAGTTATGTCAACTATTAGAAGTAATTTTCTTCTATGGTCAGAAGTTATGCCAGTTGTCTTTCACCATTATCTCATATCCTTTGGATTCAAAACTCATTCTCTCATGCAAATTTATACACTATGTAGATCTTTTGATTATTGTTCATTACCATTATCAAACTGTGCATAACCCAAAAAAATTGAATTTTGAAACAAAGATGCATATTTAAAGGGAAAAAGAGATGGCTATAGGTGAGCATAAAGGTTGGACAAGCTATGAACTTTTTCTGACTTAATTTTGCTACTTTTGCATTCTTGAGAAGTCGCAAATTAACATTATAGGAGGTTCTCCAACAACATACAACAGATTGGAATCTTACTGTGCACATTGGTAAGAACTGTAAGGGTTGGGTTTCAATAGGGAACTATGGACCAGTTAAGGGGAATGCATTCCTTTTGTTGTGTGGGGTAGTTGGAACGAGTGACATGGCTGCGATGACTAAGTCAGATTCCTATAGAGATCTGGATGAGCATTTTTCTAAGCATAGAAAGAAGGATGGGTTGTGGGATGAGAGAGAGAAGACTATAGCTGTTTCCTTCGCCTTGGTGGTAGCATAGACCAACTTGGGGCATTCTTCTTAGTAGAAAGAGTATATGTTAGACAGAGTGCCTACGATTGGGTGGAAAATCGCTCTTACACATCCAGTTTCTTGGATCTTCTTTGTTTAAAGATAAATATTCTCTTGTATTTGAATGCACAATGTTTTTATTTGATAACTGTGATGATTATGCTTATATATGCATGCTATATGTGTATGGATATAGTTTATTCCTATTGTTTTTTACAGTTATACATCTGAACATGCATATTTTTTGTTATGAATTCGTAATATGGCCATGGGGTGAAATTTAGAAGCCCTTAATTCATTGATGTCTGCCTCTATTGGTTAAAATTATGGATGGGGATGTGACAACACATATGGTATGGTATGATACCAGTAGGCTAATTATGTTGTTTTATTATGAGGAAAAACAATAGTTGAATCCCTCCACATAGATGTTTTAGCATAAGTGATAGTTACTAGTAGGGTTATCACATCAAATGGATTGTAACTCATTTTACATACACTTGGATGAATCCATGGAGAAGGGTAACACTTTCCAATAAAATTTGGTGATGAAAATTTTGTATTTTTCATATTCTTTAGAATGAAGTCACCAAAACGCATATAATCTTTGAGAATTTTGGTGTACAATACAAAAGAAAATTTTATGCAATTAACACATATTTCATTAAATTTGGAAACATTATATTACAAAGACCTCATTAACATTAATTTTTTTGTAAATATTTAATATATTTCATTAAATGCGGAAAGATTAAATCAAAGAACTATTCCATTAAATTTGGAAAAAATAATCCATTGAAATATTTCATTAATTAATATTTTTATTACTTCAAGTAAAACTTTAATATTGAAACATTCAAAAGAAAATATTGTCTCAATCAGAACTAGATGGGTAGGCCATAAATCATGATGAATCTATGAATATCCTTAATTTGTTAAATGTTAAGATCACTGAGATATATTATATAGGAATAATCCAATGAAGTTGCACACATGATTGCATGATATATTGCAAGAGGTTCTCTATCCATATTCGAGGTGACCAAAAGTAGAAAGATTTATACTATCAAATAATGTTATATAGGAAAATAAGACAATACAATAATTATTGGAAGGAAAAACACAATGCCATCATCAACATTGATTTATTTGTAAATCATCATATTAAGTTAAGATAAGATAACATAAAATATTTTTAATAATGTTAAACTAACGAATGACCATGAACATTGTCACACATGGGAGTGATATGTACAACATTACCAATACACAGTAGGGGCGTGAAATCAACTCTTATAATAAATTGATCTAACCTAAATCATATTAGTATGTCTTATCCAACTAAGACATAATTTATAGTTGTGGATAATAGACCAAACCCAATGTTTGAATTTGGTGCCTAAGGACTCCAACCCACATTCCCACAACCCCAGGGGGGGGTTGGGTTTATCAAACACTAGTGTTGTAAGGATCTTATAAGTGGAGGGGGGGTTCCTCCTTTGCATTATCTAAGTTGACAGGAGTCTACTTAAGAAGCTTGGTAATATTTTATTTTTTGGTAAATGTCTTGCCTCTTAGTTCCTTTAGGAAGCACCAAGTAGGATGTTGTCATTCAGTAGTAGTGTTTGGTGGGGGAAGTGGTTTGAGAAAGAAATATCTAAGGTTGAATGTTGAATATCTCATGTAAATTAATACCCAAAATTGTTAATATGGGTATTTGAAGAAGGTTGGGTACCATTCACGTATCTCCACTCAAATCCAAGTACATCAAGTGAGAGTGCTCAAATGGGGATTCAAGCTGATCCATTATGATGGGATATGTCATGAACTTAAGGAAACAAGTAGCCTCTATGAAACAAATGACCCAAATAAGTGAGCAATGGAGGCAACTAGGTCTTCAAAGAGAGATACATAAGGAAGCCTAGTTATCAATCTCTCCCTATCAACATTGTTGATTTTGTAAAACCAATAACCTGATGTAATAGTGGCAAAACACTATAGAAAAACCATTTATGAGAATTACTTTCACCAAGAGGAGAAAATGATAATAATTTTAAATGCATTGGGTAATATACAATAGAGTTTCATGTAACTATACAAAAATATCACTTAAGATAATAATTTTCAAGATTAAGCGCATATTCAAAGTCATTCATGTATGACACACATGTAGCTTGTTTGAATGATTCAAGGAACTATTTCCTCAATTAGAATTGTTTTTATTTATGTCTAATAAAAGTTTAGTATTCAAGCATTCAAAATGAAACGTGACCAAAGAGTTTGAAACCATTCATCTATAAACCATCTCCAATTAGCCTGGATAATCCACTTAACACTCATTATCAAGAAATTCTACAACTTTTTTTGGAAGAAATGCATCATACTAGTTTATGTGTAGTTTTATTTCAGAATATATATATATTACATTTATACACTCGTATTAATGCATATAAATAACTAAAATTCAATAGAATAACTCTGTGCCTTGTTGGCTTCTGTGGGATGATTTCAATTTATTTAAAAATACAACTTTTCAAAAAGTTAACACTGGACAATGAAAACAAATGCCTTTTAGCTCAAAGTTAAAAAACATAATCCATATATGGCACATCTCCAATGAGTTTGAATAGCCCACTTAGAACTCATTATCATTCAATTATAGTTTTTTTTAAGAGCAGTGATCTCTCTAGAGCAGTGAAGTAGGAGTCTAAAGATTGAAGTCTTGGATCAAACGCCAGTCATTCGGGTATTTAATTCCAAATTTATATCTTAGTTCTTTTCATTAAAAGAATGATTGCTTGTTGTACCTATAATATGTATTTTCCTATCAATGTAACTAATTACATGTACATCGATGATCTCTTGAATTCCCTACCATAATTAGTTTTACCGCACAATAGAATTGGCAACTTCGTCGGGGAGTTCATGTTGTTTCTCTGGGAATCTTAGGTTGATTTTCTTCAATTTTGTTGTTTCTGTTAATCTATGAGAGAGTTTATATGATTTCTGTGTCCTTTTTAGTTACTCAGACTTGGTTTGGATTAAGTTCTCTTTCATTTTTGTTTTTTATTAAGATAGACCCACGAGTTGTATTCATTTATAGTCCCCTTTTTTCCCTGCACCCACGAGTTGCAGAGTATTGGACCCGGGGGCCACCCATGAGGTGCTCTTAATAATAGTCGCGGTTATTTCCTGAGTTTTTAGGTTTTGTGCTAGGTTTTGAGTTTGAAGTCTTTGCTTGATTGATGAAGGTCTTATTTGTTCTTTTATGAACCATTTATGCATGTCTGTAGGTTTATACTGAGTTTCTTTGACTCTTTTTGAGGTTTATTTTGGTTTCTTTGGCTTTCTTGTTTGACTCATCTAGGTCTTTCAAATCCATTTTTTTTTGGTTGACGCTTTGATCTTTCATTTTTGCTTATTGATTTCTGGAAAGGGAGTTTGACATCTTCTTTGATTGTATGTTTTTTCTGTTATGTTAGTTTGATTTAATGTCTCTTTACCAAACCTAGTTACTTCTTGCTTGTCGGAAGAACTTTTTGGGTTTGTTATCTTCGAAGGTCTCGCGAGGGTATATTTTTTGAGTTTGATAGGTCTGAGTAAAATCATCTATACTTGTATTACATAGTGCCTTTGTCTTGTTTATACTTATTTTCCATTTCTTTTGTTAAAGAGAAAATTTAAAAAGAAAGTACTTTAGTTAAGCAAAGGGATTTCTTTTTCTAGGTTTTAGTTGTATATGCTAATTCTTCAAAAATTAAAAAAACATTTGTTAGCTTTTAGGTTTATTTTCCAAGTTTTAATTTTGAAAGATAAATGAAAATGAATTTGTAAAAAGAAGTTGCACTTTATACACTTTATTTTTTTCAAGTTGTAACCACCTTGCACACAAATCACTCGTTTTGAGTAAGTAAAAGCCCTTATAGAAAATTTTAAATTGAAAATTATTAGTAACTTTTCTTTCTAGGGTACACAAACCAACTAGCTTAGGCTAGGGTTTTGTATCAGATCACTTTAAACTATCCAAGACCATTTAAAACTCAAAATCGTAGTGAACTGTCTTTAGGTAAATCCACCCTTGTAATAGGTGTGTCGGGAAGCTCCACTAAAACCAGAGTTAAGCACAGGGTCATGTGAGGTTGATTAGTTGGGTATACCCCCCGCTTCTCAATTGAGCATCTACCAGAGATGATACGCATACGGGGATCCATTAGTACCTTGTGTGCTCTTGGATTCCAGGATTAGCTACCCTGCCCATGCGTGTTAGTTTGACCTATGACTGTCCCCCCATACTCTTTTTGCATTGATGGTAGCATTAGTATATTGACCAATAGGATTCTACACAGGTGTGATTGAAAGGATATTTTCACTTCACCTAGGACATATCCGGGAGGAAATCCTCTGCAGCTCTTTGCAAAGGTGGTTGGGTGATTCCAGCACTTGGCCCCATCGTAACTGTATCGTGGACCCCAAATAACTGTTCTTCATTACTCTATTGGCTTGTTCTAGGACCTAATCATCCCAGAATTCCCTTTGAGAGACTATTTGTTTGCTTGGTATGGATCACTTTAGGAAATTTTGTAGTGGTGTGTTGTGTGTTTATCATAGTTCTAATGGCCCCTAGGTTTATTACATAGAACATTTTTTGTTGTAATTTTGGAAGACCAACCTTCTCATAGGTCAAGAAGGTTGAGAAACCTTACTCCGCTCTCAGTGGATCCTCCACCAATACCTCAGCGGCGTAGAACAAATTTTAGTGGTTCTTTTGAACTCACTAACACAACTGAAACCCCTAGAGAACCTCAACTCATTGAAAAAACTTCATCGGTCTCACAAATCATTGAGATTGAATATTTTCCAACTGAATATTTCGCAAGACACTTCAATCCTCCCTTAAATTGACCGAACGATCCTTTTTCTAGAACGAGTTGTTTCTTTAAGTTTACCTAAGTTAAGTGTATATAGATTTACACCTGGACCTAATATCGATAACATAGGAGATGTGTTAGGAGTTCCACATACTCCCAAATCGAATATAAAGCCTGGAGGTTTGTCTCCTCCACATATTAATACCCCAGTACCAAGTTCGTTGCTTATGTCTTCTGCTCTGAGTACTTCTTTTAGCTTCAATGCAGGGGGGCTTCACTCAGTGAACTTGTTACATAACACGATCATTCGCATGAACTTAAAGAATATCCCTAATTTCACTAAAGATTGGAAAATACCTCCTAAAATTGTATTGTTGAACCCCCCTCCCAATATTCCTTTCTAATTAAGAAAAGCCCTAGTTTCACCATATATTGTAGGTATCCATTTTTATCAACCCATTTTTAATACCCACTTTATATCATATTACCAAGTTGTAGCAAACAAGTTCCCTAACACATCTTAGTATAAGCAAACAATATCCTAATAAACTAATAGTATAATACTAATAATGATCCCACCAGGATTGTAAGGGCGACTGATCAATTTGTAGCATTCGATAGTGTAATAACCAACGAAATAGTACAGGGGAAGGAAAAATGCGTAAAAGGAAACCTATTCAAGATATCATCAATTCATATTCATATATTTTACTCATTATTTATTATTTCTTATTTGATATTCCAAATATTTTGGTAATCTTTGTGTTAGTGAACTTTTGCTTGGCTCAAAACCAAGCCTAAATAAGCTATTAAATGAGGATTGCTCAAGGTCAGTAATCCAAAGAGACTTCCATTGATATTATCATTGGTACACTATTATCATCTTTATGTAAAACTTAAGATCATAAGCAATATCAAATAAAAATGGAGGGTCCTTAAGTTTTAGGTGGGTATGAATTGAGCCCATGATTTGGAGGTATGAATCCATCCCACGATTTGGAGGTTATTCCTCATCCCACCCAAATAAAATAACACCCAACATTTATATTACTATGTCAAATTAAAAATCCCCCTTGACCCCTTAATATGGGGAAATATATTTTTGAGGTTTTAAAGAGTATTCAAACCCCCAATATGAATGGACATGATATGATATTGCCTCACTAGTGAATCCCCCGTGCTTCAATGTTGGACCCTTAGGAACATCTAATACTCAGTTTATGCTGACATCTACTCCTTTTGGATCCACTATTGGCTCATCCAATATTCCTTTTTCAGGAATACCTATGGTACCTTATAAATATTCCCCTTTCATCCAACAGTTTCAGGTTAATCCCAGCTCAACTCCTTTGAATCAAGGTTTTCCTTGGCACGGAGGGCATATTGCCCCTTCTGCACCACTTGTGGGCTCAATGCCTACACCTTTTATTGCACCAAAACCGAGTTTGAATCCCTTTACAGGATTTAACGTACATTATTCAAATGTTCAAACCTCAAATGTGCCTATAGGGAGTGCTCCCTTTTCACATTTTGGTGGAGGAGGTAGACACACTTATACTCTGTTTGGAAGTACTTACACTCAACCGCAATGGACTGGGACACAAGGAAGAAATCCACTATATTATGGCTAGAGCAATTTCCAAAATGATTTTTCACTGCAACTGATGGTTGGGGTTTATGTAGGTCATGGATTTGGAGGTTCTCCTTATCAGATTCCACAACATCAAATGCCATTGGAAAGGCATTATTTACCTTTCATGGAAACTTTAAACTTACCAGTATTTCAAAGTTGATGAATGACCCAGTGTGACATAATCCTCCTTGGCCTCTGGTCCCAACGAAACTCCCTTCGGACAATCCAAAGTTTAAAGGAAAAACTGGTGAAGACCCAGGGGACCATGTTATGACATTTCATCTATGGTGCTCCTCGAACTCGCTAAATGATGACTCAATTAATTTCAAGATCTTTCAAAGGACCTTGACTAGTGTTGCATCCAAATGGTATATCGAGTTACCAACTGCGGCTTATAATAATTTTTGTGATTTGGCGACGCTCTTCTTGAACCATTTCCAACTTCCAGTTGATCGGTATGATGCCGGTGCAGACCTTCTCTCTACTTTTAGACAGAACAAGGCTACTCATTTATCTGATCAAATTCAAGAGTGGAGAATATGGAAATGGCTCATTAAGGATGAGATTCCCTCATAATTCCTATTGGAGTGGTTCTTTAAATCACTTTTACCTTACATCTCTAAGGATGTGTCAACTTCTGGGGTTACTTCTAAGGAAGAAGCCATTCTAAGGACCCAACAGCTTGACTTGTTTTATGCTTATTCTGGGATCCTTTATGAAATTATTCCTGATGCACTTAGGTCAAACATTGATCTTGGAAATCCAAAACTTGGACCACATGATGATGGCATTGTGGGTTCAACTGACTCATCCACATTAGAATCTTTGCAGAAGCAAGTTCATGCACTCTCTATAAAGTATTCTGCTACGGAAGAAAATATTGTTGCATCCTCCTCTACACAAATAGAAATTGTATAGAATGTGAAATCAAATCAAAAGGGTTCTCGGAAACCCAAAAATAAGAAAAAGGGAAAGAAAGGGGAAGGAAACCAACAAAAGCCCAAAAATACTAAAAATGCCAAGGATGGAAAATGAGAAAAGAAGAAGGTAAACTTTCCTTGCAAACTTTGTAAGGACGATCACCTCACTCATCAATGTCCTCTAATAGATGAAGCCCAGAAGATGTTAAGTGAAAAGAAACCCACCATCTTGAAGGATCCTTTTCCCAAAGGCCAAGGTTCAGCTTCTGGCATCTCTAATACTGGGGGCACTCCTCGTGCCACACAGGATGATCAATATTACATTAATATGGTTAACTCCCATGCTTTGTTGCAACGAGAGCCCGAAATTATACCCTAGATATGTAGCAGAAAGACAAAAAGATCCATGAGTCATCTATTCCTCTTCATATAGAGAGACCTTCAGATCCTATGGCGAAGATACCGAAAGGTGTCTACAAACGGGAAACACACAACCCTAATGCACAGGCCTCTTTAAACTACTCAGTTGTAGAAGACCTATTCCAAAAACCTTGTGCTATGTCTGGTCTAGAATTTCTGTAAAGATGCCCATCGCAATAGAATGCACATTTAGTGGCAATAGGCAGTATGGATTCATCAAATATGCTAGATAGATTTCATATGTCAAATGTCAAATCCCAGTTTCCTATCACGTGGCCTTGCAAATTGAATTAGTCCATGGTGTAAAAACCATTGGACGAACAATAGTGGATGAAGGTGCGTCAACGTCCGTAATGTCTATCTCTTGTTGGCAATCCCTAGGCTCTCCGGAGTTACTCCCTTCAACTACATTACTTACTGCTTTTGATGGGAGGTCTTTCCGTTCGCATGGAATCTTACCCTCATTTGAGATCCATCTTGCAGGTAAATTAGTGTTAGTAGAGGTGGAAGTTGTCGATGCTGCTCTCGATTACAATTTGTTGTCGGGAAGAAGTTGGACGTACACAATGCAAGCCATTCCTTCGTCCATTTTTCAGGTACTTATGTCCCCCCATGATGGAAATATTGTCACAATTGACCAATTATCCTATGCCCAAAAAAACAAAAAAACTCCTTTGGATTCTAATATCCCTTGGATTGATCAAGCCCGTCTACCTAGTGAGAGTTTAGGGGTAGGTATGTACTCATATTTGATGGGCACCTTTGATTTACATGCTCCTATGAATTATATTGGTTCTACAAGTAAAGCTAATGTTTTATCCAAGGAGGTCTTCATTGTTTCTCAAACAACTGATCCTTGGATCCTTCCTACTCCAGAGGAACCAATTGTGCCCCTATTTGTCGCAGAAGTGACTTACCAAGCATCACAAGGTGCCGCGATAGATTATATCTCGACTTGTTTAGTCTCTATGTAGTCAGATATCGATTATGCACCTGCATGGGCAATAGACTCCACCCATTCAATCAATTTTTTGGACACTATTTTACCATCATATGAGGCTATTCTAGAAGTCATGGTAGGTCTGGATCTTCCTTGGGAACATATGCATCACAGATTCTATTTCCTTCCATATCTGAACAAAGTCGAGAATGGAGAGTTTTCAATGAGACCTAGTGGAAATGTTGACTAGTCCATTAACCCTTTAACAAAATAGGGTAATTTTGTTGAAGGTAATATGGAAAATATTTCAACAACTATTCCAATTAATATTTCCATTAAACCCAATGTCATGGAAAATATTTTCATTGGAGTGAATTGTTCTCCACAAGAGATCAGTTTGTATATCAACTTATTTAAAGAACTCGACAATGTTTTTTCCTAGTCATATGAGGATATGCTAGGCATCGACCTATCTATCGTCGAACACGTCATTACTACTTATCCTAATGTGAAACCAGTTCAGAAAAAATCTTCATCCAGTTAATCCTAGGAAAGATGCGGCCATCAAGGATGATGTTGAAAAGCTCCTCAGTGTTGGCATCATTTATCCTGTTGGGTCCTGGAAATGCTCCTTTTTTACCACACCTGTTTCATCATTTTTCCCTGTTACACCCTACTTTCATAAACCATATATATTCCTTTTTCCATATTAATTAGCAATCCTGACAAGGTATAATCATTATTGTTTCATTTAATTAATGCCAAAGATTGTTATGGTTATGAATTCTAGCCTTCGATTTATGCTAACTTGTGTTGATTTCATTAATTCAAGATCAAAGCACATGTGTATCAGATGCAATGCATTGGAAATAATAACACGTGGTGCCAGCTGTTACTCTTCAAGATTTGATTCCTCATATTCAAAGGGACAACACATCTTTCCACATGATGTTATAATAGGTCTTTGCTGAAACAAAGCATTGCTACAACAGACAGGACGCCTCCCAATTGGTTAATCCGTTGATCCATTGACTGCCAGAGTAACATCATCCTTCATGTCTAACGACCTCATTCAATATGGCCATAACAGTTTAGTTGTAACTCTGTAGCATGAAGATAAGAGATCTTCACTGCTGAATGAAATTAGTGGATCATGAACTGTATTCTTCATGTATAAATATGGGAAGGCTTTCAGAGTCTGGGGTTGGTTAAATATCATTTTGTGTAGGCGGTAACAGAGAGATGAGACTGTGGATTACCATCTTTAATGAAGAGCAGAGTTATTCATATTTCTGTGTCTTAATCTGTGGTAGTTCACGACATCTCTATTTGAAGGCCAGGGCCCTCCTTCTCATAGATATTGCCGAGTTAAGTAGGTAGTTAAATTTATTTATTTCTTGTTGTATGGTGTGGAATTGCATTAGGTGTATTACTAGTATCTGCAACAGAGATTTTACAATTGCATTCTTTCTTGATAGTTCATTTTTTGCATCTTGAATAGCTGCAACTGTGTGGTGTGACAGTCGACTGTGTAGGTTAGTTTAATTGATGCATGGTGTGTTAGACTTAGCTGTTACATCTAAGCTCAACTGCAATTCCTTTCAGTCATTTATGCTTTCTAGGATTTTCAATATTTATCAATTTAGAGTTCAAGCTATTTTTGATTTTGGTAGCTATTGTATCTTTATTGAATTCATTAAATTAGGAAGATGGTGATTTAGCTACAGTAGTTGCTAGATGAATCATTTTGGTAAAGATTGAATACTGTAGTTTGATAATTATAGGATTTAACTTCTTGCAAAAGTAATTTAGTTTATTTCTATTTTTAGATCAGTAACTGCTAGGTTGATTTCTGTAGGAAGGTAGCTATATTTTGAATTACTAGATGTATGAGTTAGATTAGTTTTCTTTATGGAATGAGTTTGGCTGAGAATATAGGTAGGATTATTATCTCCATTTAGTTAATCAACTACTTGAAATGTTTATGCATAGATTGTGCTTATGGCCATTGAAATAAAAGACTTCCCTGGGTTGACAATTTATATTGAGCATCGTGTGTGTTAGTTGTAATTAATTAGCATATAGGGTGACCACATTTTGGCACCATTGCCAGGGAATAGTAATTGATAGATATAGTTAGTAGTTGCTTTTATTGATTTCATTTTGGTTTAATCATTTACAGCATGCATTAATACAACAAAAACAAATCGGGAACCCCCTTTGAACACTAACACTGCAGGTGGAAGAGGTTGAGGTCGTAACACAGGTCTGGGAAGACAAAAATTTATCGACGATATAATTGATAAAGCTGATTCTTCTACCAGACCACCGTGGACGCCTACAGGAAGAGGAAATTCCATTCCTCCCAATCTTGAGAATTCAGCCTCAACGGTGAAGAACAAAATGGGACCATCTAATCCCAGCGCAAAAAAGAAACCTCCTGAAGACAAGGGAAGCGTTGTGGGTGCACCAGATAGAGAGGAGATTTATCATATTAACATGACCAAAGTTACTAAATAAGTGTGGTTGGAGACTCACCGAGAAGTAGAGGAAGAGAGAAGGCGAGAAGAAGAAAGGAGGAAAGAAGAAGAAGCAAAAGCAGAGGAAGAACGAATAAAGAAGTCCATTGAATTTTGGAACAACATGGCCAATAAAGAACATGAAGGGGACAATGAACATTAGGAGAACCGGGAAGAGGAAGTGTAAGATAATCATCCTAGTGACACTGTGGTCACATTAGAATTCCCTATTCTCCAGACACTTGGAACAACTCCTATGAAAAATATCTCACCATCATTTCTCCCGAATTTCCATGGTAAATCTTCTGAAGATCCTGATGAATTTATTTTTGAGTTTGATATCCTCTATCGTAGTTATCTCTATACCTCCAGTGCTTAGAAGCTGAAACTATTCCCAGCCACCTTGAAAGGAAATGCTCTGTGCTAGTTCATGAGTCTAGGCCGTGAGACCATTACTACTTGGGACCAAATGAAACAGACCTTTCTTTCTAAATATCAAGAATATTATAGAACCAAGGATAGAAAGGAAGAGTTGTTTAAAATGGTTCAGAAGGAAGAGGAGAGCTTGGAAGACTTTGTGGAAATATTGTTGTACAATTTACAAAGGTCTAGTCAGACTGAGATTGGGAAAGATGTACTCAAGATTATCTTGCTACGAGGAATTAGAGAAGATTGCCTTGACATGTTGAATTTCTTGGGGAAAGGGGACATCTCAAAGGAACCCTTTGAGAAGATCATCGAATTATGTCGAAGGTACTCAAGGGGATCCTCTAGAGCTAACAAGTGAGACAAATATCGAGATCAGGATGTCTTCACTAGGACACAATAGTCAGCTAGTGGAGGAGCCACTCGAGCAGAAATAGGAAACTTACTGGATAATTTTAAAACTGATATGATGAGTTCCATTTCCTTAGAGTTAGATGTTTTGAGAGCAAAACAGAGGCAAGCAGTAGAATATCTTACACTCGGTGTATTCTGTACTAAATGTAGGAAAAAGCATCCATTGAAAGAATTCCCGCTGGACAAGGTAGAGATATGTAGGATATGTGAATTGGAGCATGACACCAAGGAATGTACTTCATTACCCAAAGTCAAAGAAGTCCTATAGGAATCCACTTCATATGTGGAACATGCTTACTTTATTGCACAAAATAAACCTTGGAAGCCTCACAATCAAGGTATGAATCCAGAGCCATCAATTTTCTTGAATAATATGAATACAAAATTTCCTTCACATTATTCTAATAACCAGTGGCATCCATCTCAAAACCCAATGCAAAATCCCAACTCTTGGACACCATGGTCACAACAGTTGAATAATCAAGCTCCCTGGAATTCCAACTAGAGAAATTCTTACCAAGGAAATAACTTTCCCCATCACCAGACTCAATATCAACAGTATCCTCACCAACCATATCAACAACCACAACTCCAATTCCAAAACAATGCCGCACCTATGAATGCACCACTTCAACCACAACTACCTGCACAACCTAACCCAAACCCAAATAATAAAGAAGTTCATCAGTTTGAGACTACCAACATGTCTGCATATTCCATCTGCCAAATTCCCTACAATGATATACAATTACGATTAGGTCATCACTGAGGATGTTCCATCCCCAGTGACTGAAACGGGAGTGAATCAACACTTTGAGAATATGGTTAATTCAGCAATCCCCATCATTGAGGATACTGACATTCCTACCAAAACAATAGCTGAAACTCAGGAAGTAACACATGATGAAGCATAGCCTACACAATTAATGAGAGAATCGCCATATCTTGAATGATTGGCCCTGTAGAAAATAGTGGAACAACCTTGATTCAATCTCTTAGGAGAATTGAGGAATTTGTATGTCAAAATCCCATTGTGACAAGTCCTCCATGACGTGCCCATTTATGTTAAGACTGTTAGAGATTATGTGTCAAGAAGCCAGGAAGAAAGCCTAGGGATCCTCCCACTGTCCATGTATTGGGAAAACTTTCTGAATTAATAATGGGGAAGAATCTTGTGGCAAAATATGATGACCCTGGGAATCCTACTGTTACAGTTCACATAGGAAACACACAAATGCCCAATGTCTTGGTAGACTTAGGCGCGGCTATTAATGTTATGACCATAGACACTGTGAAGAAACTTGGACTCACTAATCTTCGGCCAACCCCTATCATTTTAGAAATTGCTGACAGATCAATAATCAAGCCTGATGGGATCCTGGATGACATATTAATCTCTGTGGACTCATGGGAATACCTTGTGAACATCTTGGTGTTATAGCTGAAGTATCAGTTGGGGGGACACCCATTGATTCTGGGGAGACCGTGGTTGGCCACAGCAGATGCCTGTATCAGTTGTCGGTCAGGATCCATAACTATCTCATACGGGACTGAGATCAAAATCCTAACCTTATACCCTCCAGCTTGACCAAGCAAAAAAGATGAAACTCCACTTTGGGTGGATTTGGAGGAGGAAGGCGTTCAACCATTATTAACAATAGGAAGAACCTTAACTTTTAAGTATGAAACAGAGGATGATATCATTAACAGTTTCATTAGTGAGCCCACGTCCGTCAATAAACATGTTTATCAGATTCTTGACAGTACACTAGATGAGAAAGGACAAGAAAATATTACGAAAGAAACTCTAGTCAGTGATGCTAGTATAATTCTAGTTCTCAAAAATTCAAAAAGTGTCCCAGTAGAAATTGAGCCAGGGAAAACATTGAACATCAATCCAAACCTTGCACCCAGTGAGATGGAACAGCTAATCACTCTGCTGAAACAACATAAAGGAGCTTTCGCTTGGGAGTACACAGACATGAAGGGTATTCCTTCTAATCTGTGTACCCATCACATTTATATTAAGAGCGACTCCAGGCCAATGTGTCAACCACAACGAAGGATGAACCTGAGCCTAAGGGATGTAGTGAAGGAGGAGATCCAAAAACTTTTGGAAGCATGGTTTATATACCCAATTTCAGACAGTGAGTGGGTTTATCCACTCGTGATAGTGCCAAAGAAGAATGAGAAATGGAGGGTCTGCGTGGATTACAGAGAATTGAGCAAAGCAACGTAGAAGGAACACTTTCCCTTACCTTTTATAGATCAGGTCCTTGACACCTTGTCTGGGAAGAAGTATTTTTCCTTTTTGGATGGCTTTAGTGGCTATAATCAAATCCATATTGCTCAAGAAGACCAAGACAAATCCACTTTTACCTGTCCCTAGGGCACTTTTGCATACAGGGTACTTCCTTTTGGGTTGTGCAATGCACTAGCCACATTTCAAATAGCAGTGATTGGAATCTTTTCAGAAATGGTAAATGATTGCATGGAAATTTTTATGGATGACTTCACTCCATATGGTAGTAGTTATGAAGAAGCATTGAAAAATTTAGAAAAGGTCTTGAAACGTTGTGAACAAATCCAGCTATCTTTAAGCACTGAAAAGTGACATATGATGATGAGTGAGGGCATAGTTCTAGGGCACTTCATCTTTTCTGATGGTATCTAGGTATACCCATCTAAAATCAAGGTAATTGAAAATATACCAACTCCTGGAACACAAAAAGATGTACGTAGCTTCTTAGGGCATGCTGGCTATTACAGAAGATTCATAGAAAAATTTTCCAAACTAGCTTCTCCTTTGTTCACCTTGTTGATGAAGGATGTGCAGTTTGTTTGGAATGATGCATGCCAAACAATGTTTACAGAACTTAAGAAAAGGTTGTCTACAACACCCATACTACGAGGGCCCAAATGGGATCATCCTTTTCATATCTCTTTAGATGCTTCAGACACTGCCATTGGAGCAATTTTAGGACAGCGGGAAGGTAATGCCCCATATGCAATTTATTACATTAGTAAGAACTTATCCCCTGCTGAACTAAACTATATTATCATAGAGAAAGAATTCCTTGCCATAGTTTATGACATCAACAAATTTAGACACTACATTACTGGATACTCCACTTTTGTGCACATTGATCATTCTGCCATCAAATATTTAAAAACCAATCACGAATGCTAGAGTTACTAGATGGCTGCTACTGTTACAGGAATTTGAAATCACAATTATTGATAGACTAGGGAAGGAAAACGTTGTTGCAGACTTTTTATCTAGACTTACTAACAGTGATGACAATTTACCAGTTGAATATTCCTTCCTTGATGAACATTTGTTTGCAGTATCAACTCATTCCCCATGGTATGCAAATATTGCTAACTTTTTGGCTACAGGTAAGCTTCCAGTACATCTGTCAAAGAGAGAAGAAAGAAAGATCATACAATAGAGTGCTAGGTATTGCTGGATTGATGGACATCTTTTCTACACAGGGCTTGATTTAGACTCATTAGAAGATGTGTCAATGAAGATGAAATTTTTAGTATCCTTAAAGCTTGCCATCATGAGCCCTGTGGGGGATACTTTGCTGACAAAAGGATAGGTCATAAGGTTTTGAGAATGGGTTATTTTTGTCCCACATTGTTCAGGGACACAAAAGAAGTATGTTCAGGCGTGTGATAGTTTCCAGAGGATGGGCCACCCCAACAAATTAGATGAAATACCTCTTTGGCCACAGCTTGTGGTTGATCCATTTGACAGATGGGCTCTGGATTTCGTAGGGCCTATCAACCCTCCCTCAAAACAAAAATTTCACATCTTGGTTTGCAAAAATTACATGACCAAATGGGTGGAATCCGTATCCTCGGTCAAAGCTAATGATCAGGCTGTAATTGATTTCCTATATGAATAAATTTTTGCTTGGTTTGGAGTACCTAAGGAAATCGTTACAGATGGTGGACCACAGTTCGTGTCTCACAAATTGGAATCCTTGTTATAGAAGTTTCAGATTCAACACAAAATAACCTCGCCATATCATCCACAGGCCAATGGCCAAGTGGAAAGTACAAACAAGGTCATCGAGGCTATTTTGACAAAGATAGTGAAAAACCATCATAAAGATTGGGCTGAGAGACTTCCAGAGGAACCATGGGCCTATCGCACTACATGGAGTAACACCACTGATTTTTCTCCATATGAATTGGTGTATGGTAAGAATGTTGTTTTCCCAATTGAATTTGAAATCAAAAGTTGAAGACAATTGTAGAAGCAAACCTTGATTTATCAGAAGCAAAGAGGGACCGATTGAATCATCTTAATGAATTGGATGAGAAGCACACAACTGCAATGCATCATACAGCTTTAATCCAACAATAGCGCTCTAAATGGCATGATAGATTTATAAAGAAGAGAGTCTTCCGAGAAGGATATTGGGATATGTTATATGATTCACGGTTCAAGAGGGATTTCAAAGGAAAATTGTGCGCTTGTTGGTTGGGACCTTATCAGATAGATTGAGTATTTGATAATGGAACAGTTCGGTTGATCACCATTGATGAAAACAAGACACCATTATTTGCAAATGGTCATCGGCTAGGACTGTATCACAAACCGATCTCAAAGAATGCCTTCATTTCACATGTTGCAGCTGATCCAGATTATCAGTTAACACCAGGGAAGGGATTTTTCTCAACCCCTGTGAATTTTTAAGAACTACAATGTCCACACATAATTTGTACATAAATAATTTGTTTTTCTTTATGTATTTTATTTACTCTTTCACTTACACTTGATCGGGTTTGTTTTGAAGAACTGTGCAGGAATTAATTGGAGGAGCAGCAGTCGTGACTGGGCCACATGATTACAGACACCTTACATTGTTTTCTTGATCTAATAAATCTCTTTGAAGAAGATGGATAATTCGTCGGCCTTCAGCAGCAGCTGAAAACTTTGCATGTTACTCCACTTTGTGCAACTGTGATTCCTTACCTTGTTTATTCTCCTCAAAGTATCATAGCTGTGACTCTGCTATTTTTATCCACTTTACTTTTCCAGCAACTGCGTCTCCGCTACTTTGGCCCATTCTACCAAGTTTCGCAGTTATGACTCCGCTATTTTCATTCATTTCTCCTTTTGCCGACAGCTGCGACTCCGCTACTTTTGCCTATTTTGCCAAGTTTTGCAACCGTAACTCCACTATTTTTTTCATACATTTCTCTTTTTCCAGCAGCTGTAACTCCACCATTTTTGACCATTTTGCCAATCTTCACAGTTGCAACTCCTCTATTTTCATTCATTCCACTTTTTTCTAGCAGCTGCGGCTCCACTATTCTTTTCTATTCTGCCAATTTTTGCAGCTGTGGCTCCACCATATTTCGCCAAACTCTGCCCAAGTCTTCATTCCTAGTTCCTCTTATTCATCAACTGCAACTCCACTAGATTTTCTGCCTCCTAGAACAGTCTCACCGCTAATGATTTTACCAGGCTCTAATTTAAATGATGACTCCACAGTTCCAATCGCAGTTTGCCAATAACGAAGAAAATTATTGGGCCATCTCGTGTATCCGTCAGCATGGATGTACTTATCATCCTGGTTGGTGGTGGCCAACTCAACTCAGCACATGCGTATTTTACCAGTGATGCGACTGTAAAATATAATGCTATGGTAGAATGGCGACGCGAGCATTAATCTTGAAGGTATGGGTTCTAACTATAATCATGATTAGGCATCTATTGACGTCGGAAGAAATAATGGGTGTATTTGTCATTCATCCCTCTCACCTATCCATAGCTAATCAACTAAACCAAAACCATGTTTAAGCTGATACCCATACTTATGATTATGACCATCATTCTACCCGACTTGTGCAATAATCCTGCCATAGATTTTATTCCAAAATGAACTGTGCCACCTTTCCAGAAATTCTCAATTCAAACTTCGACTATCTATCAACCATGTCTACAAGTAGTTAGCTTGACGTTTGAAACTGTAACTGGTGTATTCGCTAAAATATTGTGCAGAAGTTCAGTGGTATGGGTATCCCTGTGAGATATGAGCCTCTAACAATAGAATCACTGTATAAGAACAGGGAAGTCTTTGTTATCTTTCAAGAAGCAGGGTGGATGGATTATTTTCAATGCTTGAATGGTTTTCATGATGAAACAACCCTTGAATTTTCCAAAAATATTACAAGCACCCATTCAGAGGTTCTAGGTATCCGGATAGATTTTTCAGAAGCAATCCTGGTGGAGGTAACGGGATTGCCTAGAATCGGGTAGCATTGGTTTAGTCAGAAATGCCATCATCCGACTGTAATTGAGGATTTCCTAGCATTAGGAGAGAGTGTTTGACCATGGGACAGGGGAACAGTGTTGGAGACTCTTCTGAGTCCTTGGGATCAAGTTGCACTCTTCTTGAAGAAATATATCACATGTGAAGGGAGGTACAGTGTTGTTCACATTTATGAATTTTTCCTCCTATCACATTTACGTCATCGCAAGCTACTAAATATGCCATACTATCTTCTTAAATCCTTGCAACGCACGGCTTATTATGCTAAAAGAGCTCAACACCCATTATCATCCCTCTCAAATCATGGGCTAATTAAACTATTAATCTTACGGGCCCTTGCATACAAGAAATTGACTTGGGGACAACTTCTGGTTCGCCTAGGGGTACCCCGTGAATTTTCTGCAAAGATAGTGGATGAGGACTAGAGTTCCTCAAACTCAGTTGGGGGGAGGATTGGAACACCAAAAGTTCGATTGGAGGATGAAGAGGAGATAGAGATAGAGGAGGTTGAAAATGGAGCATCTAAAACTAAAATGGTAGATGAGGTAGTAACATTAGAAGCTGCAACAACAACTCTTATAAGGGAAGAAACAAACCCAATTGAAATTGCAGTTAAGTTGGTGGCTGAAACAGTGGAAATGGAATCATTAGCAGCTTCAGCAGAAGGAGATGAAGCTGGAGTAGCTGTTGAAGCTGCGATAGTGGAAGCTGCAACTACAGAAGTGGCAATGCAAGAAGGAGGGTACTAGGCAGAGGAAGGAAATATGGAGGTGTTAGATATTGCATCCTCCTCGGAAATCAAGGGAACTATTGTTGAAGAGGAGGAATTCGTGTTTCTCTTTGAAAATTTGGAACCCTTGTGTCACAAAAGAAAAGAAAAAGGTCAAGGAATAAGGGTCAGACAACTACTTCAGCAAAGAGGAGAGGAACCAGAGCTGCTACAGCAACAACATGTAGTGAAAGCCAGCCATCGGAAGTTGTGAAGGGAAGAAGGACTCGATCCATGGAAGTAGTAGAGGCAGCTTGTGCAATTGGGGAAAACATTGAATTACCCACAACAGAAGCAGCTTGTGTAATTGGGACATGCATAGAATTTCCTATTTTAAACCCCAAAACACCTGCTCTCACACAAGAACCTGTTGTGGGCGAACCCCAAGTTGAAAACCTCCTTTGTGAAAATGAACTATTGAAAGAGGAAGTGAAATGGCTTCGGGATGAGTTGGAGAAATGGAAGGAAGTGACTGGGAAACAGATAGAGAGGAATTTGAATATATTGGTAGAGGCTACAAATTTGCTAGAAAATTCATCTCCCACTTTGTCAAATGAGGAACAAGGAGAAATGGTATGCCTAGAATGTGGGGACATATTCTTTTCTGCAGGACATAGAGTCATGGTGCTAGGTTTGGGAGCACAAGAGCCTGTACCAGTAAAGAAAGGAAGGGAAAGTGTATATGCAGTAGAGTTGATGAAGGAGAACGAGGAAGAAGTTGATATAATCCTTGATTTGGATTTAGGAGAAGATGAAGCAATGCAATCCCAACCATCAAGAAATACTGAGCCATTCCAGGACTAGACTCATCTTTTAGAGGATATTCAGGTAATTCAAGATCAACCTCATCAATTTGAAGAAATAAGTAAACAAGGTGCTATTACACAAGAACCAGTGTCCTTGAAAATATTTGTTGAGATTGCAACTCCAATTGACATTGCTGAGGTATAATTGAAGGGACAAGGATGCTATCACACAAGAACCAACATCCCCAAAATTAGTTGTTGAAATTGCAACACAAGCATAGGTCACTTCAACACCAATGGAATATGAGGCTGCTACACTGTCAATCCAAAATGGGGAAGCTGGAACTTCTAGTGATGAGGTAAGAATGTTACTTTCTGAAGGCATCATTAATTTGGATTCTGATGATGAAAAAGATGTGGAGGATAGAAGGATTCAGCGACTGGAGAAAAAGATTCTCTCACTAAATCTTGAGCTATATAAATGGAAGAAATATATTGCTCGATGCAAGGAAGGGATTGTCCCCCTCCATGAATATAGAAATACTGTCAAGGAATTGAGAGAGAAATGGGTTGAGGAATTATTCTTCTAGAAATTCTAGTGGGAAAACATTCAAAAGGAGTTGGCAGAGTTGAGGAAATTCAAGTCCATGCAACAAGAGAAGGATCAATTATATATTCTTTCCCAGGAATTACTAAGTTGCAGGGCTCCATCCCCTTCTTACCCTGTCTTTCTTTATGAACAGACAACTTTATTCAAGATGAGGGCATTAAAATAAGGAAGGCCATTTGAGCTAGCAAAAATCTCCCAGTTTTCAGAAACTTTCCTAGCAAGCAATGATGAAGAGCAAAATCTGTTATGTGAATTATATTTACATGATAAAGCCTACTATACCGACTCTCATTCTAATCCTGTGCACCATTTGCGGGATGTTTAACTGAGAGCATTTGCTTATTTTGTCATCAACCATGTAAAATGGCGAGATGCCTTCCAAACCATCACAAAGAATGAGGACAATTCCACTCTTTAGATTAGAAATGAACCTCGACTTCCAATAGGACTCAAAGCCAGGGATGCAAAGGCTCTCGATTTTCTTGAGATTGTTCAGCACTTTGAAAATCTGCAAGAGAGAATAATCACTACCTGTGTTGGGATAATTTCTAGTAATCAGTAGCATGCCCTAGAGGGTAGCGAGTACATATGGTTATATTATTCTCTAGCTTTGAAGGAAGGGGACCCATATTGCTTTGAGAATTTTAAGCATGCTTTAACAAGGGTGCTTGGGTATGTGCAGTGCATGAAAAAGTGTGGAGCTTGGTGGCTCGAGTTAAGATTTAGGTTTCCCCTCATATGGCTGCCTATGAGTCCTTATAGAAACAACTATGTTTTAACTAAAAAGGAGGAGAAGTAGTGTTGGGAGAAGTGGGCTTCCTGTCATGGATTTGTGCATCATGGGGAACTGTTGTTTGGGAAATTCACCCTATAGTGAGGAAAGGGACACTATCAACTTAAGGGGAGATAGGTAAACACAATGATTACGCTACAAAAACATCTATAAATGGAAATAGATCAAAGATCTTGAAGACGTACCTTATTACTGACGTTTGATCCTAGCTTTGCTCGATCTCGCGCTCAATCTTCAACTTGATCTTCCACTTCAATAGACCTGCAACATAAAGATACCTTCCTCAGCGTATCTTGACTGATATAAAGATGATGAAATTGAAATGCAATTCAAACATCAAGAACAATCAAGCATTTAACCAAATAAATACACAATCCATTAGGCATTATATTTGGGACAGGAAGGAATGTTTCAACCTTTATTGTCAAAAGCATATAATGATTACAAGTTATACCTTATCAATGCAACATGCTTGTGCAACTGGATTCTAGGCTCCTGCTCTTCTCTGACTTGAAATCTTCCAGCATAAAAACCCTTCATACAAACTTCTCTTCTTGTGAATGAGAATCACAACCATGTCTAACCCCTCTCGTCAATCCTCCTTGTATTTATTGGACAAGGAAGGCAGTTTAGATCGAGAGGTGGTTGTAATGGAAGTTGGGGAAGTTGCAGAACCAACTGTAACTAATCCCAATTCGTCAAATTGATATTTTTTTATTATATTTTAAGGTGGTGCGCGAGTTTTTTCACAGTGGAGTAGCACACAATATGCAACTTCAGTGCTTAACAACTAGGGTTTGCAACTTTTTTGAGGGTGTGTGCTAGTTTACTGAAGTGGAGTAGCACACAGAAGGAGGTGTGCGCTACTATTGAGCCTGTAGAGTAGTGCATGAGCACTAGTATGCTGAAATAGAGTAGCACATAGCTCAAAACATGAGGTTTTTCAAGGTTTTTCTAGCTTGCAGAAGGGTAAGTCAGGTCAAGGTATCATCCAAGGTCATCATGCTCTTCAATCCAAGTTGTCCTTTTGTGTTATTGACAGCTCAAAGTGATCACGGATGGAGAAGTACAGATTTGACCTATAAAAGATGCCCCCTAATGTGTGAGGTCAGAGGGAAACGATGGCCAAAATACATTATAATTCCAAGTCAGAGGAGGAGCAAGAAACCGCAGAACCAAGTCACAGAAACACCTGAAACACAGATCAAGGTCAGCGAGCAATTACAATCTTGACATCATATAGATGTATAGTGTGATACAACATGATCTCTGATACATAACTAGGATATGTATATATAGCATGGCCACTTGGATTACAAGCATGGATCCATGTCAAACTGAGAGATCATAGCCATAACAACAAACTGGATCTATGTCTCATGGAGAGCCAAATATAAGTGAGGCTCAGTCTTGTGCAACTTGGGAGATATCATCAACATCCCAAGGTCTTCATCCAAAACAACCCAAGGTACAAACCCTAACCATGTGAATAGATGAGCTGATAGTTGAACATGGGGGGTATCGTTTGATTACTGGTCCTTGATGTATACCGTTAACAAAAGCATGGGCTTCCACCGATAATGATGATGGGACCTAAGGTACCTAGTATGATCCAACAAGTGTGAATAAGTGGACTTGGAGTCAAACACTTGAGGATCCTGTCAAATAAGAGACATTGATATATTCTCATCATTCAACAGCAAGGAAAATTGCCAGTGGTGACTGCAATCTCCAAGGTACTAACAAAAACTCTAAACCTTATTCCTATAGCAAAATGAGTTGATGTCGATGGGAAGAAGTCCGTTGGAAGGGAGGCCTTAGGGCATCCTCCATCATCCAACACAAGGGACACTCAACTGGTATGAGCTAGTATGGAGTAATATATGTAACAAGACTGACACTAGGATGGCCGACACATGAGGTCAAGGTAAACTGCAGAATGGTCGACATGGGTTATATCCTTGAACAGTGAGCACGACACAAAGTGACTTAGGAAATTTTCAACATAATGGGGAAAATGATATAAACCTGTAACGTAGGAGGAATTAGCAGGCCCTCCATATGGTTGGAACAATAACCAACTGGGGGAGTAAACAACTCGGAGATCAAGTTCACCCTAAGGTCAAAAACTAAACCCAACTGACATGATAGACTCAAGTAGGTGCTGTGTTCAAGGATAGGACTAACTAAACTTCCTTTGAAACTGAAGATATGATACATCCTTCTTATCCCTTATTACTTTTAGATAAAATAATACCTTTCTTGTTGTTTTAATGAGTCCAAGAAAGAATGAAAACTCAGTAGATCCAACCATGTAAAAAGTTTAATGAGCCCATGGGAGGAAGACTCAAGGCTTTCTTCATTGTTTACAGAGTTCGAAGAAGAGATAGAAGATTACTCTATATTACTGATCTCTGGATTTTAGTATCGAGCTGAGATCTGTTATTGCTCGCCGGTGTTTTCAATTTTAAGGAGTTTGAAAAACTTAAACAATAACTCCATACACCTACTCGTCGATTTTAATATCGAGCCCAAGAAGGTTAATGCTCGCTGGTGTTTTCTTTGTTTATAGACTCTAAAAAACTTAAACAATCCTCTATACACCTACTCGTGGATTTTAATATCGAGTCCAAGTAGGTTAATGCTCGCCGATGTTTTCCTGTTTATAGAGTCTGAAAAACTTAAACAATCATCTTTTTACCTTCTCGTGGATTTCACATCGAGCCTGAGTAGGTGAATGCTTGCTTGGTGTTTTCATGTTTAGAGAGCCTGAAAACCCTAAAGAAGGCTCCAAAATGTTCTTTTTCGTAAAGTTAGTCTCCTCCACCGAAAAATTGTAAAACAAAGGAAGAAGAAATCTTCTAGTGTATACAAGAGTATACCTAGAGTATACCTTTCCCGTAATTGATCCACCAAATCCCGGAAAAGGGGTAATTCTATACCTAAGTGGATGAGCTTTCAGTTCCTTTAACGAGCTTGAAGAGGACAAGTTTGCTTGGCAATCTTGTTTAGGTTTCAATAGTCCAAACAAGAGCTTAAAATGAGTTAAATGACAGCTTCTAGGATCATGACTCATGATCTGCCGAAACTAGGACTTCAACAAACATGTTAGTAATCGCGACAAAAAATCTTAAATGATATGTAATTTTAACCATGAGTGTTACACCGTAATCTTCCACCCTGTGGTCATCAACATTCTTTGGTCTGTAGGATCCATTTCACTGACTCAGATTCACTTTATATCCTTTAGACATATTTTTCCTCTGACCCGCATGTTGCATCACTATAACATGCGTACCCACAAGTTGCATCACTATAGCCCGCGAGTATCAAGTAAAATGGTAAAAATCACTAGTTTGTTACTTTTAACTCCCAAAAAGCGGTCATTGGGTGACCTTTGGCTCTCCATTTTCCCAATTAACTTCTTGATGCATCATTTCACTTACCTTTGAGAGGACTATATATTGAGCACATATGGCTTATGTACGGGAGGAGAAAGAAGAGCAAGGGAACTCTAGTGGATTTTTGCCCTATCTTGAGTCTACACTCATTGATCCTTGTAGTTGTGAACCCTTTATGTTCACCTTCCAAACTCCTATCTAGTTTGAGTTTTCCATTCATGGAGGATTGAAGTGGTGGAGGCGCAAGTGGATTGATCCAGATCTTGGTTCAGATTGGTTGTTGGCAAGAGGTCGTATCACTTTGTACTTCTTCTTGTTTATTAATAGAAATACTCATATTCTCATCCATTAATGTTGTAAATGTTGTTTATCTTACATTGGGTTGCATTTACTTGTTATATCATGGGCCATTGCTATTGATGATGTTAATGCCATTTATAGATTATATGTATTTGTTGTATATTGGATTTCAAGACTAATTTGTAGATTCAAGTGCATGGATTGAAAAGCTCCAACGGGGATCTACATCAAACATTTGGATCGAGGTTAGTTATTTTCTTCATTATCTTAGCATTGCCATTTATATAGTATAGTTCTAAGAATTGAGTTTATTTCTTGTAGTCATCTGTCTGTTGTGGTACACCCCAAGCCATAGTGAGTTTTCTCCAACACAGAAATGGCGACTCTGTTGGGGAAAACATCCATCTTGGGGATTTTTTGAGCATTAGTCCATAATTAGAGTTGTTGTTTGTCGAAGCTCTGTGTCACTTATTTGCCGTTGAGATACACTATAGAAAACTTGCTTTTTTTGAGCCATTGGACTCTCTGTTTTCAATTTTAACTTTCCTCACCCGTGGGCTAGCTTAGCTCTGCCAGCATACACCTGACTTTGCTTACTCTACTGCTCACAGGTACCCACAGGTATTCCTTCAATAGTAGCGTACAACTCCGGATTTTGTTGGTTTATGACCTTTGGTTGTTGCTGGGTTGGTTTTGGTTGATCTTGAGTCTTTGTTGGCCTGTTTCTTGACTGTTCCATGCCTTGGTTGTGACCAGAACTCTTCGTTTCTCTTGGTTGAGCCTTGTTGGTTTTTTACCCATCTTTGGATTTAGCCTTGTTGGTTTTTTCCTTTTGAGCTCATTTGTTTGGCTGAGTCTCGTTGTTTGGTATCTGCCTAGTTGTCTTAGTGATCTCCTTGGCATATCAGTGACTTGATAGTAGGATTTTGCTTGCATTTTTCATTTCCATATATTGAAAAATACAAAAAATATATGCATAGTTTTTGCATTTTCCTTTCGTTTATAAGAGAAAATACAATTTTTTTTTTGCTTTTATGTATTGCATCTTGCATTGAGTGCTTTCTTCCTTCATTTAGATTCCGATTGTGCATTGAAAGAAATATAAAAGGATTGCATATGTATTTCAAAATCGTTGGTTTGATTGTGCATATTAGGGGCATTGTTTTCATTGGATAGATGAGTCTAGGATTTGACGATTTTGCATGCCATTGAGTCTTACACATCACTAGTTTCACGATCATATCCCCTGAGTAATCACATCCATTAAAATTAACGCTTAATCTTAAAATTGATTAGACTGATTTTATTTATAGGGTACACCAACTAGCATAGGTTTAGAGTCTTGGAATAGATCTATGTGAGTTAACAATCCAAGACTACTAGATGAAACATTAGGTGTCTGACCAGGGAGTGGAGGAATCCATGGTATAGATCGGTGTTCTCAGGAAGCTCTTGTTAACACCCAAAAAGTGCTCACTAGCTCATTCCCTTATTCACATGACCCATTTGTCAACTTTTACACCATTTGAGCCTCTAAAACCATCAAAAGGTCACCAAAAAGACCACAATACACCTTTTCCTCCTCAATATATATATTTTTCCTCAAAAAACACAAAAAACCCTAAAAAAGGGTCCAAAATTCCCAAAAAATATTAAAAGGGAATAAAAATATAAAAAATAATCAATAAAGGAAAAAGAGGGAAAAAGAGACCTAAACCATGTTGGACAATACCATTAGTTTCCTTAAAACCATAATGGTATTCCCCATCACCAAAAACTATAAAAAGGTGATAGGGGCTCCTCACTTTCCATCCACATTTCATCCTATCCTTATGCTGTCAAATTCCCTTTGAGAGTCATTGCCTCCCATTTCGAGTTTGAAGATCCCCATTGAAGCTTTGGAGAAGAAGAGACCATTGGATATTGGAGCTTCTCAACCTTGGATTTGCTCAACACCCACCATCCTCACCAGTTGAGGTAATACAAAAATATTTTTTTTTAAATCTCTTGTCTTATTTGCTTATTGTTATCAATCTAGTTCTTTATTTTTCTTTTACATGTTAATGTTAGATTAGATTTAGTTTATTGTTATTTTCATTTCATTCGAGACTGCTATTACAAGTTAATAGGTGCATCTTTCGCACATGCTTGGTTGAAAAATCAAGCAACAGTTTTTGGCGACTCTGCTGGTATTCGAATTTTTGAATCTTACACTTTAGCTTTAGATCTTCATTTTTTACTAGTTTTATCATTTCAATTTGCAGATCTGCCATACTAAATAGCATATTCATTACTGCTCTAGCTTTTGGCCCTTTCTGTAGCCTTTAAAAGCCCGAAATTTCACTTTTCAGTTTCTTTTTCGGCGACAATTTTTCCTTTTTTCGCATCCCTCTTTTTCGCCCAACAGTCGCGTGGCTCATCGCGACCTCGCGACATTTTTCTGCGCTGTGCATTGCGGCCTCACGACCTTTTTCCACACTGCGCGTCGCAGCTTGGCGACTTTTTTCTGCGCTGCACATCGCGGCTTCGCAGCTTTTTTTATGTGCTGCACATCGTGGCTTCGGGGCTTTTTTCCATGCTGCACATCGCGGCTTAAACCCATGATGCACATTGCGGCTTTTACCCATAAACCCGCGATGCCATTTTTTTTTAACCGGCCCAATTTTTAGAAAACAATTCTGCCACGTTTTCGCCCATTTAGCCTATTTCGTCCAACATTATTTTTTCTGCATTATTGCAGCAATAGTAAATCATTTTCTATTACATATGCTCAATTAAAATATTTTTTAAAATTTTCAACAAGTGAAAGAAAGGTTTTTTAGCACTTTGTTTAGATCATAGATTTCACTTCTTTGCAAATTTTGAACCATCTTTCTGATTTGCTCAATAGTTTTGCCCAAGCAAGCGCTTAGAAATCCATTTATTTCTTGCAAATTTTATGATATTTGCTTTTCTTTAAAAAATTATTTCAAAAGTCCATAGTTTGAATTATTTTTTGCTAAAGCATTTACATTTGAGAAAAAGCCCTTTTATTTTTTACAAATTGAAATCGTCTTGTTTTTAATTTGTAATCAATTGCCCAAGCGAGGCAAATTCTTTTTCAGTTAAATAATCACACTTGCACCCAATCTGCCACTTTTTTAATTAACTGAGCCTTAAAACCTTCCTAAACTCAACAAACACTTTAACCCCACTTGGGGAACACTTAAAGAATCTTGTAGCTAGGTAGGATTGGGGGGATAGGTGTTGCAATAACAACCCTCAATTATTTACATTTGAGACATAGTGGTTGACATTTAGGGTACCAAAAATCCCTTATTATTTGTTGACACCTTCATACACTAATTTATCGGGAAGGCATCTCCCTTAGGAGGGTTGAAGTAGCCAGACTGGTTCCGGAAGCCAGAGTGGAATACCGCTATCCATTCACTAAGTGAAGGATACCTTTCGCAGTTCTCGGTGTACCACCCGTATGGGAGTACAGTGGCGATAGAACCAAACTGCAGATTCACCCAACCGAACATGTCATGAACAGGGTATCTTAGTGGAAAATTTTTTAGGATTGTCTGTTGATGTATATGTAACTTCGGAATGTATTTCATCTGTGTATTTTATATATATTTATTGTACCATTATAAGAGATGTGTTATTCCTCTATAAGAAAGTGTCGTCATGTGGATTGACAACTGTCGCAAGTGTGTGTACTTGCCGATGGGTTATTAGACCACCATGTGGGGTCAGCCCGGAACTATATATAATATAATGTGGATGTATCTAACTAGACAAGTCGGCCCCATAAGGTCACTGGGCAAAAAGGTGAGTATAAATAGAGATAGGAGATCTCTATTTTACTCACTCGGAAAAGTAACTCACTCTCACTCTCAGAAGTGGCGCACTAGTGAGGAAGAGGAGGATCATCTGCTAGGAGACTGTCTCAGTGTTATTTGGTTGTATTTTGGTTGAGCCATTGCTCTCTCTATCTCTGAGGAAGTTGTGGGGTTTTTCACCTTAGGGTTTTCCCCACGGAAACTTTGTGTCCCTTGTCTCTTATGCTTTTGATTCTTGTGATGCTTGTCATATTGTGATTGTCATGCATTGATATACTATATATGTTATTCTCTCAGCAAAGATCCTAGAGTATAATGAATTAATGCTCAAAATTTAACATGGTATCAGAGCTAACCTGAGAAGAAGACATTTTGCAGTAACGGAAGTTTGAGTTCCTTGTTTATTAGGTTTCTCTCCCCAATTTTTTGAAAATCAGTATAGTAGATAGACTCTACTCATCAAGGCGCATCTATCTGTCCAATCAGAATTTAATTCCGAGCATTTTCAGATTTGGCCCTAAAAATTAGGGTTTCCACAAAAATAGGAATTTCTGGAATCTGAAGACACATCTGGAAGCTCCTTGCAAATATCGAAGGTTAGAGCTTTGGATCGAGATTTTTGGCTGGGTAGATCTCCGGGAAACTCAAACCCTAATTCAAGGCTCTCTCTAGTGAACCCGGGAGGACAAAAAGGCAATTCTGAAGGGCAAGACTTTGCTGATCTCAAATTTTGAATGCACCGGGCTAATTAGCTCATCAAAGCACATCTTTTTTATCCTTTCAGAAATTTGAAATTCACATTTTGAATTTTTAGGGTTTCTCTGACAAACCCTAATCTGGGACCAGATCTAGTTTTCTGCATTTCAAGTGGTAAGACCTAAATCTTTTCTATTTCCATTTGAAGTACTCTTTAAGATGTCTCTCCACACCAAACTTGAGGATAAGCTTGAAGGGGCTGATAACTTCCGAGCCTGGAAGTATAGGATTGGGTTAATCCTGGAAGAGAATGAGTTGGACTCATATGTGAAAGAAGACATCCCTATCCCAGAGGATGAAGAGGCCAAGGTATTGCATAAGAAGAACTTGGTCAAGGCAAAGAGAATCATTGCTGATTCTATCAAAGACCATCTCATACCCCATGTGTCTTCTCTTAAGACACCCAAGGAGATGTTTGAATCTTTGACCAAGTTATTTGAAGGAAAGAACATAAATCGAAAGATGACCCTGCGGAACCAATTGAAAGGAGTGAAGTTCCAGAATGGAGAAACCATTCAATCTTATTTTTAAAGGGTCTCCCAGATCAAGGAACAATTAGAAGAAGTAGATGAAATGGTGGAGAATGGTGAAGTAGTGATGACCACTCTAAATGGCCTACCCAGGTCATGGAATTCCTTCATTCAAGGAATTTGTGCAAGGAAGAAGTTGATCTCCTTCAACAGATTGCGGGAAGAATGTTCTCAAGAAGAAGCTAGACTTACAGCTCGTGAGGAAAAGATGGGAGGTGAAGATCAAGCTCTTGCAGCTCACACCAAAAGAAGCAAAACCAAGAAGGAGCACTCTCACCACAATAGATCCTATCAAAAGAGTAAGAAGGACCTAAGATGCTTCACATGCAATGAGAAGGGTCACTTTGCTTCAGATTGTCCCAAGAACAAAAGGGATAATAACAACAACTCCAGTAAGAAGAAGAAGGGTAGCAAAAGAAGGTTTCATGCTCATGCTACCAAAGATGATGAACCCCCAAAGAAGAAGGCTAGGGTAGAAAGTGATAGTGATGAGGACTCATCAAGTGAAGAATAGTATGTTCTGATCTCTGCTCTCATAGGTACTATCTCCCATGGTTGTAATGATTGGTTGATTGATAGTGGGGCTTCCAAACACATGACTGGGTTTAAGAAATATTTTGTGAACCTATCTGAACATGAATCACCCCATAAGGTGAAACTTGGGGATGATTATCAATACCCAATCAAAGGAAGTGGTGAAGCCTCCTACAACCTAGATTCTGGAAAATCTTTGAAGATGAAAGAAGTCCTTTATGTACCTGGGCTCAAGAAGAACTTACTCTCCATCTCTGCATTGGATGCAAAAGGTATGAGGGTTGCATTTGTGGATGGCCAAGTCCTAATGTCATCAAAGGGAAAGAACATAGATGATGCAGTAGTGATTGGAGAGCAAGAGGGAGGATTGTATAAATTGAAGGGACAACTTGAACATGCCATGGTGCATGAATCCATGGAGCCAAGTGAACTTTGGCATAGAAGACTTGCTCATATGCACTATAGAGCACTTCCAATTGCAAGCAAGGCAGTAGAAGGTCTTCCTGAAATCAAGACCAAACATGAAGGTGTTTGCAAAGGATGTGCAAAAGGTAAGAACATTAAGAAGGCTTTTCCAAGTAGTGAAAGCAAGGCAAAAGACATCCTGGAAATCATCCACTCAGATGTATGTGGCCCTATGTCATCCAGTTCCCTGAGTGGGTATGTTTACTATGTCTCATTTATTGATGAATTCTCCAGGAAGACTTGGGTATACTTCTTGAAGAGCAAAGATGAGGTGTTTGATAAGTTCAAGGAATTCAACACCTTGATGGAGAACCAAACTGACAAGAAGATCAAAACATTCCGATCCGACAATGGTGGAGAATTCACCTCAGGGGACTTCAAGAAGCTTTGCAGTGATTCAGGGATTAAGAGGGAGTTGACTGCTCCTTATAATCCTCAACAGAATGGAGTTGCAGAAAGGAAGAACATAACTATCATGGAAGCAGCAAGGGCAATGCTGCATGGACAGGATCTACCTATGCATCTATGGGAAGAAGCAGCTAGAACAGTTGTATATGTGCAGAACTGAACACCCCACAAGATATTGGACAACAAGACACCAGAAGAGGTCTTTTCTGGTAAGAAACCTGAAGTCAGACATCTCAGAATATTTGGTTGTCCAATATACACTCATGTCACAAAGGAAAAGAGGACTAAACTAGATCCTTCAGGAAAGAAGGGTATCTTTGTGGGTTACAGTGAAAGCTCGAAGACCTACAGAATATACTTTATAGGGTTCAAGAAGATTGATGTCAGCAAGGATGTAACATTTGATGAAAACTCAGCATTCATCAAATCAAGGAAGGCACCTATTGAAGTTTATGAAGAACCTAAGGAAACTAGATTTCAAGACACTACCATGACTGAAGCAGTTCCAGAAGTTGTTCGTGAGTCTGAAGATCCGTAAGAACCTGTAGATCCACCCCGTCAGGATAACTCTCACAAAAGGAAACCTGCATGTGCTAGAGGGCTCATTCAAGATGCAGAAAGATTTGGCATTCCATAAGAAGAACACAGAGCAAAGAAGAGAACCAGATCACATACCAGTTATGTTGCTTTACTCTGCGACATTATGAACAAAGAGCCTTCCAGTTATGAAGAGGCAACGGAAAAGAAAGAATGGAAGGATGCTATGGTTGAAGAATACCAATCAATAATGAAGAATGATGTTTGGGATGTTGTCCCAAGACCTAAAGAGAATTCTGTTGTGACTTCCAGGTGGATCTACAAAATCAAGCATGCTGCAGATGGCAGTATAGAAAAATACAAAGCAAGATTCGTAGCTCGTGGCTTCTCTCAGAAAGAGGGAATAGATTATGAAGAAACTTTTGCACCTGTAGCCAGGTATACTTCCATCAGATCAGTACTTGCCCTGGCTGTAGCTATGAAATGGAAAATACACCAGATGGATGTCAAGACTGCCTTCTTGAATGGTGTAGTTGAAGAGGAAGTATATGTGGAACAACCACTCGAAATACATGACAAGGAGTCATATGTGTGCAAATTGAAGAAAGCTTTGTATGGCTTGAAACAAGCTCCCAGAACTTGGTATGGTGGGATGGACAGTTTCCTATCTAGTTTGGGCTTTACCAAGAGTAAAGCGGATTCTAACCTTTACTACAAGGTTGAGGAAGGGAATCCTTTGATTCTACTCCTGTATGTGGATGACTTATTTGTAACAGGAGATGACAGACTAATTGCAGATACTAAGAGGAAGCTTGTTGCTGAATTCGATATGAAAGATTTGGGAATGATGCACTATTTCCTAGGTATGGAGGTGTGGCAGAGTACAGGTGGGATCTTCCTTGGTCAAGGGAAGTACACAGTAGATATCCTGAAGAGATTTGGGATGATGGATTGCAAGGCCATGGCCACACCTATGGCATCGAATCTGAAGCTTCTATGTGATGCTTCATCTGAGCCAGTTAATGTCTCTATGTATCGTCAGATGATTGGGTCCTTGATGTACCTGACGAACACGAGACCAGACATTTGCTTTGCTGTGAACACATTGAGACAGTTCCTGACGGATCCGAGGAGTGTTCACCTGGTTGCTGTAAAGCATGTTCTGAGGTACCTGAAGGGTATAGTGGATTATGGGCTCAAGTATGAAGCAAATCAAAAGTTTAACCTGTAGGGTTATGTTGATTCAGATTGGGCTGGCAGTGCTGCAGATAGGAAGAGCACATCTGGGTGCTGCTTCAGTATGGGATAGGGTGTGATCTCTTGGTTTAGTAGGAAGCAGTCCTGCGTAGCACTAAGTACAGCTGAGGCAGAGTATGTTGTAGCCTGTTCAGCTAGTTGTGAGGCAGTATGGCTACGGAAGCTACTGTCTGAGTTATTTGATCTCCCGTTGGATGCTACTGGTATCTTCTGTGATAACCAGAGTTGTGTGAAGCTATCCGAGAACCAGTGTTTCATGACAGGTCGAAACACATAGAGATCAAATATCACTATATCAGGGATATGGTGTAGAGCGGAGCTGTGAAGCTCCTGTATGTTGTGACAGACGAGCAGATTGCAGATGTGCTGACGAAGCCACTAGCCAGGGTGAATTTTGAGTACTTCAGAGAGAGGCTTGGCGTTCTTCAGATCGAGGACACTTTGAGGAATAAGTGATGGACACATTTGCTGAAGCAATTCCGAGCATGTTGGAAGGAGGATCCTTCACATGGCTGTGGATATAAGCGCTGGATGATGAGCATCAGGATGATGTTCTGGTTTCTGCTATATATTATCAGTTGGATCATTTTTGTATATGTATGTATGCATCATGTTGGATGCTGGATATGCTCGGTTGGATAATTTTTATGTGTGTATGTATGCATCATGTTGGATGCTGGATATGATCAGTTGGATCATTTGTATGTATGTACGCATCATGTTGGATGCTGGATATGATCGTATGGATCATTTGTATGTATTGTGTATATGCATCATGTTGGATGCTTGGACCATGTATCTGTATATGTATCAGGTGGATACATTGTATGATCAGGTAGATCATTATATTGATATGTATCAGGTATGATCAGGTAGATCATGTATGTTGATGGATACATTGTATGGATCATGTATCTATGTATCAGGTGGATACACTGTGTATGATGATATGTATCAGGTAGATACTTGGTATGCATCAGATGGATGCATTGTATGATCAGGATGATCGTGGATGACGAGCTTCTCCAGATGATATGCAGCAGGATGTTGCAGTGATGATCATCAGGGTGATCATGTGTACATCAGGATGATGCATGGTGAGTATCAGGTTGATACTCTGTGGCCGTGGATCAGGTTGTGCAGATGAGCATGTAATTCGGTGCCTTGGGAGATTTGTAGATAGTCTTTCGAGGTTTTGCCTATGGCATGTAATTCGGTGCCTTGGGATATCTGACAAATGCTCTTTCGAGGTTTTGCTCTGGGAGGACATATAATTTGGTGCCTTGGGAGATATGCAGATAGTCTTTCGAGGTTTTTCCTATGGCATGTAATTTGGTGTCCTGGGATATCTGGCAGATGCTCTTTCAAGGTTTTGTCCTATGGCATATAATTCGGTTCCCTGGGAGATCCGATAGGTTGGGCTGTGTGCCCGTAATCAGTCCTGGGATGCTCTTGCGAGGTTTTTCCATGACCACATGTAATTCGTTGCCCTGGGAGATCCTATAGGTAGATATGTGTGCTCGTAACAGCCTGGGATGATCTTACGAGGTTTTGTGGTGAGGTCACATGTAATTCGTTGCCCTGGGAGATCCTATAGGTAGAGCTGTGTGCTTGTAACAGCCTGGGATGCTCTTTCGAGGTTTTGTGACACACGTAATAAGTTCTGAGGATTCCATAGTATGGCCAGTGATGATGAAGACCTGCAGGTGGTGGGCCTACATCCAGCATGAAAAAGGACTGGCTCTGTAGAACTTCCTATGACGAGTAGAGTCAGAGATTGGTTGAGATAGCAGCAGCAGTGACGATGATGATGACGATGAATCGATGACGATGATCTAGAGAAGAAGACTTGTCTAGCAAATTTGTGTCAAGAAATACCTTCCTAGTTAAGAGGGAGTGTTGATGTATATGTAACTTCGGAATGTATTTCATCTGTGTATTTTATATATATTTATTGTACCCTTATAAGAGATGTGTTATTCCTCTATAAGGAAGTGTCGTCATGTGGATTGACAAGTGTCGCAAGTGTGTGTACTTGCCGATGGGTTATTAGACCACCATGTGGGGTCGGCCCAGAATTATATATAATATAATGTGGATGTATCTAACTCGACAAGTCGGCCCCATAAGGTCACTGGGCAAAAAGGTGAGTATAAATAGAGATAGGAGATCTCTATTTTACTCACTCGAAAAAGTAACTCACTCTCACTCTCAGAAGTGGCGCACTAGTGAGGAAGAGGAGGATCATCTGCTAGGAGACTATCTCAGTGTTATTTGGTTGTATTTTGGTTGAGCCATTGCTCTCTCTATCTCTGAGGAAGTTGTTGGGTTTTTCACCTTAGGTTTTCCCCACGGAAACTATGTGTCTCTTGTCTTTTATGCTTTTGATTCTTGTGATGCTTGTCATATTGTGATTGTCATTCATTGATATACTGTATATGTTATTCTCTCAGCAAAGATCCTAGAGTATAATGAATTAATGCTCAAAATTTAACATTGTCTACCTGGTATCCCTCCCAGTAGGGGGATATCTAGCCTTTGATTCCACTACTCATAATGTCTAATTTGGATTTCATCACCTTGCAGAGGATATGTTTCGTTGAGTCATAATACCACTTTTAGTTAGGTGTTTGCATGCTCTGCCACCCCCCTTGGTCTAGTAAGCACCACTTTTTTCTAGGAGCTGCTTGATTTTTGGTATTCTGACTGCTTTTATTGCTTACTCCACTTAGTATAGCACAACTGTTATAGTAAGTGTTTTGAGGTTGATTGTTGGCCTGAGAGCCATTGTTTTTTCACACTCCCGTCCTACACACATTGTTGCACTAGGGTCTTGAGTTTTTCTTATCTCACCACCATCCATTGGCATTTCTAGACAGATCTCACCATTGAGAACTTAGGACGATCCCAAAGTTGTCAGGGTGAATCCCCTCAATTCGATACACTTGACTCTACACATCATAGACGTACAACGTCATCCCTTGACTCCACACGTCACTAGCATAGAACCCTGTCATCTGATTCTGACGCACCTCATTTCACATCTGATTTTGAGGTTGAATCCGAATACCCTACCGAGACATCACCAACCAACCCCATGGCTGGATCACAATATGACCCCCTTTTCACCAGTGTTGTTGGGGCTACATCAACAAACCCCGCTACTACCGTGAAAACCACGGTAGCCACAACCCCCTTAGGCATGCCTAATATGGGGGCCACACCCACTTTAGGCATGCCCAACACAGGACCAACACCTATTTTAGGTATGCCCAACATGGGGGTCACCCCCTCCCTCATCGCCACTACCCAGATCCCAGTGATTACTGGAACCATTCCTAACCCATCTGCAACCCATGTTGCACTTGGGAGAGCAAGCCCCTCCCATACCACATCGGCTGGAGGACACATTCCTTTCACATCTAGCATACCCCTTAGGGGGCACTGGACCAATCCATAATGCTACCATTAGCAATTATACCCCAGTGACCATGCCACACCCATCTTCCAGTCTGCCATACATGGCTAGTCTAAACTTACTAGACCTAGCAAGGTTAACCAATGACCCTATTAGACACGACCCTGCATGGCCCCCCATGCCCACAAAAATCCCCTCAGACATCCCAAAGTTTGAAGGGAAAGTTGGGGAATACCCCCAAAACCATATCATGTTGTTTCACCTATGGTGTTCCTCAAACTCCATAGTAGATGATTCTATTAGACTGAGACTTTTACAAAGAAATTTCATTGGCTCTGCAGCTAAGTGGTACATTGAGCATCCACTTGGGACACACCCCACTTTTACATCCCTCGCCTCAACATTCCTTCAGTTCTTTCAACTACCTATACGCTATGATGCAGGAGTGGAAATACTTTTGTCTTGTAGATAGAACACCGCTACACACATCACTGATCATATCCATGAGTGGCGTAAGCATTGTATCCTCTGCAAGATAAAGCTTGATGACTGTATCTCTTTGGACTGGTTCCTCAAATCGCTCCTCCCCCTCATAGCCAAATATGTAGCTTCTGAATGACCCCAGTCGAAATAAGAAGCCATCTTAAAAGCCCGGCAGTTCGACCTCATATATGCCCAGTCTGGATATCTATACACCATTTTACCGGATGCCCCATGCGATGATCCTTTCCGCCATGACGCGCCGGGGGAATCCCATGCCACCTTTGGTATTATTGTCCAGGTTATGGTGCAAAATAAACCTCTTACCATGATGAGTACAAACAACGCCCCAGACCTTTCTAGGGCTTCATCTCATTCTGGAGCTACAACTTCGTATGCTCCAGTAACGCACACCCACCACACTCATGGACCCTCATGTCCACCACAGTGTTATGGGAAAGCACCATCATCTTATGCACCACCTTCCTACTATAACCAGCAGGCCCACCAGACTCCGGTTCAGCCACAAGCCCAAGTGGCTTATTATCCTCAATAGGTAGCACCTCTTGCTCCAACAATTCCAGCATCTCAAGGTTACCCGCAACCACAACAAGCAACAGGTCCACCTCATAACCCTCCTACTTACTACCCACCGCAACCTGCTCTAGAGCCCCCACGACCTCAAAACCCACCTATTTCCCAAGGGCATGTGTACACACAACAAAACCAACCTCCAAACCAGAAAAACCAGCGTAACTAAGGAGGTCAACAAAACCACAGAAGAGGACGTAACCACGGAAAAAACCAGCAACACAACCAAGGTGTACCACCACCTAATCCCCCAAATAATAATAATTCTACTCCCCCCAACCAAAACTCCAACTGTCCACCGAAACAAGCCAAAAATAATAACTTGAGAACAAACCATGCATGTTCCATATGTGGAGTCTATGGCCATTACACACATAATTGTCCCCATTTAGATCGAGCGCGTCAACTCTGGACCGGCGACGCCCAACAACAAGGACATGTTGCACAGCCAACACCTCCTCCTCAGCCACAACCCATGATATTGCAAAACAACCTACCAAACCAAGGACTGGCGAACACTCATCCATTGGATCCTCCTCAAGGAACCACAGTACCACCACAACAAATCACATACGCTACACACAAAAACCAACCGAAGGATTCAGGTACTCATCATCTCCTTATGATGTCATTGTCCGACATGAATATCCAAATGCGTTGAAACCAATACACCCCCATTGCACCTAAAAATGTTCTCCCTATGATTGAACAACCAATTCAGAATGCACCTACATCATTCGTCTCCACAGTCAAACCCGGATTATACTCGGAATCACCTATGACTTCCACATTCCAATCCATCCCACCCCCTTTGAAGATAACTGGGATATCTAATTTGTGCACCTTCTCGCATAACACACATGTACCAAACGAACAACCCCCTTTACTACCGCAAGCACCCTCAGTGCCAACTCATGTAGGAGCCACACCAATTCATACTATCCCATTTTTATTTCCCCCTTCAAGCACCATCAGCACACCAGTCATGGCTACACTTAATCTCCTAGGATTAACATTAGGACTACCTTTGTGGTACCTACTTGCCCCAACCCCTCCCCCTACATCAAACGTCATTTTACAACCCATCAATACTTCTAACCATCCACCCCCTGGTGTAGCAAACATCCACCCCTGCCTACTGCTTTCAGACTCTCTAAAATTGAAAGCAACCATGAGAAATCACCATCTTGGGATCGTACAAATCCACAAGATGGTACTCCTCCACCAATTCAGAGTCTTCTTATCGTGTTCAGACTCCTTAAAAATGAAAGCACTCACGAGCATGAACAATCTTGGGCTCACATAAATCCACAGGACAGTATCATTTTAGAGCAAACTTTTATCCCTTCTTGGAGCTCATTAAAACCACGAAGAAGGACCCAATAGTGCTTCCTGGCGCCACAACAGATCATGTCTACTCATATGGCAACTTCCCTATTATGGTCGCCTTTGTTCAGAGTATTCTGCAGTATGTCACCCTTAGAGTCTCCCAAAATCATCCATCAGCTTGTCCCCCTAGAGTCACTCTAGTATACAATACAAATTAGTTTCCTATGCTGCAAGGTCAACCATGTCATCATGCTCTAAACAAAGGAAGTTTGAGTCCACCCACTATATGACCCCAGCTATTCCCCATCCCCATAGTATGTCAATCCTACCATCAGTACTACCACACTTCAGTTGTACACCTCACACTCCTATCAAGGAAAAATCATTTCCTTGATAGTTGTTGGTCTCCCTCTATCGACAACAACCAAAATTATTCCAGAGGATAGACCCAGAAGTCCCTATACCTTGGAATCATCACCATTAGTGATGAGTACCTATGGATCATTTCAAAGGGAGTCCTTAGTGCCTCTCCAAATGATTGTTTCGCACATGCTTGACGTCAACACCTTGATCGCATCATTGATACTCATACAGGGTATCGATCCTTTCAGTTATTTGTTGAAGACCCCAGATATCACCTGACTCTACCACATTGGAGAGCCTATGGATATTCGGGTTGCGCTTGACGACAATTTTCAGATATACCATAGTTCTATACTCCCTTGAGTATAAAGTTACAAATAATCCTCATAATTTGACTCATTTACTGACTCTACCACATTTGAGGGTCTAATTGAGTCCCTATAGATGTTGGACAGCTTCAGTTTCAGCAATTCATCAACCCTTCTGATACCTTATTAAAAACGGTTGTTGCTTTTTCTAGTGTTTCAATTATTGAGATCAGTCATGGCATGATCATGAGTACATCCTAGCATTGTGTCCCCTCTGAACCATTGCGATGTACAAACAATTTTTATGTATTATTAAGGTCCCCCTTCTTGGGACTAATTGTTATGTATATGTCTTGGTACGAGCATGGGTATGCCTGCCTCGTCCATAATCACAGATTATTCCTCATCATTTTGAGGCCATGTATTTTTTTCAGTTTTTTGTAGCTTCCAAGGGGCCGTTGTTCCAGTCTCCAATTGGTCTCTTCTCTTCTCCAAACCCAAGGAAAAAAGACAAAATAACTATGATGTATATCGGCCATATGATGAGCTCCTACCCTCACACATCAGGGGGCAATCTGTTAACACCCAACAAGTGCTCACTAGCTCATTCCCTTGTTCACATGACCCATTTGTCCACTTTTCCACCATTTGAGCCTCTAAAACTATCAAAAGGTCACCAAAAAGACCACAATACACCTTTTCCCCCTAAAAATATATATTTTTCCTCAAAAAACACAAAAAACCCTAAAAAAGGGTCCAAAATTCCCAAAAATATTAAAAGGGAATAAAAATATAAAAAATATTCAAAAAAGGAAAAGAGGGAAAAAGAGACCTAAACCATGTTGGCCAATACCATTCGTTTCCTTAAAACCATAATGGTATTCCCCATCACCAAAAACTATAAAAAGGTGATAGGGGCTCCTCACTTTCCATCCACATTTCATCCTATCCTTATGCTGCCAAATTCCCTTTGAGAGCCATTGCCTCTCATTTCGAGTTTGAAGATCCCCATTGAAGCTTTGGAGAAGAAGAGACTATTGGATATTGGAGCTTCTCAACCTTGGAGTTGCTCAACACCCACCATCCTCACCATTTGAGGTAATACAAAAATAGATTCTTTTAAATCTCTTGTCTTATTTGCTTATTGCTATCAATCTAGTTCTCTATTTTTCTTATACATGTTAATGTTATATTAGATTCAATTTATTGTTATTTGCTTTTCATTTGAGACTGCTATTACAAGTTAATAGATGCATCTTTAGCACATGCTTGGTTGAAAAACCAAGCAACAAATCTGCTCAAGACAGAGTTAAGCACGAGGTCACGGGAGGTTGGTTGAAGGGATATCCCTTTGATACCGGCTGAACGTGGGAGATATTTCCAGGATTTGTTCGTATTTGCGGGTACCGGAGGTTCATCCTCCTGTGCTTTGAGCTTAGCTTCCCTGCCCATACAACGGATCCCACCTGTGAATGTCCCCCTAAGCATTAGTTATATTGAAGTGACCATAGTTTCCTTACCTAGGTATCGCATAGGGTACTTGTAGTGGTTATACTATTTGTGTCCTGAGTTAGATAGGGATTGGACAGCACAGTTGTGTTCGTGCAGTGGACTTGACCCTGTACACGCAGTGAAGCCTGGGTGTCTCTATAACTGATTTTGTTACCTCTAGCTATAGTTTGGGAGTCTCAAGCCTTTCCTAGGTGAGACATACCGGCTCTAGTGTCGGGAGCTCATTTAGCCACTCTGTTTGTCTGCTCTTGGCTGTAGTTTCTCTAGGTGTGTGCTTTTGATTTACTATTTTTGATCGATAGTTGGCCTTTAGGGGACGTTTTGATTACATATTCTCTCCGGAGATATCATGGCACGGAGCCCTACTCTCCGCCGGTCGCGTTGGTTGGCTAGTTTAAAGTTGGCCGAGGTTTCATGCCGTGTTTCTAGAGGACATCGGAGGGCTCCCTCCGAGTCTTCAGATTCTTACGAGACTTACGTCCAAGATATCATGATTGCTACACATTCCGATACTGAGGAAAAACCTTCCACTCCATCGGGTAGAGTTGACCACACTTCTGATCCCCATACTCCTCGTGAGGAGTGGGGACGTGATCCACTTGAGACTCAACTGGTTCTATTTGGCCTAATCCACTTGAATGAGATCCATTAAATTCTTCAAATCCGGAAAATTATCTTTACGGAATGCCAACCTTACCCGAGGATGAAGAACAGGACGACACGTTCATTCCTTTGTTTCCATGCAGTTATAGACACGGGATGCCAGAGTTACATGATGAAACTGGCGCTACGATCAACCCGAAAGCACTCTCTTTTGGTATTCCTAGTCATAGTACTGTCGCTGTCCACTACGTTTGGTAGTCACGCTAGCACTAGTCATGGTGTTAGCCAAACCATACCCACTGGGGGCACTACCCTCGCTGGGGGCACTACCCTCGCTGGGGGCACTACGTTTTCCACTCACACACATAGTATGGGGACTGGTCATGTTCCTCCTAACAATGCTAATGTTGGAAGAAGACCACCTCCTAGTATTTCCCAACCTAATAGGAACATTGTTCGAAACACGACTTGCCATCCACCACCTAATACACGTGTCGCTACTTGTCAACCCAAGACTTATTTTACAGATGTTAATGCTCCTCCTAACCATGGGGGTGGACACATACCACATATTTTTGCATCCACTTCCACCACTATTAATGCTAATGTAGGGGGTGGGAATATCTCCTATCCACATGGACATCACGCCACCATCCCTGCTACTAGTCACACCAATATTGGAGTTGGGAATACTTCTCGTGCTTCTGGTCACCACGCAACTACTCAAGCTAATCCTAATGCTGGGGGTGGGAACATACCATACCATTATGGTAATTACAACATGGTTCCCGCTATGAATAGCACATACATGCCCCATACTCATGGTGGCAACCCTTACTACAACACAGTCGATGCTGGCCATCAGTATAACCCACCACCCCAATATGGTGCCCAAAACATGCACATACCTGCTTACTCTCAAATGGGTCAGGTAGGAGGAGGTTATCAATCCTATGGCCATGGACAAGCTTATGGTCCATTAGGTCCTCATTATTAGCAATTTAACCCTCATGGTCAAGATTTTGGTCCATCTTATAACACGGTTCCATTTAACCAACCTTTTATGGGGGATTATAATCAAGCTTTCCAGCCTCAGGTCCCGTTCCTTGCATGCTTGAATCTTCTAGATCTTTCGAAGCTCACGAATGATTCGGTGTGTCACAACCCTACTTGGCCCCCAGTCCCCACCAAGCTCCCTTCGGACATTCCTAAGTTTGAGGCGAAAGGTGGTGAGTACTCGAGAGATCATGTCACGACATTTCACCTTTGGTGCTCCTCCAACTCATTGAATCACGATTCCGTTAGATTGCGACTATTTCAACGCACCCTCATGGGGGTAGCCATGAAGTGGTATGTCGAGTTTCCTAGAAACACCTATAGGGGTTTTAATGAGATCGCTTTGGTTTTCTTAGATCATTTCCAGTTGTCGGTTCGCTATGATACTGGCACTAAACTTTTAACTACCTTCCGTCAGAATAAGGACACGCATATTTTTGACCACGTTCAAGAGTGGCGTCGGTGGAAGAGGTTAGTGAAAGCCAACATTCCTCCAAAGTTACTGTTGGAATGGTTCCTCAAGTCTCTACTCCCATACATTGCTAAGGATTTTTCAATGTCCGGTATTGTGACTGAGGAACAAGATATCTTGAAATCCCAGCAGTTAGACTTATTATACTCCCAATCTGGCATTTTGTATGACATCATCCTTGACGTACCGTGTACACATCATGAGCCCATGTCAGTTCCTAGACCACATGCCGATGGCATCGTTGGATCTGCAAGCACTCACCCCGTAGATTTGGTAGCTAATAAAATGTAGAATTTGTCGCTAAACCAGTCTACCCTCGGATAGGTTCACACCTTGTCCACTTCCACCCCATCGTCCGATGTACATAGTGTGCAAACGACGAACCAGTCATGTAATCAACAGCCTGGCAGTAAGAAAAAGGGGAGAAATAATCATAAGGGTGGAAACAATGGGAATGACAATAGCAATCGCAATACCCCCCGTAAGGATAATGCCAACCCTCCTCGGGAAGGCGGAAATGCTGGTGAGGACCGTAAACCTAGGCTTAAGGCAAAGTTTCCTTGCAAGCTCTGTGGGGAAGACCACCTTACTCACTTATGTCCTCATATTGAAGAAGCATCGAAGCACTTGGCACAGAGCCTAGTTGTGTTGAAGGATCCCCTACCTCATCACCAAAACATGGCTTCACATGCTCCCACCACCGGTTATGGACCTACTGAAATGGCAACGTCTTCTTCCAATACTAGTGGTTATGGATGTGTGAACATGGTTTAGTCAGAGGTTAGTGTTGCCACTCGTCAGCATGATTATGATGCACCACAACCCAATTTGGGGAGTGAGCCTCCCCCTCCTCCTTACAATTCCTTGTCTATCGAGAAGCCCTCTATTATGTCGCGGATACCGAAATGTGTTCTTAAGCGCTCTATGCATAATCCTAATGCTCGAGCTGCCCACAACTACTCCATCGTAGAATATTTGGGCCAAATTCTATGTGCCATGTCGGCTCTTGAAGTTTTGCAAGCCTGTCCTTCTTAGAATTATGCTCTTTTGAGTGCGTTAGGAGTTCAGGATGGGGGAAGTCCCACTATTGTCAAGTTTGATACTACTGATGTTCAACCTCGCTTACCCTACCACGTGGATTTTCAAATCTAGGTGGTGTGCCTTCATAGTTTTGTCAAACGTACTAGGGTTGATGAAGGTGCTTCTGCGTCAATAATGTCGTTAGCTTGTTGGAAAGATCTTGGCTCTCCTCCCCTACTCGCGTCTAGAACCATGCTCACTGCATTCGACGGTCATTCATTTAAGCTGCATGGAATTATCCCTTCCCTTGTTGTCTCCTTGGGAGGTAAGTCTGTGCCTATTGAAGTCGAGTTGGTTGATGCACCCATCGACTACAACCTTTTACTGGGTCGGAATTGGATGTATGCCATGAAAGCTGTTGCGTCCACTGTATTCAGAGTTATTTGCTTTCCTCACGAAGGAAAGATTGTGACCATGGATCAGCTGGATTACGTTAACTCCTCTTCTATAGCATCCACAGGATCCATAGTCCTACAGGTTACTCATTCTCAGTCGGCAACTGGGAACATGGGTGTTGGCATGTACCCTTCATTGATGGGAACTTATGATTTTGCCGCACCTGTAAATTTTATTGGAACCATTACCTACGATGCGTCTCCTCCTTCGCGCAATATGTCATTCCGAACTTCTTATTTTGATGATCCATGGACTTTACCATCCACGAATTCCACGTATGAAAACATTTTGCATTTCGGGATGTCTATGTCACTGTCTGTAGCTGAGCTTGCTTACTAGCATATTCAACAAGCCACTACAGAAACGGATCTCTCTTCTTCCCAGACAGTCGAGGAGGATCTCGTTATGCTACTGGTTTGGGCAGCCAACTCGTCTTGTTCCCATGATTGCCTCGATGATACTTTGCCTTCTGATGAAGCTATTATGGAGGCCATGTGTGGTAGTGAGAGACCTTGGGAAGATATGCACCATCACTCTTATTTCCTTCCCGAACTCGAGCTCACTGAACGAGAAGTGTTTAGGACAACTCTAGCAGAGATGGTTTGTCACCCTATGGCTCTTTTGGAGTCACATGATGTTTTCATGAAAGGTAATATGGCTAACATTTCCCCAACTATGTCGATCAATATCTCTCGTACTCCAAGAATAGTTGAGAATGTTTACATCGGTGACGATTGCACTCCTGAGGAGATTGCTATTTACACTGAATTGTTTACAGAACTCTGGGAAGCTTTTGCTTGGTCATATGAGGAGATGCCAGGAATAGACCCCCGCATTGTCGAACATGAGATTAGAACGTATCCCAATGCTAAACCGGTTCGACAATGCTTATGTGCTGTGAACCCTAGAAAAGTAGCCGCTATCAAAGCAGAGGTGGAGAAACTGCTCAAAGCTGGTTTCATCTACCCAGTTCCCCTTACCGAATGGGTGTCAAACCCCGTTCCTATGGATAAGAAGCAGGGAATGATCCGTGTATGCACTGAATTTAGGGATTTGAACCGTGCATGTCCGAAAGACAACTTCCCCACACCATTCATAGATCAAATCTTGGATGCTTGCACCAAGAGAGAGATTTTTTCCTTCATGGATGGATTTTCTGGATATAACCAGATTCAAATCAAACCCGAGGATCAACATAAGAAAGCTTTTATTTTTCCTTGGGGAACATTTGCATATCGAAAAATTCCCTTTGGCCTTAAAAACGCCGGAGCCACGTTTCAGCGTGCCATGACCTACGCCTTTCACGATCTTAAAAATATTATGGAGCTTTTCTTGGATGATCTTGCTGGCCATTCTCGCAAGAGAATGGACCACCCCAAGAACCTCCGAATGATTCTCAAATGATGTATATGATACAAGATTCAATTGAATCCTAACAAATGCATCTTTGTTGTCAGGATGGGTCGCCTTCTGGGCTTCATAGTTTCGAAAGAGGGTATTAGAGTCGATCCTCTAAAATTTGAGGCAATACTTCAATTGCCTCCTCCACGTAATTTGTTACAAATTCAGAGCCTCCAAGGGAGAGCCACTTTTCTACGCCGTTTCGTAGTCAATTATGCTAATCTTACCAAAGGTTTCGCGTGCTTATTGAAGAAGGACACACCTTTTATCTGGGATGAGCGAGCCCAGCATTCTTTCGACGCCCTTAAGAAAGCTTTGGTATCGGCCCCTATGCTTAGTCCACCAGACTTCGCACAAGATTTTATCCTTTATGTGGCTGCATCTCAAGAGACGATTGGCATGGTTTTGGTTCAGGTGGATGATGCGCTTGTCGAGCATGTCATCTATTATCCTAGTCGAAATCTAGTAGACGCTGAGCTAAGATATACTCATGTGGAAAAGCTGGCGCTTGCAACTGTTCCTTTAGTCCAGTGTTTACGACATTACATTTTGCTTAGAACCACCATAGTTGTCTCGCATATCAATCCGTTTCAGTTCGTTCTATCATGATGCCTTATCGGGGGGAAGTATAATAAATGGATTGTTATCCTTTAGGAATTTGATCTCGATTTTGCTTTGGCAAAGTTGGTGAAATCATTGGTATTTGCTGAGCTTATGTCAGACCTTCCGAGACTTGATGAAGATGTCATTCATGAAGATTCCTTTGTGGATGAGCACTTATTTCTTATCTTGTCAGAGGACCCTTGGTATGGGGATGTAATTGTATATCTCCAAACTTTGAAGTTTCCTCTACACTATTCACGAGATGAGCGATGGTGTGTGAAACATCACGCTAAAGATTATACTATCGTCAGTGAAACTTTGTATCATCGAGGAAAGGATGCTATCCTCCGTCGTTGCTTAACTCACAAAGAAGCGGAGCGGGTGCTTAATGATTGCCATGCTGGGGCATGTGGCGGTCACTTATCTGGGATTGCTACAATCCAACGTATTATGCGAGCTGGTTACTTCTGGCCTTCCATCTTTAAGGATTGTGTTAATGTTGTGAAGAGATGTCACCCTTGCTAGGTGTTTTCTCGGAACATACACTTGCATCCAACGCCCCTTCATCCGGTCATCACCGTCGGCCCCTTCACCAAGTGGGGGGTGGGTTTCATGGATTGCAAACCAGCTTCGGCTAGGGGGCATCAACATATCATAGTGGCCGTGGACTATTTTTCCAAATGGGTTGAGGCCATGCCTATCGTTAAAGCCGATGGTGCTACAGTAGCCCACTTCGTATTCAATCAAATTATATCTCAATTCGGTATTCCGAAAGAGATTGTCATTGACCATGGAAGTCACTTTCAGAACAAGATGATGGAGGATTTGTCTCTCAAGCTTGGGTTTCATCAAGAACACTCCTCTTCTTATTATCCCCAAGTGAATGGTCAAGTAGAAGCATTCAATAAGTCTTTGAAGACCATTCTCTAGTGTACCATCCAATAAAGCAAGACCAATTGGCATATCATGTTATATCCTGCTTTGTGGGCGTATCAAACCGCAGTCAAGACTGCCACTGGGTTCTCACCGTTTCACCTAGTCCATGGTGTGGAGTCACTTTTACCGATTGAATGCGAGTTCCCTTCACTTAAACTAGCCATAGAGTTCCTCCATGATACGACGGGTCTTGAGAAACGTTTAATCTACCTTGAGCAACTTGACAGGCAGCGTCGAGATGCCGCTGTGGCCATAGATGCCAACAAACATTGTGTTAAGGTTCAATATGATAGGTTTGTCCATCCTCGGCAGTATGTTGAAGGTGACTTGGTCCTCTTATATGACCAAGCTAAAGAACACCTGGGGACAGGCAAGTTAAACCCCATGTGGTACGGTCCTTACATCGTGAGGCATGTCCTGGAAAAAGGAGCCTATGAATTAGAAGACTATGAGGGAAATGTCTTGAAGGAGCCTAGAAATGGGCTCTACCTCAAGCGGTATTATGCTTGAACCTCTAGTTCAGGATGATGCTTTTGTTTACTATTGTATAGTTGTTTCTGTACATAGTTTAAATTTGTTTTGGTTTTTGGGTCTGCTGATTAGCTTCTGTTTGATTGACAGATGTCAGCAGAGTTTCCTACGTTCTTAGGATTCACAGATGGTGCTAGCTGTCATACGCAATAGCTTGCTTCTACTGCCTGGGTTGTTTTCTCACTTGACCACCTAGTTGTGTCCCCAGGAGGTGCTTGTCTTGGCCCTACATCTAACAATGTGGCTGAGTATAGTGTCGTCATTGAGCTACTTCGGGATGCCATTTCCCATGGCGTCCAGTCTTTAGAAGTCCACCTGGATTCACAACTAGTGGCATCTCAGCTGAATGGGTAGTACCGTGTATGAGACCCTACGCTATTACAGAAATTCCTAAGGGTAAGACTCTTGGAACGATATTTTGTTTCACTTACATACATACATGTTCTGAGAAATGTTAATCATATATCTGATACATACGCTATCTATGTATTAGATTGGAATTTTTCACATTCATCATGAAGCACACAAATATAAGAATGCATTCATACATTTGTACATACACACACATAGTAGAACCGGAGAACCCAAGTTTTATATATATAAATATGTCCAAAAATGGTAGTGTCATACAAAACTAGAGCCCGTAGCCCTCAAAATTATACATATCGATATAAAAATGAGATCCTGAGATATCTAATCTCTACGAGGAGGCCTAGCTACCTCCCCGACAGGATGTATCTCGTAGAAATACTGTACTGCATTGGCTACCCACTGCAGTAGCCGCACCCAGTCACCCGGAACCCCCACTACTTGGCATTGCATGGCCTCAGGTAGTCTTTCCATCTCTATCTATGGAACTCTAGCAACCATCTGTGTGAGGTTGCACCATAAGGTCTGTAGTGTGCGTCCTACTGCAGTATTTCCTGCCTCCTCACCCCTGCCCCGACGACCATGTCTCGGGAAACCATCAGGTCTCACTAGGCCTTTGTCTGTGAGCAAATAGTCAACCATTAGCACATGTTACTACCACCAAAAATATTTTTTCATTTTCATCTATAATAAAAAATCCATAAAAATTTAATACACAAAAAAAAACAAAAAGAGTACTCACCAATGTCTCCGAACGCGGCGTCTGGTGGGAGTGGCATGTCCCTATCCTAACGGAAGTCTATCCCTGCATAGGGGTAGTCCTCTATGGCAATGAATTTCTGGTCTCACCAGTGTAAGAACTCCTCAGTATATGGTGATTCCATATTGCCACCACCCTATCGTATCAAGATCTCAGACCACCAGGTCAGGGCTGGATCTCGGAGACTATGAGGAGGGACATCCACCCTCGAACAAAGCCCTGGAACCCTCTCAAAGAAGAAGCTGCATAGGATGATCCCATACCCGAAGTTTTTAGCCTTCCCTTCTTTGCATTCTGTTAGTTGGGTATTCATAGACCCCAGCAGTGTGGTACATGAGTCAAACACTATAGGCTGCATGCATTGTGATGCATAAAACATCACCGGCCTGGATGCCTGGTGCAGAGCTTTGGATCCCGTGATCCGCACTAAGGTAGCCACAATGATCTTCATGCTCAGATTTACTATGGCATTGATGGGAACCTGACTTCCCACCGTGCGTGTGTTTGCGGGGAAATACCACGCTATGTAGTCAAGGACGGTGATCCCACCACCCACAGTACGAGACCGAAGACTAGCCTCCTCAACCCGATGAGACAAACCGGTAATAAAGTAGATGTCGTCCACTTCCAGTGTGAGGATTTTCCCATTGAGATTGAAGTTTTGTGAATCAACATCCCAATAGTCGATCAAGCACCGGAGTAATAGGTTTTGGGTCCTCAAACCCCCTATACTCCAGAATTTGTACAACCCACATGCTTGCAATGCCTACTGTGCTTGCACATCATTGCGCATGGCCTCATCAACTTGGTCATGCTCACTCTCCCTCCACTCTAAAACCATCATGGAGTGAAGAAAAACAAGCATTTTAGTCAAATTCTTTTAAAAAACTAACTACATGGCCATACCCACGGGCTGATTTTTATACAGGTGCGGGTACCTGCGGTCAACCTTTGCATTGACTATGCATTTTGTGCCCTACCTGCGACCCGCATAGCTATAGCTCGCGGGTAGCGCCGAAGCCATTTAGGGCTTGGCCAAACAAAAAATCCCACCGCTCAAAATCAAATTGAAAGCATTGAAATGAAAGGTATGGATGAGACTACCAACCTACTCCAGACAGTTCGATGAATGATTGCTCCTAGCTCCTAGAATCAACAATTGAACTTTCAGGTGAAAACTAACCAAAAGATCCAAATGGGTGAATAGTAAAAATGAATTGTGAATTGTAATTTTTTATTACTATTTACAATTTTCAGGACCCACTTGTCTATAGTTTTTACCATTTTGTTCCGTTATGGACTAATATAATGTCTTGGAGTACTATTTTTTAATCAGATTTCTTCGGCGAAAGTTGTTATGGACCATTTCACACCTACAGCAGGTACGTTTCACATGTGGAATATAGGTTAGATGCCATTACATGTGCATTATGCATTTGACCTGTTGACCACTTTCATAAACCCTAGGTGTGACCCCACGTTGTAACTGACATGGAACCTTCACATTGCTATAGAAGTGTCGTTATGTGGCGGTAGGGCTTTTCCGAACATGGGTACCCTAGTTAGAACCCCTTTGTGCATTCTGGTGCCCATGCCATTGTTTTTCCTTAGGATTGGGAGTCCTTCATAGTTATGCCATGACATTGCAATAAAGACTCATACTCTACTTTGTCTTATGCTAGCCATCTCCCTTTAGGACTCCCCTCAGTTATATCATGTTGTGATTGCATTGCATCATCCTGCTTGCCGCTTGAGCCTTGTGCCGGCTCCCGCTGACTCAGTTGTTAGCCTGGTGCCTGAGCTCTTTTCCCTGTCGAGCCCTGCAGAGCTTATATATTTTCCCTTCACAATTTGATCACCTTTTGACCCTGAGGAAACATCCCCCCCGAGTGTCCACATCCTGCGTGCACTTCCTTGCATTGATCATAGGTATGTTCCACTGCTTGGAACTAGTCTGCTCACTATTTGACACTCGTTACCTCACTTGTTGTACTATAAGCAATTTTATTCTTTTTCAAGCTTTTCCCAAATATGAAAAAGACCAAAAAAAATCAAATATTCCAAAAATCCAGACGGGATTATGGTTACTACTTCTTGTTGGCAGCTGTTGTGTCGCCTTTGAACAGAGCATTCATTCCACTCCATACATTATGAGTCGGGACTATAGTTGGACCTTAGGAGTTGTACTTGTTTCTCATTTCTCTCCACCGATTGGTTAAGCTTCCAGTCATTATGGAGCCCTTTGTAATGCTTCCTACATTGCACAGTTTATGTCAAGTCTATGCTACCTAAGTCTATCCATCTGCTCATGCTCTTGTTCAAAAAAAGTCCTGAAACCAGTGTCGGCCACTCCTCATATCTCTTGACTATTGCATGTCGGACATCCTTATTGATTTATTCCATTTTACCTGAGTTCTTCCAAATCTTCCAGCGTAGCTAGTACCTCTTGCGTTGATGGGGGATGCCTTAATTCCCTCCTTCTAGCGAGTCTCGTTCCATTGACTTCAACCCATTTATTCCGGGACTTGAGGCTTAGAGTTCGGTTGAGTACCTTGAGGCTTGCAGTCATTAGTGGCAGGTTCTCTCACCATTGACAGTTTTGGGAATACCTCAATGTCCCCTGATCGATGGATTCATCCTAGTGTTCAACTTCAAATCATTTATTCACACTTCGATGATTGTGCTCTATGCCTTGATGCCCATTTTCATTATTGGTGGGTTATCTTGCGTCTATTAATGGTATACATCATTGATTGGTAATCAGATGATGTCACATCAGGTTCAACCCCAACTCCTTTATTCACTTGATGGGACTTGCACCGTCGAAGACTTGTGTAGAATACCCCAGGAAATAGAGGCATTCAGTATGCTACTTATGACTTTGACTTTACATCTCAGATATCACCTCTCAGATCTCAGCAATTCGTACCTCCAGTTTGCACCATTTGTTTCCTTGTCAATAGGAGACCGTATCTTACTGTAGAGGGATAATGGCTATGATCACTTATGACATGTATTCATTATGTACTACCTATTCATGGCCATTGTATCCGATTGGTGTACTACTGGCATGTATTCAGGGATACTATTGTATTATGATGAGTGAGATGCTCTTTCCACTTGTGTCTCCATCACTCCACTTCTGAGTTTTATAATGTATTTCGTCCATTGCAGCATCCGTCTCTGACCTCACACATTAGGGGGCATGTGTTACACCGTAATATTCCACCCTGTGAGCATCAACATTCTTTGGCCTGTAGGATCCATTTCACTGACTCAAATTCACTTTATATCCTTCAGACATATTTTTCCTCATTTTCCCTTTGACCGGCATGTTGCATCACTATAGCATGCATACCCACGAGTTGCATCACTATAGCCCGCGGGTATCAAGTAAAATGGTAAAAATAATTGGTTTATTACTTTTTACTCCCAAAAAGCGGTCATTGGGTGGCCTTTGGCTCTCCATCTTCCCAATTAACGTTTCGATGTGTCCTTTCACTTACCTTTGAGAGGACTATATATTGAGCTCATATACCTTATGGATTTGAGGAGAAAGAAGAGCAAGGGAACTCTAGTGGATTTTTGCCCTATCTTGAGTCTACACTCATTGATCCTTGTAGTTGTGAACCCTTTATGTTCACCTTCCAAACTCCTATCTAGTTTGAGTTTTCCATTCATGGAGGATTGAAGTGGTGGAGGCACAAGTGGATTGATCCAGATCTTGGTTCAGATTGGTTGTCGGAAAGGGGTTGTATCACTTTGTACTTCTTCTTGTTTATTAATAGAAATACTCATATTTTCGTCCATTAATGTTGTAAATGTTGTTTATCTTACATTGGGTTGCATTTACTTGTTATATCATGGGCCATTGCTATTGATGATGTTAATGCCATTTATAGATTATATGTACTTGTTGTATATTGGCTGTCAAGACTAATTTGCAGATTCAAGTGCATGCATTGAAAATCTCCAACGGGGATCTACATCAAATGTTTGGATCGAGGTTGGTTATTTTCTTCATTATTTTAGCATTGTCATTTATATAGCATAGTTCTGAGAATTGAGTTAATTTCTGGTAGTCATCTATCTGTTGTGGTACACCCCAAGCCATAGTGAGTTTTCTCCAACACAATGAGCTAGTTGAAAAGGTCCATCATCAAGAAATTTAGTCTTAAAGGATTGATACTACAAAATTTTAGTGAAAATTTGAGAACCATTGGTTGAAAATTACCTTAGTACCATATGTAACTATTCATTGATTAAATAGAAAATTTGATAGAATTTGAAACTATAGAGATTTTACCAAAGTGGGTAAAAATTTAAAATCAAACTCATATATGTAATTTCAAATTAAAAAAATCAAATTTCATTTTGGCATTGTAGGGCAAAAATTGGGAGCAAACCCTTGGATTTCAATCCTTCGTGGCGATCAACTTAAGCAACCAATCAACATTTTGCCTCCACTAAGTAAGTTAATTTCATGCTAGCTTGCATTTCCATAGTTTATTTGTCAATTTTTGAGCTCAAAATCAAATTTAAGGCCATGCTCAAAGCATGTGCGCTACTTTGCAATAGGAAAAGTAGCGCATATTGGAGGTATGCGCTACTATTTCTTATGCACAGTAGCGCCCATGCGTGACTGTGTGGAAGCAGAGTAGTGCACACCCATGAAGATGAATAAAAAAGTGTCGAGACTCTAAAAATTGATCTTTTGTGGCAGGATGGTACTTGTTTGGAGGGAGAGAGAACATGAGGATATGGATAGGGTGGCAATGCAAGACCCGACCACTCTCCATGCACTCCGAAGATGTGGTTTGTTAAAGTTTTACCGAACCGTGAATATGAGGGCACTCAATCGATTGCTTCAAAGACTCGTTCAATACTGGGATGTAGATGCCAATGCATTTAATATTCGAGGAAAAACCCTGGACCTTACAGTCGACGACATATACTTCATTACCAAACTCTCTAGGAGGGGAGATGCGTTAAGTTTGAAAGGATCTTCTCGCAATGTGGGTGCCACATTGGTGCAAGAATATATGAATGCATACTATGTGGCGGGAGCCGAGAAATCAGGAATTCAAATCCTAATTTCTACCATTGAAAACCTCCCTCTAAAGGTTATTGTGAGTATGTTAAACTGAATGTCAGAAAGTGCCACACAACACTTAGCCTCGAGGCATTCCATGCATATCGGTTTCATATTCTTGCAAGGTCATGTGTACGATTGGTGCACTAGTTTATTGGCAAATATGAAGCTTCAACTCACAGGTTGTAAGTCCGGGAGTATGAAGACCTTTGGATACGGTAGCATTTTATGTACCTTCTTCTTTGAGAGGGTACCTTCTCTTAGCTTGGGCATGCCTCTACCTCCAGCCAATCCTCGTGAGTCGATATTGGGCATTGGGGTGACATTTTCCTCCACCAGGGTGGTGGTGAAAGTCACTTTTGCTATCATACTGATGATTTCTGGGGGTGGTGGGAGAGACAGGTGTCGGCATTCGAGCAGTTTCCATATGCTGGATTAGACTTCCGCCATGATCTAGAGTTGGTACTTCCTCCAGGTTGTGCCTGGGGAGATATTGGTATGTTTTTGCTTTGAGAATTATTTTATTTTTTCAAATTTTCCATTATATGATTTTTATGATGAGTTTTGAAGTACTAAACAAGTGTCAAATGCAGATATTGGACCTGTTCGTCCCGAGGGACATCCTATTATCTTTGTGAGGCCAGTAGATGTGGGTGCAGCTGATGCTATGTTAGGGACCATAGAGTGGAAAGTGAGTCGGTTGACTCATGATGTTCTTGCATGCCACATGGAGCGGATACCTATTGATATGCAGGAAGATGTAGTTGGGGTTCCCCCAGCATGGCTTAGGGTGCTGTGGAAGATAGCTAGGTTGGTGATATGTTATCGGGAGGCAGTAGATGCCGATGAGGCCCCTCCTTCTCCTTACGATATGGATACTTTATGTGTATATTTTTGAGGCCACCGAGCCCATTTTTGTACTTTATGTCATGACTTGTGATAGACTTGTGATCCAAAACTCATATTATATTTTTTGATACAGTATCGGTTATGTACATGTGTCTGTGTTTAACTTTATGTGTGAAATGCTATTTATGGAAATGTATGATACAAGTGTCAATCTAAAACATAATTTGCAAATGCATCAGCTAATGCATTTAAATTTATTGGAATGTGTTGATATATAATGGAATCAAACTATCTTTCCAAAAATCTAACTCGCAAAAACCGTCATAGCAAAATAGGATCTCTAATCTGGTAAACACCCGTTAATTGAAATACAACTAGTTGCGAATCAAGTCTTACCTCCAAATGTGAAATGCCATGAGTAAGAGCATCTCAGATAAGTTCTATAACCGCACTCTACTCAGCTACATTTTTCGTAGTGGGACCCAAACAAACCCCCCCCGAAGAGAATAGTTGGCCAACTGGTGAGTAAATGACCCAAGTTGCTGAAGCCAACTGTCAGGTGTGGCGACTGGTGCCATCAGTAAATCCTAAGAAATGTTCAGTTGACATATGATACACGAAATGAAGACACACATAAGGTTAACTATCAAGCACAAGCAAAAACTAGCTCTACAAAATATACAACTATGTTACAAGAAAAAGCACAACTGCCTAAGCGTAGTACTTCTTCGAGTAGAGCCCATTTCTAGGCTCAGGAAACTTATTACCTTTGTAGTCTACTAGCTCATAAGCACCCTTCTTCAGTACTTTAGAAATTATGTAAGGCTCGAGTCACATGGACTTGAACTTTTCAGGTCCTAGAGGTTCCTTTTCTTGATCCAAAAGTAGAACAAGATCTCCTTCAAGGAACACCCTAGGTATGACAGACTTGTCATATTGTCCTTTGACTCGTTTCTTATGAACTTTGTTTGTTGTGAGTGCGTCACGACGCTGCTCATCTAGATGCTCTAAATGCAACAAACGTTCTTCCAATGTTGAAGTATCTAGTAGTAATTGAACAACCAATTTTAACGAAGGAATCTCGCATTCAATCAGAATGAATGCTTCTATCCTATGCATAAGTTGGAAGGGAGAGAACCCAGTAGCAGTCTTTACATTCACTTAATAAGCCCAAAGAGAAGGGTATAGCATGATGTGCTAGTTATTTCGACTGGCATTAATAGTTCTTTGCAGAATTACCTTTAAAGTTTTGTTAACTGCTTCGACTTGTCCATTCGCCTGTGGATAATATGAAGACGAATGTTCTTGCTGAAAAACTAACATTGTGTACAGATCGGTCATCATGCTATTCTGAAAATGACTGCCATGATTGTTGAGATATTGTAACTTCAAAGAATATTATATTTGTACTTTATTATTCCGGAGATGTTTCATTCCTCCGTGAAGATCTTATTGTAAATCCGGAGATGTTTATTCCTCCGTCGGAATGTGGTAACTCGGGTTATTAGACTTCCCTAGTAGGGGTCGGCCCTGTATGTGTTATGTGGGTCAAAGGGTTATTAGACCACCCTAGAGGGGTCGGCCCAGTTAGTTGTAGTGGGGTATTTAACCTATTGGTTAAATACGAGCCTACGTGTACTTGTGTAAAATACATATCAGAGTAGTGTATAAATAGAGGAGGTGTGTTCCTCATTATACACACTCACTCACTTGAGAAAGGCGCATTTGTGGAGGAGAGGTCTGATATGGAGGAGAAGGATCTTATGCTCAGGGTTTGCATCTTTGTATATTGCTGGTCATCTATATTGAGGAAGCTTTGCTGGGTTTTCTACCCCATGAGGGTTTCCCAGGATAAATCTCTGTCTCTTGTGTTTATGCTATGCTTGTTGTTTCTTCAGTGATCCTGTATATGCTATTATTGTGAAATGGAATGTAATGCTGCTATTTTCTGTCTTAGCATATTGAATTTTAACAATGATCAGTCACAATTTCTTTGGGTATGCTGAACCTTGCAATAATCTGATTGAATACAAAATAAGTCGCATTTTCTCCATCTGCCTTGACAATAGGCATTGACTCGACCCACTTGGTGAAGTAGTCGACGACAATGATGATATAATGATGTCCTCCAGCCAAAACTGGATTGCAAGTCATATAATCAACCCCCCATTTTGTGAAGGGACCTGCTGTAATCACAGGATGAAGAGGAGCTGGATGTTCTCTCGTTTTCCTGGTGAAAAACTGTCACGGACGACAGGGTTTCATAGCTTCCACACAATCTTTAAAGATTGTGGGCCAAAAATATCTGGCACGTAGTATTTTCTGGGCTGTTGCCAACCCAGAAAGATGACCCCCACAGGCTCCACTGTGGGCATCATTCAATACTGATTCTGCTTCTTCTAAGGTCAAACAACGTCGTAAGATGGAATCTATCCCACGTCTATACAAAGTATCAGAGATGATGAGATAGTTTTTTGCATGACTTTTCAGTTTGCGTCGTTCTTCTCTAGAAAAAGTGGTAGGACACCTCAAAGTATGGAGATATACTAAAATATCCCCGTACCATGGGTCAGAGGAGGCAATAAGGAAGATATGTTCATCCGGGAGTGATGATTCTTCCTCGTTATGCTCTAAGTCACTCGAAAACTCTGATATTAACTCAGCGAACACTAGTGATTTCTTCAACTTAGCCGATTGAAAGACCAAATCGAACTCTTGTAAGATTACAATCCATTTATTGTACTTCCCACCGATGATGCGTCGAGTGAGAACATATTGAAAAGGATTGACTTCTGCTATCAGCGTAGTTGTTCGTAAAAGGATGTAGTGATGAAGCCTCTGTACCGCATAGACCGCAGCTAGTGCTAACTTCTCAACATGCGAATATTTAATCTTAGGAGCTATCAATGCACACGAGAGATAGTAAATGACATGCTCTTGGAGCGTGTTGTCCTCCTGAAGTAGTACCATGCCAATTGTGAAAACAGACGCTGCTAGATATAAGAGAAAATCTTTTGCATAATCAGGTGGGCTTAACAAGGGGGCTGAAAGTAGTGCCTCTTTCAAGGCCTCAAATGATGCTTGAGAAGCCTCATCCCACACGAAGTAGGTATCTTGTTTAAGCAGTCTCATAAAACCTTTTGTGATCTTAGCATAGTTTATGATGAAGCGTCGCAAGAAGTTAGACATGCCTTGCAGACTTTGGAGTTGTCGCAAGGTGCGAAGAGGAGGCAGACTTACAATCGACTCAACTTTTAACAGGTCGATCATTATACCATGACTGGATACAATAAAACCCAGTAAACGTCCCGAATCGACGTAGAATACGCACTTGTTAGGATTCAGTCAAATATTTTATCATCTGCATCATTCAAACACAAGTCTCAAATGAGCTGGATGATCCCGTCTCTTTCGAGATCACGCCGGGAGTTCATCCAAGTAAGGTTCAACTATGTGTTTGATATCGTGAAAAGAAAAATTCATAGCTCGCTGGAACGTAGCTCCAGCATTCTTTAAGCCAAACGGCATCTTCCGATAAGCAAAGGTTCCCCACGGGAAAATGAAAGCTGTTTTGTGTTTATCTTCGGGTTTGATTTGGATTTGGTTATATCCCGAAAATCCATCCATGAAAGAAAACATCTCGTGTCCTGCACGTGCATCTATGATCTGGTCTATAAATGGTGTGGGATAGTTATCTTTCGAACAAGATTTATTCAAGTCTCGGAAGTCGGTACAAAATCGAATGGTACCTTACTTTTTATTAATCAGAACGGGTTTTGAAACCCATTCCATCATTTCAATCAGGTAGATAAATCTGTCTCTAAGCAATTTTTCAACTTTCGCTTTCATGGCGGCCTCTTTTCGAGGATTCACAGGATGGAGATTTTGTCTCATAGGTTTTGCATTAGGGTATGTTGTGATGACATGCTCAACAATGGCTAGATCGATGCTTGGCATCTCCTCATAAGACCAGGAAAAAATGTCACGGAATTCTTTAAAAAGCTTGGTATACAGAGCGATCTCTTCTGGAGAACAGTTTGCTCCAATAAAAATGTTTTCCATGACCTCGGGTTTGGTGGAAATGTTAATCGGGATGGTTCTCGATATATTAGCCATATTCCCTTCAGCGCAAACATCTCTTGAAGTAGAAGGAAAAGATGACAAATCAACAAATCCACCAGGTCTCGTAGAGAATTCTCCTCTCTCTATCTTGTTTAGATTTGGAAGCAGGTAGGACCTATGATGCATATGTTCCCATGATGGTCCAGGCCCATCATGGCTTCCAAAATGGCTTCATCAGATGGTAATACCATGTCTAAACAGTCAAAAGAGTGGGTAGAATTCAATGACCATGTAGGAGCATAGTCCATATCTGGCTCAGCAGAGACTGGCGGAGTCACGATATGTTCCATTGCAGCATGTTGTGCTTCCATGTTTGCTATCTCTACAATGGTTAAAGGCACTGAAGGTTCTGATACAGTAGGAAGGATCCATAGATCATTCCTAAGACCAACCGTGAAAGTTTCAATAGAAGCACCTACATTAGAACGCATGAAAAGAACAGGAGAGGGAAGGTCAAAAGTGCATATTAATGACTCGTAAAGCCTTGATCCTAAACTCTTGCTTACTGGGGCAAATTGATCAACTAAAAGAATCATGGAATCTGATGAAGTCTAGTTGTTTTGCCAAGAGAACGAAAGTTGATTAACCATGACGATCTTGCCTTCGTGGGGGAACATAACAACTCAGAAAACCGCCGAGCAATGGCTCGCATGGCATATGTCTAGCTCCTTCCTAACAACATATTGTAATCAAGCAGAGCATCCAGAACTTCAAATCTCTACAGCAACTGTCTTACCGGCAAGTGTAATTTCAAACGATGGTAGAACTATGTGTGGACGAAAAGTCCTGCCATCGAAGGTAGTAAGTAATGTGTTAGAGGGGGATAACTTGGGAGAGCTTAAAGCTTTCCAGCAAGGAATGGACATCATGCATGTCGATGCGCCCTCATCTACGACAACTCGTCTAATGGTCATAGGACCATGGAACACTTCTATCTGTAGGGAAACGTGGTATGGCAACCGATATTTGATATCAGACATATCAAAGCATGCAGTCATGTTGGATGATTCCATACTTCCAATTGCTGCCAGAAGTGCATTTCATTGTAATGGACAACTTTGCAAAACTTCTAAGGTGGACATAGCACAAGGGGTCTGGTCTAGATCTTCAACCACATTGTAGTTGGAAGTAGCCCGAGCGTTGGGATTGTGTGAGGCCCATTTCAAGACACCTTTCAGGATCTTGGGCAACGAATCCACTGGGATGTGGAGAGGAATGGAAGATTCAGGAATCTCTTTATTCTTGTTCTGCACATCCGAGGTATAATTTCTTGGTTGCGTTGCAAAAGTGCATCTGCGCTAACCATATTAATGAAAGTTTGATCAACTGAAGCATGAGTAGTGTCCCCATCTTTGGAGGTACCAGAAGCTGAACCCTACCCCTTAGGAAATGGATCTTTAAGTACGGTAGGTTTCTTTTCTTGAAGCAGCTTCTGGGCTTCTTCGAGTAGAGGGCATTGGTGAGTGAGGTGATCCTGCTTGCAAAGCTTACAAGGGAACTTAACCTTCTTCTTTTCTTTATTACCGTCCTCGACATTCTCTTTGTTCTTGGGATTTTTCTGGTTCCCCTCTCCTTTCTTTCCCTACATTTTGTTTTTGGGCTACTGAGGGCCCTTTTGATTGTTTTGAACCTGGTTTACAGATTTAGAAGTAGAAGGAGAGGTTGTGACAGAGGTTACTTCTGCAGTCGATTGTTTGAAGGATAAGGCATGAACCTGCTTAGTCAATGCTTCGAAAGCTACAAAATATTCTGAACCCACTATGCCGTCAGCATGTGGTCCAGGTTTACATCTGCCAAGATCAGTGTTTGATCACGGTGCGTCTCGTATAATCTCATAAAGTAGCCCAGACTGTGCATAAACAAGGTCTAGCTACTGGGTCCATAAAATGGCTTCTTCCTCTATAGACACTCCAGAAGTAGCTACTTCCTTAGAAATGTAAGGAAGGAGTGATTTCAAATACCACTTAAGAAGAAATTCTGGAGGTATATTGGCTTTAATGAGCCTCTTCTATCTTCTCCACTCCTGAATGTGATTAGATAAGTGAGTGGCCTTATTCTGTTTAAATGTAGACAAAAGATCTGTCCCGGCATCGTACCGAACAGGAAGCTGGAAGTGGTTCAGAAAAACATTCGCGAGATCCCAAAAAGTAAAAAATGTAGCTACAGGTAACTCAATGTACCATTTAGCCGTAGCGCCGGTTAAGGTTCTTTGGAAAAGTCTCAACCTAATGGAATCTTTGTTCAACGAGTTTGAAGAACACCATAAATGGAAAGTGGTGACATGATCACTAGGGTCTTCACCGATTTTTCCTTCGAATTTTGGAATGTTCGAAGGTAACTTGGTAGGAACTGGTGGCCATGTAGCGTTATGGTACACTGGATCATTCGTTAACTTGGAAAGGTCTAGCAAATTTAGAGTTGCCAGAAATGGTAAACAAGCTCTACAAGATGGCATTTGATAAGCTGGGGTCATAAAGGGGGAACCACCCATAGTTTGACCCGTAAACTACTGGTAGGGGTTGCCCCCAGCCATCTACTGGTAGGGGTTTCCCCCAGCCATCTACTGGTAGGGATTGCCCCCAGCCATCTGCTGGTAGGGGTTGCCCCCTGCCATCTGTTGTTGTGTGAAAGTGTTGTTGAAATTACCCCACCCAAATGAAAGTGGGTTAGTACTCTGAACGTTTTTCCACTGTGGCTAGGTGTTAGCCCTGCCATATTGTTGATTAAGGATGTTACCCCCTCCTCTTGAAAACAAAGAAAAATGGGTGTTTCCAGCAGGTATATTACTTTGATTCATATTTTAGCCTGCAAAGGTATTAAAACCAGGGGTAATCGAGGTGGACGGCATGGTCATGGTACTCATGACAGGCATAGTTGCAGAGGAGTTTGGCCCTACATTCGGTGTGGAAATCCAAGTACTAGGTATTAGATATGGCTGTTGAGTTGCAGGAGGTGGACCGACAGTCACTATATTACTAGGTCCAAAAGTAGGAGTAAAGGTGGATGTCAAAGCTGTTGAGTTCGACATGCCTAACGTGCCAGTGTTAAAATTGAAGGACGAAGTTGAAATAGCGATTAACTAAGTCGAACTCGGTATAACCATGGAGGTCGGATTTACAATATTTGTGTTCATACCTATTGTGGGAGTCTGTGGAACTCCATGTTTGCCTCCTGTATTAGTCATAATATTCCCAGGTGTGAACAAATATGCACTATAATCAGGTTGTTGGAAACCAACAGGTATCAGAAGCGGAATGTTAGAATCAGTTAGAGGAGGATTAAAAGGAGTATTAAACTCACCAAAAGTGAGATCCTCAATCTCAACTGTATTAAAAGCTTGCTGATTTGGAGTCCCAGGTTGTGGTTCCTCAGGAACCTCTATTTCACCAGTAGTTTCCAAAGGACTACTGGAGTCTATCCTCTGTCGTTTAGGTGGTGGTAGTGGTTCCACTCTAAGTGGGAGAAGGTTTTGCAACCTTCTATACCTACGAAGCTTTTGGTCTTCCATGATTATATATAAAAATAAAACTAAGCAAAAACCTAGTGGCCACTAAGACTAGGGGGAAAACAACTTTCCACTAAAAAAAAAAATCCTAAGTATGCAAACAAGGAAAACAATATGCCTTTCGGAGAAGAGTTTAGGATGATGAGGGCCCATAACATATCAACAAAGGAAGAAGAACAGTTACCCGGGGTCCACAATACAATGACTAAGGGTGCAAGCGCTGGAATGACCCAACCACCCTCCCAAAGACCTGTAAGGGATTTCCTCCCACATCTATCCTAGGTACAGCAGCTATAATCCCCTGCTGTCACCTATGTATGATCCTATAGGTCTGATACTAAGGCTACCATAAGTATGAAATATCCTTGGGGGATAATCGTCGGCCTGATCAAAATGCGTGGGCAAGGTAGCAAAGCCCGAAGTCCAGATGGACTCCCGTACGCGAATCGGACCTGGTTTATGGTTGAAGGGAAAATGAGGGGATATCCTCAATAAATCCGATCTTCCATGGCCTCGTGCTTAGCTCTGGTTTTAGTAGAGTTTCACAAGAATATTTGATATAGATGGGTTTACCTATATGACAGTCGCACTATGGTTTTTGAGTAATGAAACAAGCTTCGAGCAGTTTAAGGTGTTTTAAGCTCGAAACTCTAGCCTAGACTAGTTGGTGTCATGTATCCCTAGAAAGAAAATCGTTTCTAATTGATTTTATTAAGATTCTTTTTAAGGTTAATTTTTTACTCAGTGGGGTAGTGCATTTTGTGGTGTGGTTGCAACAGAAAGTAAAGTGCATGAAATGAAACAACTTTCAACAACAAAAAGACTTTTAATTTTTTGTTTTATATTCTTTCCAAAATGAAGAATAAGCAAACCTAAACAAAGCTTTATTTTTGTTTTCTTTTCAAATTCTGAACAAATTAAACTATGCTACTCTGCAAAGATTATAAGCCTCACTACTCTAAGCTACCAAACTTATTTTTCTTTTTCTGTTATATATAAATGAAAAAGAACTTGAAAGTGGAAGAAAGTAAGACCTACAAAAGATGTGCAAGTATGGAAAAATGACTCTAAAGTTCACAACAATCGAATCAATGATCCGACAAAGACTTGTCCTACAAGTTTTTTCAAAGGAAAAATCTCTTGAACTTGGAAGCAAAGTGGGGAGAAAACAAGGATGAAAGATGCTTATAACTGGAAATCAAACTTAGAAGAATGCTCCAAAGCACCAAACCATAAACACGAACACTAAGCCAAGTAGTAGGTAGGCAAGCGAACTAAAGACAAGCTTACTAACAAAAAAGTTCAAAGGTGAAGAAAACTAAAGTACTTCAAACTCACTTAATATTGGAAAGGACAACGAGGTCAAGAGATGTCGAGACTCAAAAATCTTTGGAAGACACCTCAAAGGCTCCAAAAATGGGTCAAAACCCTAAATCAAAGGATGAGACACCCAAAGAACATACAAGTGTCACAACAAACAACAAATTCTAAACACAAAGGTTTGTATGCCTGCAACACACTACTAGGGTATGTACGAGCAGCTATGTTCACCAAGGAACAATGCACGGTCTTCAAAAGAGTCGCAAATGAACAATACACTTCAAAAGTAATCAAGTGACCAAAAGATGACCTAAGGGACGCAAAAGGGGCTAAACAGACTCAAAGACGGATTACAGACCTCAAAGGCCAGTTAAGAAGGGCAATAACAAAGTTAGAAACCAAACCAAAACAAGTGGAAAACCAAACCTTCCATCAAACAGAGAGATATAGGAATATTCCCTATTATGCAGTAGGAAAACTAGTGCACTTTGGAAAGTGTGCGCTACTGTGCAGTAGATAAAATAGTGCATAAACTCAGGTATGTGCTACTGTAGGTACAATAGAGTAGCGCACATGTCAGGAAAGGTCAGAAATCAAGCTTTGTAGAGGTGTAAAAGGCTGAGTCAGACAAAAGACAACAGGTAGGGATGACCTACAAGGCCCCTCAAAGGATTAAAGGGATCAAAAAGTACTGGAAAGACAACAAAATGGGTTTCCCAGAGCAGAAAAACAACTGACTCCCCAGCGGAGTCGCCAGTCTGTTGTTCAGGAAATTCACCCTATAGTGAGGAAAGGGACACTATCAACTTAAGGGGAGACAGGTAAACACAATGATTATGCTACAGAAACATTTATAAATGGAAATAGATCAAAGATATTGAAGACGTACCTTACTACTGACGTTTGATCCTAGCTTTGCTCGATCTCGCGCTCAATCTTCAACTTGATCTTCCACTTCAATAGACCTGCAACATAAAGATACCTTCCTCAGCGTATCTTGACTGATATAAAGATGATGAAATTGAAATGCAATTCAAACATCAAGAACAATCAAGCATTTAACCAAATAAATACACAATCCATTAGGCATTATATTTGGGATAGGAAGGAATGTTTCAACCTTTATTGTCAAAAGCATATAATGATTACGAGTTATACCTAATCAATGCAGCATGCTTGTGCAACCAAATTCTAGGCTCCTGCTCTTCTCTGACTTGAAATCTTCTAGCATAACAACCCTTCATACAAACTTCTCTTCTTGTGAATGAGAGTCACAACCATGTCTAACCCCTCTCCTCTATCCTCCTTGTATTGACTGGACAAGGAAGGCAGTTTAGATCGAGAGGTGGTTGTAATGGAAGTTGGGGAAGTTGCAGAACCAACTGCAACTAATCCCAATTCGTCAAATTGATATTTTTTTTATCATATTTTAAGGTGTGCGCGAGTTTTTCACAGTGGAGTAGCACACAGTATGCAACTTCAGTGTTTAACAACTAGCGTTTGCAACTTTTTTGAGGGTGTGAGCTAGTTTACTGAAGTGGAGTAGCGCACAGAAGGAGGTGTGCACTATTATTGAGCCTGTGGAGTAGCGCATGAGCACTAGTACGCTGAAATAGAGTAGCGCACAGCTTAAAACATGAGGTTTTTCAAGGTTTTTCTATCTTGCAGAAGGGTAAGTCAGTTCAAGGTATCATCCAAGGTCATCATGCTCTTCAATCCAAGTTGTCATTTTGTGTGATCGACAGCTCAAAGTGATCACGGATGGAGAAGTGCAGATTTGACCTATAACAGGAACCAACGAAACTTGCCTACAATATTACCAATCTTCACAGGTTCAGTCTGGATTCAGATTTGGACTAGTGGAAGTTGTTGCATGAGGACATGCAAATGGATAGTTGGGGGGAGATGTTGGGCCCTAGAAATGCCCCTTTTTGACCACACCTATTTTATCATTTTTCCCTGTTACACCCTACTTTCATAAACCATATATATGCCTTTTTCCAGATCAATCAACAATCCTGACAAGGTATAATTCATTATTGCTTCATTTAATTAATGCTTAATATTGTTATGGTTATGAATTCTAGCCTTTGATTTATGCTAACTTGTGTTGATTTCATTAAGTCAAGATCCAAGCATAGGTGTATCAGCCGCAATGCCTTGGGAAAGAATCACATGTGGTGCCAGTTGTTACTCTTCAAGATTTGATTCCTCATATTCAAAGGGATAGCACATCTTTCCACATGAAGATGCAATAGGTCTTCGATGAAACAGAGCATTGATGCAACAGACAGGACACCTCCTAATTCGTTAATCCGTTGATCCATTGACTGCCAGAGTAATAAAATCCTTCATGTCTAATAGCCTCATTCAATATGGTTGTAATAGTTTAGTTGTAACTCTACAGCATGAAGATCAGAGATCTTCATTGCTGCATGAAATTAGTGGATCACGAACTGTATTCTTCAGGTATAAATATGGAAAGGATTTTAGAGTCCGGGGTTTGTTAATTATCATTTTGTACAGGAAGTAACATAGAGCTGAGACTGTAGATTACCATCTTTAAGGAAGAGCAAAGTTATTCATATTTATGTGTCTTAATCTATGGTAGTTCATGACGTCTCTGTTAGAAGGCCAGGGCCCACATTCTCACAAAGATTGTCGAGTTAAGCAGGTAGTTAAATTTATTTATTTTCTGTTGTATGGTGTGGAATCGCATTAGGCGTATTACTAGTAGCTGCAACATATATTTTACAATTGCATTCTTTCCTGATAGTTCATTCTTTGCATCCTAAATAGCTGCAACTGTGTGGTGTGATAGTCGACTATGTAGGTTAGTTTAATTGATGCACGGTGTGTTAGAATTAGCTGTTACATCCAAGCTCATCTCCAATTCCTTTCAGTCATTTATGCTTTCTAGGATTTCCAATATCTATCAATTTAGAGTTCAAGTTATTTTTGATTCTGGTTGCTGTTGTATTTTTATTAAATTCATTAAATTAGGCAGATGGTGATTTAGTTACAGTAGTTGATGGATGAATCATTTTGGTAAATATTGAATACTGTAGTTTGATAATTATAGGATTTAACTTCTTGCAAAATTAATCTAGTTCATTTCTATTTTTAGATCAGTAACTGCAAGGTTGATTTCTATAGGAAGGTAGCTATACTTTGAATTCCTAGATATATGAGTTAGATTAGTTTTCTTTATGGAATGTGTTTGGATGAGCAGATAGGTTGGATTATTATCTCCATTTAGTTAATCAACTACTTGAAATGTTTATGCATAGATTGTGCTTATTGCCATTGAAATAAAAGACTTCCCTGGGTTGACAATTTATATTGAGCATACCGTGTGTTAGTTGTAATTAATTAGCATATAAGGTGACCAACATATCCTATCGACATGATGGAATGGGTGTCCATGTTAGGATATTTCAATACTTCATCCTTGTCCTACCTAGCATTATTTATTTTTCCTAGTTGTTGATGATGTCATTTCCCCCTAGTGGTCTGCAGATGTCATCCAAGATCCATCTACCACCTTTTGATCCCTGTATGCATCATTTTAGGACCACTTCTGTCAGTTCCCTATTTTATAGGAACCAACCGAGTGTTCCAGTGCAGTCCACCTGAGTTAGATGACTCTTGTGGGGGGTTGGAGCTCCGGCTGCCATTGATTGTGGCCTCATGCGCCCATTTATGATTGATATGCATGAAAAAGTCATGATTTATCCTTCCTTATTCATTTAACTGATTGTGAGTTTAGTTAGTTGAGTTTAGGTTTAGTTCAAATGAGTTTGATTCTTCCAGAGCACTCCAATGGTGACAATCCCTATGCTAGACCAACTGAGGTTTGAATTCTCCTACATGATTCGAATGATCTCCATTGTATTATCATTGTTCATTATACCGATAATTGAGTAGTTTGACATTAATTTGATCCTATCTGATTTATGCTGCATTAGTATTCTTCTGCTCTTTTTTACTGTAGTTTTCACTCTTCTTCAAATTTTATGCTCATTCCTTCTTTGTGAGGTATCCTCATCTATTTATATATATATTGTGATATATAATTTAACATGTTATCAGAGCCATGGAGTGAATAGGTTGAGAAACTACTTTTGGTAGTGCACCATAAGCCTCTGTATTTCCATAGAAAATCCTGGTGCGATTGCATTGAATTCATTGGAGAAATCCACTGAGGTCTAGCCAGGTGTGAAGGATCTGGATAAAAGTGACTACTGTCCTAAATAGTTCTCAGTAGAAGTATACCTCCATTATTGAGTGTTTTTGCAGTTTATTTGAAGTTTTTGAGTGCAATAGTAGTTGCAACAACTGCAACAGTTTTCTGTAGATGCAATAGTTTCTACAATTACAACAGTTTTCTACAGTTGCAACAGTTTTCCATAATTGTAGTAGTTATGTTGCAGTAGTAGTAGCAAATATTTTCCATTGTTTTTGCAGGTATTCTACAAAAAATTCCATGAATTTGAAAGTAATTCCTCCTCTCTCTCCATTCTACTATGATGAGTGGAAACCAAAGATCATAGCTTATCTGAAGAGACAAGGTCTTTTTGACATGTGTATTGGTGTTATGAGATATTTTGCTTTCTTTAAAGAAGAGAATGATTGGATAAATTACTATGGCAGAGCCTTCAGAGAAATGTGTATTTCTATGTCTCCTAGTGTTTTCCCTAAAGTCAGCTACTTAGACTACATGAGCAACAATGTTCAGGCATCTCAAATAAAAGTTTGTTTTTATGGTTTTTTTGGATGACAATGAAAAATCTGATAAGGTAAAGGCAAGATATAGGGATACAACAAACTGATAACATCAGAAATTAAATGTATATCAACAAGAATTTGCAGAATGGATGAGATTAAAATAGTGCAGCTCAAGGAGATAGGATTCAAAACACATATACACAAAGAATAAACAAACAGTTCATAATTTGCAAAATATGTAAAGATACAGGCATCTGAAATAACATTTCACATATCAAGTAAGCATTAACATTCACTTTCAGACATAGCATCTATATATAAAATATCTACATAAATATCCATGTAAATAGGGTTCAAACAGAACCAAAGAATACTACACAATACAAGTTCAAAACCTAGCTCCATATATATATTAAGTCATTCATTCAAAACAAAGAAGTTCTTACACAGATAATGGTTGTAGAGTTGCACTAGCTTCCAGCATATCGACCCCCATGTGTAACCCCCCTTTACTCTAGTATTCAAACAAGAATATATACAATATCTCCTAGAGCGAGTCTTCAACTAACTCTATTACAAATTAGAAATTATGAGAAGTTTCTGCCACAAAATATGGAAAATATGACATCGAGATGCTCCTCTGACTTGGATCTTTATCTTTATGCTGAAGCTGTTGGGGAAAATATCCTTTGGAATATTAATCTTTTAAAAATTGGCCATTTGTCATAAACTGCCATCTGATTTCGAATGCAAGGATTCTGGCTTTATAAATGTCTGTCTAAAAATTAGGAATCTTATTGCCGAGTGTGCACTATCTCCCTGAAGATCTAATCTATAGTTAATAAATAGTTAACTGGTGATAGGACTTCACTGAAATCTATAGAAGTATCCACTACATGTTATTTTTATCAATCTGCTCATTATCTCTAGTTGTATAACTCTTCTAACTGTTTTTGAACTGTGCCTTAACTCCTTCATAGCATTCGATGGTCAAAAGATACGAAAATCCTTAGAAGATAAGGATAGAGACAAAAGTTTCCAATCACTGCCTCATATTCTTGAAATGCACAAAACCTGGTAATGATCATTTCAATATGAAATTTACTGATGAAATGCTGTTTTGCAATCTTCAAATGATGATCCTTTGCTTTTTCAAACCCTGACAGGTTTGCAAAAAAAACACTGTGAAACATTCTTCCTTGGCATTTACGTGGATGCTATCAATGCCTTGGCACATGGACAATTTTGGTTGACATTTGTCAATCGATAATGAATAGTCTAAACCCTTTGCAAATGGCATCTCTTAAAAAAACTATGCAAGCTTTTTTGGATCCCTGAGTGATGCATACAAGTCAAATAACTAACCAATATACTCCGAGATCCAAAATAATCAAAATTTTTAATCAGAATTCAGCAATCAGCAATGAAATTGTTCTGAGCAGTCCTGCAGTTGCCTTACCTCAGATTTGGGCAATTAGGCTACTGTGAACAATTTTGAAGTTGATATTAACACAAGTCAATTGATTGTCATCGGCATCCATCAGCTTCATTTTGAGCTTATATGCTCCAGCTGGAGTGAACCCTGGAAAACTATGGGAATGTGTAAGTACAAAACTTCCTTGCTCTATTGGGTATGATGTCTTGGTACACATATCATGACTTTCTGTATGGACACGTACTCCATAGAAAAAGACATCAATACTCAATTTTCCACCAGAAAGGGACGCGTCGAAAATGGCAAAAATCGTAAATGTGGCTGGAGCGCCGCTCACAACCGGATTAGGATTGATATCCACGGATTCAACCTTCACTGGATAACTGGTATCCGAATCACAATAAGTAGGCTCGGATCGATTTCCGGTCCATGTTAACGGATCGATCAAGGATTTCTGTGAGGGAACATATCGAAGAAACAAAGCCTTTGATGCTTGAATATTTCCATGGTGCATCCTATTACCAATCTTTCATTTTACAGTATCATACAGATAGGGTGCAGAGCATTTCCGTTTCTGGCAATACAGGAACCATCCTCTGCATAACTGGCATGTGTAAAATGCTGTTGATGTGAGTGATTTGAAGGATGAAATGTAGACATCGGCGGATTTACAATATTGTAAAAGATGGAAATGGATATTATTTTCATTGCATTGCTTCCTGCTACTTGGGCTTCCACCTAAAGATATTTTGCTCTTTTGTTTTGAGTCCTTTAGAACCAGCTGTCGGTGTGTACCAGGAATTTTTTTCAAAAGTTGTTTGTGTCATGATTATACCTGCACACATACAACTAACGTTGGCAAGCTAACAACATACATGCATTTTGAAGAAATTGCATGGGCTGCTAGCATGTATTAAAACATAGGCCATGTTCAGTTCATCCTAGATTTTTTTATCAAATATGAACAAACTTCGAAATAATCTATAGGAGCTTAGGTTAAGAACTAAATATTTGTAAATTCCTATAACATTAAAAAATGAAAGTCAAACAATCCAAATTTTAGGGAAAGGAAAAATAAAAACCAAGGCTAAAAAGGTCTTAAGATGAAAACTTGTCCTAAATAGAATAGCTAACATACCTAGGAAAAACATTGGCTCCAACTGGGGGATGACATTTCCCTATGATTTGCCAAGAACTGTAGTTCCGATGCCTTATTTTCTGTCAAAATTTACTGATCCATTGGGCTATGGATCCTTATACCAAATCTTTGGAAACTCTCTCAATCTCTGAGGACACACCTTTGAAATAACAAAATATTGTTGCATACTGAAAAGAATCTACATGCTCGTATGGCGAGCTTATTTTCCTACTTACTCCTACTTCTAATCGGTAGAAACAACCCAATCAAGTGTAATCACACTTCCAGTGAAGCCATGATAGCATCCAACCGATTGAAACAACTTCTTGCAAGTAGATGAAATTCAAAGAAAAATTTAACATTTGAAACAAAAATTTAATTTGGAAAGCACATTCTACTTTGATTCCAACTTCTAAAAGGCTGAAACCTTTTGAAAATCCCGATTTTATATAAAAGGCCACTGGGTCTTTCCAGTTATGCTGTATTTCCAGTTGATACAAAAAGTGGCATTGTTCCTCTGCTCCATTTATAACATGATATTTCATTTGTTCTGCTGAAAATAGAGAATGAAGATTTTCCAAGCATTGAAAATCAAAGATATCATATTTATTCCTTCAACAATATCAATAACAATGTCATCCTGAGAATTAACAAGATGATCTTCCTCTTTCATGCTGCCATCCAATAGGTAACTGTCATACATTGGATCTATTTGTTCAATGATAATGGACTGAAAGTCTTCATGAGCCTGCTGATTGAATTCTGCCACATCACACATCTACGGATCTTGTTTTTCATCATCATATTCATAAAAAATTGGAGCAGACTCATAAAATTCAAATGACAAAGATGAAGTTTTCTGAAAATTATCAGCAGCAATCTGAACTTCAAACAAACTTGGAATAACTTCTGTATTATAATCACCATTATAAGAAACCTCTGAATTGATGCCAAATGCATCCAAAATATTATGGTCATCAAATTTAACATCTGACTGCTGAAAATCCTCTTGCTGTAAAATAGATATAGCAGAAGCTTCATAGGACAATAAATCATCTTTTGAAAAATAATCAATAGCATCTTTAACTCGACTGTCATCAACATCATTTTTAGGATTGTTCTGCAAACCTTCATAAAGAATATGATTTTCAATGTTTTCTTCAATAGAGGATTGCGACTCACAATGAGATACTTCTTCATGAATTTTATCAGTAAGGCTATGCTGATCGTTATTACTAAGAGATTTCTTGATCGTAAATTGCTCACAATAGTCCTCTAAAAGGAGATTATCAGAATAAATCCTCTTGCAATAAACATAAAAGGTAGCATGGAAATCTTTTATTGATGAAATACTAGAAATAGGAAGAGATCAGTACCACTCTCTAGAATTTCCTTCCAAAGAATACATAAACATATTCAACAATACATCTTCTTGATGAATATCGAGCTGGTCCATGTATTGATGAAACTCAACCAAGTGTTGTGCCGGATGATCATGGCCATCTCCTCTAAATATTGGAAGGAAGTCTCCCCATTCATCCATAGTAGGAATATTATTTGGAAAATATGGAACAGATGAAAAATCTAAAGGTGCAAACCTTGCAGCCATAATGGCTTCCATGGATTTTGACATTTTGAACTGGTGGAGTCACCAACAAATCCTTCCTCCATGAAAAAATTGTAGTGTAAAGCACGTAACTAGCCCTTGTCCACCATCAAAGACTGGATCTAATCTTTATCAAACCAAGGAAGAACTTGTACTTCCTCCCCAGTATGGTCGCAAAAAGATGTTTTCCCTAAAGTCTGCTACTTAGACTACAGGAGCAGCAGTGTTTAGGCACCTCAAATAAAAGTTTGTTTTTATGGTTTTTTTGGATGACAATGAAAAATATAATAAGGTAAAGGCAATATACATGGATACAACAAACTAATAACATCATAAATTAAATGTATATCAACAAGAATTTGCAGAATGGATGAGATTAAAACAGTGCAGCTCAAGGAGATAGGCTTCAAAACACATATACACAAAGAATAAACAAACAGTTCATAATTTGCAACATATGTAAAGATACAGGCATCTGAAATAACATTTCACATATCAAGTAAGCATTAACATTCACTTGCAGACATAGCATCTATATAGAAAATATCTACATAAATACCCATGTAAACAGGGTTCAAACAAAACCAAAGAATACTACACAATACAAGTTCAAAACCTAGCTCCATATAGATATTAATTCATTCATTCAAAACAAAGAATTTCTTACACAGATAATGGTTGTAGAGATGCACTAGCTTCCAGCATATCGACTCCCATGTGTAATCCCCCTTTACTCTAGTCTTCAAACAAGAATATATACAATATCTCCCAGAGCGAGTCTTCAACTAACTATATTACAAATTAGAAATTATGAGAAGTTTTTGCCTCAAAATCTGGAAAATATGACATCGAGATGCTCCTCTGACATGGATCTTTATCTTTATGCTGAAGCTGCTGGGGCAAATCTCCTTTGGAATATTAATCTTTTAAAAATTGGCCATTTGTCATAAACTGCCATCTGATTTCGAATGCAAGGATTCTGGCTTTATAAATGTCTGTCTAAAAATTAGGAATCTTATTGCCGAGTGTGCACTATCGCCCTGAAGATCTGATCTATAGTTAATAAACAGTTAATTGGTAATAGGACTTCGCTGAAATCTAGAGAAGTATACACTACATGTTATTTTTATCATATTGCTCATTATATCCAGCTGTATAACTCTTCTAACTATTTTTGAACTGTGCCTTAACTCCTTCATAGCATTCGATGGTCAAAAGATACGAAAATCCTTAGAAGATAAGGATAGAGACAAAAGTTTCCAATCGTTGCCTCATATTCTTGAAATGCACAAAACTTGGTAATGATTGCTTCAATATGAAATTGACTGATGAAATGTTGTTTTGCAATCTTCAAATGATGATCCTCTGCTTTTTCAAACCCTGACAGGTCTACAAAAAAAACACTGTGAAACATTCTTCCTTGGCGTTTTCGTGGATGCTGTTAATGCCTTGGCACTTGGACAATTTTGGTTGACATTTGTCAATCGATAATGAATAGTCTAAACCCTTTGCAAATGGAATCTCTTAAAAGAACTGTGCAAGCTTTTTTGGATCCCTGAGAGATGCATACAAGTCAAATAACTAACCAATATACTCCGAGATCCAAAATAATCGAAATTTTTAATCAGAATTCAGCAATCAGCAATGAAATTGTTCTGAGCAGTCCTGCAGTTGCCTTACCTCAGATTTGGGCAATTAGGCTACTGTGAACAATTTTGAAGTTGATATTAACACAAGTCAATTGATTGTCATCGGCATCCATCAGCTTCATTTTGAGCTTATATGCTCCAGCTGGAGTGAACCCTGGAAAACTCTGGGAATGTGTAAGTACAAAAATTCCTTGCTCTATTGGGTATGATGTCTTGGTACACATATCATGACTTTCTGTATGGACACGTACTCCATAGAAAAAGACATCAATACTCAATTTTCCACCAGAAAGGGACGCGTCGGAAATGGCAAAAATCGTAAATGTGGCTAGAGCACCGCTCACAACTGGATTAGGATTGATATCCATGGATTCAACCTTCACTGGATAACTGGTATCTGAATCACAATAAGTAGGCTCGGATGCTCCTGCATATATTGACGAAATCAATGAAGAGCTCGCTATGACTACCACCATAAGAAGCCAACACAGTGATTTTCGGTCCATGTTAACGGATTGATCAAGGATTTATGTGAGGGAACAGATCGAAGAAACAAAGCCTTTGATGCTTGAATATTTCCATGGTGCATCCTATTACCAATCTTTCATTTTAAAGGATCATATAGATAGGGTGCAGAGCATTTCCATTTCTGGCAATACAAGAACCATCCTCTGAATAATTGGCATGTGTAAAATGTTGTTGATGTGAGTGATTCGAAGGATGAAATGTAGACATCGGCGGTTTTACAATATTGTAAAAGATGGAAATGGATATTATTTTCATTGCACTGCTTCCTACTAGTTGGGCTTCCACCTGAAGATATTTTTCTCTTTTGTTTTGAGTCCTTTAGAACCAACTATTGGTCTGTACCAGGAACATCTTTCAAAAGCTCTTTGTGTCATGATTATACCTGCACACATGTAGCTAACTTTGGCAAGATAACAACATACATGCATTATGAATAAATGGCATGGGCTGCCAGCATGTATTAAAACATAGGCCATGTTCAGTTCATCCTAGATTTTTTATCAAATATGAACAAACTTCGAAATAATCTATAGGAGCTTAGGTTAAGAACTAAATATTTGTAAATGCCTATAACATTAAAAAATGAAAGTCAAACAATCCAAATTTTAGGGAAAGGAAAAATAAAAACCAAGGATAAAAAGGTCTTAAGATGAAAACTTGTCCTAAATAGAATATCTAACAGACGTAGGACAAACACCTAGTATGCACTACCTCAAGGAAACTGCTGAAAATACAAGTGATCTATGGGCCCAACTAGACAAAGCATTTCGAAAGTAGAATGAAGATATTGGTGCAAATTATTTGGAGAACAAGCCCAGTGATAACTCCTTATGTGTTCTCTCTAATTATGTCTCAGTCTCAATCATATCTCATGATGAAGTTGTTCAAGATGAAGAAGAATCCGTAGATTCAACACTCATGTTCTCAATGTCTTCTATTTCGAATTCTGAGCAATATAAGCCAGTTCATACTCTAGAATTTGAAGAGGTTCTTAAATCCTCTCTTTCCCATGAGTCTGATGGTGTGTAGAATTATGATCTATTGAATGATTTGGAGGTGATACATTCACCCTCCTTGATCACATGCTTCCTATGAAATTCTATTTGATCATTCACACATGCTCTCAGAGTTTCTCTAAAGATGGAGGACACTACCATTCGCTTGGGTTCAAGTCTAAGGAATATTTTGGTGATTTTGGTTTTGATCTCACCCCTACTGGTTCAAAGGAGATCACAAGAAACCATCTATCAATTCTTGGAGTTGATTTGAATTCCAAGCCACCACCATCATGTCATAGTTCATTTGTTTATGATCTCACCTATGTTGGTTCAAAGGAGATATCAAAGAACTATCTACACATTCCTGAAGTTGATCCTACCTCAACTAGTTTGAATCACAGGTTCCAGGATGATCTTCATATTTTTGGATTTGTTCTCACCATGTTCGATCTGAAGAGCAAGTTCATAAAGCCTCCATATTCGCTTGCATCCTCTGAAGGAGAATACAAGAACATGTTTTTGGAGCATGATCCACTTCTTCCCAAGAGGAAGATACCTCCAGACATATGATCAAGCATCACTCCTACTTGAGTTTGGAGAAATTAATATTTTGGTGTGTTTCAATCCAATTTGAGGGGGGGGGTTTCCCATGAGGCTTTCCCCATTTCCTTGGTTCATGGGATATTCTTTTCTTTTTATCATTTATTTGATTGTATGGGTGACCTCTGGTCTCAGTAACCAAGGCCCATGATGCAAAAGTATGGATTAAGGGGGGTGTTAGGATATTTCAATACTCCATCCTTTTCCTACCTATCATTATTTATTTTTCCTAGTTGTTGATGATGTCATTTCCCCCTAGTGGTGTGCATATGTCATCTGGGATCCATCTACCACCTTCTGAGCCCCGTATGCATCATTTTAGGACCACTTCAGTTAGTTTCCTATTTTATAGGAACCAACTGAGTTTTCCAGCGTAGTCCAACTAAGTTAGATGACTCTTGTGTGGGGTTAGAGATCTGGATGCCATTGATTATGGCCTCATGCACCCATTTCTGATTGATATGCATGAAAAAATCACTATTTATCCCTCCTTAGTCAGTTAACTCATTGTGACTTTAGTTAGATGAGGTTAGGTTCAGTTCAGTTGATTTTGAGTCTTCCAGAGCACTCTACTGGTGATAATCCCTATGCTAGACCAAATGAGGTTTGAATTCTCCTGCATGATTCGAATTCTCTCGATTGTATTATCATTGTTCATTACATTGATAATTGAGTAGTGTAACATTATTCTTCTCCTATCTGAGTTCTGCTACATTATTATTCTTCTGCTCTTTTTTACTGTAGTTTTCACTCTTCTTCAAATTTTATGCTCATTCCTTCTTTGTGAGGTATCCTCATCTCTTTAGATCTATTGTGAATTAGAATTTCACAGTCCAATCGAGTTATGGTTGATAAAATGCAAGGTACCATATGTGTATGCACATATTTTAGGGATCTCAACAAAGCCTATCCAAAAGGCAACTATCCCACACTATTTATTGATCAAACTATAATTGCATGTGGAGGCCATGAAATGTTTTCTTTCATGGATGGTTTTTCAAGATATAATAAAATTCAAATCAAACCTGAAGATCAACATAAAATGTATTTTATATGTCCCTGGGGTACCTTTTCCTATAGGAAAATGTCGTTCGGATTGAAGAATGTTGGGGTTACTTTCCACCAAGCTATGCACTTCGCTTTCCATGACATCAAGCATGTAGTTGAACCTTACTTGGATGATCTACCTGCATGATATTGGAAGAGAATAGATCATCCTACACACTTATGACTTGTGTTTGAACGATGCAGATACTACAACATTCGGTTAAATCCTAACAAATGTGTTTTTTGTGTAGAGTCTGGTTTCAACATGTCCAATCGAGGGATTATGGTTGATCCTTTGAAAGTTGAGGCTATTGTCAAATTGCATCCTCCTCGTACTATCCGACAACTTCAGATTTTACAAGGCATGTCAAATTTTCTTAGACACTTTATTATAAGCTATGCTAATATTACAGGTTTCATGTGATTTCTTAAACAGGATACCCATTTTTCTTGGGATGAGGCTGCACAAAACCCATTTGATGCTTTGAAAAATGCACTCTTGTTAGCCCCCTTATTGAGTCCACTGGATTATACTCAAGATTTTCTTCTATATCTGGCCACATATGTTACTACCATTGGGATAGTCTTAGTTTAGGAAGATGACAAACTCCAAGAGCATGTCATTTATTACCTTTCTCGTGCAATCGTAACTCTTGAATTCAAGTATTCCCACGTCGAGAAATTGGCATTAGCTGTTGTGTATACCATTCAGAGGATACGTCACTATATTCTATTACGAACTACCATAGTCATCACAAAAGTCAATCCTTTCTGATATGTATTGACCCAACGAATAATTGGGGTAAAATTTAACAAATGGATTGTCATCTTGCAAGAATTTGATCTTACTTTCCAATCTTCTAAGTCAAAGAAGTCTTTGGTGTTCACGGAACCTATATCTGAGTTTCCTAGTGATGTAAAACGCCATGAAGAAGATTTGTCATTCCATGATGAACACATCTTCCTCATCACAGCCTCTAATCCATGGTATGGAGACATTTTAATATATCTCCAAACTTTGAAGTGTCCACCAACTTTATCTAGTGAATAATGACGGAATCTTAGGCATCATGCCAAGAACTACCTCATTATTTATGACACACTATACAGACGGGGGGTAGATTTGATATTACGTCGTTGTTTAAATTTGGATGAAGCCGAGTCAGTATTGAATGATGCTCACAATGGATCCTGTAGGGGTCATATTTTGGGGTTGGAAAAAACTGAGAAGATACTGCGTGCTGGGTATTTTTGGCCCACCATATTTAAAGATTGTGTGGAAGTCGTGAAATACTATCGTTCGTGTCAGGTTTTCATAAAGAAAATGCGAGCACATCTGGCTCCTCTTCACCCTGTTATCACAGCGGATCCCTTTACAAAATGGGGGATTTATTATATGACTTGTAACCCAGTTTTTGTTGGGGGACATCAACATATCATCGTTGTAGTCGACTACTTTACGAAGTGGGCCGAGGAAATGCCAACTATTAAAGCAAATGGAGAAACTAGAACATATTTTTTCTTCAATTATATCATTGTCAGGTTCGGCATACCTAAATAGATCGTCACTGATCATGGACGACATTTCCAGAACTACGTGATGTCTTACTTGACCACCATGCTGGGTTTTCGACAATACCATTCATATTTGTTTTATCTATAGGAAAATGGACAAGTTGAAGAGATCAATAAAAGTTTGAAAACTATTCTTCAACAGACTGTTAATGCCAGTCGATCAAATTGGCACATCATGTTGTATCCAAATATTTGGGCATATCGTTCAATATCAAGAGTGCTAGTGGTTTTTCACCATTCCAACTTGTTCAAGGGGTAGAGGCAGTCACACCGATTGAATGTGAGATTCCATCTTTGAACTGAAACTTCTGCTTTGGAAGAACAATTGCTTCATTTAGAAAATTTGGATGAACAATGTCATGATGCGCTTACTGCAAATGAATCTCACAAGAATCGAGTTAAACACCAATACAACAAGTTTGTAAAAACTAGGGTTTACTATGAAGGATACCTTGTTTTGGTTTATGATCAGGACAAGGATCCCTTGGGGGAAGGAAAGTTCAATTCTATGTGGCTTAGACCCTATATCATTTATAAATTTTTGAGGAAAGATTCATATGAGTTGATGGATTAAGATGGTTTTAAGCTGCCTGGTCCTAGAAATGGGCTCTACTTGACAAAGTATTATGTCTAGGCCTATTTGTTTTTTCTTGTACTATAGCTGTACATTTTTGTAGAGTTAGTTCTTTTTAGATTTTGCTTATGTGTCTTCCGGATTGTGTTTTCAGATGACAAGTGAGTTTTTTCTAGGATTCGTTGATCGCACAAGTCGTCACACTTGTAACTTGGCTTCAACTGTTTGGGTAATTTATTCCCCCACAATCCAACTTGTTTCCTCGGGAGGTTCTTGTTTGGGCCTTACGATGAATAATATAGATGAGTACAGTGCAGTTATTGAACTACTCTAAGATGTTATTCATCATGGTATTTCGTGTGTAACATACCCTTTTTGTTGGAAAACATTTTTTGTGTTAGCAAACATTATTATAACTTGTATTGTAAAGTTTATCTTGGACAAGTGTCCAAGGATGACTGTAATTTGCACAATATATTATTATTAAATATATAAAATAGGAGACAAACACCTAAGAGGATTGTTGAAAGAGTGGTTACTGATCCACTAGGTGGAATGGAATCTGGGGTAGAAGGCAATGGACAAGTGGCAGCATCATGATGCAACTAACTAGTTGTTGGTATGGGACAACTCCCTTGAAATGTGGTCATAGTGCCCTAAAAGATGGGACTGGAGCTTGAGGCTCATTTATTCCAAACCGACCACTAAAGACCTAGGCAGTCTATATAATAGCCATCAAATTGTGAACTGAGGTTCATCACTTTTCCTGATGAGGAAATTTACCTTGGGGCTTTGCTGTGTTTGTACCTAAGAGATTTGATGAGGGGATATGCTATGTTGTTGATCATGTTGTGAGTCTACCAAACTCTTATTGAGTTTAGAAGGTTGATGCTGAGTGGAGAAGGCATGTTATTTCAGGAGGTTGATGTTGAGTGGAGAAGGTATTTTTGAGTGCCTTGCTTCTACATAGATTCCACCCACTTATTGGATCAGTAATCAGGCTCGGGGGTTTACTAGAAGCCAGTAGTTGAGCTGCTTCTTCTGAAACAAGTTGGGAGGAACATGCCTCCTTGGGTGTTTGCCGGTCCTATCTTCATCTACAGGCTCCATTATCTTATCTATTTTCATATATCTTAAGATTCTGTTACATATTAATTGTTGCTGTTTTATTTTATAAGTTATTTCAGTTTCGTGAGTAAATTAAAATTCTGTATGAAATTGATTTGATTGAATAAATAGTCTCTGCATTTTCCCCCATGCTATAGAAATTGCATCGTACTCTAGTATAGAGACAAATTAAGATAGATAGGTATGATAGGAAAATAGCCATGCGAAATGAGAAGATAAAAACATTGCATTTTTTTGAAGTTATTGTTTACTGTTAAAATTTTCTATGTACACATGTATCAGTCTTTTCATTATTATTTCTGCTTAAATAATTGATCTCAGAATATATAGTAATGTTTTCACTCATTTCATAGATATCAATTGTATAGGAATAAATAGTTTCCTTTTGAAGGATTATATAAATTATTTCTCTGTTATGGTATATAGAAACATAGATAAATTTCTGGCAGATAATTGCAGTGTTTAGAATCCAATTATATAGTAGAAAAACCTTAAAACCTAATAGTACTTTTACAACCCTCAGCGCATCAAACTAGCATATTATTTCTTTATTCTAGTAATAAAAACAAATCACATTCTTCTTTCTGGTTATTTAACTGAGGGTAATACCCTCTTAATCGAAACATTATCAATTCATTTCATAATCATAACAGAATTATTATTATTATTATCTCTCGGCATGCAGCCAACACTAATTTTAAACCTAGTATCTCAAACCCTTGGCACTTAGCCATTTGTCTTTTAACTATTGAAAAGAAACATAAACAACACATCGTATAATTCATTACTAGTAAACAAAGAACACAAGTTCGCATGCACCCTGTCGAATCGAACTGATCACATTTCCTATGTTGTTTTCAAAGTTTTCTTATATTACAGTAAAAGTAGACAAACCAAACAGAACCAACAAGAAAGACAAGCTTGGATGCCTATATCTTATCAAAGAGCAACATCAACATCTATACATTCCAAAACGAAGACTAAACCCTAACCCTAGGAATATTTCTTAAGTTTTAAATGCAGCAACATTTGTTACAAATCAACGAAGTGCAAACAGGCTGCAAGCCTTCTATAGATACATCCATCTACCCTTTAGCTATAGTCTTATTAATTGTATAGACTTCATATGATTTTTATCCTATCGTTTTTACATTCACATTTCATAACGGAAAAACAAATAGCAGCAGAGTATTGAAAGCTAGGTTACAACTACATAATGTATTATATCAAAGTAAAAAACAGAGGCCTGCTAGAGACCAGTTCTCATTAACATTTAAATCACAGAGTCATAAGTTAGGTTCACGGGTCGAGCCCCATTTTGGTGAAAACAGACAATGACTGCAAAAATTTGACTTGTAACACTTTGTTCATCTTATAAATTCAATAGAGCTTGAAAACCTCGAAGACAGAGAATTACATTTGCCCAGTACAACCCAGAACCTGAAAAACTGTATAGTAACCTACAAACTCTCCGAGATAAATACGAATACACAGAACAACACACATGTCGGCCTTCATCCTCTTCTACACAGAGTTTCAAGGAAACCTTCGAGGCTTGCCGGTTGCTGTAGCTGTTGCTAACCTTCAACATTCAAACCAAAGAAGCTCTCGAACCACTGCACCTACATTTTGAACATGAGATGTGGTTAAACATAATCTTATTCAAAAAAACTGATTCCCTTTCTGGGAAAGTTATTATTATTGAGTTTGCATTCGAATGTGAAAGTTACAGGAAAAATGACGAAGTACATTACCTTCTTAGGTAGCACGAAGTAGAAACGCCAGACCAATGCCTTTACAAACCCCACGAATAGTAGTTTACCGCAAAGATTGAAGAAATTAATGCAGAGTTCATTGCCATTGCACTGATGTGAAGTACCAAGAGTTGTGTTAACTATTGCAAGGATTGTTCTTCCACATCGAAGACTCAAATAAAAACAACACTGCAATGATAAACATTACAATAACCCTGAACTCCAAAGAAAGACCCTCAACAGGCTTTAGTATCGAATCATCCTTAAAAACCAGACTCTAAGTTGTCAACCCTGGCGCACTATAACTGTCTTAGACTCGACACTGAAAGCCTGCTATAGGTTACGGGGTCAAAACCCAGGCTTCACGCTTCCAAAATGAAAAATAGGAAAACCTACAAACCCTCAGCCTGTTGGCCGAACTCAAAGTCACTACTACCAAATGTCGAGGGAAAATAGTAGAAATTAAACACAATAACGTAGTGGAGATAGGGTTTATCCTAATCCATCGATTTCACTTTGATCAACGGTGGAGATCACCAGGCGGTTCATGAAACTCCAATCCATCTACCATATTTAATGAACCATCATTGTATGAGCCACGATGGAGCCAGTTCATCAACTAGTAAATCCCGTATGTTTACACATCATCACAAGAATGACTATAACATGGTGTTAGCACGTGATCGAGCTCACTAAGCTATCCACATTGGAACTTCATTACCTCGACGGTTGTGTGCATTCAATACAAAGGCAGCGTGTCTAAATCTGCCAACCTATGGCACATAACGTTCACATCATAGTATTCATACAGTGGACATTGCTTATAGTATAGTCCCTGATGCACACCCTTGTCGATATGTTTTATAAAGTTCACATAGTATCATATGTTTACATATTATTGATAAAATTCGCATAGTTTCATATATTGCATAGTATCAATAAGATTTGTGTAGTATACATAGGGTAATACAATGCACACAACGTACATATTATAATGTGATATATTTCACCATAGTTTGTTAGTATTACAACAAACATTATTTATAATGGTTCGATAAAATTTCCATAGACATTATAAATAGATTATATAGATAATCTAATAAATTACAATGCACGTTGTGAATGGATTATAGATATTGCACACACACACAATCTATTACATGGTGTAATGAAATTCATGTCAATTATTGAAATTTATTACCATCATCGTAGGGTATAGACCCTAGGCAAGTTAGAAAAACAATTATACTTAGAATTTCTACATATTGCCACAGAGGAAGAAGTTAGACAGTTACATACAGTTCGACATGAATGGAAAATCCTAAATAATTATGGATACAAAACTATGATACGATCATTACAGACCTTCTCTGGAAAACAATTACAAGCTTATATTTTACAAAGATTAATATGCCATGTGCGTATCTGCAGTCAATTTCAGATGTCTTTATCTTTAATGATTTTAGTCTAGAACTAAGATTCTCACCGGTGGAATGCCCAAAGTGTTATCTCTTCAAATGTTTACAAAGGAGATTACTGAGAAACTGTTTGAATACTTGTCGCAACTTTAAAATCCTTACCTGGAAACTGTCACAAGTACGAAATCACATGCTTTAGCACGAATGCTAAGTAAGCCTCGGGGTGTCCGTAGGAGCCCTTCATCAATCAACAAAAGCATATTCGTCAAAGATAGTTGATTCATAAATCATAACATCAACAATAGAAGTTTGTAGTAGTATGAATAACATCAAGACATAAACATAAATATGATAGTCTCAAATTCTTATACTATAAACCAGCATGGTATTTATTACAGTAGGATAACCTCTTATGCCTTGTTCTATTCTGCACATATTAAATAAGCATTAATTGTCACGTAGAAATTTTTTAAATTTATGTGATTTTTTTCGGGATGTTACATGTGGTATCAGAGCACAAGTTCAAACTCTAGGCCTGATTGAGGCTCATGCGTGCAAATAGAAAATAAATCAGAAAGCTTATGTTACTAACTTTTGTAATTTAATTATATTTTTGCACAGAACAGATTGACCTTTAATTGCAGGTATGGAAATACTAGAGGACATATCTCGTCATAATGAACGCATTAATAATAACAATACTGAAGGAATCTATGTCGAGTTAAACAACCAGCCTTCTGAAATTTTACGCACTGTGCAAGATTTAAAATCTGAATTAAAAGTTGTTAAAGAAGAAAATGAACGAATCCTTAAGGTAAAGGAAGAGTTACAACATAATTTAAAAGGAAACTTTTAACACCCAAAAAGTTCTCACTACCTCATCTACCTCATTACATGACTCATTTGTCCATATTTCCTACCATATTTGCCTTCAAAACCTTGAAATCCCATTAAAAAGCCTCCAAAAGGCCACAAAACCATCAAAAAAACCTCCAAAAGGCTAAAAAACCTCTTTTCCCCCAAAAATTATCCAAAATTCATCCAAAATAGCAAAAACCCTCTAAAAAGGGAATAAAAAATATAAAAAAAGGAGGAAAAAGAGGGAAAAGGAGGAAAAAACCCTATACAACTGACCTAAACCATATGGTTCCCAAAACCATGGGCCACCACTCCACCACTAAAAACCTATAAATAGGTGATGGAGACCCCTCATTTCATATCCACAGTCAAATACACCATTACTCTGCCAAAATCACTCTTGAAACCCTAGCTCACCCTTGAGCTACTTTCACCATTGAGTGCCCCTTTTGGCCCATTTCCACTTTTTGGAGAAAGAGAAGGAGCAAAGCTGGAGTTTGGAGCAATCCTCTTGGACCATTGCAAGAACTTCACCAACCACTACACTTGAGGTAAAATTTTAATACAAAAAAGAAAGATCTTCATCATTTCTATTTCATGTCTTTGTTATGTTTATTAATGCTCATGCTAGTTTAGAATCTGTATTGCTTTTGGTACTTTAATTTACTGTTTATTGAACTGCTACTAAGGAGTCCATTCTCCTTAGTAGGTGCTCATTTGCACACACTAGGGTGAAAACCCTAGCTACAGTTTTGGCGACTCCCCTTGTATTCCTTTGAATTTCTGGTTATAGTTTTTAAAGTTTCAAACGTTTTTAATTTTCTACAATATTTTTCTGTTTGGCTGTCCCTTTCGGCTGCCGTAAACCGCATCTTTTACCCCCTGCAGTTGCATTCCGACCGCGTCTTTCGGGCCTTTACCTATGATCCGACCGTAGCTCTCAGACTGTTTCTGGCGACCTGTCGGCCATTTTCAGTTTGTTACCTGCGATCCGACCGCGGCTATTAGCTTGTTCGGGGCGATCCGACTGCAGCTATTCACCCTTTTCATGCGTCCCGACTGTGGCTTTCAGCCATTTTTCTGCAACCCGCTTGCGCCTGTCGGCCTTTTTCCCACATCCCGCCTGCGGCTTTCAGCCATTTTCCTGCAACCCGCCTACGGCTTTCGACCTTTTCCCCACGGTCCGACTGCATCTTTCGGCCAAAATCCCGCAACCTGTCCGCGACTGTTGAGTTGTTTCCCGCGGTCTGACCGCCTAGAATTGCCACAGACCCGCGGTTTGTTCTCTGCACTTTTTTTATTGTTTTGAACCCAGCACTTTGCTACACTATTTTCTGCACCTGCATAGCCATCTGTCCTACCTGCAGCCATACTTCCCTACAACCTTTTCTACAGTTTTATTTCTGTTCCCTTTACAGAATAGCTTTTAAAAAAAAAAAAAAATTCAGCATTTTAATTGAAAAAGAGAAAATTTTGCATTTCAAACTTTACATTCTGTCTTGTTATTTTTAGTTAGAAAGTTGCCCACCCTAGTGGCACTTTTACTTGGGTTCATCATCATCTCACACGCACACACTTTGTCACCTAATTCAAGTGAGCCTTAAAAAATTGCTTAACACAACCAACATTCTAACCCCACTTGGGGAACACATAAGAATTTTTGTAGTTAGGTAGAATCGGGGGGATAGGCATCCAAATAACACCCCTCGGTTGCTTACACTTGAGACATAGCTATTGTCCATTAGGGAACCAAAATCCCCTAGTATTTTTTGGCATGGTCACAACCAGTTTATCAGAGGGCCTCTCCCCTAGGAGGGTTGAAGTTGCCAGACTGGTTCCGGAGGCCTGAGTGGAATACCGCAATCCATTCAGTAACTGAAGGATACCTTTCGTATTTCTTGGGGTATCCCTATATGGGGATATTGCGGTGATAGAACCAAATGGCAGATTCACCTTTTCTGGACGTGTCATGAACGGGGTATCTTAGTTGCCTTTCTTCTAGGATTGACTACTTGGTGTCCCTCCTGGTAGGAGGATATCTTTAGCCACTTGGCTCTCCTATCCATATTGTCTGACTTAGATTTCATCACCTTGTAGAGGATATGTCTAGTTGAGTTAGAATATTATTTAGTTAGGTGTTTTCATGCTCCCTTACCTCCTTTTGGTCTAGTGAGTCCACTATTTTTATTTTTATTTTTTATTTTTTATTTTTTTAGGAAACCTGTTGCTTGTTGGTATTCTGACCATTTCTGTTGATACTCCACTGATTGTAGCACAGCTATTACAATAAGTGTTTTGAGTTGGTTGTTGGCCTGAGTGCCATATTTTTTGAGCTCTCCTTCTGCACACTCGGTTGCATTCAGGTTTTTAAGTTATTTTTCACTCAACACAACCCCCAGATATTTGACACCATTTGTCACCATTGAGTCCCCGAGACATTCTCAGTGCCTCTGGGGAAAGCCCCCGCGGCACGGTCCACTTGAAACCACCCGTCATAGACATAGATCTTCATCACATGATACGGTTATGGCTACCCTCAACCTCCTTGGGTTAACCTTAGGATTACCCGTGTGGTATATTTTTCCTCTCGTTCCCCCGTCGACACCAAATGTCGTCCTACAACCGATGCAACCCATTGTCACTACTAGTCAACCACCTCCCGTTGTCGCTACCCCTTCGTCATCTACGAATCCCCCTCCTCTTATCAAACCCACTGGGGGAAGAGGCCCACAACCATACAGTGCTGTACCCCCTCCCAAGGCAGTTAAACCCCCTCCCGTGTTTCGTGCTCCCCCCAAATGCTCGTTGTATGATGAGTTAGGCCATCCGACTCGTCAATGTCCACAATTACCTGCATTACAAGAACACATGCAAATGCTTGACGACGAACCCAACATCTCAGTTGTCGAACTAGATCCAACACCTAAGCCTCATGATAAATCACTGCGTACCAACCACCCTAGTGCCATATGCGGTATTTACGGCCACTACTCACATCACTGTCCTGATCTCCCAGATTACAGAGTAGCTCTCTATGAGATGAATAATTTGGACCTTGAGACGGCACCCCCCACAATTGAGGAGATCCACCCCCCGGTATCATCCCCATCCGACGAGATTAACACCATTTATATGATCTCTTTGACTACCACTCCCTCATCAACTGATTTGACAACTCAATGTTTCCGCAATGATGAGGAGATTCTAGAGGCTCTCACTGCCCCGGATTATCCCTGGGATGACATGCACCATCGTTCCTATTTCCTCTCTGAAGACTCCTCCTCCACCATAGCTACCCAATTTGCGGTTGAGTCCAAATATTTCCTTCCCACCAAAATCAACTGGTTTAAGGATCCTATTCCCTCTCTTGATGCTTTTGAGGAAGGTAACATGGCCAACATCTCACCCGTCATCCACATGGATATCTCTGACCCACCTGATGCTCTTGAAATCATTACCTTCGGAGCCTCTTGCAATGAGTATGAGATTGATGCGTACAAAAAACTTTTCCAAGAGTTTCGTGATGTCTTTGCCTGGTCCTATACCGGGATGCCTGGTCTTAACCCTTCTATCATAGAGCACCGCATTGACACCTCTAAATTCGTGGGCATAATAGATTACCTCGACCCTGGGATATGGGGCATGATCAATCATTTTGACCCTAACCCATCACATCTATCTTAGTGCTTCAATGATCCCATTGTTCAAACCAACACATATGTGATCCACAATCACAAACCCCATGCGCATAACATGGGGGAAGGTCATTAACCTTGCTCACTCTTTCACATTTGTGATTTCAACCATTTTTTGAGGTCACGTGTCACTTGTATATTTGATTTGATTCGATACACCTAGTATTTTGCCCCCGCGGGTCATCGTTTCTCTCCACCACTGCATCCTTGGCTTGGTGGGCTCACCTTTATTTGCAACCATTTTTTAACCTCGTTATTTCCTTTAACCATTCCGGAGTCCTTCTGACCTCTGTGTTTCGCACCATTTGCACCATCTGATTCATTTTTCCAAGCCCGTGATGATGCTTGAGATCATTTCTCGCTCTCACTGCCATATTTTTCAGGTATTTTTTCCAAAACGCCCCCCGTCGCCTCGGTTTGCATGCCACATCAGCCGTTATCCGATTTTGACACTTTTTATATCGTCGGATTCATTTTTTCGTGCTCATGATGATGCTTGAGATCATTTCTTGCTCTCATTTAGTACAGTTTCAACATTGTGTCCCGACACCTTGCTGCCTCAGTTTGCGCGCCACATTGGCCACCATCGGATTGTTCCACATCTTTACATGAGCTATTCACTCCTGTCATACTGCAATTATTTCATTATTTTGCCACCATTCATTATCCTGCAAGGAGGCCCATCAGTCTTCCCCACCACCCTCATTCTTGGTCATCATCAATGTTCCTTGATTGAGCACTTCCTCCTTGCCTGGCCGATCCTTTTGTTTGGTATACTTTTATCCCTTTTTCGGGCCGGACAAGTCCTTTATGAAAAAGGCACTTAGGGAGTTTCTGTTAAGCTCTTTTATGACTCCTAAAACAATGAAAAGATCACCGAGCAATCTTGCTTCCTTTCATGCTCGTTAAAGTACCTGAAAAGGCGTCTATTTGGTATAAGTTTAACCCTTTTCTGGACCTGGTAGACTAATTACGAAAAAGGAATACTCTAGTCACACCGGCTAGAAGAGTTTTTCATTGCATCATTTTATTCTTCTTCGGGCCTTGGAGACTAACACACGAAAAAGCAACCCCCTGGAGTCTTCTTCTCACTTTCAGACTCTCTAAAATTGAAAGCAACCACGAGCATGTACCGTCCTGGGCTCGTACAAATCCACACGACGGTACCATTCCATCATTTCAGAGTCTTCTTATCGCTTTCAAACTCCTTAAAATTGAAATCAATCACGAGCATGAACTGTCTTGGGCTCGTATAAATCCACACGACAGTACCATTTTTCACCTACTTCTTCTAGTTCCTTAACCCATGAAGAAGTCCCCCAGTGCCTCTTGGCACTATGATCGATCATTTCGGCAGCACCCCCAAAGAGGTCGCCTTTGTTCAGAGTATTCTGCAGTCTCCCACCATTTTCCACCAGCTTGAGCATCCCTCATCCCAGTCACCATCCTTGATCCATTCCAGCTATGATCCCTTTCCCCTCAGTCAGTTTCATATGCTGCCTGATCATCCCTGCCATCATACTCTAAACAAAGGAAGTTTGATTCCTCCCACTCTACTTTCCCAGTTATCTCCTACCGTATGTCAGTCCTACCATATGTACTCTCACACTTAGGTTCTCCACCTCGTGCTCCTCTCAAGGAAACATCATTTCCTTACTAGTTGCAGGTCTCCCTCTGTCGATGACAGCCCCTCTATTCCATAGGATAGACCCAGAGGTACCTGCGCCTTGGACCCATCACCATCAGTGGTGAGTGCCTACAGACCATTTTGAGAGGAGTCATCATTGTCTCTCCGAGTGGTTGTTTCTCACATGCTCGACTTCAACACCTTAATCGCATCGTCGAGAATCACGCAGGGTTTATATCCCTTCCATTATTGGTCGAAGACCCCAGATCTCCCCTGACTCTAGCACATTGGTGAGTCACTTCGGAACGCCCAATTATATGTTCCCATGGATGTCCGGGTTGTGTTGGCGATGGTATTCGGAATCCATCCAGTTATATGCTTCCTTGAGTACCCAGTTTAGTTCCAGTTCAGTGTACCATTGCGAGTATGACCCCTTGTCATTATGATCTAGCAGCTCATCAGTTCCTTTGGTACCACACTCAGTAGCACTAAGGTCATTCCAGTGTATCAGTTCTTCAGCTCAGACATGGTCAGCCCAGCAGTATGTCCCAGATTTGTGTCCCCTCTAGACCCTTATGATGTACACAGTGGTTCTCTATGTGTCCTACAGGTTCCTCTTTTCAGGCCTCACAGTCATTTTTTATGTATCTTGATACGAGCATGGGTATGCCCGCCTCGTCCATATATTGAGATTCTTCCTCATTCATTATTTGAGGCCATATATATGTTTCAGGCCCCCATATTTTGGACCCCATTGTTATTATTTTTCTATATCTTGATATGAGCATGGGAATGCCCGCCTCGTCCATATGTTCAGATTCTTCCTCATTCATTATTGAGGTTATGTACTTTTAGTTTTTGTAGTTTGTTCGGGACCGTTGTTCTGGGCTCCAGTTTGTTTCTTATCTTCTCCACACCCCAGGAAAACCATACGATACTTATGATGTCTATCGGCCATACGATGAGCTCCTTCCCTCACACATCATGGGGCAATTTGTTAACACCCAAAAAGTGCTCACTACCTCATCTACCCCATTACATGACTCATTTGTCCATATTTCCTATCATATTTGCCTTCAAAACCTTAAAATCCCATTAAAAAGCCTCCAAAAGGCCACAAAACCATCAAAAAAGCCTCCAAAAGGCTAAAAAACCCCTTTTCCCCCCCAAATTATCCAAAATTCCTCCAAAATAGCAAAAACCCTCTAAAAAGGGAATAAAAAATATAAAAAAAGGAGGAAAAAGGAGGAAAAAACCCTATACAGCTGACCTAAACCATATGGTTCCCAAAACCATGGGCTAGCACTACACTACTAAAAACCTATAAATAGGTGATGGAGACCCCTCATTTCATATCTACAGTCAAATACACCCTTACTCTGCCAAAATCACTCTTGAAACCCTAGCTCACCCTTGAGCTACTTTCACCATTGAGTGCCCCTTTTGGCCCATTTCCACCCTTTGGAGAAAGAGAAGGAGCAAAGCTGGAGTTTGGAGCAATCCTCTTGGACCATTGCAAGAACTTCACCAACCTCTACACTTGAGGTAAAATTTTAATACAAAAAAGAAAGATCTTCACCATTTCTATTTCATGTCTTTGTTATGTTTATTAATGCTCATGCTAGTTTAGAATCTATATTGCTTTAGTACTTTAATTTACTGTTTATTGAGATGCTACTAAGGAGTCCATTCTCCTTAGTAGGTGCTCATTTGCACAATCTAGGGTGAAAACCCTAGCTACAGAAACTGTCATAGTGATGAAAGTGGCAAAAAATCATAATTGAAGGCTGATTCTCAAATAATGTCGCACCAACATAAGCATAAGAAAACAAGAAATGATAAAAGGAACAGTTACTCATCCTGTAAATCTGATTCAAGTAATAATGACTTAAATTATGACAGTAGAGACAGTGAATGTTGCTCTAAAAAGAGAAAACATAAACATCATGAATAGATTACTAGGGAATTTAAAAAGATTAAGCCACCCACCTTTAATGGCGAAAGTGAGAAGGGTGAAACAGCAGAAGCTTGGTTGTCTGGAATGAAAAAGTACTTTAATATTTATGACTACTCTTCTCAACTGAAGCCAAGATGGCTATTTATAATCTGACCGGGAAGGCAGATATTTGGTGGCAGGATCTTAAAAGAATCAAAAGCATAAAAGAAAAAGAAGTAACTTGGACTATGTTTAAAAGTTTGTTTAAAAAGAAGTTTTTGTCGGAACAATATTTTGAAGATAAGTCAAAGGAGTTTTACGATTTTGAAGTTGGGTACAATGAACATGAAAGAACTGTGCAGCAAGTTCCTTAGCTTGCTGAGGTACGTACCCTACATGGTTGAGGAAAAGCCTAAAGTACAAAGGTTTCTCAGTTGTTTACCTTTTAATATAAAAGATCGTATTGAGTATGATAATCCTTCCAGTTTGGAAGAGGCCATGAGGAAGGAAAATTTTTGTTTTGATCAAAACATAAAAAGAGAAGGAAGAACTGGCTGGAAGAATAGTAAGGCTATTCAATATGACTATAAAAAGAAGAATTTTAATCATAATGCTGGAGGTTTTAAGAAAAATTTTAATAACATAAATTTTCCTAATAATTACCGGAATAATGCATCTCAAAACTCTACTGCTGCAAGAAATGTACCTAATAATAATAATAATCACAGCAATAACAATAACAACAACAATAGGTATGCTGAGCAGAAAGGACCCATAAAGTGCTATGAATGTGGCGGACCACATAAGAGAGCAGATTGCCCACGCAACAAGAGGACAACCAACAATATTCACACTATGCAAGCAGAACCTACAGTTGGAGATGTCGCAAGAGAAATGCCCAAGATAAATGCAACATTGGAGAACCGTCAAGCGGACCATCAAACATCCATGGTCGAAATTGAAGGTATGATACAAAACGAGTCTATTTCTGTTCTATTAGATCTAGGTGCAAATTTGAGTTATATTTCACCTACTTTAGTAAACCGTTGCAAGTTAAAAACAGAGAAATTTGATAATGCATGGTTAGTTCAGCTTGCAACAGGAACTAAAAGGAAAGTTACAGATTATGTCAAGGATTGTGAAGTATTTTTAAGTCAATTGAAAACACAGATTAATCTAAATGTTTTACCCTTAGGGTCATATGATTTGTTGATTGGTATGGATTGGCTTGAACAGCATAGAGTTTTACTAAATTGTTATGATAAATCTTTTACATGTGTAAGTAATGAAGGTAATTCAGAAACAGTGAAAGGAATTCATAGAAAGATTTCAGTAAGGTAGATTTCTGCTCTACAAGTAAAGAGAGCTGCAAGAAAAGGCTGTAAAATGTTTGTTGTTAATGTTATTAATGATGAGTGTACATCTAAAGAAGACAAGTTAAAAGTAGAAGATATTCCCATCCTTAGGGACTTTTCTGACATATTCCCGAAAGAAATTACATGATTACCTCCAAAAAGAGAACTTGATTTCACCATTGAGTTAGTGCTCGGTGCAGTACCAAACTCGAAGGCCCCCTATAGGATGAATATTCTGGAGTTAAATGAGTTAAAATATCAGCTGAAAGAATTAATAGATAAAAACTACATAAGGACCAGTGTGTCTCCTTTGGGAGCACCAATAATATTTGTTAAAAAGAAGGACGGTACCATGCGTTTGTGCATTGATTACCGACAGCTTAATAAAATGACAATTAAGAACCGATATCCCTTACCATGCATAGATGATCTATTTGATCAAGTACATGGAGCAGAGATATTCACTAAAATTGATCTAAGGTCGGGTTATCATCAAGTCTGGATAAAATACGAGGACTTATTCAAAACTGCATTCAAAACGCGTTATGGACACTATGAGTTCGTAGTTATTCCTTTTGGGCTAACCAACGCACCGACATTGTTCATGTGTTTACTGAACAACATTCTGCATAAATATTTGGATAAGTTCGTAGTGGTATTCATTGATGATATTTTGGTTTACTCAAAGACTAAAGAAGAGCATGATGAACATTTAAAAATCATTTTACAAGTACTTAGAGAACATCAGCGTTATGCTAAGTTCAGTAAGTGTGATTTTTATAAAGATAAAATTCAATATTTGGGTCATATAGTTTCTAAAGATGGTATTTCTGTTGATCCTAACAAAATAAAATAAATTAATGAATGGCTTGTCCCAAAAGACGTAACTGAGTATTCATGGGAATAACGGAGTATTATAGAAAGTTTATTGAAGGGTTCTCTAGAATCGCTAACCCCATCACTTCTTTGCAGAAGAAAGGGAAGAAATTCGTATGGGATCAAAAGTGTCAAGAGAGTTTTAATAAGTTAAAAGAGTTATTAACTGCTGCACCCATTTTAAAAATTGCGGATCCCAATAAGGATTTCATCGTATGCACGGATGCATGCAACGATGGACTTGGAGGAGTCTTAAGTCAAGAAGGTCATGCAATTGCTTTTGAGTCAAGGAAGTTAAAAATACATGAAAAGAATTATGCTACTTATGATCTTGAGTTGGCAGCCGTGATACATGCACTAAAAATGTGGCGCCATCACTTGATCGGAAGAAAATTCATTTTAATGACTGATAATAAGGGTGTAAAGTATTTATTGGATCAAACAAATCTTAATGCAAGGCAAGCTAGGTGGTTAGTTTTCCCTAGCGAGTACGATTTTGAGATTCATCATATTAATGGAAAGGAGAATAAGGTTGCTGACGCATTGAGCAAAAATGCTCGATTGAGTTTTGTGGCAGCAATTAGTACTTTTAAAACTGATCTGGAAAATCAGATCGAAGAAGGAATTAAGCAAGACGAAAATTACCAAAAATTACATGACAAAGTGGCTGAAAATGTTATAACAGATTACAGTATTAATGAAAAAGGCTTCTTAACATATAACAACATAATTTATGTACCTAATTTTTCGAAGGTTAAGTTGTTGATTTTAGATGAAGTTCACAAGAGTCCTTATTCAGGGCATCCTAGTTATTAAAAAATTATAAATATGTTAAGAAAGGAGTATTTTTGGCCCAACATGAAGAGTGAAGTTGTTGAATATATAGCTAGATGTTTTGAGTGTCATATTATCAAAGCTGAACACCAACATCCAGCTAGGCTATTGCATCCCTTACCAATTCCAGAATGGAAATGGAAAATCATAAGCATTGATTTTATTACAGGTTTGCCTAAAAATCAGAAGCAGAATGACTCAATCATGGTTGTTGATAAACTTAGTAAAGCTGCTCATTTTATTCCTGTTAAAACTACTTTCAAGGATTCTAACATTGCAGATATTTTCATGAAGAAATTTTTTCGCTTGCACAGAATTCCAAAGGTAATTATTTCAGACCGAGACTCTAAGTTCACCAGCAATTTTTGGATAGCACTATTTAAAGGATTTAATACTAAACTAAATTTCAACACTTCTTTCCACCCACAAACTAATGGTCAAACAGAGAGGGTAAATCAGGTTTTAGAAAACATGTTAAGATTGTATGTTATATATCAGCCATCTAAGTCGGAAGATTTCTTACACTTAGCAAAATTTGCCTACAATAATAATTATCAAGCATCTACTAAGTTAAGCCCATTTGAGATTCTATATGGAAGAAAATGTTGTACTCCAATTTCTTGGGACAATCCTGTAGACAGATTGATGTTAGGACCAGATTTATTGAAAGAAATGGAGCTAATCGTTAAATAGGTTCAAAATAACTTAAAGGTTGCCCAAGATTGGCAGAAAAGCTATGCTGATTTGAAACGCATTGAAAGAGAATTTCAGGTAGGAGACCATGTTTTTATAAAGGTAAAGCCCAAGAAAAGTTATTTGAAGCTTGGGAGTTGTGCTAAACTAGCACCAAGGTATTGTGGACCATTCGAAATCCTATCAAGGATTGGAGTTGTTGCATATCAATTGGCATTGCCATATAATTTAAAAATCCACAATGTTTTTCACATTTCTGTTTTAAAGAAGTATGTGCATGATGCTACTCATGTGCTGAATTGGAATGACATACAGGTGGAACCTGAAGGATATTTTCAGGTGGAACTGGACTGTATTCTCGACCGGAGGGAAACTATGCTTCGGAATTGCACCATAGGGCAGGTAAAGGTGCAATGGAAGTACCTTAGCCCTGATCAAGCTACTTGGGAACTGGAAAGTAATATGTGGGTAGCATATCCAGTTCTGTTCCATGAGGAACTTGATGATGAATAAGCAACATCGAGGACAATGTTGAGCTTAAGTGGGGGTGTTTGTAACATACCCTTTTTGTTGGAAAACATTTTTTGTGTTAGCAAACATTATTATAACTTTTATTGTAAAGTTTATGTTGGACAAGTGTCCAAGGATGACTGTAATTTGCACAATATATTATTATTAAATAAATAAAATATGAGACAAACACCTAAGAGGAATGTTGAAAGAGTGGTTACTAATCCATTAGGTGGACTGGAATATGGGGTAGAAGGCAATGGACAGGTGGTAGCATCATGATGCAACTAACTAGTTGTTGGTATGGGACAAATCCCTTGAAATGTGGTTATAGTGCCCTGAAAGATGGGACTGGAGCTTGACGCTCATTTATTCCAAACTGACCACTAAAGACCTAGGAAGTCTATATAATAGCCATCAAATTGTGAACTGAGGTTCATCACTTTTCCTGATGAGGAAATTTACCTTGGGGTTTTGCTGTGTTTGCACCTAAGAGATTTGATGAGGGGATATGCTATGTTGTTGATCATGTTATGAGTCTACCAAACTCTTATTGAGTTTAGAAGGTTGATGCTGAGTGGAGAAGGCATTTTTGAGTGCCTTGCTTCTACACAGATTCCACCCACTTATTGGATCAGTAATTAGGCTTGGGGGTTCACTAGAAGCTAATAGTTGACCTGCTTCTTCTGAAACAGTTTGGGAGGAACAGGCCTCCTTGGGTGTTTGTCGGTCCTATCTTCATCTAAAGGTTCCATTATCTTATCTATTTTCATATATATTAAGATTCGGTTACATATTAATTGTTGTTGTTTTATTTTATAAGCTATTTCAGTTTCTCGAGTAAATTAAAATTCTGTATGAAATTGATTTGATTGAATAAAATAGTGTTTGCATTTTTCCCCATGCTATAGAAATTGCATCATACTCTAGTACAGAGACAGATTAATATATATAGGTATGATAGGAAAATAGCCATGTGAAATGATCAGATAAAAACATTGCATTTTTCTCAAGTTACTGTTTACTATTAAAATTTTCTATGTACACATGTATCAGTGTTTTCATTATGATTTCTGCATAAATAATTGATCTCAGAATATACAGTAATGTTTTTCCTAATTTCATAGATATCAGTTGTATAGGAATAAATAGTTTCCTTTCGAAGGATTATATAAATTATTTCTCTGTTATGGTATATAGAAACATAGATAAATTTATGGTAGATAGTTGCAGTGTTTAGAATCCAATTATACAGTAGAAAAGCCTTAAACCCTAACAGTACTTTTACAACCCTCGTCACATCAAACTAGCATATTATTTCTTTATTCTAGTAATAAAAACAAATCACATTCTTCTTTCTGGTTATTTAACCGATGGTATTACCCTCTTAATCGAAACATTATCAATTCATTTCATAATCATAACAGAATCATTATTCTTATTATCTCTCGGCATGCAGCCAACACTATTTTTAAACCTAGTATCTCAAACTCTTGGCACTTAGCCATTTGTCTTTTAACTATTGAAAAAGAAACATAAACAACACATCGTATAATTCATTACTAGTAAACAAAGAACACAAGTTCGCATGCACCCTGTCGAATCGAACTGATCACATTTCCTTTGTTGTTTTCAAAGTTTTCTTTTATTATAGTAAAAGTAGACAAACCAAACAGAACCAACAAGAAAGACGAGATCGGATGCCGATATCTTATCAAAGAGCAACATCAACATCTATACATTCCAAAACGAAGACTAAACTCTAACCCTCAAAATATTTCTTAAGTTTGAAATGTAGCAACATTTGTTACAAATTAACGAAGTGCAAACAGGCCACAAGCCTTCTATAGATACATCCATCTACCCTTTAGCTACAGTCTTATTAATTGTACAGACTTCATATGATTTTTATCCTATCGTTTTTACAATTCACATTTCATAATGGAAAAACAAATAGCAGCAGAGTATTTAAAGCTAGGTTACAACTACATAATGTATTACATCAAAGTAAAAAATAGAGGTCTGCAAGAGACCAGTTCTCATTAACATTTAAATCACAGAGTCACAAGTTAGGTTCATGGGTCGAACCCCATTTTGGTGAAAACAGACAATGACTGCAAAAATTTGACTTGTAACACTTTGTTCATCTTATAAATTCAATAGAGCTTGAAAACCTCGAAGACATAGAATTACATTTTCCCAGTACAACCCAGAACCTGAAAAACTGTACAGTAACCTGCAAACTCTCTGAGATAAATACGAATACACAAAACAACACACATGTTGGCCTTCATCCTCTTCTACACAGAGAAGCTCTCGAACCACTGCACCTGCAATTTGAACATGAGACGTGGTTAAACATAATCTTATTCAAAAGAAACGATTCCCTTTTTGGGTAAGTTATTATTATTGAGTTAGCATTCGAATGTGAAAGTTACAGGAAAAATGACAAAGTACATTACCTTCTTAGGTAGCACGAAGTAGAAACGCCAAACCAATTCCTTTACAAACCCCACGAACAGTAGTTGACCGCAAAGATTGAAGAAATTAATGCAGAGTTCATTTCCATCTCACTGATGTGAAGTACCAAGAGCTGTGTTAACTATTGCAAGGATTGTTCTTCCACATCGAAGACTCAAATAAAAACAACACTACAATGAGAAACAGTACAATAACCCTGAACTCCAAAGAAAGACCCTCGACAGGCTTCAATATCAAATCATCCTTAAAAACTAGACTCTAAGTTGTCAACCCTAGTGCACTATCACTATCTCAAACTCGGCTCTAAAACCTTGCTATAGGTTACGGGTTCAAAACCCAAGCTTCACGCTTCCAAAACGCGAAACAGGAAAACCTACAAACCCTCATCCTGTCGGACAAACTCAAAGTCACTACTACCAAATGTCCAAGGAAAACAATAGACATTAAACACAATAACGTAGTGGAGATAGGGTTTATCGTAATCCATTGATTTCACTTTGATCAATGGTGGAGATCACTGGGCGGTTCACGAAACTCCAAGCCATCTACCATATTTAATGAACCATCATTGTATGAGCCACGATGGAGCCACGGTGGAGCCATCTCATCAACTAGTAAATCCCGTATGTTTACACATCATCACAAGAATGACTATAACATGGTGTTAGCATGTGATCGAGCTCACTAAGCTATCCACATTGGAACTCCATTACCTCGACGACTGTGTGCATTCAGTTCAAAGGCAGCTTGTCTAAATCTGCCAACCTGTGGCACATAACGTTCACATCATAGTATTAATACAGTGGACATTGCTTATAGTATAGTCTTGATGCACACCCTTGTCGATATGTTTTATAAAGTTCACATAGTATTGATAAAATTCGCATAGTTTCATATATTGCATAGTATCAATAAGATTTGTGTAGTATTACATAGGGTAATACAATGCACACAACACACATATTATAATGTGATATATTTCACCATAGTTTGTTAGTATTACAACAAACATTATTTATAATGGTTCGATAATATTTCCATATGTTAAATTTTCAGAATTTTACTTCAATCTGATCTAGGATCTTAACTGAGAGAACAACATGTACAACATATCTACAGCATATCAATCATGGAAACAATAATGCAAGCACACAAGAGACACAAAGATTTACTTGGGGAAAACCATAAAGGTGAAAAACCCCAATAACTTCCTCAGAGATAGATAGAGCAATGATACAACCAACCATGAGAGATAGACATAACCTAGCAGCAGATCCTCCTCCTCCATAAGTGCGCCACTCCTCCTTGAGTGCATGAGTGAGAAGTGAGTGAGCAAATAGAGTGCCTCTCGCACTCTATTTATACTTGACTTGACTTGCCTTTTACCTAACTCATGTAGGCTCGAACTTAACCACATAATACAATGCTGACTAGGCCGACCCCCAATAGGGTGGTCTAATAACCCTTCGACCCACATGGCTGACCCCCAATAGGGTGGTCTAATAACCCATCAAGTATAAGTTACGACACTTACAATATAAATAACGACAATTCCGTATAGAGGAATAATAACATCTCTATAGGAATACAATATACATATATGTGAAATACATTCCGAAGTTACATATACATCAACACCATAAACATTATAAATAGACTATATAGGTAATCTAATAAATTACAATGCACATTGTGAATGGATTATAGATATTGCACACACACACAATCTATTACATGGTGTAATGAAAGTCATGTCAATTATTGAAATTTATTACCATCATCGTAAGGTATAGAGTCATAGACCCTAGGCAAGTTAGCAAAACAGTTATAGTTAGAATTTCTACATATTGCCACGGAGGAAGAAGTTAGACAGTTACATACAGTTCGACATGAATGGAAAACCATAAATAATTATGGATACAAAACTGTGATACGATCATTACAGACCTTCTCTAGAAAATAATTACAAGCTTATAATTTACAAAGATTAATATGCCCTGTGCGTATCTGCAGTCAATTTCAAATGTCTTTATCTTTAACGATTTTAGTATAGAACTAAGATTCCCACCAGTGGAATGCCCAAAGTGTTATCTCTTCAAATGTTTACAAAGGAGATTACTGAGAAACTGTTTGAATACTTGTCGCAACTTTAAAATCCTTACCTGTACACTGTCACAAGTACAAAATCACATGCTTTAGCATGAATGCTAAGTAAGCCTCGGGGCGTTCGTAGGACCCCTTCATCAATTAACAAAAGCATATTAGTCAAAGATAACTGATTCATAAATCATAACATCAACAATAGAAGCTTGCAGTAGTATGAATAACATCAAGACATAAACATAAATATGATAGTCGCAAATTCTTATACTATAAACCAGCATGGTATTTATTACAGCAGGATAACCTCACATGCCTTGTTCTATTCCGCACATATTAAATAAGCATTAATTGTCACATAGAAAAATTTTAGATTTTTGTGATTTTATTTGGGATGTTACATCGTGTTTGGAGATGAGACTTGATTCAAAGTTAGTTGTACTTTAGTTGACAGGTGAGTATCATGTTAGAGATCCTTCTTTGCTACGTAATTTTTTGCGATTTAGATTAATTGAGAGATATTTTAATTAAATTTAATATAAACACATATCAAGGAATCATAACACATTAGCTGATGCATACACAAATTACATAATTGACTAGCATTTGTATCATGCACAATAAAATAAGCCATTAACACACATAACGCAAACCATGTATATAAACCAGTATTGTATATATATATCAGGTTCAAAAAATAATATGAGTTTGAGTCAATATCTGTCAAAGTGTTACAATATACAAAAAGGGAATAAAAACCTCAAAAATAGATGTCACTCTCTCTATGGAGAGGTTGAGCCTCAACATGCTCTGTTAAGGCCTCACTATAGCAGATCACCAACCTGGATACTTTCGTAAGCAGCCAGATCCATGCAGGGGGCACACCCACCACATGTTCTTGAATCTCTAGTGACATCTACTCAATCATGAATGTAGGAATATCATGGGTCATTTGACCCATCTTCACCTCAATACTCCTCAGCATGGCATCAATACCACCTGGTTTGGTCGGTCTCACGTATGTTCTGGGATGCCCAGCTGGCCTTGAAGGCCCGAAATCTACATAATTTTACCTGTTGTTAGTACTCTTACTCATTTAAAACAAAAAATTATATATGCATGCAAAAACCTTAAAAAATTAAAAACTTTTAAAAACAATTTCGGTACCTATGTCTCCCCAGGATGCTCCTGGAGGTAACATGATCTCAGGATCATCTCGGAAATCCATCCTAGCATAATGGAACTACGCAAAAGCTGGTACTTGGCGGCTCCACCACCCAAGATAATCCTCGTCAAAGTATGATGCACTAGTCTCACCACCTCCCTGACGAAGGAAGATGTCACCCCACTGAGTCATTAGTGGCTCATGGGGGTTCAAAGCTGGTAGAGCCATCCCCAAACTAAGGGAAGGGAATATCTTGAAGAAAACGGTGCACAATATACTACAATACCCAAAGTTCTTTTTCTTCCTCATTTTGCATTCGGTCAACTGGTGTTTCATATTTACCAACAAGCCAAAGCACAATTCGAATATAATGTTGTGCAAACATTTTACGCCTATTTGCATATAGTTGTGGGATTCAAAGTGTTTTGCTGCACTTCCTCCAATCATTTTCATAGTGCTTAAATCACTTTCAGTGGGAAGCTTTCTATTTGGACAATTAGCACCTGACTGCCACTCTTTTCAGTGTTAGCGATGCAGTATGTGTTGATGTAATCCTGTATGGATAGAGCTCCTACCCCTCTGAATGTTCCTTTGAGGTTAGCAACCTCACCTCAGTGGGACAAACTGATGATAAAATAGATATCATCCACAATTATATCTAACATCTCCCCTTGGAGATTAAACATGCCATGATATGGATCCCAATACTGCACGAGCATTTGGAGGAGGTGAGATTGCGCACACATGTTTGATGTGAAGAAAACTTTCAGAAGTACAGATCTCCTCAAAGAATTTAAATTCAATGGATCTCCCAATGTTGTCCTATCCATGGCTTCATGTTCCCTCTCTCTCCAGGTTAAAACCATCCTATATTCAACAAACCCATTTATGCATTTTTTTTTTAGTTTTACTTTTTAAACCGTGCCACCCGCAAGTTTCATTCTCGTACAGGTGTGGGTACCCACAGGTATCTCTCAAGATAACCAACTCTTTTTCACATACCTGCAAGTTTAAAACAGGCAGACTCGCGGGTGTACATCCCTAAATTTTAAACTTGCTTAAAAACTTCAAAAAACCATAAAAAATTCTAAATAATGGATCAAAAATACAAAGAAGGGAGATATGAGTTACTTGCAAGTGGCAGATTTTGATTTTGACTCTTGGAATGATCGCAATCAACAGTTGAAGTGATAGGTATTTTTTCCTCTCCTCCAATGGTAAATGGTAATTGTGGATCATTTTTTCAATTTGTTCTATTTATTAAAAAAACATTTTTTTTTACCCATTTTATATAGTTTCAAGTTGCTTTTTGTCAATTTTATTAATCCTTATGACCTTTTTTAAGTTGTTTTGATTAGGTAAAAGCACCGGAAGGCATTTTCCTCACTATTCAGTTCACATGTGATGTTTTATACAAGGTTCAATTTCTTATGACATGTCGATTAGTTCCCTATATTGAATCTATATATTGTCATTTTATGTCATTTTGATATCCTGTGTTCATCTTGTATTGCCATTTGATATCCATTGTCGTTGATTCTTTCTAGTAACTTGTTCCGTCACTTGACATCATTGGGAAATTATAACTTATATATCATTTTTATTCCAAGTTTCCCATACCTATGGATTTTTTTTAGGTTCTTGTTAAACTTCATTAAAATTAACAAGATTACCGATTATTCTTGTTGTGTTCAGACTCATTAAAGGAATTGAACATACATCCACCTAGGTATAAGTTTACCCCTTTTCTAAATCTTTGTGGATTATTTAAGAAAAAGGTATACTCTGGTCTTGTCGACTAGAAGAGTCCTCTCTCGCATAATTTTACACTTTTTTGGATGAAGAGGCTAAATTTACTAAAAAGTATAGTACAGAGTTCTTATTTAAGTTTTCCAGACTCCTTAAAATTGAAAACACTAGTGAGCATGAATAGATCTGGGCTCAATATTAAAATCCACGGATCAGTACCTTATCAAGCATCAATATATCTCTTCTTCAAAGTCGTTAAAACATGAAGATCATCTTGAGTTTCCCTCCCATGGACTCGTTACACTACACATGGTTATACCTCTATCAAGCATTATTTTCCTCCTCTTCGAGCTTGTCTAAAATGAAGATGGATTATTGAGTTTACTTTCTTGGACTCATTAAAATTTCACAAGAGACAAAATATCGAGCTTTCTTTTAAACCTTTTCATGCTCATTAAACTAAGAAATAACATTTAAAAAGAGAAGGGAAGGAAATTTTATGTTATTCATTCATTATTTGGCAGTTAGTCTAAACCATCCTTGAACACAACATTTTCATGAGTCAATGGGTCTTAGTTTTCGGGTTTAGGATTTAGCTTGATTCCAGAGTTTATGTACTCCTCCAATTGGTTATTCTTCCGATCATATGGATATTTTTTTGTCTCCTACATGACAGACTTATATCGTGTTTCCTATTAGTCTAAAGCTTCCTAAAGTACTTACCTTTGGTTCCCAATGTTCAAGGATTACACCCGTGTCAGCCTTTCTACAATTCATCTTGACTCCTCATGTCTGCCATTCCCTATATCAGTTTTGTTTCAACTCAATCTCAGTATTCCTCGTGTGAGATGATGAAGGATACATCTATTCCTTCCTTCTCATGGGTCTTTTTCTATCGACATCAACACATTTTTCTCTAGGAAGAAGAATTAGAGTTTCCCATTTAGTACCTTGAGATTTGCAGTCATCAGTGGCAGATTCTCTCTCCATTGAGTTATGGGAATACATCAATTTTCCTTACTCAATATATTCTTCAAGTGTTCAACTTCAAGACCTCTTATTCACACTTGTAAGGATGTACTAAGTACCTTGGACCTCATTTTCATTATTGGTGGGTGTCCTCGCGTTTGTTAATGGTTTTAATCATTGACCGATAATCAAACTAAATCCTCCATGTTCGACTTCAACTCCTTATTCACATTGCTTAGGGTTTGTACTATCGATGGTTGGTTTGAAGACCTTGGTTTTATGATACAATTCATTTCTTGTCACCCAAGTTGCACAAGACCGAGATCTACATATGTTGGCTCATCATAAGACATAGATCCAGTTTGTTGTTATGTTTATGATCTCCTTTTGACATAGATCCACGCTTGTGTTTCAGTGGCCATGATATATACATCATTTCAGTTATGTATTGGAGACCATGTTCTAACATTCTGAACATCTCCCGATATCAAGATTATAATTGCTCGCTGACCTTGTTTCTGTTTCAGGTACTGTTTGTGACCTTGTCCGTGTGGTTCCTATGCTCCTCCACTTCCTGTTTTGTAATGTATTTCGGCCATCATTTTTCCCTCTGACCTCATATATTAGGGGGCATTTGTTATCAGTCAAAATGGCACTTCTCCTTCTGTGACTACATTGCCTTGTCGATCACACAAAAGGACCCTATGGATGGAAGATCATATTTGATCATATATGCTTTGGCCTAGACTTTGCAACATTTCTCCTTAACACAACCTTTTTTGTGACTTGTTTTGAGATATAATCACTGCTCTTATATCAACAAACTCACGGGTCACCCGTGATGATCTATATTAACAAGCCGTGGGTAACAATTAAAAAGTTGCACTCGCGTGTTGTTGGGCACTATACTCACGAATCACATGCTAGTTGTCAAGAGACATACCCGTGGGTATCTCTAACTCACAAGAAAAAGATATTAAAGAAGAGGAGAAGGAACGCAATGCTAGGTTTCAATGGTGCCAATTGCAGTACAGGTTTGGATGATTGCCTTTAATGCTAATAATACAGAAACTGCCTTTCCCATAAATATTTTTCCATGGTATGAATGTATGTCTTTGAATCTTTCATGTATTTAATATATGAGTTTCTTATAAAGCATTCATTTTTATTGGGTCATAAGCTTTGAGAAAGGTATGTGTTTTATTGCAGGTGATCTCTCTCAAGCAATGAAGCAGGAGTCTAAAGTTTGAAATATTGGATTGAACGCCAGTCATTTAGGTATTTAATTCCAACTTTATATCTTAGTTATTTTCATTAAAAGAATGATTTCTTGCTGTACCTATGTACTCTCCCATCCTTGTAACTAAATTACATGTACATTGATGATCTCTTGAATTCCCTATCATAGGTAGCTTTACTGCACAACACTATTAGTTCCACTTCTTCAATATTTTGTAGCTGCTCCGGGGGAATTTACTCTAACAATTATTGTTCATCCAACTTCATCCATGTTCCAACAATATAGTAGAGTTGACACCTTTTTCCTCTCTCATTGTAATCACTTTGACATCATTTCACAAGCATAAGTATGCTTGCCTCATTTGTATAAAAACTATTCCTTATTATAGCTCCAATGGTCATCACCAACAATATTCCCCCTTGGGAGAACCTTATTTTTTCCACATATGCTTCGTCCTATAGAAAAGGAGAGAAACAACAGAAAACATGATGCATTATCGGCCCTACAGTAACCTTTGAACCTCATAGATCAGGGGGCATCGTTTAACGCCTAAAAATCTCACACATGTGACATTTCATCGATTCATCCCGGTAAAGCATCATCAACATAAAGAATGCATCTTACCACATGCATCCCCAAAAAATACAAAACACAACATGATCCCACAAGTGCCTAGAAACAGTCAAAACAAATGGTAGCATGGGTATTACACAAGTTACCCACGCTATAGTGCAGATTATTTGAACAAAGTCCACGCTACACCTGTGTGGATTTCCCTTCGATAGATGTGCTACTATCAAAACGACGGGACCACTTTGTCCCAGTGGCACATTAAAGGCTCAATCCTCCCCAAGGATCATAATTCAACTCTCCACACACTTGGTGGCATTAATAAACCCCCTTTGTGTACCTTGGAACTAGTTCATGAATGAGAAGAGTTCACATTTGGATCCAAAACACAACATGATCCCACAAGTGCCTAGAAACAGTCAAAACAAATGGTAGCATGGGTATTACACAAGTTACCCATGCTATAGTACAGGTTATTTGAACAATGTCCACACTACACCTGTGTGGATTTCCCTTCGATAGATGCGCTACTATCAAAATGACGGGACCACTTCATCCCAGTGGCACATTAAAGGCTCAATCCTCCCCAAGGATCATAATTCAACTCTCCACACACTTGGTGGCATCAATAAACCCCCTTTGTGTACCTTGGAACTAGTTCATGAATGAGAAGAGTTCACATTTAGATCTAATTGTTTGTTGGCCACCTATTGGCCTATGAAAGGAAGCCATTGGCATGCATTTTGTATAGATAAATTAGAGAAAATTTATGCTGCTTTATTTGAGTTGGAGTTTCCTCATAGTGCACCATTTCCTAACATTTTGAGCATTCCCAAGCTTGCTTTCCACCTACCATCAATGGGAAAGTGTTTCTCTCCATTGTTCTTCCATCTACTTAGCATTTAGTTTGGACAAGAAGGCTTCTCTAAGGGATATTGGTGGCTTCCCTTTAATACTTCACCTCCTAGGTCTTGTATAGTTATTCCATTGGGAAATACAAGAGTGGTTTAGCATATCTTTGGTTGTTGTTGAAGTTTTCATTCTCCCCCCATCTCTTTCAGTTTGTTTTTATAAATATGTTCATGTTTGGATGTGAACTACACTAAAAATCTCTTGCAGTATCACTTGGAGGAATACCAACCACCATAAAAAGGGGCTCCAAGGACTAAGGCCTTGCAGCAACCTACAAGGCTTAGCCCCTCACCAAGTGGAAGAGTGCACTTATGCAATTTTTTCCATAGCAATCCCCTAGCTCATTGTCTTGGAATGTATGTAACAAAATTACATCCATGGAACTTTTTTTTTGTAATAAATCATCCATACCAACCTCTACTTTATTTCCCCTATTTCCAACATGTGAAGAAGTACCATTACTGTAGGAATTCATGATTGGTGAGTATGGACATAGTGGAAATTGAATAGGTGGTTCATTAAACCATGCTTGGTATGCTTCCTCTCCAAGTTGTGCTTTTTTTTTCAGCCTTATCTCAATTTGACATTGTACTGGGGTGCAATAGAAGATGGTAGATAGGTTTCTCATCATCAGAATCATGATTTCAAAAATATTGAACAATACATCGATGATGTTAGTAAGCACATTGCAATTGGTTTTATCCAACATTATACAAAAGAATTACTAGAAAAGAACGAGAATCATTTCCAATAGAAAATGTCAAGCTGCAAACAATTTATAAAGCAAATGTTTAGTTTAAACATTAATAAATATTATTAGAATTAATCATAGAATAGTGTTGTATCCAAGCTAGAAGCACAGGCAGTGCCATTCATGAGTATGTATGTGATATTTTGGTGTGACAATTACATTGATGATAATGGTGTTATCAAACATACTTGAGTGTATGATGACTCACATGAGGAGTTTAGGGAAAGTCCCCTATTTTGGCCATAAAACAAACAATATATAAATTAAATTAACAATTTATAAAATAAAATTTCAAACTAAGTAATAAATCAACATGAATCCCATTGAAAATTAACAAATACAATTAATCAATGTTTTTTTGTCTTATGCCCCAAGGGGACATCTAAGGGTAATCCCAACACAAGGCCTATCTGACGAGTGATTGGTGGTATACAAAAGTTATAGTTTATTAACAACTTGTCACGAGGAGATAAAATACATATTGCATGTACACCAACAAATCTAGATGCTTTCCTTTTCATAAAGAACTCACAGTCATCGAAGTGTTCCTCAAAAGAACAATTTGCAGGAATTAAAGAGCACCTAGAACTATTTATGAACCTTGCAATGTTCCCATGACTGCATGGATGACCATCTATATATAACAAGTTCTTCTTGTTAAAGTTTCCAAAAACATAACCATTCATGTACATACTATACATGGAAATGTTATGCTTTTATTTAACAATATTCAATTAATTTAACCGATAATAGACAACACCACAAAATGGCATAAGTGCTACTAACTGTGTGGGAGGAACGAGTACATGTGAAAGGATAAACAACCCAATATTTTCAACATCTATATTAGACTTGGAAATCATAAACTGATTACCACAAAAGGATAATTTGGTTCCAACATCAAGCACATGTAGAGAATATGTCCAAGCACATACAAAGCACAGTTGTAAAAATTTTGATATTTAAGTTTGCAAATTCACAAGAATTGATAAATCATTGCTACCCTCCAACAATTGGATGGACCTTACGGTGTGTTTGGACAATCTTTCTCTCAACTCATGCAAATTTTTGGATCTTCTAATAGAGATGTGTTGGGTGTCATTCATATCATAGTTTGGATCACTAGAACTTCTAGTTGACTGAACATAAGCATAGGGGTTCATCAATTTAGGACTTTACATAGTTGTTTTTCCTTCCAACGTTTTCAAAAATGAGCATAGGGAAGTGTTCCTACATTCCTTTTCTATATCACCTATTGAATTTTTTACTGCAGTAGGGGGTATTAGACCATCAACATTAGGTAATATGTCATTGGTGTAATGGGTGAGTGTGACACACCAAGGGTTCTCCTTCAACCCTTGACATTTTGAATAACCACAAAATACTGGGGTGTCATAAAAGAGATCTAGCTCATGAAAAATTACCGTCGATGAACTACGATTGCAGCTTGAAGATGGCATGTTACAATTGGGGGGATAAAGTGGCTTCCCATTTTCATCTATGAACTGCGTGCAATATCTTGCTTTTGATAAGAGCTTTTGATATTTTGAAACTGGTGGAATATCTAGTACATCCGAACTGGAACTTAAATTGGTATCCTACAATATAGAATAAATTTATATTCAAATTCACATGGATAAGTAACATAAATTCAAATAAATAGTCAATATAAATAAAACCTGAACTTAATAATGATGGAAAGGGAGAACTCACCGAATTTTGAACAAGATGGAATGAGCTAGAATCTGAAGAATTGGCCATTTGATACTATAAACTTTTATGCCTGCATTTGATCCAAATCAGCAATCAATATATCTCTCTACAGTCCTAAAATAGTTTTAAGAACTATATCAGAATCTAACTTCCAATATAGTTTGGAAACCATTTTGTAAGAACAAGGTGAGTTTAAGAAACATATATATACTATGAAATATTGTAATTGCTTTGGTTGAATAATAAAAGAACATTTGAGATGAATATATAATTTTAATTTCACACATCAAACCACAGGATTTTCAAAGTATACCAGTGCACCTAATTAATTTAACATGCACCGGTTTCCATCTTTTGTGTAACACACTAGTGAGTCCTCACAACAAATGCAACATATATCAACATCTGCAAAATCCCTCACAAAAGAAAATATCCATTACATATGATAGAGGATATTTTTCGATGCATTTTACAAAATAATTCACACCGGTTCATTATATAAATACATGCGCACCAGTGTGTATGAATTCAACATGCACGGATACATGATTTTTCTTTTAATTTTTGTATTTCTTGTTTATACGGTGCCACGTTAATTGTAGTTAATGTATATACCCATTGGCCCTTCTAAAAAACAAATGCATCAGAAATGCCAAAAATTAAAAAAAAAATTAAAAATCACACAAGTTATTTTTTCCCTAAACTAAAACAAGAGCGGCAATTTTAAAATCGAAACTAATTCTAAAAGGTGTTTAAAAGAGAAAAATCTAAACATTAATTCATTCCTTTTCCGAAATTTTGAAGGGAGCGTTTTGCAAGAGAGACTTACGTGGAAGGAGTTTGAAGCAACTAGATTATTCTTAGGATCAAAATTTGTTAGGTATGGTGAATCAAACAATACCCTACATAGTAGAAATTTCAAGTATGTAAAATATTACTATTGATCTTATTATCCTATTTAAATTTTAACTAGATTTAGAAAAAAAAACTCCATAGTTACCTTCAATGTTGCAACCCTTATTTTCTCACTACTTCTTTTTATTTTATCTCACTGCAAAATTTTACATTACGGTTTAAATCCCTCTATTGTTACACAATTACAATTTTTTCTTTTATGTATTTTAGATTTGATGAGTTTTTTATTATATATATAAAGCGTAAACTGAGATGGGGCCACTTTTTGGGTCGAATCCATAACCATGCCAACCCTATCAAGTTTTTTTTAAATTTTTCAATAAACAATGCATGCTTTAGTTTTGGTACATCCATGTAACACGAATGCACCAGTGTGTTTGTACCACTAGCACACGGGAACTGATATGCATGACAATGTATTTATTTTTTTTAAATGCAAAAAATAATTTCTTCGTTCTCGGTACCATAGTACCGCAATAACACATCGATGCATTTATACAAATATCACATCGCTAATGGAAGGAACGCTTCATTTTTTATTTTACTAAAATGTTAAATAATTTTCAGTCATTCATAGTGTGCCTATGTTGATATAACACATTGGTGCATGTATGTACATAAATGCACTGAGGCATTTGACGTGATTAAGCACACTGATATCATACTTGTTTTCTATTTTGAAGTTCTGTAATTTATTGATAGATTTTGTATTTTATGGTCTAGGTTGTTTGTTGATATAAAATGCAAGCTATGACTTCAATGAAAAACAATTTTAGTCAACATAATGGGAACACATCCAGAATTACAAATAAGGAAAGTGCTTTTTAATTTCTATATTTAAATTGATTTGTTTGAATTAGTTGTAAATTTAGCTAATATGTATTGGTTCATGTGTGACATGCAAATCCAAAATATGAGGAAACTCTATAATATTCTTACCAATCTAATTCCAGGAGAGCATAAAATGTTGATAGAAAACTTGTAGAGGGATGAATCAAGTGAATAAAAAATAAGTCAGTATGAATTATTTCTTCAAATTTGAATAATAGTTAAGAATATTCACTAATATGTTTCAAATAATTTAATTCACATACGTTGAATGTTATGCAGGGACTGACAACAATAGAAGTGAATGTCATCATAAGAAAAAAAAATATGGATGATGCAAGTGATGATGAATTGGTCCTTATCTCATCTGGACTGGTGTTGGAAGTTAATACAAAGGGGAAATAAATTTATAATACTATGAGAGATATAGTGGAAAGAACATATAGACATACTTTTCACTTACAATACAAAAATCAATCAAATGATTTGAAGAATTGAGTCATATGTAAACTACAAGAGGCGCCTACAGAGCAATGGTCAACGAGACCTGTCAGACTTGCAATAAAAAAACATACAATGACAAAAAAAGTATCATTCAAAAATCAATATTGCTAAACATGTTTATGTAGAATATGTATTTATAACTACTACAAAGCATCATTTCCTTTAATAATTTTAATTCTACTATATTTATTTTTCATATCAACAGAATAAATAGCTTAATGTCATTTTACATTTGTAGGAAGATTATGAAATCCCAAAGGGTGAACGAGGTGATATGTGAAATGTGCCAGTAGGGATGTCCAAAAAAGTGTATAAGGAGATGGTTAAGGAAATGGACATAATTGCATCTCAGGAGGAGACATCTCAACAGCAATGTGCTTCAAATGTATGAAATCATTGATTTTTTGGATTATGTACATCTTTTAATTAATTCAACATCAAATATTAATTTTCAATTGTTTTGTTGTAGAAAATAAAACAAAATGGAACCCAGTCAACACACAAGTCAAGACAACAAGGGAAAAAGGGGTTGATAGAAAGTTTCGGAGTATTTGTGATTTCCTTATATCAAATTAAGATTTCATAGTGGTCATGATATTTATATTTAATTTGTTTTTCACTAACCATCCTTGGATGCCTGGAAAGAAGTGTTGACATACAAAGAGAAGCCATCGGAAGAATTGATTGACATTACATTAATCAAGTGTTGTGAGCATATGTTGGTGTACCAAAACATGTTTTTGGATTTTGTAAGTATGTATGTTGTTTCGCTTCTCTCATTTTATAAGTAACAAAACAACAAAACTCATAAACGTTTAATCAATGATTTCTGACAGGGTATAAAACATGTAGGAAATAAAATATGGAGTGCAACCAATAGAACAGTTGTTGATACATGGCATGAGACATGGTTTTGAAAGAATGTGTGACACTTAGGATGCAATTATTGCTCTGGTACGTCAAATTTCAATTTACATTCATTTATATTATCTATTTTAATTTTCATTATTCCCAACAATGTAGATACACTCAATACACTTTATTTTTATGTTTGTAGATGGAAGCTGAAGAAGAGTAAAAAATCAAGTCAATCAACAAAAAAATTAGCCAAATAACCCAACTAATGCAAGTGGCTCGAGCACTAATAACAGTTCTAGTGAAGAAAGATGATCCATATTTATTTTTGATGTTAATGCAAGTTTATGTATATTAATTTTGAAATATTTGTCTGTGATAATCAAACATTTTGTATAATGTACTGTACATAATGTCCTAATTGAAAGACAATGGGTTACTGATAAGTGTTACAATTTCATGCATATTGACATGTTGATTATTGTTGTCTCTATGTTGTCCTATTTTGTATGACAAAGGCCCTCTTATTGATATATAATGAAATAATTTTTTTTATTCTATTTCATTCTCCAATGTTATTGTCAAATGTTACGTGTGAAATGGTACATTATATTGGTAATTAAATGTATGGATGCTTAAATATTACAATAGATGCTATAATCTATAGTATAAAAAATTAATCCAAACAAACACAATAATTAAAATTGAAATGAATAGTATTACAAAAATATATTTCAATTTCTGATGAATAATGGAATCAAAAAAATAAAAACAAATAATATAGATAATTCACTACAATGTTAGGAGTCATTGTTCAAAGAATCATCTACGGTGCATTTGGTACTTTATGTCGCACCGGTGCATTTCCTCAAATTATACGCAATGATGCATTTAAATAATTTACACGCCCCAGTAACACAATGTAAATTAAATGATTTGTCAAATTAAAAAAATAAAAATGTCGACATCTCAATCACATTTATCGGCGTGTTATTTTATTGTTAATTTGCACCGAGATATTTAAAGCCTATGCACATCGGTGCTTTTTTCAATTTATCAGACTAGGGCTTTTTAATTGTTTAAATGCACCGGTCCATTGTACATAATAATTTGTATGCACTGGTGCTTATTATTATGAAATGCACTGGGTGCTATTATAAATATGCAGCACTGTCAAAGTTTAAAAAATATTAAAAATTTCCGGTGGGTATTGACGTAAAATGTTGCATCGGTGTAGTTCAGTTGTAAGTAAGCATTGATGCATATAATATATACGTAAGCACTAGTGCGGCGTTAAAATTTGGTGTTCTCCGGTGCTCAATCTGTTTGAGTGCATCGGTGCGGATTATTCATATTGTGTAGCACAAGTGTGTTTTATGAAGGTGCGCATCAGTGTGCATTTTTCCAGCAAAGCACTCCGGTGGAAGAACATCTGCTAAAGCCTCCAGCTACTGATTTTTTTTAGTTATAAAAGATATCCGTAATAAACTCCATTAAAATATTTGCTACCATTAGTGGAGGTTGTAGTGAAGGTTTTTTTTACAATTTTTTTCAATCTTGTAACACTAAAAACCTCCGCTCTGACCTCCGCTACAAGGCCTTTTCCTTGTAGTGAGAGTAACCCATTAAGGATATGATAACCAACCTTAATGTCACCTTCTTCTACATAAATATTTCCATGTACCTATTTAAATACCTCCTCGAAGTCCTATTCTTCTATGTATCCCTCTTTGTATGCATCATGTGTAAAAGGTTTCCATGTGCATAAGAGTTCCCAAAATTTTAAGAGTTCCAAATTAGTAGTGTTTCCCTTCTTATACTTGATGACTAGATGAAATTGTTCCAAAAACCGCATCCACTTGTAATCTTTGGTTTGTTGGAGCTTACTATGGGATTGCAAATGCTGCAATGGATAGTGATCTGTGTGGATAAAAATTTACTTTCCCATAAAATATTTCTTCCACTTCTTTATATCTTTAACCATGGCATATATTTCCTTATCGTAGGTACGATAGTTTAAGACTCGCCATGAAAAATTTAAAAATTTCAGCATATTGGATTACCTCCTTGCATCAAAACAGCTCCCATAGCATACCCACTTGCATATATCTCCACTTCAAAAGGCCTATGCAAGTTAGGTAATGCAAGAAATGATGATTGACTAATATTTTTATCTAGCATGTTGAAAGCATTCTGTTGATTATTTCCCATTGAAAATTCTTGATACTCACTCTTATGGTGTGGAGTGGTGCAACTACCACTATAAAGCAAGAGATAAAATTCTATACTACTCTGTTTCCTCAACAAAGCACCTAATGTTAGTGACATTAATGTGAACTGGCCATTTTATAATGGCCTCCATCTTTGTCGGATCTATCTTTATTTTCCCTCCACTAATTACATGCCCCAAATGCACCAATGACTACTGAGAAATTCACATTTCTTGAGATTATCCAGTAGATGGTTCTTTTTTAGAGTCTCTAACACCTACATGAGATGTGAAATGTGCTCCTCCTAGGTAGAACTATAAACCAATATATCATCCAAATACACTGTAACAAATGAATCTAAATATGGGCATAAAACATCATTCATGAGTCTCATACATGTAGTTAGTGCGTTGCATAAACCAAAAGGGAGTCTTCTATGTGTCTTCTTCCTTGTAACATACATGTCCACCTAGTATCTCGATTTTAAACACAACTTGGTGTTAACACCCAAAAAGTGCTCACTAGCTCATTTCCCTATTCACATGACCCATTTATCCACTTTTTCACCATTAGAGCCTCTGAAACCAACAAAAGGTCAACAAAAGACCTGAGTACACCCCTTTTTCCATTAAAAAAGATTATTTTTCCCAAAAAAGCATAAAAAACCCTCAAAAAGGGTCCAAATTCCCAAAAATATTAAAAAAGGAATTAAAATATTATTTTTATTCAAAAAAGGAAAAAGGAGGGAAAAGTACCTAAACCATGTTGGTCAATACCATTTGGTTTCCCCAAAACCACAAATGGTATTTCCCACCACCAAAACCTATAAAAAGGTGGTAGGGGCTCCTCATTATCCATCCATCCATTATCTCATCCTTATGCTGCTGAAATCTCCCTTGAGCATTTTAGCCATTGCAAACCACATTGGAGAAGAGACCATTGGAGATTGGAGTTGCTCATCCTTGGAGCTATTCAACCTCACCATTAGAGGTATTGATTCCGCAAGCACTTGCTTGCCCCATTCTTTCAATACAAATTCTTTATTTTATATGTTCTTGTTCTTGATTTTAAATTATTTTTGTTATTTGCTTAATATCTTTGTTTAGATCCATGAATAGTCTTGTTTAATTAGTTTATTGTTATTTATTTCCATTGAAACTGCTGCTACTAGTTAGCAGGTGCCCATAGCACTAAACCTGGTTGCAAAACCGGGCCAACAGTTTTTGGCGACTCCGCTTTGGTTTGAACTATAGATCTCTAGTTTTGCCTTTAATATTAGTTTTTTATGAGTTTTTAACCTTTAGATCCATAGATCTGCCATCTTAGACAGCAGATCCATTGCTGCTCTGAGTTTTGGCCCCATATACAGCCCGAAATTTTCAATTTTCGGGTTCGTTTCTCGGTTTCTGTGCACGGCTTCTGCCTCGCGGTTTTTTGCCAGACAGTCGCGCGGTCCATCGCGACTTTTCTGCATTTTTCCGCGCGGTCCATCGCGGCTTTTTGCCAGACAGTCGCGCGGTCCATCGCGACTGTTCTGCGTTTTTCCGCGCTGCACACCGCGGCTTCGCGGCCAATTTCCACGCTGCCCATCGCGACTGTGCGGTTAAAACCCGCGCGGTCCATCGCGACTGTTCGGCCAAAACCCGCGCAGTCCAGCGTGACTGTTCGACAGAAACCCGCGCGGTCCATTGCGGCTTTTCTATCAAAACCCGCGCGGCTGAATTTTTTCATTCGGCCATCCCGATTTTGAAAAAAAAATTTACTGTACTTTCTGCCCATAGCACATTTTTTACAGTATTAAATCCTGCATATTTTACAGCTTTGAAAATTTTTTTTACTATTTAAAAAGTGCATATCTAGAAATCTTTTTAAAAATTTTCAAGAAAGTGAAAGAAAGACTCATTTTGCATTTTCATCTAGATTCAAATTTTTTCTTGTTTACTTCTTTAAAATCTTACCCTTAGCAATTTTCCTGAACGAAGAAATCCATTTATTTCTTTTACAAAAAATGTATTATATGCTTTCATAAATCCAAAAAATCCATTATTTTTTGAGTCATTTTTTGAAAAGCATTTAAATTCCTTTTAGTGAAAAGTCATAAATATTTGCTTTTTATTTTCGAAAAATCCTTTATTTTTTGAAAATTTCCCGTAAAGCATTTAATTTTTTCAAGTTCAGTTTACAACACCTCACGTGCACTCACACGATCACTTAATTGAACTAAGCCTTAAAACGAACCCTAATTTGAACACACTTTTAACCCCACTTGGGGAACACTAAAAGAATTCTTGTAGCTAGGTAGTATTGGGGGGATAGGTGTTCCAATAACACCCCTCAGTTCATACATCTGAGACATAGAAGTTGTCCAATTAGGGAGCTAAAATCTCTTAGTACTTTTTGGCGCGGTCACAACCGGTTTGTGGGAAGGCCTCTCCCTTAGGAGGGTTGAAGTCGCGAGGATGGTTCCGGAAGCCTGAGTGGAATACCGAAATCCATTCAGTAACCGAAGGGCTACCATTCGTAGTTCTCGGGATATCCCTGTATTGGGATATTGCGATCAAAGGACCAAACGACAGATTTACCTTTTCTCGATGCGTCATGAACGGAGTATCCTAGTAGCCTGTCTTTAGGATTGATTACCCAGTGTCCCTCCCGGTAGGGGGATATCTAGCCGTTGTCTCAACATTCATATTGTCTGACTTGGATTTCATCACCTTGCAGAGGATATCGTCTGTTTGAGTCACAATACTTTTAGATTAGGTGTTTGCATGATTTCAACCTACCTGTGGTCTAGTTACACCTATTTTTTCTAGGAGCCGTTTGCATGTTGGTATTCTGACCAGTTGTTGCATTCGTCCACTTATTGTAGCACAGCTGCTAGAATAAGTGCCCTTTTTTTAGGATTGATTTTTTGGCCTGAGAGCCTTCTTTTTTCACTCCCCTTCTTGCACCCTTGGTTGCATTAGGGTTTTGAGTCTTTTATATATATATCACCACCTGATACTTAAACAAAGTTTTTACCCAAACACATTTTCTCACCATTGAGAATTTTAGACACTCTCGTCGTCTACAGGGTGAACTCCCAGAGTTTAGTCCACTTGGCTCTCCACGTCACGGACGCAGAGCCTTATCCCTTGATTCGACACATTGTCAATCAACTACACAGTCATCCGATTCTGACACACCTCACTTCACTTTTGATTTGGAGGTAGAATCCGAACAACCAACAGAGTTACCACCAACCACCATTATGGTTGGAACACCATTCGATCCATTGTTTACAAGCACCATAGGTGAGACATCCACAGACCCTTCTGCGGCGGTGCCATCCATGGCAACAACCACCCCCCTGGGTATGCCCAACATGGGTAACACTCCACATTTAGGAATGCCCAACAGAGGGCCAACACCTGTCATAGGTATACCCAACATAGGGGTCATACCCCCTTTGGTTTCCACAAACCCCATCCCAGGAATCCCTAGTACGATTCCCAACCCAAGTGCAACCCATGTTGCACTTAGGAGTGCTATCCCAGGAATCCCTAGTGCAATTCCTAACCCAAGTGTAACCCATGTTGCACTTGGAAGCGCTAACCCATACCAGCCCACACCTATGGGAGGGCACATACCTTCCATACCTGGCGTACCTTTAGGCGCTACTGGACCCCTACACCATACCACAATGGCTAGGCATGTCCCCGCCCCAGTTACCACACCTGCTAGCCTACCATACATGGCGAGTCTGAACTTGCCAGACTTAGCTAGGCTAACAAATGACCCCATCAGACATGATCCTGCGTGGCCCCATATGCCCACCAAACTTCCCTCTGACATCCCTAAGTTTGAGGGTAAGGCAGGGGAAGACCCCCAGAACCATGTCATGTCCTTCCATTTATGGTGCTCCTCCAACTCCATAGTGGACGACTCAATCCGCCTCCGGCTTTTACAACGCACCTTCACTGGCTCCGCAGCCAAATGGTATATCGAGCAGCCCCATGGGATGCATGCCACATTTACCTCCCTTGCCTCGACTTTCCTACAATTCTTCCAATTACCTGTCCGCTATGATGCGAGCGTCGAGATCCTACTGTCTTGCAGACAGAATACGGCCACCCACATCACGGACCACATTCATGAGTGGCGTCGCTGCCGAAGCCTCTGCAAAATCAAATTAGACGACCGTATCTTCTTAGATTGGTTCCTAAAATCCCTCCTCCCTCTCATTGCGAAGGATGTGGCATCTGAAAGACCCCAGTCTGAAGAGGAGGCCATCCTCAAGGCCCAACAGTTTGATCTCATATACGCACAATCAGGTTATCTATACACAATCATACCTGACGCCCCACGAGGTGACTCCTCACGTGGTGATGCACCGGGGGCATCACATGCCGCTGATGGCATCATTGGCCAAATCACCCCGCAACCTAAACCTTTCAGCATGGTGAGCACCATACCCGCCCCAGACCTCTCTAGGGCTACATCCAATTCCGGAGCAACAACTTCTTATGCTCCAACAAATCAGACCCATCACATTCATGGACCCTCTTGTCCACAACATTGTTATGGGCAAGCGCCATCAGCATATGTACCTCCTACATACTATGCTCAACCTGCTACATAGAACCCCATTCAGTTCTCACCACAACCGTTGCAGTACCCATAGCAAACTGCACCAGCTAATCCACCACATCCAATAGCTCAGGGGTACCAACAACCCCAACAGGCAACTGGACCACCTCCAGCTCCACCTGCATACTACCCACCGCAACCTGCTCCCGCACCTGCGGCTCCCCAGAATCCCCCCAATGCTCAAGGGCATGTGTATGCACAACAACATCATCCCCAATACCAAAATAACCAATGCAACCAGGGTGGGCAACCAAACCACGGAAGAGGACGTAACTGTGGAAACAACCAAAACCATAACCAAGCTCCACAACCTACCCATCCTCTGCAAAACAATAACGCGGCGCCTGCTCATCAGAATCCTGATCGACCACCTAAGCAAGCCAAAAATGCTAATTTACGAACAAACCATCCTTGTTCCATTTGCAGTGCCTATGGCCACTATACCCACGCTTGCCCACATCTGGAGCGAGCTCGACAACTATGGACAGATGACGCCCATCGTCAGGGGCAGGCGGCTCCTCAGTCGCCACCCAACCCCCCACAACCTCAGCAACAACCTTTGGTGTTACAAAACCCTTTCCCAACACAAGGAGTGGTGAACACTCAGCCGTTATCCCCCCCACAGGGCAACGTGCAAACACAACAAATCACGTACGCTGCTCCTGATCAACCCATGTTTGATTCAGGCACACACCATTTGTTGATGATGTCGACTGCCACTGCCAACCTCCAAACCCGTCGGAACCAATATGGCTCCACCTCTGAAGCCCCTCCCACCGACAAAAACACTAATGTTAATCCCACAGATCAAACGTTACGTATACCTCCGGCTCCACTTGATGGTGCTTCTAAAGCACCTCACTTCCCACTTCGTTGCATCAACAGTAATCCCAATGCTCGCGCTGCGTCGAATTACAACATCATAGACGACTTAGCCCAGTCTCCTGCAGCCATGTCTGCTTTAGAGGTTTTGAAAAACTGTCCTTCGCAGCGCAAAACTTTGCTCTCTGCCATTGGTTCCATTGACCCCAATGATTCACAGCTGATCGCATTCGATTCAGACCAATCTGAACCACGCCTGCCTTCCTCTTTAGCATTCCAAGTTTCCGTTTCTGTTTGGAATCTTGTCATCCATCGGTGCATTATCGATGAAGGGGCCTCCACATGCGTCATGTCCACATTCGTTTGGCAGAAGTTGGGATCCCCCACTCTCCAGCAGTCCACCACTGCGTTGCGAGCCTATGACGGTCGTTCGGCACAACCCCAAGGTCTTTTAGCCAATGTCCCCATCCAGCTGGCGGGTAAAACTGTCTTCATTGACATTGAGGTCATCAATGCCCAACTAGACTATAACCTTTTACTTGGTCGTAGCTACATGTATGCCATGCGGGCTGTTGCCTCATCCGTATTTCGCACCATGCAGTTCCCCCATGAGGGACGCGTGGTCAAGGTCGACCAGCTCACCTATTACGATCCCAAGGCCCCCGCCACACCTAAAAATGTTCTCCCCATGGTTGAACAACCTATTTGTGGTGCAACTACCTCATTCATTTCCTCAGTAGGACCCGGACTTTACTCCGAGGCACCGATGACCTCTACATTCCAGGCCATTCCACCATCGTCACCGGAGACCCAGGTCGCTAACCTCTGCACTCTTTCACAAACACCTGGTAATCAACCCTCCTTGTTACCCAAACCACCATTAGTCCCTAGTCACATTGGGGTTACACCCATCCACACAATCCCCTTTCTATTTCCTCCTTCGGGTGTAGTGAGCGCCCCGGTTATGGATACCCTTAGTCTCCCCGGGTTAACATTGGGATTACCCGTGTGGTATATTACGCCTCCCGTTCCTCCACCGACACCAAATTTCATCCTACAACCGGTGCAACCCATTGTTACTTCTACCCAACCACCTCCCGGTATCACGACTCCTTCGTCGTCGACGAATCCCCCTCCATTCGTCAGGCCCACTGGAGGCAGAGGCCCACAACCATACACTGCGGTTCGCCCACCCAAGGAAGTTAAACCTCCCTCCGTATTTCGTGATCCTCCAAAATGCTCGCTGTGTGATGAGTTAGGCCATCCAACCCATCAGTGCCCATAGTTACCTGCATTGCAGGAACACATGCAAATGCTGGACGACGACCCCAACATCCCGGTGGTCAAGCTCGACCCAAAACCCATGCCTCGTGATAAATCACTGCGTACCAACCACCCATGAGCGATATGCGGTATTTACGGCCACTACTCCCACAACTGTCCTGACATCCCAGACTATAGAGCAGCTCTCTACGAGATGAATAATTTGGACCTAGAGACGGCACCCCCTACTATCGAGGAGATCTACCCTCCCGCATCATCATCATCCGGAGAGATTAACACCATCTACATGATCTCTTCGACTACCACTACCTCATCACTCGATTTGACCACTCAAAGCTCCCGCAATGACGAAGAGGTTCTCGAGACTCCTACTACCTTTGATTATCCCGGGGAAGACATGCACCATCGTCCATACTTCCTCCTGGAAGAGACTTCATCCACCACCGCTACCCAATCCGCGGTTGAGTCCAAGTATTTCCTTCCTACTAAAATCGACTGGTTAACGGATCCCATGACCGATATTTCTCCCGTCATCCACATTGACATCTCTGAACCACTTGGTGCCCTTCATACCATCACATTAGGAACCTCCCACAGTGAGCATGAGATCGGAGAATACCAACAACTCTTCCAAGAATTCACTGATGTCTTTACTTGGTCAGATACCGAAATGCCTGGCCTTGACCCCGCCATTTATACGATCTCCACTGGATACCCCTCTGTCCGGTCGGCCCCTTCCATTGATCCCTTTGACACACAGGTTCAACCCTTTCAAATCGACCAGGAAACCACATGTCCACAACATGGGGGCAAGCCCAAAACCTTGCCTACTCATCATCATCGTGATCCTCGTCGGAGATACTGGGGGCATCCACCCCACAAAGGAAATCCCCCATCATCATATCATCACTTCAGTATGCCACCACGACCCACAACCTCATGGTATAACACCCCGCCAGCAGTTGCTCAATGCCTTATTGATCTCTCTCTGAGTCAACATCGGCACCACATTGACACCTCTGAGTTAGGGGGCATAATAGATTACCTCGACCCTGGGATAGGGGGCATGATCAATCATTTTGAACCTTCCCCATCATCTCTATCTCAACACCTCAATGAGCCCATCGTTCAAAACAACACATATGTGATCCACAATCACAAACCCCATGCACATAGCATGGGGGCAGGTCATTAACCCTGCTCACTTTTTCATATTCGTGATCTCAACCATTTTTGAGGTCACGTGTCACTTGTATATTTTAGTTGATTTGATACACCTAGTATTTTGCCCCCACGGGTCATCATTTCTCCCCACCACTACATCCTTCGCTTGGTGGGATCACCTTTATTTGTAGCCATTTTTTAACCTAGTTCTTTCCTTTAACCATTCCGGAGTCCTTATGACCTCCGTTTTTCGCACCATTTTCACTGCCGGATTCATATTTCCGTGCCCGTGATGATGCTTGAGATCATTTCTCGCTCTCACCAGGACCAATATCAACATTGTGTCCCGACACCTTGTCGCCCCAGTTTGCGTACCACTTCGGCTGCTCGCCGTTTTTGATATATTTGATATCATCGGATTCATTTTTTCGAGCCCGTGATGATGCTTGAGATCATTTCTCGCTCTCACGCCCAAATTTTTCGGGCATTTTTTACTATGCCCCCCTCATCGCCTCGATTTGTGTGCCACAAAGCCGCAGCCCCCTTTTGACAATCCTTATGTCACCGGATCCAGTTTTCCGCACTGATGACGATGCTTGAGACCTTTTCTAGCCCTCATCAATCCATTTTTGTTCGGTATAATTTTATCCCTTTTTCGGGCCGGGCAACCCCTTTGACGAAAAAGGCACTTAGGGAGTTTCTGTTAAGCTCTTTTCTGACTCCTAAAACAATGAAAAGATCGCCGAGCAATCTTGCTTCCTTTCATGCTCGCTAAACGTATCTGAAAGGGCGTCTACCTGGTATAAGTTTACCCCTTTTCCGGACCTCGTAGACTAATTACGAAAAAGGTATACTCTAGTCACATCGGCTAGAAGAGTTCTCCATCCGCATCATTTTATGCTTTTTCGGGCCTTGGAGACTAAACTTACGAAAAAGAAACACCAATAGAGTCCACTCACCGCTTTCAGACTCTCTAAACATGAAATCAACCATGAGCATGAGCCGTCCTGGGCTCACAAAATCCACAGGACCGTACCATTTCAGAGCACACTTTTATCCCTTCTTGGAGCTCATTAAAACTACGAAGAAGGAATCAATGGTGCCTTTTGGCGCCACGACAGATCATATCTACTCATTTAGGCAGCTTCCCCATTTCGGTCGCCTTTGTTCAGAGTATTCTGTAGTATGTCACCTTGATAATTCCTCGACGACACCTCTCAGCTCGTCCTCCCCCCCCAGAGTCAATATATACCAATCAGTCAAAGCAATGATCCCCACACCTACAAGTCAGTTCCCTACGCTGCCAGGTCAACCATGTCATCATGCTCTGAACAAAGGAAGTTTGAGTCTACCCATTTTTTGACCCAGTTATTTCCCATCCCCACAAGTATGTCAGCCCTACCATCAGTACTACATCACTTCAGTTCTACACCTCGTACTCCTATCAAGAAAACATCATTGCCTTGTTAGTTGCTGGTCTCCCTCTGTCGACGACAACCACATTGATTCCAGAGGATAGACCTAGAGGTACCTATGTCTTGGACTCATTACCATTTATGATGAGTGCCTACGAATCATTTCGAGAGGAATCCTCAGTGCCTCTCCGAATGATTGTTTCTCACATGCTCGACTTCAACACCTTGATCGCATCGTTGAGACTCGCACAGGGTATTGGTCCGTTCAGTTATTAGTCGAAGACCCCGGATACCACCTGACTCCTCCACATTTGAGAGTCTACCTATGGATACAACCGGTTACATTTTTTCTATAGATATCCGGGTTGCGTATGGCGACAGTATTCCAGATGGCTCACAGTCATTGAGTTCATACAGATGTTGGACACCTTCAGTTTCAACAGTTCAACGGTTATTCCAGTGTATCAGTTATTGAGATCAGCCATGATCATGAGTATATCCCACAATAATGTCCCCTCTGGACCATTATGATGTACCAGTATATTTCTTTACATATTAGATCCCCCTTCTTAGGACTAATTGTTTTGTATATGTCTTGATACGAGCATGGGAATGCCCGCCTCGTCCTTTATCAGAGATTATACCTCATTCATATTGAGGCCATGTAATATTTTTTGTTTTTGCAGCTTCCAAGGGCCGTGGCTCCAGTCTCCAACCGGTCTCTTCTCTCCCCTAAAACCCCAGAAAAAGACAAATGAACTATGATGTCTATCGGCCATACGATGAGCTCCTGCCTTCACACATCAGGGGGCAATCTGTTAACACCCAAAAAGTGCTCACTAGCTCATTTCCCTATTCACATGACCCATTTATCCACTTTTTCACCATCAGAGCCTCTGAAACCAACAAAAGGTCAACAAAAGACCTGAGTACACCCCTTTTTCCATTAAAAAAGATTATTTTTCCCAAAAAAGCATAAAAAACCCTCAAAAAGGGTCCAAATTCCCAAAAATATTAAAAAGGGAATTAAAATATTATTTTTATTCAAAAAAGGAAAAAGGACGGAAAAGTACCTAAACCATGTTGGTCAATACCATTTGGTTTCCCCAAAACCACAAATGGTATTTCCCACCACCAAAACCTATAAAAAGGTGGTAGGGGCTCCTCATTATCCATCCATCCATTATCTCATCCTTATGCTGCTGAAATCTCCCTTGAGCATTTTAGCCATTGCAAACCACATTGGAGAAGAGACCATTGGCGATTGGATTTGCTCATCCTTGGAGCTATTCAACCTCACCATTAGAGGTATTGATTCCGCAAGCACTTGCTTGCCCCATTCTTTCAATACAAATTCTTTATTTTATATGTTCTTGTTCTTGATTTTAAATTATTTTTGTTATTTGCTTAATATCTTTGCTTAGATCCATGAATAGTCTTGTTTAATTAGTTTATTGTTATTTATTTCCATTGAAACTGCTGCTACTAGTTAGCAGGTGCCCATAGCACTAAGCCTGGTTGCAAAACCGGGCCAACACTTGGTGAAGTACTTGGTATGCTAAACCTAGTCTAACAAATCATCAATCCTAGGCAGAGGATAAAATTCTTAAGTGTAATATTGTTCAAATCTCTATATTCAATACACATCTACCAAGTCCCATACTTATTGGGTATGATGATGATAGGTGATCCACAAGGTGAGGTGCTTAGACTAATCACTCCCTACTCTAGCAATATCTACAACTGATTCTTCACTTCATATGTTTCTAGAATAGATTGTCTATACAACCCAATATTTGCTAATGGGGAGTTAGGAAATAATTGTATTGCATGCTTTACTTCCCTCAGATTAGGTGGTATCCCTTTAGCAGCCTATAAAACTACTCTATATGCTAGTATTGACTCATCCTACTAATGTTTTTTTCTCTTTAGTACATACCTCCAAGGATTCCTTTACTCTTACGAATTCAACACCCAACTAATTATTTCATAAGGAAAGAAAAATCTATTTCTTACTTGAGCTAATCAACTCTTTGGATTGGTTGGCACTTACAATTGATATTTTTTATTTACCTTTATGTGCATTAAAGATGAACCACTTCCCATCCTTAATCAGGCTATGTTAGTTTTATCTCCTCATGAAGACCTCATAGTACCTCATATACATGTAGGGACTTCCAAACACTACACCACACACATCAAGGGGTACTATATCTAACTCCACTCCATTAATAAAATATGCACTTACAACAAATTTGATCTTACACTATTTTGTGACCTTCATCGTTGTTTACCCAACCTAATGGATACGGGCTACGTTTATCATGAACCTCCAACAAAGCTTGTTTACAAGATTGGTTGCTATGATATTGGCCTATGAACCACAATCAAATAGAGCATATACTTTGGTATTATTGACCTGGACCATAGCATAGAAGAGTTTTTTCATCTCCTTAGATTCCTTGTGATGAAGGCTACTCGGATTCACCTCCATCTACACCAAAGTGAAAACAATCTTCTCATCTACATCTGATCTACTCTCTACCGGCTTGCTTGATCTTGGCTAGAAGGTTCTTCTTCTTAGCATCCTTCTTGCGATTCTTAGGGTTTATCTTTGGATTTAGTTTCCAACACGTTTTTTTAGTGGGACCATCGATATTGTAATGGTTACAATGGTTAATTGGATCCTAGCACTGATGTGAAGTGGCTATCATCTTCTCGTCTTTCCCTTTCCGCTTATTCTTCCCCTCCTTGGAAGTTCCTTGGTTCTCTTTTTTTTGGAACCACTTGGATGTCCTTTATTGTGGCCTATATTTTCTAGTTATTTTGCTTGTACATATGCCTCATTAATTTCCCTAGGCTTTAAGATAATCACTTTCTTTCGTAATGACTATATGGACCTCCCGTAGATATTTAAGCAGTATATCTAGATTCTTGGGTTAGATACTTAACATGATATCCATATTCATGAATTCTTTGGTGTACTCTTGCACACTTTTCTCTTTCCTTTGCTTGAAGTAATGTAAATAGATCTATTTTTCCTTTACATACTCGATTAGGTAGAATTAGGACTTGAAGAGGGTTTTGAAATCTTCCAATTCAGTTACTAGTGGATCACGCTCTATCCCAAGTGCCTCTATGTGTCTTTCCCACCAGGTTAATGCTTGGACCTCTAATTTCAGTTAAGCAAATGAAATCTTATGCTCCTCATCTATGTCATGGATACTAAAATAAAACTGTAATTTTTGCAACCAATGGATCAAATTTAAATCATCGATCTCACCTTGGTATGGATTGATATCCACTTTTTCTTCCATCTTGAATAAAATTTGGGAAGGGGTGTTAGTTTTTCATCATTTAATTCAATAGATCTAGGATCTTAACTGGAAGAATAACATGTACATCATATCAAGCATAAGAGACAAGAGACAAGAGACACAGAACATTTCACCGGGGAAAACCAAGAAGGTGAAAAACCCCGCAACTTCCTCAGAGATAGAATAAGAATCAATACAAGGATAACCATGATCAAACCCAAGAGATAGATATCTTCAGCAACATGCTCCTCCTCCACTTGTGCGCACTCCTCCTCTCTCTCACTAATGTGAAGTGAGTGAATGAGAGAATGTGTAAAATGAGAGAGAGACAATCTCTATTTATACACTACTTAACTTGTCTTTTAACTTTAACTAGGTCGGCCCCAACTTAACCACTTAACATAATGTTGACTGGGCCAACCCCCACTAGGGTGGTCTAATAACCCATCAAGTATAAGTTACGACACTTGCAAGTACAACTGATGACACTTCCAATTGGAGGAATAATACATCTCCGTTGGGGATACAATAAAGTACAAATACAATATACAAGTGAATATCTTTCAAATTTACAAATACATCAACAATCCCTCTTAACTAAAAAGGTATTCTTTTGACACAGGTCATCAATACATATTGGTGCAAGTCTTCAATTCTGGAGCTGGATCATCCTCACTGGATCACGAAGCATCATCATCATCACTACTGCTGTACTCGACATCTCGATCACTGGGCTATCTCATAATTATTCTCATCATAGGAAGTTCTACAAAGTCAACCCTTTTTCATGCTGGATGTATGCCTAGCCTCCTGTAGGTCTTCATCATCTCTAGCCATACTGTGGAAGCCTCAGGACTAATTATGTACATCACAAAACCTCGAAAGACCATCTCAGGACTGATTAGGAGTTTACTGCTCAACCTATCGGATATCCCAAGGAAATATTATATGTGACCACCACAAAATCTCAAAAGAGTATCCCAAGACTGATTACGAGCACATAGCTCAACCTATCAGATCTCCCAGGGCAATATTACATGTGGTCATGGAAAAACCTCAAAAGAGAATCCCAGGACTGATTACGAGCACATGGCTCAACCTATCATATCTTCCACGGAAATATTATATGCCATAGGACAAAACCTCGAAAGCGCATCCAAGGACTGATTCAGATCTCCCAGGGAAATATTATATGTCATCCCAAAGCAAAAACTTGAAAGAGCATTTGCCAGATCTCCCAGGGAATTATTACATACCATAGGAAAAACCCCGCAAGAGTATTTGTAAATCTCCTAGGGAAATATTATATGCTTATCGCACAACCTGTCCACGGCCACGAAGTATCATCCTGATACTCATGATCATACTGATCATCATCATACCGTACATTGTCCCGATGCACATCATCACATGATCATCCTGATCATTGTCATAGCATCGTCCTGTTGCATATCGCATGATCATCATGATCATCGTCATAGCATCGTCTTGATGCATATTGCATGATCATCTTGATCATCATCATAGCATCATCCTGATGCATATCGCATGATCATCCTAATCATTGTCCTGATGCATATCATCTGGAGCATTGTCCTGATACTCATCATTGCCGTATAATTAAACTGAACATACAAAGCATCCACTTGATGCATATCATCACACATGATCATCCTGATCATCATACATAGCAATAATTGGAGCATCGTCCTAATGCTCATCATACATCACTTACATCCACAGCCATGGGAAGGACCCTCCTATCACCATGCTTGGAAGGGCTCTTGCAAATGTGTCCCATCACTTCTTCCTCGAAGTATATTCTATCTGAAGAACACCAAGCCTCTCTCTGAAGTAATGTGAAGAACTTGCAACAATTAATTAATAAGAATATGCGAAATAGTAGAAATGACAGAACTCATAATCAATTTTATATTGATCGCAGCCCACTTAGAGGGGGAAACCTCCTTTAAGCAAGCTCAATAAAAATAACTTCACGATGCCTTCATAAGCCTCAACACACACTTATATACTAAGTCTAGGCACCAATACTATGGGTCAAAAACATGGGCCAATACAAACTATGGATCAGCAATACTATGGGTGACTTACAAAGCATATGCACCAAACAACAATAACACAACTATGGATCAACAAATACTACGGGATGACTTACAAAGCACATGCGTCCAACAACAATATACTAACAAAGTAAATAGAAGGGTTGACATGGGTTCCTAACATCCCCTCTCCTTTAGAAAAACCTTTGTCCTCAAAGCTTTAGATGTGGAAATTGATGTAGAATTGGACGGAGTGGTTCCCCTGTAGCATCTTCGGGTTGCATTCCGGGCCACTGACGCCTTTTGAGGTTTGAGGAGGATTGCTTGGAATGCTGAAGAAGAACCATATCAGCTACGTGAAAAGTGTGCTCTAAACGATGCTGAGCGGCTTGTTGTTTCAGTCGAATTCTTGCCATGTGAAGATTGTCCTGCAGAATGAGAAGAATCTGATCGCGGTTTTGAAGAATCGAGTCAATTTCCTGAACTGGGGAGCTGCTGAGGGTGTATGGAAGAAGAACTGGCAGTTCCTATCCATAGATTGCTTCATATGGTTTCCTTGTATATGTGGTATTGTACCACTAGGGTGCTTCTAGGAAATCCATAGAAATAGTTGTCCAAATCTGTGTAGGGATGGGAAAGGGTTCGAGCAGTCCCGAAAGGAGTGTTGGTTCACCCTTGTTGACCTGGAAAGTATCACAGTAAACCACCATCTGTTGAATTGGCAGTTTCAGTCCCTACCAAAAGAAGTTACATTGTTCCCGGTCATACTTTTGGAGGAACCCAGAGTGCCCTGCCGATGAAGAAGCATGGAGTTCATAGAAGAGATAGCCTTGTTGAACATATTGCAACCAGTTTGGAACAAGCAGAGATGTAGCTGTAAGAGAAATTGGGTCATCAAATGTGAGAGAAGCAGCATATGCCACCATATTTTCCTTACCCTTGCTGTAAGTGTGTTGATGCCCCGAAGATTGCAGCATCAACCAGAAAGGGATTTTCCCCGGTAAACTATCCCAATTAGATTGTCCACCGTTTGGTATGGAGAATCCGTCCGGTTAGCGGTTCTGACTACCGTTAGATTTGGATATTTGCTTTCTTTTACATCGGTTATGGCCTGATCCACCATTCTTTTTTTATTTTATTGTTAAGATCATATGCAAGTGCCTAAGCTAATTTAATCTAAATGCAGAACTTGAAACAAATCTGTATCTAAAACTGAAATAAATCTAATATATCCTTGCAAGGAGCAAATTGTAAATATGAGCAATGTACTGAAGGAAACCTCTAAAGATTACATGGATAGCCATTTGATTCATAAAGAAGCATCCTCAGCAGAAGGTTAAAAATATAAAGTTATCCATAATTAGCATTAATACATTCAATTGCTCATGTTAGGAAAAGCATCATTGCATACAAAAATAGTGAGCTAATTCAAAACACAGAAATAATTCTGAACAGCAAAGAAATATCTCACTATAAGATATGAATGCGACAAGAATAAATCAGCATACATCCAACACTCATTTCCATGCAAAAGATGTCCTCTCCAGGATCTTATTAGGCAAAACTCACTTTCTTGGAGCAAGTGCAAAATAGTTCGTACAAGATAAGAAAATCCTTTTCTCTGCAAAAAGTCCCTTTTCTCTTTCTCCTAATCTTCTATTTATAGCTTTACAAAATGCCGCTTGGGATGACAGGTGTGCCCTAATTCTAGAAGCTCCTTATTTGGTTTTCATCGCATCATTACAAAACCCACAAATACGTGGAAGACTTTCCATACAGGACAAAAAATAGGAGCCAACTATCCTTTTAAAGCATTTATACAAAAGGTAGAATTTCAGCTTCTCCTTTTAATTAAAGCAAAGTAAGAATGGTCTATCTATTCTACTGGGGCTTCTACCTGTTGACTTGAAGACTCGCCTCCACCAACCGGCTCGCTTGTAATTATTGGGCCATCAATACCTTGAATATATGTGGTCCATTGGTTGATATCCTTTATGATAAGCTTGCTACGAGAAGATATTGTCGCCTTGGATGTTATTTCATGTTTGCGTAGGTCCGATATGATCAGCGCTTTTCCCTCTGTGGCCTCTTTAGCCATTGCTTCTAGGAAGTGAATATGTACTGCAGGCTGGAAAATGGACTGTTGAAATTTCTCCTGAGTCAATAATTCTATATTCTTGATGGAAGCCATGTCTTCGTCCAGCTCGTTCTACAGCTCGAACAATTGATCTTCTTCCTTTGGGAAATCATAAATAGAGGCAGGAAGAATTAGATGACACTTGCTATGTGATTTCTTGAGTGTGGAGTAGAATGAACAACAATTGCAGACCTTCTTCCTAATTTCCAAACTTAGCTTGGTGCCGCAATCCTTGGCGAATTCAAGGATCCCTATATCCACGTCCAATTCATCCCCTGTAGCGGCGCGTAAGTGTGAAGGGAGTTGAGATTTTCCCTTTTTCCACTTAGATTGTCGTTTCATCTCCTCTACATGATTTGAAAACTTTTCTTGAGTTCTTAGGGCTGTGGTTTCAATAGTTGTCATTTTCTTAATCATTTCTTTCACGCTCCTCCAAATCTCTTCCGAGATCAGTACTAGTAGCTGATGGATTTTAATCCACATATCGCATGCTTGTTTGTGAAATGTGGACAAATTTTGCTAGTCCTCCGCTGCCTCTTTGAGTTGTTTTCCCAATTATTCCTTTTCTTGAATTAGCCCTTCATACTCCTGTTGGTGGAGATGAATTTGTTGAGCCTTGCACGCTTCGAGTTCCTCCAATTCTGTTATTCGAGCTTTCAGATTCTTGAGTTCATCTTTAGAGATAGCCAACTACATTTCTAGGGAGTTCTTCTCATTCTCAAGCTGGAGAACTCCTGAATTTAGCATTAGATGCTCTCCTATCAACTCATTGTATTTCTCTTTCAATTTGTTTGCTTCCAACACCCCCCTCTTTCTACCATCTTTGATCTTAAAGCATTGTTCCTCATAATGCTTTATCTCACCTTTCAAAAAATCAATATTGGCTTTAGTTGCCTTAGCTGATGCTACAGTGCATTGGGCTTTGAACATGGGGTTAGCATCACTTCCTTGGACCAATGTTTTCTTTGTTATCCACAATTCATATTCATCATCAACCCTGCTTTCCATCTTCTTTACCCCCCTATCAATAATGGCCCTTTTTCTCTCATGGAAATAAATGGTATCCAGGTCTGCTACTTTGCACTGCTTCCTGGGGTTATATGGGGCCAGCGCTAAGCTCCCTGAAGAGGCACTTCCTTCCTGAGTTGCCACTAGAGTGTATATCAATGGTGGGTCCACCTCCATGTCTATCGGAGTATATGGCTTCGTCTTGGGAGACTTCTCTGTTTGTTCTTTCTCCTTCTCTCTTGCTAACTCTTCTTGATGTGTCTATAATAAAGTTGCTTCTTCATTCAAGGGCCTTTCTTCGTCCTCATGCTGCTGCTTGGAAGCTTGCTCTTGGAACACCTGATCTTCTTCTTCCTTCTGGATCTTGGCAGCTTCTTCCTACTGTTTCAATTAAGAGGCTTGATCCTATTGCTTCCTTGCAATCTCCTCTTGCTAAAGCTTGGAAGTCAGTTCACCTTGAATTCTTGCTTCTTCTTGGTCCTGCTACTGCTTGAGGGTTTTCTCTTGGAGCACTCTGTCCTGCTCTAATCCTGTTGGATCCCCTGATTGTGAGGTCGATGCATCCCGGTCCCTTTGGATCAGGCCATCGGGTTTTGGGCTCGGATCCTTAACAATTTTATTCTTGTAACGTTTCCCTAAGGCGGTTAGGTTGCAGGCACTCCCAAAGAATTACTCATCTCGGTCCATAGCATGAGCATATTCGAAAGAAACCTTGAGGTCTATACAATGTTGTTTGACCGTGCTGCAGGGGTCATGCCTTTTGAAAGGGACCATGACAAAATGGAAAACTTCTAAGCCTTGAGCATAGTTTTCCCATCTCTTGCTCTCGGAAGGCTGTAAGCTCCGATGGTAAATGGCATGGGAGGATACATACTCTTCCTTCGGTCTGACAAGAACTTACTTATTGTGTTGGTGCCGAAGAGTTTCCTTACAGCCTCCTTGTGAATTACAAAATCTGTAACATAATGAGGGAACATAAATGGATCTTGAGTTCCTCCACTCATCCTGATGAATATGCCTTCGGCTTGGTGGTAATAGTCCCCAAATGCTTCAATGATGGGCATTGCATTTTCTAACATGCAATCTGCTTCTTGTATGAAAATAAGCTGGTACAATGGCATGATAAATCTCTCACAAATCATCTTGTAGTGGTTTGCGTATTTACTTTCCCATGTACATTGATAAGCCATGAAGAGGGTTGTTTCTTTTGGCTTCCATGAGCAACCCAAGTACGGGAACGTATGCTTTCTTAACAGGCAGTCAATCAGGTATGAAGACATGAAGAAATCTGCCTTCTTTTGGGTTAGTCCTTCTTAGGTTGTTGTTAGCTGCGAGGCCAAACTATTTGAAATTATTTCAGCCTAGTTGAAGATGGTGCCATTCATGGCTATATCTAACATTACCAACACCCATCCGATCTTAAACATATTGCCATTAGGCAAGACGAAGAGTTGACTCAACATCAGGACGATGAGTCTATAAGGGTTCTTTAGGAGGTTGCTTTCATATTCATTGCTCTGCCTCCTCCTAATCTGCCTATCATTTATCGTCATCTTCTAGGCAGATTCTAGTGGGTCCATTGGATGTTTTTCTATCCAATCATCGTCTAAACAAGCTCTGGGTGAAGGCAATCTGTAGGTAGTAGTGACATGCTCAGGAGCAAAATATGCCAGGCTCAACCCATTATTATCATTCATGAACCTCGTGTCGGTCTGGATGTTAGGAATTAGCCATCCAATAATTTCGAAACAAGGGAACAGTTCGGGACGAGTTGTCTCCTTATGCAAACAAGACCTTCCGATGTTGGCATACACCAGAGCATCCTCTATGGAGGCTGTTGTACTATCCTGCTCCAAAATGAACCTGTACAAATCGCCCCATTGAAATTCAGGGGCAAAGATCCCAGCAAGGACACTAGTGGCAGCTTGTGTTTTGGCAAACATCACCTCGAGGGAAGTATCTAATAGGATTTCCACGTCCGAGTCTGAGGTTATTTTCTGCGTTGCCTTCTTCTTTCCTGACTTCTTATGCATGGTAATCCTGCGGTGAGCAAGGTAATGTCAATAAAGAGAATGCATACGCTCGCCCAACTATAAAATGCAAGGTGACAGAAAATACTATTTTGACAACATGGAGGCTGTTTCAGAAAATAATCAATTTTATCACAATTTCAGCTATCAACTCAAAGTTGAAGAACATGATAAATAATAGAAGCAAAAGAAACATAGCTTAGGATTACAGCCACTTTGACTTAAGGCTTATTACAGTTAGGCTAGTTCATAATAATAAGCATGATATCAACAGGGTGGATGGGTAGCAAGATAATTTCTTATTTGCGCAACTCGTTTTACAGGGCACATGTTTCTTTAAACATTCCACACAAACCTACTGGGGAGAAGACATCAGAGAAAGGATGTTGCAAAGGCAATTGTAGGGATGCGTGAGCCTAAAGAAAAAACTATGCTAGCACCTAAATTTATTTATGCATCAAGGCCTAAATCTTAACATGCGCTAGCCAAAGCTATTTTATGCGCTATCGCTGAAATTGTACCTCCGCCATCCTAACACTATACCTGCGCTGGCGCCTAACGTTATTTCTGCACTGGTGCCCAAAGTTATCTACGCACCTAATGTTTACCTGTGGTGCTCTCATGCGCTAATGTTTGGGCTAAATTTCATGCGTCGACACTCGATAGAGGAGTCTGTGCGAAGATGTAAAAAAAGCATAGTTGTTGGCCTCCATCGGTTAAGAACAGGCTCGTTTATCAAGCTTCCAAGTGGGCTTAATGGGTTGATTTAACACGTCCCAAGGTAGTTTGGCTGGGCATTGTGGGTTTTATGCAACCTAGTTGTGAATCAACAATGTTCTTCGTTGATCTTTGAGCAGTGTACCCCGGTGTTCATAGAATGAAACTTTAGCTGCAAGAATGGGAAGAATTGGGTTTTACGCACAGTAGATACTTGGCATGGAATTTCATGCTACACTGGGTGTCGCGTGAATATGGTTTCTATGGGTTTTAAAAGACAACTCTGCGGCCACTAAGATGCTACCGGGATGACTCAAGGATATCAAGGTGGGCGAAAAAAATTACTCAGGATGGCAAGGACATGATGGCAGGACAGAGTTCATTCTCATAGGCGGGGACAAAGCTTTTTGGGTTTCGGTTTGCACAGGGTGACTTCAGATTCTCATTTTGGATCAAGGACAAGACTAGTCGTTCTATGCTCTCTAAGCTTCTTGCAAAGAACTTCCTATGGTGTAAAAACAAGCTCATGAAAAAGAAAGGGGCATAGAGCCTAGCTGTAAAACTAGCAGGGTCCGCAAGGGAAAATGTTCCAAGGCAGGAGATGAATCCGCAGGTGCCCGATGAATAGAAAACCTTATTCTTGATGAAAATGGGAAACTCTGGTTGCTTGACGAATATAAAATGTGTTGAAAAACCTGTTGCACTTGTTTAAATAAGGGTGGCATTTATGTCACATATGACAATAGGTTGGTGGATTTAATTTCACGGGGCTCGAGGTTCTCTTCCATTAAAATAGCACATGGCTCTATTAAAGACCCCACCAACCTCGTCGGTGCACAAGGGTCGAGGAGATTTTTCGCGCCAAGCGTCGAGTAGTGATTTAAATTCTATGCTAAGGCAGCGATCATATCTTATGCGTTTTGTGCTAAGCGCAGGTTTGAACATTAAATATCGTGCTCAAGCGGCGATCCTGCCGTTACGGATGCGCTCCTAAAACTACGCCAGAGTTTTGGATATCGAAAGAGACCAAGTGTAACATTGTAAGCGGGGATGATAAGTATAGCTCCTGCGCCAATGGCGCCAATTCTATCATCAAGGCTTGCACTGGGAGGAACGCGCCAACTCTTAATTCTTCCAAGAAGGTGAAGTGAAGCTCCAAGGCAGGGAATATTAGGGTAGGTCTTGTGCCATTGGCGGTTGAGGAATGGTTATCACTTGTGCTAACAGCGGCCAGCTTATTGTTAAAAAATGTGGTTTGGAAAAAAGACTCGGGACTCGTCAAAAGGGGTGGCTGAGTTGGAGCCAGAGTATGCGCTAGATGGAGGACTTGGGGTTGGAGGACGTGCCAAAGCAATGGAGGATTTAAGGATAAAACTTGCGCTATAGTGGGCGAATTAAGACTAAAATCGATGTTGAAGAGAAAAGACTAATTTTGCCTTAGAAACATAAAATGAGAAAACTCTTTTGGAAGTAGGTGGTGAAATTCTATCGAGTTAGAGAAAGAAATAAACCCGAAAGATAAAGGAAAAAACTTTCTACAAAAGTGTTAAAATAAGGGCCCCAAACACCTTCAAAATTTTGGGGAGGGATGTTGTATAAACAACAATTGGCGAATCATTGGAGAACATAGATCTCTGAAAAACTCTCTCGTTCACCAAAAGGATTCTTTTAAAAGTTGTTCACCTTATGTGCAGCAATCGACTTGAGCGTTCGAATCTCAGTGAAGGAAGTAGTCGCTTTATCCATTGGTCATCGAGATAGGGGAGCTTTGATAAAGACATCCTTAAAACTTTTCAAGGGCCAAAATATGAGGTTCATTTTAGAAGATTGATCCTTCAAATGACCACTGTCATCGGACTCCACAAGATTGTAACAACATCTTGTAGACACTATTGGTCTTGTTCCTCATTCCCATGTTGCATGCCTCCTTTTGGAGTTTAACGCATTTGACAACCTTTTGTTGTTTGAGCCTTCTAGAAATATTTTCCTTAGAATTATGATCTTTTATTTTGGTTCTTCAATCCAAAATATCCTTTTGTGTGAGCGAGATATTTCATTTATTTATCAAGACTCACGAATGGAGAAGAACCTAGCTTGAGCTGAGTCTTTTGGAAAACTTTCTTGAATTGATTGTTTTGCATTTATCTCAGCCATGCTTTGATTGAGGTGAGAATTTATGGAAAATAGACCCTTGATTATTAGCCTTTTGGATTTTGATTTACAGCATGGAGTCACTTCAATACCCTATGCCTTCGATACGTGCTTCCTTTCTGTGGGTCCAACCATAACGATCCTCTTGAGATGCTTTTAAGTGTAAGGGTGGATGGCTCCGGAAGATAGTGATAAAGATAGTCATAGATCTCTACTATTTCAACAAGGGTTAGTGTGACAAATAGAACAGGATCTCTTCGTTCTGGAGAACGATCAGCAAAATCCAAAAATGCATGGGTAAACTTTCTTTCGAGGATACACTTCCAGTTCCACGGGTCATGAGATTTCTTAAGAGATCTACCTTCACGAGAGGCCCAATTGCAGGCATTTCAGGAAAACAAATTTGTAAAAAAGTTCAAATACTGAGAGGAAAAGGCAATTTAGCTGAAACACAGAAAACAAAAGACTAAAGTAAAACAAAAGAAAAGCTTTATTTATGTACATAAAGTCTCATTGAGACTATGCAAAGTGTTGTTTCAAGGTGAGGCCATTGAGAGGAAGGGTTACTTCCTCTCCCTAGAGGTCTGTTAGCTTGTAAGTGGATGGGATGACCTTTGCAAAGATTTGGTAAGGGACTATCCATAAGTGTTGGAATTTCGTATGAATCCCCTTGCCTTCATGATTATGGTCCCATTTCAGAACTAAATCCCCTACTTCAAAACTTCTTTTACCAGACTTCCTTTTATCGAACCATCTTTTGACTATGTCTTTATGTTGATGAAATCGGTCTTGGGCTCTCTGTCAGGCTTCTTCAAGTTGAAGTAAAGTATTGATCATGGATTGTAAAACCCGACTACCAGACCCTTGAGAGGCTTGAGACAACTGTAAGGATGGAAGCAAGATGTTGGGAGGGAGGATGGCTTCCTTTCCATAGACGAGGATGTAAGGGGAAACCCCTAATGCATTCTTTGGAGTTACTCTATCTGCCCATAAGGCATTTGGGAGAGCTATATGCCAGCTTCGCTGATTTTCAATCACAGTCTTCTTGAGAATTCGGATGAGGTTTTTGTTTGAGGATTCAGCTAGTCCGTTCCCTTGAGGGTAATAATTGGCTGAATAATGCAATTTAATTCCCCATCCAGAAACAAATTCATTTATTTTAAAAGACGAGAAATAGGTGGCATTATAAAAAACTAGGGAAATTGGAACCCCAAACCTGGTTATGATGTTCTCTTTCAAGAAACTGATGACTGCATCTTCGTTGATCTTGCGCAATGGGATTTCCTCCATCCATCTGGTGAAGTATTTCGTGGCTGTGAGGATGTATCGATGTTGAAGAGAAGAATTTGGATTTATCTCTCCAATGACATCTTTACCCCATTGTTCGAAAGGTTCTGAGATAATAATTGGCTGCAAAGGTCCTGCTTCCTTAGGTAATTTTCCAGCACTTCTTTGGCATATATCACAGTTTCGTGCATAAGCATGGGCATCTCGGAATAAAGTGGGCCAATAATATTCAGCCCTAAGTATTTTGTGAGTTGTTTTCTCCCCTGAATAATTTCCACCAGCAGGACCATCGTGTAACTCTTTGACAACTTTACTTGCATCTTCTTTCTCTAGACATCTGAGGAAAATTCCATCGTAATTTTTTCTGAAAAGTATTCCATCAATGATTTGATAATCTGATGATTTCAAACGGAGTTCCCTTCTTTGTTTAGAACTCTAGTGTTCTGGTAGATATCCTTGCTACAAATAATGCACTAGATCTCTATACCATGATTCAGGAGCTGTGAAGACAGGACATACTTCAATTGAATTCAGCTCAGCTTCATTTTTCCAATGCTGCTCTTCATCGATTGGATGCTCCGTAAGCAATTTACACAAGCCTTGTCCCTTAATAATGGTACCTGGTTTAAATTCTAAATCATATTCGTGAAGAGCCATGACCCAGTTTCCCCTTCTTTCTCCTAATTCCTTTTGAACGAAAAGGGATCTAACAGCTGGGTGGGGAACTATAACTTTAGTTCTGTTCTTAAGAATATACAGTCTGAATTGTTTCACCACTTTGAACAGGGCATACACTTACTTGTCGACAACGACATAGTTTAGTTCAGCATCTTGGAGACCAGTGCTCATAAACGAGATTGGGTATTCGTCTCCTAATTCTACCTTTTGGGTGAGCAAAGCCGTGAGAGAGTCATTTGAAGCAAAAGTATATAAGATAAAATCTTTGTCGAAATCTGGGCTTCTTAAAGAAGGAGCCTTAGCTATGGCTACCTTAATGTCTTTGAATGCATCCTTTTCCAAGTTTTCCCACTTGAATTGTATGCTTTGCTTGACCATTTCCTGCAAAGGTTTAACAATTTGAGCAAAATTGAGGACAAATCTTCGGAAAAAATTGATAGTGCCCATAAATGACTGCATGGATTTCTTGTTATGAGGCATGGGGATCTTATTGATATATTTTACTCTCTCTTGATCTATTGAAACTCCCTTTTTTAAATGATGTGGCCCAACATTTTACCTTCGGGAACGACGAACACACTCTTCTTGGGATTTAAGGAGATACCATATTGTCGGAAACGATAAAAAATCTGCTTCAAATGAACAACATGATCTTCTCTTTTCTTTGAAAAAAATGTCACATAATCTAAATAGACCACAACATAGTGACCTCCCAATCCTTAGAAGGCGATGTCCATTGCCTGCTGAAACATAGCTCCTCCATTTATGAGGCCGAATGGCATCCTTCGGTATGCGAAAGTTCCCCACTTGTTGCAGAAAGTAGTCTTAAGATGGTCTTCTTCAGCTACTAATACTTGATTGTAACCCTAGAAACCATCAAGGAGGGAAAAGAGTTATGATCTTGACACCATATGGAGAATTTGTTCCATTGAAGGGACGGGATAATTGTCTTTATCTGAAGCTCTGTTCAAATTTCTGAAGTCCACAAATAGCCTTATTTCTCCTGGCTTCTTTCTTACGGGAACAAGGTTAGCAACCCACTCAGAATGTTAGACTTTAAAAATTATTTTAGCATCCATTAACTTCTTCAGTTCCTTTTGAATCAGAGGTTCAAGAGTAGGGTGCATCCTTCTTAATTGCTGCTGAAATGGCTTGACACCTGTTTTCATTGGTATGACATGCTGAATAATGCAGATGTCATATGTTTTCAGATCTTCATATGTCCATGCAAAAACATCCTTATATTGTCAAAACAGCTTGATGAACTTATCTCTTTCTCCCGGTGAACAACATTTGCCAAGGTTAACAAATTTTCGTTCAGCCTCAGTGCCGAGATTACCTAATTCATGCTGCATTGATGAGCTAGAGGTATTGGTATTTGCTAGACTTTTAAACTTGCTATGAAGATCAATCAGCATTTCAAATGACCTTACCCCTTTGGGGATGAAATTTATTTTAGCTATATCTCTCTTTTGTAAATCAGAATCGTGCTCTTCTTTGTCTATCACAGCTTCTTGGAACATGTCTTCCTTTGTTAGAAAACTGATAATTTGATTGTCATCATCGAAAACTTTGAAGTTTGTGATGTTGTTAGGGACAGAAGGCCTGAAAACCAATTCAATTGAGCACTTGTTATTATTTGGCACCAATCTAGAAGCGGATGTTGCTAATAAATCAGCTGCAAAATTTTGCAGTCTAGGAATAGACTTTATATTGAAAGCATCAAAATGCATAATTAAATCCCATACCTCACCCTGATAACTCTTCAAATGAGGTGAAAGACAGTGAATGGTATCTCTTACCTGTCTCACAACTATTTCCGAGTCGCCAAAAACCTTCAGATACTTGACATTTAAATCGATGGATTTCTTCAATCCGTGGACTAAAGATTCATATTCAACAGTGTTGTTAGTACAATCAAATTCTAACCTATAGGACAAAAAACACTTATTTCTTTACGGATCCATCAGAACACAACCGGCTTCGGATCCTTCCAAAGTTTTAGAACCATCAAAGTATAATGTCCAAAAAAGATTGTTTGATTTAGCTAAGTTAGCATCTTTATGATCTAATTCAGTGACTAAACTAATTATATTACAGTCAATATCATCAGTCCGAAAAAAATGAAGGAGACCAGATTGTTCATCTAATTCATGGCTAATAGTTTCAGACTGATAATTACACGGATCAATTTCTAAGAAATAATTTCCCAAAACTAAGGATGAGAAGGCTGCAGCTTCATTCTTCCCTTCTAGTTGAGTTACATTTTATTTCATGTGTGGTTCTCTCAGAACCTTGATCTGATTCTGTCTATTTTGATATGGCAACCACAAATGGGACCAATCAGTTGCAAAGTAACCGTTCAACTTTGTGGACCAGTCCCTACTTAGGATCAAACCACAGGCTTCGGGAATGTCAACTACCATTATATCAATGAATTGACAAACTCTATAATCTACTGACAACCTAATGAGGACATCTTTCATTTTCCCGACAACTTTGACAACAGTCCAATCTAACTGAATAATCTGGGCGGGAGATGGAATTGGTTGACCGTTAATCCTTTTACAGATAGATAGCGGAATGGCATTCGAAGATGCTCTGGAATCTACCATACAATTGTGCACATTGTGATTGAATATTTCAAAAGTTAAAAGGAACGAAAACGTCTGAGATTTGGATTTCCCGCCGATACTAGCCTCATTAATTTTAGGGTCTTCTTGAGTATCTGTTAATGGAGTGCTGGGATGGGATTGAAGAGCATGCAACAACTTGTCTCGTTGCTGGGGAAAACCGTACATATCGAATATTGAAACATTTGCCTTTACTTTCTTTATATCTTCAATGATGTCATATCATATATCACATTATTTTACAATTCTAGTTTGATGGTCTGTCTTATTCAGTGTGACCTTTGGTTGTTGAACTGTTGTGTCAATGTTTGGCTGCTTGGCCGTTGTTGGGTTAGCTTTAGGTTGTGGTGGAATGACTATTTTGTCTTCTAGGTAACTCTTTTGAAACTTTAGGTTTGGGAATAGTCGAGCTTGGAACTTGATCTGCAATGGGACCTTTACTGCGAGTGTTAATGTTTACAACAGAGATTGGGCTTTCCACGGGATCATCTTCTACAAATTCAGTTAAAGGTACCCAATCCCATAGCACCATGGTAGTGTCTAGAGATGGTTCCTCTATCTCAAGGCTTGGTTCCTCTGGAGGATTGTCTTGATTTGGAATTTGTGAATCCAGCATTTGATTCATGACTAAACTCATAGAGTTAATCCATTGTGGGCGGCTCTTTTCCGAGTGTGGATCTTAATGAAAAGTACAAAAGTGTCCCATCCCTATTTCATTTCGATTTAAAATAGGAGAAGTATTCATAGGTGGATGAGGTTGATCGTTGTCTTCTCTCTTCTTATAGAATGGTTTGAAAGGCTTCCTAGACGTGCTAGCCGCTTTATCTTTCTCAAGATCTACAATTTTATTTGACAACTTTTGCATCATCTTAACTACGTTTTCCATGTCCGTCGACGACTCTTCTTTATTCCTTGTGAGCAGCAAGGTTTTTTACTAGTTGCTGGTTTTGTTTCTGCATCTAAGGCATGTTTGGCAATGTTGTTTGCTTCTTCTTCCACCTTCCTAGCTTCTTCGAAATTTTCTATCAGGGTGTTTTTCTTGGATCTTTTGATGAACTTTGCTATAGGGCCTTCAAGTGTTGTTGTATAGTATTCAACTAGAGATTCTTCTGCCGGTTTATTTGCTTCGCTGAAATTATTCAAGAGTGTAGTAAACCTTTGGTTGAAGTCTTGAACTTTTTCTTTCTTTTCCATTCTCGTGGACAATAATTCTTTCATGAGTGTAGCTACAGTTTTTTTATTTCCATACTTCTTTAAGAAACATGTTTCAAATTCTTCCCAGCTGGAAATTGAGCTAGCTTGTAAGCTAAAATACCAGGAAGAAAATTTCGGTTCAAATGTGTATGGGAAAAGCCTACAAACTACATATTCATGCTGTACATTTAAAAGATTCAAGGCTAAATAAAAACTCTTGAGATGATCTTCAACAGAAATGGCTTTTCTTGGGTCGAATTTAGGCAAGACTTTCTCTGGATTTTTTGGCAGGTTGTGGAATGGCCCAGCTATATTTAATGCTCCCCTTGCTCTCCAAGCAGGTATAGCCATGGTTCTATGTGGAGAATCAGGTGGAGAATCGTGTGGTGAATTAAGTGGAGTGTCCTTTGGAATGAAAAGTTCTCCAAGATTTTCTATATCTGAAAACTTTTTGGGTTTTCAAGATCAATTTCTTTCAGGGGTTCTGCGATCTCTTCCAAAGTTAAATTTACAAGCTCTTCAAAATTTTGCACAAGAATAGAATCACGGGTGTACTGCCTTTCTTTTCTGGGAGTACTTTTGCTAGGGAGGAAAGTTACTGCATTTAAACCACCTAGTTGTCTAACATAAGATCGTGTATGCCTTCTTAAATCTTCTATTTCCGCAAAAGGCATAGAATACAATGCTTCTTGATGTTAAGAATCAGAGATGGGTTTTTCTTGATTTGCTACTTCAAGATTTGGGCTGTCTGAAATTCTTGTTTTGAAGTGGGCTTTCAGTAACATTTTTGACAATGGGAGATTTTCCTTTATCAGCCATGCACTTCAAGCCCTCCTTCTAGCGCCAAAAACTTTGATACCCTGAAGATCGCAACATCAAGCAGAAAGGTATTCTCCCTGGTAAACTATCCCAATTAGATTGTCCATCGTTTGGTATGGGGAATCTGTCCGGTTAGCGGTTCCGGCTACTGTTATATTTGGAGATTTGCTTTTTTTTACACCGGTTATGGCCCGATCCACCGTTCTTTTTTGATTTTATTGTTAATATGATATGCAAGTGCCTAAGCTAATTTAATCTAAATGAAGAACTTGAAATAAATCTGTATCCAAAACTAAAATAAAACTAATCTATCCTTGCAAGGAGCAAATTGTAAATATGAGCAATGTACTGAAGGAAACCTTTAAAGATTACATGGATAGCCATTTGATTCATAAAGAAGCATCCTCAGTAGAAGGTTAAAAATATAAAGATAGCTTTAATTCACATTAATACATTCAATTGCTCATGTTAGGAGAAACATCATTGCACAGAAAAATAGTGAGATCATTCAACACACATAAATAATTATGAACAACAAAGAAAGATCTCACTGTAAGATATGAATGCTACAAGAATAAATAAACATACATCCAACACTCATTTCCAGGAAAAAAACGTCCTCTCCAGGCTCTTATTAGGCAAAACTCACTTTCCTGGAGCAAGTGCAAAATAGTTCATAGAAGCTAAGAAAATCCTTTTCCCTACAAAAAGTCCCTTTTCTCTTTCTCCTAATCTTCTATTTATAGCTTTACAAAATGTCGCTTGGGATGACAGGTGTGCCCTAATTATAGAACCTCCTTCTTTGGTTTTCATCGCATTCTTACAAAACCCACAAATATGTGGAAGATGTTCCATATAGGACAAAAAATAGGATCCAACTGTCCTTTTAAAGAATTTATACAAAAGGTAGAATTTCAGCTTCTCCTTTTAATTAAAACAAAGTAAGAATGGTCTATCTATTCTGTTGGGGCTTCTTCCTGTTGGCTTGAAGACTTGCCTCCACCAAACGGCTCGCTTGTAATTACTGGGCTGTCAATGCCTTGAATATATGTGGTCCATTGGTTGATATCCTTTATGATAAGCTTGCTACGAGAAGATACTGTCGCCTTGGATGCTATTTCATGTTTGCATAGGTCCGATTTGATCAGCGCTTTTCCCTCTGTGGCCTCTTTAGCCATCGCTTCAAGGAAGTGAATATGTACTGTAGGCTGGAAAATGAACTGTTGAAATTCGTCCTGAGTCCATACTTCTATCTTCTTGATGGAATCCAAGTCTTCGTCCAACTCATTCTGCAGCTCGAACAATTGATCTTCTTCCTTTGGGAAATCATAAATGGAGGCAGGAAGAATTAGATGATACTTGCTATGTGATTCCCTGAGTGGAGTAGAATGAACAACACTTGCAGACCGTCTTCCTGATTTCCAAAATTAGCTTGGCACCACAATCCTTGGCGAATTCAAGGATCCCTATATCCACATCCAATTCATCCCCTGTAGCGGTGCGTAAGTGTGAAGGGAGTTGAGATTTTCCCTTTTTCCACTCAGATTGTCGTTTCAGCTCCTTTACATGATTTGCAAACTTTTCTCGAGTTCTTAGAGCTGTGGTTTCAATAGTTGTCATTTTCTTAATCATTTCTTTCATGCTCCAAATATCTTTTGAGATCAGTACTAGCATCTGATGGATTTTAATCCGCATATCACATGCTTGTTTGCGAAATGTGGACAAATTTTGTTGGTCCTCCGCTACCTCTTTGAGTTGTTTTCCCAATTGTTCCTTTTCTTGAATCATCCCTTCATACTCCTGGTGGTGGAGATGAATTTGTTGAGCCCTGCTTGCTTCGAGTTCCTCCAATTCTATTATTCGAGCTTTCAGATTCTTCAGTTCATCTTCAGAGATAGCCAACTGCATTTTTAAGGAGTTCTTCTCATTCTCAAGCTAGAGAAATCCTGAATTTAGCATTAGATGCTCTCCTATCAAGTCATTGTATTTCTCTTTCAATTTGTTTGTTTCCAACACCTCCCTCTTTCTATCATCTCTGATCTTAAAGCATTGTTCCTTGTAATGCTTTATCTCACCTTTCAAAAAATAAATATTGGCTTTAGTTGCCTTAGCTGATGCTAAAGTGCATTGGGATTGGAACATGGGATCGGCATCAGTTCCTTGGACCAATTTTTTCTCTATTATCCATAATCCATATTCATCATCAACCCCACATTCCATATTCTTTACCCTCCTATCAATAATGGCCCTTTTCTGCTCATGGAAATAAACAGTATCCAGGTCTGCTACTTTGTGCTACTTCCTGGGGTTATATGGGGTCAGTGCTAAGCTTCCTGAAGAGGCACTTCCTTCCTGAGTTGCCCCTGGAGTGTATATCAATGGTGGGTCCACCTCCATGTATTTCGGAGTAGATGGCTCTGGCTCGGGAGACTTCTCTGTTTGTTCTTTCTCCTTCTCTCCTGCTAACTCTTCTTGTTGTGTCTGTAATCCAGTTGCTTCTTCATTCAAGGGCCTTTCTTCTTCCTCATGCTGCTGCTTGGAGGCTTTCTCTTGGGACACCCAATCTTCTTCTTCCTTCTGGATCCTGGAAGCCTCTTCCTACTGTTTCAACTGAGAGGCTTGATCCTGTTGCTTCCTTGCAATCTCCTCTTGCTGAAGCTTGGCAGTCAGTTCACCTTGAATTCTTGCTTCTTGTTGGTCCTGCTGCTACTTAAGGGTTTTCTCTTAGAGCACTCTATCCTACTCTAATCCTGATGGATACCTTGATTTTGAGGCCAATGCCTCCCGCTCCCTTTTGATTAGACCGACGGGTTTTGGGCTCGGATCCTTTACAATTTTCTTCTTGTAACGTTTCCCTAAGGCAGGTAGGTTGCAGGTGCTCCTAAAGAATTCCTCGTCTTGGTCCATAGCATGAGAATATTTGAAAGAAACCTTGAGGTCTATACAATGTTGTTTGACTGTACAATAGGTGTCATGCCTTCTGAAAGGGACCATGCCAAAATGGAAAACTTCTAAGCCTTGAGCATAGTCTTCCCATCTCTTGCTCTCGGAAGGCTATAAGATTCGATGGTAAATGGAATGGGAGGATACATGCTCTTCCTTCGGTCTGAAAAGAACTTACTTTTTGCACCGGTGTCGAAGAGTTTCCTTACAGCCTCCTTGTGAATTACAAAATATGTAACATAACGAGGAAACATAAATGGCTCTTGAGTTCCTCCACTCATCCTGATGTATGTGCGTTCGGCTTGGTGGAAATAGTCCCCAAATGCTCCAATGATGGGCATTGCATTTTCTGACATGCAATCTGGTTCTTGTATGAAAATAAGCTGGTACAATAGCATGATAAAGCTCTCGCAAATCATCTTGTAGTGGTTTTCGTATTTACTTTCCCATGTACATTGATAAGCCATGAAGAGAGCTATTCCTTTTGGCTTCCATGAGAAACCCAAGTCCGGGAACGCATGCTTGCTTAACAGGTAGTCAATCAGGTATGAAGACATGAAGAAATTTGCCTTCTTTTGCGAGGGTCCTTCTTGGGCTACTGTTAGCTGCGAGGAAAAACTATCTGAAATTATTTCAGCCCAATTGAAGATGGTGCCATTCATGGCTATATGAAACATTACCGGCACCCATCTGATCTTAAACATATTTTCATTAGGCATGCCAAAGAGTTGACTCAACATCAGACGATGAGTCTGTAAGGGGTCTTTAGGAGGTTGCTTTCATATTCATTGCTCTGCCTCCTCCTAATCTACCTGACATTTATCGTCATCTTTCGGGAAGATTCTAGTGGGTCCATTGGATGTTTTGCTATCCAATCATCATCTAAACAAGCTCTAGGTGAAGGCAATCTGTAGGCAGTAGTGACATGCTCGGGAGCAAAAGATGCCAGGCTCAACCCATTTTTATCATTCATGAGCCTCGTGTCGGTCTGGATGTTAGGAATTAGCCATCCAATAATTTCAGAACAAGGGAAAAGTTCGGGACGAGTTGTCGCCTTATGCAAACAAGACCTTCGGATGTTGGAATACACCAGAGCATCCTCTATGGAGGTTGTTGTACTATCCTGCTCCATACTGAACCTATACAAATCGCCCCATTGAAATTCAGGGGTAGAGCTCCTAGGGAGGACACCAATGGCAGCTTGTGTGTCGGAAAAAATCACCTCAAGGGAAGTATCTAATAGGATTTCCACATCTGAGTCTGATGTTATTTTCTGCGCTGCCTTCTTCTTTGTTGACTTCCTATGCATGGTAATCCTACGGTGAGCAAGGTAATGTCAATAAAGAGCATGCATATGCTCATCCAACTATGAAATGCAAGGTGACAGAAAATACTGTTTTCACAACATGGAGGTTGTTTCAGAAAATAATCAATTTTATCACAATTTCAACTATCAACTCAAAGTTGAAGAACATGAGAAATAATAGAAGCAAATGAAACATAGCTTAGGATTACAGCCACTTTGACTTAAAGGCTTATTACAGTCAGGCCAGTTCATAATAATAAGCATGAGATCAATAGGGTGGATGGGTAGCAAGATAATTTATTATTTGCGCAACTCGTTTTACAACGAACAGGTTTCTTTAAACATTCCACACAAACCTACTAGGGAGAAGAGATCATAGCATGGACATTGCAAAGGCAATTGCTGGGATGCGTGAGCCTAAAGAAAAAACTGCACTAGCACCTAAAGTTATTTATACGTCAAGGCCTAAATCTTAACATGTGCTAGCCAAAGCTATTTTATGCGCTATCGCTTAAATTGTACCTGCGCCATCCTAACACTATACCTGCGCTGGCGCCTAACGTTATTTCTACATTGGCGCCCAAATTTATTTACGCGCCTAATGTTTACATGTGGTGCTCTCATGCGCCAATGTTTGGGCGAAATTTTGTTAAATTTTGAGCATTAATTCACAATACTATTGGATCTTTACTTAGAGAATAACATATACACTATATCAAATGCATAACAATCACAATAAGCATGACAAGCATCACAGGAATCAAAAGCATGAGAGACAAGAGACAGAGAGTTTCCGTGGGGAAAACCCTAAGGTGAAAAACCGCACAACTTCCTCAAAGATAGAGAGAGCAATGGCTCAACCAAAGTACAAACAAAATACACTTGAGATAGTCTCCTAGTAGTAGATGATCCTCCTCCTCACTAGTGCGCCACTTTCTGAGTGAGAGAAGTGTGTCTTTCTGAATGATCTAAATAGAGATCTCCTGATCTCTATTTATACTAACTTGTTTTCCTAGTGAACTTATGGGGCCGACTTGTCTAGCTAGGTACATCCACAATATAATATATAATTCAGGGCCAACCCCACACATGGTGGTCTAATAACCCATCAGCAAGTAAACACACTTGCGACACTTGCCAATCCACATGACGACACTTCCTTATAGAGGAATAACATATCTCTAATAAGGGTACAATAAATATAGATGAAATACATTCCGAAGTTACATATACATCAACACTCCCTCTTAACTAGGAAGTTATTTCTCGACACAGATCTGCTAGAAAAGTCTTCTTCTCAGGATCATCATTATCGATGCATCATCATCATCATCGTCGCTACTGCTGCTATCTCAACTAATCTCTGACTCTACTCATCATAGGAAGTTCTACAGAGCCAGTCCTTTTTCATACTGGATGTAGGCCCAGCGCCTACAGGTCTTCGTCATCACTGGCCATACTGTGGAAATCTTAGGACTTATTACATGCGTCATAAAACGTTAAAAGAGTCTCTTAACTAGAAAGAACCTTAAAGAGCATCTGAGGCCTTTTTCATCCTGTCCAGATCTCCAGGACTTATTACATTTGACCCCACCACAAAACCTTGAAAGAGAATCCCAGGACTGATTACGAGCAAAAGGCTCAACCTATCAGATCTGCTAGGGCACAAATTACATGTGGTCACCACAAAACCTCGAAAGAGCATCCCAAGACTGATTACGAGCACAAGGCTCAACCTATCGCATCTCCCAGGGCACAAATTACATGTGGTCATGGAAAAAACTTGAAAGAGCATCCCAGGACTGATTACAAGCACACGGCTCAACCTATCGGATCTCCCAGGGCACAAATTACATGCCATAGGACAAAACCTCGAAAGAGCATCTACCAGATATCCCAGGGCACAAATTACATGCCATAGGCAAAACCTCAAAAGAATATCTGCAGATCTCCCAGGGCACAAATTATATGTCCTCCCAAGCAAAACCTCGAAAGAGCATTTGCCAGATATCCCAAGGTACAAATTACATGCCATAGGAAAAACCTCTAAAGAATATCTGCAAATCTCCCAGGGCACAAATTACATGCTTATCTACACAACCTATTCAATGTCCACAGAGTATCAACCTGATACTCACCATACATCATCCTAATGTACACATGATCATCATCACTGCAACATCTTGCTGCATGTCATCTGGAGCAACATCCTGAAGCTCATCATCCATGATCATCCTGATCATACAATGCATCTACCTGATGCATACCAAGTATCTACCTGATACATATCATCATACATGATCCACCTAATCACACAATGTATCCACCTGATACAAATATAAATACATGATACATATCAACATACATGATCTACCTGATCATACAATGTATCTACCTGATACATATACAGATAAATGGTCCAAGCATCCAACATGATGCGTATATACATATAAATGATCCAACTGATCATATCTAGCATCCAACATGATGCGTACATACATATACATATAAATGATCCAACTAATCATATCCAACATCCAACATGATGCATACATATATACATATAAAAATGATCCAACTGATCATACAAAGCAGAAACCAGAACATCATCCTGATGCTCATCATCCAGCACTTACATCCACAGAAATGTGAAGGATCCTCCTTCCAACATGCTTGGAATGGCTTCAGCAAATGTGTCCATCACTTCTTCCTCAAAGTGTCATCAATCCGAAGAACACCAAGCCTCTCTTTGAAGTACACGAACTTCACCCTGGCTAGTGGCTTCATCAGCACATCTGCAATCTGCTCATCCCTTGCAACATATAGGAGCTTCACAGCTCCTCTCTACACCATATCCCTGGTATAGTGATATTTGATCTCTATGTGTTTCAACCTATCATGAAACACTAGGTTCTCGGACAACTTCACACAACTCTGGTTATCACAGAAGATACCAGTAGCATCCAATGGGAGATCAAATAATTCAGATAGTAGCTTATGTAGCCATACTACCTCACAACTAGCTAAACAGACTGCAACATACTCTGCCTCAGCTGCACTCAGTGCTACACAAGACTACTTCCTGCTAAACCAAGAGATCAAACCTGATCCCATACTGAAGCAGCACCCAGATGTGCTCTTCCTATCTGCAGCACTGTCAGCCCAATATGAATCAACATAACCCTTCAGGTTAAACTTTTGATTCGCCTCATACTTGAGCCCATAATCCACTGTACCCTTCAGGTACCTCAGAACATGCTTTACAGCAACCAGATGAACACTCCTCGGATCTGTCAGGAACTGACTCAATTTGTTCACCGCAAAGCAAATATCTGGTCTTGTGTTCATCAGGTACATCAAGGACCCAATCATCTGACGATACATAGAGACATCAACTGGCTCAGATGAAGCATCACATAGAAGCTTCAGATTCGATGCCATAGGTGTGGCCATGTCCTTGCAATCCATCATCCTGAATCTCTTCAGGATATCTACTGTGTACTTCCCTTGACCAAGAAAGATCCCACCTGCACTCTGCCACACCTCCATACCTAGGAAATAATGCATCATTCCCAAATCTTTCATATCGAACTCGGCAACAAGCTTTCTCTTAGTATCTTCAATCAATCAGTCATCTCCTGTTACAAATAAGTCATCCACATACATGAGTAGAATCACAGGATTCCCTTCCTCAACCTTGTAATAAAGGTTGGAATCCGCTTTAGTCTTGGTAAATCCCAAACTAGATAGGAAACTGTCCATTCTACCATATCAAGTTCTGAGAGCTTGTTTCAAGCCATATAAGGCTTTCTTCAATCTACACACATATGACTCCCTGTCTTGTATTTCAAAACCGAGTGGCTCCTCCACATGTACTTCCTCTTCAACTACACCATTTAAGAAAGCAGTCTTGACATCCATCTGGTGTATTTTCCATTTCATCTCTGCAGCCAGGGAAAGTACTGTTTTGATGGAAGTATACCTGGCTGCAGGTGCAAAAGTTTCTTCATAATCTATTCCCTCTTTCTGAGAGAAGCCACGAGCTACGAATCTTGCTTTGTATTTCTCTACACTGCCATCTGCAGCATGCTTGATTTTGTAGATCCATTTAGAAGTCACAATAGACTTCTCTTTAGGTCTTGGTACAACATCCCAAAAATCATTCTTCATTATTGATTGGTATTCCTCAACCATGGAATCCTTCCATTCTTTCTTTTCCGCTGCTTCTTCATAACTGGAAGGCTCTTTGTTCATAATGTCACAAAGTAAAGCAACATAGCTGGTATGTGATCTGGTTCTCTTCTTTGCTCTGTGTTCTTCTTCTGGAATGCCAAATCTTTCTGCATCTTGAATGAGCTCTCTATCCCATGCAGGTTTCCTCTTGTGAGAGTTATCCTCACGGGGTGGATCTACAGGTTCTTGCAGATCTTCAAACTCACGAACAACTTCTGGAACTGCTTCAGTCATGGTAGTGTCTTGAAATCTAGTTTCATTAGGTTCTTCATAAACTTCGATAGGTGCCTTTCTTGATTTGATGAAGGCTGAGTTTTCATTAAATGTTACATCCCTGCTGACATCAATATTTTTGAACCTTGGAAAGTATATTCTGTAAGCCTTCAAGCTTTCACTGTAACCCACAAAGATACCCTTCTTTTCTGAATGATCTAGTTTAGTCCTCTTTTCCTTTGGGACATGAGTGTATACTGGACAACCAAATATTCTGATATGGTTGACTTCAGGTTTCTTACCAGAAAATACCTCTTCTGGTGTCTTGTTATCCAATATCTTGTGGGGTGTTCTGTTCTACACATATACAGCTGTTCTAGCTGCTTCTGCCCATAGATGCATAGGTAGATCTTGGTCATGCAGCATTGCCCTTGCTGCTTCCATGATTGTTATGTTCTTCCTTTCTGCAACTCCATTCTGTTGAGGATTATAAGGAGCAGTCAACTCCCTCTTAATCCCTGAATCACTACAAATCTTCTTGAAGTCACCTGAGGTGAATTCTCCACCATTGTTGGATCTGAATGTTTTGATCTTCTTGTCAATTTGATTCTCCATCAAGGTTTTGAATTCCTTGAATTTATCAAACACCTCATCTTTGCTCTTCAAGAAGTATACCCAAGTCTTCCTGGAGAAGTCATCAATAAATGAGACATAGTAAACATACCCACCATGGCATGTTCAGGTTGTCCCTTCAATTTATACAAACCTCCCTTTTTCTCTCCCATCACTACTGCATCATCTATGGTCTTTCCCTTTGGCCATATTAGGACTTGGCCATCCACAAATGCAACCCTCATACCTTTTGCATCCAATGCAGAGATGGAGAGTAAGTTCTTCTTGAGCCCAGGTACATAAAGGACTTCTTTCATCTTCAAATATTTGCCAGAATCTAGGTTGTAGAAGGCTTCACCAGTTCCTTTGATTGGGTATTGATAATCATCCCCAAGTTTCACTTTATGGGGTGATTCATGTTCAGACAGATTTACAAAAGATTCTTTAAACCCAGTCATGTGTTTGGAAGCCCCCTGTCAATCAACCAATCATTACAACCATGGGAGATAATACCTGTGAGAGCAGAAATTAGAACATACTCTTCTTCACTTGATGAGTCATCATCACTATCACTTTCTGCCCTAGCCTTCTTCTTTGGGGGTTCATCATCTTCGACAGCATGAGCATGATATCTTCTTTTGTTATTATTCTTCTTCTTGTTGAATTTGTTGTTGTCTTTCTTCTTCTTGGGACAATCTGAAGCAAAGTGTCCCTTCTCATTGTAATTGAAGCATCTGAGATCTTTCTTATATTTATGATAATGGTGGTGTGAGAATCTTCTGTTATGAGATGATTCCTTCTTGGACTTGCCTTTCCTAGCATGTGTTGTGAGAGCTTGATCTTCATTTCCCATCTTTTCTTCTCGGGCCACAAGCCTAGCTTCTTCTTGAGAGCATTCTTCCTACAATATGTTGAAGGAGATCAACTTCTTCCTTGCACAGATTCCTTAAATAAAGGAATCCCGTGACCTGGGTAGGCCATTTAGAGTGGTCATCACCACTTCACCATTCTCCACCATTTCATCCACTGCTTCTAGTTGTTCCTTGATCTGGGAGACCCTTGAAAAATAAGATTGAATGGTTTCTCCATTCTGAAACTTTACTCCTTTCAATTGGTTCCGTAGGGTCATCTTCCGATTTATGTTCTTCCCTTCAAATAGCTTGGTCAAAGAGTCAAACATCTCCTTGGGTGTCTTTAGAGAAGACACATGGGGTATGATATGGTCTTTGATAGAATCAGCAATGATTCTCTTTTCCTTGACCAAGTTTTTCTTATGCAATACCTTAGCCTCTTCATCCTCTGGGATAGGGATGTCTTCTTTTACATATGAGTCCAACTCATTCTCTTCCAGGATTAAGCCAATCCTATACTTCCAAGCTCGAAAGTTATCAGCTCCTTCAAGCTTATCCTCAAGCTTGGTGTGGTGAGACATCTTAAAGAGTACTTCAAATGGAAATGGAAAAGATTTAGGTCTTACCACTTGAAATGCTGAAAACTGGATCTGGTCTCGGATTAGGGTTTGTCGAAAAAACCCTAAAAATTCAAAATGTGAATTTCAATTTTCTGAAATGATAGAAAGATGCACCTTGATGAGCTAATCGGCCTGGTGTATTCAAAATTTGAGATCAACAAAGCTTTACCTTTCAGATTTGTCTTTTTGTCCTCCCAGGTTCACTGGGAGAGCCCTGAATTAGGGTTTGAGTTTCCCAGAGATCTACCTAGCCAAAAATCTCGATCCAAAGCTCTAAACTTCGATTTTTGCAAGGAGCTTCTAGCTATGTCTTCATATTTCAGAAATTCCTATTTTTGTGGAAACCTTAATTTTTAGGGCCAAATCTGAAAATGCTCAGAATTGAATTCTGATTGGATAGATAGATTCTCCTTGATGAGTAGAGTCAATCTACTATACTTCTTTTCCAAAATCTATGGAGAGAAACCCAATAAACAAGAAACTCAAGTTTCCATCACTGCAAAATGTCTTCTTCTCAGGTTAGCTCTGATACCATGTTAAATTTTGAGCATTAATTCACAATACTATTGGCTATTTACTGAGAGAATAACATATATAGTATATCAATGCATAACAATCACAATAAGCATGACAAGCATCACAGGAATCAAAAGCATGAGAGACAAGAGACAAAGAGTTTCCGTGGGGAAAACCCTAAGGTGAAAAACCCCACAACTTCCTCAAAGATAGAGAGAGCAATGGCTCAACCAAAGTACAACCAAAATACACTTGAGATAGTCTCCTAGTAGCATATGATCCTCCTCCTCACTAGTGCGCCACTTTCTGAGTGAGAGAAGTGTGTCTTTCTGAATGATTTAAATAGAGATCTCCTGATCTCTATTTATACTAACCTGTTTTCCCAGTGACCTTATGGGGCCGACTTGTCTAGCTAGGTACATCCACAATATAATATATAATTCAGGGCCAACCCCACACATGGTGGTCTAATAACCCATTGGCAAGTACACACACTTGCGACACTTGTCAATCCACATGACGACACTTCCTTATAGAGGAATAACACATCTCTAATAAGGGTACAATAAATATAAATGAAATACATAGATGAAATACATTCTGAAGTTACATATACATCAACAAATTTCATGCGCCGAAACTTGATAGAGGAGTCTGTGCGAAGATGTAAAAAAAGCATAGTTGTTGGCCTCCATCGGTTAAGAATGGGCTCGTTTATCAAGCTTCAAAGTGGGCTCGATGGGTTGATTTAACATGTCCCAAGGTAGTTTGGCTAGGCATTGTGGGTTTTATGAAACCTCATCATGAATGAAAAATGTTCTCCATTGATCTTTGAGCAGTGTACCCCGGTGTTCATAGAATGAAACTTTAGCTGCAAGAATGGGAAGGATTGGGTTTTACGCGCAGTAGATATTTGGCATGGAATTTCGTGCTACACGAGGTGTCACGTGAATGTGGTTTCTATGGGTTTTCAAAGACAACTATGTGGCCACTAAGATGCTGCAGGAACGAATTAGGGATATCAAGGTGGGAAAAAAAACTTACTCAGGACGCCAAGGACATGACGGCAGGACAAAGTTCATGCTCGCAGGAGGGGACAAATCTTTTCGGGTTTCGGTTCACGCAGGGTGACTTCGGATTCTCATTTTGGGATCAAGGACGAGACTAGTCATTCTGTGCTCTCTAAGCTTCTTGCAAAGAACTTCCTATGGTGTAAAAACAAGCTCACGAAAAAGAAAGGGGCATAGAGCCTACTTGTTAGACTGGCAGGGTCAGTTGAGGGTGAATGTTCCAAGGCAGGAGTTGAATCTGCAGGCGCCCGACGAATAGAAAACCTTCCTCTTGATGAAAATGGGAAACTCTGTCTGCTTGACGAATATAAAATGTGTTGAAAACCCTGTTGCAATTGTTTAAATAAGGGTGGAATTTATGTCACATACGACGAAAGGTTGGCGGATTTAATTTCATGGGGCTCAAGGTTCTTTGCCATTAAAACGACACATGGCTCTATTAAAGACCCCAACAACCTCGTCGATGCTCAAGGGTCGAGGAGATTTTTCGTGCCAAGTTTCGATCTGTGATTTAAATTATGTGCTAAGTCGGTGATCATATCTTATGCATTTTGTGCTAAGCGTAGGTTTGAACATTAAATATCACGCTCAAGTGGCGATCCTACCATTACGGATGCGCTCCTAAAACTACGCCAGAGTTTGGTCTATCGAAAGAGACCAAGAGCAAATTGTAAGTAGGGATGATAAGTATAGCTCCTGTGCCAATGGCGCCGATTCTATCATCAAGGCTTGCGCAACTCCAAGGTAGGGAATATTAGGGTAGGTCTTGCGCCATCGGAAGCTGAGGAATGGTTATCACTTGCGCTAACGGCAGCCAGCTTATTGTTAAAAAATGCACGCTGGATAAAAGACTTAGGACTCGTCAAAAGGGGCAGCTGAGTTGTAGCTAGAGTATGCACTAGATGGAGGACTTGGGGTTGGAGGACATGCCAAAGCGACGAAGGATTTAAGGATAAAACTTGCGCTATAGAGGGCGACTTAAGACTAAAATTTGTGGTGAAGAGAAAAGACTGATTTTTCCTTAGGAACATAAAATGATAAAACTCTTTTGGAAGTAGGTGGTGAAATTCTACCGAGTTAGAGAAAGAAATAAACCCGAAAGATAAAGGAAAAAACAATCTACAAAAGTGTTGAAAGGAGGGGCCCCAAACACCTTCAAAATTTTGGGGAGGGATGTTGTATCAACAACAATTGGCGAATCGTTGGCGAACATAGATCTCTGAAAAACTCTCTCATTCACCGAAAGGATTCCTTTAAAAGCTGTTCACCTTATGTGCAGTAGTCTACTTGAGTGTTCGAATCTCGGCCAAGGAAGTAATCGCTTTATCCATTTGTCATCAGGATAGGGGAGCTTTGATAAAGATATCCTTAAAACTTTCCAAGGGCCAAAATATGATGTTCATTTTAAAAGATTCATCCTTCAGACGACCACTATCATCGGACTCCACAAGATTGTAACAACATCTCATATACACTATTGGTCTTGTTCCTCATTCCCATGCTGCATGCCTCCTTTTGGAGTTTTACGCATTTGACAGCCTTTTGCTGTTTGAGCCTTCCAAAAATATTTTCCTTGGAATTATGATCTTTTATTTTGGTTCTTCAATCCAAAATGTCCTTTTGTGTGAGCGAGATATTTTATTTATTTATCAAGACTCACGGACGGCGAAGAACCTAGATTGAGCTGAGTCTTTTGGACAGCTTTCTTGATTTGAACGTTTTGCATTTATCTCAGCCATTCTTTGATTGAGGCAAGAATTTATGGAAAACAAACCCTTGATCATTAGCCTTTTGGATTTTGATTTACAACATGGAGTCACTTCAATACCCTATTCCTTCGAGATGTGCTTCCTTTCTGTGGGTCCAACCATAGCGATCCTCTTAAGATGCTTTTAAGTGTAAGGGTGGATGGAGCCTGAAGATAGTGATAAAGATAGTTATAGATATCTTCTATTTCAACAAGGGTTAGTGTGACCAATAGAATAGGATCTATTCGTTCTGGAGAACGATCAGCAAAATCCAAAAATGCATGGGTAAACATTATTTCGAGGATACACTTCTAGTTCCACGGGTCATGAGATTTCTTAAGATATCTACCTTCACGAGAGGCCCAATTGTAGGCGTTTCAAGAAAACAAATTTGTACAAAAGTTCAAATGCTAAGAGGAAAAGGAAATTTAGCTGAAAGATAAAAAAACAAAAGACTAAATTTAAACAAAAGAAAAGCTTTATTTATGTACAGAAAGTCTCATTGAGACTATGCAAAGTATTGTTTCAAGGCGAGGCCATTGAGAGGAAGGGTTACTTCCTCTCCCTAGAGGTCTGTTAGCTTGTAAGTGGATGGGCTAAGCTTTGCAGATATTTGGTAAGGGCCTATCCATGAGTGTTGGAATTCCGTGTGCATCCCCTTGCCTTCATGATTATGGTCCCATTTCAGAACTAAATCCCCTACTTCAAAACTTCTTTTACCAAACTTCCTTTTATCGAACCATCTTTTGACTATGTCTTGATGTTGATGAAATCGGTCTTTGGCTCTCTGTTGGGATTCTTCAAGTTGAAGTAAAGTATTGATCCTGGATTGTAAAATCCGACTACCAGACCCTTAAGAGGCTTGAGACAACTGTAAGGATGGAAGCAAGATGTTGGGAGGGAGGATGGCTTCCTTGCCATAGACGAGGGCGGAAGGGGAAACCCCTAATGCATTCTTTGGAGTTACTCTATCTTCCCATAAGGCATTTGGGAGAGCTATATGCCATCTTCGTTGATTTTCAATCACAGTCTTCTTGAGAATTCGGATGAGGTTTTTGTTTGAGGATTCAGATAGTTCGTTCCCTTGAGGGTAATAATTGGCTAAATAATGCAATTTAATTCCCCATTCATAAACAAATTCATTTATTTTAAAAGATGAGAAATAGGTGGCATTATAAAAAAACTAGGGAAATTGGAACCCCAAACCTGGTTATGATGTTCTCTTTCAAGAAACTGATGAATGCATCTTCGTTGATCTTGCGTAATGGGATTGCCTCCATCCATCTGGCGAAGTAGTCCGTGGCTGTGAGGATGTATCGATGTTGAAGAGAAGAATTTCGCTTTATCTCTCCAATGACACCTATACCCCATTTTTCAAAAGGTTCTGAGATAATAACTGGCTGCAAAGGTCTTGCTGCCTTAGGTAATTTCCCAGCACTTCTTCGGCATATATCACAGTTCTGTGCATAAGCATGGGAATCTCAGAATAAAGTGGGCCAATAATATCCAGCCTTGAGTATTTTTTGAGCTATTTTCTCCCCTGAATAATGTCCACCAGCAGGACCATCGTGTAACTCTTTGACAACTTTACTTGCATCTTCTTTCTCTAGACATCTGAGGAAAATTCCATCGTAATTTTATCTGAAAAGTATTCCATCAATGATTTGATAAGATGTTGATTTCAAACAGAGTGCTCTTCTTTTCTTAGAACTCCAATGTTCTGGTAGATATCCTTGCTGTAAATAATGCACTAGATCTCTATACCATGATTCAGGAGTTGTGAAGACGGGACATACTTCAACTGAATTCAGCTCAGCTTCATTTTTCCAATGCTGCTCTTCATTGATCGGATGCCCCCTAAGAAATTTACACATGCCTTGTCCCTTAATGATGGTGGATAGTTTAAATTCTAAATCATATTCTTGAAGAGCCATGACCCAGTTTCCCCTTCTTTCTCCTAATTCCTTTTGAATTAAAAGGGATCTAACAGCTGGGTGGGAAACTATAACTTTAGTTCTGTTCTTAAGAATATATGGTTTGAACTGTTTCATCACTTTGAACATAGCATATGCTTGTTTGTCGACAACGGGATAGTTCAGTTCAGCACCTTGCAGACCAGTGCTCATAAATGAGATTGGGTATTCGTCTCCTAATTCTACCTTTTGGGTGAGCACAGCCGCGAGAGATTCATCTGAAGCAAAAGTATACAAGATAAAATCTTTGTTGAAATATGGGCTTCTTAAGGAAGGAACGTTAGCTATGGCTGCCTTAATGTCTCTGACTGCATCCTTTTCCAAGTCTATCCACTTGAACTGTATAATTTGCTTGACCATTTGCTACAAAGGTTTAACAATTTGAGCGAAATCGGGGACAAATCTTCAGACAAAATTGATAGTGCCCATAAATTACTGCATGGATTTCTTATTATGAGGCATGGGGATCTTATTGATAGCTTGTACTCTCTCTTGATCTATTGAAACTCCCTTTTTTGAAATGATGTGGCCCAACAGTTTACCTTCGGGAACAGCAAACACACTCTTCTTGGGATTTAAGGAGATACCATATTTTCGGCAATGATAAAAAATCTGCTTCAAATGAACAACCTGATCTTCTCTTTTCTTTGAAAAAACTATCACATTATCTAAATAGACCACAACACAATGAGCTCCCAATCCTCGAAAGGAGATGTCCATTTCCCGCTAAAAAATAGCTCTTGCATTTATCAGGCCGAATGGCATCCTTAGGTATGTGAAAGTTCCCCACTTGGTGCCGAAAGTAGTCTTAAGATGGTATTCTTCAGCTACTAATACTTGATTGTAACTCGAGAAACCATCAAGGAGGGAAAAGAGTTCTGATCTTGACACCATCTAGAGAATTTGTTCCATTGAAGGGATGGGATAGTTGTCTTTATCTGAAGCTCTATTCAAATTTCTGAAGTCCACACATAACCTTATTTCTCCTGATTTCTTTCTTACGGGAACAAGGTTAGCAACCCACTCAGAATGTTTGACTTTAAAAATTATTTTAGCATCCATTAACTTCTTCAGTTCCTTTTGAATCAGAGGTTCAAGAGTAGGGTGCATCCTTCTTAATTGCTGCTGAAATGGCTTGACACCTGTTTTCATTGGTATGACATGCTGAATAATGCAGATGTCATATGTTTTCATATCTTCTTAAGTCCATGCAAAAACATCCTTATATTGTCGAAACAACTTTATGAACTTATCTCTTTCTCCCAGTGAACAACATTTTCCAAGGTTAACAAATTTTGGTTCAGCCTCGATGCCCAGATTAACTAATTCATGCTGGATTGATGAGCTAGAGGTCTTGGTATTTCCTGGCCTTTTCAACTTGCTCTGAAGATCAAACAACATTTCAAGTGACCTTACCCCTTTGGGGATGAAATTTCCTTTAGTTGTATCTCTCTTTTGTAAATCAGAATTGTGCTCTTATTCATCTATCACAGCTTCTTGGAACATGTCTTTGTTTGTTAGAAAACTGATAATTTGATCGTCATCATCGAAAACTCTAAAGTTTGTGATGTTGTCAGGGACAGAAGGCCTGAAAACCAATTCAATTGAGCACTTGTTATTATTTGGCACTAATATGGAAGCGGATGTTGCTAATAAATCAGCCACGGAATTTTGCGGTCTAGGAATAGACTTTATATTGAAAGCATCAAAATGCATAATTAAATCCCATACCTCAGCCTGATAACTCCTCAAATGAGGTGAAAGACAGTGAATGGTATCTCTTATCTGTCTCACAACTATTTCCGAGTCACCAAAAACCTTTAGGTACTTGACATTTAAACCGATGGCTTTCTTCAATCCGTGGACTAAAGCTTCATATTCAGCAGTGTTGTTAGTACAATCAAATTCTAACCTACAGGACAAAAAATACTTATTTCTTTCCGAATCTATCAGAACACAATCGGCTTCGGATCCTTCCAAAGTTTCAGAACCATCAAAGTATAATGTCCAAAAAAGATCGTTTGATTTAACTAAGTTAGTATCTTTATGATCTAAGTCAGTGACTAAACTAACTATATTACAGTCAATATCATCAGTCCGAGAAAAATGAAGGAGATCAGACTATTTATCTAATTCACGGCTAATAGTTTCAGACTGATCATTACCTGGATCACTTTCTAAGAAATAATTTCCCAAAACTGAGGATGAGAAGGCTACAGCTTCATTCTTTCCTTCTAGTTGAGTTACATTTTGTTTCATGTGTGGTTCTCTCAGAACCTTGATCTAATCTACCTATTTTGATATGGCAACCATAAATGGGACCAATCAGTTGCAAAGTAACTGTTCAACTTTGTGGACAAATCCCACTTAGGATCAATCCATAGGATTCAGGAATGTCAACTACCATTATATCAATAAACTGACAAACTCTAGAATCTGCTGACAACCTAATGAGGACATCTTTCATTTCCCCGATAACTTTGATAGTAGTCCTATCTAAGTGAATAATCTAGGTGGGAGATGGAATTGCTTGACCATTAATCCTTTTACAGATAGATAGCGGCATGACATTCGAAGATAGATTGTGGAATGGCCCATCTAGATTTAATGCTCCCCTTTCTCAAAAGCAGGAAAAACCATGGTTCTATGTGGAGAATCAGGTGGAGACTCGTGTGGTGAATTAAGTGGAGTGTCCTTTGGAGTAAAAAGTTCTCAAAGATTTTCTGGATCTGAAAAATTTTCTGGGTTTTCAAGATCAATTTCTTTCAGGGGTTGTGCAGTCTCTTCCAAAGTTAAATTTACAAGCTCTTCAAAATTTTGCACAAGAATAGAATCACGGGTGTACTATCTTTCTTTTCTGGGAGTACTTTTCCTAGGGAGGAAAGTTACTGTGTTTAAACCACCTAGTTGTCTAACATAAAATCATGTATGCCTTCTTAAATCTTCTATTTCGGCAAAAGGCACAGCATACAATACTTCTTGATGTTCAGAATCAGAGAGGGGTTTTTATTGATTTGCTACTTCAAGATTTGGGTTGTCTGAAATTCCTGTTTCAAGCAGGTTTTCAGTAACATTTTTGACAATGGGAGATGTTCCTTTATCAGCCATGCACTTCAGGCCCTCCTTCTAGCGCCAAAAACTATTGATGCCCCGAAGATCCCAACATCAAGCATAAAGGGATTCTCGCCGATAAAGTATCCCAATTAGATTGTCCACCATTTGGTATGGGAAATCCGTCCGGTTAGCGGTTCCGACTACCGTTAGATTTGGAGATTTGCTTTCTTTTACACCGGTTATGGCCCGATCCACCATTCTTTTTTTATTTTATTGTTAAGATGATATGCAAGTTCCTAAGCTAATTTAATCTAAATGCAGAACTTGAAACAAATATGTATCTAAAGCTGAAATAAATCTAATCTATCCTGGCAAGGAACAAATTGTAAATATGAGCAATGTACTGAAAAAAACCTCTAAAGATTACATGGATAGCTATTTGATTCATAAAGAAACATCCTCAGTAGAAGGTTAAAAATATAAAGATAGATTTAATTCACATTAATACATTCAATTGATCATGTTAGGAGAAACATCATTGCACAGAAAAATAGTGAGCTCATTCAACACACAGAAATAATTCTGAACAGGAAAGAAAGATCAACCTATAAGATATGAATGCTACAAGAATAAATCAACATACATCCAACAATCATTTCCAGGAAAAAGACATCCTCTCCAGGCTCTTATTAGGTAAAACTCACTTTCTTGGATCAAGTGTGAAATAGTTCATACAAGCTAAGAAAATCCTTTTCCCTACAAAAAGTTGATTTTCTCTTTCTCCTAATCTTCTATTTATAGCTTTACAAAATGCCGCTTGGGCGGACAGGTGTGCCCTAATTCTAGAACCTCCTTCTTTGGATTTCATCACATCCTTACAAAACCTGAAAATACGTGGAAGACTTTCCATATAGGACAAAAAATAGGAGCCAACCGTCCTTTTAAAGCATTATACAAAAGGTAGAATTTCAGCTTCTCCTTTTAATTAAAACAAAGTAAGAATGGTCTATCTATTCTGATGGGGCTTCTGCCTGTTGACTTGAAGACTCGCCTCCACCAACCGGCTCGCTTGTAATTATCGGGCCGTCAATACCTTGAATATATGTGGTCCATTGGTTGATATCCTTTATTATAAGCTTGCTACGAGAAGATATTGTCGTTTTGGACACTATTTCATGTTTGCGTAGGTACGGTTTGATTAGCTCTTTTCCCTCTGTGGCCTCTTTAGCCATCGCTTCTAGAAAGTGAATATGTACTGTTGGCTGGAAAATAAACTGTTGAAATTTGTCCCGAGTCCATACTTTTATATTCTTGATGGAAGCCAAGTCTTCGTCCAGCTCGTTCTGCAGCTCGAACAATCGATCTTCTTCCTTTGGGAAATCATTAATGGAGGTAGGAAGAATCATATGACACTTGCTATGTGATTCCCTGAGTGTGGAGTAGAACAAACAAAACTTGCGGACCTTCTTCCTGATTTCCAAACTTAGCTTGGTACCGCAATCCTTGGCGAATTCAAGGATCCCTATATCCACATACAATTCATACCCTGTAGCGGCGCGTAAGTGTGAAGGGAGTTGAGATTTTCCCTTTTCCCACTCAGATTGTCATTTTAGCTCCTCTACATGATTTTCAAACTTTTCTCAAGTTCTTAGGGCTGTGGTTTCAATAGTTGTCATTTTCTTAATCATTTCTTTCACGCTCCAAATCTCTTCCGAGATCAGTACTAGCAGCTGATGGATTTTAATCCGCATATCACATGCTTGTTTGCGAAGTGTGGACAAATTTTGCTAGTCCTCTACTACCTCTTTGAGCTATTTTCCCAATTGTTCCTTTTCTTGAATCAACCCTTCATACTCCTGTTGGTGGAGATGAATTTGCTGAGCCCTGCTTGCTTCCAGTTCCTCCAATTCTGTTATTTGAGCTTTTAGATTCTTCAGTTCATCTTCAGAGATAGCCAACTGCATTTCTAAGGATTTCTTCTCATTCTCAAGCTGGAGAACTCCTAAATTTAGCATTAGATGCTCTCCTATCAACTCATTGTATTTCTCTTTCAATTTGTTTGCTTCCAACACTTCCCTATTTATATCATCTCTGATCTTAAAGCATTGTTCCCTGTAATGCTTTATCTCACCTTTCAAAAAATAAATATTGGCTTTAGTTGCCTTAGCTGATGCTACAGTGCATTGGGCTTGGAATGTTGGGTCGGCATCAGTTCCTTGGACCAATGTTTTCTCTGTTATCCATAATCCATATTCATCATTAACCCCACTTTCCATCTTCTTTACCCTCCTATCAATAATGGCCCTTTTCCGCTCATGGAAATAAACGGTATCCAGGTCTGCTACTTTGCACTGCTTCCTGGGGTTATATGAGGTCAGCGCTAAGCTCCCTGAAGAGGCACTTCCTTCCTAAGTTTCCCCTGGAGTGTATATCAATGGTGGGTCCAGCTCCATGTCTGCCGGAGAAGATGGCTCCGGCTCGCGAGACTTCTTTGTTTTTTCTTTCTCCTTCTCTCCTGCTAACTCTTCTTGCTTTGTCTGTAATCCAGTTGCTTCTTCATTCAGGTTCCTTTCTTCTTCCTCTTGCTGCTGCTTGGCAGCTTGCTCTTGGAACACCCGATGTTCTTCTTCCTTCTGGATCTTGGCAACCTCTTCCTATTGTTTCAACTGAGAGGCTTGCTCCTATTGCTTCCTTGCAATCTCTTCTTGCTGAAGCTTGGTAGTCAGTTCACCTTGAATTATTGCTTCTTCTTGGTCCTGCTGCTACTTGAGGGTTTGCTCTTGGAGCACTCTGTCCTACTCTAATCCTGATGGATCCCCTGATTGTGAGGTCGATGCCTCCTGCTCCCTTTGGATCAGATCGACAAGTTTTGGGCTCGGATCCTTCACAATTTTCTTCTTGTAACGTTTCCCTAAGGTGATTAGGTTGCAGGCACTCCTAAAGAATTCCACGTTTGGGTTCATAACATGAGCATATTCGAAATAAACCTTGAGGTCTATACAATGTTGTTTGACCATACCGTAGGGGTCATGCTTTCTGAAAGGGACCATGCCAAAATGGAAAACTTCTAATCCTTGATCATAGTATTCCCGTCTCTTTCTCTCGGAAAGTTGTAAGCTCCGATGGTAAATGGCATGGGAGGATACATGCTCTTCCTTCTGTCTGACAAGAACTTACTTATTGCGCTGGTGCCGAAGAGTTACCTTACGGCCTCCTTGTGAATTACAAAATCTGTAACATAACGAGGGAACATAAATGGCTCTTGAGTTCCTCCACTCATGCTGATGTATGTGCCTTTGGCTTGGTGGTAATAGTCCCCAAATGCTTCAATGATGGGCATTGCATTTTCTAACATGCAATCTGGTTCTTGTATGAAAATAAGTCGGTACAATGGCATGATAAATCTCTCGCAAATCATCTTGTATTAGTTTGCGTATTTACTTGCCCATGTACATTGATAAGCCATGAAGAGAGCTGTTTCTTTTGGCTTCTATGAGCAACCCAAGTCTGAGAACATATGCTTGCGTAACAAGCAGTCAATCAGGTATGAAGACATGAAGAAATCTGCCTTCTTTTGGGAGGGTCCTTCTTGGGCTGCTATTAGTTGCAAGGACAAACTATCTGAAATTATTTCAGCCCAGTTGAAGATGGTGCCATTCACGGCTATATGAAACATTACCAGCAACCATCCTATCTTAAACATATTTCCATTAGGCATGCCGAAGAGTCGACTCAACATCAGGACGATGAGTCTTTAAGGGGTCTTTAGGAGGTTGCTTTCATATTCATTGCTCTGCCTCCTCCTAATATGCCTGTCATTTATCATCATCTTTCGGGTAGATTCTAGTGGGTCCATTGGATGTTTTTCTATTCAATCATCGTCTAAACAAGCTCTGGGTGAAGGAAACCTGTAGGTAGCAGTGACATGCTCAGGAGCAAAAGATGCTAGGCTCAACCCATTTGTATCATTCATGAGCCTCGTGTCGGTCTGGATGTTAGGAATTAGCCATCCAATAATTTCGGAACAAGGGAACAGTTCGGGACGAGTTGTCGCCTTATGCAAACAAGACCTTCGGATGTTGTCATACACCAGAGCATCCTATATGGAGGCTATTGTACTATCCTGCTCCATAATTATCCTGTACAAATTGCCCCATTGAAATTCAGGCGCAGACCTCCCAGGATGGACACCAGTGGCAGCTTGTGTGTCGGCAAACATCGCCTCGAGTGTTAACACCCAAAAAGTGTTCACTACCTCATCTACCCCATTACATGACTCATTTGTCCATTTTCCTACCATATTTCCCTTAAAAACCCTAAATATCCTACTAAAATGCCTCCAAAAGGCCACAAAACCATCAAAAAGCCTCAAAAAGGCTAAAAAACCCCTTTTTCCTCTAAAAATAGCAAAATCCCTCTAAAAAGGGAATAAAAAATATAAAATAATGAGGAAAAGGAGGAAAAAATCCTATACAGCTGCCCTAAACCATATGGTCCCCAAAACCATGGGCCAGCACTCCACCACCAAAAAACTATAAATAGGTGATGGAGATCCCTCATTCCATATCCACAATCAAGCATACCCTTACTCTACCAAAATCTCTCTTGAAACCCTAGCTCACCGTTGAGCTACTTTCACCTTGAGAGCCCCTTTTGGCCCATTCCCACCATTGTGGAAAGAGAAGGAGCACATTGGAGCTTGAAGCAACCCTCTTGGACATTGCAAGAGCTTCACCAACCTTCACATTGGAGGTAAAATTAATACAAAAACCATTATTTACATTTTGTTGTTTATGTTTCATGCACATGTTTTAGAGTAGTTTACATTTCTATTTTAGCATAATAATTTCCATTTACTGAACTGCTACTAAGGAGTCCCTTCTCCTTAGTAGGTGCTCATTTGCACAAGCTAGGGGTAAAACCCTAGCTACAGTTTTGGCGACTCCCCTAGGTTTGAATTTCTGGTTACGATTTTTAAATATTTTTTTCTGTTCGGCTGTCCCTTTCGGCCGCCGTATACCACGTTTTTTCCCCCCACAGTCGCGCGCCGACCGTGTCTTTCAGGCACTTACCTGCGACCCGACCGTGGCTCTCAGACTATTTCCGGCGACTTGTCATCCGTTTTCAGTCTGTTACCTGCGATCCAGCCGTGGCTATTAGCCTGTTTGGGATGGTCTAACTTTGGCTATTACCCTCTTACCTGCGTCCCGCCTGTGGCTTTCGGCCAGTTTCCCGCAACCTGCCAACGCCTTTCGGTGTCTTTCCCGCATCTCGTCTGCGGCTTTCGACCAGTTTCCCACAACCCGCCGGTGCCTTTCGGCATATTTCCCGCGTCCTGACTGCAACTTTCAGCCCCTTTGCTGCGTCCCGACTGCGTCTATCTGCCAAAAACCCGCGTCCTGTCCGCGCCTATTTCCCTCAAACCCACGGTCTGACTGCTCAGTTTCGCAACAGACTCGCGGTCTGATTTCTGCATTTTTTCCAGTTTTGAGCCCAGAACTTTGCTGCACTATTTTCTGCACTAGCACAGCCCTCTATCCTACCTGCATCCACCCTTCCTTATAGCATTTTTCAGCAGTTTTTTTTGTTTCATTTACAGAACCGTTTTTTCATTTTTAGCATTTTAAATTTGAAAAGGAAAATTGTGCATTTTAAAAGTTAATTTCTGTATTGTTATTGCTAGCTAGAAAGTTGCCCTCCCTAGTGGCACTTTCTACTTGGTTCATCATTATTTCACGAGCACACACTCTGTCACATAATTCAAGTGAGCCTTAAAAACTATCTAACTCAACCAATATTCTAACCCCACTTGGGGAACACAAAAGAATCTTTGTAGTTAGGTAGGATCGGGGGGATAGGCTTCCCATAACACCCCTTAGTTACTTACACTTGAGACATAGTTGTTGTCCAATTAGGGAACCAAAATCCCCTAGTACTTTTTGGCACGGTCACAACCAGTTTACCAGAGGGCCTCTCCCCTAGGAGGGTTGAAGTCGCGAGACTGGTTCCGGAGGCCTGAGTGGAATACCGCACTCCATTCAGTAACCGAAGGGCTACCTTTCGCAGTTCTCGGGATATCCCTATATTGGGGTATTGCGGTAAAAGGATCAAACGACAGATTCACCTTTCTGGACATGTCATGAACGGGGTATCTTAGTTTCCATTCTTCTAGGATTGACTACCCAGTGTCCCTCTCGGTAGGGGGACATCTTAGCCACTTGGCTTTCCTATTCATATTGTCTAACTTGGATTTCATCACCTTGCAGAGGATATGTCTAATTGAGTCAGAATTCCTTCTAGTTAGGTGTTTGCATGCTCCCTTACCTCCTTTTGGTCTAGTGAGTCCACCATTTTTTATTTTTAGGAAACCTGCTGCTTGTTGGTATTCTGACCATTTTGTTGGCACTCCACCTATTGTAGCACAGTTGTTACAGTGGGTGTTTTGAGTTGGTTGTTGGCCTGAGTGCCTTGTTTTTTGAGCTCTCCTTCTGCACACTCGGTTGCATTAGGGTTTTTGAGCTATTTTTTACTCACCTCAACCCACAGAGATTCGACACCATCTGTCACCATTGAGTCCCTGAGACATTCTCGGTGCCTCAGGGTTGAGCCCCCACAGCACGGTTCACTTGACACCACCCGTCATCGCCACAGATCATCCTCACTTGATACCACTTATCACAGATCTAGAGCCTTGTCACTTGACTCCACTCGTCACCAACATAGGACTCCGTCAGCAGATATTGACGCCCCTTACTTTACCTCCGATTCTGAAGAAGAGTCTAAGAACCCCATTTACACTGCCCCTACTAGCCCCATGGCTGGCATGACTTCCACTCCTTTCGTGGTAGGGCCCATTGGTGGCACGTCCACCACTACACCAGTTACCACACCTGCTTTGGGAATGCCCTCAATGGGGGCCATGTCCACCATCCCGGTCACCATCCCCATTCCCGCAACTAGAATACCTATCCCCACTCCATCAGTGGCTCACACTACCCATGGTGGTGCAAGCCCATCCTATACTTCCTTGGTTCCCCCACTTGGGGGAAACATTCCAAACCCTGCCCCTCTACTTGGGGGCATGGGCCCCAACTTGGTCCAACCCACTACTATGTCACATCCTTCTTCCAGTCTGCCATTTATGGCTAGCCTCAACCTACCTGATTTAGCCAGATTGACCAACGACCCTATCCGACACGACCCTACGTGGACTCACATGCCCACCAAGCTCCCTTCAGACATCCCTAAGTTCGAGGGCAAGGCAGGTGAGGACCCACAAAACCATATCATGTCCTTCCATCTATGGTGTTCCTCCAACTCCATAGTGGATGACTCTATTTGCCTTCGTCTGTTACAGCATACCTTCACTGGTGCTGCAGCCAAATGATATGTCGAGCAACCCCACGGGACCCATGTCACCTTTACTTCCCTTGCCTCGACTTTCCTGCAGTTCTTCCAGTTACTTGTCTGCTATGATGCGGACGTTGAGATCCTCCTATCTTGCAGACAAAACATGGCTACCCACATCACGGACCACATTCATGAGTGGCATAGACGCCGAAGCTTATGCAAGATCAAATTAGACGACCGTATCTTCCTAGATTGGTTCCTCAAGTCCCTTCTTCCTGCCATTGCTAAGGATGTAGCTTCCGAAAGACCCCAGCTTGAAGAAGAGGCCATCCTTAAGTCACAGCAGTTTGACCTCATTTACGCCCAATCGGGTTATCTCTATACCATTATACCTGATGCCCCTCGCGGTGAGTTCTCCCAGCACGATGCGTTGGGGGCATCCCATGCTGCAGACGGCATCATTGGCTGTGTTTCTTCGCATCCCCAACCCTTTTCCATAGCACGTCCTACCCCAGGCCCCGACCTTTCACGGGCTACCTCACAGTCTGGGGCCACCAACTCGTATGCTCCTATGACACATCACCATCATTCCCATGGACCCACCTGTCCCCCTCAGTGCTTTGGTCATGCGGCCACCTCTTACCCCCCCCCGGTCGCACCTCAACCCTATTACCACCAACAGGCTACACCAGCTCATGCGCCTTCTCAGGCCCAACCCGCTTATTACCACCAGTAGGCTGCACCAGCTCCTATGCCTTCCCAACCCCAACCAGCTTATTACCCACCACAGGTAGCCCTTGCGGCAAACCCACAACCTACCCCGTAGACATATCAGCAACCTCCTCAAGGTTCCACACCCGTGCAGCCTCCACCTGCCTACCATCCACCGCAGCCTGCTCCAGCACCTGCGCAACCCCCGAACCCACCTGCTGCTCAAGGGCAAGTTTACGCCCAAAACAACCCACAGCAAAACCAAAACAACCAATGCAACCAGGGCCAACAATACCGCGGCAAGGGTCATAATTGTGGGAACAACCAACCTACAGACCAAGGTGGTCAACCACCTAATCCCCCAGACAACAACAATGCGGCCCCCGCTAACCAAAACCCTGATCGCCCGCCCAAGCAGGCTAAAAACCCTAACTTGCGAATGAACCATCCTTGTTCTATCTGCGGGGTCTATGGCCATTACACACATGCTTTCCCACACTTGGAGCGAGCTCGGCAACTTTGGGTTGATGAGGCCCATTGCCAAGGGCATGCGGCTCCTCAAGCACTGCCCAACCCCCCGCAACCTTAGCAGCCAACTTTGGTGCTGCAAAACCCCTTAACAGCCCAAGGCGTCGTGAACACTCAGTCGTTGGCCCACCCTTAAGCCAATGCGCCACCCCAACAACAACAGATCACATACGCCGCTCCTGATCAACCCATGTTTGACTCAGGTACCCACCACTTGTTGATGATGTCTTCCGCTGATGTCAACCTTCAGACTCACTGGAACCAATATGGCTCCATCTCTGAAGCCCCTCCCACTGATAAAACCACTAATGCTCATCCCATTGATCAAGCGTTACGTATACCTCCCCCTCCAATAGATGGCACTTCCAAAGCACCTCGTTTCCCACTTCGTCGTATCAACAATAACCCCAATGCGCGCGCTACGTCAAAATACAACATTGTAGACGACTTAGCCCAGTCTCCCGCAGCCATGTCTGCGTTAGAAGTCTTGAAGAACTGCCCTTCCTAGCACAAGACTTTACTCTCCGCCATTGGGGCTATTGACTCAAATTATTCGAATTTGATGGCATTTGATTTGGACCAGTCTGAACCATGCCTACCTTCCACCTTAGCATTCCAAGTTTCTGTTTCCGTTCGGAATCTTGTCATCCATCGATGCATCATCGATGAGGGTGCCTCCACATGCGTTATGTCTACATTCGTATGGCAGAAGTTGGGATCCCCTACCCTCCAGTAGTCCACCACTGCGTTACGCACCTACGACGGTCGCTCGGCTCAGCCCCAAGGTCTCCTAGCCAATGTCCCTGTCCAGTTAGGTGGTAAAACCGTCTTCATCGATATTGAGGTCATCAACGCCCAGCTTGATTACAACCTCTTACTCGGTTGCAGCTACATGTATGCTATGCGGGCGGTCGCTTCCTCTTTCTTTCGTACCATGATGTTCCCCCATGATGGATGAGTAGTTAAGATCGACCAACTCACTTACTATGATCCAAATTCCCCCGCTGCACCCGAAAATGTTCTCCCCATGGTTGAACAACCGGTCAGTGGTGCTGCTACCTCATTTGTTTCTTCCTTGGGACCTGGAGTTTACTCAGACCCGCCGATGACATCCACCTTTCAATCCATTCCTCCCGTGTCATCTACGCCCGAAGTGTCTGACTTATGTACCCTTTCCCATGATAATCAACCAGCTACCAATCAGCCACCCTTGTTGCCTAAACCACCATTGGTACCTAGCCACATTGGTGTTACACCTATCCATACGATCCCCTTCCTAGTCCCTCCATCGGGAGTAGTAAGCGCCCCGGTTATGTCCACCCTTAGCCTCCCTGGGTTAACCTTGGGATTACTCGTCTGGTACCTTCCACCTCCCGTTCCCCCGCCGACACCAAGCGTCGTCCTCCAACCGGTGCAACCCATGGCTACTACCACTCAGCCACCCCCCAATTTCTCTACCCCTTCGTCCTCCACGAATACTCCTTCTACTCCCAAAGCCACTAGGGGCCGAGGACCCCAACCTTACACTGCTGTACCACCTCCCAAGATAGTGTTAGGAACCCATGTCTTTACTTTGTTAGTAGGTTGTTGTTGGACACATATGCTTTGTAAGTCGTCCCGTAGTATTTGTTGATCAATAGTTTGTGTTATTATTGTTGGTGCATATGCTTTGTAAGTCGCCCGTAGTATTGTGATCCATAGTTTGTAACGGCCCATGGTTTCGACCCATAGTATTGGCACCTAGAATTAGTATATAAGTGTGTGTTGAGACCTATGAAGGCACCGTGAAGTTATTTGTATTGAGCTTGCTCAAAGGAGGTTGCCCCCTCGAAGTGGCCTGTCATCAATACAAAAGTGATTCTGAGTTCTGTCATTTCTGCTATTTCGCGTATTCTTGTTAATTAATTGTTGCAGGTGCCTTCCATCTGGTATCAAAGCACTTTCTTGGGCTCGCTGGGTGAAATTTCCGTCAAAATTTTTTTCGCATCTGTTGCAGGTTTGGATTTGGGAATAATCCCTATCCTCTTAACTATGGGAAGTACTTGGGCATAAGCCCTAAAACTCATTGTGAGGAGTACCACAGGAACCCCGAAGTAGCTGGCCCATTGAGAGGACCTGCCAGCGAAAAGGGCAACGACCCCTACCTGATTGACTAGTTCCCACCCGTGAGGTAAACCAAGAGCTGTCGTTTGTGGCAAAGCAGTTATCAGTTTTACCTGAGCCGTGGAGTGAGGGGTATTGCCCCAATACGCAAGCCGTCAGACAGCATTGGTGGCCGAGTGAAACCCCTGAACTGTTAGGAAGCCGCACATACCTGGGGTCCATATCTACTTTCAGCTGAACTATTGTCGATCACTGCTGTGCCGTTTCAGATCTATTTTGCAAGCCGTTCCAGATTCAGCCGTTTTCAATCCATTCGACGCTGTTCCAGATCTCTTTCGAGCCGTAGCCGCTCCAGTCGGAACTAAAAAAAAGAAAGTATAAAATTCAGTTTTTTCTCCATATCTCCCTTATTTTCACTCTGTTTTCCTTGGAATTTTCGGGGAACCCCTATCATCCCATTCTGCATATTTTAGTCCTAAGGACCCTATCCCCAATTCCCCTTTCCAAAGCCCGAAATCCCACATTTGTCTATTTTTAGGGTTTGCCATAACTTCCTCAAATTTTACCCAATCACCTTCAAATTTTACCACAAAGTTCCTTTCTGAATTCTGTTTCTTTGTTCCCCTCTGCCAAATTTTCCCATTCTTTTACCCCGTTTCTGAAATCCTCATTTTTGTTTCCCTGTCTATCCAACAGTGTCCAAAACCTATTCAAACTCCAATTACCCTTCTAATTTTTTCCCAAATCCAAATTTTCCCTTACTGAAGTAGTTCCTGTTTTTGTTTTCCTACCCAGTCAGAAAATATAAAAAAAAAAAAAAAAAATCCTGGTTATGGTTGTCACCAGTGCAGGAGCAAAAACCATGGAGGAAGCACTTGCAGCCATCCAAGCCAAACTCCAGGATCTGGATGAAAAATTTCTCGGTCTCCATCTTGAACATTCAGCTATGAACAACAAACGGCAGTCCGAGTCTTCAGTAGACAATGGGTTCTCTTCTTCCAGCAATTTCCGTGGTCCGAAGCTTGATTTTCCTCGCTTCAATGGTACCGATCCAACTGGATGGATCTATCGTGCAGAACAGTACTTCAGTCTGCATAATACTTTTGATGGCAACAAAGTTCCGTTGGCATCCTTTCATTTGGAACAGGAAGCTCTTCAATGGTACCACTGGTACATCAAGGCTCATCCAGAGCCCAACTGGACAGACTTTTGCCAGCTCCTTTTGCAACGATTTGGTCCTAGTGCTTTTGATGACTTCACAGGAGCCCTCACTAAACTTCGCCAAACTGGCACTGTGAGAGAGTATCAAACCGAATTTGAGAATCTAGCCAACCACATCGAAGGATTGTCTGATGAATTTTACCGAAGTTGTTTTATCAGTGGTCTAAAGGATGCCATTCGCTCTGAGGTCAAAATGTTCTGTCCCAACACAATGATGGAAGCACTCGGGTTGGCTAAGTTGGCAGAAGACAAGATTGCAGCCCAACAATGCTCCAAGCCCACTTTTGTTCCCTTCCGAAATATGGGTTCTTAGTGACCACCTATACCGCAGGCTCCTCAACTGACTCCTATCAAGCGTTTGTCTGAAACAGAGATGCAAGCACGCAGAGAAAAGGGGCTTTGCTATAATTGTGATGAGAAATTCACTCAGGGACATAAATGTGTTCAACAAAAGCTCTATCTCCTGGATGTGGAGTCTCTGCCTGCCTCTGAAATGGGTGACGAAGATCCAGAAACACTGGATGCTCCGGTCGACATTCAGGAACCGCCTAGTGACCCTCCGTCTCAGGATGACCAACCAGAGATATCTCTCCATGCTTTAGCTAGAATCACCACCCCCCAAACAATGCGGGTCAGGGGTTACTTCAAGAAGCTTCCTCTTACAATCCTCATTGATTCTGGTAGCACGCATAATTTCATTGACCCTCGGATCGCCAAACAAGCTGATTGTTTTATCCATCCTTGCTCCAACTTTGAAGTCATGATTGCCAATGGGGGCACCTTACCTTGCAAAGGGAAGTGTCGAAATGTGCGTATCTCTATGGGAGATTATACCTTGCGCTCTGACATGTTTGCCTTTCCCTTTAGGTGGATGTGATGTGGTTTTGGGCGCTCAATGGCTACGCACACTTGGCCCTATCTTATGGGATTTTGCCGAACTTTGGATGCAGTTTTCCGAGAATGGACACAAACACACATTGACAGGATTACAACCAGGTTCTCTCAGCATCATCAATTCACATCGCATGGAAAAACTCCTCAAGAAGAATTCACATGGTGTCATCGCTCAGATCCATTCCATCCAGATGCAACCATCAGCGGTCTCCACTACTCCTTTGGATCTACAACAAATTCTAGATCAGTATACAGGTGTCTTTGCTGAACCAGTGGGATTACCACCTTTCAGGCCAAAAGACCATCGTATTCAGCTCCTTCCTGGAAGCGTTCCTCCCAACATCAGGCCCTATCGCTACCCATTTCACCAAAAAACGGAGATTGAAATGCTCGTTCGGGACTTATTGAAGCAAGGTATTATTCGCCCAAGCACTAGTTCCTTTTCTTCTCCAGTTATTCTTGTCCGCAAAAAAGATGGGTCATGGCGCCTCTGCATTGACTTCCGAGCACTTAATCACCTCACCATCAAGGATAAGTTTCCAATTCCTATTGTTGATGAGCTTCATGGGGCTCACCTTTTCTCCAGGTTGGATCTTCGTTCTGGGTATCATCAAATTCGGGTTCATGAGGATGATATTCCTAAAATAGATTTCCGCACACATGATGGCCATTATGAGTTTTTGGTCATGCCCTTTGGCCTCACTAATGCTCCTTCCACATTCCAGGCCTTAATGAATAAAATATTTTGACCCTACTTGCAGAAATTCATTCTGGTATTCTTTGATGATATCCTCATCTACAGTAAAACATGGGATGAACATCTCCAGCATTTGGATCTTGTCATGCAACTTTTCTCTGACCATCATCTCCATGCCAAGCAGTCTAAATGTGTTTTTGGACAAAAGGAAGTTGAGTATCTCGGGCACATTATCTTAGCACAAGGGGTTCGCGTGGATCCTGCCAAAATCGAGGCCATGAACAATTGGCCACATCCTCAGACACTCAAGAGCCTTCGTGGTTTTTTGGGGTTGACTGGCTACTACCGCAAGTTTGTCAAGGATTATGGGAAGATTGTAGCTCCATTAACTGCTCTATTGAAAAAAGATGCTTTTACATGGACACCTGCTGCTCAGTGTGCATTTGACAAACTAAAACAAGCTATGTGTACTACACCGGTGCTAGCTATGCCTGATTTTTCCAAGCCCTTCACTATTGAGAGTGATGCTTGCGACAATGGACTTGGTGTTGTTCTCCTTCAAGATGAACACCCCATTGCGTTCACCAGCAAAGGCCTTTCAGGTAAGAATTTAGCTGCCTCTACCTATGAGAAGGAAATGATGGCTATTTTGCATGCAGTACAGAAGTGGCTTCCATACCTATTAGGGAATCATTTCTGCATCAAGACTGATCACCAGAGTCTGAAATATTTCTTGGACCAGCGTGTCTCCTCCCCGGCACAACAGAAATGGGTTAGCAAACTCATGGGTTATGACTATGAGATCACTTACAAGAAGGGTAAAGACAATATTGTGGCAGATGCTATTTCTCACACATTTGATGCCCAAGGTTCTCTTTCAGCTATTTCTATGCCTGTTCCAAATTGGTTGCAATCTGTTCAACAAGGTTATGTCAATGACTCTTCCTTATCTCAGATCATCCAATGCTTGACCAACAATCCTTCTGCTATCCCACATTACTCTTGGGATGGTGCTTCTCTGCGATAAAAGGGTCGTCTGGTGCTTCCCCAGAGCATAGATCTTCAACAGGCTGTCTTCTATGAACTCCATGCTTCTCCATCAGCCGGGCACTCTGGGTTCCTCAAAACATATGAAAGAGCACGGCGTAACTTCTTTTGGCAAGGCATGAAAAGGACAATTCAACAGATGGTGGCCGAATGTGATACCTGCCAACGCAATAAGGGTGAAACAACACTCCTTCCAGGATTGCTTGAACCCTTGCCCATACCTACACGGATTTGGACAGATATTTCTATGGATTTCATTGAAGGGCTCCCTAAATCTGGCGGGAAGACAGTGACTCTCGTTGTGGTTGATCGTCTCTCCAAATATAGTCATTTTTGTGCTCTCAGCCATCCCTATACAGCCTCCTCTGTCGCTCAAATTTTTATGGACCAGATCTTTCGTCTTCATGGCATCCCTTCTTCCATTGTCTCGGATCGTGATGCGACTTTCACTAGTCATTTTTGGACAGAACTATTTCGCCACACTGGCACCAAACTGAAGATGAGTTCAGGGTATCACCCACAAACAGATGGTCAGACTGAAATTGTCAATAAATGCTTGGAAACTTATCTTCGTTGCTTCACCTCGGAACAACATCAGTGGGCAAAGTGGCTCCCTCTCGCTGAATGGTGGTACAATACCTCTTACCACACTGCCTCTAAAATGACCCCATATGAAGCAGTCTATGGTCAGGAACCTCTAGCTCTTCTCCCATACACCCCCACCAGTTCACCAGTTCAGGAAGTTGACACGGTCCTTCGCAACCGCGATCAGATTCTTCGCATTTTACGGGACAATCTTCACATGGCAAGAAATCGCATGAAGCAACAAGCTGATCAGCACCATTCGGAGCGCACTTTTCAAGTTGGCGATATGGTTTTTCTTCGCCTTCAACCGTACAAAAAATCCTGCTTGAAACTCAAAGGGCGTAATAAGCTCGCTCCAAAGTTTTATGGGCCATATCGGATTCTTCAGCAGATTGGGTTTGTTGCTTATAAATTGGAACTTACTCCTTCTTCCTGCATTCATCCAGTCTTTCATGTCTCTTGTCTGAAGAAAGTTCTTGGCACCAACATCAGCGGCCAAACGATTTTACCCGAACTGGATAATGAAGGATCCATCCTTTTGGAGCCAGAGGCCATCCTTAATCGGCGCACGCGTCAGCTTCGCTCTCGCTCTATCATAGAGGTCTTAATTCAGTGGTACGGCATGCAACCCGAGGATGCTACTGTTCGGATATCCATCATCTATTTCGGGATACATATCTATTTCAGGATCTTGCATGATCTATTTCAGGATATGCAGTCCAGTCACCAGTTTGATGCCTCCAGCACCTTATCCACCTCTTCTAGCACCCGGGAGCCACTTTCCACAGAGTTTTAGCCCTCCTAAGCTGAAAGGCGCCCTCTTCTCACCTACTGACTGAGAAGGGCGCACTTGTTCACCTACCACTGCAGATTCACTCCAGTTACATTCAGTTAGCTCCGATTCTGATTGATTTCACTCCGATTTCACTCCTGACTGACTGTTTCACCTCCGATTGACCTCCAGTTCGATTAGGTGACTTGCTCTGACTCCAGTTAGCCTCCCATACGCCCCCACTGAGCCTCCAGATCCTATATCAGTGCTACACACTTCAGTTACATTTATTATGATCAGTTAGACTCAGCTTGACACCTGGATGACTGTTTGTTGTGATTGATGAGCAACACCGATGATTGATGAGGACTCCTAGATTGAGTCAAGCTACTCCATTTCAGTGATTCGAATGCCTACTTAGTCAATTCGAATTGCCATTGACATGGTTGGATTGTATTGTAATCTATTGTAATTCATTCACCCTTTCTGGGATAGAGAGCACTGCTGCAAGTTTTTGCACAGTTTTGCACCATATCTTCTTATTCATCTGTTGTGACTGATTTATTTGTTCATTAGATCTGCTGTGACTAACTTTACATGGTATCAGAGCCATTGCAGGGACAAGATCTCTTTTCTACAGGTGTTTATACAAGAAGATTTGACTGAATTGCTAAAAATTGCAAAAAGTTTGGCATGAGATATCTCAAGGGCATTCGCTCATGTGCATGCAAAGCTTGAAAATTATTCCAATACCACTCCAGAAGCTTGAGTTACCACATAATTCCTGGATTTGATACATTGGACCCATTCAACATTGCTTGAAATCCAATCCCAGGTGTGATGCAACTCTCAAAGGGTGGATTGTTCGACCTTATTGTGATTGTTCTTATGTGATTTGCAGGTTAATTATCTCCTCCAAGTGCACTCGCTACATTCTGCATGCAAGCTTCCCTACAGCATTTCCATTCGCTATAGTTTGCAAGCAAGCTTCTTCTTCATCATTTGACTCGCTCCTAGCAATGGAATACTCTTCTTCAAAGCCTATCCTCACCCCATTCAATTATTTTGATTGGAAAGATGATATGGAGATCATATTACGTTCAAAAGGATACTACCGAGTCACTCTTGGTCTTGAATTGGAGCCAAACAATGTGGCAGAAAGAACCAAACACTACAATAAGCTTGATGAAGCTTACGGTCTACTTTGTCTCTCCATCTCCAAAGATCTTCACTTCCATCTAAGCGGATTGAAGACTCCAAAGGCCATATGGGAGCAACTTGAGACACTATTCGGCAAGCAGGATGAGCTTAGGGCTTTTCAATTAGAGAATGAATTGATTGGCCTTAATCCTGAAAATTTCGAGACCATCAATGAATTCTTCACAAAATTCAAGAACTTGAACTTGCAATTGAAGAACAGTGGTGTTATCAAAGAGGATAAGCAGTTGATCCTCTCCATTCTAAGCAAGCTTGGGAAAGATTATTCGGTATTTGTCTCCACTTTCAATTCCGGTCGGCTAACTACCCCGAATTGGAAGATGCCTACCTTGAATGCCTTCATTGAGTCCGTTACGAAAGAGCATGACAAGTTGATTCAAATGGGGTCCATAAGCTCCAAAGATTCAGCCCTATTTGTTCAAGGACCCAAGATTTCGAATGGTAAAGGAAAGCTAAAGAAGGAGAAGCCCAAATTCGAGCCTCACAAGCAAAAAGACAAAGGCAAGCAAACGGATGCACCATCCAGTTCGAAATCCAAGCAAAAGGGCAAAGAAGGTAACCAAAAATCTAAATGTACTTATTGTAACCGTGGCTTTCATCCCGAAAGTTCATGTATGAAGAAGACTATAGATCAAATGGCCCTCCTTTTGGAAAAGAACAACATAACCCTTCCTGACGGTGCAAGGAAGAAGGATCGAAATGACGATCATGAAAGAGGACAAGCACTCATGGCAACGGTTTCGAAGCCCACTCTCTTGATAGATTCGGGTGCATCAAATCATATGGCTGCAAATATTGATTCTTTTTCCTCATTCGATCCAAACAGCTCCATCCCCATCCATTTGGGAGATGACTCAAAAATTTCTTCAAAGGGCAAAGGTACGATTCATGTAGATCATGGATGCTTTCAGAATGTTCTCTATGTGCCTTCCTTAGCTTCGAATCTCCTTTCTGTTTATCAAATGACACATACTGGTGATCCAAAGAAAGTCACATTCAGCCCTAATACAGTTGAAATTTCTGATATCAAAAGTGGAAGACTAGTTGCGGTTGGAAAGGCAAACCACACTGCAAAATGTTATGAGTTTTCGCACTTTATTCCGCTTGCAAAGCCCACTGCTCTTCGCACACATGGTATCAGAGCCATTGCAGGGACAAGATCTCCTTTCTACAGGTGTTTATACAAGAAGATTTGACTGAATTGCTAAAAATTGCAATAAGTTTGGCATGAGATATCTCAAGGGCATTCGCTCCTGTGCATGCAAAGCTTGAAAAATATTCCAATACCACTCCAGAAGCTTGAGTTACCACATAATTCCTGGATCTGATACATTGGACCCATTCAACATTGCTTGAAATCCAATCCCAGGTGTGATGCAACTCTCAAAGGGTGGATTGTTCGACCTTATTGTGGTTGTTTTGATGTGATTTGCAGGTTTCTTACTTCCTCCATGTGCATTCGCTAATGCAAAGATGGAGACTTCTTCTTCACAAAATATTCTTACTCCATTCAACTATGATGAATGGAAACCAAAGATGATTGCATTCTTGAAGAGACAATGTCTTTTTGATATGTGCATTGGTAATACAAGAGATTTTGATTCCGATGAAGAGGAGAATGATTGGCTCAATGATTGTGATAGAGCTTTTGGAGCAATATGTCTTTCTATGTCTCCTTGTATGCGCTACCTCATTAAAACTGCTGAAAATCCAAGTGATCTATGGGTCCAACTTGACAGAGAATTTGGAAAGCAGGAAGAAGAGGATCATGCTAGCCTTTTGGAGAACAAGCCCAGTGAGATCTCCTTATGTGTTCTTTCTGATCATGTGTTGGCCTCAACAATTGTTCAAGATGAAGAAGAAACTGTAGATTCAACACTCATTCTCTCAAAGTCTTCTATTTCGAATTCTGAGCAAGATAAACAAGCTCATACTCTAGATTCCGAAGAGGTTCTTGAATCCTCTCTTTCACATGAGTTTGTCGGCATGCAGAATAATGATCTACTTGATGTTTTGGAGGTAAAATCTGATTTTGGAGGTGAAGCATTCGCCCTCCTTGATTGCATGCCTTCTATAAACTTATGTTCTATCATTTGCAAAGTTTCTCAGAGTTTTAATGAAGATAAAGAGCACTACCATTCGCTTGAGTTCAATTCTCATGCACTTTTTGCTGATTTTGGTTTTGATCTCACCCTGGTTGGTTCAAAGGAGATCTCAAGAAACCATTCATCTATTTTTGGAGCTGATTTAACTTCTATTGATAAGAAGTTCAAGTTTCAAGATCTATTTGATCCGATTGGAGCTATTCCTACCTCACTTGTTTCGAATCACAGGTTCCAGGATCATCCTCATATTTTCAGATTTGTTCTCACCTTTTTCGGTATGAAGAGCAAGTTCTTAAAGTCTCCACATTCGCTTGCATCCACTGATGGAAAATTCAAGCACATGTTTTTGGAGCATGATCCATTTACTCCCAAGAGTAAGATACCTCCAGACATATCTACTTGATTTTGGAGCAGTTAAATCTTTTGGTGTACTACAGTCTATTTTGAGGGGGGGTATTTTTCCCATGAGGTTTTCCCCATTTCCTCGGTTTATTGACTGTTATTAGTTTTTGGATTATTGTATTGGGGTGACCTTTGGTCTTAGTTACCAGGGCCCCACATTATTTTAGTTGGCACATCATAGTCTAGCTTGAGGGGGGGTGTTCGGATATCCATCATCTATTTCGGGATACATATCTATTTCAGGATCTTGCATGATCTATTTCAGGATATGCAGTCCAGTCACCAGTTTGATGCCTCCAGCACCTTATCCACCTCTTCTAGCACCCGGGAGCCACTTTCCACAGAGTTTTAGCCCTCCTAAGCTGAAAGGCGCCCTCTTCTCACCTACTGACTGAGAAGGGCGCACTTGTTCACCTACCACTGCAGATTCACTCCAGTTACATTCAGTTAGCTCCGATTCTGATTGATTTCACTCCGATTTCACTCCTGACTGACTGTTTCACCTCCGATTGACCTCCAGTTCGATTAGGTGACTTGCTCTGACTCCAGTTAGCCTCCCATACGCCCCCACTGAGCCTCCAGATCCTATATCAGTGCTACACACTTCAGTTACATTTATTATGATCAGTTAGACTCAGCTTGACACCTGGATGACTGTTTGTTGTGATTGATGAGCAACACCGATGATTGATGAGGACTCCTAGATTGAGTCAAGCTACTCCATTTCAGTGATTCGAATGCCTACTTAGTCAATTCGAATTGCCATTGACATGGTTGGATTGTATTGTAATCTATTGTAATTCATTCACCCTTTCTGGGATAGAGAGCACTGCTGCAAGTTTTTGCACAGTTTTGCACCATATCTTCTTATTCATCTGTTGTGACTGATTTATTTGTTCATTAGATCTGCTGTGACTAACTTTACAGCTACATGGGAACCACTCCTTCAGATTCAACAATAATTTCCACATCTAAAGATTTGAGGACAAAGCTTTTTTTAAGGGGGAGGGGATGTTAGGAACCCATGTCTTTACTTTGTTAGTAGGTTGTTGTTGGACGCATATGCTTTGTAAGTCGTCCCGTAGTATTTGTTGATCAATAGTTTGTGTTATTATTGTTGGCGCATATGCTTTGTAAGTCGCCCATAGTATTGTGATCCATAGTTTGTAACGGCCCATGGTTTCGACCCATAGTATTGGCGCCTAGAATTAGTATATAAGTGTGTGTTGAGACCTATGAAGGCACCGTGAAGTTATTTGTATTGAGCTTGCTCAAAGGAGGTTGCCCCCTCGAAGTGGCCTATGATCAATACAAAAGTAATTCTGAGTTCTGTCATTTCTGCTATTTCGCGTATTCTTGTTAATTAATTGTTGCAGGTGCCTTCCAGATAGTAAAAAACCCCCCAGTATTTCGTGCTCCTCCCAAATGCTTGTTGTGCGATGAGTTAGGCCATGCGACTCATCAGTGTCCACAGTTACCAGCATTACAGAAACACATGCAGATGCTCAACGACGACCCCAACATCCCGGTTGTCGAACTAAACCCCACCCCCAAGCCTAAAGATAAATCCCTGCGTACCAACCACCCCTGTGCTATATGCGGTGTTTACGGACACTACTCACATCATTTTCCCGATCTCCCAGATTATAGAGCGGCTCTCTATGAGATGAACAATGTGGATCTTGAGACAGCACCACCCACCATTGAGGAGATCCACCCTCCGGTCTCCTCCCCTTCAGGAGAGGTTAATACCATTTATATGATCTCTTCAATCACTACCCCCTCATCAACTGATTTGACGATGCACACTTTCCATACTGATGAGGAGATTCTCGAGGCCCTCACTGCCTTGGATTATCCCTGGGATGATATGCATCATCATTCCTACTTCATTCCAGAAGAATCCTCCTTTAGCACAGCTACCCAATTCACGGTTGAATCCAAAGACTTCCTTCCCACTAAGGTCAACTGGTTCAAGGATCCTATTCCTGCTCCTGATGCCTTCGAGGAGGGTAACATGGCCAACATCTCACCTGTCATCCAAATTGATATCACGGCCCCAGGACGTGCCCCTGAACTCATCACTTTAGGAGCCTTCTGCAGTAAGCAAGAGATTGAAGACTACCAAACCCTTTTCAGAGAATTCCGTGATGTCTTTGCCTGGTCCTATACTGAAATGCCTGGTCTTGACCCCGCCATTATAGAGCACCACATCGACACATGGCCTGATGTACCCCCCGTTCGTCGGAAACAGTGCCCCATTCATCCCTCAAATCTCCCAGCTGTCAAAGCCAAGATTGAGAAGCTTCGCAAGGCCGGATTCATTTATCCTATTGCCTATACCACTTGGGTTTCAAACCTTGTTCCCGTTAACAAAAAACAAGGCACCATTAGAGTATGCACTGACTTCCGCGATTTAAACCGCGCTTGTCCTAAAGACAACTTCCCCACGCCATTTATTGACCATCTCATAGATGTGTGTGCGGGGCATGAAGTCCTCTCTTTCATGGACGGTTTTTTCGGATACAACCAGATTCAGATCCGTAAGGAAGACCAGTACAAAACTGCCTTTACTACCCCATGGGGCACCTTCACCTACCGCGTCATTGTTGAGATATTGTAACTTCAAAGAATATTATATTTGTACTTTATTATTCCGGAGATGATTCATTCCTCCGTGAAGATCTTATTGTATATCCGGAGATGTTTATTCCTCCGTCGGAATGTGGTAACTCGGGTTATTAGACTTCCCTAGTGGGGGTCGGCCCTAAATGTGTTATGTGGGTCAAAGGGTTATTAGACCACCCTAGAGGGGTCAGCCCAGTCAGTTATAATGGGGTATTTAACCTAATGGTTAAATACGAGCCTACATGTACTTGTGTAAAATACATATCAGAGAAGTGTATAAATAGAGGAGGTGTGTTCCTCATTATACACACACTCTCACTTGAGAAAGGCGCACTTGTGGAGGAGAGGTCTGCTATGGAGAAGAAGGAGCTTATGCTCAGGGTTTGCATCTTTGTATATTGCTGGTCATCTATATTGAGGAAGCTTTACTGGGTTTTCTACCCCATGAGGGTTTCCCAGGATAAATCTCTGTCTCTTGTGTTTATGCTATGCTTGTTGTTTCTTCAGTGATCCTGTATATGCTATTATTGTGAAATGGAATGTAATGCTGCTATTTTCTATCTTATCATATTGAATTTTAACATGGTATCAGAGCTAACCTGAAGGAAGACAAGGTATGGCACTAAAGACACTTGCTTTACTTACGACATTTTGAAGGTTAGGGTTTTACATAGCAAAAACCAGTCATCGTAGCACTTTCGCTATAAATACGTTTTGGCGAAGTTTTCGGATCTGAAATTGTTACAGGACGAAGCTAAGATCTCCAGGTACCTTGTGTCCAAAGGACAACCTCTAATTCGTTGTACTTTGTGATTTATGATCTGTACAATATAGGGTTTCTGCCTCTTCCAGATCTGAGTCAAAATCAGGTGACCTTGGGAAAAAGGTCATATCTTGGGCTAGGAAGCTCCAAATGAAATTTCGTAAAAAGTGACAGGTAGTACACAGTCTGCACTATCTCAGAAAACGTTTTCAGAGGCCGAAGTTGAACCAGTGACACGTGGCACGTCGTACAAGTGCGCTCTCCTGTATTATCCCATAAACAGGTCACGTTGCGACACTTGGCATAACTCTCTCTCAGAAAATCCAATTGAGGTAAAACCTGTCAGGATGGAAAGATAACAGGCCGAGCTATCTCAGAAAACGTTTTCAGAGGCCGAAGGTCAAACAGTGACACGTGGCACTCCGTACAAGTTCGCTCTCCTGTATTTTCCCAAAACAGGTCACGTTGCGACACTTGGCATAACTCTCTCTCAGAAAATCCAATTGAGGTAAAACCTGTCAGGATGGAAAGATAACAGGCCGAGCTATCTCAGAAAACTTTTTCAGAGGCCGAAGGTCAAACAGTGACACGTGGCACTCCGTACAAGTTCGCTCTCCTGTATTTTCCCAAAACAGGTCACGTTGCGACACTTGGCATAACTCTCTCTCAGAGAATCCAATTGAGGTCAGACCTGTCAGGATGGAAAGATAACAGGTCAGGCTATCTCAGAAAACTTTTTTCAGACCCTGTGGATCAAAAATTTCAGAGTTACACCAGAAACAATCAGGTACATATTTCTGTCAAAACAGAATTATTTTTTTGGTACCTCCATTCATGACTTCCAGAATTTAGGGCTTTGGAGAAAGTTGGAATTTTTGTAATCAGAGACCACGGCTGGATGCTACTCATCAAAATAGAAATTTAGAGACCAAGATCAGAATTTTTGGTTGGGCAGAAGGCCGGGCTTGATTAGACCCTAGTTCGGGACTTTGATCAGAAAAACGGAAAATTAGGGCTTCTGTAAAAATGGGAATTTTTGAAATCCGTGACCACGGCTGGAAGCTCCTCAGAAAAATAGAAGCTTAGAGCTTTGGATCAAACCTTTTGATGGGGAAAAAGAGTGGGCTTCATCAAACCCCAGTTCAGGGTCACGTCCAGTGAATCCGAAAGTTTCAAAGGCAAAATTGAGGAGTAAAACTTTGCGTTTTTCAAATTCTGAATATATCAGTTTGATCAGCTCATCAAGGCGCATATCTCTATCCTTTCGGAAGTTTGAAATTCAAAGTTTGAATTTTTGGGGTTTCTCTGACAAACCCATATCCAGCTCCAGGTCCAGTTCTTGCAAATCAAGTGGATAGGGTTAATCCTAGAAGAAGATGGATTGGTCACCTACATAAGTGAAGGAGTTCATGTTTCAGAGGGAGATGAGGCTAAGGCTTTACATAAGGAGATTACAAGCGTTCTTGATAGGTATGACTCATCGAGGTATGTTTTGAGATTTGTTCATGATTAAGTTTATGGTATGTTTGTCTTCATGTTATTACAGTTAGTACAATCTTGATTTTAGATTTGTTGTATCACCTTAACAAAATTATGAATGCATGATAGAAGATATTCATTGGTTAGGGTGTTGACACTTATGATTGTACTAATGCATTATGGTGTTGTGTGAGGTTGAGGTTGTCTGCTAACAAGATACAGGTACATCACAAAAGACAAATCAGGCTCCATGACCATGAAAACATGAAGACAAAGACTCATACATAATCTTTGTTCTACTTACGAGGTATGTATGACTTTGTTATATTATGCTTAACCTATGAGACATGCAGGTTCTAGCTCAGGATCTCTAAATCATTGAAGAGATTGTTTAGGTATGTTGTACATAACCAAGTAGGTATACTAATCCAGGTATGTTTCCCATGAATCTTACCTTGTGTTAGGATCCCTTATATAAGTATACTTGGAATGATTGGTTATGCTTATTCATAAAGTTAGTAATCAAGGGATTATGCATATTATATCAATGATATGCATGAGTAAAAGAAGACTTCCCTGAAATCTTGAATACTAATGTTTATTAACTATAATCATGACTATACGTTTTCAAGATTATTTAGTTTTGATAGAATTTAGAATATACTAATGAGTGTATGTTTGTGTATGAGATCATGAGGATGACTCTTGAGCATGCACAGTGGTACAAAATGAATAGAAGTTCAAAAGACATACAGAAGATCAAGCGGGAGACAGCCACACAAACATAAAAGATAAGTATTTGAGTTGCTATTTGAAATAGTAATGATATTGCCTGCATGCATATTTGTATTCCTAGAATATATAATGCTGAGTGTAAACATTCATAGAGCATTGAACAGTATACAACTAATGTGCATATGTTTGGACAAACATTCCATTGTTGCTTGTCTAGAATGAAACCTCCTTGCTGACATGCTGAGAGTTGTGCACACTCTCGATAGTATGTTCTGGTAGAGATGGAAGGCATCTAGATAGCCACTGTATGCATACAGGATATGGGAAAGTGTTGTGCCAAAGTATTGGTCAAAATAGTTGCATCACTATGTAAATGATATCTGTATGCGTAATGGGTTATCTTTTGATGATTATGAAGTATTACTAATCATGTACTTAATTTTGATTTGTAGGAAAGGTCATGAAGAATGATGGACATCGTACAAGTGGTGGATGTTCAAACAAGAAGATTTACAAATCAAACAAAATATAGAAGGCTCATGGCTAGAAGATTCTCTTAGAAAGGGGAAGAGAATCACGACAAGATGTTTGCTCCAAGTATGGTGTAATTAAAGAAGAAGTATGAATCAGGTTCTGTATAGGTACCTAGGATCGATAATAATTTGATAAGCTTAATGATCACCATGGGTGATGTGGATCTCAACCCTTTGCTACAAGGTTGAATATGATACACATATGACATGGATGCAAGAAGGAACTCACCACAGAGTTCGAATGATATTGAGGCTCATATCAGTAGACCCATCTAACGAGAGATGGCACAGATAGATATGCAGAAGATCATTCAATGCAGAAATGAAAAAAAAAAAATGAAAGATCTCATTTGATGCTTTACTTCCTAGGTCTGGAAGTATGGCAAGGCTCAGAAGGAATATTTCTCAACCAGGGAAAGTATGATGAGAAATATGACTTGAGGTGTTGGAATGGCCACTCTTATGGATTCCAACTTGAAGCTGTTAGGGGATAACTCATCAGAGTTAATGGATATAACTCTGTACAGTCATTTATTGGGTCTTTGATATATCTAACATATACTAGGTTAGATATATGCTTTGTTATGAACACCTTGAGTTAGTATCTAGTGGAAACTAGATGTGTTTACCTGATAGTTGCAAAGTATGTGATGAGGCACATAAAGGACACGATAGAATTTGATCTATGCTATCTTGAAGATCATGACTTCAGATGGCCATTCAGATTCTGTTTGGGCAGGAAGTGTATCAGACAAGAAGAACACATCGAGAGGATGTTATTGTCTGGGATTAGCCATGATCTCGTGGTTTAGCTGGAAGCTGTCTAGTGTGACTCTCAGCACAAGCGGAATATATGGCTGCTTGCTCTGCTAGTTGTGAAGAAGTTTGACTTTAGGATTGTTTGACTTAGAGATAGAACCAACTGAGATCCTATGTGATAATTAGAGTTGTATCAAGATGACATAGAATCTAGTGTTCCATGATAAGTCAAAGAACATAGGGAACTAACAAGAAATGACACAGAAAGGAACTCTAAAAATTTTGAATTTGTAACAGGTTACCATTGTACTAACCAAGCCTCTACGTCAAGTGAAGAAGTTACCAACCAAACCTCTGTCTCGAGTGAAGTTTGAATACTTCCGAGACAAGCTTGGTGTAGTTCAAAAGGACCCTCCTCGAAAGGGGGAGTAGTATAGTCACTACTGATGAGATTGTCTCATCAAACAACAAGGTCGTTGATGAGGTAACCTGTTCTCTACACCCAGTTACTTAGAAATATTTAGATTTAGGACTCTTACATTATTTATTTTGATGATTAGATGTATACATGCTTTTGATGATAGATGTATACATGCTAGATACTTTTGATGATTAGATGTATACATGCTTTTGATGATAGATGTATACATGCTAGATACTTTTGATGATTAGATGTATACATGCTTTTGATGATAGATGTATACATGCTAGATACTTTTGATGATTAGATGTATACATGCTTTTGATGATAGATGTATACATGCTAGATACTTTTGATGATTAGATGTATACATACTTTTGATGATAGATGTATACATGGTTTTGATGATAGATGTATACATGCTTTTGATGATAGATGATAGATGTATACATGTTTTGATGATGATGATACATGTTGTGGTTATACATGTTGTGATGATGATGATACATGTTGTGGTTATACATGTTTTGATGATGATGATACATGTTGTGGTTATACATGTTTTGATGATGAGGATACATGTTCTGCTTTGGTGAACATGTGAAGGGATTGGATCATCCCTGGACTTTCAGTCCTAAAGAGAGCCGTAGACGTGAGGTCTCCGAGAATGAAGTCCTTAGTGGACAGTTGAGGGGATTGGATCATCCCTGGACTTTCAGTCCTAAAGAGAGCCGTAGACATGAGGTCTCCGAGAATGAAGTCCTTAGTGGACAGTTGAGGGGATTGGATCATCCCTGGACTTTCAGTCCTAAAGAGAGCCGTAGACGTGAGGTCTCCGAGAATGAAGTCCTTAGTGGACAGTTGAGGGGATTGGATCATCCCTGGACTTTCAGTCCTAAAGAGAGCCGTAGACGTGAGGTCTCCGAGAATGAAGTCCTTAGTGGACAGTTGAGGGGATTGGATCATCCCTGGACTTTCAGTCCTAAGGAGAGCCGTAGACGTGAGGTCTCCGAGAATGAAGTCCTTAGTGGACAGTTGAGGGGATTGGATCATTCCCGGACTTCAGTCCTAAAGAAGAGCCGTAGACATGAGGTCTCCGATAACTGAATGACAGGACTGAATCGTCCCTGGACCTCGGTTCAAAATGTACGTGACAAATCCTAGAATTACTCTAGGTTACATCCAGCATGAAAAAGGGCTGGCTCTGTAGTTGTGATACATCCAGCATGAAAAAGGGCTGGCTCTGTAGTTGTGATACATCCAGCATGAAAAAGGGCTGGCTCTGTAGTTGTGATACATCCAGCATGAAAAAGGGCTGGCTCTGTAGTTATGATACATCCAGCATGAAAAAGGGCTGGCTCTGTAGTTGTGATACATCCAGCATGAAAAAGGGCTGGCTCTGTAGTTATGATACATCCAGCATGAAAAAGGGCTGGCTCTGTAGTTGTGATACATCCAGCATGAAAAAGGGTTGGCTCTGTAGTTGTGATACATCCAGCATGAAAAAGGGCTGGCTCTGTAGTTGTGATACATCCAGCATGAAAAAGGGCTGGCTCTGTAGTTGTGATACATCCAGCATGAAAAAGGGCTGGCTCTGTAGTTGTGATACATCCAGCATGAAACAGGGCTGGCTCTGTAGTTGAGATACATCCAGCATGAAACAGGGCTGGCTCTGTAGTTATGATACATCCAGCATGAAACAGGGCTGGCTCTGTAGCTGTGATAAGGATTGATCATCCTGGAACTTGATCTGGATTGCATCATCCATGGACTCATGTCCTAAAGGGAGCAGGATTGATCATCCTGTAAATATGATCGTGTGATGACGATGCTGCTGATCATGTGATGACGATGCTGCTGATCGTGTGATGACGATGCTGCTGATCGTGTGATGACGATCCTGATGATCGTGTGATGACGATGCTGATGATCGTATGATGACGATGCTGATGATCGTGTGATGACGATGCTGATGATCGTGTGATGACGATATTGATGATCATGTGACGATGATGATGATGATCATGTGACGATGATGATGATGATCGTGTGATGACGATGCTGCTGATCGTGTGATGACGATGCTGCTGATCATGTGATGACGATGCTGCTGATCGTGTGATGACGATGCTGTTGATCGTGTGATGACGATGCTGCTGATCGTGTGATGACGATGTTGTTGATCGTGTGATGACGATGCTGCTGATCGTGTGATGACGATGCTGCTGATCGTGTGATGACGATGCTACTGATAGTATGAAGACGATGCTAAAGATCGTGATGTTGATGATTGATGTTGACAGTGATGTTCCAGTAACTGCTTGAGTTACTGATGATGTTGAGAAAGCTTCCAGTGATTTATAGATGTATCATGTATGATGTTGATGACTCCTTGCTCGGGCAGATGCTGTTATAATATCCTTCTCGTTAAGGGGGAGTGTTGAGATATTGTAACTTCAAAGAATATTATATTTGTACTTTATTATTCCGGAGATGATTCATTCCTCCGTGAAGATCTTATTGTATATCCGGAGATGTTTATTCCTCCGTCGGAATGTGGTAACTCGGGTTATTAGACTTCCCTAGTGGGGGTCGGCCCTAAATGTGTTATGTGGGTCAAAGGGTTATTAGACCACCCTAGAGGGGTCGGCCCAGTCAGTTATAATGGGGTATTTAACCTAATGGTTAAATACGAGCCTACATGTACTTGTGTAAAATACATATCAGAGAAGTGTATAAATAGAGGAGGTGTGTTCCTCATTATACACACACTCTCACTTGAGAAAGGCGCACTTGTGGAGGAGAGGTCTGCTATGGAGAAGAAGGAGCTTATGCTCAGGGTTTGCATCTTTGTATATTGCTGGTCATCTATATTAAGGAAGCTTTACTGGGTTTTCTACCCCATGAGGGTTTCCCAGGATAAATCTCTGTCTCTTGTGTTTATGCTATGCTTGTTGTTTCTTCAGTGATCCTGTATATGCTATTATTGTGAAATGGAATGTAATGCTGCTATTTTCTATCTTAGCATATTGAATTTTAACAGTCATGTCGTTTGGCCTCAAAAATGCTGGTGCCACCTTCCAGCGGGCCATGACCTATTGGTTTCATGACTTAGTCCATATCCTGCTAGTCTACCTTGAAGACCTTACAGCTCGTTCCCAGAAACGATTAGAACACCTTAACGACCTTCGACAAGTTTTTATGCGTTGTCGCAAATATCAAATCCGCTTGAACCCACAGAAGTGTGTCTTTTGCATTCCGGCAGGCTGATTGTTGGGTTTCATTGTTTCCCAGAAAGGAATTACTATTGATCCCCTAAAATTCCAAGCCATCCTAGACCTTCCCTCTCCTCGCACGCTCCAGCAGCTCCAAATTCTGCAGGGGCGATCCAATTTCCCCATACCCACATACCCTTTGTTTGGGATGAGCAAGCAGAAGCTGCATTCGGAGCCCTCAAGAAAGCTCTCACACAAGCCCCCTTGATTTCCCCTCTGGATTTCTCTCAGGACTTCATCCTCTATGTCTCAGCATTCGAGCACGCTGTGTCTGGAGTCTTGGTTCAAGAAGACGCTTCTCACCAGGAGCATGTCATTTACTACATCAGCCAGACCTTGTCTGGTCCACCCCTACATTACCCATATGAGGAGAGACTAGCCCTCGCGGTGGTCTTTTCCATCCAAAAAATGCGACACTACATCTTACTTAGTCATTGCCGACTCCAACCCCATGGTCTATCTCCTAAATCGGTGACTATTGCAAGGTCGTGTTGCTAAATGGGTTATTATCCTCCAGGAATATGACCTTACATTCAAAACCCCTAAGAGAACCAAAGCCCTTGCACTTGCTCAGCTCATCACCGATCTCCCTTCCCTTCTCCCGTCCCCGCAAATCTCCGATGAGTTACCCGACAATCACTTGTTCACTATCTCGTCTGAGGACCCATGGTACAGTGATATTCTGTTATACCTGTGCACGCAGAAGTTCAGACCCAAAGCCACCTGTAATGAACGCCGTCGCATCCGTCACCAGGCCTCTCGATATCTCCTCTCAGGAGATGTCCTTTACTGGCGAGGGGTTGACACCATTCTTCATCGTTGCCTTACACACGAGGAAGCTGAACACATCCTTAATGACTGTCATAGCGGTGCCTGCGAAGGCCATTTCTTAGGGATGGCCACTGCCCAAAAGGTCATCCGCGCCGGCTACTTTTGGCCCACACTTTTCATCGACTGCATCACTGCGGTCAAGCATTGCCACAACTGCCAACTTTTCGCCCCCAAGGCCCGGACACCTCCTGCTCCGTTACACCCAATCGTCACCATTGGTCCCTTTTGTAAGTGGGCCATCGACTTCATGGAGTGTAGACCCTCGTCTGCCAACGGCCACATGTATATCATTGTCACTGTTGATTACTTCACCAAATGGGCGGAAGCCATGCCTACCTTCAATTGTACCGCTGACATTGCTACCCATTTCTTCTTTAACCATGTTATCACTCGATTCGGAGTCCCTAAACAGTTGGTCTCAGACCATGGTTCACACTTCGAAGATGCCGTCTGGCGAGAGTTATCTACCCTCCTCAAATTTGAACACCAATTTTCCTCTGCTTACTACCCCCAAGGGAATTGTCAAGTAGAGGCTATGAACAAAATCCTAGAAACCATCCTCCAACACACTGTTGACCGGCATAAGTCCAATTGGCACCACATGCTATTCCCTGCCTTATGGGCTTACCATACCTCCACTAAGACCACCACTGGGTTCACCCTGTTTCATTTAATTCACGGTGTAGAGTCTGTCCTCCCCATCGAGTGTCAGATCCCTGCCTTACATATCGCCGTTGAGCTTCTCCCCGACACTTCCCCCTTCGAGCAGCGTTTGCTGACACTCGAACAAGCTGACGAAGACCGTCGTGCCACTCTCCAGAACATCGAAGCTGCCAAGAACCGCTCCAACGCCGATTATGACAAACATGTTCACCCTCGAACTTTCCATAAAGGGGACCTTGTGCTCGCCTATGACCAAGCCCATGACAAAACTGGTAAAGGGAAGTTTGAATCCATGTGGAAAGGCCCTTACATCATGTAGACCTGCCTCGGCAAGGGGGCATACATCTTAGCCAACTCCGAAGGTCACCCGTTGCGCAACCCCCGTAATGGGTTGTATCTTAAGTGCTTTTACCCATAAATGAAACCGCGACCTCATTGGTCCGCATTGTACAGTTTGCTCTCTTTTTGTTTTTCACTTTTTTTACCATCATCTCACATTCATCATTTTTGCATGCACACAGATGGACCATCTTCCACCTTGTTACACTGTCTTCGCTGACGGCACAAGCCACTGGTCTCCCAACCTGGCTTCTGCAGCATGGGTCTTATATTCCCCCTCACATGAGATGATCCACCTTGAGGGAATATGTATAGGCGCTGCTACCAATAACCAGGTGGAGTATGATGCTGTGACCGGTCTCCTGACTGCTGCCCTCCAGATGGGCATATGCCACCTTCATGTGTTCCTTGACTCCCAGCTACTTGTCTCACAGATCAACAACTGCTACCAGGTGTGTGATCCCTGCCTTTTTAGAAAATTCCTGCGCGCAAAACAACTCAGCCGACAGTTTGAATCCATAACATTCACCCATGTCCCCAGAGCTCAAAATAGTGTCGCAGATTAGATGGACAACAACATCCTAGATTGGCATATCAATCACACCATGTAACACCTACCTCATGCATCATCATCCCATAACATATCATAAAAATATATAAAAACCCAAAAATATTGCATCAACATTTGCATCCATGTACATAAACCATACAACCACATGTATATCCATAGGGGCATCCACGTGCCTAATCATACATACATCATGTTGCATCACATACCATACACAAGGGGCGTCCACGTGCCCAACATCCTATACTACTTGCATCCACAAGCAATACCAACATATCACACATCATAAAGCACATCCACGTGCGTACAACTAAACAACAACATCACAAAAAGGTGCATCCACATGCATATATATATATATCAAAAAATACATGTTCAGTGCTATACATGTCCTGAGTACCCCTGTACTCAGCTATACAAAAAAATGGCTATACATCCCTAAAGCCTCATAAAATACATGCCGTAGCTACAAAAATCGGGGGGAGTCCCCTACACTCCCTAATGAGAGTCATACCCTGCATCACTGCCTGCATCGGCTGCCTCTGAGTCCTCCCCTCGCTCCTCCTCCGGAAAATCCTCATCCCCTACGGGCTCCTGTGCCCGTGCCATGTCTACCAAGATAGCCACCCGGATCGCAATGGATCTGAACTCTCGGGGTGCCCTCATGCAATCCTGAACCACATCCGGATCGACGTCCCGCCATCCCTCGTCAGTCACCCCCACCAACAAACAGTCTAGTAGTGCCCATACAAACTCCAGCGTCCCCTCCGCATCGCGGCGACGGACGTCTCCTCGCCTAGGCAGAGCTGGAACAGCCACAATCCCCCTCCATGCCACATGACCTGGCGGCGGCCTCGGGCCCACATCTGCAGATCACCCATATATCAGTAACCGTATATCAATCTACTATCATATCTATAAAACTTGACATCCATAACATGCAAGCAAAAACATACGTACCATCGGGTCCCCATGCCTGTCCTGGTGCTCGTGGTGCCTCTGGATCTCCGGTGTAGTCCATGTCCCTATACGGGAAGTCGTCCAGTGTCAATGGTATCTGGAGCCACTGCAGGTACAACTCCTGCGTAAAATACCTACCCACGTCACCGCCACCACGGCGATGCATCATCTTGCCCCACCGCACCATCCGTGGCTCCCTCAAACCTCCTGCTCTGATCGGAACCTGCGGCCGCAGTGTGGGCACCCTCTCCATAAAGAAGGCACACAAGAAAGAACCATAGCAAAACCCCTTGCTAGATTCCTTCGCTGCTATCAGCTGCCGCTGAACGCAGGTCAGGTACATTTGGCCCCACGCATAGTACACCCCATCCAGTACGCGCTCTACCATCTGCATCTGGCCCCCCAACACCTACTCAGGTGACTGGGACCCCAATACCCGAACCACGCATGCCACCATGGCCTGTACTACTGGCTCCTGTAAGTCTCTCACCAGAAGTGCATTCCTATGCACCCTCACCTCCGGACCACAGTACCTCTCCAGCATATCCTCCATGTCTATGTTCGCAGATACCCGTGGCTGTGTGTCTGCCACCCTACCTAGACAGGGCAACCCCGTCAGAAAGTATACATCGGTCAGGGTGAGGTCTACCCTCTCACCCTGTACTCGGAAAGCCTGTATGTCCGACTCCCAGAAACTGATCAATCGATTCAGCAGCAATGCTTCCGACCGTATCATGGGTATCTGTGTGAACTTTAGTAGTCCGCACAGTCCCAGCACCGATCGCACATGGCGATCCCCTAGAACCACGGTCATAATCTCCTCCGGAATCTCCCGCTCTCTCCACAGAACCTGCAGCATCCTGTCAATCACACAAAGTACATTCATCAGACTCATGTCAAATAAATAAATCCTTCCCCCCCCCTAGAAGACCCTAATAGCTCGGCCCAAAACCACGGATTTAGGGCTCCCCTGCCGCGGTTTCTGACCGCGGCTATCAGGCCTACACTCGCGATCCTTAACCGCGTCTGTTTGACCTAACCTCGCGGTTTGGCACCGCGTGTTCCTCCTTGGAACGCGCGGTACCCGACCGCATATTCCGTCAAGCAACATGCGGTACCCGACCATGTGGTTCACCCCGAAACTCACGGTCGCCAACAGCGGTTTCATCCCCCCAACCCGCGGTCCACCCCACGTGGACCATACACATAACCCTGGGACCCACTACCCAACCCCCAACCCTAAAAAACATGCAGGTATGAGTTTGACGGAATACCTGTGTCTCCCGGATCTGAAGTCGGCCGGTTGGATCGTCCAGAAATGCCACCTCAACTCTGGTCCACTCTGATCACTAGTCAAAGTCAAATAGTACAAATGACACTTGTCATGGTGGGCCCACTCACTATTTATAGTTAGTTGAGTTTTTCTTGTTTTGGCCATTCTGACCCCATACGGAATCCATTTTTCAAACCGCTTTCACCACTGGAATCAGCACGACGAGACCGTCATGATCGTCACCTCGTTGCATTATTTTTGCCCTGTCACTTTTTGCCCATTTCTCAGACGCCACTAATCACCTCGATTTGCGTGCCACATCGGTCGTTCTCCATTTTTCACATATTTTATATCATCGGATTCATTTTTCCGAGCCATTGATGATGCTTGAGATCATTTCTCTCTCTCACCCCCATATTTTTTGGGAATTTTTCCCAAAATGCCCTCGTCGCCTCGGTTTGCGTGCCACATCGGCCGTTATCCGTTTTTGACACTTTTTATATCGTTGGATTCATTTTTCCGAGCTCGTGATGATGCTTGATATCATTTATCGATATCAATTGGTACAATTTCCACATTGTGTCCCGACACCTTGCTGCCTCGATTTGCGTGCCACATCGGTCGCCATCGGATTGTTCCCCATTTTTACATGAGCCCTCCACTCCTGTCATACTGCAAATATTTCATTATTTTTCCACCATTTCATTCACCCTGCAAGGAGGCCCACCAGTGTTCCCCCCTACCCTTGTTCTTGGTCATCATTACTATTCCTTGATTGAACACTTCCTCCTTGCTTGGCCATTCCTTTTGTTCGGTATAATTTTATCCCTTTTTTGGGCCAGACAAGTCCTTTACGAAAAAGGAACTTAGGGAGTTTCCGTTAAGCTTTTTTCTGACTCCTAAAACAATGAAATTATCACCGAGCAATCTTGCTTCCTTTCATGCTCGTTAAAGTACCTGAAAGGGCGTCTACCTAGTATAAGTTTACCCCTTTTCCGGACCTGGTGGACTAATTACGAAAAAGGAATACTCTAGTCATACCGGCTAGAAGAGTTCTTCATTGCATCCTTTTATGCTTCTTTGGGCCTTGGAGACTAAATATACGAAAAAGAAACCCCCCGGAGTCTTCTTATTTGCTTTCAGACTCTCTAAAATTGAAAGCAACCATGAGCATGAACTGTCCTGGGCTCGTATAAATCCACACGACAGTACCATTCCATTACTTCAAAGTCTCCTTATCGCTTTCAGACTCCTTAAAATTGAAAGCAACCACGAGCATGAACTGTCCTGGGCTCATATAAATCCACACGACAGTATCATTTTACACACACTTCTTCTAGTTCCTTAAACCATGAAGAAGTCCCCTCCCGTGCCTCCCGGCACTATGATTGATCATCTCGGCAGCACCCCCAATCAGGTCGCCTTTGTTCAGAGTATTCTGCAGTCTTCTGCCATTTTACCCCAACTCGAGTCTCCTTAGCCCGGTCCCCCTCCCAGATCCACTACAGCTATGATCCCTTTCCCATCAGTCAGTTTCATATGCTGCCCGATCATCCCCGTGATCATACTCTGAATAAAGGAAGTTTGAGTCCACCCACTCTACTTGCCCAGTTTTCCCCCCAGTTTGTCAGTCCTGCCATCAGTACTATCACATTTCGGTTCTCCACCTCGTGCTCCTGTCAAGGAAACATCATTGCCTTGATAGTTGCAGGTCTCCCTCTGTCGATGACAACCCCTCTATTCCAGAGGATAGGCCCAGAGGTCCCTGCGCCTTGGACCCATCACCATCTGTGGTGAGTTCCTACGGACCATTTTGAGAGGAGTCATCATTGCCTCTCCGAATGGTTGTTTCTCACATGCTTGACTTCAGCACCTTGATCGCATCGTTGAGAATCACGCAGGATTTACATACCTACCATTATTTGTCGAAGACCCCGGATTTCCCCCAACTCTAGCACATTGGTGAGTCACTTCGGAACACCCAGTTATATGTTCCCGTGGATGTCCGGGCTGTGTTGGTGATTGTATTCGGAAGCCATCCAGTTACATGCTTCCTTGAGTACCCAGTTCAGTTCCAGATCAGTTCCAGTTCAGTGTACCATTGCGAGTGTGCCCCTTGTCACTCTAATCCAGCAACTCATCCGTTCCTTTGGTACCACACTCAGTAGCACTGTTGATTGTTCCAGTGTATCAGTTCTTCAGCTTAGACATGGTCAGCCCAGCAGTATGTCCCAGATTTGTGTCCCCTCTGGACTCTTATGATGTACACAGTGGTTCTCTATGTATCTTACAGGTCCCTCTTTTCGGGCCTCGCAGTTCTTTTTATGTATCTTGATACGAGCATGGGTATGCCCGCCTCGTCCATATATTGAGATTCTTCCTCATTCAGTATTTGAGGTTATGTATATTTCAGGTCCCCATATTTTGGACCCCATTGTTATTATATCTTGATATGAGCATGGGAATGCCTGCCTCGTCCATATGATTAGATGATTCCTCATCCATTATTGAGGTTATGTACTTTTAGTTCTTGCAGTTTGTTCAGGATCGTTGTTCCGGGCTTCAGTTTGTTTCTTCTCTTCTCCACACCCAAGGAAAACCATATATGACTTATGATGTCCATTGGCCATACGATGAGCTCCTGCCCTCGCACATCAGGGGGAAATCTATTAACACTCAAAAAGTGTTCACTACCTCATCTACCCCATTACATGACTCATTTGTCCATTTTCCTACCATATTTCCCTTAAAAACCCTAAATATCCTACTAAAATGCCTCCAAAAGGCCACAAAACCATCAAAATACCTCAAAAAGGCTAAAAAAAACCCTTTTTCCTCTAAAAATAGCAAAATCCCTCTAAAAAGGGAATAAAAAATATAAAATAATGAGGAAAAGGAGAAAAAACCCTATATAGCTGCCCTAAACCATATGGTCCCCAAAACCATGGGCCAGCACTCCACCACCAAAAAACTATAAATAGGTGATGGAGATCCCTCATTCCATATCCACAATCAAGCATACCCTTACTCTGCCAAAATCTCTCTTGAAACCCTAGCTCACCATTGAGCTACTTTCACCTTGAGAGCCCCTTTTGGACCATTCCCACCATTGGAGAAAGAGAAGGATCACATTGGAGCTTGGAGCAACCCTCTTGGACATTGCAAGAGCTTCACCAACCTTCACATTGGAGGTAAAATTAATACAAAAACCATTATTTACATTTTGTTGTTTATGTTTCATGCACATGTTTTAGAGTAGTTTACATTTTTGTTTTAGCATACTAATTTCCATTTACTGAACTGCTACTAAGGAGTCCCTTCTCCTTAGTAGGTGCTCATTTGCACAAGCTAGGGGTAAAACCCTAGCTACATCGAGGGAAGTATCTAATAGGATTTCCACGTCTAAGTCTGAGGTTATTTTCTATGCTGCCTTCTTCTTTGCTGACTTCCTATGCATGGTAATCCTGTGGTGAGCAAGGTAATGTCAATAAAGAGCATGCATACATTCAAACAACTATAAAATGCAAGGTGACAAAAAATACTATTTTCACAACATGGAGGCTATTTCAAAAAATAATCATTTTTATCACAATTTCAACTATCAACTCAAAGTTGAAGAACATGAGAAATAATAGAATCAAATGAAACATAGCTTAGGATTACAGCCACTCTGACTTAAGGCTTATTACAGTTAGGCCAGTTCATAATAATAAGCATGAGATCAACAGGGTGGATGTGTGGCAAGATAATTTCTTATTTGCGCAACTCGTATTACAGTGCACAAGTTTCTTTAAACATTCCACACAAACCTACTGAGGAGAAGAGATCGGAGGAAGGACGTTGCAAAGGAAATTGCAGGGATGTGCGAGGCTAAAGAAAAAACTGTGGTAGCGCCTAAAGTTATTTATGCGTCAAGGCCTAAATCTTAGCATGCGCTAGCCAAAGCTATTTTATGCGCTATCACTGAAATTGCACCTGCGCTGGTGCCTAACGTTATTTCTGTGCTGGCGCCCAAAGTTATTTACACACCTAATGTTTACATGTGGTGCTCTCTTGCACCAATTTTTGGGCGAAATTTCATGTGTCGGCACTCGATAGAGGAGTCTGTGCGAAGATGTAAAAAAATCATAGTTGTTGGCCTCTATCGGTTAAGAACAGGCTCGTTTATCCAGCTTCCAGGTGGGCTCGATGGGTTGATTTAACACGTACCAATGTAGTTTGGCCGACCATTGTGGGTTTTATGCAACCTCGTCGTGAATGAACAATGTTCTCCGTTGATCTTTGAGCAGTGTACCCAGGTGTTCATAGAACGAAACTTTAGCTGCAAGAATGGGAAGGATTGGGTTTTACGTGCAGTAGATACTTGGCATGGAATTTTGTTCTACACGGGGTGTCACGTGAATGTGGTTTCTATGGGTTTTAAAAGAAAACTATGTAGCCACTAAGAAGCTACAGGGAAAACTCAGGGATATCAAGGTGGGAAAAAAAACTTACTCAGGACGCCAAGGACATGACGACAAAACAGAGTTCATGCTCGCAGGCGGTGACAAAGCTTTCCGGGTTTCGGTTCGCACAGGGTGACTTCGGATTCTCATTTTGGGATCAAGGACGAGACCAGTCATTCTGTGCTCTCTAAGCTTCTTGCAAAGAACTTCCTATGCTATAAAAACAAGCTCACGAAAAAGAAAGGGGCATAGAGCCTACCTGTCAGACTGGCAGGGTCCGTCGAGGGTGAACATTCCAAGGCAGGAGCTGAATCCGCAGGCGCCCGATGAATAGCAAACCTTGCTCTTGATGAAAATGGGTAACTCTAGTTGCTCGGCAAATATAAAATGTGTTGAAAACCCTATTGCACTTGTTTAAATAAGGGTGGCATTTATGTCACATACGACGATAGGTTGGTGGATTTAATTTCACAGGGCTCGAGGTTCTCTGCCATTAAAATGACACATGGCTCTATTAAAGACCCCACCAACCTTGCCGGTGCACAAGGGTCGAGGAGATTTTTTGTGCCAAGCGTTGAGCAATGATTTAAATTCTACGCTAAGGCGGTGATCATATATTATGCGTTTTGCACTAAGCGCAGGTTTGAACATTAAATATCACGCTCAAGTGACGATCTTGCCATTATGGATGCACTCCTAAAACTGCGCCAGAGTTTGGGCTATCGAAAGACACCAAGAACAACATTGTAAGCGGGGATGATAAGTATAACACCTGCACCAATGGCGTCGATTCTATCATCAAGGCTTGCACTGGGAGGAACGCGCCAGCTCTTAATTCTTCAAAGAAGGTGAAGCGCAGCTACAAGGCATGGAATATTAGGGTAGGTCTTGCACCATCGGCGGCTGAGGAATGGTTATCACTTGCGCTAACGGTGGCTGAGTTATTGTTAAAAAATGCGCACCGTATAAAGGACTTGGGACTCGTCAAAAGGGGCGGCTGAGTTGGAGCCAGAGTATGCGCTAGACGGAGGACTTGGGGTTGGAGGACACGCCAAAGCGATGGAGGACTTAAGGATAAAACTTGCGCTATAGCGGGTGAATTAAGACTAAAATCGGTGCTGAAGAGAAAAGACTGATTTTTCCTTAGGAACATAAAATGAGAAAACTCTTTTGGAAGCAGGTGGTGAAGTTCTACCGAGTTTGAGAAAGAAATACACCCGAAAGATAAAGGAAAAAACTTTCTACAAAAGTGTTGAAAGGAGGGGCCCCAAACACCTTCAAAAGTTTGGGGAGGGATGTTGTATCAACAACAATTGGTGAATCACTAACGAACACAGATCTCTGAAAAACTCTCTCGTTCACCGAAAGGATTCTTTTAAAAGTTGTTCACCTTATGTGCAGTAGTCGACTTGAGCATTCAAATCTCGACAAAGGAAGTAGTCGCTTTCTCCGTTGGTCATCGGGATAGGGGAGCTTTGATAAAGACATCCTTAAAAATTTCCAAGGGCCAAAATATGAGCTTCAGTTTAAAAGATTCATCCTTCAGACGACCACTCTCATCAGACTCCATAGGATTGTAACAACATCTCCTAGACACTATTGCTCTTGTTCCTCATTCCCATGTTGCATGCCTCTTTTTGGAGTTTTACGCATTTCAGAGCCTTTTGTTGTTTGAGCCTTCTAGAAATATTTTCCTTTGAATTATGATCTTTGATTTTGGTTCTTCAATCCAAAATTTCCTTTTGTGTGAGCGAGATATTTTATTTATTTATCAAGACTCACGGATGGAGAAGAACCTAGATTAAGCTGAGTCTTTTGGACAACTTTCTTGATTTGAACGTTTTGCATTTAACTCAGCCATGCTTTGATTGAGGCAAGAATTTCTGGAAAATATACCCTTGATTATTAGCCTTTTGGCTTTTGATTTACAACATGGAGTCACTTCAATACCCTATGCCTTCGAGACGTGCTTCCTTTCTCTGGGTCCAACCATAGCGATCCTCTTAAGATGCTTTTAAGTGTAAGGGTGGATGGAGCCCGAAGATAGTGATAAAGATAGTCATAGATCTCTGTTATTTCAACAAGGGTTAGTGTGACCAACATAATAGGATCTATTCATTCTGGAGAACGATCAGCAAAAGCCAAAAATGCATTGGTAAACTTTCTTTTGAGGATACATTTCCAGTTCCACGGGTCATGAGATTTCTTAAGAGATCTACCTTCATGAGAGGCCCAATTGCAGGCGTTTCAGGAAAACAAATTTGTACAAAAGTTCAAATGCTGAGAGGAAATGGCAATTTAGCTAAAACACATAAAAAAAAGACTAAAGTAAAACAAAAGAAAAGCTTTATTTATGTATAGAAAGTCTCATTGAGACTATGCAAAGTATTGTTTCAAGGCGAGGCCATTGAGAGGAAGGGTTACTTCCTCTCCCTGGAGGTTTGTTAGCTTGTAAGTGGATGGGCCGAGCTTTTTAGAGATTTGGTAAGGGCCTATCCATAAGTGTTTGAATTCCGTGTGCATCCCCTTTCCTTCATGATTATGGTTCCATTTAAGAACTAAATCCCCTACTTCAAAACTTCTTTTACCAAACTTGCTTTTATCGAACCATCTTTCGACTATGTCTTGATGTTGATGAAATCGGTCTTTGGCTCTATGTTGGGCTTCTTCAAGTTGAAGTAAAGTATTGATCCTAGATTGTAAAACCTGACTACCAGACCCTCGAGAGGCTTGAGACAACTGTAAGTATGGAAGCAAGATGTTGGGAGGGAGGATGGCTTCCTTCCCATAGATGAGGGTGTAAGGGGAAACCCCTAATGCATTCTTTGGAGTTACTCTATCTTCCCATATGGCATTTGGGAGAGATATATGCCAGCTTCGATGATTTTCAATCATAGACTTCTTGAGAATACGGATGAGGTTTTTGTTTGAGGATTCAGCTAGTCCGTTCCCTTGAGGGTAATAATTGGTTGAATAATGCAATTTAATTCCACATTCATAAACAAATTCATTTATTTTAAAAGACGAGAAATAGGTGGCATTATCAAAAACTAGGGAAATTGGAACCCCAAACTTGGTTATGATGTTCTCTTTCAAGAAATCGATGACTGCATCTTCGTTGATCTTGCGCAATGGGATTGCCTCCATCCATATGGTGAAGTAGTCCGTGGCTGTGAGGATATATCAATGTTGAAGAGAAGAATTTGGCTTTATCTCTCCAATGACATCTATACCCCATTGTTAGAAAGGTTCTGAGATAATAACTGACTGCAAAGGTCCTGCTGCCTTAGGTAATTTCCCAGCACTTCTTTGGCATATATCACAGTTCCATGCATAAGCATGGGAATCTCGGAATAAAGTGGGCCAATAATATCCAGCCCTGAGTATTTTGTGAGCTGTTGTCTCCCTTGAATAATTTCCACCAGCAGGACCATCGTGTAACTCTTTGACAACTTTACTTGCATCTTCTTTCTCCAGACATCTGAGGAAAATTCCATCATAATTTTTTCTGAAAAGTATTCCATCAATGATTTGATAAGCTGCTGATTTCAAATGGAGTGCCCTTCTTTGATTAGAACTCCAGTGTTCTGGTAGATATCCTTGTTGCAAATATTGCACTAGATCTCTATACCATGCTTCAGGAGTTGTGAAGACGGGACATACTTCAACTCTATTCAACTCAGCTTCATTTTTCCCATGTTGCTCTTCATCGATCGGGTGCTCCGTAAGAAATTTACATAGGCCTTGTCCCTTAATGATGGTGGTTGGTTTAAAATCTAAATCATATTCTTGAAGAGCTGTGAGCCAGTTTCCCCTTCTTTCTCCTAATTCTTTTTGAACGAAAAGGGATCTAACAGCTGCGTGGGGAACTATAACTTTAGTTTTGTTCTTAAGAATATACGTTTTGAACTATTTCACCACTTTGAACACGGCATACGCTTGTTTTTTGACAATGGGATAGTTCAGTTCAGCACCTTGCAAACCAATGCTCATAAACGAGATTGGGTATTAGTCTCCTAATTCAACCTTTTGGGTGAGCACAGCCGCAAGAGAGTCATCTAAAGCAAAAGTATACAAGATAAAATCTTTGTGGAAATCTGGGCTTCTTAAGGAAGGAGCCTTAGCTATGGCTACCTTAATGTCTCTAAATGCATCCTTTTCCAAGTCTGTCCACTTGAACTGTATAATTTGCTTGACCATTTGCTACAAAGGTTTAACAATTTGAGTGAAATCGGGGACAAATCTTCGGACAAAATTTATAGTGCCCATAAATTACTGCATGGATTTCTTGTTATGAGGCATGGGGATCTTATTGATAGCTTGTACTCTCTGTTGATCTATTGAAACTCCCTTTTTTGAAATGATGTGGCCCAACAGTTTACCTTCGGGAACAACGAAGACACTCTTCTTGGGATTTAAAGAGATACCATATTTTTGGCAACGATAAAAAATATGCTTCAAATGAACAACATGATCTTCTCTTTTTTTTGAAAAAACTATCACAACATCTAAATAGACCACAACACAGTGACCTCCCAATCCTCGGTATACGATGTCCATTGCTCGCTAAAACGTAGCTCCTGCATTTATCAGGCCGAATGGCATCCTTCGGTATGCAAACTTTCCCCACTTGGTGCGGAAAGTAGTCTTAAGACGGTCTTCTTCAACTACTAATACTTTATTGTAACCCGAGAAACCATCAAGGAGGGAAAAGAGTTATGATCCTGACACCATATGGAGAATTTGTTCCATTGAAGGGACGGGATAGTTGTATTTATTTGAAGCTCTGTTCAAATTTCTGAAGTCCACACATAGCCTTATTTATCCTGACTTCTTTCTTACAAGAACAAGGTTAGCAACCCACTTAGAATGTCGGACTTTAAAAATTATTTTAGCATCCAGTAACTTCTTCAGTTCCTTTTGAATCATAGGTTCAAGAGTAGGGTGCATCCTTCTTAATTGTTGTTGAAATGGCTTGACACCTGTTTTCATTGGTATGCCATGCTGAATAATGCGGATGTCATATGTTTTCAGATCTTCATAAGTCCATGCAAAAGCATCGTTATATTGTCGAAACAGCTTGATGAACTTATCTCTTTCTCCCGGTGAACAACATTTTCCAAGGTTAACAAATTTTGGTTCAGCCTCGGTGCCCAGATTAACTAATTCATGCTGCATTGATGAGCTAGAGGTCTTGGTATTTGTTGGCCTTTTGAACTTGCTCTTAAGATCAAACAACATTTCAAGTGACCTTACCCCTTTGGGGATGAAATTTCCTTTAGTTGTATCTCTCTTTTGTAAATCAGAATCATGCTCTTCTTTGTCTATCACAGCTTCTTGGAACTTGTCTTTGTTTGTTAGAAAAGTTATAATTTGATTGTCATCATCGAAAACTCTGAAGTTTGTGATGTTTTCAGGGACAGAAGGCCTAAAAACCAATTCAATTGAGCACTTGTTATTCGTTGGCACCAATCTGGAAGTGGATGTTGCTAATAAATCAGCCGCAGAATTTTGTAGTCTAGGAATAGACTTTATATTGAAAGCATCAAAATGCATAATTAAATCCCATACCTCTGCTTAATAAATCCTCAACTGAGGTGAAAGACAATGAATGGTATCTCTTACCTATCTCACAACTATTTCTGAGTCACCAAAAACCTTCAGGTACTTGACATTTAAACCGATGGCTTTCTTCAATCCGTGGACTAAAGCTTCATATTCAGCAGTGTTGTTAGTACAATCAAATTCTAACCTACAGGACAAAAAATACTTATTTCTTTCTGGATCCATCAGAACACAACCGGCTCCGGATCCTTCCAAAGTTTTAGAACCATCAAAGTATAATGTCCAAAAAAGATTGTTTTATTTAGCTAAGTTAGTATCTTTATGATCTAAGTCAGTGACTAAACTAACTATATTACAGTCAATATCATCAGTCCGAGAAAAATGAAGGAGATCAGACTGTTCATCTAATTCATGGCTAATAGTTTCAGACTGATAATTACCCGGATCAATTTCTAAGAACCCGGATCAATTTCTAAGAAATAATTTCCCAAAAATGAGGATGAGAAGGCTACAACTTCATTCTTTCCTTCTAGTTGAGTTACATTTTGTTTCATGTGTGGTTCTATCAGAACCTTGATCTGATTCTATCTATTTTGATATGGCAACCACAAATGGGACCAATCAATTTCAAAGTAACCGTTCAACTTTGTGGACCAGTCCCTACTTAGGATCAAACCATAGGCTTCGGGAATGTCAACTACCATTATATCAATGAACTGACAAACTCTAGAATCTGTTGAAAACCTAATGAGGACATCTTTCATTTCCCCGATAACTTTGACAGCAGTCCTATCTAAGTGAATAATCTGGGCGGGAGATGTAATTGGTTAACCATTAATCCTTTTACAAATAGATAGTGGCATGCCATTTGAAGATGCTCCAGAATCTACCAGAAAATTGTGCACATTGTGATTGAAGATTTCAAAAGTTAAAAGGAACGGCTACATCTGAGATTTGGATTTCCCGCCTATACTGGCCTCATTAATTTCAGGGTCTTCTTGAGTATCTGTTAATGGAGTGATGGGCTGGGATTGAAGAGCATGCAACAGCTTGTCTCGTTGCTGGGGAAAACTGCACATATCGAATATTGAAACATTTTCCTTTACTTTCTTTATATCTTCAATGATGTCATATCCTATATCACATTCTTTTACAATTCTAGTTTGATGGTCTATCTTATTCAGTGTGACCTTTGGTTGTTGAACTGTTGTGTCAATGTTTGGCTACATGGCCACTGTTGGGTTAGCTTTAGGTTGTGGTGGAATGACTATTATTTGTCTTCTAGGTAACTCTTTTGAAACTTTAGCTTTGGGAATAGTCGAGCTTGAAACTGGATCTGCAATGGGACCTTTACTGCGAGTGTTAATGTTTACAGCAGATACTGGGCTTTCCACGGGATCATCTTCTACCAATTCAGTTAAAGGTGCCTAATCCCACAGCACCATGGTAGTGTCTGGAGATGGTTCCTCTATATCAAGGCTTGGTTCCTCTGGAGGATCGTCTTGATCTAGAATCTGTGAATTTAGAATTTGATTCATGACTAAACTCATAGAGTTAATCCATTGTGGGAAGCTCTTTTACGAGTGTGGCTCTTGATGAAAGGTACAAAAGTGTTCCATCCCTATTTTTTTTAGAATTAAAACAAGAGAAGTATTCATAGGTGGATGAGGTTGATCATTGTCTTCTCTCTTCTTATAGAATGGTTTGAAAGGCTTTCTAGACGTGCTAGTCACTTTATCTTTCTCAAGATCTACAATTTTATTTGACAATTTCTGCATCATCTTAACTACGTTTTGCATGTCCGTCGACGACTCTTCTTTATTCCTGGTGAGCAGCAAGGTTTTTTTACTAGTTGTTGGTTTTGTTTCTGCATCTAAGGCATGTTTGGCAATGCTGTCTGCTTCTTCTTCCACCTTCCTAGCTTCTTCAAAATTTTCTATCAGGGTGGTTTTCTTGGATATTTTGACGAACATTGCTATAAGGCCTTCAAGTGTTGTTGTATAGTATTCAACTAGAGATTCTTCTTTCGGTTTATTTGCTTCGCTGAAATTATTCAAGAGTGTAGTGAACCTTTGGTTGAAGTCTTGAAATTTTTCTTTCTTTTCCGTTCTCATGGACAATAATTCTTTCATGAGTGTAGCTACAGTTTTTTGATTTCCATACTTCTTTAAGAAACATGTTTCAAATTCTTCCTAGCTAGAAATTGAGCTAGCTTGTAAGCTAAAATACAAGGAAGAAAATTTCAGTTCAAATGTGTATGGGAAAATCCTACAAACTACATCTTCATGCTGTACATTTAAAACATTCAAGGCTAAATAAAAACTCTTGAGATGATCTTCAGCAGAAATGGCTTTTCCTGGGTCATATTTAGGCAAGACTTTCTCTGGATTTTTTGGCAGATTGTGGAATGGCCCAGCTAGATTTAATGCTTCCTTTGCTCTCCAAGCAGGTACAGCCATGGTTCTATGTGGAGAATCAGGTGGAGAATCATGTGGTGAATTAAGTGGAGTGTCCTTTGGAGTAAAAAGTTCTCCAAGATTTTATGGATCTGAAAATTTTTTTGGGTTTTCAAGATCAATTTCTTTCAGGGGTTCTGCGATCTCTTCCAAAGTTAAATTTACAAGCTCTTCAAAATTTTGCACAAGAATAGAATCACGGGTGTACTGTCTTTCTTTTCTGGGAGTACTTTTCCTAGGGAGGAAAGTTACTGTGTTTAAACCACCTAGTTGTCTAACATAAGATCGTGTATGCCTTCTTAAATCTTCTATTTCGGCAAAAGGCATAGCATACAATACTTCTTGATGTTCAGAATCAGAGATGGGTTTTTCTTGATTTGCTACTTCAAGATTTGGGTTGTCTGAAATTCCTGTTTCAAGCGGGTTTTTAGTAACATTTTTGACAATGGGAGATTTTCCTTTATCAGCCAGGCACTTCAGGCCCTCCTCCTAGCGCCAAAAACTATTGATGCCTCAAAGATAGCAGCATCAAGCAGAAAGGGATTCTCCCTGGTAAACTATCCCAATTAGATTGTCCACCATTTGGTATGGGGAATCTGTTCGGTTAGCGGTTTCGGCTACCATTAGATTCGAAGATTTGCTTTCTTTTACACTGGTTATGGCCTGATCCACCGTTCTTTTTTTATTTTATTGTTAAGATGATATGCAAGTGCCTAAGCTAATTTAATCTAAATGCGGAACTTGAAACAAATCTGTATCTAAAACTGAAATAAATCTAATCTATCCTTGCAAGGAGCAAATTGTAAATATGAGCACTGTACTGAAGGAAACCTCTAAAGACTACATGTATATCTATTTGATTCATAAAGAAGCATCCTCAACAAAAGGTTAAAATATATAAAGATAGCTTTAATTCACATTAATACATTCAATTGTTCATGTTAGCTTTAATTCACATTAATACATTCAATTGTTCATGTTAGGAGAAACATCATTGCACAGAAAAATAGTAAACTCATTCAACACACAGAAATAATTCTGAACAGGAAAGAAAGATCTCATTGTAAGATATGAATGCTACAAGAATAAATCAGCATACATCCAACATTCATTTCCAGGCAAAAGTCGTCCTCTCCAGGCTCTTATTAGGAAAATCACTTTCTTGGAGAAAGTGCAAAATAGTTCGTACAAGCTAAGAAAATCCTTTTCCCTACAAAAAGTCCCTTTTCTCTTTCTCCTAATCTTCTATTATAGCTTTACAAAATGCTGCTTGGGCAGACAGGTGTGCCCTAATTCTAGAACCTCCTTCTTTAGTTTTCATCGCATCCTTACAAAACCCACAAATACATGGAAGACTTTCCATATAGGACAAAATATAGGAGCCATCTATCCTTTTAAAGCATTTATACAAAAGGTAGAATTTCATCTTCTCCTTTTAATTAAAACAAAGTAAGAATGGTCTATCTATTCTGCTGGGGCTTCTGCATGTTGACTTGAAGACTTGCCTCCACCATCCGGCTCGCTTGTAATTATCGGGCCGTCAATACCTTGAATATATATGGTCCATTAGTTGATATCCTTTATTATAAGCTTTCTACGAGAAGAAACTATCACCTTGGACGCTATTTCATGTTTGCATAGGTCCAATTTGATCAGTGCTTTTCCCTCTGTGGCCTCTCTAGCCATCGCTTCTAGGAAGTGAATATGTACTTGAAGTTGGAAAATGAACTGTTGAAATTCATCCTAAGTCCATACTTCTATATTCTTGATGGAAGCCAAGTCTTCGTCCAGCTCGTTCTGCAACTCGTTCATAAATGGAGGCAGGAAGAATTAGATGACACTTGCTATGTGATTCCCTGGGTGTGGAGTAGAATGAACAACACTTGTGGACCATCTTCTTGATTTCCAAACTTAGCTTGGTACCGCAATCCTTGGCGAATTCAAGGATCCCTATATCCACATCCAATTCATCCCCTATAGAAGCGCATAAGTGTGAAGGGAGTTGAGATTTTCCCTTTTTCCACTCAGATTGTCGTTTCAGCTCCTCTACATGATTTGCAAACATTTCTCGAGTTCTTAGGGCAGTGGTTTCAATAGTTGTCATTTTCTTAATCATTTCTTTCACGCTCCAAATCTCTTTCGAGATTAGTACTAGCAACTGATGGATTTTAATCCGCATATCACATGCTTGTTTGCGAAATCTGGACGAATTTTGCTGGTCCTCTTCTGCCTCTTTGAGTTGTTTTCCGAATTGTTCCTTTTCCTGAATCAACCCTTCATACTCCTGTTGGTGGAGATGAATTTGCTGAGCCCTGCTTGCTTTGAGTTCCTCCAATTCTGTTATTCGAGCTTTCAGATTCTTCAGTTCATCTTCAGAGATAGCCAACTGCATTTCTAAGGAGTTCTTCTCATTCTCAAGCTGGAGAACTCCTGAATTTAGCATTAGATGCTCTCCTATCAACTCATTGTATTTCTCTTTCAATTTGTTTGCTTCCAACACCTCCCTCTTTCTATCATCTCTGATCTTAAAGCATTGTTCCCTGTAATGGTTTATATCACCTTTCAAAAAATCAATACTGGCTTTAGTTGCCTTAGCTAATGCTACAGTGCATTGGGCTTGGAACGTGGGGTCAGCATCAATTCCTTGGACCAATGTTTTCTCTGTTATCCATAATCCATATTCATCATCAACCCCACTTTCCATCTTCTTTACCCTCCTATCAATAATGGCCCTTTTCCGCTCATGGAAATAAATGGTATCCAGGTCTGCTACTTTGTGTTGGATTTCTCTCTATCCTTTCTAGCAGACCCGGGCTTGCGGTAATCCCTTAGACCAACAGAACCCTTAGCTCACTGGCCCTTTCGGCAACAGGTCGCAGAGGCAACCTGAAGTCTCACCCGAAGTGATTCTAATGGGAGGCAGAAGACTCAAGTGTCCTCAGCCAAGTTCCGAGGCATCCAGGGTGCTTAAACCCACCTTAATCCCTTTGACTGGAGCTGTCTATCTCATTCCATTACTCCAGCTACGCCTCTGTCTTATCGCATTACGCAGGGGGTGCGATAAGTCCTCCCCCTACGTGAGACCGTCTAGCGATACCTAAGATATCGTAGGCGCGATATCTTCCCCTTCTAGTTCCTGCGGTAAGTGAATCTTGACCGCTTCCTGGATTAATAAGTGGTCTCCGCTATCCTTATCCTGGTACTGCAGTTAGCTACAACATTCAGTCTCCAAGCCTATCCCTCGCTAATGAACTTGACCCTTGATATCTCGCAACAACGTAACTAAGTAGAATATCACTTTGAGCAGTGTCTAAGTAGACCATTCATGACTTACATTCAGTTCCTACTCGCACATCATCCTCTGTTAACAATTATCTAGTTGCTATGCAGGTAGCTATGATTATCGCAATTATTATACATCATTCAGAAGTTAAACTGACGACCATGTACATTACTTATAACAGACTGAAGCATTCATATATAACACAGACAAGTGAATGAGAGCAGTAGCTACACAAGTACAATAGTGCTACTTAAATAAGCACGTTGTTACTCCCAGGGCGAGAACTACGCCCAGGGGAACTACGGTTCTTGTTTACAACTCTGAAGAATAAACACAGTTCCATTCCACTCTTTACAACAAGGGTCTTCTGGGAAACTCCACCTCAGTGGGAGCCCTTCTCTATAGACCTCTTTCTCTTCCTGCCTTTTACAATGCACTCTCTTTCTCTCACAATCCCTGCGGATCGCACTATCTCTCAACAGGTTGGCCCTTGTATTCTCTCAGGGATGTCCAGACTCTGCAACCACAAAAGGCTTGACTAACCTCTACCTGATGTCCCTATCACTATGTGGCCAACCCTTTATCATATAAAAAGACTACTATATATAGATGGCCCGAAGGTCTCATCGCAGTTACAAAACTGTGGGCCTTATCCCAACAGTGACTCAACCCTAACCACTTACAGTCAACTGGCTGTACTTCCATGGCCGCCTTCTGTCTCGTCGCCGCTTCCTGCAGTCCTTAGTCTTTAATGCATCGGCCCGTCGCTTCTTCTTGGTTCAAGCAATGCTGACTGTAGTCCTTCTTCTTTAATGAGGGTAGCTGAACCCTCTCTTCATCTCCGGTTCCTTTATTGCGGTGGTTGAGCTCTCCCTTCGGCCTCTTCTTTGTACCACATGCTTGACTTTTCTGTACCTATCGCCGTGATTCCCGCCGGGATTTGCGCTACGGCGATATCTTTGTCTTACCGCCAAAATTGGTACTTTCTCTCCAAAATTAGTTATCCTTCCCAAAATTAGCAGCTTCCTAAATGCTGCGGAAGTTCTCTCCAACAACTCCCCTAACACTTACTTTTGGCTCGTCCCCGAGCCACTCGCAACAACAGCCTGATTCATCTGCCTAAGCTTATCCTTTGCTGCTCGTGAGATTGCTGCGAATTGTGCCTTAAGCGCTTTAATACTTTCATCCATGTGTGTTACTTCTTCCTGCGCTGCGCTGAGCAGCTCAGCAGTTACCAAGGAGTCCTCTGTGCCCTCAATGACTCCTTTACTTGAGGTGAAGCTTTTCACCTTTTGCTCCAGTTCATCAACCAGATGTGCGACTTTGCTTTCGTGCGGGCTAACTTCGTTAGCCAGGTTGATCTGCTGTGCTCTGTATTTCTGCACCTGCTGCTGAATTTGTGTGATTTCTCCTTTCTTTCTTATCTTCGCAAGAGCACTCAAGCCCTTGTACTCTTCTTCAGCTCTTGCTATCGCATCTTCACAGTGCTTAATGTGCTGATCGAGCTCGGCTTTCTGTGGGAGCTCCTCTAGCTCCAGCCATGTTTTTGATGCATCTTCCAGGATAGCCTCTGCTGCTTCCACCCGACAGTGCATCTGCGTCTGTACAATTCTGAAAGCTTGCACTCGTGCTTCTTGGATTTCCTCTGGAGTAGGTGGCTTATTCGCTTCTAGTGCAGCGATCCTTGCTTCATATTCTTCCTCCATCTTTTTCTTCTCTTCATCTAGAGCCTTTGCTCTTTCCGCTATTTTTCTGATCTTCTGAGTTATTTCTAACTCAGGCCTGATATCGCACTGCGGAAGTTCTGCTGCAATATTCTTTAAAACAAGAGAGACATCCTGCTCTCGTTGAACATATTGCGTCAACTGGGCACTCTCTGCCTCATGCTGTGCAATGAGCTGCACATTGTCGTTAGACAGCAAAACATTTTGCTCATATGTGACTTGTTCTCTGTGCCTCAGCTCCGTGCCTATCTGCTGGAAAATTTCATACAACTGATCCACAGGTACCTCTGGTAGGTTCACCTCAAGAGGATGAACCATCTGCACTTCCATCGGTACAGGGAACTTAATACTTCCTGGCGGTATACGAACAATGTTCGTGCGGTCCCTTGCAATGCTTTCTTCTCTGCTCTGTGGAGGGGGCTGCGAACTTTCTGCGACTGTAGTTGGAGCTGGCTGAATCTGCATGGAAGCAGTCTTCTCAGTGATTGCCTTCAACTCTCGCAATTTGTTGTCAAGGCTGATGCGCATACGATCCTGCGATGACTGAATCGCAGCGAATTTATCCCGCATCTTCTCCTGTATTCAGCTGGCGATGAGATCATACTCATCCTCTGTCATGATTGGTGCCTGCGGTTCGTCGGAAGTAACCGCCTTTGTTCTCTTCTTCTTTGGTCGCACCGGAGAAGGGCCTTCAATAGCCTTTCTCTTAGAACCTATTGGTTCTTTCTCTTTGTCTTTAGGATCTACCTCCTGAACATCTTCTGGGTCCTCAGCTGGGGGATCAGCTGGAACTAGGCCAGAGGATAGATCATCATACATTTGTTTCATGTCCTCATCAAAACAATTCTTAATGGTATCTTCAACCTGCTGGATTTCCATGCGATATGGGCCGGGGGCCCATTCGTTATGTTTCCTGAATCCTTTGGGTCTGATGTAGGTTTTATCCCTGTCGACTTTAAATTCCAGCTTGGACTGATAAAGATCAACGACCGGCGAGTCGACACGCGGAATCGTTGCGACGGATTCAAGCAATAGCATATAATATTCATGGAATACCATTGCGTTATTCTTGTGCTTCTCGGGGTGACTACTCGCCCAAAGATTTGAGTACCTCGACCCTCTGCACGCCCCTGGTGGCAGTTGTGGAAACTGCGAATTGGGCGGCTCTTTCCATCCAATGAAAGCCATAAGGATCAGCAGCCACGAGAAGTGGAAGCTGTGAAGTGGATCCTGCTGCGCCTGCGCACAGTCTTGAAAGAAACTATTTAACAAAAATAAGCTCCAGTTGTAAGGTTTACCTTTTATGACTTCAATCGCGAGGTGGATAACTGAGCCTGTGACCTCCTTCGGCCTCACCTTGAGGAGGAGTTTTCCGGCCAACAGACTAACAGTAAACCGCAAGGCGTCATCCTGTATTGAATTGACATCGTAGGCGCGACCTCCTCTTTGCAGCTTATACTCCGCAACCTGCTTGGTTGAGAGCCTGGTATCCTTTGTGGCGCCATCAATATTTATCTGTGGGTCGAAACCAGTCTTCGATAGACCGGTAATGCACTGAATGAGGTCAACATTGACATCAATTTGGTTACCCAACCATAAGTAACCACCATGCACACATGACAGTAGCGTCCGCACCACAGCATTGACCTCCGGGCCCCGTCCAAAGTGTGGAATCTCCAGGAGATTGAGCAGTCCCGACGGTGCTAAATGGCTTACATGGTCCATGGGGACGAACTCATCGTGCTGTGTCCTTGGGTTCCTCTGAATCGTCATATAACGATCGCGGCGGAATTGTGGGTACAGCGTATAATCTCTCAGATTATAATCAGTAAACTTAACAGCATGCATATTCCCCCACAAGTTACCTTCTTCCTTCACTCGGTTATCCAGCGGTGGGAGTATGAGTTCATATTTAAAGTCTCGTGGAAGAACAATGGCTGGCGCATTCTCTATTCTTGGTGGGAAGTATATGGTAGTGACTGTAACTTCTTCCGGAAGTTCCTGCGCCGGTTCTTCTGAGTCTGTGCTATTCGGGGTCTCGCTACGCTCCATATTAGCTAAGGTTCCTGGTGACTGGCGTGTAGACGGAGAACCAGCAGCAATTTTCTTCCCTTTCTTCGCCACAACCGAAGTCATAGCGCACTCGATTCCACCCCTTTGGAATCTCTGCAACACGTCTTCGAGAGGCTCGTCTGGCGCGAGGGACCTTCCCCTGTGGTACTCTGGACTTCCTATGATTGCTAATCTTAATGCAAATCAGAGTCTGCAATTGTTTTTGGTTTCCCTGCTCAGAACTCTGCTAAGAATACGCTTGGTTCGGCTCAACTGCGCTCAACTCTTTTTGGTGAAAATGACCAAGTAGCCCCGTGCTTTGAATAGAACGTGCATTTATCATAAGGCGGAATTTTAAATGGCAACGGACCAGTGACTGGACCCGCTGGCGGCATTTAATGCATAGACAAGACAGCACCCCGCGCCTATTTATTGCAAACGTCGTTTGAATTTTCGCTGGGAAACTGTGCGCCGGAGTGGTGTCGCATTGGATTTTCCAAATCTAGAAGAATCGTCGTACTGCTGCCAAATCTTAGTACAACAGATACTTGTCAGCCGTGCAGTTAATGCTTGTCAGATGGCGAAGTGACTAGCCCTCTGATGAATTCAAAATTTGGTAGCGCATCCATCTGTTTTCTGTCCTCTGCGATAAGATATCGCATCGTCTGGAGATGGAAAGTGCCACAAACTCGCCTCATATCAAAATTATCGCAACCACCAGGAAAGCTGGCTGCGAATTCTTACCTAAAGTATTTCCCGGTGTAGACTCCTTAGGGTGCGATGCTTCATTTCAACTACACTGAACATCTGCACCATTAGCTTCCTTTCTGGGCTAGGGCTGGGAGGTGGCATGGCCGTCGCGATACAGCTTAAGCCGACTGCCATTGATCAGGGTAGGAAGAAACTCCCCACTCATAGTACGAAGCTGTATAGCACCTCCATCTGTTATTTGCTGGATTTGATATGGCCCTAACCAATGAGTTTTGAATTTTCCAGGGAACTTTATAAACTTACTGTCATAAAGGAGTACCAAGTCTCCAAGCTGAAAGATTTTGTTCTTGATATGCCTATCATGCCAAGCTTTTTCTCGTGCTTTCTGCACTTTTTGATGGAATCCTGCGATAAATCTGTCTTCCTCCAGATTGAGCAGCTGCGCCAATCTCTCCTCTAAGGTATCAGAATCAGCCATCTCTGTAAGCTGAGCAATCCTTAGACTGGGTAAGACGTATTCCATAGGCATAACAGCCTCTTGTCCATATACCAGGCTGAAAGGTGTGTGCCCTATTAGTTTCTTACACGTGGTCCTGTAAGCCCATAATACAGCATTAAATCTGAGGTCCCAATCATCCCTTTGACTGTTACAAATCTTTGTAAGAGCCTGTTCTAATATCTTATTGAAAGCCTCCACCGTACCATTAGCTTGAGGGTGGTAAGGTGTACTCTTATGGTGCTGTATTTCAAATTCCTCTGTCAAGGCTTCTATGGTGCTATTCAAAAAGTGTGTGCCTTGATCACTCATCAAAGTCACTGGGCATCCAAATCTAGTGATGATGTTTTCAAAAATAAATTGTGCTGCTGTAGCAGCATCACAATTCCTGACTGCTTTCGTCTCAGCCCACTTGGTGAGGTATTCTGTTGCTGTAATAATATATCTCGCACCAGTTCGTTTTCCTGGGGGGTTAATAGGACCCACGAAGTCTATGGCCCACTTATCGAATGCGCGTAGCGTTATCTGTGGTCGCAACGACATTTCATCTCTTCTGGAGGGCTTTCCTGTCCTTTGGCAGATATCGCATGATCTGCAAAACTCTTTACTGTCTTTATGTAATGTAGGCCACCATAGTCCGGCTGCTAGGATCTTCTGAGCGGTAGGCTTCCCTGCGAAATGGCCTCCTGCGATGCCCGAATGTGCTTCCTTAAGAATGGTCTGTTTCTCGTGGGGCATAACGCATCTGCGCAAGATTTCATCTGGTCCTAACTTATAGAGGTGTCCTGCAATCAGGGTGAAGTCTGCTGCTTTCACCACTAATTGTTTCTTTTGTTGCTTGGTAAACTCAGGTGGTGCCCACCCTGTAGTAAGGAATTGAATTATGTCTCCATAATATTCATCTGCGACCTGAATGGAGAACAATTGCGCATCAGGCAAGTTGTCCTCTAAATTACTTGGTTCTTCACCTGAGTCTAGCCTTGACAGGTGATCAGGTCCTGCATTTAGTCTTCCTGGCTTAACAATGATTTCGAAATCATATTCCTGGAACAACAATAGCCATCTGCATATTCTTCCCCCTAACACTGGCTTATTGACCAAGTACTTTAATGCAGAATGGTCGGTGAACATCTTGAATGGGGCACCCAACAGATAGTGCCGAAATTTCTGTAAAGCATACACCATTGCTAACCCTTCTCTCTCTGTGGTGGTGTAATTCTTCTCAGCTGTCGATAGTCTCCTGCTCGAATATGCGATAGGGTGGTCAATACCCCCTTCGCCTGGTTGCGTGAGAATAATGCCCAGTGCGATGCCAGATGCATCCACATGAACATGAAAAGGCTTGTTCCAATCTGGAAAGACCAGAATAGGTGCTGTAACCATTTTTTCTTTTAGAGCGTCAAGACTCTTCTGACATTCCTCATTCCACTAAAATTTGATATCCTTCTTCAATAATTTCTCCATTGGTGCGGTAATCTTGGCATAACCTTTGATAAACTTTCTGTAATACCCGGTATGACCAAGTGTAGTTCTCAGCTGCTTTACTGAGTTAGGTGCTGGTAAATTGACAATGATGGCGATCTTCGCGGGATCTACCATCAAGCCTTGTCTGCACACAATGTGACCCAACAACGTACCAAAAGGCGCACAAAATATACATTTTTTTAAGTTAAGGGAAATCTGGTGCTGTCTACATTTTTCAAACATTAATCGCAGGTTTCCTATGTGCTTCTTGACTAGTCCAAATACAGTCCAATCATCAAAATAAACTTCTAAAAATTGATGGATGTATTCCTTAAAGACAGCAACAACTACTCTAGAAAAAATTGCTGGGGCGTTCTTAAGACCAAAGGGCATTACCGTATACTGAAAGGAGCCCCATTCTGTCGCAAATGTGGTCTTGTGCCTGTCGTCTGGATGGATTCTTATCTGGTGATAGCCTGAAAAGCCATCAGTAAATGAATAGATTTCTTGTCCTCCAACATTGTCTAAGACTTCATCAGTGAATGGTGTCGGAAATGGGTCATGCAGCGATGCATCATTCAGTTTGCGCAAGTCGACACAGATCCTGATGTCTCCTTTCGTTTTCTTTTCTTGTACTACCATGGGACTAACCCACTCACTTTCTTCAACAGGTTCAATGATGCCTGCTGCTAGCATCTTATCTATTTCATCTTTTACTTTTGCTTTATACCGCGGGTTCAACCTGTATGGACGTTGCTTAACTGGCCTAGCATCCTTCTTAAGCGGTATTCTCATGACTCCTAAGTCACCCACTATTCCCTTCATTTCTGTAAAGTTGGTAGGAAATAGGTCCTGATACTCGTGTAATAGGTCTGTGATTTGGCCAATTGTCTCATCATCCCAATAATCTCCAATAGAGGCAAACTTAGGGTCTGTTTCTGTGCCAATATTGCTCTTTCTAATCTTGATTGGTTCTGTTACAGCTGGGATTTCTAAGTGTGGACCTTCAACTTCACGCGTACCTTCTGTTTCTGCGATATTGATACTGCGAGGATCTTCATCCTCATCGCTTGAATCTTGTGCGCAGTTGTAACATTCCAGTGCATGTTCCATCTGAATAGCCCACTCGGGTTGCGAAGCCGCTGGTGATGGGCAATCCTCAAATATTTTAGTCTTTATGATCTTCAAGGCCCGATCAATGCTTGGATGCTCAGATTCAAAACTGAACGTGACCAAAAAGTTTTCAATCATAATAGGCCATGAGATAGTTCCTTTTCTTAGCTCTGTTTCTGTATACCAGTTCCGTGGAACTGTATCCAGTGTGTGGATAAACAAATGAACCCATTCTTCTGCTGGAATTTCTAGCCAACTCTGTTCACAGTTCATAATGTGTGCTCTGGGATCACTCTCCCCTGTGTATTTCCGCTGTGTACAGTCTCTTTCTTTAGAGAATCTAATGCGCATCAATCTCTTACAATCATACCATGATGCGATATGTTCCTTGTGTGTGTACCACCATCTTGCAGGTGTGGCTCGAACTGCAAGGTCAAAAACCTCCATCCTCTGCTCTTGAGGAATCTCTTGTTCAAACTGCTGCAAAAAATCATTGACGTCTGCTAATCCATCAAAAGTTGGAATATACCTGTTTTCAGTCCCAATCCATCGCAGTGATTTAGTCATGAATGCGCATCTGCGAATAGAGACTTCGTGGAGTCTATTTTGCCAATTCTCTAAGCCAACATCTGAATCTGATGTGCAGGAGCTATCACATCTCCAGCTGATATGTCCATCAGCTGTAGGGTCAATGTAATCTGTCTGATTAGAAGTCATTTGGTACAAATTTTCCATGTTATGCACCTCCTCTTCTGCTTTGATTGGCTCAATGTAGCGAGGACCCTGTAAAGGGTCTAATGGTGCGATAACCTGGACTTGAGCATCTTCAAATGTCATCTGCCTTTTCTTTAAGTTGATAACAGCCTTGTTATCAAAAGCCCAATCAATACCTAATAGAGCTGGCTAGGGTTTGGTGTCACCAATAATTTCTATGATCTCAAAATCGGCATATGTGTGAACTCCGTCGATGTCCACTGGGACATGCGATAAGCGACCCATCGGTGATATTCTCTGCTGATTAGCTAGTCTAAGATGGATAGGGGACCTGCTTAGTTTTGGACTTCCCATCTGTTCCCATGTCTGCTTAGTCAAGACATTTACTTCTGATCCTAAGTCTAGGATAACCTCATCCATTTCAAATAGTCCGATCTGCGCTGTGAGCCTCATCTCTCTTCCTGTCCTTGTATGGCCCATTATATGGTGAATGGTGCGCTGTGTATTGCTCACAGAAGGGCTCTGTTGACATTGGTCAATAACTTTCTGAAGTTCCTCTACAGCTTTCCCATTTCTTAGAAGTTTCAAACAACTCTGCAAGAAGGACTGTACACTCCCGGTCAATTCCTCTTCGTCGCATCTTCCAGATGTGCTAGCCTGTGGTATCTACGCAGTACTAACATCCTGCGGTGGTTTCCGTGGTATACCCTGAGATGGTAATAATAGTGATCTGGGCGGTGTCTGTTCAGCAAAGGAAGTCTTAGTTTGTTGAAATGCCTCCTTATTCTTCTGTAGATCAAGTGGGATAGGTTTTCCTGGAGCTTTGCGCACCCACTGCGTTCCTGTCGTTTTTTCCACGTCCTGCGATATGTTGCTTGTGGAGAGACCACTGCGAGTTACAATATTGACCCGTGGTTCGGTTTCGTTCTGCTCAGCAGCGATAAACTGGATAGTCTGATTGGTTGCTGGCTTGGCGTCCTTGATCTTAGCTATCAGTATGGGACATTCCTCTATTGTGTGATCATAAGATTTACAATACTTGCACGTTGTAGTAGGGTTCTGACAGTCTCTAGCGTAATGTCCTGTGCTTCCACAGTTATAACAGGTGATAGTTCCACGGCCACGGCCAGATTCATAGCCTCCTCCGCGTCCTCGACCTCTGAAATTTCCTCCACGGCCTCCCTGATTCGGATCATTTTTTGCACGTACTGCTGGTCCGGATGCTTCTGACTAAACTCTGTAAAGGTCATGCTTCCTTTCTATCATTAACTCATAAGCTCTACAGTTGTTTTCGTCATGTCCCACAGATTTACAGAAGTTGCAATATAGGTTCTTTGGTGTCTGCACATATTTCTGAAGGAGAGGGCATTCCTGAGGACTGTGTCCTCTGGTTCTACAAATCTCGCACCATGGCCCCTGGTTCTGCATCAACGGGTTAGGAGCTCCACTGGCGATATAGTCAGCAAAGACAGGGCAGTTATCCTTACTGTGTCCCTGCGCTTTACACTTAGTACACCAAATTTCATGCGCAACCTCCTTTCCTTTCTTAATTTCATGCAGCTGTAAGGTGAGGTTAGCTAGCTGATTCTGCAGATTAGTGATACCGGTGCTAGTTTCTGCTAGAGGTGAAGCCTCTAGTTTCATTGCCATTTCTAATGCTTCATCTTGTGTATTTAATTTCTGTTGCATTAGCGGAAGTCTGATGTGTGGTAATATTGCTGCGATAAACCATTCTTTATGCTGTTGAGGCGCAAGCTCAAAGCTTACCTGATCAATGAGGGTCTTGAACCTCTGGTCAAAATCCCAAACCGTTTCCGTAGGCAATTGTTTAATATCTTTAAGTTCTGCTATGCACTGTGACTCGGATTTAGGTTTTTTAAACTCTTTAATCATAGCAGTTCTAACCTGTGCAAGCGTTCTGTTATGGCCAGTGGTATACTTCATATACCAAGTTAATGCTCTTTCTCTAAATGTGGTGGCCAGCTGGACAAGCTTGACATTATCATCTTGTATTTGCTTAATGGTCCATATGGCTTCGCATAAGAACCAGTGTTGCTTAGGGTCCTCTGACCCTGTACCTTTAAATGTTGGTAGCTTCATATCATCTCCCATTCTGTTTCTAGATGGTGGGTTCTGGTTTGCTGTATGATTACCACTCGGTTGTGTAGATGTGGAGGGTGTAGCGGCAGTATTCGCTGTGTAAGAGCTACTGGACGGGGTTCCTGCGGGATTATTCTGAGTTCCGACTGGATTTTGAGGAGTCCTAGGGTTCTGACTCTGCTGTCTCGGGTGATCTGAGCTGTCTTCTTCAGAAGAAGATGAATCGTTGACTCTATATCTTTTACCACTACGTGTATGTCCAAGATACTCGTAATCACTTTCAGAGTCTACTGACATTACAATATCATGCTACTATTCATCTGAGAGTATATCCAGTACTCCTTTTTCATATAGTAATTGCTTAATGGACAGACTTAGAGAATTTAGGTACTTACCGCGATAACCCTTGAAGAAGTACCGTTCTGCTGCGCTGAAACTCTTTCTCTGATCAACCGCGAACTCTGTGATGAAGCCTTCCAGCAGACTCGCAAGCCAGAAGTCTACTGCGCGTGAGATGGGGTTATCGACACCTTTCAAGGTCTGAATCAGCTCTGCTGTCCAGACAACTTCTCGATTCTTCTTGACACCGCTGTTGTCAACAAGCTTTGATAACCAACCATATAACTCAATAGCATAAGTTACGAAGAATATCTCATGGAGATCTGTAAAAATGTGCTTCTGTAGCCAAGCCTCAGTGCTCAGTCTAGGATTCTTGTTTTCTTTTGCAGCAAACTCTCTTTCTTTTGACTCAACCCACTGGTTAAGTTCTTGCTTGGTAGGATGCCAACAGAACATCAGCTCAATGTGTTCAGACCGGCAACGGAACCATTTGTTGGATTTCTCTCTATCCTTTCTAGCAGACCCGGGCTTGCGGTAATCCCTTAGACCAACAGAACCCTTAGCTCACTGGCCCTTTCGGCAACAGGTCGCAGAGGCAACCTGAAGTCTCACCCGAAGTGATTCTAATGGGAGGCAGAAGACTCAAGTGTCCTCATCCAAGTTCCGAGGCATCCAGGGTGCTTAAACCCACCTTAATCCCTTTGACTGGAGCTGTCTATCTCATTCCATTACTCCGGCTACGCCTCTGTCTTATCGCATTACGCAGGGGGTGCGATAAGTCCTCCCCCTACGTGAGACCGTCTAGCGATACCTAAGATATCGTAGGCGCGATATCTTCCCCTTCTAGTTCCTGCGGTAAGTGAATCTTGACCGCTTCCTGGATTAATAAGTGGTCTCCGCTATCCTTATCCTGGTACTGCAGTTAGCTACAACATTCAGTCTCCAAGCCTATCCCTCGCTAATGAACTTGACCCTTGATATCTCGCAACAACGTAACTAAGTAGAATATCACTTTGAGCAGTGTCTAAGTAGACCATTCATGACTTACATTCAGTTCCTACTCGCACATCATCCTCTGTTAACAATTATCTAGTTGCTATGCGGGTAGCTATGATTATCGCAATTATTATACATCATTCAGAAGTTAAACTGACGACCATGTACATTACTTATAACAGACTGAAGCATTCATATATAACACAGACAAGTGAATGAGAGCAGTAGCTACACAAGTACAATAGTGCTACTTAAATAAGCACGTTGTTACTCCCAGGGCGAGAACTACGCCCAGGGGAACTACGGTTCTTGTTTACAACTCTGAAGAATAAACACAGTTCCGTTCCACTCTTTACAACAAGGGTCTTCTGGGAAACTCCACCTCAGTGGGAGCCCTTCTCTATAGACCTCTTTCTCTTCCTTCCTTTTACAATGCACTCTCTTTCTCTCACAATCCCTGCGGATCGCACTATCTCTCAACAGGTTGGCCCTTGTATTCTCTCAGGGATGTCCAGACTCTGCAACCACAAAAGGCTTGACTAACCTCTACCTGATGTCTCTATCACTATGTGGCCAACCCTTTATCATATAAAAAGAATACTATATATAGATGGCCCGAAGGTCTCATCGCAGTTACAAAACTGTGGGCCTTATCCCAACAGTGACTCAACCCTAACCACTTACAGTCAACTGGCTGTACTTCCATGGCCGCCTTCTGTCTCGTCGCCGCTTCCTGCAGTCCTTAGTCTTTAATGCATCAGCCCGTCGCTTCTTCTTGGTTCAAGCAACGCTGACTGTAGTCCTTCTTCTTTAATTAGGGTAGCTGAACCCTCTCTTCATCTCCGGCGCCTTTATTGCGGTGGTTGAGCTCTCCCTTCGGCCTCTTCTTTGTACCACATGCTTGACTTTTCTGTACCTATCGCCGTGATTCCCGCCGGGATTTGCGCTACGGCGATATCTTTGTCTTACCGCCAAAATTGGTACTTTCTCTCCAAAATTAGTTATCCTTCCCAAAATTAGCAGCTTCCTAAATACTGCGGAAGTTCTCTCCAACACTTTGCATTGCTTCCTGGGGTTATATGGGGTTAGCGCTAAGCTCCCTGAAGAGGCTCTTCCTTCCTGAGTTTCCCCTGGAGTGTATATCAATGGTGGGTTCACCTCCATGTCTGTCGGAGTAGATGGCTCCAGCTCGGAAGACTTCTCTATTTGTTCTTTCTCCTTCTCTCCTGCTAACTCTTCTTGATGTGTCTGTAATCTAGTTGCTTCTTCATTTAGGGGCCTTTCTTCTTCCTCACATTGTTGCTTGGTAGCTTTCCCTTCAAACACCCGATCTTCTTCTTCCTTCTAGATCCTAGTAGCCTCTTCCTGTTATTTCAACTGAGAGGGTTGCTCCTATTTCTTCCTTGCAATCTCCTCTTGTTGAAGCTTGGCAGTCAGTTCACCTTGAATTCTTGCTTCTTCTTGGTCCTGCTGCTGCTTGAGGGTTTGCTCTTGGAGCACTCTATCCTGCTCTAATCCTGATGGATCCCCTGATTGTGAGGCTGATGCCTCCCACTCCCTTTGGATTAGACCGATGGGTTTTCGGCTCGGATCCTTCACAATTTTCTTCTTGTAACATTTCCCTAAGGCGGTTAGGTTACAAGCACTCCTGAAGAATTCCTCATCTCGGTCCATAGCATGAGCATATTTGAAAGAAACCTTGAGGTCTATACAATGTTGTTTGATCATACTACAGGGGTCATGCCTTCTAAAAGGGACCATGCCAAAATGGAAAACTTCTAATCCTTGAGCATAGTTTTCTAGTCTCTTGCTCTCGAAAGGCTGTAAGCTCCTATGGTAAATGGCATGGGAGGATACATGCTCTTCCTTCGGTCTTACAAGAACTTACTTATTGCGATGGAGTCGAAGAGTTTCCTTACAACCTCCTTGTGAATTACAAAATCTGTAACATAACGAGGGAACATAAATGGCTCTTGAGTTCCTCCACTCATCCTGATGTATGTGCCTTCAGCTTGGTGGTAATAGTCCCCAAATGCTTCAATGATGGGCATTGCATTTTCTGACATGCAATCTGGTTCTTGTATGAAAATAAGCTGGTATAATGGCATGATAAATCTCTCGCAAATCATCTTGTAGTGGTTTGCGTATTTATTTGCCCATGTACTTTGATAAGCCATGAAGAGAGCTGTTTCTTTTGGCTTCCATGAGCAACCCAATTCCAGGAACATATGCTTGCTTAATAGGCAATCAATCAGGTATGAAGACATGAAGAAATCTTCCTTCTTTTGGGTTAGTCCTCCTTGGGCTGCTGTTAGTTGCGAGGCCAAACTATCTGAAATTAATTCATCCTAGTTGAAGATGGTGCCATTCATGGCTATATGAAACATTACTGGCACCCATCCGATCTTAAACATATTTCCATTAGGCATGCCGAAGAGTTGACTCAACATCAGGACGATGAGTCTATAAGGGGTCTTTAGGAGGTTGCTTTCATACTCATTGCTCTGCCTCCTCCTAATCTTCCTGTCGTTTATTGTCATCTTCCGGGCAGATTCTAGTCGGTCCATTGGATGTTTTACTATCCAATCATCGTCTAAGCAAGCTCTGGGTGAAGGCAATCTGTAGGTAGTAGTGACATGCTCGGGAGCAAAAGATGCCAGGCTCAACCCATTTTTATCGTTCATGAGCCTCGTGTCGGTCGAGTTGGTCGAGTTGCTTGCGTAATGAGATGTCATTGAGAACCCATATTTTGGAAAGGAACAAAAGTGGGTTTGGAGTGCTTTTGGGATGCAATCTTATCTTCTACCAACTTAGCTAACCCTAGGAATTCCATCATTGTGTTGGGACAGAACATTTTAACCTCTCATCGGATCTCATCCTTAAGACCATTGATAAAACAACTCCTGTAGAATTCATCAGACAAGCCTTCTGTGTGATTGGCTAGTTTCTCAAATTTGGTCTGATACTCTCTCACAGTGCCACTTTGACGGAGTTTAGTGAGTGCTTCAGTGAAGTCATCAAAAGCACTAGGACCAAATCGTTGCAAAAGGAGTTGGCAAAAATCTGTCCATTTGGCTCATCATGAGCCTTGTTGTACCAACGGTACCATTGAAGGGCTTCTTGTTCCAAATGAAAGCATGCAAGTGGAACTTTTTGGACATCAAAAGTATTATGCAGACTGAAATACTGTTCTGCATGATAGACCCATCCAGTCGGATCAGTACCATTGAAGCGAGGAAATTCAAGCTTCAGACCACGAAAATGGCTAGAAGAAGAGAATCCAGTGGCTGCAGAAGATTCTTGTGGTCGATTATTGTTCATGGCTGAATGCTGAAGATGGAGGCTAAGAAATGTTTCATCCAAATCTTGGAGTTTGGTTTGGATGGCTGCAAGTGCTTCCTCCATGGTTTTTGCTCCGGCGCGGGTGACAACCATAACCAGGTTTTTTTTTTTGGGGGGGGGGAATAGATAGAAAAACACAAACAAAAGCTTATTTAATAAAGGGAAATTTGGATTTGGGAAAAAATTGGAGGGGTAATTGGGGTTTGACTAGGTTTTGGACACTTTCTAATGGATAGGGAAGCAAAAAATGAGGATTTTAGAAGCGGGGTGAATGAATGAGAAAAATTGGCAGAGAGGGACAAAGAAGCAGAATTAAGAAATGAACTCGGTGGAAAATTTTGAAGGCAATTGGGTAAAATCCGAAGAAGTTATGGAAAACCCTAAAAATAGACAAATGTGGGATTTCGGGCTTTGGGAAGTGGAATTTGGGATAGGGTCCTTGGGAATGAAATATGCAGAATGGGATTGCAGGGATGTCAGTGAAGTTTCAAGAATGGATCTGCAATGGCACGAAAGGGATCTCAAACAGATAGATTTGCAACAGCGTGGAAGTGATTGGAAACAAAGGGATATGAAACAGCGCTGACTGGATAAAAAATGGATGGATCTGAAATAGATCTGAAATGGCGTAGCAACAGTTCAGCTGAAAATAGATATGGACCCCGAGTATGTGTTGCTTCCTAACAGTTCATGGGTTTCACTTGGCCACCAATGCTATCTGACGGCTTGCGTATTGGGGTAGTACCCCTCATTCCACGGCTCAGGTAAAACTGATAACCGCTTTGCCACAAACGACATCTCTTGGTTTACCTCACGAGTGGGAACTAGTCAATCAGGTAGGGGTTGTTTCCCTTTTCGCTGGAAGTCCTCTCAATGGGCCAGCCACTTTGGGGTTCCTATGGTACCCCTCACAATGAGTTTTAGGGATTATGCCCAAGTACCTCCCACAGTTAAGTAGATAGGGATTATTCCTAGATCCAAAGCTGCAACAAATGCGAAAAACAATTTTGGCATAAATTTCACCCAGCGAGCCCAATAAAGTGCTCTGATACCAGTTGTGAAGAACCTGCAACAATTAATTAATAAGAATATGTGAAATAGCAGAAATAACAGAACTCATAATCACTATTATATTGATCACAGGCCACTTCGAGGGGGCAACCTCCTTTGAGCAAGATCAATACAAATAACTTCACAGTGCCTTCATAGGCCTCAACACACACTTATATACTAAGTCTAGGCACCAATACTATGGGTCAAAACCATGGGCCAATACAAACTATGGATCAACAATACTATGGGCGACTTACAAATCATATGCACCAAACAACAATATCACAACTATGGATCAACAAATACTACGGGATGACTTACAAAGCATATGCATCGAACAACAATATACTAACAAAGTAAATAGAAGGGTTGACATGGGTTCCTAACAAGTAATCGAACTTCACTTTGGCTAGTGGTTTAGTCAATACATCTGCAATATTCTCATCTGTCGCAACATACATGAGCTGCATTGCTCCTCTCTGCACCATATCCTTGATATAGTGATATTTGATCTCGATGTGCTTTGACATGTCATGGGGCACCGGGTTCTATGACAACTTCACACAAATCTGGTTGTCACAATAGAGACAGGTAGCATCCAACGAAAGATCAAATAAATCCGATAGTAGCTTCTTAATCCATACTACATCACAAATGGCCAAACAAGTTGCGACATACTCTACTTCGGCTGTACTCAGTGCTACGCAGGACTGCTTCCTTCTAAACTAAGATATCACACATGATCCCATACTGAAGCAGCACCCTGAAGTGCTCTTCCTATCTGCAGCATTTTCTGCCCAATCTGAATCAACATAACCCTCCAAGTTAAACTTTTGATTCGCATCATAACTGAGCCCATAATCAACCATACCCTTCAGGTACCTTAGAATATGGTTTACATCAATCAGGTGAACATGTCTAGGATCTGTCGGGAACTGGCCCAAGGTATTCACCACAAAGCAAATATCTGGTCTCGTGTTCATCAGGTACATCAAGGACCCAATCATCTGATGATACACCCTGACATCAACCGACTTGTATGAATCTAAACACACAATAGCTTCAGGTTCAATGCCATTGGTGTGGCCATGGCCTTGTCGTCCAACATCTCGAACCGCTTCAGGATCTCTACTGCATACTTTTTGTGTCCAAGGAAAATCCCATCTGCACTCTGCCACACCTCCATGCCTAGAGAGTAATGCATCATCCCCAAGTCCTTCATCTCGAACTCGACAACAAGCTTCTTATTTGTATCGGCAATCAACCTATCCTCACTTGTAACAAACAGGTCATCTACATACAATAGTAGTATCACTGGATTTCTTTCCTCAACCTTGTAGTAAAGGTTGGAATCCGCTTTACTCTTGGTAAATCCCAAACTAGATAGAAAGCTGTCTATCCTACCATACCAAGTCCTAGGAGCTTGCTTCAAGCCATACAAGTATTTCTTCAACCTTCACACATATGACTCCCCGTCATGTGTCTCAAAACCAAGTGGCTACTCCACATACACTTCCTCTTCGAATACACCATTCAAGAGAGCTGTCTTGACATCCATCTGGTGTATCTTACACTTCATCACTGCAGCCAAAGCAAGTACTATTCTGATGGAAGTGTATCTGGCTACAGGAGCAAAAGTCTCTTCATAATCTATCCCCTCTTTCTGGGAGAAGCCATGATCCACAAACCTTGCCTTGTATTTCTCTATGCTACCATCTGCAGCATGCTAGATCTTATAGATCCACTTGGAAGTCACAACAGACTTCCCTTCTGGTCTCAGGACCACATCCCAGACATCATTCTTTATGATCAACTGGTATTCCTCGATCATGGCATTCTTCCATTACTGCATCCCAGATCCTAGGAACTTCAGATTATTCAATAAATTCAATAGATAGTTTTCTTTGAACTTCGTTGCTGGAACAAATGTTGTAGTCCTTCTCTTATAGGTGATTGTACATGATCTTTCCTACAAGTCAAATTCAATTGCATGATTAGAAACATCTCATAGTTTTCAAAACAAATTCTTACGCATAAAGACATATGTCATACAGTCATGCAATTATCTTAGGCAATGCTTCAATACAACATTTATCCATATCCCGTAACTTTCTAGATGCCTTCCATCTCTACCAGAACATTGTTAAGAGTGTACAAAACTCCCAACATGTCAGCAAAGAGGTTTCATTCTAGATAAGTAGCAATGGAATGTTGTACAGTGCCATAGGCCACTTACCCATTACTTGCATATTAGTAGTATCTTGTTCATTAATGCAACTTTTATAATATGCATAATATACATCCTAAATCATAAGTATGTACATGGTTGAACAACATCATTCAAGTAATCATATATATAACAATCCAAATACTTATCTTTGTTTAGTTGTGGGTGGACTCCCTCTCAATCTTTGCTTCCTTGCAGGAACTACTGGAGTGTGCTCCCTCTTGATCTTTTCTTCTTGGATTATCTTTCCTTGAACTTATATCCATCTTGGACCACTATGCATGCTTAAGTGTGTACTAGTGTCATCATTGTGTCATCCTCAAGATCTCATACATGATCATACATTCATTAGTATAATCTCAATACTATCAAAACATTATGATTCTAAATAATCTTAAATATGTATGGTTATGATCATTTCATACATAGGTAATAAGCATTAGTATTCAAGATTTCAGGGAAGACTTCTTTTACTTATGCATATTCTTATTTGACCATAGGACTCTTCTAGTTAGTCATATCATCAATCAAAGTAAGAAACATGTTGATGTATATGTAACTTCGGAATGTATTTCACATATATGTATATTGTATTCCTATAGAGATGTTATTATTCCTCTCTACGGACGTGTCGTCATTTATATTGTAAGTGTCGTAACTTATACTTGATGGGTTATTAGACCACCTTGTTGGGGTCGGCCCTGTATAAGTCATGTGGGTCAAAGGGTTATTAGACCACCCTATTGGGGGTCGTCCATGTGGTTCAAAGGGTTATTAGACCACCCTATTGGGGGTCGGCCCACTCAGCATTATGTTATGTGGTTAAGTTCGAGCCTACATGAGTTAGGTAAAAAGGCAAGTCAAGTCAAGTATAAATAGAGTGCGGGAGGCACTCTATTTACTCACTCACTTCTCACACATGCACTCAAGGAGGAGTGGCACACTTATGGAGGAGGAGGATCTTCTGCTAGGATGTGTCTTTCTCTTATGGTTGGTTGTATCATTGCTCTATCTATCTCTGAGGAAGTTATTGGGGTTTTTCACCTTTATGGTTTTCCCCAAGTAAATCTTTGTGTCTCTTGTGTGCTTGCATTATTGTCTCCATGATTGATATGCTGTAGATATGATGTACATGTTGTTCTCTCAGTTAAGATCCTAGATCAGATTGAAGTAAATTCTGAAAATTTAACATGGTATCAGAGCTAGCCTGAAAGAAGGCATGATATGGCATGTATGAGACTTGTTGCACTTACGATGCTAGGGCTTGATATAGCAAAAACCAGTCATCGTAGCACTTTCACTATAAATCCGTTTTGGAGAAGTTTTCGGATCTGAAATTGTTACAGGCCGAAGCCAAGATCTCTAGGTACCTTGTGTCCAAAGGACAACCTCTAATTCGTTGTACTTTGTGATTTATGATCTGTGCAATATAGGGTTTCTGCCTCTTCCAGATCTGAGTCAAAATCAGGTGACCTTGGGAAAAAGGTCATAACTTGGGCTAGGAAGCTCCAAATGAAATTTCGTGAAAAGTGACAGGTAGTACACAGACTGTACTATCTCATAAAACGTTTTTAGAGGCCGAAGTTGAACCAGTGACACGTGGAACGCCGTACAAGTTTGATCTAATGTTTTATCGCATAAACAAGTCACGTTGCGACACTTGGCATAACTCTCTCTCAGAAAATCCAATTGAGGTCAGACCTATCAGGATGGAAAGAAAATAGGCCCAGCTATCTCAGGAAATGTTTTCAGAGGCCGAAGTTGAAACAGTGACATGTGGCACACCGTACAAGTTCGCTCTCCTGTATTATCCCAAAACAGGTCACGTTGCGACATTTGGCATAACTCTATCTCAGAGAATCCAATTGAGGTCAGACCTGTCAGGATGGAAAGCTAACAGGTCAGGATATCTCAGGAAACGTTTTCAGACCCTGTGGATTGAAAAGTTCGGAGTTACACCAGAAACAATCAGGTACATATTTATGTCAAAACAGAATTATTTTTTAGTACCTTCATTCATGGCTTCCGGAATTTAGGGCTTTGGAGAAAGTTGGAATTTTTGAAATCTGTGACCACGGCTGGAAGCTCCTTAGAAAAATAGAAGCTTAGAGCTTTGGATCAAACCTTTTGATTGGGCAGAAGAGTGGGCTTCATCAAACCCCAGCTCAAGGTCACATCCAGTGAATCCAGAAGTTTCAAAGGCAAAATTGAGGAGTGAAACTTTGCAGTTTTCAAATTCTGAATATACTAGCTTGATCAGCTCATCAAGGCGCACATTTCTATCCTTTCGAAAGTTTGAAATTTAAAGTTTAAATTTTTGGGGTTTCTCTGACAAACCCATATCCAGCTCCAGGTCTAGTTCTTGCAAATCAAGTGGATAGGGTTAATCCTAGAAGAAGATGGATTGGTCACCTGCATAAGTGAAGAAGTTCATGTTTCAGAGGGAGATGAGGCTAAGGCCTTACATAAGAATATTACAAGCGATCTCAATAGGTATGACTCATCAAGGTATGTTTCGATATTTGTTCATGATTAAGTTTATGGTATGTTTGTCTTCATGTTATTACAGTTATTACAATCTTGATTTTAGATTTGTCGGATCACAATTATGAATGCATGATAGAAAATATTCATTGATTAGGGTGTTGACACTTATGATTGTACTAATGCATTATGGTGTTGCATGAGGTTTATGTTGTCTGCTAACATAAAAGGTACACCAAGAAAGACAAATCATGTTCTGGTTCAAGAACATATGATCATGATTACATGAGGACAAAGATTCATCCATTGTCATGGATCTCATAGAAGATCTACTTTCGAGGTATGTATAACTTGTTTCTACAATTGTTAACTTATGAGACATGCAGGTTACTAGAACAAGTCATTGAAGAGAACCAAAAGACATTATACAGGTATGTTAGACATAACTAGCTAGCATGCTAATTCAGGTATGTTTTTCCTATATCAAGCTAGAATCCTACATCGTGTTAGGATCTTATATTGTTGTTGATAATGATTATTCATGAAGTCATAGGTTTGAATAATCATGGTTGTATGCATATAATGTTTCTTACCATAATTGATGATATGACTAACCAGAAGAATCATAAAGGTATAAGTTTGAATAATCAAAGGTTTTATGCATATTATATCTCTTATCTTGATTGATGACTCAACTAACCCGAAGAGTCATAGGTTTGAGTAATTACAGGTTTAGACATGTTATGTTTCTTATGATTTGACTAACCTTAAGAATTCTACATAAACCTTGAATGCTAATGCTTATTATTTTCTATTTGAAATGATCATGACTATACATGCTTGAGATTATTGTGTTTTAATAGTATACTAATGAATGTATGATTTTATATGAGATCACAAGGATAACACAATCATGATACTAATAAGCATGCATAGGAACCAAGGATGAATGTAAGTTCAAGGACAGGTAATCCAGGAAGCAAAGATCAAGAGGGAGTACACTCCAGTGGTTTATGCAAGGATGCAGATATTCAGAGGGAGTTGACCATCTCTCTACATTCCACAACAGAAAGGTGTAGAAGAAGCTACTTCAGATTAGGACTCCAGCAGCTCCTGCAAGGAAGTAAAGACTCAGAGGGAGTCCACCTAACGAACAAACAAAGATAAGCATTGTCATTTCTTGCATATGTGTTTGTTTAAATAAAAATTTTCAATGATGTATATGCCCATGTTCCTAGACTTAGGATATGTATTGTGCATATTAGAATAGTTGCATTGATGAACAATATACTACTAATATACATGGGTAAGTGGCCTATGGCACTGTACAACATTCCATTGCTACTTATCTAGAATGAAACCTCTTTGCTGACATGTTGGGAGTTGTGCACACTCTTAACAATGTTCTGGTAGAGATTGGAAGGCATCTAGAAAGTTACAGGATATGGATAAATGTTGTATTGAAACATTGGCTAAGATAATAGCATGACTGTATGACATATTTCTTTATGTGTAAGAATTTGTTCTGAAAATTATGAGATGTTTCTAATCATGCAATTTAACCTGTTTTGTAGGAAAGACCGTATATCTTCACCTAAAAAAAGGACTACAACATTTGTTCCAGCAACAAAGATATCTATTGAAGATAGTGAAGTTCCCAGGATCTGGGATGAAGAAATGGAATGCCATGATCCGTCGATCATGAAGAATGATGTTTGGGATGTAGTCCCAAGACCTGAAGGGAAGTTTGTTATGACTTCCATATGGAACTATCAGATCAAGCATGTTGCAGATGGCAGCATAGAGAAATATAAAAGTGACGAAACAGAAGATACACCAGATGGATTCAAGACAGCTTTCTTGAATGGTGTAGTTGAAGAAGAAGTGTATGTGGAGCAGCCACCTGGTTCTGAGACACATGATAGGAAATCATATATGTGCAGAACTTGGTATGATGAAGATAGATTGATTGCCGACACACAGCGGAAGCTTACTACCGAGTTCGAGATGAAGAACTTGGGGATGATGCACTATTTGTTTTTGGCATGGAGGTGTGGCAGAGTGCAGAAGGAATATTCCTTGGACAAGGGAAGTAAGCAGTAGAGATCCTGAAGAGGTTCGGGATGATGGATTGCAAGGCCATGGCCACACCTATGGCATCGAATCTGAAGCTTCTATGTGATGCTTCATCTGAGCCGGTTGATGTCTCTATGTATCGTCAGATGATTGGGTCCTTGATGTACCTGACGAACATGAGATCGGATATTTGCTTTGCTGTGAACACATTGAGACAGTTCCTGACGGATCCGAGGAGTGTTCATCTGGTTGTTGTAAAGCATGTTCTGAGGTACCTGAAGGGTATAGTGGATTATGGGCTCAAGTATGAGGCGAATCAAAAGTTTAACCTGCAGGGTTATGTTGATTCAGATTGGGCTGGCAGTGCTGCAGACAACAAGAGCACATCTGGGTGTTGCTTCAGTATGGGATCAGGTGTGATCTCTTGGTTTAGCAGGAAGCAGTCCTGCGTAGCACTGAGTACAGCTGAGGCAGAGTATGTTGCAGCCTGTTCAGCTAGTTGTGAGGCAGTATGGCTACGGAGCTACTGTCTGAGCTATTTGATCTCCCATTGGAGGCTACTGGTCTCTTCTGTTATAACCAGAGTTGTGTGAACCCAGTGTTTCATGACAGGTCGAAACACATAGAGATCAAATATCACTATATCAAGGATATGGTGCAGAGAGGAGCTGTGAAGCTCCTGTATGTTGCGACGGATGAGCAAATTGCAGATGTGCTGATGAAGACACTAGCCAGAGTGAAGTTCGAGTACTTCAGAGAGAGGCTTTGCGTTCTTCAGATCGAGGACACTTCGAGGAAGAAGTGATGGACACATTTGCTGAAGCCATTCCAAGCATGTTGGAAGGAGGATCCTTCACATGGCTGTGGATGTAAGCACTGGATGATGAGCATCAGGATGATGTTCTAGTTTCTGCTTGATATGATCAGTTGGATCATTTTTATGTATGTATCAGGTGGATACATTGTATGATCAGGTGGATCATGTATGGTGATATGTATCATGTATTTGTATCAGGTGGATACATTGATGATCAGGAGGATCATGTATGATGATATGTATCAGGTAGATACTTGGTATGCATCAGGTAGATGCATTGATGATCAGGTGAATCATGCAACAGGATGTTGCAGTGATGATCAGGATGATCATAGATGACGAGCTTCAGGATGTTGCTCCAGATGACATGCAGTAGGATGTTGCAGTGATGACCAGGATGATCATAGATGACGAGCTTCAGGATGTTGCTCCAGATGACTTGCAGCAGGATGCTGCAGTGTTGATCAGGATGATCATAGATGACGAGCTTCAGGATGTTGCTCCAGATGACATGCAGCAGGACGTTGCAGTGATGATGATCAGGATGATCATCGATACATCAGGATGATGTATGGTGAGTATTAGGTTGATACTCTGTGGCCGTGGATCAGGTTGTGTAGATGAGCATGTAATCCGGTGCCCTGGGAGATTTGCAGATGGTCATTCGAGGTTTTGCATATGGCATGTAATTCAGTTCCCTGGGACATCTGGCAAATGCTCTTTCGAGGTTTTGCTCTGGGAGGACATGTAATTCGGTTCCCTGGGAGATCTGCAGATAGTCTTTCGAGGTTTTGCCTATGGCATGTAATTTGGTTCCCTGGGATATCTGGCAGATGCTCTTTCGAGGTTTTGTCCTATGGCATGTGTTGACACCAGATCTGAAAGAACCTAGAGTTTTTGCTAAAATGACCTAGAAAAGAAGAAATCATCACAAAAGGTTGAAATAAAGATTTTTATATGGAAAAATGTATTGTAAAAACCCATAAGTATAAAGTCCGCCAGCAAATATAATGTAAAGGTTAAACCCCAGTCAAGTTTCGTCGGCGGAGATACCATAGATCCAGATCAACGGTCCATATTAACCCCATGTCGCCAAGGTGATAGTCAACAAACGGTGGAGGGTGGTAGCGGACATAATACCACCAAGGCACGTGTCCCATATTTATTCATCCGCGCTTGGAGAAAATGGTATCGGAAACCACTATAACACCGCGCGGAACCACCCATTACAGAAAGGTGGAAAGATATCTTACGTGGCAAGGTGGGACCTAACAGGTGGCGAACAAGGAATGGATTGATAAGGCCGTGGCACGTGGCACTATACTTTGCATGGATCGAAAGGCCAAGACATGCCACAATCAAATCAATGGCCAGCGTTTCATCCACGGCCAGGAACATGCGCACGGGATATAAAGGAAAGCGGTCGCGGAGAATAAACCGCCTTAACAGGTGTCAGCAGATGGTGTATCCGCGCGAGTAGCAAACCGGAAAAGGAAACCGCCTTTTCGATCGCGGATACCGCCGGTGCAATAAAGAGGGACAAGATCTGACGGTTCAAAATAATGGTCCAAAGATCAATGGTTGGAGATGACCCGCGTTCATAAAGGTGCAAGGAGGTTATTCTAAAAAGGATTATATAAAAAGAAAGGGCTCCACATAACGGCATTTTGTATGTGTCGTTATCCTGGAGAGCTCCGAAGACTGGTGGAAGCCGGCGATTGCGACAGAAGGCGAAAAGCAAGCATTTACAGGTAGGGTCTGGTGACCTGTCACTCTCTTTGAACGGAATTTTGTTTAAAAGAAGCATTTAGATGGAGACTCTACAAGATATAGACGTTTTTAGGTCAAAAGATGCCCTAGAAGACAGAGATGAAGATGTTTTCGATACCCTTATTAGGTTCCCGGTCTCCGATGTAAAAATTAAGTTGTCCGAGCTATTAAAAGAGGGTATAGACCCGCATAGAGTTCACCAGTCATCTCTGATAGCTTTTTGCCCTGACCAATTTCCTGTTTTCCCAGAATTCGTCTCCTGGTGTGCTGAAAACTATTCACGGGAAGAAAAAGTTGTTTTAAACAGTCAGAAAACTAGAGCCATTTGCAAAATTGAGCCAGCCGAAGTAATTAGAGCCCTAGAAATAGATTTACCCCAAACCCTCGACCCTGAAGTTTTTTCTGAGGTGTCGATTATTGAAAATTTTCACCACGCTTCTCAGAGTGATAGGGAAGTGTTTTTGTCGACGTGTCTCAGACCAGAAACTAGCCTTTCTGAACTCCCTTACCCTTTAGATATCAACCTTTTTAATGAAAATACCCAGTGGGTCTTGACACTGTTGGCCGTAGTTTTAGGGTTAGATTCGGATTTGTATATAACTGAGTTTCAATTGAGTTTATTGTACAGAATAAGTATAGTCCCGTCGGGAATTGACGAAAGTCAAATTCCCCGACTAAATTTTGAAGCTTTCATAGCCGAAAGGATGCATGACCAGATGGTCAATTTTTCCACGCACAGACATTTCAGGTTTCAAGCATTTTTAATGAAAATGATTATGGTATCCAGCCAGGAAGAATTACAGTTCCCAGAGATTGTTTTCGCGACTCCACTGGAAAACAATATTTTCAATTTCATCAATTACATGCTCTCGACGATCTTTAAGATGATTTTCGGAAAAAGTCTGCCTAGGGTATTGCCAGAAATGCAGGTATCAATGCAACTAAATACAGAGTATGCTACAGGAGACTGGTTTTTATCAAAAGATAGTACAATGGTCAGATTGTATGGATTCAAGCATAAACCCTATGTGCTACCAGCATTCCTCACCTTGAGGATTTTTGCCTTGGAGTTTTTAAGACAGAAATTGATTGTAGAAGATAACAATTTTTTAGTCCACAGACAAGCAACGGACATTAAGTACCCTTTCACATTAGGTCTGTTTACAATAAAGAATAAGAACGCTGCTGTATATATAGAGAAATTGTTAAAAGACATGAATTTTGAGACAGATGCAGCCTTGGAATATGACCCATTAAATATCATATCCAAAAGAAGAATTGAGCATCGTATTAAGGCTCTGAATCATCAAACTGTTGAAGGGATGGCAGACAGAGCCAACTGGCTCGAATACAAAGAAGAAATTATCCCAGACAAGTCCGACAAAGAAAGGTCATTGGAAGAAGCAATGGCAGAAACAGAAAGCGAAATCAATACTGCATTAGTGGGGTCCAAAAGACCTATACAGGACATCATGATCATCGATGATGAAGAGACAGAAAAAGGAAAACGATTTAAAACTGATAAATCACAAGAATTGACAACCATTTCAGAAGAAGCAAAAGCTACAGAAAATGAAATACCAGAGGTTACGGTGAGAGAATACAATATTGAAGAGACCCCTGTAGGGGATGATGTAAATAAACCCAAAAATTTCATGGATGTATTTAATGAACATAGTAAAAACAAACAGGAATCAGCGAAACAAACAAGTCTATTGTTTCCAAAGGTCAGGAATATATCAAATAATGAAGTAAGCTTATTCACCAGCAGGAACATCAAAGAAAATTCTTTAAAATTTTCAGTTGTGACCAAAAACAAGATCTCAGAGATGAGTGTAGATTTGTCGAAGATAAATGGCCCTGACAAAATTTTGTTACATAGACAAGCTGGAGAGGTTATATACTCAGACTATTTGGGGGCCACATTGAGAGCAGACAAACTAAAGAATTCAGTAGACAAATTAAATAATCAGTTGAGACAAGAAAAGGCAGAGAATAAATCTCGACAACAGCAAATTAAGAAGCTGCAAATGGACTTAACTAATAAAGATGGAGCTGCAGCTACCAAACTGCTCTAGGAGAAGGAAGAGGTGATTTTAACATTGAGACGAAAGTTAAAAATCCCAGATGCTGTACTCATTCAAGGTGCAGAATTGACTATATTAGAAAAAGAGAAAGAAGAGTTATCTAACGAAGTCAATGATGTCACAACTAAATTGTTAAAGCTGTCTGACGAAAAGGACTATTGGGAAAAAGAAAGGTTCATTTTGGAAGAACAGTTGGCAACAGCGAGAAAACAATTAGCAGAGAACAGTCAGCAGCAAGTACAGACAGGCTCGGAAGAAGAGAAGACCAGTGTAGACGGAATTTCACAAGCAATGTCACAAATAAGTTTAAAAGATAATGAAATCAAATTGTTAAAGACAGAAATACAGAAATTAAAAGAAGAAAATGAAGCAAAAGAAAAAGAAATAAAAACTTTGCAGGCAAATAATCAGGAATTGAGCAGTAATAATAAAGGATTGGCTGCTCATGCAACAGGACAAGCTGCTATGCAGGGATGTAAACATATGGTGTGGGACCAGATCATTAAAGAAGCTGAAAAACTTAGGCCGTATCTGGATTATATAAGAGTTAAAGAAAAGGTAGCCAAAGATGCCTTTGACAGCTGCCGGGCAGTCAGGGAAAGCTTAAATAGAAAACCGAAAGAAATAGCCCAGAGAGCAATAACATTTTTAAATAGTTTATCCGAGGCAGATCTGACAGCCATGAGTATTACAAACAGAATTTCTGTCATCACTTGGGCCAGAAGGATCTTGGGCAAATACTCACATATCGAAAACATCGAGGCCAAAGCAGGAGAAATAAGGAAAGAAGTAATCCAGTTCAAAAAGCAATTTGACAAGTTAGTGAATAAGGGATTCCCAGCTTTCTGGGACGAAAATGGTGAATTAATTCCTCCAAATGATTATAAAAGATTACTGTTTGATATTAGGATGGATCACCGAAAATTCCAGCATTTAGATCACATGCTCACAGGAAAAATCCTAATGGAGAAAATGTCAGGGGAATTTGAAATTTTAAATATGCTGATTTCAACTTGCGCAAACCTTCTTCCTATTTCTTATGCAGGTCATATCGAGATGCGAGTCTTGGTGAAGGAAATGACCAGTTATGACCTACCCACTGTTGACCAGTGGAATTATGTTGAGAAATATGGGAATACCAGATATTCTGTTCATACCTAGATGCATTTGAGACTCTTGCCATGTGGCAAAATGATGATATCCAAAAGTCTTGCCAAGTGGCAAAAAAGACTTTTTATTTTTAAATTTGTAATATTATTTGAAAGACAGTTATGGGTTACTCGAAGACAGTTATCTTTTAGTTAAATATTCTTAATTATTAGTTAGAAGAAGCAGTTATGTGGAGCTTCTTCTGAAAATTTTGTATAAAAAACAATGGAGGTCATTGTTGAAAGGGTCGGAAAATTTTTGAGAAACAAGTATGTTTTGAAGTTTATTTTTGAAATAAAGGCAGTACAGTGATGATACCTATTTTTTGATACAGAGATTCATGAGTTAATCAGTCTTGCAGTCTGTTACTTTCCTTATCCTTATATGTGCATGTTTATCTTCTTCGTTATATCTCCCATGGTGTTTTTCTTCTATATTTAAATGAACATTTGAAAATAACTTGAGATTCATACTGGTTATGCCTCATTTTATTCGCATTTAAATATCCATTTTATTCTCCAAAGTTGACAATAGATTTATCCTGGATAGATACCTGTTGTTGATGGAATGTCTTTAATTCTTTCTATGTCGCCTGAAAAATCAAATTGACTGTAACATGATTACTATCTTGCCTCTGTGAAAATCTTTATGGTGAAAATCTCTTACTGGTTTATCACACTTTGAAAACTTTGACTCCATGCCCAATGTTTCTTGTTTACCTTTTCGACCAGAAAATATCTTTTGAGAAGTTTTAAGAAAACCTTTGTATATTTTAGCCTTCATATATATATCCTGAGAGAGCCCTCTCTGGTAGAGAAAATGGCTAGTTCTTCTACCTGAAGCTTGGTTTGAAATAGGTTACCTTAGGTCTTATTTTCTTACAACCGGAATAAAATCTAAGTGCTAACATTTTGGCGCCGTTTCCGGGGAACGAAAGTGAAATTTTCCCTGGGAGAAACGACAAAGAAAGCTCAAATTTCTTGGGCAAGGAAGTTTGAAACAAGTTGGTTGTAGATATTGCCCTGGTGACTTCACTTGTGACAGTTTTTAGAAGTTTTGAGAGTAAGTTGAGAAAGACATTGTGGCTACAAGAAGGAATCTCGGTTCGCAGTTCTTTTCAGGCGTAGATAATCCAGAAAAGCTCCTCAAGACGGAGAAAGTCAAAGGCAAGACGAAAGAAGGTATTTCTCAGTTTTTGAATATATTCCCTTCTTTGCAAGAACATTTGTTTGAGGAAGAAAATATTGGTTCAAGTGAAAAGATTCTGTTTAGGACCAAGTCAGATTCTGATTTGAAAGAAACAAAAGTTGATCCACAAAGTTTGTGGGACTATTCTTTAAAATCTGTTTGGGAAAATTTACAAAGATATGAAAGGAAAGCACCTGAAATATCCAAGGCCCAAAGAATACCTGTACAGGGTAATAGACAACAAGCGACGGTAGTTGCACCTTATAATCCACTACCCATGGCTGCCAGATTTGCTCCTTTGGTTTTGCCAGCAGTTTTACATGATTTGCCTCAAAATTATGCACAGAGAATCTTTACTTTTGATAATGAGGGAAATTATACAGCACAGCAACATGTTGATAATTTCAGCGATTTTATTGATTTAGAAGAAGTAGACTTTGATGATGCTAAAATGAGGTTGTTTGCTCAAAGCTTGAGAGGTGAAGTGAAAAAATGGTTTAGAGCTTTAGCCGCTGGATCTATTGCAAATTATGATGCCTTTACAACCCTTTTTATTGAAAGGTGGGAAGATCAGAAAAATCCTTCACAGGTATTGACCCAGTATAACAATCTGAAAAAGGGAGGTTTTGAGTCAGTTCAGGAGTTTTCTGCAAGATTTATGAAAGTCTATAATTCAATCCCTACAGATATAAAACCTCCAGTAGGAGCAGCCAAGTTACATTATGCTGATGCTTTTGAGGGTGATTTTTCATGCACATTAAGAGAAAGAAGATCTACTACTTTGGCAATAATGATGAAAGATGCAGTAGAAGTTGAGGCTAATATGATGGCTTCTGGAAAAATGAGACATAGAGATATGGATATAAAGAAAATTAGAGAAGATAATCAAAATGTAGCTTCTTCTTCTTCTTCCTCTACAGATATAAAATTCGAAACAATGATGAAAACTATGGAAAAGTTGCTAGAAAGATTAGTAGTGGACAACAAAACTCCAAATAAGGAACAAACAGAACCTCAAATCAGGAACCCGAACTTTGGGAGGCCTTTTGTTCCAGCTGTAAGGCCGAGAGGACAGCCAAACCCAAGGAATGCAGAAGATCAAATCCGACCGCCTTTTCCTGAAAATTATATTGCTGGAGAAGCTGAAGCCAAAATGCCTGAAGGAGATATTCATCATTGTGGCAGTTCTGATCCAGAAGTGTATTTGACTAAACAAGAGCATGATATGTTCATGGAAGAAGGAGAATGTTGTAGTTTGGAGATAGGAAGTGATCAATACCAGATTGGTTATCAAAATGCCATAAATGATCTTCAAAGAAAGATGAATCTGAGGAACCGAGATGTTATAATTGACAAAGGGAAAGAACCAATAGGCAAGTCAAAAAGAAATGTTGATAAAGCCTCTACAAGTCAATTTGAACCACAAACTAAAAGAAAAGAAAATGAGGATGTGCCCAAGGTAATTCCAGACATCAAGAGAGATCCTATGAAGGAAAGTGATAAAAATTTGGTTCCTTTCAACATACAGAATGAAATGTCAAAAGTAAAGATTTCAGTACCCTTTAATGAAATACTGAAGAACAAGGAATACAAGGAACAAATTTTCAAGATGATGCAGGTAGAAAATCGGGTGGAAGTAGACACTTTGGAATTAGATGATGATAATCCTAATATCTGTTTAGGATCAAGAATGGAAGACAATAGTTTGGAGGAAGTTTCTCCCTTCTATGTGAATTTGGATATTCGTGATAAAGTGGTACATAACTGTATGTTGGATTCTGGAGCTTCTCATAATCTGATGCCCAAACTTGTAGTAGATTCTTTGGGATTGGAAATCACAAGACCATATGATGACTTATTTTCTTTTGATTCAAGGAAAGTTAAATGTTTAGGGTTGATTAAAGATTTGACAGTCAATCTCAGTAAAATACCAGCCAAAGGTATCCTCATGGATGTGGTAGTGGCTGATATTCCTGCAAAGTTTGGTATGTTATTGTCCAGGTCGTGGGCTTCAAAGTTAAAGGGAACTCTACAAATGGATATGTCTTTCGCTACTATTCCGGTGTTGGGGGTACACAGAAGATTGTATACTGAAAAGAGAGCTTCTTATTTGGTAAGTGATCTAAAAGAACCTGAGAAACATGCCATATATGCTTTAGACACCGATTTGGGGTCTTGCATTTTGTACAATGATGTTGAATCTAAAGAAAAGATTGATTTAATTGAACCTAAAGAAAATAAAGAGGAAAAATTGTTAAGAGAAAAGATCAGAAAAGAAGGTACTTGGACGATGCACTTTGATGGAGCTAGAAGCAGAGAAGGAGCTGGAGCAGGAGTATGGGTAATTACACCTGACAGAGAATTTCTAATGTTTTCTTACCAATTGAATTTTGAATGTACCAACAATGTTGCAGAGTATGAGGCCTTAATTCTGGGATTGAATGTGTTGAAGGATTTGAAAGCAAGAAAGATTGAGGTATTCGGAGATTCTGAATTGGTTATAAATCAAGTAAAAGCTATTTATCAGACCAAACACCCGAAAATGAGGTCCTATAGGAATGAAGTGTGGGATTTACTGGAAAACTTCTTTGATGAACATGATGTTATCTCAATCCCCCGAGTTAGCAACACTGTAGCAGATTCTTTAGCCACTGCAGGAGCTGCGTTCAAAACTCCCGTCTTTTCTAAAAAGGAATATAATATCAAAGTCATACATAGACCATCTATTCCAGACAATGTCAAGCATTGGCAGGTCTTTGAAGATGACCAACAGATCAAACGCTTTTTGGAAATGACAGATGAGTTCAACTACAGATCTATTGATGCAGAAGGTGATGAGATGGGTCCAGATGAAGTGGATTCTCCAGAGGAAGCCGAAAAATTCAAGCAAAGGATCGGAGGTAAGGATATTATTCAACTAAAGAATAATGTTATCCCTAGAGGTTTGATTCCTTTAGAAAAGCTATTTGATAAAAATGATGTGGTAAAGAATCCAAAGATTGAACCAAAACCTGAAGATGTAAAAGATTATAATCTGGGTTCTGAAAAAGATCCCAAATTGGTAAAACTTTCAAAGAAATTACCAAGAAAAGAAGAAGATAAAAGTGTGGAAGTAATGAAAAGGTTTTCAGATGTTTTTGCTTGGAGCTATGAGGATTTAAAGGAATATGATATTTCTGTTATACAACATACAATTCCAATTAAACCAGGTGAAAAGCCTTTTAAGCAAAAGTTGAGAAGAATAAATCCCAAGCTACTGCCAGTGATAGAAAAAGAGGTGAGGAAGTTGTTTGATGCTAAGATAATTGTTTCTCTGAGGTTTTCTAAGTGGTTAGCAAATTTAGTACCTGTAAGGAAAAAGAATGGAGAAATAAGGCTGTGTGTAGATTTTAGAAACTTGAACAGAGCTTCTTTGAAAGATAATTATCCACTCCCTAAAATGGACCAGGTTTTACAACAAGTGGTGGGAGCTGAGAGAATTTCCATGCTAGATGGTTTTTCTGGTTATAATCAAATCAAAGTTCATCCAGAGGATCAAGAAAAAACTGCTTTTACTACACCTTGGGGAACGTTTATGTACGCCAAAATTCCATTTGGTCTAATGAATGCAGGAGCAACATTTCAGAGAGCTATGGATATTGCATTTGCAGATGAAAGGGACAAAATTGTGGTGGTATACATGGATGATATCACTGTTTATTCAAAGAATGCTGCTGATCACTGGAAACATTTGGAAAGAGTCTTCATAAAATGTAGAAGGTTTGGAATTTCATTAAATCCAAAGAAATCGCATTTTTGCATGGAAGAAGGAAGGTTATTGGGACACATCATATCCAAAGAAGGAATTAAGATTGATCCAGAGAGAGTATCTGCAATACAAAAGGTGGGAATTCCTAGAAGTAAGAAAGAGATTCAGTCATTCATAGGAAGGGTAAATTGGTTGCGGAGGTTCATTCCCAGTTTTGCTGAAATTTTAAGAAATATAACTGAAATGTTGAGAAAAGATAGAGAAATTAAATGGAATGAAGAAGCAAGAAAATCCTTTGACAACATCAAGAAAGCTTTGACCGAAGCACCGGTGTTAATTAGTCCAGATTATACAAGGGATTTCATTATGTTTACATATGCATCGGAGCACACAGTAGCTGGAGTACTGTTGCAGAAGAATCAAGAGGGTATAGAACAACCTATTGCATTTTTTAGTAAAATTTTGAGAGATGCAGAATTAAAATACAACATCATGGAGAAACAAGCTTATGCTTTGGTGAAAGCATTGAAGGATTTCAGGATATATATTTTGCATTCTCATACAATAGCGCATGTTCCATCAGCAGCAGTAAAAGACATTCTTACGCAGCCAGATCCTGAAGGGAAAAGAGCAAAATGGATAGCAGTATTGCTGGAATATGACCTGGACATTAAACCCACCAAATTAATAAAAGGTCAAGGTTTAGCTAAGATGATGACAGAAACAAATTGGGATTCCCTCAGTATAAATTTTATGGCTGAAACTTCGTCCGAAGATGTTCCAAAGTCACCAATAATTGAAGATTTTTCTTTATCTCCTTGGTACTCAGATATTGTATATGTCTTACAGAATCTCCAAGCACCTGCAGACATGGAAAAAACGAGGGCCAGGTCAGTAAAACTGAAAGCTGCAAAGTTTTGCATATTAGATGGGAATTTGTTTTGGAAAGATCCAGGAGGAATATTGTTAAATTGTCTTTTAGAGAATGAGGCTCAGCATATTATGGTGGAATTTCATAAAGGTATGTGTGGAGGACATCATTCATGGAAGGCTACAGTGAACAAAATTCTTAGAGCTGGTTTTTACTGGCCTAGCATGTATTCCGATGTGTATAAAGAAATAAAAAAATGTCATGAATGTCAAATTTTCGATGGAAAAAGAGAATTATTACCATTTCCATTGAAACCCATTTCAGTTGAAGCACCGTTCCAACAGTGGGGGTTAGATTTTATTGGTGAAATTAACCCAAATTCTTCAGGACAACACAAGTGGATTTTGACTGCTACTGATTACTTCACAAAATGGATTGAGGCCATACCAACCAGAAATGCTACAGAGACGGTGATTATGAACTTTTTGGAAGAAAATATTTTGTCCAGGTTTGGTTGCCCTAAAAGGATAGTGACAGATAATGCCCCAGCGTTCAAGTCAAAAAAGATGATAAATTTCTGTCATAAATATCACATACATCTGAACCATTCAACAGCTTATTATCCACAAGGAAATGGATTAGCCGAATCTTCAAATAAAAGTTTGGTGAGAATCATAAAGAAGTTGTTAGAGGATAATAAGAGGGCTTGGCACACCAAACTAAAATATGCTCTATGGGCAGACAGAATCAGTACAAAAAGAGCAATTGGCACTTCCCCTTTTCAGTTGGTATATGGTACAGAAGTAGTTTTTCCTGTTTCTTTAGGGTTGCCAGTCATGAAATTGTTACAAGAAGTTGATGAAGAACCAAATCATATGCAAAGAAGAATAAATCAAATGATAGAATTACATGAAGTCAGGGAGAAAGCATATAACAAGACCCAAATACATCAAGAAAAAATGAAAAAAACTTTTGACAGAAAAGTTAAGGAAAGGGATTTTCAACTAAATGATTTGGTTTTGAAGTGGGATTCCAGGAAAGAAGAGCACCACGGAAAGTTTGAACATTTATGGAAAGGTCCATATATTATTGCAGGATGCCAAGGAGAAAATGCCTTTATCTTAAAAAATTGCAATGGAGAATTTTATCCTGGAGGACCAGTAAATGGAAGACACCTCAAACATTATTTGTCCTGACAGATGAGAGTGAAGGAAAATTCTTGTACAGTGTAAATACCAAAAAAAAAAAAAAAAAAAAAAAAAAAGGAAGGGTTAGGTGGTTTGAATGCAGCCCAATGGATCAAGCACTTGGTCTACGATGTTCTTTGCTACCTCGCAGGGAGGATAGCATCCCCAGTTGGAGCCAGTTGTTGACACCAGATCTGAAAGAACCTAGAGTTTTTGCTAAAATGACCTAGAAAAGAAGAAATCATCACAAAAGGTTGAAATAAAGATTTTTATATGGAAAAATGTATTGTAAAAACCCATAAGTATAAAGTCCGCCAGCAAATATAATGTAAAGGTTAAACCCCAGTCAAGTTTCGTTGGCGGAGATACCATAGATCCAGATCAACGGTCCATATTAACCCCGCGTCGCCAAGGTGATCATCAACAAACGGTGGAGGGTGGTAGCGGACATAATACCACCAAGGCACGTGTCCCATATTTATTCATCCGCGCTTGGAGAAAATGGTATCGGAAACCACTATAACACCGCGCGGAACCACCCATTACAGAAAGGTGGAAAGATATCTTACGTGGCAAGGTGGGACCTAACAGGTGGTAAACAAGGAATGGATTGATAAGGCCGTGGCACGTGGCACTATACTTTGCATGGATCGAAAGGCCAATACATGCCACAATCAAATCAATGGCCAGCGTTTCATCCGCGGCCAGGAACATGCGCACGGGATATAAAGGAAAGCGGTCGCGGAGAATAAACCGCCTTAACAGGTGTCAGCAGATGGTGTATCCGCGCGAGTAGCAAACCGGAAAAGGAAACCGCCTTTTCGATCGCGGATACTGCCGGTGCAATAAAGAGGGACAAGATCTGACGGTTCAAAATAATGGTCCAAAGATCAATGGTTGGAGATGACCCGCGTTCATAAAGGTGCAAGGAGGTTATTCTAAAAAGGATTATATAAAAAGAAAGGGCTCCACATAACGGCATTTTGTATGTGTCGTTATCCTGGAGAGCTCCGAAGACTGGTGGAAGCCGGCGATTGCGACAGAAGGCGAAAAGCAAGCATTTACAGGTAGGGTCTGGTGACCTGTCACTCTCTTTGAACGGAATTTTGTTTAAAAGAAGCATTTAGATGGAGACTGTACAAGATATAGACGTTTTTAGGTCAAAAGATGCCCTAGAAGACAGAGATGAAGATGTTTTCGATACCCTTATTAGGTTCCCGGTCTCCGATGTAAAAATTAAGTTGTCCGAGCTATTAAAAGAGGGTATAGACCCGCATAGAGTTCACCAGTCATCTCTGATAGCTTTTTGCCCTGACCAATTTCCTGTTTTCCCAGAATTCGTCTCCTGGTGTGCTGAAAACTATTCACGGGAAGAAAAAGTTGTTTTAAACAGTCAGAAAACTAGAGCCATTTGCAAAATTGAGCCAGCCGAAGTAATTAGAGCCCTAGAAATAGATTTACCCCAAACCCTCGACCCTGAAGTTTTTTCTGAGGTGTCGATTATTGAAAATTTTCACCACGCTTCTCAGAGTGATAGGGAAGTGTTTTGGTCGACGTGTCTCAGACCAGAAACTAGCCTTTCTGAACTCCCTTACCCTTTAGATATCAACCTTTTTAATGAAAATACCCAGTCGGTCTTAACACTGTTGGCCGTAGTTTTAGGGTTAGATTCGGATTTGTATATAACCGAGTTTCAATTGAGTTTATTGTACAGAATAAGTATAGTCCCGTCGGGAATTGACGAAAGTCAAATTCCCCGACTAAATTTTGAAGCTTTCATAGCCGAAAGGATGCATGACCAGATGGTCAATTTTTCCACGCACAGACATTTCAGGTTTCAAGCATTTTTAATGAAAATGATTATGGTATCCAGCCAGGAAGAATTACAGTTCCCAGAGATTGTTTTCGCGACTCCACTGGAAAACAATATTTTCAATTTCATCAATTACATGCTCTCGACGATCTTTAAGATGATTTTCGGAAAAAGTCTGCCTAGGGTATTGCCAGAAATGCAGGTATCAATGCAACTAAATACAGAGTATGCTACAGGAGACTGGTTTTTATCAAAAGATAGTACAGTGGTCAGATTGTATGGATTCAAGCATAAACCCTATGTGCTACCAGCATTCCTCACCTTGAGGATTTTTGCCTTGGAGTTTTTAAGACAGAAATTGATTGTAGAAGATAACAATTTTTTAGTCCACAGACAAGCAACGGACATTAAGTACCCTTTCACATTAGGTCCGTTTACAATAAAGAATAAGAATGCTGCTGTATATATAGAGAAATTGTTAAAAGACATGAATTTTGAGACAGATGCAGCCTTGGAATATGACCCATTAAATATCATATCCAAAAGAAGAATTGAGCATCGTATTAAGGCTCTGAATCATCAAACTGTTGAAGGGATGGCAGACAGAGCCAACTGGCTCGAATACAAAGAAGAAATTATCCCAGACAAGTCCGACAAAGAAAGGTCATTGGAAGAAGCAATGGCAGAAACAGAAAGCGAAATCAATACTGCATTAGTGGGGTCCAAAAGACCTATACAGGACATCATGATCATCGATGATGAAGAGACAGAAAAAGGAAAACGATTGAAAACTGATAAATCACAAGAATTGACAACCATTTCAGAAGAAGCAAAAGCTACAGAAAATGAAATACCAGAGGTTACAGTGAGAGAATACAATATTGAAGAGACCCCTGTAGGGGATGATGTAAATAGACCCAAAAATTTCATGGATGTATTTAATGAACATAGTAAAAACAAACAGGAATCAGCGAAACAAACAAGTCTATTGTTTCCAAAGGTCAGGAATATATCAAATAATGAAGTAAGCTTATTCACCAGCAGGAACATCAAAGAAAATTCTTTAAAATTTTCAGTTGTGACCAAAAACAAGATCTCAGAGATGAGTGTAGATTTGTCGAAGATAAATGCCCCTGACAAAATTTTGTTACATAGACAAGCTGGAGAGGTTATATACTCAGACTATTTGGGGGCCACATTGAGAGTAGACAAACTAAAGAATTCAGTAGACAAATTAAATAATCAGTTGAGACAAGAAAAGGCAGAGAATAAATCTCGACAACAGCAAATTAAGAAGCTGCAAATGGACTTAACTAATAAAGATGGAGTTGCAGCTACCAAACTGCTCCAGGAGAAGGAAGAGGTGATTTTAACATTGAGACGAAAGTTAAAAATCCCAGATGCTGTACTCATTCAAGGTGCAGAATTGACTATATTAGAAAAAGAGAAAGAAGAGTTATCTAACGAAGTCAATGATGTCACAGCTAAATTGTTAAAGCTGTCTGACGAAAAGGACTATTGGGAAAAAGAAAGGTTCATTTTGGAAGAACAGTTGGCAACAGCGAGAAAACAATTAGCAGAGAACAGTCAGCAGCAAGTACAGACAGGCTCGGAAGAAGAGAAGACCAGTGTAGACGGAATTTCACAAGAAATGTCACAAATAAGTTTAAAAGATAATGAAATCAAATTGTTAAAGACAGAAATACAGAAATTAAAAGAAGAAAATGAAGCAAAAGAAAAAGAAATAAAAACTTTGCAGGCAAATAATCAGGAATTGAGCAGTAATAATAAAGGATTGGCTGCTCATGCAACAGGACAAGCTGCTATGCAGGGATGTAAACATATGGTGTGGGACCAGATCATTAAAGAAGCTGAAAAACTTAGGCCGTATCTGGATTATATAAGAGTTAAAGAAAAGGTAGCCAAAGATGCCTTTGACAGCTGCCGGGCAGTCAGGGAAAGCTTAAATAGAAAACCGAAAGAAATAGCCCAGAGAGCAATAACATTTTTAAATAGTTTATCCGAGGCAGATCTGACAGCCATGAGTATTACAAACAGAATTTCTGTCATCACTTGGGCCAGAAGGATCTTGGGCAAATACTCACATATCGAAAACATCGAGGCCAAAGCAGGAGAAATAAGGAAAGAAGTAATCCAGTTCAAAAAGCAATTTGACAAGTTAGTGAATAAGGGATTCCTAGCTTTCTGGGACGAAAATGGTGAATTAATTCCTCCAAATGATTATAAAAGATTACTGTTTGATATTAGGATGGATCACCGAAAATTCCAGCATTTAGATCACATGCTCACAGGAAAAATCCTAATGGAGAAAATGTCAGGGGAATTTGAAATTTTAAATATGCTGATTTCAACTTGCGCAAACCTTCTTCCTATTTCTTATGCAGGTCATATCGAGATGCGAGTCTTGGTGAAGGAAATGACCAGTTATGACCTACCCACTGTTGACCAGTGGAATTATGTTGAGAAATATGGGAAGACTAGATATTCTGTTCATACCTAGATGCATTTGAGACTCTTGCCATGTGGCAAAATGATGATATCCAAAAGTCTTGCCAAGTGGCAAAAAAGACTTTTTATTTTTAAATTTGTAATATTATTTGAAAGACAGTTATGGGTTACTCGAAGACAGTTATCTTTTAGTTAAATATTCTTAATTATTAGTTAGAAGAAGCAGTTATGTGGAGCTTCTTCTGAAAATTTTGTATAAAAAACAATGGAGGTCATTGTTGAAAGGGTTGGAAAATTTTTGAGAAACAAGTATGTTTTGAAGTTTATTTTTGAAATAAAGGCAGTAGAGTGATGATACCTATTTTTTGATACAGAGATTCATGAGTTAATCAGTCTTGCAGTCTGTTACTTTCCTTATCCTTATATGTGCATGTTTATCTTCTTCGTTATATCTCCCGTGGTGTTTTTCTTCTATATTTAAATGAACATTTGAAAATAACTTGAGATTCATACTGGTTATGCCTCATTTTATTCGCATTTAAATATCCATTTTATTCTCCAAAGTTGACAATAGATTTATCCTGGATAGATACCTGTTGTTGATGGAATGTCTTTAATTCTTTCTATGTCGCCTGAAAAATCAAATTGACTGTAACATGATTACTATCTTGCCTCTGTGAAAATCTTTATGGTGAAAATCTCTTACTGGTTTATCACACTTTGAAAACTTTGACTCCATGCCCAATGTTTCTTGTTTACCTTTTCGACCAGAAAATATCTTTTGAGAAGTTTTAAGAAAACCTTTGTATATTTTAGCCTTCATATATATATCCTGAGAGAGCCCTCTCTGGTAGAGAAAATGGCTAGTTCTTCTACCTGAAGCTTGGTTTGAAATAGGTTACCTTAGGTCTTATTTTCTTACAACCGGAATAAAATCTAAGTGCTAACAGCATGTAATTCGTTTCCCTGGGAGATCCGATAGGTTGGGCTGTGTGCCCATAATCAGTCCTGGGATGCTCTTGCGAGGTTTTGCCATGACCACATGTAATTCGTTGCCCTGGGAGATCCTATAGGTAGAGCTGTGTGCTCGTAACAGCCTGGGATGCTCTTGCGAGGTTTTGTGGTGAGGTCACATGTAATTCGGTGCCCTGGGAGATCCTATAGGTAGAGCTGTGTGCTCGTAACAGCCTGGGATGCTCTTTCGAGGTTTTGTGACACACGTAATAAGTCCTGAGGATTCCATAGTATGGCCACTGATGACGAAGACCTGCAGGTGGTGGGCCTACATCCAGTATGAAAAAGGACTGGCTCTGTAGAACTTCCTATGACGAGTAGATTCAGAGATTGATTGAGATAGCAGCAGCAGTGACGATGATGATGACTCGATGACGATTATCCAGTGACGATGATCCAGAGAAGATGACTTGTGCTAGAAGAACTGTGTTGAGAAATACCTTCCTAGTTAAGAGGGAGTGTTGATGTATATGTAACTTCGGAATGTATTTCACATATATGTATATTGTATTCCTATAGAGATGTTATTATTCCTCTATACGGACGTGTCGTCATTTATATTGTAAGTGTCGTAACTTATACTTGATGGGTTATTAGACCACCTTGTTGGGGTCGGCCCTGTATAAGTCATGTGGGTCAAAGGGTTATTAGACCACCCTATTGGGGGTCGGCCATGTGGGTCAAAGGGTTATTAGACCACCCTATTGGGGGTCGGCCCAGTCAGCATTATGTTATGTGGTTAAGTTCGAGCCTACATGAGTTAGGTAAAAAGGCAAGTCAAGTCAAGTATAAATAGAGTGCGGGAGGCACTCTATTTACTCACTCACTTCTCACACATGCACTCAAGGAGGAGTGGCGCACTTATGGAGGAGGAGGATCTGTTGCTAGGATGTGTCTATCTCTTATGGTTGGTTGTATCATTGCTCTATCTATCTCTGAGGAAGTTATTGGGGTTTTTCACCTTTATGGTTTTCCCCAAGTAAATCTTTGTGTCTCTTGTGTGCTTGCATTATTGTCTCCATGATTGATATGCTATAGATATGCTGTACATGTTGTTCTCTCAGTTAAGATCCTAGATCAGATTGAAGTAAATTCTGAAAATTTAACAAAACATAATATGCATAAACCCTTGATTACTTAAACTTCTAACTTCAAGAATAATCATCCAAAAGTATAAGATCCTAACACAAGGTAGGATTCTAACTTGATATAGGAAAAACATACCTGGTTATCATGTTTGCTCAGTTATGTCTAACATACCCACATAATGTCTTCTTGTTCTTTTCAATGACTTGTGCTAGTAACCCACATAACTCACAAGTTAACCATTGTAGAACCAAAACTAGACATACCTCGTAAGTAGAGCTTCTATAATGGCTATGGATAAGTCTTTGTCTTCATGTCACCATGGTCATATGTTCTTATTCTAGAACTTGATTTGTCTTTCTTGATGTACCTTTCATGTTAGTGGACAACATCAACCTCATACAACACCACAGTGCATTAGTACAATCATATAACCCTAATCCATGAATGTCTTCTATCATTCACATGCATTCATACTTTCACTAGGGTGATAAGACAAGTCTAAGATTAATCAAGATTGTACTAACCTCAATAATATGAAGACAAACATATCATAAACTTAATCATGAACAAATTTCAACACATACCTGTATCTCCTCAAGTCATACCTGTTGAGATTTTATGTAAGGCCTTAGCCTCATCTCCCTCTAGAACTGGAACTCCTTCACTTATGCGGGTGTCCAATTCATTCTCTTCTAGGATTAACCCAATCCACTTTGATTTGTTGAGACTGGATCTGGAGCTCGATTAGGGTTTGTCAGAAAAAACCTAAAAATTCAAATTTTGAATTTCAAACTTCTGAATGGATGGAAAGATGTGCCTTGCTGAGCTGATCAAGCTAGTATACTTCAATTTTGAAAACTGCAAAATTTGAACCCTCAAAATTGCCTTTGAAACTTCTGGATCTTCTGGATAGGATCCCGAACTAGGGTTTGATAAATCCCGACCTTCTTCCCAACCAAAATTTTTTATATTTGGCTCTAAACTTCAATTTTTCTAAGGAGCATCCAACCGTGGTCATAGATTCCAAAAATTCCAACTTTTGCAGAAACCCTAATTTTCCACCTTACTGATCAAAATCCGGAACTAGGGTTTGATGGTTCCCGAGGTTCTACCTAACCAAAAAATTTGATCTTGGTCTCTAAATTTCTATTTTGTTGAGGAGATAAATCCTATGCTGAGACCACTCCAAAATTCCACTTCTGTCAAAAGCCCTAATTTCCCGCAACAGTGACAAGCCAAAAATGAGAATGCTTAGAATCCAATTCCATTTCACAGAAATATATGCTTTATTGTGTCTGGTGCATCTATGAAATTACAAAACCACATGGTATGAAACTTCGTCTTGTGGTAGCCTGGCCTGTCATCTTTCCAACCCCATAGGTCTGACCTCAAATGGATTCTCTGTGAGAGAGATATGCCAAATGTCTCAATGTGACCTGTTTATGGGATAAAATAGGATAACGAATTTGTACAGAGTTCCACATGTCACTGGTTCATCCTATGCCTTTGAAAAGAGGACCTATGAAACTAAAGTCTGTGCCCTTATTGCCACTTTTTACAGAATTTCATTTGGAGCTTCCTAGCCCAATTTGTGACCTTTTTTTCCAAGTCACATGTTTATGACTGAGGTCCGGAAGAGGTAGAAACCCTAGATTGTACGGATCATATATCACAAAGAAAAATGAATTAGATGTGTTTCTTTGGACACAAGGTACATGGGGATGTTACCTTTGACCTATAGAATTTTATGAACCTAAACCTTCTCCAAAATGGATTTATAGCGAAAGTTCCATGATGACTAGTTTTTGGTATATCAAGCCCTAACTTCCAATTTGTCACAAGTGCAACAAGTGTCATAAATGCCATACCATGCCTTCCTTCAGGATAAATTTGATACCAGTTTAGTTTTTCATCATTTAATTCAATATATCTAGGATATTAACTAAAAGAATAACATGTACAACATATCAAGCATAAGAGACAAGAGACAAGAGACACAAAAAATTCACCGGGGAAAACAAAGAAGGTGAAAAACCCCACAACTTCCTCAGAGATAGAATAAGAATCAATACAAGGATCACCATGATCAAACCCAAGAGATAGATATCTTCAGCAGCATTCTCCTCCTCCACTTGTGTGCACTCCTCCTCTCTCTCACTAATGTGAAGTGAGTGAATGAGAGAATATGTAAAATGAGAGAGACACTCTCTATTTATACACTACTTCCCTTGTCTTTTAACTTTAACTAGGTTGGCCCCAACCTAACCAGTTAACATAATGTTGACTGGGTCGACCCCCACTAGGGTAGTATAATAACCCTTTAACCCACATGACTCATACAGGGTTGACCCCATCAAGGTGGTCTAATAACCCATCAAGTATAAGTTACGACACTTGCAAGTACAACTAACGACACTTCCAATTGGAGGAATAATACATCTCCGTTGGGGATACAATAACGTACAAATACAATATACAAGTGAATATCTTCCGAAGTTACAAATACATCAATAAGGGGTAATGGAAATGGAACTTAACTTCTCTTTCTAGATATCTTTCCTTAGCTCCTTTTCTAGGAAACCTTTACCTCCCAATTTCCCTTATTGATGCCTCGGTTGTGTAGGTTAGATGCAAAAGGTGCTGGAATGTTCCAAGACACTCAACAGAGGAAGAAAACCCAAGTTGAAAGGCTTCTAAAGACCCTGCGCAAGGGCAGTTCTATCCCCAACTTGTTTGGTGTGGTGATCCTCCACGGATATTCAGCCTCCACTGGCACTCTAAGAGTTGGTGGTTTGATCTATTAGGTCAGTTTTCCTTCAAGGAAAACCAAGGTGTGTATATGGTGATGCTAAGCTAACCTAACCTATTTCAGAAAAGGAAAACTAGTCTAAGTTAGTTTTATTCTAAAATGAAAGCTTGTTTATGTGCAGATTAACCCTGAGGTGAAATGAATAAGTAAATTACAACTTTTCACATAAAGGCTTTTAGTTGTTTCACTTATTAAATTAAATCACAATCCATTAATGAAAATTAAAAGACAATAATTCAAGTATTTAAGCTTGTTCAACATAAATCTGTAACCACTTTGCTAATTGAAAAATTAACAATGATTATTTAATTTATATGCACCGAATCATTTGCATAAATAAAACATGAAAGTACTTGTATTGAAAAAACTCAATGAAGTACTTTGAAACATAAACCAGTCATATAGAGAAATCGATACAACAGATTCATACATTAACAAATGTTTAGCAAAAGATCAGATACATAACAGATGACAATTTGAAGCATAAATAAAAAATTCTCAAAGAAATTTGAGGAATAACAGAAGATAGATTAAAGGATAACTTTATTGTATGAAGAGGTCTTGTACAGAAATTACAAAAAAATCTGCTTAACAGAGTATCTCTAGTCCAGTCTTCTGCTGACTTACAACTCCAAAATTACCAACCCCCTAACTAAGAGAGATATCCTTCTTTAAATAATTACAACAGAGCCCAAAAATGGAGATCCCTAGAAAATAGAGATTACAAAATTGGATCAAAACTACCAATCCAAGAAATGTTGCCATTCCTCGGTCTACATGATTTACACCACCTTTCAAAATAGTTTATTAAAGATGCATTCTTTAATCAAAAAGATCCTCACAGCACATAAGGAATTCCACCCCAACTTTCTCATTATCAGCAACAGACGATTCGGCTTGCAGAGAATCTGCCGCGGGAACTTCTGGATCAGAGACTATATTCTCAAAAATAGAAAAATCCACTAAAGGATCTATTTCAGAAGAAGTTGGTGGGACATCAGGTTCTTGGTTAATTATATAATCTTGTATAATAGAGTCGTCGAGGTCAACCAGTTCCTTGGGAATTTTCTTTCTTTTCTCCTCGGGGAATTGCATGCAGACAGAAAGAGCTTCAAAATCTTCTTCACCGCTATCACTACTTAAATCAGGAACACCTGCATCAAAAGGTGGTCACATAGGTTCTTGATATAGTAAGGGAAAGAGTTCTTCATCCTTAAAACGTGGATCTGGGAATACATTGCATGTCTGCATATTGCTCGTATAAGATACGTCTAGAAGGAAAAATTGCAAGATTATCAAACACAACTTTTCCTCTTAAGGAATGCGAAGGACGAGCTAAAAGTTTCATATTTGTTGCTAATTTAAATCCAACAGATAAGATAACAGACATTGAGCAAGACAAATAACAATGATGGAATTTATACAGCCGATTCACTGCAATTATCCAAACTGTGATGAAAACGAGCAAGGACATGCGTTAGTTGGATAAAACCTGTGTGGAAGTACAAAACCAATCGAAATTTGCACGTCTTAAACTGGTTTGAAAAGCTCATTATTACGAGTATTCTCACATCAACAATCATGGCTTCACATTCGTGACCAAAATGAAAATTATGGCTTGCAAACCGACTGTGAAATGACTGAAACAATATCTTGAGTACACAGACTAGCAACTCTCACGTACCTATCAAACTGGATTCGGGTGACCAGATTTAACAGAATAACCGGAAGAACCTTTCAGACTGAAACATGCATAATGGTGTAAAACCTTGAGGAGTAGAATCAAATAACGAAAAAGGTGTCAAAACAAAATCAGAACTGTCAAACACCGAGTGTAGTAGAGGCAGCAATCCAACTAGAATTGACTGAAAATCAGTTAAAACATCCTCTGGTAAGGATTCGGCAGTGAAATCCTCAGTACAACGGGATAATTTTCGAGCAGTAAAAATGACAAAATAAAACAGAAAAAACCCAGATTAAAAGATGACTGTAGGATCAAAACAAATGGACAACCGAGATGAACCGGAGTGGGATGTAGGGTTGCACAAAATTTTTATTCACAAATTTTATTAAGGGATCCTGAAAGATGCAACCCGACAATTGCGGGTTGCGAGGTCGCGCAAATGGAAAAGGCGGAAAAGAATTCCTGAAAGACGAAAGTTGCAATTGCAGGTTTCGGGTTTCGGGAATAATCACAATCGAAAAATGAGAAATGTGTTCCCAAAAGCCGCAACCTGACACTTGCGGGTTGCAGGTTTTGGGAATGACACACTCGTAAACCAAAAACAACTTCCCGAAAGCCACACCCTGACACTTGCGGGTTGTGGGTTTCGGGAACACGCAACAAAATTAATAAAAAGATAAAGCCCAAAAGTTGAAAGCCGCAATTGCGGGTTTTCGGGTTTTGGGTTTTGGGATGATAGTTTCCCAATATTATTACAAGACGAACCCGCAACTCGCAACCGTCGGGTTGCGGGTTTCAAGTTGGCCAAATTCCAAAACTACAAAACAAACACCCCGCAACCTGAAATTGTTGGGTTGCGGGTTTCGTGTCTCCTAACTGTCGGGTTTCGGGTTGATTGAAGAAAAGGGTAAATTACTCAAAATCTGAGGATTTTGACAAACCAAATAGTTAGAGATCATCCAGGAAGAGGGAAACACGCAGGACAAAAGTATGGGTGAGAGATCTAAACAAGTGAAAACCCAAATTCTCATATTTACAGAGTACACTCACCAAAATACCTTTGTGTTTATTCAAAATGGGGTTCCCATGTTTTGGCTAAGCATGGGATCTGTTGTGGTTTGGTGACCATATTCTGATAGCTTCAGTACAAATTAAACCCATGATCATGGCAGGGATGGCTTAGAATAAGACCCCCCTGTCCCTATATGCATGAGCATCTTTAAAAGGAACAAACCAAGGTTTATTAGGTTGAAAATTACAAGGCACTACCATGGCTTGGTGACCATATATTGGTAGTGTTATTCACCAATGCTTTGTTGATCATGAATGGACCGACCTGTGATAGGATCTTCCAACCCCCAGTAAAACTGAAATTCATCTTCCAAGTGTGGTGGCTTGATGTGAATATGTCATTCTGCTTAGCACCTATGAACCTAATGGGATGGCTTGATAGCAAGACCTCCCACCTTGTAATTTACATTTATTAAGAGATTTATTACCAAGGTGATTGTAAAAGGATCCAGAGTAGAACAAGCTAGGCAGGTGATTATGATATGCAGCTTGAACCATGAAACATGAGACAATGGAGACTCAGCTATTTTCTAGACCCCAATTAAACAAATAAGACATGTGTGAGATAATGACCATTGTGGAGAGATATAAATTCAAGGTCATGCAATCATTAGCTGTATGCCCTTTGTTGAACAACCTCTAATATAGGACAAAATTATGGCTGGAAGACAGTTATAAAACCCAAGCTGAGATCATCACCAAGAGAGAAACTATTCAACGAGCAACATCAAATGTTTGGAGTTTAAAGTAAACAAATGAAAACAAAGCAGACATTCCAATCAAGAAAACAAATAGAAGAACAAACCTTTGTACAAGTACATCATCTTGATCAAACAAAATACTTTTTGAGCAGTGAAACATTCACTGGATAAGTGTCCACAATCCCTTCCAGTGTCTGTAATCGAACAGTACCAGGACTCCTCTTTTTTGTAACAATGAAAGGTCCCAGCTAGAGGCGTTGAAACTTGGTATACTAGTTCTTATCCTTGTGTTGTTTTTCCCATCTTAAAACCAAGTGTCCAACATAAAATTCCTTGCCAGATGAAGATTTTTCATCAAACCATCTTTTCACCATCTGCTGATGATGATATAACTTCTTTCTAGCCACTTCTCTATCTTCCTCCAGTTTAAGTAGAGCGTCAATTCTCTACTGGAGGGGAGAAGAATCATCTTCTTAGACAGACTGGGCTAACTGTAGTGAAGGGATGGTAAGATTAGTAGGAAGAATGACTTCTTTGCCATACACTAAACAGTAAGGAGAATTTCCAATTGTTGCCTTTCGGGTGATTTGATCTGCCCAAAGAGCATTGGGTAGATGCAAATGCCAATCTCTGTGATGAGAGGCCAGAATCTTCTTGAGGATGTTTATCAAATTTTTATTTGAGGACTTAGCCAACCCATTACCCTGTGGATAATAATTGGCATAAAATCTAAGCTTAATCCCCTTTTCAAGAGCATATTCAGTTAAATCAATTGAGGAAAAGTAGGATGCATTATCGAAAACTAGGCATTCCGGAGTACCAAATCGTGAGAGTATCTGACTATCTAGGAAAGAAATGACTTGGATGGCATTACATTGCTTAAGTGGGACTGCCTCCACCCATCTGGTGAAGTAGTCATTTTCTGTGAGAATGTATTTGTGTTAGAGGGATGAGGTAGGATTTATGGGTCGAACAAAATCTAGCCCCCATTGCTGAAATGGAAACTGAACAGTGACAAGTTGCAAAGGGAAAGCAGGTTTCTTGAACTTCCCTGTGCATTTCTGGCATGGTTCACACCTCCTTACATAGGCATAATCATATTTGAACAACATAGGCCAATAATACCCATCTCTGAGAATCTTATGAGCTATTGTCTCACTTGAAAAATGACCTCCCGCTGGTCCTGCATGAAATTGGAATAAGATGTCATCAGTTTCATGTTTTTCTAAACACCTAAGAAAAACCCCATCATAGTTTTTCCTAAACAGAACTTCGTTAATAAACTGATAAGGGGCAGCCTTTAATCTCAAGGCTCTTTGTTTCTTAAAGTCCAAGGTTTCAGGGGAAAACCCATTATTCAGGAAATATTTGATATGATCATACCATTCTGATGTCAGGGTATCCATAGCGTTGACAAAACCTGTAGGAATATCTTCTTCCTGCTCCCATTCAATTTGCTACTGCAGGGGATCATTAGATTGAGAAGTAAGAAGGCAAAGGCCTTGTCCTCTAACAATTTTGGCTGGCCTTATTTCCAAATCATACTCTTGCAGAGAAGTCATCCAATGGGCCCTTTTTTCACCCAAATCCTTCTGGATCAACACATTTCTAATAGCACAATACAGGACAATGACCTTTGTTCGAGATTTTAACAAATAAGGCCTGTAATATTTGATAGACTTATAAACTGCGTAGGCTTGTTTGTCAATTTGTGAATAATTGAGCTTTGCACCCTTGAAGGTTGAACTCATGAAAGAGATTGGGATCTCTGTATGGATGTCCTGTTTCTATGTCAAAATAGATGCATAGGAGAAATCAGTGGCGAAAGTGTAGAGAATAAAGTCTTTATCAAAATTTGGGGACATGAGAGCAGGAGCTTCAGCAATAGCCTGAAGAATTTCCATGAATGCATCTTTTAGTTCTTGTGACCAGGTGAACTGTACATCTTTCTTAACTAAGTGTTGTAAAGGTTTAACTATCTGGGAAAAATTAGGTACAAACCTGCGTACAAAGTGGATCTTACCCAAGAAGGACTACATTGCTTTACGCGAACCCAGTAAGACGATTTTTGAAATCGCGTCTATGCATTCGGGGTCGATGATCATACCTTTTTTTGAAACAATGAAGCCCAATAGCTTCCCTTCTGTGACTGCAAAAATGGATTTCTTGGGCTTCAAGGAAATGCCAAATTTCCTGCAACATTTGAAAACCTGCTTCAAAGCAAAAATGTGTTCATGTCGTTTTTTTGAAAATATGGTAATATCATCTAAATAAACCACGACAGAATTATGCATTAGACCTCGGAAATCTATATCCATAGCTCTCTGAAAAGTGGTTGTTGCATTAATTAAACCGAAAGGCATTTGCATGTAGGTGAAGGTGCCCCAGGGGGTTCTAAACGTTGTCCTTAATTGGTCATCTGGGGAAACCATAACCTGGTTGTACCCTGAAAATCCATCTAGGAGAGAAAACATTTTTGACCCAGCTACCTTTTGGAGAATCTATTCCATGGGTGGAACAGGGTAGTTATGTTTTTCTGAGGCCCGGTTCAAATTCCTGAAATCAACACACAATCGGATTTCACCATTTTTCTTGCATATAGGCACCAAATTGGCTATCCACTGTGTATGCCTCACTGGAAAAATAATTCGGGCTATGAGTAGCTTTTCCAGTTCTTTTTTCACAGAAGGCTCTAAACTGGGATGCAGTTTCCGCAATTTCTATTGATATGGTTGAACTTCCAGCTTCATAGGTATATTATGGTAGATGATGCTAGTGTCAAACATTTTCAATTAGTCGTAGGTCCAAGCGAAGACATATTTATATTCTTTACACAGTTTAATGATAGCTCGCCTCTCTTCTTGGGTGCAATCAATTCCTAAATTGATAAAACAGGGCTCTTGCTCAGTGCCTAAATTGACTTGCTCGTAATTAAGTGAAGAGATCTGTGTTTTACAATTGGTTGTGTGTCTGAATTTGTCTTGCAAATCATAGAACTTCTCCAAATTGATCACAGACTTTGGGATGACATTCGAGGAATCAGATAGATCATTTTCATTTGCATCCTCATCTATAGCCATATCCTGGAATTTGTCCTGGTTTGTCAGAAAATCAAGTATATGTTGATCATCATCGAATACCTTCCAGTTTGTCACATTATCTGGTATGGAAGTCCTATACATCAGTTCTATTGAGAATGTTTAAGGAGATAGGCCCTCTGGTGGAATCAATCTAGAAGCTGTATTTAACAACAAGTCAACATCGAAATTCTGAGACATAGGGACTAAATTAATATTAAATGCAGTAAAGGACCTGGTAAGATCTCTTACCAATTTTTTATAATTCAACAGGCGGGGGGACAAGCAGTGTATCTTATTCCTCATCTGTTTCGTAATAATTTCTGAATCTCCAAAGCAATGAATGATCTGTACTTTCAAGTCAATAGCCTTTTTCAATCCCTGTATCAGGGCCTCATACTCAACCACGTTGTTAGTACAATCAAACTCTAATACGCATGCAATCATAGTTTTTGTCCCTTTTGGATCTATGAGAACACATCCTGCACCAGCTCCATCCTTAGATTTAGAGCTGTCAAAAAACAATGTCCAAGCAATGGGATCTAATCTAAAATTTGTACTTACATTGAAAACATTATGTACAATTTCTCCTGAGAATGGCAGAGAAGTGAGATGAATTACCTGATATTTGTTCTGTGCATTTTCCTGTGGTGAAACATCAACTGATAAATTCCCAAAAAAGGTATCAAAAGTAAAGTGTTCAATGTGTGTGTTGAAATAACCCATAGGCTCACTTGAGTCATTTAAGTCTATGACTGTCTATTTCATGAAAGGCTCCCTACTTATCTTGATCTTGTTTGGTTGACCATTGTAGGGTAACCACAAATGGGATCAATCAGTAGCAAAATAACCTTTTAGCTTTTCTGACCAGTCTCTACTAAGCCACATACCATATGCTTCTGGGATATCAGCAATGACAATATCAATTATTTGATGGATTCGAGGATCAGTCAATAATGTAATTAAAACGTTTCTGAGCCTTCCTACTACTCTGACTTTTGATCTGTCAAGTTGTACTATCTGAGTAGGGCAAGGTTCCCATGTGGCATTCAACTTTCTGCAGATAGAAAGAGGCATCACATTTGATGAGGCACCAAAGTCTATCATGCAGTTATGTATGTTTCGGTTGAAAATATCAAAGGTAAGTAGAAAAGGAGGCGTCCTTCTGCTACCAGACTTCTGATAATTTGGTTTAGTGAAAGAGTCAAGGTTATTATTCTGCAATTCTCTTGGCTGTTTGACCACCATGATTTTCGGTTAAGTATCCCTCATTGAGGGGATTTTCAATAATTCAAACAAAGAGATGTTTGCCTTAACTCTTTTAAGATCTTCAACTAAATTGTACTCCATCTCATGGATGACTGTATCCTTGTGAGGGACAATCTTTCCTTTATTAGGAACTGGTGTGGAAGATGAAGGTTCCTGAGGGGGATGTGGTTTAAACCGTGTGTTATAAGGATGTTGGACATCAAACACAGTCTCAATTTCTTCTTCTTCTTCACACATAGGAAGATATGAAAAGTAACTTACAGTGTTGATTTGTGGATCCTCGTGCTCATCTTCTTCTTCCTCAAGTAATTGTGGTTCTGGAGCAGTCTGATCATTGGGAACTTCAGGGGTGTTTTGAGATTCAGCTCCTAAGGCTCTAAAAATAGAATAAATTTCTTCATTCGTGAGGCCTTGTTTGGATTAGGAGGTGGTGGATTCGATGGAGGTTGATAAGGTCTCCTAAAAGGTGGCCTCATAAAACCTTTATTTTGGTTTTGATTTTCATTATTAGTTCTTTTCAAATCCACCATCTCGCTTGAAATTTTCTGGATGAGCTTTTTCATGTCAGTTATGTCAAATGGATACTTGTTTTGTGCAGTGGGTTTAGGAACACTATCATTCCTTTTCCTGGAGGTTGAAGGCTGTTCTTCTGAGATTTCCAGACTGTCCTTGAGACAAAAGATGTCATTTTCAACTTGTATTGCTTCAACAAACACTTCCAGCAAAGTTCCCTTTTGTGCTCGTTTCACCCACATTGAAATTGAAGCAGGTAGGCCTTTTTCATAGTAGGCTATAAACAATTCTTCAGCAGGAAGAAGGTTGATAGGAATTCTATTCTTTAAGTATGAGAACCTTTGGTTGAAATATTTAACCCTTTCTTTCCCTTTGATTTTCATGGAGGATAATTCCAAAACAAGATCCTGTGGTGTTTTGTCATCTCCAAAATTTTGGATGAATAATTTTTCAAACTCATCCCAAGAAACAATAGACCTTGGTGGCAAGGAAAAATACCATGTAGCTGCCTTTCCTTCAAAAGTATAAGGAAAGGGTCTGCAGAACACATCCTCATGAATGACACTTCTAAGACTAATAGCCTGCATGAAGGTTTTAACATGATCTAGCATAGGTGATTTGTCATCTGGGTTAAACTTGGGTAATCTATGTTGGTCTCCAAGTACCCATACTGCATCTTGGTCGAGCCATGGTCTGTCTTGGACTTCTGCAACCATCAGTTCTTCTTCTTCTTCTTCTTCTGACAGAGAGCTTGAAGAATGTTCAATGTCTGAGGAAGAGGATGAGTATGAAGGAGGATATGGTGGTGGTCCACCAATTCCAAATTTTGGCTGATCTTGTGTTTCCTGAAAAAGTTAACTAAGGTTGTATTCAGGGGAACCTGATCGACCAACTAGTTCTTGATTTTTAGGTTGTGGATTAATTGTTTGTTGATGTTCAATATCTTGATCAGTTGTATGTTGGATGATTGGATCACTGATATGTGAAACTGTATCTTGCTAAGGTTCTTGATTATTGGCCTGCATAAAATTTTCTAAATTGATCACTGCAAAACTGCATCCTCATTGATCAGCATGTCTGTGTTCTTCCCTAGTGACCCTATCGGATGATGTTTTCAATATCTTCTATAGTGAGAGGGTTCCTCGGGTAGGTGATACAATAAAGATATTCCCTATGTTTTCCTGTTGTGCTGCAGATACAACAGGTGCAACAATTTGTTGAGCAGGTGTAGCAGGGACAACCGTTGGTTGTGACTCTGTTGGTTGTTCAGATGTTGAAGCCCTTGATTAGCTTCAAGTTTGAACCGTTGAAGTACTTGCTAGAGGAGGTTTCTTAGTGCCTTGTTTAGGCATGTTATACTATCGACCCTCCTTCTAGCACCATTTGTTGATGCCTCGGTTGTGCAGGTTAGATGAAAAAGGTGTTGGAATTTTCCAAGACACTCAACAGAGGAAGAAAACCCAAGTTGAAAGGCTTCGAAAGACCCTGTGCAAGGGCAGTTCTATCCCCAACCTGTTTGGTGTGGTGATCCTCCACAGATATTCGGCCTCTGCTGACACTCTAAGAGTTGGTGGTTTGATCTATTAGATTAGTTTTCCTGTCAAGGAAAACCAAGGTGTGGATATGGTGATGCTAACCTAACCTAACCTATTTCAAAAAAGGAAAACTAGTCTAAGTTAGTCCTATTCTAAAATGAAAGCTTGTTTATGTGCAGATTAACCCTGAGGTGAAATGAATAAGTAAATTACAACTTTTCACATAAATTATTTTATTTGTTTCACTTATTAACTTAAATCACAATCCATTAATGAAAATTCAAAGACAATAATTCAAGTATTTAAGCCTATTCAAGAAAAATCTGTAACCACTTTACTAATTGAAAAATTAACAATGATTATTTAATTTATATGCACCGAATCATTTGCAGAAATAAAACATGAAAGTACTTGTATTGAAAAAACTGAATGAAGTACTTTGAAACATAAACCAGTCATATAGAGAAATAGATACAATAGATTCATACATTAACAAATGTTTAGCAAAAGATCAGATACATAAAAGATGACAATTTGAAGCATAAATAAGAAATTCTCAAAGAAATTTGAGGAATAACAGAAGATAGATTAAAGGATAACTTTACTGTATGACGAGGTCTTGTATAGAAATTACAAAAAAGCTCTTCTTAACAGAGTATCTTCAATCTAGTCTTATGCTGACTTACAACTCCAAAATTACCAACCCCCTAACTAAGAGAGATATCCTTCTTTAAATAATTACAACAGAGTCCAAAAATGGAGATCCCTAGAAAACAAAGATTACAAAATCGGATCAAAACTACCAATCCAAGAAATCTTGCCATTCCTCGGTCTACATGATTTCGACCACCTTTCAAAATAGTTTATTAAAGATGCATTCTTTAATAAAAAATATCCTCATGGCACAAAAGGAATTCCACCCCAACTTGCTCATTATCAGCAACAGATGATTCGGCTTGCAGAGAATCTGCCGCGGGAACTTCTGGATCAAAGACTATATTCTCAAAAACAGAAAAATCCATTAAAGGATCTATTTCAGAAGAAGTCGGCGGGACATCATGTTCTTGGTTGATTATATAATCTTGTAGAATAGAGTCATCGAGGTCATCCAGTTCCTTGGGAATTTTCTTTCTTTTCTCCTCGGGGAATTGCATGCAGACAGAAAGAGCTTCAAAATCTTCTTCACCGCTATCACTAAAATCAGGAACACCTGCATCAAAAGGTGGTGACATAGGTTCTTGACATAGTAAGGGAAAGAGTTCTTCATCGTTAAAATGTGCATCTGGGAATGCATTACCTATCTGCATATTCCTCATATAAGATATGTCTAGAAGGAAAAATTGCAAGACTATCACACAAAACTTTTCCTCTTAAGGAATGCGAAGGACGAGCTAAAAGTTTCATATTTGTTGCTAATTTAAAGCCAACAGATAAGATAACAGACATTGAGTAAGACAAATAACAATGATTGAAGTTATACGGCCGATTCACTGCAATTATCCAAATTGTGATGAAAATGAGCGAGGACATGCGTTAGTTGGATAAAACCTGTGTGGAAGTACAAAACCAATCGAAATTCACACGTCTCAAACTGGTTTGAAAAGCTCATTATTACGAGTATTCTCACATCAGCAATCATGGCTTCACATTCGTGACCAAAATGAAAATTATGGCTTGAAAACCGACTGCGAAATGACTGAAACAAAATCTTGAGTACACATAACAGCAACTCTCACGTACCTACTAAACCAGATTCGGGTGATCGGATTTAATAGAATAACCGAAAGAACCTTTCAGACCGAAACACGCATAATGGCATAAAACCTTGAGGAGTAGAAACAAATAACGAAAAAGGTGTCAAAACAAAATCGAAACTATCAAACACTGAGTGTAGCAGAGGAAGAAATCCAGCCAGAAGTAACTGAAAATCAGTTAAAATGTCCTCTGGTAAGGATTCGGTAGTGAAATCCTCAGTACGACGAGATAAGTTTTGGGCAGTAAAAATGACAAAATAAAACAGAAAAAACCCAGATTAAAAGATGACCGTAGGATCAAAACAAATGGACGGTCGAGATGAACCGGAGCAGGATGTGGGTTCGCATGAAAGTTTTATTCACAAAATTTATTAAGGGATCCCAAAACCCGCAACTCGACAATTGTGGGTTGCGGGTTGCAGGGTCGCGCAAATGGTAAAGGCGGAAAAGAATTCCTGAAAGCCGAAAGCCGCAATTGCGGGTTTTAGGTTTCAGGAATAATCACAATCGAAAAATGAGAAACCTGTTCCCGAAAGCCGCAATCCAACACTTGCGGGTTACGGGTTTTGGGAATGACACACTCATAAACCAGAAAAAACTTCCCGAAATCCGCACCCCGACACTTGCGGGTTGCGAGTTTCGGGAACGCGCAAAAAAATAAATAAAAAGACAAATCCCGAAAGCCGCAATTGCGGCTTTTTGGGTTTCAGGTTTCGGGATGATAGTTTCCGAAGATTATTACAAGACGAACCTGCAACTCAAACCATCGGGTTGCAGGTTTCGGGTTGTCTAAATTCCAAAATTGCAAAACAAACACCTCGCAACCTAAAATTGTCGGGTTGCGGGTTTCAGGTCTCCTAACTGTCGGGTTTCAGGTTAATTGAAGAAAAGGGTAAAATACTCAAAATCTGAGGATTTTGACAAACCAGAAAGTTAGAGATCATCCAGAAAGAGGGAAACACGCAGGACAAAATTATGGGTGAGAGATCTAAACAAGTGAAAACCCAAATTCTCATATTTACAGAGTACACTCACCAAAATACCTTTATGTTTATTCAAAATGGGGTTCCTGTGCTTTGGCTAAGCATGGGATCTGTTGTGGCCACAACACCCTTGTGATATGATCTCTGATTTAGATCCTCCCAAATCACTGAAAGGTCCAAATCCTCTCTCCAAAGCCACAATGAGGATTCACATATTGCAAGAGATATTAACGACTTATATCTCCATCTTTGTAAATTTCTCTTCGCATTCACCTCCTGATTATTGACTAGAATCACACACCATGGCTAGGGTTTGAAGTCTTTTTCTTCATTATGTCAAATTCTAGATCCTGCAATTTCCCATAAACCCTCTAATAAACCTTCATTGATACCAATATGATTAGTAAACTAGCGTGAATATTCCACCTAAACAGTTCCTCATAACAGAGCTTATAACATTTGAAGAATAAATCTTAGATTATACAAACTAACATCAATGAAACAACATGCACATAAAAAAAACCGTACACATGAGGAACACAAGATTTATCTTGGGAAACCCAATATGGGATAAAAACCAACTAGAATGTCAAGCCTATGCTCTTCTCTCTGTTTGTTATAGTTATCAAAATGCACATACAAAGTAATCAAAAATCACTATGAAGTTACCTTTAGACAGTATTGCTTGAATAATTGCTATAGGATATCCCCCTCCTTTATTATACTCACAGAATACCACTTCTAGATGTTTTGTTCAACTACGAAACAAGTACAATGTTCAAGAATGGAACACCTTCTCCTCCTAATGACCTGGTATTTAACATAGCCTGATAACCATCTATAGTTAGTTTTTTTTACTTTGTCAACCCTTCATTATTAATAGGGTTTGAAATTTCTATAGAATTCATTAAAGTCAACACATGGATAGCCCCACTGTTGTTAGGGATTTTACCTTATAGTAAGGGATGGAGACTATCAACATACAAGGATGTAGGGTGAACATATATAGTTCTGCATACACATATTCTTAAGCAAATGAGAAAGAGGTGAGAAAGATATGTACCTTATTCCAAAGTCTGATCCTAGCTTTCTCCTCTTTCGCTCCTCAATGTGCCAATGTACAAAACAAGCCATGAACCTTCATCAAGCCTATTTGATTATATACAAACAAATTGATATCTATAATTGCATGAAACATCAATTAATAATCAATTATACAACATATGGAAAAGATTATGTTGGGAAAGGAAGAATGTCTACTTCTATTAATCAATAAATGAAGCAAGTACAATTATACCTGACTTCTGTATGATGCACCTTCGTAACCAAGACCTAGGCTCCTGCTCCTCTCTTGACTTAGGATTTCTCTAGCATAATAATAGCTCGTCAATTGATCATCCCTTTCTCATGCCTCCCACTTGTATTTATAGCAAGGTAGGGAGAAAAGGTTCGAAATACAGTTGAATTGGGAAGTTGGGGAAGTTGGGGGAACTAACTCAACTAATCCCAATTAGTGTTTTTAATATATTTTTCAAGTTTTACTTAATTCACCCGCGACTATAGGGCACAACAACTAGCAAGTGAGTTTATCAACTTGGGGGTGTAGCTTTTAATTAATACCCATGGGTGTTCAGTATAGAGACCCGTGAGTGAATCGCAAGGTGTCAAGCATAGGAGTCGTGCCTTCAGGGTGAAATAAGTTTAAAAAAACAATTTTTCAGCTGAAGGAGTAAGGGTTCATCTCCAAATAATCCAAGGTCAACAAGCTCTTCCATCCATAGTGTCCTTTTGTGTGATCTACAGAGTGATGATATCATGGACGGAGAAGTGCTAAATTGACCAATAAAATATGCCCCCTGATGTGTGAGGTTAGAGGGAAACGATGGCCAAAATACATTACAAATCCAAAGTCAAAGGATGAACGAGGAAACCATAGGACGAAGTCACAAAAGTATCTAAAACAAAAGACCAGGTCAGAGAGCAATTACAATATTGACATCAGGAGACGTTCATGATGATAGAACATAATATCCAATACATAATTGAGAGATGTATATAGAATGGCCACTAAAATACAAGCATGGATCCATGTCAAAATAGGAAATCATAGACATAACAACAAGCTGGATCTATGTCTCATCAAGAGCCAAATATGAATGAGGCTCAATCTTGCGCAACTTGGGAAATAACAAAATTGAGATGATGTTATCATAGGCCTAAGGTCTTCATCCAAACCATCTCAAGGTATGAATCCTAACCATGTGAATAAATGAGTTGGAATCAAGCATGGGGGATACCGTTTGATTACCGATCATTGATGTATAGCGTTAACAAATGCGAGGACACCCACCAATAATTAAAATGGTGTCCAAGGTACCTAGCACATTCTAACAAGTGTGAATAAGGGGTTTTGAGGTCGAACACTTGAAGAATCTGTCGAGTAGGAGACATTGATGTATTCCCACTACTCAACAGCAAAGGAAATTGCCACTGATGACTGCAATCCGTAAGGTACTACCGATAAATCTAAACTTAATTCCCAGAGCAAGATGAGTTGAATTATATGGGAAGAATCCCATTGGAAGGGAGGTCTTAAGGCATCCTCCATCATCCAACACGAGGCTAAACCAAAAGATTGATTTGATCTGGAATAGGACTGAATGCATGATGAAACAAATTGACACCGGGGAGTGGCCGACACATGAGGTCAAGGTAACTCCAGAATGGCCGACACAGGTGGTATCCTTGAACAGTGAGCATGACACAAGAGTGACTGAGGTAGATTTTGAAAACATAGAGGGACAATGATATAAATCCGCAATGTAGGAGACATTGACAAATTATCCATATGATTGTAAGAGTAACCAATCGGAGGATTAAAAACTCTAGGATCAGGTTTTATCCTAGGGCCAAAAACTAAACCAAACTATTTGATAGACTCAAAAAATGCTTTGTTCAAGGATATGACTGACTTGCTACCATAATACTAAAAAGATGTTAGACATACTTCCATTCCATTTTCTCTTTTTATTAAAGAGTATCCTTCTTGTTGGTTTTAATGAGTCCAAGAAAGCAAACTCAATAGTCTCTCTTCATTTTTAAAGCAAGCTAGAAGAAAGAGGGAGAAGACTGCTTGATACAAGTCCAACCATGTGTAAGTTTAAGGAGTCCATGGGAGGGAAACTCAAGAACTTCTTCATTTTTTATAGAGTTTGAATAAGAGATAGATGAATACTCTATAACACTGATCCATACATTTTAATATCGAGCCTGGATCGGCTTATGCTCGTCGGTGTTTTCTTTTTTGAGTCTAAAAAACTTAAACAATAACTCCATATACCTTCTCGTGGATTTCACATCGAGCCCAAGTAGGCGAATGCTCATTGGTTTTTTCATGTTTCGAGAGTTTGAAAACCCTAAAGAATACTCCTAAAGGTAATTTTTCGTAAAGTTAGTCTCCTCACCCGAAAAAGTATAAAACAATGAGAGAAGAACTCTTCTAACCACATGTGACTAGAGTATACCTTTTTTGTAACTAATCCACAAAATTTTGGAAAATGGGTAAACTTATACTTAAGTGGATGTTCCTTCAATTCTGTTAACGCGTCTGAAGAGAACAAGTATGCTCGGTGATCTTGTTTGTTTTTTAAAAGTCAAACAAGGGCTTACAAAAGACTTTATAGGCATTAGGGAAGTTGAGTTCCGTGATCTTGTCAAATGCCGACATGCTGAAATGACCAGATTAGTGACAAATGATATATAACATGATCAACAAGAGATTTCATAAAGACCTGAGGTATTACACCTAACTGACATGTCATAAAGGAAAAAAAACCTTAGTAGATCATGGTTGCAAAAAGTAGTGGAAATTGTCGTTAGGTTCTTCACCTAATAAAAAAACTTCAAAATGTATTAGTTTGATTAAATAAAGTTTTTCAAAACAGAATTGAAACTATATAGAACTTGAGAAAGTGGGTCAAAAATCAAAATAGATTTTTATAAATAGTTTCAAAACTAAAAACAATTCACCAAAATCATTTGTTGGAGTACAAATTTGAAAACAACCTCATATTTCAAGCGCTCGTAGCGATCACCTTGGGACATCAAATCACATACCGCCACCTGCAAGTAAGTATACTCTCCTCCTAGCATCATTTCAAAGCATTATTTTTTATTTGTAGTGTTTTTTTTTTATTAAGTTTTAAAATTTAGGTCTGCATACTCACGAGTTTCCCTATGGAAAACTCACAGGCACGCAGAAAATGTGTTGGTTTGGCACAAAGCATCTCACGAGTACCTGCCACTGTCTAGTAGGAATAGTCACGGGTATCGTCGTTAGAATGAACAAACAAATAAACTAAAGTGTGAATGGTTTAAATGGATGCAGGAATGGTCTTGACATGGAGAGAGAGAGAACATGAGGACATGGACAGGAATTCCATTGGAGATCCATTCACTCTAAGTGCACTAAGAAGATGTGGGTTACTCAAATTCTTTCGAACCACCAGCATTAGGGCCCAAACAAAAGTATTGGGAATTCTTGTGAGTTACTGGGATTCAAATCAAGGTGTCTTTGATATCCAAGGAGAGATCCTTGAGCTTACCCTTGATGACATATACTTCCTTACAGGTTTATCCCGCTGGGGGGAAATGATAAACCTGAAAGGGAAAATCTGAGGAGTGGGTTTCCTATCGGTATAGGATTACATCAATGATTACTGTCTTCCTGGCACTAAAAAGAGTGGAAGTCAAGTTCCTATCAAGTTGCTCTCAAGATTTCCATTGAAAGTGATCCTGAGTACCATAAACAGGATTGGGGGAAGCTCCACACAACATTTAGACTCGAGGAACTACATGCAGATAGGCATTGTTTGCCTCCGAGGGGTTGTATTCAACTATGTCATGTCCCAAATTTTGCATTGGGTCACAATGGCCTAATCCCATTGTTCATATTCACAAGAGTTTGTCAAATTTATGCTAAGGGTCAAATAATTGCCAAGGAGGAAAATTACTAGTTTCCTAGGTTGTGGGTGGAAGCACTGGGTTTTGAAATAAGAAGGATAATAAATTATGTGTGGAAAATACAAGAGCATAAATATTTAATAAAGGAGATAAATAAATAAATACAAGAGAAATTCTAGGTGGCAATTGGTTTTGAAGACATATGGAGGATGTGGGACCCACACTAGCTTGATTTTTCAATGCCACATGACATCTCTCTCTTGCCATTTCAAAGCCATGAGAAGGAAAACATTCTTGGATTATTTGGTAGGCTCATACACATGGAATTTAGCATCATAGGTCGAATTTGGATGGAATGGTAACCTCCATGGAAGAGGAAGAGTCAAACTAGAGGTTTTTGGACACTTGGGCTAGATTCCCTAACTCCTATGACAACAATGATGAAGAATCTATGACACCTATGACACAAATCAGACCTGAAGGATGACATATGACATATATGACTTGTTAGGGCTAAAAATATCCTCCAAGAGGGCGCTCAAGTGAGTTAGGGAAGCCAAAGAGACACCAAGTCGAATTTGGAGAAGGATAGAGCTAGAATTGGAAGGACAAGTGGCATACTTGGGAATCTCTTCCCAACTTGAGTTGGCATGAAGATCTTGTTATGAAGAAAAATTCCTATGGCTTGGGAAAAACCACAACAGACAGCTGACTACCAGAAAATGACTCAATTCTCCATGCAATACTATATAAATGACAATGCTAAGATAATGGAAAAAAAACAACCTTCAACCGGATGTTTGATGTAGATCCCCATTGAGCTTTCAACTTCTACACTTGAACCTGCAAATTAGTCTCAACAACAAGTACAAGCAAGTGCATATAATATGTGAAAGACATTAGCATAATCAATAACATGATCCATGATATCATAAGAAAATATAACCCAATGTAATTTAACAATATTCACAACATCAATTGGACGAGAAAATGAGTATTTCCATTAATGAATAATAATAAGTACAATATACGACCTATTGTCGGCAAGCAATCTGAACCAAGAACTGGGTCTCTCCACTTGTGCCTCCACCACTTCAATCCTCCATGTAATGGCAAACTCAAACTAGGATAGGATCAATGAGTGTAGACTCAAGTCACGAAAAAAATCCACTAGAGTTATCTTGCTCTCTCTTTCTCCTCCCTTCCATATGCCATAAGAGATCAATATATATCCTTCCAAAGGTACGTGAAAGCACACATCAAGGTGTTTCAGGGCAAATGGAGGGCCAAAGGTCACCCTAAGATCGCTTTTTGGGAGTAAAACGTAATTTTCTATTGATTTTTACCATTTTACTTGGCACCTGTAGGCCATAGTCGAACAGCTCGCGTGTACGTGGGTTAAAGTGGAACAACTAGCGTACAGGAAGAAAAATAGAGAAAAAAGTGTTTCTGAAGGACATAAAGTGAATCCGAGTCAGTGAAAATGGATCCCGAAGGCCAAAGAGTGTTGATGTTCACAAGGTGGAAAATTACGTTGTAACAGATGCCCCCTAATGTGTGAGGTCAAAGAATGGTGCTATGATGGCCGAAATACATTATAAATCTCAGAAGTGGAGTGATGGAGACACAACTAGAGAGCGTAGATCACTCATCATAATACAATAGTATCTCTGAATACATATCAGTATAGTTCAACAATCTTATACAATGGCTATGAATAGGTAGTACATAATGAATATATGTCATAAGTGATAATAGCCATAACCCTCTACAGTAAGATATGGTCTCTTGTTGAAAAGGAAAAAACTGGTGCAATACTGGAGGTACAAACTGTTGATGTCTCAGAGATGATATCTCATATGTAAAGTCACGATCATGAGTAGCATACTGAATGCCACTATCGCTTGGGTTCTTCTACACAAATCATCTACAGTGCATGTCCCATCAAGTGAATAAAGGTGTTGAGGTCGAACCTGATGTGACATTGTCTGATTATCGATCAATGATGTATACCGTTAATAGATGCGAGATAACCCACCAATAATGAAAATGGGCATCAAGGCACATAGTACAATCATTAGAGTGTGAATAGATGTGTTGAAGTCAAACACTAAGAAGAATCCATCGATTAGGGGACATTGATGTATTCCCAAAATTGTCGATGGCAAGAGAACCTACCACTAATGACTACAAGCCTCAAGGTACTCAACAAAACTCTAAGTCTTGAATTATGGAATAAATGAGTTGATGTCGATGGAACGAAACTTGTTGGAAGGAGGGAATTAAGGCATCCCCCATCAACCAACACAAGGTAACAGCTACGCTGAAAGATTTGGAAGAACTCAGATGAAACGGACTAACTCAATAAGGATGGCCGACATGCAATAGTCAAGAGATCTGAGGAGTGGCCAACTCTGGTTTTAGGACTTCCTTTGAACAATAGCATGAGCAGATGGATAGACTCAGGCAGCATAGACTCGATATAGACTGTGCGATGCAGGAGGCATCAACAAAAGGGCTCCATAGTGATTGGAATCTTAACCAATCGGTGGAGTAAAACTAAGAAACGAGTACAACTCCTAAGGTCCTACTATAGGCCCGACTCATAATGTATGGAGTGGAATGAATGCTCTGTTCAAAGGCGACACAACAGCTGCCAACAATAAGAAGTAAATATTCTCTCATCCGGCTTTCTGGAATATTTTATTTTTTTGGTCTTTTTCATATTTGTAAAGCTTGAAAAAGAATAAAATTGCTTATAGTACAACAAACAAGGGAATGAGTGTCAAGCAATGGGCAAACTAGTCCCAAGCAGTGGAACATACCTATGATCAATGCAAGGAATCATGTGCGAGATGTAGATAGTCAGGGGGTGTTCCCTCAGGGTCAAAAGGTCATCAAAGTGTGAACGAAAAATGGAATCTCTGCAGGGATCGATAGGGAAAGTGTTCAGGCACCAGGCTAACAATTGAGTAAGCGGGAGTCGGCACAAGGCTCAAGCGGCAAGTAGGATGATGCAATGCAATCACAACTTGATACAAAATGGGGGGAGTCCTTATGGGAGATGGCCAGCATAAGACAAAGTAGAGTATGAGTCTTTATCACAATGTCATGGAATAACTACAAAGGACTCCCGATCTTAAGGAAAAACGATGACATGGGAACCATAATGCAAATTGGGTTCTAGCTAGGGTACCCATGTTCGGAAAGGCCCTACCTCCAAATAATGACATTTCTATAACAATGTGAAGGCTCGGTGTCGATTAAGAAGCGGGGTCGCACCTAGGGTTCATGAAAACTGTCAAAAGGTCAAATGCATAATGCATGTGAAAATGACATCTAACCTATATGCTAGGTGTGAAATATACATGTTGTAGGTGCGAAACAATAAAAAAACAATTCTCATCGAATAAATCTAGTCCAAGACATTACATTAGTCCAAAACAGCTTAAAACGACAAAAACTATAGACAAGTGGGTTTCGAAAACTATAAATAGTAATAAAAATTTACAATTTACAATTCATTTTTACTTTTACCCAATTTGGAGTTTTTGGTTAGTTTTCACCTTGGATTTCAGTTGCTGATTATGGGAGCTATGGGCATCCATTCGTCGAGTCGTCTAGAGAAGGTAAGCTATCTCATCCTCCTCTTTCATTTAATAGTTTTTATTTCAATTTTCATTGGTTAAAAATTTTTAATGGGGAATCCCTATTTGGTTATAGCGTTACCCATGGGCTATAAGCATACGGGTCGCAGTTAGGGCCTGGTATCTATGAAAATTAGATCACATCCAAGAACTATGCAAGAAATTAAGCTCTCTCATATAAAAAAATCTCGCACAACTGCTCAAAGACACAAAAATAATGCACAAGAATGGAATTCTGTATTACTTATCATGAATAATAATTACACCAGCCAACATATGAATGTTGTAGACTGTTATTAAATAGCATTATAGCAATAATTCGAATGGCTAAAACTGCCCATCCCCCCTAGGTGGCAAGTTGGCTTTCCAAATCTGCTCAAAAGCTCACAAAGTACTAAATTAGTGATATGAAGGTGAAATATAGGTAAAATCAATGCCAAATACGAAATTGGAGTGGAAATGGTGCTAAGGAAAGTTTTTGGTGAGAAAAACACTTTCCTAGGTTGACTAGCTCTTTCCTTTGGGGGAAAAAGCAGTAAAAGTGATAGCTTTCTTCACAAATGTGCCCTCCTTCCTAAATCTTATACAGAAATATTTAGGAATGCACCCAAGTGGCCTAGGAGACTTGTAGAACACACCTTGCATGGAATCTTATCCTCCCATATTGCCTTGTGGGCCACATAATGGGAATTTCCTCAATTATTACATAGAATTAACCAACAAGTGATTAATTAATGAATCTTATGTAATTAATTAAATGGTAGGAAGGCTTAAATGTTCCAAATATATCCACGGTTAACGCATGCATTGACCGCGGATACCGGCCTCTGTGAGATAATTGTTAAATTTTGAGCATTAATTCACAATACTCTAGGATCTTCACTGAGATAATAACATACACAGTATATCAATGCATAACAATCACAATAAGCATGACAAGCATCACAAGAATCAAAAGCATGAGAGACAAGAGACACAGAGTTTCCGTGGGGAAAACCCTAAGGTGAAAAACCCCACAACTTCCTTAGAGATAGAGAGAGCAATGGCTCAACCAAAGTACAACCAAAATACACTGAGAGAGACATAACTTTTCGAATGATCTAAATAGAGATCACTTGATCTCTATTTATACTAACCTGTTTGTCCAATCACCTTATGGGGCCGACTTGTCTAGCTAGGTACATCCACATTATAATATATATATTTCAGGGCCGACCCCACACATGGAGGTCTAATAACCCATCGGAAAGTACACACACTTGTGACACTTGTCAATCCACATGACGACACTTCCTTATAGAGGAATAACACATCTCTAATAAGGGTACAATAAATATATATGAAATACATTCCAAAGTTATATATACATCAACACTCCCTCTTAACTAGGAAGGTATTTCTCGACACAGATCTGCTAGACAAGTCTTCTTCTCGGGATCATCATCATCGATGCATCGTCATCGTCATCGTCACTGCTACTACTATCTCAACCAATCTCTGACTCTACTCGTCATAGGAAGTTCTACAGAGCCAGTCCTTTTTCATACTGGATGTAGGCCCACCACCTGCAGGTCTTCGTCATCACTGGCCATACTGTGGAATCCTCAGGACTTATTACATGCGTCACAAAACCTCGAAAGAGCATCCCAGGCTGTTACAAGCACACGGCTCTACCTATAGGATCTACCAGGGCCATATTATATGTGACCTCACCACAAAACCTCGCAAGATCATCCCAGGCTATTACGAGCACACAAATCTACCTATAGGATCTCCCAAGGACAGAGTATATGTGGTCACCACAAAACTTCACAAGACCATCCCAGGCTGTTACGAGCACACAGTTCTACCTATAGGATCTCCTAGGGACATATTATATGTGGTCATGGAAAAACCTCACAAGAGCATCCCAGGACTTATTACGGGCACACAGCCCAACCTATCGAATCTCCCAGGGACATATTATATGCCATAGGACAAAACCTCAAAAGAGAATCTGCCAAATATCCCAAGGCACAGATTACATGCCATAGGAAAAACCTCGAAAGACTATCTACAGATCTCCCAAGGCCAAATTATATGTCCTCCCAGAGAAAAAACTCGAAAGAGCATTTGCCAAATATCCCAGGGCCAAATTATATGCCATAGGAAAAACCTTGAAAGACTATCTGCAAATCTCCTAGGACCAGATTATATGCTCATATGCACAACCTGATCCATGGCCATAGAGTATCAACCTGATACTCACCATACATCATCCTGATGTACACATGATCATCCTAATCATCATCACTACAACATCATGCTACATGTCATCTGGAGCAACATCCTGAAGCTCATCATCCATGATCATCCTGATCATACAATGCATCTACCTGATGCATACCAAGTATCTACCTGATACATATCATCATACATGATCCACCTGATCATACAGTGTATCCACCTGATACAAATACAAATACATGATACATATCACCATACATGATCCACTTGATCACACAATGTATCCACCTGATACATATATAGATACATGGTCCAAGCATCCAACCTGATGCATATACAAAAGTACATACACATGATCCAACTGATCATATCCAGCATCCAACATGATGCGTACATACATATAAATGATCCAACTGATCATATCCGTCATCCAACATGATGCGTACATACATATAAATGATCCAACTGATCATATCCAGCATCCAACATGATGCGCACATACATATAAATGATCCAACTAATCATATCCAGCATCCAACATGATGCATACATACATACATAAAAACGATCCAACTGATCATACAGAGCAGAAACCAGAACATCATCCTGATGCTCATCATCCAGTGCTTACATCCATAGCCATGTGAAGGATCCTCCTTCCAACATGCTTGGAATGGCTTCGGCAAATGTGTCCATCACTTCTTCCTCGAAGTGTCATCAATCTGAAGAACACCAAGCCTCTCTGTGAAGTACTCAAACTTCACCCTAGCTAGTGGTTTCGTCAGCACATCTACAATCTGCTCGTCTGTCACAACATATAGGAGCTTTACAGCTCCTCTCTGCACCATATCTCTGATATAGTGATATTTGATCTCTATGTGTTTCGACCTGTCATGAAACACTGGGTTCTCAGATAGCTTCACACAACTCTAGTTATCAAAGAAGATACCAGTAGCATCCAACGGGAGATCAAATAACTCAGACAGTAGCTTCTGTATCCATACTTCCTCACAACTAGCTGAGCAGGCTGCAACATACTCTGCCTCAGTTGTACTCAATTCTACGCAGGACTGCTTCCTGCTAAACCAAGAGATCACACCTGATCCCATACTGAAGCAACACCCAGATGTTCTCTTCCTATCTGCAGCACTGCCAGCCCAATCTGAATCAACATAACCCTACAAGTTAAACTTTTGATTCGCTTCATACTTGAGCCCATAATCCACTGTACCCTTCAGGTACCTCAGAACATGCTTTACAGCAACCAGGTGAACACTCCTTGGATCTGTCAGGAACTAACTCAATGTGTTCACCGCAAGGCAAATATCTGGTCTCGTGTTCGTCAGGTACATCAAGGACCCAATCATCTGACGATACATAGAGACATCAACCAGATCAGATGAAGCATCACATAGAAGCTTCAGATTCGATTCCATAGGTGTGGCCATGGCCTTGCAATCCATCATCCCGAATCTCTTCAAGATATCTACTGTGTACTTCCCTTGACCAAGGAATATCACACCTGCACTCTGCCATACCTCCATACCTAGGAAATAATGCATCATTCCCAAATCTTTCATATCAAATTCAGCAGCAAGCTTCCTCTTCGTATCTACAATTAATCTGTCATCTCCTGTTACAAATAAGTCATCCACATACAGGAGTAGAATCACAGGATTCCCTTCCTCAACCTTGTAATAAAGGTTGGATAATGTTTTACTCTTGATAAATCCCAAACTAGATAGGAAACTGTCCATCCTACCATACCCAGTTATGGGAGCTTGTTTCAAGCCATACAAGGCTTTCTTCAATCTACACACATATGACTCCCTGTCATGTATTTCAAAACCGAGTGGCTTCTCCACATATACTTCCTCTTCAACTACACCATTCAAGAAAGCAGTCTGGACATCCATCTGGTGTATTTTCCATTTCATTGCTGCAGCTAGGGCAAGTACTGTTCTGATGGAAGTATACCTGGCTACAGGTGCAAAAGTTTCTTCATAATCTATTCCCTCTTTCTGAGAGAAGCCACGAGCTACGAATCTTTCCTTGTATTTCTCTACACTGCCATCTGCAGCATGCTTGATTTTGTAAATCCATTTGGAAGTCACAATAGACTTCTCTTTAGGTCTTGGGACAACATCCCAAACATCATTCTTCATTATTGATTGGTATTCCTCAACCATGGCATCCTTCCATTCTTTCTTTTCCGCTGCTTCTTCATAACTGGAAGGCTCTTTGTTCATAATGTCATAGAGTAAAGCAACATAGCTGGTATGTGATCTGGTTCTCTTCTTTTCTTTGTGTTCTTCTTCTAGAATGCCAAATATTTCTGCATCTTGAATGAGCTCTCTAGCCCATGCAGGTTTCCTCTTGTGAGAGTTATCCTCACTGGGTGGATCTACAGGTCCTTGTGGATCTTCAAACTCACGAACAACTTCTGGAACTGCTTCAGTCATGGTAGTGTCTTGAAATCTAGTTTCCTTAGGTTCTTCATAAACTTTGATAGGTGCCTTCCTTGATTTGATGAATGCTGAGTTTTCACCAAATGTTACATCCCTGCTAACATCAATCTTCTTGAACCCTGGAAAGTATATTCTGTAAGCCTTCGAGCTTTCACTGTAACCCACAAAGATACCCTTCTTTCCTGAAGGATCTAGTTTATTCCTCTTTTCCTTTGGGATGTGAGTGTATACTGGACAACCAAATATTCTGAGATGGCTGACTTCAGGCTTCTTACCAAAAAAGACCTCTTTTGGTGTCTTGTTGTCCAATATCTTGTGGGGTGTTCTGTTCTGCACATATACAGCTGTTCTAGCTGCTTCTGCCCATAGATGCATAGGTAGATCCTGGTCATGCAACATTGCCCTTGCTACTTCCATGATAGTTCTGTTCTTCCTTTCTGCAACTCCATTTTGTTGAGGATTATAAGGAGCAGTCAACTCCCTCTTAATCCCTGAATCACTACAAAGCTTCTTGAAGTCACCTGAGGTGAATTCTCCACCATTGTCAGATCTGAATGTTTTGATCTTCTTGTCAGTTTGATTCTCCATCAAGGTTTTGAATTCCTTGAACTTATCAAACACCTCATCTTTGTTCTTCAAGAAGTATACCCAAGTCTTCCTGGAGAAGTCATCAATAAATGAGACATAGTAAACATACCCACTAAGAGAACTGGATGACATAGGACCACATACATCTGAGTGGATGATTTCCAGGATATCTTTGGCCTTGCTTTCACTGCTTGGGAAAGCCTTCTTAATGTTCTTACCTTTTGCACATCCTTTGCAAACACCTTCATGTTTGGTCTTGATTTCAGGAAGACCTTCTACATCCTTTCTTGCAATTGGAAGTGCCTTATAGTGCATATGAGCAAGTCTTCTATGCCAAAGTTCACTTGGATCCATGGATTCATGCACCATGGCATGTTCAGGTTGTCCCTTCAATTTATACAATCCTCCCTCTTGCTCTCCAATCATTACTGCATCATCTATGGTCTTTCCCTTTGGCCACATTAGGACTTGACCATCCACAAATGCAACCCTCATACCTTTTGCATCCAATGCAGAGATGGAGAGTAAGTTCTTCTTGAGCCCAGGTACATAAAGGACTTCTTTCATCTTCAAAGATTTTCCAGAATCTAGGTTGTAGGAGGCTTCACCACTTCCTTTGATTGGGTATTGATAATCATCCCCAAGTTTCACCTTATTGGGTAATTCATGTTCAGATAGATTCACAAAAGATTCCTTAAACCCAGTCATGTGTTTGGAAGCCCCACTATCAATCAACCAATCATTACAACCATGGGAGATAGTACTTGTGAGAGTAGATATTAGAACATACTCTTCTTCACTTGATGAGTCATCATCACTTTCTGCCCTATCCTTCTTCTTTGGAGGTTCATCATCTTCGACAGCATGAGCATGGAACTTTCTTTTGTTGCCCTTCTTCTTCTTGCTAAATTTGTTGTTATTATCCCTTTTGTTCTTGGGACAATCTGAAGCAAAGTGACCCTTCTCATTGCATGTGAAGCATCTTCGATCCTTCTTTTTCTTTTGATAGGATCTTTTGTAGCGAGAGTGCTCCTTCTTGGGCTTGCTTCTTTTGGTGTTAGTTGCGAGAGCTTGATCTTCACCTCCCATCTTTTCCTCATGAGCTACAAGTCTAGCTTCTTCTTGAGAGAATTCCTCCCATAGTTTACTGAAAGAGATCAATTTCTTTCTTGCATAGATTCCTTGAATAAAGGAGTCCCATGACCTAGGTAGTCCATTCAGAGTGGTCATAACATCTTCACCATTGTCCACTACTTCATCCATAGCTTCAAGTTTCTCCTTGATCTGAGAGACCTTGGAGAAGTAAGATTGAATGGTTTATCCATTCAACATCTTGACCCCTTTCAATTGATTCCGCAGAGTCATCTTCCGATTTATGTTTTTCCCTTCAAATAGCTTGGTCAAAGAGTCAAACATCTCCTTGGGTGTCTTTAGAGAACACACATGGGGTATGAGATGATCTTTGATAGAATCAACAATGATTCTCTTTGCCTTGACCAAGTTCTTCTTATGCAATACCTTGGCCTCTTCATCCTCTAGGATAAGGATGTCTTTTTTTATATGTGAGTCCAACTCATTCTCTTCCAGGATTAACCCAATCCTATACTTCCATGCTCGGAAGTTATCAGCCCCTTCAAGCTTATCCTCTAGCTTGGTGTGGTGAGACATCTTAAGGAGTATTTCAAATGGAAATAGAAAAGATTTAGGTCTTACCACTTGGAATGCTGAAAACTGGATCTGGTCCCGGATTAGGGTTTGTCGAAAAACCCTAAAAATTCAAAATGTGAATTTCAATTTTCTGAAAGGATAGAAAGATGTGCTTTGATGAGCTGATCAGCTTGGTGCATTCAGAATTTGAGATCAACAAAGTTTTACCCTTCATATTTTCCTTTTTGTCCTCCTGGGTTCACTAGGAAGAGACCTGAATTAGGGTTTGAGTTTCCCAGAGATCTACCTAGCCAAAAATCTCGATCCAAAGTGTTGGCTTGGTTTTGCAACCAAGCTTAGTGCAATGGGCACCTGCTAACTAGTAGCAGAAGTTTCAATATTAAGCAAAAACAATTAACTAAATCTAAATCTAAGCTAAACTAGCATGTGCATTTTTTAATTAAAAAACAAGAACAAGAAATATAACAAATAATTTTGTATTGAAAATGGGGGGCAAGCAAGTGCTTGCAATAAGACTACCTCCAAGTGATGAAGATAGTTGAGAAGCTCCAAGGGTGAGCAGCTCCAAACTCCAATGGGTCCTTTCTCCAAGGTTGCTACAATGGCCAAAAACTCAAGGGAGATTTTGGCAGCATGAGGATAGGAATATGGATGGATGTGAAATGAGGAGCCCCTACTACCTTTTTATAGCTTTTGGTGGTGGGGAATACCATTTGTGGTTTTGTGGAAACCAATGGTATTGACCAACATGGTTTAGGTACTTTTCCCTCCTTTTTCCTTTTTTTGAATAAAATTAATATTTTTATTCCCTTTTTAATATTTTTGGGAATTTTGGACCCTTTTTGAGGGTTTTTTATGTTTTTTTAGGAAAAATAATATTTTTGAGTGGGAAAAGGGGTGTACTAAGGTCTTTTGGTGACCTTTTGTTGGCTTGAGAGGCTCAGATGGTGGAAAAAGTGGACAAATGGGTCATGTGAATAAGGGAATGAGCTAGTGAGCACTTTTTGGGTGTTAACACAAATCTCTAAACTTTGATTTTTGCAAGGAGCATCCAACTATGTCTTCAGATTTCAAAAATTCCTATTTTTGTGGAAACCCTAATTTTTAGGGCCAAATCTGAAAATGCTCAGAATTGAATTCTGATTGGACAGATAGATTCTCCTTGATGAGTAGAGTCAATCTACTATACTGCTTTTCCAAAATATGTGGAGAGAAACCCAATAAACAAGAAACTCAAGTTTTCGTCACTACAAAATGTCTTCTTTTAAGGTTAGCTCTAATACCATGTTAAATTTTGAGCATTAATTCACAATACTCTAGGATCTTCACTGAGAGAATAACATATACAGTATATCAATGCATAACAATCACAATAAGCATGACAAGCATCACAAGAATCAAAAGCATGAGAGACAAGGGACACAGAGTTTCCATGGGGAAAACCCTAAGGTGAAAAAACCCACAACTTCCTCAGAGATAGAGAGAGCAATGGCTCAACCAAAGTACAACCAAAATACATTGATATAGTCTCCTAGTAGCAAATGATCCTCCTCCTCACTAGTGCTCCACTTTCTGAGTGAGAGAGATATAACTTTTCGAATGATCTAAATAGAGATCACCTGATCTCTATTTATACTAACGTGTTTTCCCAGTCACCTTATGGGGACGACTTGTCTAGCTAGGTACATCCACATTATAATATATATATTTCAGGGCTGACCCCACACATGGAGGTTTAATAACCCATCGGAAAGTACACACACTTGCGACACTTGTCAATCCACATGACGACACTTCCTTATAGAGGAATAACACATCTCTAATAAGGGTACAATAAATATATATGAAATACATTCCGAAGTTATATATACATCAACAATAATAATCCCACAGGTACGGCCGTAAGGTTAGTTTTTTAAATGAAAATGACTAAACTATTGGGTTCTCTTCCTCTAGGATGATCTAGAATGGAGAAAAAGGGAGCATGACCTTGTGGATGAGGTCGTCCGCAATGATTTTCCTACACAACAAGCATTACAAGCATGTGGGCTTTTCAAATTTTGGAGCATAGGGGGTTTGAGGGCTCAAAACCTATTGCTCCGTCGCTTGATAGACTACTAGGACGTAGATGCACAAAAATTCAACCTAGATGGTCAAATACTCTCCTTGGAGGTAAATGACATTTACTTTATTGTTGGATTGTCGTGTCGAGGTGAAGTGGCAAGTCTTCGATCTCATACTGTGGGTGGTGGGATCACCATTCCCGACTACAAAGAGCGGTACTATCTTACCAACACTCAGAAGGTGGGGAGTTAGGTACCCATTGGAGCCATAGTCAGTCTGAGCATGAATATTATAGTGGCTACCCTTATGCGAATTACAAGTTCAGTAGCTCTACACCAGGCTTCAAGGCCAGTGATGTTCTACGCCTCACAGTACATGCGGCCCATGGTATATGACTGGTGCACAACGTTATTGGGGCCCATGAAGACCCAGTTAATGAAGTGCAAGCATGGAGAGGCAAAAAAAATTGGATACGAAAGTATTCTATGCAGCTTCTTCTTCAAGCGAGTTCCGGGGCTTAGTCCAAGGGTTAAAGTCCCTCCTCATAGTCTCCGCGACCCAGCCCTGACCCAGTGGGCAGAGGTCTTGACACGACAGGGTGATGGTCGACAGGCATCACCATACACAAAGGAGTTCTTCCACTGGTGGGACCAACAAGTCATATCCATTGACAACTACCCCTATGCAGGGATAGACATCCATGGTGATTGTGACATGTCGCTTCCTCCAAGGGCAGCGTTCGGAGACATCAGTAAGTTACTCCTTTTATGTTTTTTTGTATTAAATTTTTTGGGATTTTTTATTATATATGAAAATGCAAAAATCTTTTTGGGGTAGTATCACGTATTAACATTCTACTATTTGCTTGCAGACATCGGTCCGTGAAGACTTGATGGTTTCCCGAGACATCGTAGATGGGGCAGGGGTGGAGAGGTAGTTGCCGCTGCGACAGAGCACACATTAGAGACCGTGCGGTTCAACTTGTCCCACATGACCACCAGGGTACCTATGATTGAGGTAGCGCAGCTGCGAGAGGACATGCAACGCCATGTTGTAGGAGTACCGAGGCCCTGGGTGCGACTACTGCAGCGAATAGCCAATGCAGTACAGTATTACTATCAAACACATCCTGCTGAGGTAGCTAGGCCTCCTCGTGGGGCTTCGACATCTCAGGGTCCCATATTTTTTCTATCAATATGTATATTTTTTAGGGCTACGGGCTCCAGTTTTGTATTATGACACTACCATTTTGGACATGTTATTTATAAAAAACTATGGTTCTCTAGTTCTACTATATGTGTATGTACAAATGTATGAATGTATGTTTAGTTGTGTGCTTCATTATCAATGTGACAAATGCCAATCTAGGACATAGTTAATAATGCATCATATATATGATTAAAACTTCTCAGAACATGAATGTATGTAACGGAAATAAAATGTCGTTCCAAGAGTCTTACCCTTAAGAATCTCCATAATAAAGTAGGATCCCTCACACAGTATTGACCATTCAACTGAGACACAACAAGTTGTGAATCCAGGTGGACTTCTAAAAAATGGATACCATGTGAAATAGAATCCCGAAGTAGCTCAACTACAGCACTATACTCAACCACATTGTTAGATGTAGGACCGAGACAAGCACCTCCCGAAGACACAACTAGGTGGTTAGGAGAATAAATAACCCAGACAATAGAAGCAAGCAGTTGTATATGATGGCTAGCCCCATCTGCAAACCCTAAGAACATAGGATATTTCGTCAACATCTATCAACCAAACAAAAGTGAATCAGCAGACCCAAAAAACCAAAAGAAACCTAAACTATGTATAGAAGCAGCTATACAATAGTATACAGAAGTATTAGCTCGAGCATAATACCGCTTGAGGCAGAGCCCATTTCTAGGCTCCTTCAAGACATTCCCTTCATAATCTTCCAATTCATAGGCTCCTTTTTCTAGGACACGCCTCACGATGTAAGGACTGTGCCACATGGGGTTAATATTTCCTGCCCCCAGGGGTTCTTTAGCTTGGTCATATAAAAGGACCAAATCACCTTCAGCATATTGCCGGGGACGGATAGACCTATCGTACTGAACCTTGACACAACGTTTATTGGAATCTATATCCACAACGACATCTCGACATTGCTCGTCAAGCTACTCAGGGTGGATTAAATGCTGCTCAATACCCGACGTATCAGGGAGGAGCTCTATGGCTAGTTTTAACGAAGTGATTTCGCATTCAATGGGAAAATAGACTCCACACCGTGTACTAGCTGAAATGGTGAGAACCTGGTGGAAATATTGACTGCAGATTGATATGCCCTCAAAGCAGGATATAACATAATATGCCAGTTGTTCTTGCTCTGTTGGATGGTACATTAGAGAATGGTCTTTAAAGACTTATTGACTGCTTCAACCTGACCATTCGCTTGGGGGTAGTAAGAAGATGAGTGTTCTTGACTAAACCCAAGCTCGAGTGACAAATCCTCCATCATTTTGTTCTGAAAGTGACCGCCATGGTCAATGACAATATTTTTCGGAATACCGAACCGAGTAATAATCTGATTGAATACCAAATGGGCTGCTATAGCACCATTGGATTTTACGGTAGGCATGGCCTCAGCCCATTTGGAAAATTATTCCACGACCACTATGATATGGTAATGCCCCCCAGCTGAAGATGGTTTGCAATCCATGAAATCCACCCCCCACTTGGTGAAGGGATCGACGGTGACAACCGGATGAAGGGGCGCTGGATACGAGTGTATATTCCAAGAAAACACCTGGCAAGGGTGACATCTCTTTACAGCATTCATACAATCCTTAAAGATCGAAGGCCAATAATAACCATCTTAGATAATACGTTGGGTTGTTGCAAGCTCGGATAAGTGACTGCCACATGCCCTAGCATGGAAATCATTAAGCACACGCTCCGCTTAATCATGATTCAAACAACGACGAAGGATATAATCCTTTCCTCGATGATAAAAAGAGTTGTCGACTATGGTATAATGTTTAGCATGGTGTTTCACACGTCATCGCTCGTCTCATGAATAATGTGAAGGAAACTTCAAAGTTTGAAGATATATAATAATATCCCCATACCAAGGTTCCTTAGACGAGATAAGAAATAAGTGCCCATCCACAAAGGAATCTTCATGGACAATATCCTCATCAAGCCGCAGAAGGTTTGACATGAGCTCAGCAAAAACCAAGGATTTCACCGACTTCGCCGAAGCAAAATCAAGATCAAACTCCTGAAGGATCACAATCCATTTATTGTACTTACCCCCTATAAGATGTCGTGATAGCACGAACTGAAATGGACTGATATGCGCTATGACCATGATTTTCCTAAGCATGATGTAATGCTGCAACCATTGGATTGCATCAACAGTTGCAAGTGCCAACTTCTCTACATGAGTATATCTCAACTCAGCGTCTACTAGATCTTGACTAAGATAATAGATCACATGCTCCATGAGCACATCATCAACCTGAACTAAGACCATGCCAATCGTCTCTTAATATGCAACCACATAAAGTATAAAATATGTGGCAAAGTCGAGTGGACTAAGCAAAGGGGCCAATACCAAAGCTTTCTTAAGATCATTGAAAGACTACTGGGCTCGCTCATCCCAGATAAACAGTGTGTCTTTTTTCAACAAACGTGTGAAACCTTTGGTAAGATTAGCATAATTCACTACAAAGCGACGTAGAAAAATGGCTCTCCCTTGGAGGCTCTGAAGTTGAAACAAGTTGTGCGGAGGAGGCAACCGAAGTATTTCCTCAACTTTGAGAGGATCGACTCTGATACTTTCTTTTGAAACTATGAAACCTAGAAGGCGACCCGTTTTCACGACAAAGATGCACTTATTGGGATTTAACCGAATCTTGTAGCGTATGCATCTTTCGAGAATTAATTGGAGGTGCTTGGGGTGGTCCACTCTCTTGCGAGAATGGCCAGCAAGATTAACCAAGTATGCCTCCACTATGTGCTTAAGGTCATGAAAGGCGTAGGTCATGGCATGTTGAAAAGTGGCTCCGGCATTTTTAAGTCCGAAGGGAATTTTTCGGTACGCAAACATACCCCAAGGACAAATAAAATTAGTCTTATGTTGGTCCTCAGGTTTTATCTGTATCTTGTTATATCCTGAAAAGTCATCCATAAATGAAAAAACTTCGCTTCCTGCACAAGTATCCAAGATCTGATCTATGAATGGAGTGGGGAAATTTTCCTTCGGACATGCACAGTTCAGGTCCCTAAAATCAGTGCATACATGGATAGTTCCCTACTTCTTATCCACAAGAACGAGATTCGACACCCATTTGGTAAGGGGAACCAGGTAGATAAAACCAGCCTTAAGCAGTTTCTCCACCTCTGCCTTGATCGCGGATGCCTTTCAAGGGTTTACGACACGAAGGCATTGTCGAACTGGTTTAGCATTGGGGTATGTTCTAATTTCATGTTCGACAATGTTGGGGTCTATTCCTAGCATCTCCTCATATGACCAGGCGAAAGCTTCCCGGAGTTCCTTAAACAATTCAGTGTAAATGCGAGGCTCTTCAGGAGAGCAATCAACACCGATATAAATGTTCTCAACCTTTCTGGGTGTATGAGAAATGTTGATCGCTAGGGTAGGGGAAATATTAGCCATGTTCCCCTCTACGAAAATCCCATGTGAACCCCAAGGATCCACAAGGTGACCAACAATCTTGGCAAGAGTCATCCTAAACTCGTCTTGTTCCATAATATCAGTGTTGGGAAGAAAATTAGAGCGATGATGAATGTCTTCCCATGGTCTCTCACTACCACACATGGCCTGAACAATAGCTTCATCCAAAGGTAAAGTACTGTCAAGACAATCGTGCAAACAAGATGAGTTGACTTCTGTAGCTAGGGTTTTACCCCTAGCTTGTGCAAATGAGCACCTACTAAGGAGAATGGACTCCTTAGTAGCAGTTCAGTAAATGTAAATAATTAAGCTAAAACAAAAATTAAATTACTTCTAAAACATGCATGAAACATCAACAACAAATTTGAAGAATGGCTTTTTGTATTGATATTACCTTCAATGTGAAGGTTTGATGAAGCCCTTTGCAGTGTCCAAGAGGATGCTCCAAGCTTCAATATGCTCCTTCTCCTTCTCCAATGATGGGAATGGGCCAAAAGTGGCTCTCAAGGTGAAAGTAGTTCAATGGTGAACTAGGGTTTCGAGAGAGATTTTGGCAGAGTAAGGGTGCTTGTGATTGTGGATATGAAATAAGGGATCTCCATCACCTATTTATAGTTTTTTGGTGGTGGAGTGCTGACCCATGGTTTTGGGAAACACATGGTTTTATGCAGCTGTATAGGGTTTTTTCCTCCTTTTCCTCATTATTTTATATTTTTTATTCCCTTTTTAGGGGTTTTTTGCTATTTTTGGAGGAAAAGGGGGTTTTTTAGCCTTTTTTAGGCTATTTTGATGGTTTTGTGGCCTTTTGGAGGCATTTTAGGCCTTTTGGAGGCTTTTTAGGCCTTTTGGAGGCTTTTTAGTGGGATTTTTTGGGGTTTTCAGGGAAATATGGTAGGGAAATGGACAAATGAGCCATATAATGTGGTAGATGAGGTAGTGAACACTTTTTGGGTGTTAACAGATTGCCCCCTGATGTGCGAGGTCAGGAGCTCATCGTATGGCCGATGGACATCATAAGTCATGAATGGTTTTCCTGGGATGTGGAGAGAAGAGAAGAAACAAACTGAAGCCCGGAACAACGATCCTGAACAACTGCAAGAACTAAAAGTACATAACCTCAATAATGGATGAGGAATCATCTGATCATATGGACGAGGCGGGCATTCCCATGCTCGTATCAGGATATAACATAATAACAATGGGGTCCAAAAAATGGGGACCTGAAATATACATGACCTCAAATACTGACTGAGGAATAATCTCAATATATGGACGAGGCAGGCATACCCATGCTCGTATCAAGATACATAAACATAACTGTGAGGCCCGAAAAGGGGGACCTGTAAGATACATGACCACTGTGTACATCATAAGAGTCCAGAGGGGACACAGATCTGGGACATACTGCTGAGCTGATCATGTGTGAACTGAATAAATGGTGCATTGGAACAATCAATAGTGCTACTGAGTGTGGTACCAAAGGAGCTGATGAGCTGCTGGATCATAGTGACTGGGGTCATACTCTCCATGGTACACTGGACTGGAACTGAAATGGGTACTCCAGGAAGCATATAACTGGATGGCTTCCAGATACAATCGCCAACGCAGCCCGGACATCCACGGGAACATATAACTGGGCGTTCCAAAGTGACTCATCAATGTGCTAGAGTCGGGGGAAATCCGGGGTCTTCGACTAAAAACTGATGGGATATAATCCTACGCGATCCTCAATGATGCGATCAAGGTGCTGAAGTCGAGCATGTGAGGAACAACCACTCGGAGAGGCAATGAGGTCTCCTCTCAGAATGATCCATAGACACTTACCACAGATGGTGATAAGTCCAAGGCGTAGGGACCTCTGGGCCTATCCTCTGGAATAGAGGAGCTGTCATCGACAGAGGGAGACCTGCAACTATCAAGGCAATGATGTTTCCTTGACAGGAGCGCGAGGTACAAGACCGAAATGTGATAGTACTGATGGCAGGACTGATAAACTGTGGGGGGACAATTGGGCAAGTAGAGTGGGTGGACTCAAACTTCCTTTGTTCAGAGTATGATAATGGGAATGATCTGGAAGCATATGAAACTGACTAAGGGGAGAGGGGTCATAGCTGTATGGGATCTAGGAAGGTTACTGGGCTGAGGGAGACTCAAGCTGGGGTACAATGGCAGAAGACTGCAGAATACTCTGAACAAAGGCGACCTGATTTGGGGGTGCTGCCGAGATGATTGATCAAAGTGCCAGGAGGCACGGGAGGGAAAACTTCTTCATGGGTTAAGGAACTAGAAGAAGTGTGTGTAAAATGGTACTGTTGTGTGGATTTTACGAGCCCAGGACAGTTCATGCTCGTGGTTGCTTTCAATTTTAAGGAGTCTGAAAGCGATAAGAAGACTCTGAAATGATGAAATGGTACTGTCGTGTGGATTTTACGAGCCCATGACAGTTCATGCTCGTGGTTGCTTTCAATTTTAGAGAGTCTGAAAGCAAGTAAGAAGACTCCAGGGGGTTTCTTTTTCGTAGATTTAGTCTCCAAGGCCCAAAGAAGCATAAAAGGATGCAATTAAGAACTCTTCTAGCCGGTGTGACTAGAGTATTCCTTTTTCGTAATTAGTCTACCAGGTCCGGAAAAGGGTTAAACTTATACCAGATAGACGCCCTTTCAGGTACTTTAACGAGCATGAAAGGAAGCAAGATTGCTCGGCGATCTTTTCATTCTTTTAGGAGTCAGAAAAGAGCTTAACGGAAACTCCCTAAGTGCCTTTTTCGTAAAGGACTTGTCCGGCCCGAAAAAGGGATAAAATTATACCGAACAAAAGGAATGGCCAGGCAAGGAGGAAGTGTTCAATCAAGGATCAATAATGGTGACCAAGAACTAGGGTAGGGGGGAACACTGGTGGGCCTCCTTGCGGGGTAGATGAAATGGTGGCAAAATAACGAAACATTTGCAGTATGACAGGAGTGAATGGCTCATGTACAAAAGTGGAACAATCCGATGGCAGCCGATGTGGTGCGCAAACCGAGGCAGCAAGGTGTCGGGACACAATGTTGAAATTGTACCAAGTGAGAGCGAGAAATGATCTCAAGCATCATCATGAGCTCGGAAAAATGAATCCGGCGATATAAAGGATGTCAAAAACGGGTAACGGTCGATGTGGCACGCAAACCGAGGTGACGGGGGCGTTTTTGGAAAAATACCCGAAAAATCTGGAGGTGAGAGCGAGAAATGATCTCTAGCATCATCACCAGCTCGGAAAAATGAATCCGATGATATAAAACATGTGAAAAACGGAGAACGGACGATGTGGCACGCAAACCGAGGCGACTAATGGCATCTGAAAAATGGGCAAAAAATAATGAAACGAAAATAATGCAACGAGGCGACCATCATGACGGTCTCGTCGTGCTGATTCCAGTGGTGGAAACGGTTTGAAAAATGGACTACAACAAAATGAAAGTACTGTACAACGCAGACCAATGAGGCCGCGGGTTTCTTTTATGGGTAAAAACGCTTGAGATACAACCCATTACGAGGGTTGCGCAAAGGACGGCCTTCGAAGTCAGCTAAGATGTATGCCCCCTTGCCGAGGCAGGTCTGCACGACGTAAGGGCCTTGCCACATAGATTCAAACTTCCCTTTACCGGTTTTGTCATGGGCTTGGTCATAGGCGAGGACGAGGTCCCCTTCGTGGAAAGTTCGAGGGTGAACATGTTTATCATAACCGGCTTTGGAGCGGTTTTTGGCAGCTTCGATGTTCTGGAGAGTGGCCCGACGGTCTTCATCGGCTTGTTCGAGTTGTAGCAAACGCTGCTCGATGGGGGAGGTGTCAGGGAGAAGCTCAACGGCGATCTGTAAGGCAGGAATCTGACACTCGATGGGGAGGACAGACTCTACACCGTGAACTAGATGAAATGGTGTAAAACCAGTGGCGGTCTTAGTGGATGTGCGGTAAGCCCACAAGGCAGGGAACAACATGTGGTGCCAATTGGACTTATGCTTGTCAACCGTTCATTGGAGTATCGTTTTTAGGATTTTATTGATGGCTTCTACTTGGCCGTTCCCTTGGGGGTAGTAAGCAGAGGAAAATTGGTGCTCATATTTAAGGAGGGTGGATAACTCACGCCAGACGGCATCTTCGAAGTGTGAACCATGGTCAGAGACTAACTGCTTAGGGACCCCGAATCGAGCGATGACATGGTTGAAAAAGAAGCGGGCAGCAGTGTCGGCGGTACAATTGAAGGTAGGCATGGCTTCCGCCCATTTGGTGAAGTAATCAACAGCGACAACAATATATTTGTGGCCATTGGCAGACTGGGGTCTACATTCCATGAAGTCGATGGCCCACTTACAAAAGGGACCAACTGTGACGACTGGGTGTAACGGAGCAGGAGGTGTCCGGGCCTTGGGGGAAAAAAGTTGGCAATTATGGCAGTGTTTGACCGCAGTGATGCAGTCGGTGAAAAGTGTGGGCCAGAAGTATCCAGCGCGGACGACCTTTTGGGCAGTGGCCATCCCTGAGAAATGGCCTCCACAGGCACCGCTATGACAGTCATTAAGGACGCGTTCAGCTTCCTCGTGTGTAAGGAAACGACGAAGAATTGTGTCAACTCCGCGCCGGTAGAAGACATCGCCTAAGAGGAGATATCGAGAGGCCTGGTGACGGATGCGACGGCGTCCATTACGGGTAACTTTGGGTCTGAACTTCTGCGTGCGCAGGTATAACAAGATATCACCGTACCACGGGTCATCGGACGAGATAGTGAACAGGTGATTGTCGGGTAACTCATCGGAGATTGGTTTGGCCGGGAGAAGGGAAGGGAGATCGGTAATGAGCTGGGCAAGCGCGAGGGCTTTAGTGCTTTTAGGTGTTTTGAAGGTAAGGTCATATTCTTGGAGGATAATGACCCATTCAGCGACACGACCTTGCAGAAGCCACCGGTTTAACAGATATACCATAGGGTTAGAGTCGGCGACGACTGTGGTATGACTCATTAAGATGTAGTGCCGCAATTTTTGGACGGAAAAGACCACTGCTAGGGCAAGTCTCTCCTCATATGGGTAACGTAGTGGTGGACCAGACAAAGTCTGGCTGACGTAGTAAATGACATGCTCCTGGTGAGAAGCGTCTTCTTGAACCAAGACTCCAGATACAGCATGCTCGGATGCTGAAACGTAAAGGATGAAGTCTTGAGTGAAATCCGGAGGGGAAATCAGAGGAGCTTGTGTGAGAGCCTTCTTGAGGGCTTCGAATGCAGCTTCTGCTTGCTCATCCCAGACGAAAGGTATGTGGGTACGGAGCAGGCGCAAGAAACCGTGAACGGTAGTGGCGTAATCAGGAACGAAGCGTCGAAGGAAGTTGGATCGCCCCTGGAGACTTTGGAGTTGCCGGAGCGTGCGAGGAGAAGGAAGGTCTAAGATGGCTTGGACTTTTAGAGGGTCAACAGTAATTCCTTTTTGGGAAACAATGAAACCTAACAACCGGCCTGCCGGAACGCAAAAGACACACTTGTGTGGGTTCAAGCGGATTTGGTATTTGCGACAACGCAGAAAAACTTGCCGAAGGTCGTTAAGGTGGTCTAATCGTTTCCGGGAACGAGCTGTAAGGTCATCAAGGTAGACTAACAGGATATGGACCAAATCGTGAAAGCAATAGATCATGGCCCGCTGGAAAGTGGCACCAGCATTTTTGAGGCCGAATGGCATAACGCGATAGGCAAAGGTGCCCCATGGGGTAGTAAAGGCAGTTTTGTACTGGTCTTCCTTACGGATCTGAATCTGGTTGTATCTGGAAAAACCATCCATGAAGGAGAGGATTTCATGCCCCGCACACGCATCGATGAGCTGGTCAATAAATGGTGTGGGGAAATTGTCTTTTGGACAAGCGCGGTTTAAATCGCGGAAGTCAGTGCATACTCGAATGGTGCCTTGCTTTTTGTTAACGGGAATGGGATTTGAAACCCAAGTGGTATAGGCAATAGGATAAATGAACCCTGCCTTGCGCAGCTTCTCAATCTCGGCTTTAACAGCTGGGAGCTTTGAGGGATGAATGGGACGCTGTTTCTGACGAACGGGGGGTACATCAGGCCATGTTTCAATGTGGTGCTCTATAATTGCGGGGTCGAGACCAGGCATTTCGGTATAGGACCAGGCAAAGACATCACGGAATTCTCGAAAAAGGTTTATGTAGTCCTCAATCTCTTGTTTACTGCAGAATGATCCTAAAGTAATGAGTTCAGGGGCACGTCCTGGGGCAGCGATATCAACTTGGATGACAGGTGAGATGTTGGCCATGTTACCCTCCTCGAAGGCATCAGGAGCAGGGATAGGGTCCTTGAACCAGTCGACCTTGGTGGGGAGGAAGTCTTTAGACTCAACTGTGAATTGGTTAGCTGTGCTAGAGGAGGATTCTTCTGGGATGAAATAGGAACGATGATGCATATCGTCCCAGGGATAATCCGGGGCAGTCAGGGCCTCAAGAACTTCCTCATCGATACGGAAATTTTGCGTCGTCAAATCGGTTGACGAGGGGGTAGTGGTTGAAGTGGTGGTTGAAGAGATCATATAGATGATATTAACCTCTTCAGAAGGGGGGGAGACCAGGGGGTAGATCTCCTCGATGGTAGGTGGTGCCGTCTCAAGATCCAGATTGTTCATCTCATAGAGAGCCGCTCTGTAGTCCGGGAGATCGGGACAATGATGTGAATAATGCCCGTAAATACCGCATATGGCGCAGGAGTGGTTGGTACGTAGGGACTTATCTTTAGGCTTGGGAGTGGGGTTGAGTTCGACAGTTGGGATGTTAGGGTCATCGTCTAGCATCTACATGTGCTTCTGTAATGCTGGTAACTGTGGGAATTGGTGAGTGGCATGGCCTAACTCATCGCACAGCGAGCATTTGGGAGGAGCACGAAATACTGGAGGGTTTTTGACTGTCTTGGGAGTTGGTACAGTAGTGTAAGGTTGTGGACCTCTGCCCCCAGTGGGTTGGGGAGGAGGAGGGGGCGTCGTGGAGGACGAAGGGGTAGAGACACCGGGAGGTGGCTGAGTGGTAGTAGCCATGGGTTGCACCGGTTGGAGGACGACATCTGGTGTCGGCGGGCGAACAGGAGGCGAAAGATACCATACAGGTAATCCCAAGGTTAACCCAGGGAGGCTAAGGGTAGCCATGACCGGGTCGCTTTCTACTCCCGATGGAGGGACTAGGAAGGGGATCGTATGGATCGGTGTAACACCAATGTGGCTAGGTACCAATGGTGGTTTAGGCAACAAGGGTGGTTGAGGATTAGGTGGTAGGTTGTCATGGGACAAGGTACATAAGTCAGACATTTCGGGCGTAGATGATGGCGGAGGAATGGATTGAAAGGTTGAGGTCATCGGCGCGTCTGAGTATACTCCAGGCCCCGAAGAGGAAACAAACGAAGTGGTGGCAGGAGAAACAGGTTGTTCAACCATGGGGAGAACGTTTTCAGGTGCCGCGGGAGCACTGGGATCATAGTATGTGAGCTGGTCAATTTTAACCACGCGTCCCTCATGGGGGAACATCATGGTGCGAAAGACGGAAGAGGCAACCGCCCGCATGGCATACATGTAGCTGCGGCCAAGTAAAAGGTTGTAATCCAATTGGGCATTGATTACTTCTATGTCAATAAGGACGGTTTTACCACCTAACTGGACGGGTAGGTTGGGTAGGAGGCCTTGGGGCTGGGCCGAACGACCGTCGTAGGCACGTAACGCAGTGGTGGACTGCTGGAGAGGAGGGGATCCTAGCTTCTGCCATACGAATGTAGACATAACGCATGTGGAGGCACCCTCATCGATGATGCACCGGTGGATGACAAGATTCCTAACGGAGACAGTAACTTGGAATGCTAAGCTGGAAGGTAGGCGCGGTTCAGACTGGTCTAAATCAAATGCCATCAAATGCGAATCATTTGGGTCAATCCCCCCGATGGCAGAAAGTAAAGTCTTGCGCTGGGAAGGGCAGTTCTTCAAGACCTCTAACGCAGACATGGCTGCGGGAGATTGGGCTAGGTCGTCTACAATGTTGTAGTTTGACGCAGCGCGCGCATTAGGGTTATTGTTGATTCGGTGAAGTGGGAAACGAGGGGCTTTTGCAGCGCCGTCTATGGGAGGCGGAGGTATACGTAACGCTTGATTGGTGGGATGGGCGTTAGTAGTTTTATCCGTGGGATTGGCTTCAGAGGTGGAGCCATATTGGTTCCGACGGGTCTGGAGATTGACGTCAGCAGATGACATCATCAGTAAGTGGTGGGTACCTGAGTCAAACATGGGTTGATCAGGAGCAGCGTAAGTGATCTGTTGTTGTTGGGGTGCGTTGGCTTGAGGGGGAGCCAACGGCTGAGTGTTCACTACGCCTTGGGTCGGTAAGGGGTTTTGCAGCACCAAAGGGGGTTGTTGAGGTTGGGGGGGGTTAGGCGGCGCTTGGGGAGCCGCATGCCCTTGGCGATGGGCCTCGTCAACCCAGAGTTTCCGAGCTCGCTCTAAGTGTGGGCAAGCATGGGTGTAGTGTCCATAGACCTCGCAAATAGAACAAGGGTGGTTCGTTCTCAAATTGGGGTTTTTAGCCTGCTTGGGCAGGCGATCAGGGTTTTGATTAGCGGGGGCCGCGTTGTTGTTGTCGGGGGGATTAGCCGGTTGACCAGCTTGGTCTGCAGGTTGGTTGTTCCCCCGATTACGGCCCTTGCCGCAGTTTTGTTGGCCCTGGTTTCGTTGGTTATTCTGGTTTTGCTGCGGATTCTGTTGGGCGTAAACTTGCCCTTGGGCAGCAGGTGGATTTTGAGGTTACGCAGGTGCTGGAGCAGGCTGCGGAGGATGATATGTAGGTTGAGGCTGAGCAGGTGCAGCAACTTGAGGGGGTTGCTGATAGGACTGTGGAGCAGGTTGTGGATGTGCCGCAGGGGCTGCCTGTGGCGGATAATAAGCTGGTGGGGCTTGTGAAGGCGCAGGAGCTGAGGCAGCCTGCTGATGGTAGTAAGGCTGAGGGGCGACTGGAGGAGCATAAGCAGGAGTCGCATACCCGAAGCACTGAGGTGGACATGAGGGTCCATGGGAATGGTGATGTGTAATAGGAGCATACGAGTTGGTTGCTCCAGACTGTGAAGTAGCCCGCAACAGGTCGGGGCCAGGGGTAGGACGTGTTATAGAAAATGGTTGGGGATGCGAAGAAACATGGCCAATGATACCATCTGCAGCGTGGGATGCCCCCGGCGCATCATGCTGGGAGGACTCGCCGCGAGGGGCATCAGGTATAATGGTATAAAGGTAGCCCGATTGGGCGTAAATGAGGTCAAACTGTTGAGCCTTAAGGATGGCCTCTTCCTCAGACTGGGGTCTTTCTGAGGCCACATCCTTAGCAATAACAGGGAGAAGGGATTTGAGGAACCAATCTAGGAAGATACGGTCGTCTAGTTTAATCTTGCATAAGCTACGGCGTCGACGCCACTCATGGATGTGGTCCGTGATATGGGTAGCCGTGTTTTGTCTACAAGATAGAAGGATCTCAACGCCCGCGTCATAGCGGACAGGCAACTGGAAGAACTGCAGGAAGGTCGAAGCCAGGGAAGCAAAGGTGGCATGGGTCCCATGTGGTTGCTCGATATACCACTTGGCTGCAGAGCCAATGAAGGTGCGCTGTAAGAGACGGAGGCGAACAGAGTCATCCACGATGGAGTTAGAGGAACACCATAGGTGGAAAGACATGATATGGTTTTGTGGGTCCTCACCGGCCTTCCCCTCGAACTTAGGGATATCAGAGGGGAGCTTGGTAGGCATATGAGGCCACGTAGGGTCGTGTCGAATAGGATCGTTGGTCAATCTGGCCAGGTCAGGTAGGTTGAGGCTAGCCATGAATGGCAAACTGGAAGAAGGGTGTGACACAGTAGTGCTTTGGACCAAGTTGGGGCCAGTGCCCCCGAGGGACAAGATGTGAGGTGGTGCCCCCAAGTGGGGGAACTGAGGTAGTGGAGGATGGTCCAGCACCACCATTGGTAGTGTGAGCCACTGATGTAGTGGGGATATGGATTCCCGCTGCGGGAATAGGTACCGTGAGGGGAACGGTAGATGGGGGTCCCATGGAGGGCATACCCAAAACAGGTGTAGTAACTGGTGTGGTGGTGGATGTGCCACCAATGGTCCCTATGACAAACGGAGTGGAAGTCGTGCCAGCCATGGGGCTAGTAGGGGCAGTATAAATAGGGTTCTCAGACTCTGTCTCAGAATCGGAGGTAAAGTAAGGTGCGTCACTATCTGGTGACGGAGACCTACGTTGCTGACGAGTGGAGTCAAGTGACAAGGCTCTAGATCTGTGATGGGTGGTATCAACGGATGATGATCGGAATCTATGACGAGTGGTGTCAAGAGAACCGTGCTGTGGGGGCTCGCCCCTGAGGCGTCGAGCTTGTCTCGGGGACTCAATGGTGACAGATGGTGTCTAATCTCTGTGGGTTGAGGTGAGTATAAACAGCTCAAAAAAGGCCTAATGCAACCGAGTGTGCAGAAGGAGAGCTAAAAAGCAAGGCACTCAGGCCAACAACCAACTCAAAACACCCACTGCAGCAGCTGTGCTACAATAGGTGGAGTAACAACAAAGATGGTCAGAATACCAACAAGCAGCAGGTTTCCTAAAAAGAAAAAATGGTGGAGTCACTAGACCAAAGGGAGGTAAAGGAGCATGCAAACACCTAACTAAAAGTATTCTGACTCAACTAAACATATCCTCTGCAAGGTGATGAAATCCAAGTCAGACAATATGAGTAGGAAAGCCAAGTGGCTATGATATCCCCCTACCGGGAGGGACACCGGGTAGTCAATCCTAGAAGAATGGCAACTAAGATACCCCGTTCATGACACATCCAGAAAGGTGAATCTGCCGTTTAGTTCGTTGACCGCAATACCCCTATACAGGGATATCCCGCGAACCGCGAAAGGTAGCCCTTCGGTTACTGAATGGAGTGCGGTATTCCACTCAGGCCTCCGGAACCAGTCTCCCGACTTCAACCCTCCTAAGGGAGAGGCCCTCTGATAAACTGGTCGTGACCGTGCCAAAAAGTACTAGGGGATTTTGGTTCCCTATTTGGACAACAACTATGTCTCAAGTGAAATAACCAAGGGGTGTTATTGGAAGCCTATCCCCCTGATCCTACCTAACTACAATGATTCTTTTGTGTTCCCCAAGTGGGGTTAGAATGTTGGTTTAGTTAGGTACTTTTTAAGGCTCACTTGATTTATGTGACAGAGTGTGTGCTCGTGAGGTGATGAACCCAGAAATAGAAGTGCCACAAGGGGGGCAACTTCCAATCTATCAATAATACTGAAATTGAAAGTTTAACTTGCAAAATTTTCTGAATTTAAAATACTGAAATTTGTAAAATGAAATCTATAAAAGGAAAAAAAATTATGTTGCAGAAAGGCTGTAAGGTAGTGAGGCTGCAGGTGGGACAGAGGGCTGGTCAGATGCAGAAAATATTGCAGCAAAAGGGGCTGGGCTCAAAACAGGAAAAGAGCAGAAAACAGACCGCGGGTCTGTGGCGAATCGAAACAGGCAGACCGCGGGTTTGAGGAAAACAGACGCGGTCGGGTCGCGGCTTTCGGGCCAACAGAGGCAGTCGGGACGCAGGAAATAGGGAAAAAGACGCAGTCGGGTCGCGGCAGAAAGGCTAACAGGCGCAGTCGGGACGCACGAAAGAGGCAGAAAGCCGCAGTCAGGACGCGGGAAAAAGGCCGACAGGCGCAGTCAGATCGCGGCAAACAGGCTGATTAGCCACGGTCGGATTGCAGGTAACAGACTTGAATCCGCCGGCGGGGCGTCGGAAACAGTCTGAGAGCCGCGGTCGGATCGCAGGTAAAGGCCTGAAAGGCGCGGTCGGGACGCGACTGCAGAGGGAAAAGACGCGGTATGCAGCGGCCGAAAGGGACAGCCGAAAGTAAAAAATTCAAAACGGAAACCAGAAATTCAAAATCTAGGGGAGTCGCCAAAACTGTAGCTAGGGTTTTACCCCTAGCTTGTGCAAATGAGCACCTACTAAGGAGAATGGACTCCTTAGTAGCATTTCAGTAAATGTAAATAATTAAGCTAAAACAAAAATTAAATTACTTCTAAAACATGCATGAAACATCAACAACAAATTTGAAGAATGGCTTTTTGTATTGATATTACCTTCAATGTGAAGGTTTGATGAAGCCCTTTGCAGTGTCCAAGAGGATGCTCCAAGCTTCAATATGCTCCTTCTCCTTCTCCAATGATGGGAATGGGCCAAAAGTGGCTCTCAAGGTGAAAGTAGTTTAATGGTGAACTAGGGTTTCGAGAGAGATTTTGGTAGAGTAAGGGTGCTTGTGATTGTGGATATGAAATAAGGGATCTCCATCACCTATTTATAGTTTTTTGGTGGTGGAGTGCTGACCCATGGTTTTGGGAAACACATGGTTTTATGCAGCTGTATAGGGTTTTTTCCTCCTTTTCCTCATTATTTTATATTTTTTATTCCCTTTTTAGGGGTTTTTTGCTATTTTTGGAGGAAAAGGGGGTTTTTTAGCCTTTTTTAGGCTATTTTGATGGTTTTGTGGCCTTTTGGAGGCATTTTAGGCCTTTTGGAGGCTTTTTAGGCCTTTTGGAGGCTTTTTAGTGGGATTTTTTGGGGTTTTCAGGGAAATATGGTAGGGAAATGGACAAATGAGCCATATAATGTGGTAGATGAGGTAGTGAACACTTTTTGGGTGTTAACAACTTCCCATTCCGGTAGCATAACAGGATATTCCTCCTCTGTCCAGGAAGAGGAAAGATTCGGCTACAATGGCTTGTTAAATATCTTGATATGAAAGCTCGGTAGTAGACAATGGCATAGCCATTCCAACATGCGCAATGTCTCCAAATGTGGAACTTGTGGAAGGTAAGGTCCATGGATCATCAAAATACGAAGTCTGGAATGGTACATTATTCAATGGAGGAGGCGCATTATCGGAAATTGTTCCAATAAAAGCAATGGGTGAAGGGAAATCAAAAGATCCCAACAATGAGGGGTATAATCTGACACCCCTGTTCCCAGTTGTTGGCTGATAATATGTAACTTGGGGGACCACTAATCCCATGGATGTTGTGGAATAAGGACTAACGAAATCCAACTCGTCGACCATTAAAATCTTGCCTTTTTGTGGAAAGAAAATAATTCTGAACACAGTGGACGTGACTGCTTTCATAGCGTACATCCAATTCCTACCCAGGAGAAGGTTGTAGTCGATGGGCATATCAACCACCTCAACTTCAATAGGCATGAGTTTCCCACCCAAGTGGACAACAAGGGAAAGGATAATCCCATATGGTTTAAATGATCGACCGTCGAATGCAGTGAGCATGGTCATAGACTTGGATAAGGGAGTAGAGCCAAGAGCTTTCCAACAAGATAAAGACATCATTGATGTAGAAGCACCTTCGTCAACCACTGTTCTTTTGACAAAATTATGAAGGAACTCCACATGGATTTGAAAAGCCACATGGTAAGGTAAGCAAGGTTGAACATTAGTAATATCAAACTTGATAACGTTAGGACTTCCCCCATCCTGAAATCCTAAATCAATCAAAAGGGCATGCCTCTAAGAAGGACACGTTTGTAAAACTTCAAGAGCCGATATGGCGCATGGAGTTTGACCCAAATCTTTTACAATAGAGTAGTTATGGGCGGCTCAAGAATTGGGATTATGTGTAGAGCGCTTGAGAACACCTTTCGGTATACATGGCATAGTAGTGGGCTTCTCGATATGCAAAGAGGTATCAGGAGGAGGAGGAGGCTCATTCCCCATATTCGGTTGTGGTGCACCATAATCATGTTGATGAGTAGCAACACTAACCTCTGATTTAACCATATTCACGCATCCAAAGCCACTAGTATGGTAAGAAGACGTTGTAGTCTCATTAGGCCTATAACCAGTAGCGGGAGCATTCAAAGCCATGTTCTGATGATGTGGAAGGGGATATTTTAACAGAGCTGGGCTTTGTGCCAGATGCTTCGATGCTTCTTCAATCCAAGGACACAAGTGAGTAAGATGATCTTCCCCACAAAGCTTGCAAGGGAATTTCACTTTACACCTAGGTTTATGGTCCCCACCAGCATTTCCTCCTTCCCAAGGAGGGTTAGCATTCTCTTTCCGAGGAGTATTACGATTACTACTATTGTTCCCATTATTTCCACCCTTATGCTTATTTCTCCCCTTCTTCTTACCACCAGGCTGCTAGTTACCTGATGGGTTTGCTGATTGCATAGCATGTACATCAAGCGATGGGGTGGAAGTGGACAAGGTGGGAACCTGTCCGGGAGTAGATTGGTTAAGTGACAAATTTTTCATTTGATTAGCAACCAAATCTATGGATCGAGCACTTGCGAATCCAACAATGCCATTGGTATGTAGTCCAGGAACTAGCTTGGGCTCATGTCGTGATCGCGGTGCGTTAGGAATAATGTCATAAAGAATGCCAAACTGGGAATAGATCGAATCTAGTTGTTGTACTTTGAGTATAGCTTGTTCCTCAGTCATTATGATGGACATCAAAACATCCTTAGAAATGTATGGAAGTAAATACTTGAGAAACCAGTCCAACAGAAACTCTGGAGGAATGTTGGTTTTCACTAACCTCTTTCGTCGACGCCGCTCTTGAACATGGTCAGATATGTGTGTGGCCTTATTCTGGTAGAAGGTAGACAAGATTTCAGTGCCAGTATCGTAGTGAACCGGAAGCTAGAAATGATCCAGGAAAACCAAGGCTATCTCATTGAAACCCCTGTACGTGCCCCCAGGAAACTCAACATACCACTTCATGGCTGCCCCCGTGAGGGTGCATTGAAATAGTCTCAAACGAACGGAATCGTGATTTAACAATTTTGATGAGCACCAAAGGTGAAAAGTCGTAACATGATCACTCGGATCCTCATCGTCCTTCCCCTCAAACTTGGGAATGTCTGAAGGGAGATTTGCAGGGACTGGAGGCCAATTAGGATCGTGACACACCGGATCATTCGTGAGCTTCGAAAGATTTGGAAGATTCAATCGAGCAAGGAACGAGAGCTATGGCTAGAAAGCTTGATTATAAGCTCCCATACAAGGTTGATTATATGGACCTAAAGGATAAGATGGACCATGATCGGGACCCTGGCCATAAGGCTAATAACCTCCTCCAACCTGACTCGTGTAAGGGTAAGCAGGTATATATGTATTATGAGCACCATAGTGAGGTGGGTTGTAGTGAGGGCCAACATCGACTGTATTATAGTAAGGGTTACCACCATAATTATGGGGCATATAAGTATTACTCATAGCTGGAACTGTGTTGTAATGACCATGGTTGTAAGGTATGTTCCCACCCCCTACATAAGCATTATTAGTAGCATGAGCAGTCGTGTTGTGACCATGACTATGAGGTATATTCCCAACCCCAACATTGGCATTACTAGTAGCAGGAGCGGTGGTGTTGTGACCATAAGTATAAGGTATATTCCCACCTCCTACATTAGCATTACTAGTAGCAGGAGCAGTCGTAAAAGTATACGGTATGTGTCCACCCCCGTTATTAGGAGGATTGTTAACATTAGAAAACATGGTCCTAGGTTGATGGGTAGAGGCATGTGTATTGTACTATGGATGGTGAGTCGTATTGCGAACAGTGTTCCTATTAGGATGGGTAGTCCTAGGAGGCATCCTTCCTCCAACATTTGGATTGAGGGATATGACCAGTCCCCATATTATGTGTGTGAGCAGGAAATGTGGTGCCCCCAGCGAGGGTATTTCTCTCAGTGGGTGTAGTGTTTCCAACATCATGACTAGTGCTAGCATGACTACTAAACATAGTGGATGGATCAACTGTGTTGTAATTAGGCATACCAAAAGAGAACGAGGTAGCATTCATAGTGGTCGTGGGGTTTGTGTTAACATGCACATTCGACATCCCATGTAGGAAATTATGTGGATTCGAAGGATCGAATGGGTCATCCTCGGGTGGAGTGGATCCAAATAGAAGAGGTCGAGTCTTTGGTATCAATGGATTGCCTCCCCATTCCTCTCTAGGATTAGGAGGATCAAAGGCATCTTTGACTCCACTCGACGAAGTCGTAGGGATTTCTCCCATGCCAAAACCAACGTAAATGTCGACGTGAATCGCTTCAAAGGAATCCGAAGATTCAGAGGGAGCCTTCCGGCGTCCTCTCTGAACACGACGTGTAACTTTGTCGGCCGGTAAACTAGCTAACCGATGAGATCGGTGGAGAGTAGGACCTCACGCCACGATATCTCTGAAAGGTCGATAAATCAAAGCGTCCCCTAACGGCCAAACTAACGATCAAAGAGCACACACCTAAAGAAACTACAGCCAAATGCACACAAACAGGACTGGCTCAAGGGACCTCCTAACACTACAGCCAGTATGTCTCGCCTAGTAGAGGCTTGAGACTCCCAAACTATAACCAGAGGTAACAGAATCAGTTATAAAGGTTCCTAGGCTTCACTGCGTGCACAGGGTCAAGTCCCTATACAACAAGCAACTGTGTTTCCCAACTCCTATTTGACTCAGGATACGTACAATATAACCACTGCAAGCACCCTATGCGATACCTAGGTAAGGAAACTAAGGTCACCACAATATAACCAATGCTTAGGGGGATAGTCGCAGGTGGAATCCGTCGTATGGGAAGGGTAGATAATCCCAAACCTCAAGAGGTTCAAATCCCCCAAGAGTCCCCAGATATGAACAAATCCTGGAAATATCTCCCATGTTTATCCAGTATTGGAGGGATATCTCCGCAACCAACCTCCCATGACCTCGTGCTTAACTCTGGTCTGAGTAGAGCTTCTTGAGAACACTGATGTATACCATGGGTTTCACCACTCCCTAGTCAGACACATAATGTTTCGTCTAGTAGTCTTGGATTGTTAACTCACAATGATCTATTCCAAGACTCTAAACCTATACTAGTTGGTGCACCCTATAAAATAAAAATCGTTCTAATCAATTTTAAGATTAAGCGTTGATTTTAAATGGTTGTGATTACTCAAAGGATGTGTTCGTGAAACTAATGATGTATATGACTCAACAGTATGCACAATCGTCAAACTATAGACTCATCTATCCAATAAAAAAAATGCCACTAAAATGAAAGTCAATCCAATGGTTTGAAAATAAATGCAATTCTTTTAAATTTCCAATGGATTCGAAGGATCGAATGGGTCGTCCTCGGGTGGAGTGGATCCAAATATAAGAGGTCGAGTCTTTGGTATCAATGGATTGCCTCCCCATTCCTCTCTAGGATTAGGAGGATCAAAGGCATCTTTGACTCCACTCGACGAAGTCGTAGGGATTTCTCCCATGCCAAAACCAATGTAAATGTCGACGTGAATCGCTTCAAAGGAATCCGAAGATTCAGAGGGAGCCTTCCGGCGTCCTCTCTGAACACGACGTGTAACTTTGTCGGCCGGTAAACTAGCTAACCGATGAGATCAGTGGAGAGTAGGACCTCACGCCACGATATCTCTGAAAGGTCGATAAATCAAAGCGTCCCCTAACGGCCAAACTAACGATCAAAGAGCACACACCTAAAGAAACTACAGCCAAATGCACACAAACAAGACTGGCTCAAGGGACCTCCTAACACTACAGCCAGTATGTCTCGCCTAGTAGAGGCTTGAGACTCCCAAACTATAACCAGAGGTAACAGAATCAGTTATAAAGGTTCCCAGGCTTCACTGCGTGCACAGGGTCAAGTCCCTATACAACAAGCAACTGTGTTTCCCAACTCCTATTTGACTCAGGATACGTACAATATAACCACTGCAAGCACCCTATGCGATACCTAGGTAAGGAAACTAAGGTCACCACAATATAACCAATGCTTAGGGGGACAGTCGCAGGTGGAATCCGTCGTATGGGAAGGGTAGCTAAGCCCAAACCTCAAGAGGTTCAAATCCCCCAAGAGTCCCCAGATATGAACAAATCCCGGAAATATCTCCCATGTTTAGCCAGTATTGGAGGGATATCTCTGCAACCAACCTCCCATGACCTCGTGCTTAACTCTGGTCTGAGTAGAGCTTCTTGAGAACACTGATGTATACCATGGGTTTCACCACTCCCTAGTCAGACACATAATGTTTCGTCTAGTAGTCTTGGATTGTTAACTCACAATGATCTATTCCAAGACTCTAAACCTATACTAGTTGGTGCACCCTATAAAATAAAAATCGTTCTAATCAATTTTAAGATTAAGCGTTGATTTTAAATGGTTGTGATTACTCAAAGGATGTGTTCGTGAAACTAATGATGTATATGACTCAACAGTATGCACAATCGTCAAACTATAGACTCATCTATCCAATAAAAAAAATGCCACTAAAATGAAAGTCAATCCAATGGTTTGAAAATAAATGCAATTCTTTTACATTTCCAATGCACAAGCAAATCCTAGATGAAAGCACAAGCACTTAGATGCAAAATGCAATACTGAAAGTAAATTTTTTTTTTGTATTTTCTCTTATAATGAAAAGGAAAATGCAAAACTATGTTTTTGTATTTTTTTAATATAATGGAATGAAAAATGCAAGCGAAATCTACCTATTTAGTTAAAGAAATGCAGAGCATATCACTAAGACAACCCAGCAATTCCCAAATAGTGAGATTCATCCAATGTAATGAGATAGAAAATAAAAAATGGTTATAAACTAACAAGGCTCAAAACAAAGAGAGAGAATATTTTTTGGTCACCAACAGGGCATGGAACAGTCAGGAATAAGGCCAACTAAGACTCACAAACACTCAACACAAACCCAACAACAACCCAGGACCATAAACCAATAAATCCCGCAGTTGTACGCTATTGTTGAAGGAATAATTGTGAGTATACGTGAGCTACAGTGCATACAGAAGCGGGTAGACGTGGGCTAAACTAGCTTGACCCATGTATAGGGAAAGACAAATGAGAAAATAGAGAGTCCAATGACCCAGAAAAAAGCTTTTTTTCTATAGTGTATCCCAATGGCAAATCAAAGACACAGAAGCTTGACATACAACAACTCTAAATAAGGACTAAAGCCTAAAAATCCCCAAAAATGGATGTTCTCTCCAACGAAGTCACCATTTTTGTTACGGAGAAAAATTCCTATGGCTTGGGGCGAACCACAACAGGGATAATTAGTGGGAAGCATCCTGCAAATATAAGAATGTCAGATGTACTTAAGTCCACCCTTTTGACAATGTCAATGATCTATATCCAAATTTAAACTAACCACTATAGCATGTAGCCAAGAAAGAGGTGGGATGAAGACTACGTTGTTTTTATTGCAGAACGATATATGTTTCTCTGCTACTGTAAATTAATCTGAAAAAAGAGTGGGTAAGTAGGAAATAGATGTCACAGTGTCTGATCACTCGATACTGAGAGTCAATAAAGTGTGGAAGCAAGATTTTTCTCACCATGAAAGCACAATCTGTGCTACTATAACTGCAGTTGTTATCTTGTTATGTATTTTCCAAGGGTATGGCCATCCTCTAGGCATTTGAAGAGTAAGGTTAACGCTCCTCCTCTTGTGCTTTAAAGTAACTCTTCCCAACCCTCATGATCATCCCCTATTTAAGAGTGTTGCATTGAGTGGCACTATCATCATAATATTTTCTTAATCTAAATGTAATATTTTTTCTATCTCTAAGGCTAGACATCATGTTTACAAAACAGTAATAATAGTCTAAAGAATACTCATGATTATATTTTTCAGGTTTAACCTTTAGTATGAAGAGCCCTAGAATATATATATATATATATTCTGTTAAACACAATGGCTCACTAAGAGGGGGGGGTGAATCAATGAGCTTACACTTTATTCAATTTCAACTTCTTTCACAATCTTGTATCATCAATCACACATTCACTTCAATAACATATTCATCAATAACCTATATCATTTAAGCATATGTAATTCATCTATTAGAAACACATCATCATCAACACATTGCACAAGAGACACAAGATATAGTTTTGTAATATTTTGTATTTAGTTCAATGGCTACAACCGTGAGGCAATTCAGCACCAACTGAAATAATGAGCGCCAACTCATCATCTAGGACCCAGCCTAGTCCTTCTTATTCCCAGCCAAGAAGTGGATACAAGACCCAGCTTGTAATTAATGCACATATATCACATATCATTACAACAATTACATGTCATCACTGTCAACATCACATGTCTCTTATGTCTGCTGCCACACATATTATCATTTTGTAAATTATATCATCAACATATCCACCGACTATCATTTTTCATATCACATCTACTGCTCATGAACATATCATCATATTATCATTATGTCCAGCATCATAAACATATACTATCTACATGCACATCATCATCAAACCCATATTTATGTCAGAAACAAATCACCAGCATTCACCTTCATTCTATCCATCACCTAGTTGTTTCCCTAATCATTCATTGTCCATCATTTTGTTCATTTTCTTGTCCTAACAGCTACCCAGAAATCTCTTCACCAAGCTGTCATCAATTATCTTTTTGTACTTTCCACTTGCACATGATGTCTTCACACAAGATATGTCCACAAATTGTTCATTAACTTCATCATATCTTCATAATTAAACCCAGATGTCAAAGAAAAAAAGTCTTTTTCATGCTTCTGTTATGTCATGGAGCCAACCCAGATTTAAAAGATAAAAGGAGAGACAGTTTACTGCTCCAGTTGCTGCCACCGCATTTTTCTCATGCTACTCATAACCCTGAAAGACTGACCTCTTCTTTAGCACCGAAATTCTTCTCCTCACACACCAAAATATACCAGACTTCTACTATTTCTACTCCATGAATTATGCTCCATGTTTCTGCTACTACCTGAGAATCAGATCTCTTTATAGCTCCCACGGAATCCACACTAAGGTATGAGGGCATTGGCCCTTCTTTATACTAATTTTCCTTCAAAAATTAGCTGAGCCAACCTGCTATGGGGTTATTTAATTAAATAATAAATGCCCTTAAATCTGAGTCGACTTCACCAGTGTTGTTTTAAATTAATATTTTATTGTTTTACAAATTTGGGAGCCGACATGGCATGGTTTCTCTTTAATTGCAACGTAAAGAGGGTTCCTTCAAACCAATGTTAGATTTTTTTGTGAACTCAAGGACTTATTCAATACTCCAAGTGACTAGGGTTTCAACACATGCAATGGGGTTCTTCCAAATGTCTCTTCCATTATTTATTTGGTCTATTCACAATTAGGTCTGCACTATGGGTCTTCATCTTCAAGTTTGGGCTTGCGATTATGCTTTCTAGGCTTCATTTCAGTCCATCAATCATCTTTCTTCAAGGTTCCAAGGGCTAGAACAATCAGGAATTTAAGGTTATTGAGTTATATAAAACATAAATTTATGTTGTTATGAGCCAAGGTTAGGGCTTTCAACTCATCGTGAGGCCCATCAACTTTAAAAAACTCCATCACAATCATAGTGGGACCAAAGACCAACAAGCTTCATATCATTTATCAAATATGGGTCCAAGTGCTTCTTCAAGGCGTCTTCATCAAGCAAGAGGCTTCATGACCCCATTAGGACACAAATGACCACAGAATGGGTCATTTTCCCACCCCAAGCTGTCATGTCCACATGTGTCATCCAATGCCCCTATTCCTCTTTCCATGTCATCAGCCTTCAGCTTCATACTCCATACCATCCACTTGGATTATTCCTTTGTCATTAATGGTTGATCATCAATGACAACCTTGCTTGTCATATTCTTCAACAGCTTTGAACAAAGACATTGTGGATTCTGTCATGAAGCTTTGCACTGTTTATTACCATAGATAAGGGGACTGTCACATTTTTTGTTCTATGTCCCCACTCGTCACAATCTATGAATTCCGTCAAGAAGCTTTGTACCACTTATCAACAGAGACAAGGAATGTGATCTATATTTTTCTGTTTTCCTGTGGCTTCACTGTGTTCAGGTACACAGGGTACTACCAAAGGACCGAACACCAAGAGCAACCACTTCACACAAACAAATCACAGATCAACACACCGATGTTTTGACATGGTTTAAACCCTCTTGAGGGAAACACTCCACGGCCCCGGCCAAATAGCTTCTACGGGACAATTTATTATGCAAAAGAAAGAAAGTTACAAATGAGCTTCTCATAATCGATCAACTAAAAAATGACCCTACATGCTCTTTAAATAGAGATCATGGACCAATCGGGTGTTAAGCCACAAATCAAGGTTAGGATTGATCTAAGAGAAGTTGAACCGTCGGATCACTCTATGTCGGAAACATATCGTGACCATCGGATTAAGTATTTACAAATGCATACTAATGCATACTAAAGAAACACACTATCCCTAATGGATATATTACACAAGTTGATCTTAACTAACTCCTAAGTGTCTAAATATCCTAACATCCCCCCTTAAGAACAACTTGGGATAGGATTGAAGGATTTACAAAAGTGACACTATTAGGAGAAGGAAGGAGGCATTAGAGCCTATCCCCCCTTAATGACAAGTTCCCGAACTCCTAACATAGATCGAAGTTTAGAAAACTTCGCTTCTGTAAGAGACTTGGTGAAGATGTCTGCAACTTGATCATCTGTAGGGCAAAAGAGCACTTCAAGAACATGATCATGAACAAGGTTTCTGATGAAGTGCATATGTAGCTCAATGTGTTTGCTGCGTTGATGTAGAACTGGATCTTTGGCAAGCTTGATGGCACTTTGATTGTCGCACCAAAGTGGAGTAGGCTGCTGCTGCTCGAATCTAAACTCTGAAAGGATTTGTCGAAGCCATAAAGCTTCCTGACTGGCATTAACTACTGCTCGATATTCTGCGTCTGCTGAAGAAAGAGCAAGAGCTTGTTGTTTCTTACAAGCCCAAGTAATAGGTCCAGATCCCAGACTGAAAACATAACCTGCAGTAGACTTTCAATCATTAGGATCGCCGGCCCAATCTGAATCAGTGAAACCAACCAACAAGGGTTTCCCCCCTATACTATAATGAATCCCAAACTGAACCGTACCTCGAATATATCGAAGTATTCTTTTAGCTGCTTTCCAGTGACTTTCATGAGGTGTCTGAATATAATGGGCAACTCGACCAACGACAAAGGAAAGGTCAGGACGGGAATGAGTCAAGTATAAGAGACTACCAACAAGCTGACGATACAAGGTGGCATCGACTTCAGGTGAAGTACAAGTGGCAGAAAGTTTGACTCCAGACTAGAAGGGAGAAGGGGCTGGTGTACAATCTTCCATGTGAAAGCGTCGAAGAAGGTCACAAGCATACTTAGACTGAGAAAGAAAGATTCCTTCTTTGGTTTGCAAGACTTGGAGACCAAGAAAATAATGCAAATGTCCTAAGTCTGACATTTCAAAATTTTGTTTAAGACTGGATTTCACATGGGTTATAAGTTTAGGGTCACTACCAGTAAGAATAAGGTCATCAACATATAGAACAAGTATGATGAGATGGTTTCCTACTTTCTTGGTATAGACATTGGGGTCAGAATGGCATCTAGAAAAACCAGTGTCAAGGAGAAAGTTATCCATTTTGGCATACAAAGCTCTAGGAGCTTGCTTAAGGCCATATAAGGATTTCTTAAGGCGACAGACAAGGATAGAGTTATTCTGAACATAGCCAGGAGGTTGTTCCATGTAAATTTCCTCCTATAAATCACCATGTAAGAAGGCAGACTTGACATCCATTTGATGGACTTCCCAGTTGTGTAAGGCTGCAAGGGAAAGAACAAGGCAGATGGAGTTCATTTTTGCGACAGGAGCAAAGGTTTCATTGTAGTCAATCCCTTCGACTTGGGAAAAACCTTTGGCAACTAACCTTGCCTTAAGTCTTTCAACACTTCCATCTGATGCATACTTAGTTCTGTAGACCCATTTATATCTGACAAGTTTTCTTCCTTTTGGAAGAGGTACAAGATCCCAAGTATCGTTCGCCATTAAGGAACGATATTCTTCATCCATGGTTGCATCCCAATCTGGATTCCCTAAAGCTTCTGCAAAAGTTTCTGGATCATGATTCTCGAAAACTTGAGCCAAAAGAGAAGAGGCTCGCTGAAACTGAGAACGTGTTCGACGTTGATCTCTAGGATCATCGGGAAGATCACCAGCTGCTTCACATGTTGAACGGACCCATCGAGGAAGCACTTGTGCTGGTGCAACTGGAGGAACATGAGCAGGCGGAGGTGGATTTTCATCCTCACTGTCATCATTAGAAACTAGAGTTGAAAACCTGTCAAGGAAGTTGGAAGAAGAAGAAGAAGGCACAAACGTCGAATCAGGCTCGCAGGCCAAAGATGGCACAATCGTCGAGTTAGGCTCGCAGGCCAAGATATTTTCATCAAATTTAACATCTCTTCTAATGATTATATCATGAGAATGTGGTTGAAGAAGTCTATAACCTTTTACATCTTCAGAATATCCAACAAATATGCACTTTTCACTTTTAGGCTGCAATGCTTTCCGTTTTTCATCCGGGATGTGAGCCCATGCTTCACTACCAAACACACGAAAGTGACTTACATCAGGTTTAGTTTTACTCCATGCTTCTTCTAGTGTTATACCTTGTAATGCTTTTGTGGGGGTGCGATTAACTATGTAATTTGCACAATTTATGGCTTCAACCCAAAATTGAAGACTTAGTCCCTTAGATTGGATCATACAATTAGCCATTTCTTTTAAAGTGCGGTTCTTCCGCTTAGCTACACCATTTTGTTGTGGTGTATTTGGAACAGTGTGCTATTGTTGGATGCCTTGTTCAGTGCAGAAAGTAGTGAACTGTTTGTTAACATATTCTCCTCCATTGTCAGATCTTAACTTAATAATTTGATGACCAGATTGTTTTTCAACAAGGGCCTTATAGGCCAAGAACATGTTAAATACTTCACTCTTAAGTTTTAGGAAATAAACCCAAGTGCGTTTGGTGTAATCATCAATGAATGTTAAGAAATATTTGAAACCAGAAAAGGAAGCAGATGGAAGAGGACCACACAAGTCACTATGCACAAGCTCCAAGGGAACCGAGGCGTGCCAAGAGGCACGTTTTTCAAAACTGTCCCGATGATGTTTTCTGAGTACACAACCGGAGCAAACACCATCTCTGTAAGATACCATCGGAAGACCTGTCACCATATTTTCTTTACATAGTTGTTGCAATGAGCGATAATTTAAGTGACCAAATCGCTCATGCCAAAGTTTGCTCAAGTTATCACTATGAGCAACAAAAACTGAAGGGAAAGGTGATGACCCAAAGTTGTTAAACTTGTACAACCTGGTAATATCATCAACAATTCCGGTAGCTAGGACCTGTTGAGGATCTTTAAAATCCTTGATTACAACTTGGTGAGGTGTAAAGGTCACAGTTTTACCTTCACCAGAATGAGTGATCTGATAGACTGATAACAAATTGCAGGAAATTCTTGGAACACATAGTACATCACTAAAATGACCATTATCTACTGGAATTGTTCCAGCTCCTACAACACTTAGAGATCTATCATCACCAACAAATATTTGTTTGGTGTTACATTCATGCATAGTAGAAAAGATGGCTTGATCCTTAGCCATATGATAAGATGCTCCAGAATCAACGAGCCATTCATTTGAAGTAGAAGAATAAGATGCATTATAAGAATAACCAGAAGCACAAAGTGCATGTCCATGAGAGGCAGATTCTGAAGGCGAATTTAGGCTGATGTGGTGCTTCTTCATTGCTGCTTCCAAGGCTGCCATCTTCTTGAAACACTTAGATTCATCATGATTATCTTTCCCGCAATAGTTGCAATGACGCTCAGTCTTCTTGCCTTTTGGCTTGAATCCTTTGTCATTTTTTAAAGAAGGAGCTGACTGAGAGGGTTTTGGACCCTTGTTTGACTTATTATTGCGAAAATTTTGTTTCTTGGGAGGCTTGGACTTTTCTTTCTATTGGGACAATAAAGCTTTCCCAGATGTATCTGCATTGTTGATTATTCCAAGATGAATGAGTTTATCTTGTTCTCTAATCAAGGAATCACAAAAGGATTCAAGACTAGGCTCTTGATAGCTAGCTGCATTCAAGGATTCTTTCATGGAGTAAAATGTAGATACAAAAACAGAATATGCAGGTCCAAGTTTGGAAAGAATATGATAAATCCATTGTTTCTCTTCCATCTCAATCTTACATTCTGCACATAAGAGTTTAAGAGTTTTGTACTTAGATAAATAATCTTGAATGCATGAAAAGTCACTTGGATTTAAAGAAATCAACTCATTTTCGAGTTGGTGACCTCGAATTTCATTGTATTTACCAAACACAGATTCCAACTTGTCCCAAACAGCATTAGGTTCATCAATTCCAGATATGTGGAATCGCAAATCAGTAGAGATTGACATCCCAATCAATCCACGAGCTTCATCACATCTATTTTCCCATTTTATTTTCTTATCATCATCAGTGGGTTCTTTTTCTTTCCTTGTTGTAATTCTGAAAATTTCCCTACTTCGTAGAACATCCTCCATATGAGATTTCCATGAGAAATAGTTGGAACTGTTAGGTAGAATATCACAAAGGGCGGCCATATTTGTAAATTAATGGCTGTAAAAGTAAAAACCAATAGTCTGGATGTGAAGAGCTCGAAAAAATAAGCGGTTTCAAAAAAAACGGCACTGAAAACAGACTCTGTATGATGAAGTTATGCTTGAACAAAGAAACTATTGAAGATGTCCCCAATAGTGACGTGGTAGCTAGAGAATGTCCAGCAAAAAAAAGAACCCCCCTCTTCCCAAGATAAACCTTTTGACAATCACTTTACAAGAAAGTTGCTTTAAGTGAACCACTTTTGTAAAATAAGTGATTTCACTTTTACAATGATATTACTTTTAAATAGTGCAACAATAAAAAAACTTAAGTGACTCACTTGTATTTTTATTTTTTATTATTTAAGTGAGATGCACTTTTACAATAAAGTAACTTGAAATTAGAAATTGCATGCACTTTTTCTTTTAAAAGTAACTTCCTAAGACTTGAACTCAAGACCTATTAAGGAATAAAGCAACTTTGAACCAAGTGAGCTAGATTAAAAGGTATGTAAAATATGGGAATGAGGAAGGGGGCTTTTTTTTTTTTTTACTCTTCTTGCTCGGTTTGCGTGCTTGCCCTTTTTCCTGCAAAACAAACCACAAATCGAAACAAAAAAAATTTCCACACTTGTGGAGTTAGATCTTGTTAGCTTGTCTGGAAAGTCTACGTTTTCTCTCTGTTTCTGATTTGCCGAGATCGCACAAAGTGCACGGCAAAGAGCATACGCTGCCGAGAAAAACCCTTTCCCTTTCTGTTTCTGATTTGCCGAGATCGCTCAAGGTGCACGGAAAAGAGCATACGCAGATGGGAAAGCAACAATCCGAACCCAAAAAAAAATCTAACCATAATAAAAAGATGAAATATGAGATTTTTTCTTTTTAAAAACGAAAAAAAAAATGCGTCACTGTAACATTATACCTTCAGATCTGATGAAATACGCGTTTCTGAAGCAACCGGGAACCATTTTCGATCAAACGAAAACTATTTCCCAATGGAAACGATGCTCCGGACGCAATGGAACACCTCCCACAGCCCAGAAATGACCAGAAATACTAGAACTAGAAACCCTTTCGAGTTTCGGCAACAACAGTTCAAGATCTAGATCATAACTGGAAGCAGCACTTCATAAAAGATCTGATACCATGTTCGGGTACACAGGGTACTACCAAAGGACTGAACACCAAGAGCAACTACTTCACACAAACAGATCACAGATCAACACACCGATGTTTTGACGTGGTTTAAACCCTCTTGAGGGAAACACTCCACGGCCTCGGCCAAATAGCTTCTACGGGACAATTTATTATGCAAAAGAAAGAAAGTTACAAATGAGCTTCTTATAATCAATCAACTAAACAATGACCCTCCATGCTCTTTAAATAGAGATCATGGACCAATCGGGTGTTAAGCCACGGATCAAGGTTAGGTTTGATCTAAGAGAAGTTGAGCCGTCGGATCACTCTATGTCGGAAACATATTGTGACCGTCGGATTAAGTATTTACAAATGCATACTAATGCATACTAAAGAAACACACTATCCCTAACGGATATATTACACAAGTTGATCTTAACTAACTCCTAAGTGTCTAAATATCCTAACACACTGTACATCATATTGTGGTCAACAAGTCTGTTAGTGACAATTGTCTAAATCTTAATGGTTGTGTTCCTGTGCACTTGATATTTTAAAACGGTGGAAGATTTCTCCTTTGCATTACTGCCATAATAGAAGCTATATAGGATGTCCTCGCACCTTGTATAGTATTGCCAAATTATCTGTTGAAGTAAAAATGTTTGTTCCCACTTGAAATCTTGCTTCATCAATGTGCAAATCATTTTTTCATTTTTGAAAGGCCTGCTTGGTACTTCTCTATATTTGGTGCTCCTTACTCTCAAGTCTTCTATAGCCAATATCTACTATAGGAATGGTAAAATTGGGGTAAGAAACATATAGAGTTTGGTAACTTGAAACTACCTTCTTTGGAATACTTTTTAGAAGCATGTTTTATTTTCTGTCATCATAATGGTCGGATCATAATTCCATTCAAGATTCGGAACAAAATGATAGATTGGAAAGAGAACTTGGTAGATATATCGGTTGGTCCTTCCTAGCAGCCCCTTCAGGTAGCTTTGAACAAATTTTAGATGATTTCCAATATATATCATATTCTCTCATGTTCTCATTGCTTGTTTTATATTGCAAAATAATGCTAACGCTCGTATTTATGCAATTTTACATTTGTTCAGATGCATCACCATGAAACCCATTCAACTCTTTGTTTCATTCTAGGAGGACCATCATGATGTGAATACTTTATCTTCCATCATCTTGGCAGCCAAGTGTAATATCAATATGATGATGTGTTTCATCTATTTCTTGATCACTGCAAGTATTCCAAAAACCATTGCACTCCATGGATTGAATCAACTTGAGCCTTTCTCTCTCATTGTCACAGTGCATGAAAAATTCTTGCCACTTCAGCATGTTGTTGTCTCAGGTGGGCATCGTACCTGGATTTTCTCTTTCCACAATTTGACCTTTCCAAGAGACAAAATTTCCCCATTGATAATTAGACACTATGTCCAATCCAAGACCAGTTGATTGTTTTTTGGCTTGACCTAGTTTGCATTGATATTTTAATATGGTAATTACTTATTGATGTAGAAACCCTATCATCTTGTAAAAAAATATACAGTGTGGAATATATGTCCTTAAATTCTAGCATTGTTCTCATAATTTTAAGTACATTGAATCGACCTCCACCCTCTTGCACTCAAAATTCAAATGTGATTTTGCAAGTTCAAGTGATCTTTCTAGGTCCAAATTATATTTCAGAGATTTAGATTCTATCCAACACAGGAATATTTCAACGGCTTGTAAAAATCTTGTTGATTCTTTAGCAAGGAAACCATTTGTTACATAGGCAATATATTCCTCTACCATCCGTGTGGCTGCATCCGTATATAGCTACAAAATTTTACATAGTTTCACTAGATCTAGATTTATTATGTTATGAAGACTTTGTTGTGACACACGTTGAGAATTTCCATCCTTCGTTTTTGTGTTTCCATTAAAAAAACCTTTAGGGTTTGCACTATCATAGGCGACACAAAAACCACTCAATGCTTGACCATGCAAGGAAGAAGCTGATAAGAAACTATGAGGAAAGAATGATCATGTTCCTATGATGAGCATTTATATCCCCCATCGGGAATTTCCCTCTATGATTTACCATCACATATTGTTGTTAACAACCAGCTCTCCAGATGTCTACTTAAACTTCTCAATAGTATTTTGAATTATTCTAACAGTAGAGATGAGCAGTACCTCTTCCAATGGAGCATAGTATGGTGCAAAAGATGGAACAACATGAACACGAGGTTGATCTTTGTCCTCCCAAACCTTCAGTCAATCATCAATTACCATTGCAATCTTGGGGTGGCAAATCACACTACGAAAGACATTAAGTAAATACTTTCTGAAGCCTATTTCATATGAATAGATTTAAAAAACAAGCAAAGATCCGGCTGTCAGGGTGATACATTTAACAGCAATCTGAATATTTGGTATGCCTATTGACATCATAGAATCAATAAAAGCATGACTAATTAACTGAAAACAGTAATTCCAACCTACTTTTCTCAAATTTGAAAAAACTCTCTAAATGAGCTTACTGGAGAGATGCCCATGTTTCCTGGGTGTTTTTTTTTAATTTGTTTGCTTACACATGTGTTTATCTAAAACGACCATTGATTATGCTTTGTACTCAGATATCTGCATGCTATCATTCTCTTCTACCAACAACATGCTTGAACGTTTCTCTTTTCCTTCCTAATTCACATTGTCCTTTAGCTACATGGTGGTCACACCTTCATTTTCATCCCATGCATATATGTACCATAGAAAATTATACATTACATGGCATTCTCATTGCCTCTTCATTGTCGTTAACTGCCATACATACCATTGGTGACAATTTCTTTGTCAGGTTCTTTTTATTATATAATTTATTTCATGCTTGTGAGGAAAGAGAATGGGTAAGATGAACACAATTAGTAACAGGAGAACACATTTAGATTTCCATTTTGGCACTCTGGAAACTATATTTTTGATCGATATTGATACCTAGAACAACTTAAAAGACAAAGTTACATTTAAGAATGGAATTTTAACTCATTCACACCAATTAATAGGAGGGAGGGAACAACTAGGAGAATTAGGTTGTTGCTTGCCTTACCTCTATCGACCTCCTAATGAGATATTCTCTATCCCTCCTTGACCTTGTCACCTCACGAACCAACCATTTCCCCCATCGTTGCACAAACAGAGAACCCATCCACACATTGCACTCAACATCGCACAGGTTTAGAAGCTTTCTGAGGATGTGGAGAACACTATTCATTCCCACCCATCAAAGCTTTGAAACAGAAACTCCAGTGATGAAAGGTAAGTCTATGTCACTAAATATAAATGTCATTACAATGACGGTTGACAGTGATGAAAGATAATCCTGTGTCACTATAAACAAGTGCCATTACAATGTTGTTCTGTGTGAAATGCATATGACATGCATCACATTCACAATCAAACCAATTTTGTAAAAGGGTTTATTAAATATGTTATTGAAAAAGGGTTGGACCTCCCACAGATAAGCTTAGGTTTGGACCTCCCAGCAATGACCCTCATTTATACTTCCCACCTATACTCGTGACAAAAAGTAAAGAAGGCTTTCTGTCATGCATTTCCACGGAACCCACTCTTTTTAAACCCGGTATATATGTAGATATCACTTATTTATTTAACAAGCCCTAGGCCAATAAGCTGGCTTCAGAGCCATATTCTGTGCGATGTGAAGGCCAAGAGAGATTATGTTACATGTCGCGGAGGCTAAGCCGGAGAAGGAATAAACCGAGCAGAGCAACATTTTACCAAGCAAATCAGGCCCATGCCGTAGAATGCCCAAGAACGCCACCACCATGTAGATCAGCTGAAGCGAACTACATATTGAAAGCTAAACAGAAATCTAATTGGGTATTGAAGGGATTGGGAAATGAGAGAAAACCCTCTTCAAATAAAAAATGAAAACCCTAAGAAAACACTGCAGATGCTAAAAAAACAATTCTCCTGTGGTATAATACAATAATTAAAAAAAATGGAACCCATCTTTCTATAACCCTGTAAAATATAAAATCCATCTTCAACTAAAAAATGAAAACCCTAAGAAAACGGTGCAAATGTCAAAAGAAAAAATGGTGAAATTGGGTTAAGGATTGAAAACCTTGATGAGCAGATCACGATCCATTCTCCAACTCTTCTCTCGGCTTCTCTCGGATCAGCTCGTATGCTTAGCTTCTAATTAATTTCAACCTTTGTGTCTTCAACTCATTTAGAAGAACCCCAACCAAATTTTTCATTGATATACCCCTCCCTCTGATGTCCATCCATTCCTGTTTCATTGTGTTTGTTTTGCTTTTTATTTTTTTGTCCATCCATTCCCTTTTAATTGTGTTTGTTTTGATTTTGATTTATTTATTTATTAATATTACATATATTATAATATTTAGCTATAATATGTTATTATTATTTATACAATGTTTAATTATTATATTATATATTGTTATATTATATTACATATTGTTTAATTTGTATGTTTTGTATGTTAAACATTTTAATAATATAGTTTTTATGTTTTTATATATAGGAATTTTATGTAGTAATATATTGTATGTTGAGTTATGTATTGTGATATATATATATATATTTTCAAGCATTTTATTGTTATGCATGCTTACCATCAACACAAGTTAGGAAAGCAAAATGCAGATCCGCACTAACACTAAGATCGAGAGTCGACAAAGTAGTAACAAATTTCAAGTCCTTGATCTTGCAAAAAATCTGAACCATAAAGGTAAGGAAGCTATGTGCTTCCTCAGGAGTATTAAACTTTCACTAAAGCCTTCGTGATCTGCTAGCACCGAATCAGAGAGAACATGCTTGTTATAGAAATGGTCTTATTCCTAGTAGACTAGAGTCGTCGTTGCCCTCTATCTGTCGTCATTTATCACACTTCTTCCTGCATTGTTAGCTCCACTGATATTTGACAACTCCAAGGAAGGTAGAATATTTGAGTGCTTTCTTTCATCTATACAAATCACTAGATCCGCTAGAATCACTAGGTCCATAGAAGAACCCACTAGTGAGGCACTCAAGCACAGTCCTTATAACGAGATTTTAATATAGGCCCTAGGGAAGATTATATATTCACGTCAACTCTTGAAAGAGTGCAAAAGAAAAATAAAAACCTGCTAACGCTTAGGAAGGGGAAATGTCAATTGAGTGAAGTAAAAGGCCTTCTCTATTTGAAAGATCCATATTGATAAGGCCGACCCTTCACCACACCCCCTGTTGTGTGGCCGATGTGCAACACAACTATGGACTGTACAATTACAATAGGTGTCATTAAGAAAACTACCTGCAATATCTATATTTCTGCATCATAGAAAGGCCCTAAATTGGCAAGAAGAAAGAATTTAGTCTCATAATTAAAAACCCCACATGGGGTTCGAATTGGGGCTAAAAATTACAAAATATCGACATAGGGTTTGGTCGTCTGAATTCACAGAATATTAAAGAAATCCCATAAATACAATGGAACCAAAGTGATAAGGGTAGGAGTTGTTACTTGAAGCATGATTGTGTTGTAGTAGTTGAGCTAGGGTTTCGAACCCACCCCAAAGATTGTTGAAAAAATTGATGTCACGTAGATGATTTGAATCAAAATCAAGAAGCCTATCACATAGAGATCCTTGCAACCATATGGAGAACTTTGCTTCCTGTGCGCAATTCGTGGAGATCACATGGAGATCCTTGCAACCATACGGATAACTTTGCTTTCTCTAAGCAATTAATGGAGATCAGATCTATTGGAGGCCCTATTTTCTTTTATTTTCCCTCTCAATCCATTTTCTAATTTACGCCTCATTCACTTTACACTTTTTTTTAGTTTCCCTCTATCTATTACATTTGTTTTGTTTATATTCTTCTTTTTCTTAATTTGTTAATACTAGTTACATATATAATAACTATACAATATATTAATATTATATATGGATGAAAAGATATAGGGAATAAAGGTTTTTGATAATTTATTTATTTTATATGTGAAAAGAGAAGGGGTTAGGGATTATGGGGGTATTATTATTATTATTATTATTCAAGGAGATGGGAACAAAGGGATTTTTACAAAAAGGGAGGAATTATTTTTTCTTCAAAATGGAGGATATTGACTATTTCTTATAAGGGAGGGACCCAGGGGGACTTTTAATATTTTCAAACTCAAGTGCAAAGAGAACCATGGTGAATGAATGCAATATATGGAGAACTAATGGAGGTTGTGAAATTGACAAATTTTAGCTAAGTACATGACACAAAATACATGAACTTGTCGAAACTTTAATAAACTGCCGAGATGGTCAAACATCAATGGTTTTGTTAAAAAAATATATGAACATAACTAGTACAAAAAGCTGAACGGAGTGACGCTAACTTCAGGACATGACAATTCCAAAAGGGAAAGACAAAAAATATCTAAGACTCAACTGAACCACATGTAGAAGAACTCATCTATCACTTGATAAAATATATGCAAGACATGATGTATTATCTAGATATCAACTCACCGCACCGAAGGCACTAATTAGTAGAGAAACCCCTAAATGAGCATCTCAGTGATTCTCCTATCATCTAACACAATAGGTATCAGGATGGCCTCAAAGAAATGATCCTTTAATAGAAGACATGTATTGAAAAATAATCCAAGTTGTATACTATTAATGTTGGGGTCTCTGAATCAATCTGCAATGTTAAAATTTAGTAAATTGTACAAATTCATTATCAAAAATATAATTTTCCACTGCAGGAATGACACAACTAAAAATGACCACATAAATGACCAATTGTTATGTGGTAATTTTTAGTTTAGTTCTTATCTCGTGACCAAATTAGTCATTTATCTTGGTCATTTTTAGTTTAGTTCTTATCCTGTGACCAAATTGGTCATTTATCTTGGTCATTTTTAGTCAGTTCACTTAAAATTTCTCAATTTTGGTCATTTATCCCTTGAAAAAGCTGTGGTGACCAAATGTTTTGGTCACCTGGTCACTTATCTCTCATTTTGTACTAGTGTTATGTGTGTGGAAACCATGCCTTAGTAGGGAATAGAGCAGATAAATTGTATGTTACATCCTCATTTCAATTTTAGCAAATTAAAGTATAGGATATATACTAAAATTGTCATTTTTTCATTAAAAAAAAAATTTACACGATGTATTAATATTGTTGGGATCGCACTCGAATATGTGGGCATCATGGAAATATATAGGGTGCATTGTGCACGGCGTGTCCCTATCCTCCAAGTGCACCATTATAACAAAAAATATTATAAAAAACCCTCATTGTGTTGTATAATACATATAGACACTGATTGAGAGTAGTATACAGGACAACTAAATCGCCCACGACCACTGGAATCCGGCAAAGAAGGAATTGCTCAAATTGCAGTTTGCATTGCTCAAATCGTGATTGCAACGATCTAGGTAGTTTTAAAATCTTGTATTTAATCTAGGACCAATCATATTGATTGTTGAAATTGCATAATTGCAGAAATTACAATTTTTCAGGGACAAATTTGACCAAATTTGATGAAAAACCACTTGAAAGATGGGGCGTTTTGGTTTTTCTTTATCCTACGCAGAAGGGTGCATCTAGGGATTATAACCGTATATTTGAGTTGGTCTATAATTAAATATATATGGTGCTTCTATTGTCCTTGAGAGAACTACTATACATAAACAAAATATATAAAAACCATTTTTTTGGTGCTCTTTGTAATATCTAAAAGCATCATTAGTGGTGCTTATAGATGTTAACATGTACACTGGTTTGCGCAAGAAAATAAGTGGTTAAAAAGTTCAACTGATGCATTTCTATGAACATAGACATTAAGAATGGTGCATCTATACATTTTCCAATGCATCAACAAAGAATTAAATATTCTTTTAAAAATATTTCCTTTGTGTGTTGGATTTTGTAATACTTATAAGCACCATCGGGAGGTGCTTCTTAATAATAACAGTGCCTTTGTACACACGAAGAACAATGTTAATCTAATTTAAATATTAAAAAATTTCAACTTATTTATCGCGGTTCAAAATATACATAAACACTATAAGAAATGCACCATATCACTAAAGGAACACTAGTAGGAATCAATGCATAGAATAAGTGGTTCATTGGTTATTTTAATAAAATCCATATTTTATCCATCGGTGCAACAATTTTCATTAGGCATGTGGTATATAGTGCATTGTGTTTTTAAAGGTGTATAAATTGTTTTACATGGATTTTTTTGGAGAAATAAATTAATTTCATTTTTTAATAAATCAATATGACCACTACTTGAATTTTTGTTTGTTGTGTGTGTGTGTGTATGTGTGTTTGCATGTACCTAATAATAATTGTATGTGAATCAAATAGAGCAATGATGGTGAAAGAAAAAAAAATAGGTTGACTTGTACAACTTTGTATGGCAATGGAAAGCCTGAGATTGTCAAGCTCATCAATTTTTATGATGATCCTACATCCCTTAAGGGGAGCACCCACTTCTTGTTGTAGTTGATTTTTCACTAGGAGCATTCTATCTCGATGTTCAAGGTTTGTTGTAATCTATTGTACTAGCGCGTAGAGGAGGATATATGCTTTGTTACTAAGATATCTAGGAGAAGGGAGGATTTTACCTAGTTACATGATCTCCTACTTGGTGTTGTGAGAGAGGCTCAAATTTCATACATTGATCTAGGTGGATACTAGTGTCCACCCACCTATTCCACCGAGTTACAATGGTTCTCCATCTTCTTAGCAATGTTTGATGGTTTCTCAGGAGCCAAACTTCTAGGGTTGTTTTGAGGCCTTAAACGATGGTTTTTGGCCAATCGGGGGGCCAAGGGTTGGAATGGAATGCCTTATCCCCAATCAAAAGCTTTAATATTAAATTATTTATTTCAAATGAACTATCATGCACCCTAAATGGAGGTCGTATGCAAAAGTTGCACCCCCGATAAGTTGGCGTGTCAACTAGCCACCTCGGGGCCCACAAATTCTTTTGGTGCTTCATCTCCTAGGGTTATGTTTTTGGATGTTTAGGTTTTTTTCAACTTTATGCTTATGATCAAATTCCCTTTTTGGTCTCTTTACAATCATCTCTTGCAAATAAGTGTAGTCGACACATCTCTCTTTAGAGATAAGATACCACAATCTGAGCTAGTTTGCATTGCTTTACCATTTACAATGTTTTTCCATTGCATTCATGATTGAATTTGGGTTTTACTATACTTCTACTATTTCTACAAAATATTTATGTACGTGTGTCCATTTTATATTGAACTTCCTTCATTTCTTTCTCCAAATAATATAGATTAGTCATATCATAGCAATACGCTCTTGTTGTTTCTCAATGCATGTCCCCAATGAGATATAAAAATCGAGAGTTGGGTCTTGAACTAGTAGATATTGGTGATAACCAATATCAATGGCCCAAGAATCCTCACATGGTGGGAGAAGAAAAGAGAGATGACATAGTAGGAGATCCTATTAAGTTGTTGCTCGAGGAATACCTCATGTGACAAAGGAATGAGATGATGGATAATTTAACCCAAATCCTTCGATGACGGTGGATTCACCATCAACGAGAATCCATTTGGGAGGTGTGACTCCCTTCATGGTACAAGTTAAATTTGAAATTCTCTTATTTGAAGTCCAAATAGATGCAGATGCTTTAGAGAAATGGTTAAATCTGTTAGAGGGTTAGTATTATGTTCAAAAACATTTAGATAGAGAAAATATCACCTTCACAGTCATTAATTCCATCCCCTGTGTCAAATTTTTGTGGTAGAGTTACTACGAGAAGCAGGTTGAAGATGCATCTAAAATATATAGGAAAGAACCCACTTGGTTGAATTTTTTTGATGTCGTGAAGGTGAATTCTACTGTGTTGGAAACTATGATGACAAGTACACGAGATGAACAACTTTACACCATGAGAGAGACTAGATGGTGTCAGATTTCACAATATATTCCATACCTTTTTCTCAAAGTTGTGTATTGAAGACTCCAAATGACACTTTGTTCTAAAGTACCATAGTGGCCTACATAGGTACATCCAAAAGAGATCAATTTCCTAGACATCTCCTTACTAGGAGCTAGGGATATGTTTTATCCATTATTTCTATTACATAAAACCAATAACATTATTAACACTAAATCAATATCCATGTTCTCTAACTTTCCAATGGGGAAGTGTTAGAGTCGTACCCTAACTCCCTTAAAGAAATATTTGTAAGAAGAATTACTAGAAGGTTCTTCCTACTAGAAATTTCCTTAAAAAGAGGGCTTACTAGGAGGTTACTGCTAATAGAAATTTCTCTCACTAGAAAAGCCTATGATCTGAAATGGATCAATATATAATTTTTCACCTATTTGGAGCTTTCGGGGTCAGAATATTGGATGAATTGACTTGTAGGGCCCATTTTAGGGGCAGGTCTCACTTTTTCAGATTTGGGGTCCAAAAATCATTTGAAACCTTTCGGGGCCATTTTGAGGAATTAATCATTAGTTTTTTAGTGAAAAAAAAATGGACCAAAATTTTACATTCCACATTGATACCTTTTCAATGATATGAGAATCACCTCAATTGGAGTATGCATGAAGAAGTTATGCCTCCCACAAATTGACCTACCTAGTTGACCACCATGGTACAAAGTGGATTCCACGCTAGCTTTCATTTCTCACATGTTTGGACCTAGTCACATGTGTACTTTAAAGAACATTCTAGAAGGTCCAAAACCCTAACCCTAATTGAGAGTTGGGGCATGCAAAAACCATAAAATTAACCCTAAACGACTATCAGGCTATGTTAAATATCGAGATGTTAGGAGAAGAAGGGGTTCCATTCTTTTGATGTATTATATTCTTTCATAGTCGAGCAATAGAACAGGAGTGAAGGTTAGAGAATAATAGAGGAGATATGAGATCCTATAGTAACCATTCTAGTCGCAGCGTCATAGTTAACTCCATAAAGAGTACCATTTCCTTTGTATTTGCAATTTGACATAAAGATCAAGGCATAGTCCTAATTTGTGGCTGGTTTTTTCCCCATAGTGGGTTTTCCCATTGTATATCTTTTGTTATTGTGTGGATTTTGTATATATTTGCTTTAGTTATTCTTCTTTGAGTTCTAATTATTTGGAATTCATTAAAAATAAGCTAATAAAAAATAACTAAGTTGTAAGATCCCTTGTGATGAACTGTTCTCGTGGAATATCCATGACAGTTTATAGATCATATTGGTATCAAATAATTTTTTTCTTTTGGGTTTTGTGGGTAATCGCAGGATCTAGTAGTTGGTGAAAAAAAAATCTTCAAACCCTATCCATGGTAAATGAGTTTGTTCAAGGAGTGTTGGACGATTATGAGCAGTGATTTAGAAAGCTAAAAATTCAAGTTGTTTATATCTCACAGAACATGTCAATCCTCGTGGAAGCTTTGGAGAGCACGTTTGGACCTTTCAGTGATTTCGAAGGCTCTAACTCAAATTTCATGTCAGAGGGGAAATCATAAGATAAAAGCGACCCAGAAAAAGAACTGATGAAAGAGGTCAATAAAGATCAATCGAGTTCCAGTACCAATGTTCCTTCTCAGTATCTCTTCATGATGGAAGCGAAGGTCAACATCAAGGTGAGATCGATTTTCTAAAATTAAATCATTGGTTGCAATAGTTGGAACTTTATTTTAGTATCCATCAAATATCCTAGGATCAAAAGATCTCATTTTCCCAAGTAAAGTTAGAGAGTCGTGCATCAACTTGGTGAAAAAGCCACATATAAGCACTTAGGCTGGAGGGAACCTAATCCACTACTAAACTAAGTGGGAGGAATTTAAAACCCATACATTTCCAGTTCTACCCTATCAGGTATGTAGAGGACCAGTGCATGCATTGGAATACTTCAAGCAAAGGCAAGGGCAAAGTGTGCAAGAATACACCACCGAGTTCAAGAAGATGGCTATCATGTTGGGTATCTTGCCCAAGAACCCAGATGTATTCCTCGGTATATAGGGGGTTTACATAGTCACATATAGAGGCATGTGATGCTCTTCAAACCCAGGTTAATTGATGAAGCATGTGTACAAGCATAGTACCTAGAAAACATAGGCCAGAAGAAAGAAAAACAAAGTGGTTCAAAATAGAAAGAGATCCAAGATGCTACCAAGGAGGGGAAGAAGAAGTGGAAGGGAAAGGAGAAGAATACTAAATCCATAGCACATCAATGCAAGGATCCAAGAAACCATTGTAACCATTGTAGCATCGATGGTCACACTAAAGGAAAGTGTTGGAAGCTACATCTAGAGATGAACCCAAAGAAATGCAAGAAATATGCCAAGAAGAAGAACCTTCTAGCCACATAATCAAGCATGTAGTTAGAAAGCAACTAGAATGAGGATGAGAAGATTATCTATACCGTAATGCATAAGGCAGTGATTCTAAGTATCCTTCACCCTAAGTAAGAGAAAGAGATTACAAAACTCTTCCACATCAATATCTAGGTCAACCTCATATTAGAGGATATGGTACATAAGATTGGATTGGAAGTACATGACCATCCTAGTCCCTAACCATTGGGATGGGTAAATAACGATTCATAACCAAGAGTCACAAAACATTGTGAGATCAAGTTTTACATAAGTGCAGAGTATGTTGATGAAATGGAGGTAGACGTAGTACCCTTATATGTTTGTAGTGTAGTGTTCGGAACCTCCTACATGTATATGAGGGATGTGATCTTCATGAGAAGATATAACCAATACCACTTGATCAAGGATAGTAAATAATTCATCATCAATGCGCACAAAGGTAAATCGAAGATCTCTCTGGTAAGTTCCAACCAATCAAAAAAGATGATCAATTCAAGTAGGAATTTGTATTTCTTTTCTTAAGACAAAATCAACAAGTAGGTGAATCAATAAAAGTGAAGGAATCCCTGAAGGGATGTACCAAATAGAAGAAACATCATTTGGAGATCCTTTTGCAGGAATACAGAGTGTTGAGGTGTATTTATTGTCTTAAAGAATCACCAAAATATTTAATTATCGACCAGAGTTGGTAATCTTAGAGTTGTGGAACAATATATGCTGAGGTAGAATGGGGCCTAAATTTTTGCCTCGGTAGACCTTAGAAAATGTTTTAATAAAGAAAAGATCGAAAGATATTTCAAAATGAAAAATCGAGTTAAACTTCAGAAAAACAACAAAGGAACTACTTAAACCTAACTAAACCAACAGATCAGAATAGTATCAAGCTATACTACTCTACTCTAGGATAATAACTGAAAGATATAAAACAACAATGTTATTCTAGGAAGCAAGACTAAATAAAAAATAGAACTACTTTGATAAAGTTGAAAACTACTGATTAAAACTCTGAACTATGAATCAAAAACAATTGTGAATGAGTTTAGAAACTTATCTATGAGATAATTCAACTGACAACTAATTTAAAGAAAAACTACAAACGACTAAGTGAATTCAACAACTACTTATGCATTCAATTAATATTTCAAAACTACACTAAAGTATCTAATTCCATTCTCCTTGATGTTGTACGTCAAATGTGATAGGAACTGGGGTGAATGTATCGTAATGACTTTCAAATGTAACAACAAAACAAAATGGAAGTAAATCTAACCTAATTTCTACAAAGGGACCATTTACAATTAACCTTAAACATTATGATCTATCTTTTATCCATAAGAAAAATGATATCAAACTAATGAAATCTAGAAGCAAGTAGAAAACTTAATAAAGATATTTACTTGAACTGAATTTGATTTGGAAGCAAGTAGAAAACTTGATAAAGATATTTTATATAGAAGCAAGTAGAAAACTTGATAAAGATATTTATTTATGAACCAAACTCTATTTCATGAACATCTTCATTAATTCTAAGAATGGGAAAACTGATCCTATGCTTTACAAAGAAACTTATCAAAATTAAGATAACTTGGAGAATGAAATTATTAACTCTACTTCAACATAAACCTTAAGAACATATAATAAATTATACTAAGAATGAAACTGATAGATTCTAGAACAATAACCTATTAGGAAATCAAACATGAAATTAATAACTTGAAAGACAGTTAAAAAAAAGTTAAGGAGGATGAAAAGGAAACTAAGAATGGTGACAAAACTTAATTAAAACTCTATGTAATGGGAAACAAGATCTTGATTACATCTAAGATTGCTAATTAAAAGTAAGAAACATTACAGTTGAAAAAGCATAATAAACTGAATTCTTAATAAGCATAGAAACAATGCAGAAAGGATGAAAGTCCGAATGACAATCTAGATGGTTGTCTGAATGACAGTCCGAATGATAAGTCTGGATGGAGGAAAACAATTTAAATTAGGGAAAGAAGTAGTTTGGATGATCTTAACCACCACCTGGCTGATGCATATGATCCTACAGTGCAAAGAAGTCAGTAAGAATACTATTGAGAAGCTAAGATAGCAAGAAATAACCTATTATAACCATTGTTTAAACAAATAAACTATTTCTATGGCCTAATCAAACAAAACTGAGATATGAATAAGGCTAACCTACAGTTACAGGAATGGAACTAACAGAACTAATTCTAATTATAACTAAACTTGAAACAACAACTAACTAAACTCTATCTAATTGCAAAAGACTGAAAGCAAAATATAAACACTATGCTTGGTTGACCATTATTAATTCTGGAAAAGTAAATCAAGTTAGCAACAAAATACAGATTACAGAAAAATAAGGAAATGCCATATACAGGAAAACGGAATTAATTACATATCTTGGAAAATGAACTATTTACTTGCAGAAAGGAAAAATACAAAAAATATACATAAAAACCTCCGGTTGATGAGGGGACCTTCCCAGCAATCATAGATTGGAACTAAATCAACTTAGTCACCAACAACAGAATATTAAAAGTAAAATTCAGGAAGCTTCCATTAACTGAGAAAATTATACAGTGTTTCTATGAATTACTTGATAGTGTAAATGCTTATATCTACTGTGCTATATGTCGTCTATATCCTCTAAGTTTCTCCAAAGGAGATGTCTATTTATAAGTTTACAATGGGAGAGAGGGCCGACATAGTCAACCTCTCTAAAAATAGAAGTCTTTAATGTCTACACAATGGCTGCTTGGTGGTTGACGACAGCGCAGAGGCCACCGGCCTGCTTCCACGGCACCGAATCTCCTTGATGCGAACAGCTGCACGTTAGTTTCCTTTAACCGTAGGCAGAAGCATGTGCTGGCAGGATGAGTGTATGAGGATGGAGCTGCTAGGATGTCGACGTGGGCATGAGCATGTGCTTTCGAGCTGAGAGAATGGGAAAACAAATCTTATATAGTGTTGACGTGGGGAGAGTCATGTGCTGTCAAGATGAGCGAGTAGGGAAGCAAATATTCTAGAGCATTGACTCACCAACCATAACCACCACGTTGCTAATAGAACCCATATTTTTGTCTTTGTCTTTAATGGGAAGGAATATGCCAACCGACGATTCCACAGGTTGAACGAAGGGATGAACGGCGAGCTAGATGCGGCTTAACGTTTGCAACATGAACACGAGTCTGAGCAAAGGTCCGTTTGGAACCCATAACTTGCAAGATGAAATCTATTTGTCAAGTGAGTTGAAAAATATTACATTAACGTTAATAAACCATGAAAATAATGATATTGAGCCAAGATTCACATGATATGTAAATACAATCATACCTAGGTCTGATTGACAGTATGAATTGCAAGAAGAGTGATTTATTATATCAAAATAATGAAAATAACGCCACTTAGAGTATATTTGGTGATAAAAAATGGTGACAAACTAGACACCAACACAGAGAAGTGTTCCAGGAAGGTGGAGCATGAGATATAACTATTGTCGCACTCTCCATTGTTAAACATTGTACTGTGCAGATAGTCTGTCATAAAAGAAAATGAAGTGAAGAAGTAGATGCAATAGTTTTTGGAGTAGGGAGTGATCCAACCAAGCACCTCACCTTCTGGGTCACCTTGTGGAGTATTAATTTTTTTCCAACAAGTACTTGATGAGCAAGCGTGGAAACAACAATATGAAAATAGTGTACTTTTGGTTGACAAGTTCAAAAAGTTTGAAGAGCGGGACAAGTAATTAAAAGAATATGAGGTATAGGTGACCAAATATGCATTAGTTTTGAACAATTGGTACTCTTACTATGCGAAAAATTTGTGTCAAAATCTAGACTGTGCAATACAACATTTTGGAATTATGCAAACGACATACTACAGCTAACCCAGAAACCTCTCAAATTCTAGAAACTCAAATCAGAATGGAATAGAAACACATGGTTGACTTATAGAATAAAGAATATCAATGGATACAAGAAGCAAAGAGTGCACATAATAAAGTTATTCGACTCATAACCCGTACATATAGACTGATGAAAGCTATGAAACTTCAACATTAGTACTTCAGGACTGATCTTCAGAACATACATAATTATCCCATGCCAATCAAGCTATTACACCTCTCATATATTACTACAGTTAATACAAACATACAGTACTCCCTCTTAATCGAATGGGAATACTTTTATGAAAACTTTCCCTCTCTACCGCAGCCATAGCTGATGTGTTTGTTGAAGCAACTCCACCTGGTGCAGCATCCATTTCTCAACAGGCCTGACTACTTATCATTTTTTTGTAATTTTGTAATTTTTTTTGTAAAATTTCACATCTCCCTATTCTCTTCGGGACAAAAAAAATTTGGGGGGTGGGGGAGATGTTGGAAGAGCCTAGTCAACAAAGTTCACTAAGTCCTCCTTACCGACTACTGAGTGGTCAACCCAGTCTATTCGAGTCAATTACATCAACCGGTAGATAATTATGCAGTTACAACTGTCTAACCGATTGTATCATCCATATGTGTAGGTTGTTGAGCCAAATGTTATATGACATGATTTACCCCATATTTTTTACATTATGGTCTGATATTATAATAGACAACTTGTTGTTGGTGTGACCATTACTCTCATCTCTTTTCCCCTTTATGTATGCTTGTTCTCGTACTTAATTATCTGTCATGACATGCTACCGGTAACCTAATGTAATCCCATAGATTACAGCACAGACTTACAAATAGAATTGTCAACTAATCTATTATAAGAGTGATGAATATATATCATATTTTCATCCTAATTCTTTGAATTCTTTTGATTGTAACCCCTCAAAAGATGCACCAAAGTCCTATGGCCTACTTCTATCTACCCATATGTTTGTGGATGGAATGATGTACATCTATTCAACTTAGTGTTCATATTCTCCCAAAGTGTATTTCGAAAGGAATTGAGAAATTTGGTATCATTGTTTGTGATGTTGCTCCTTAGTGTCCCAAATTGCACCCAAACCTTTTTAAAGAACATGTTTGTTTCTTCTTGTCCTTTGATGATCTTTTTACAAGGCATAAGAATGAATATTTTGGTGAATATGTCCACTACCATAAATAAATAGTCATATCCCATTCTACTGGTTTATAAACCACCCATAAAATCCATGGAAATGCTTTCCCAAGGTCTAGTGGGTACAAGCAAGGGATAGTACAAACCTTCATTTCAATTATTGGGCTTGCTGGTACAACAAAGAATGCATCCTTTAATATAGCATGCTACATCTTCTTGCATTAGTTTCCAATACACATACATTTGTAAGTTAGAAATTGTCTTCCCAACACCATAATGCCCTGCAACTTTGGAGGTGTGCACCTCTCTGATAAGCTACAAGATTTTACATTTAGGAACATAGAGCTTGTCCAGAATGTAGAGTAACCCATTATGGAGATGATATCCAGCATTGATGTCACTTTTCTTCTACATAAATGTTTCCTTGTACCTACTGAAATACCTCCTTGAATTCTTATTCTTCTATACATCCCAAATCTATAATATTGGATGTGGGTGGCCTTGAAATTATGTTTTCCAACTTAGTAGTGTTTCCCTTCTTATACTTGATGACTAGATGAAAATTTTCCAAAAACCCCATCCACTTGTAATCTTTGGTTTGTTGTAGCTTACTATGGGCTTGCAAATACTACAATGGCTAGTGATCTGTGTGGATAATGGTTTCCTTTCCCATCAAATAGTGATTCCACTTCTTAATCGCTTGGATCATGGCATAGAGTTCCTTACCATGGGTACGGTATTTTAAGAATCCCCCATGAAACATTTCAAAATGATAGCATATTGGATTACCTCCTTGCATCAAAACTGCTCCCATAGCATACCCACTTGTATCTATCTCCACTTCAAAAGGATTCTTCAAGTTAGGTAATGCAAGAATTGGTGCTTGATTAATATTTTTATCTAGTTTGTCAAAATATTTCTATTGATTCTTTCCCCATTGGAAATTTTTAGTGATCACTCTTATGGTGTGGAGTGGTGCAACTACCACTATAAAGGAATCGATAAACTTCCATAGTATTATGTTTATCCAACAAATATCCTAAATTCAGTGACATTAGTATGAACTGGCCATGTTATAATGGCATCCATATTTGTTGGATCTATCTTGATTTTACCTCCATCGATCAAATACCCCAAATGTGCTAATGACTACTGAGAAATTCACATTTCTTGAGATTATCGAGTAGATGGTGCTTTTTCAAAGTCTTTAACACCTTCATGAGATGTGAAATATGAGGTAGAAATATAAAACAATATATCATCCAAATACATTGTAACAAATGAATATAAATATGGTCATAAAACATCAAACGTTAGTCTCATAAATGTATTCAGTGCATTGCATAAACCAAAAGGCATGACCAACCCTTGATACAAACCTTGCCATGTCTTAAATGTCATTTTCTAGGTGTCTTCTTCCTTGACACATACATGGTGATATATCGATTTGAGATACAACTTGGTGAAGTACTTAGTATGCTAAAACTGGTCTAACAAATTATCAATCATCTGCAAAGGGTACCAATTATTAAGTGTTATATTGTTCAAATCTCTATAGTCAATACACATGGGAACCAAGTCCCATCCTTCTTGGGTATGATGATGATAGGAGATGCACAAGGTGAGGTGCTTAGACCAATCACTCCCTTCTCTAGCAACAATTAAATCTTCTTCTTCATTTCATTTGTTTCTAGAATAGATTGTTTATACAACCCAATATTTGGTAATGGGGAGTCATGCAATAATTGTACCACATGCTCTACTTCCCTCATATTAGGTGGTATCTCTTTAGGCTCCTAGAAACTACTATGTGTGCCAATAAAGACTCCTCCAACTGATGTTTTCTCTCTCTAATACATCCCTCCAGGGATTCCTTTACTCTTACTAATTCATAACCTGACTAATTATCTCATAAGAGCAATCAACTCTTTGGATTGGTTGGAACTTACCATTGAGATTTTTTATTTACCTTTATCTGAAAATTATGATGATGAATGACTTCCCATCCTTAATTAGGCAATGTTATTTTTCTCTCCTCATGAATACCTCATCCCTCATATATATGTAGGGGCTTCCAAATACTACACCACACACATCAAGGGGTACTACACCTAAATCCACTTCATTAATAAAATATGCACTTACAAAATATTTGATCTTACACTATTTTGTGACCTTGATCCATGCATCCTTATTTACCCATCCCAATGGATAATGGATAGGTTGATCATGAACCTCCAAACCAAGTTTGTTTACTATATTGGTTTCTATGATATATTTGGATTACAAACCAAAATGAAATAGAGCATCTACCTTGGTATTATTGACCTGGATCTTGTCATATCCTTATCTTCTTTGTGATGAAAGCTA